>CM070548.1:33439918-34704126 GCA_036346405.1 Phyllostachys edulis
GTTGAGCGACTTGGACACTTGTCGCCCAACGGTGTACATGTATACCCTGCTAGCTGAGCGACCTATACACTAGAACCAACCGTTAAGCAATAAATGTCCAAGTCGCTCAACCGTTAAGCTCCTTGGGCTAAGTCGCTCAACCGTTGAGCTCCTTGGACACTTCTCGCTCAACCGTTGAGTAACTTGGACTAGTCGTCTAATGGTTGAGCGACAGATAATTATTCCTGTAAAATAAGAAAAAGTAATATTATTACTGTATTTCAGAATAAGAACTAGATTATTTAAAAAAATCGGAAAGTGTGACTGCAGGTTTGGTGATCGGCATGCAGCACAAACTAGAGCACTGGCCTGGCATCCCTTTCAATGGCCTGGCCACGGGCGATGCCTAACGCAATCACGCGGTGGCCCGGAGGCGACCTCGTGGAATAAATTTATGGCCCGGAGGCGACCTTATGGCGCATTGGTCCGTCCCCCTTTTTTCTTTTGGCAAACAACTGTGGACATGAATTCAGACCAATCCAGCCGATCCAGATTTTCAAGAATTTATGAGCATGTGAGTAATGGAGGACCAAGGAATAAATTTTAGCTAGAGCGGCATAACCAGGTCCCAAGCTACCTTCATCCTGTTCCTCATCTACCTCGGCTCGGCATACTCCTCGCCGGTGGCCGGTGGATGCCTGGAACCTCGCCACATGGGACAGTTCGCGAACTTTGGAAAGTGTACAGGTCACATGGTTGTGCTATGAGAGACTGTTTGTACTGTATTTGGCTCTGTTTTGTCAGGTGAAATATGAGCCCATCTGGCCATTTTGTCAGGCAGGTGCTTGCTTGACTCGATGAGTTGAGCAACTAATCTCCGGATAGCCGTGTCTTATATAGACGTTGCCGGAACCTGACGCGGGCACGTACAGTATACAGATACAGGGATGTAATCTGGTTTTTTCTAATAAGTATAACAAGTTGTTCAGACTTCGTCAATCTCCTCTCATAAGTGCGGTAGATACGATGAGAGGAGAGAATTAGGATATTTCTTTCAGAAGAAGCTTTGGGGAAGAGGAACTGCAGCAGTGGGAAGATATGAAAAAAAGATCTTGAGGTTGTTGAGCTGGGTAATATCCAGGATAAGGCAATCTGGTGTTTCGAGAAATGTGGATGTTTTTCAGTGAAATCCTTATATATACATTTGCTGTTTGGGGGTGTCAGGTGTCGGAAAATGCAAAAACTTTGGAAAAACAAGCTTCCTCTTAAGGTTAAGATCTTTGTATGGTTTTGCTATAATAACAGAGTCCAAACCTTAGACCAGCTCAAGAAGAGGGGTTGGAAAGGAAATACAAACTGTATCTTGTGTGGTTTGGAAGAGAATATTGACCATATTTTGTTCTCATGTTCTCTCTCGAATTTCTTCTGGATTTGTATGAAAGAGGTTCTTGGCTAGGAGCGCCATCCAACGTCTTTAGCTGATTTCCAACTGAACTGGCTGGAAAAAAAAGGGGCTAATCTATACAATGTTGCTTTGTTTAGTTTTGCAGCTGCGGCTTGGACTCTCTGGAGAATTAGGAACAAAATGTCGTTTGAAAGGATTTTTATTAAGCATCCAGTAGATATAATCTTCAAAATTTTATCTTGTTTGCAGCATTGGCGAGTTCTGTTAAAAAAGGATGACGGCGACGAGCTGGATCATGTCATGACAATGGTTGAAGCCTGGGTTAAGAATTTTTGTAAGATGAGTTGCATCTCATCGTTTGGTGTGTAGTTTGGGGTCAGCTCCTTTTGTTAGCTGCGGTGCTACTTGTGTCTGGTTATTTTAGAACTGTTGGCAGTTGTGCTACTCCTTTATGTTTATTGCATCGTAAACTAGCTTACCTAGTCTTCTTTTGCTTTCTTCTTCTTTTGTAAGAACTGTTATTTGCTTTCTATATAAAGTAGGGTTTCTCTCTTCGAAAAAAACAGGGAGACCTCTTTTCACACAAAAAAACCAGATACAGGGGTGGGTGCGGGCGGCGCGCAGAGCAGCAGGAAGCATGCACGCAGAAACCAGATTACACCCCTGTATCTGTATACTGTATGTGCCCGGGTCAGGTTCCGGCAACGTCTATATAAGACACGGCTATCCGGAGACTAGTTGCTTAACTCAAGCACCAAACCAAACCAAACACGTACTGCTCATTAGTCAGTTACTCCTCAGTCCGTGCTGTTGCAGTCGCACGTATGGCAACCCACCAGAACGGCCACAGCAACGGGCACGGCGCCGGTGAGAATGGGAACGGGCACGCGGCGGCGGGGTGGAGGTTTGCGCGGGCGAGGGAGGGCGCGCTGGCGGCGGCGGGCGAGAAGATGATCATCCGGGCGGTGCAGTACAAGATCAGAGCGAGCGCGGGCCGCGGCCGGTGCTGCCACATGGGACAGTTCGCGAACTTTGGAAAGTGTACAAGTCACATGGTTGTGCTATGAGACTCTGTTTGTACTGTATTTGGCTCTGTTTTGTCAGGTGAAATATGAGCCAATCTGAAGAGTCTGAAAACGTGAAACACACAGAGAGATACACACATGCAGTACGCGCGGCAGGCGTGTGCGTCGGTGCATGCACACATGCAAGCAGGGGAACATGCATATGGACAAATCACGGCAAAACTACGACGTACCGTCGTGCGGCCGGGAGGCCGACGCCGGCGGGGTAGCAGTTGAACTCCCCCGACCGTAGCGCGGCGGCGACAGCGTTCTCCGCCTCGGCCGCCGTGCGGAAGGCCGGGAACACGGACGGGTCCCCGTGCGCCAGCGGCAGCACCGGCCGCGGCCCGCGCTCGTCCACGCTCGCGCTGATCTTGTACCGCACCGCCCGGATGCTCATCTTCTCGCCCGCTGCCGCCAGCGCGCCCTCCCTCGCCCGCGCAAACCTCCACCCCGCCGCCGCGTGCCCGTTCCCATTCTCGCCGGCGCCCTGCCCGTTGCTGTGGCCGTTCTGGTGACTCGCCATACGTGCGACTGCAACAGCAAGGACTGGGGAGTAACTGACTAATGAGGAGTATGTGTTTGATTTGGTTTGGTGCTTGCTTGACTCGATGACTTGAGCAAACTAGTCTCCGGATAGCCGTGTCTTATATAGACGTTGCCGGAACCTGACCCGGGCACATTCAGTATACAGATACAGGGGTGTAGTCTGGTTTCTTCTAATAGAAACAGGAGAGACCTCTTTTCAAAAAAAAAAAAAAAAAAAACAGATACAGGGGTGGGTGGGGGTGGTGCGCAGAGCAGCAGGAAGCATGCGCGCACACACGTTACGACGCTAGCTCCACTACAGATACGCTTTGTCTCCTTTAACGGACGTGGCAGTTGCGATCTCTTTTTCTTATCTGCGGCAACAATTCGCAACAGCAGGGCGGCTACCCTCGAAAAGGAAAGGAAAAAAAAGGGTGGAAGGGCTACCTGAAAACAGCGGCACAACGGTACCGGGGACGCAAGAACCATGCCTCCCCTCCCGGAGCTTATTGGTTGAGTTACCCCTTGGGCTCTAGCCAAAATAGACCACTCTCCGCCGTAATTTTGGCATTACCATGTTCGAATTCGTAAAATTGATTAATGCGGCTCGAGATTGTACAACGTGTTTCCAGGCTTCGTCTGATTGACGCTGCGGTGGTTTTTCAAAACCTAGCACGTTCGAGCCATAACACAAAAATCTTTCGATGTTAACTAAATGGAGTTTAACTACCTGGTTCGCAAGGTTTGTTTACAAAAATCTTACGTGGTTAACTAACATTAAATCCGCCAATTGATATACTCAATGACGTGTTAGATCGATCACGCGCCAGCCGTAGTCGTGCTGTAAAGCTCCGGGAGATAAAAGGAAACGTTACACACGCCAGAATGCATTTCTTGTGGAGTACATTTTTGGGGATAAGTGGATGTTGCAGAAAGGAGAATATAGGGTGCGATTGGTAAGGTGCATAAGGAAAAATCTACAGAATCGCCATAGCGTTAAGTGTCGTTCTAATGGTACAACCTTTCGATCCACACATCCAACGGCGAAGACAGGAGCAGATCCAGGCCTCGGGTCGGGTGGGATATAGCCCAGGGCATGTAAATCTTACCAGTGTGAAAACTCATTAAAAAATCTCTTCAAAATCACTAAACATTCGAATTCGGCCCAAGAATAGCTGCCCAACCTAAGGCCATGGCTGGCTCTACCCCTGAACGAAGACATCAACCAATCCCCTCATTCTTCTTTCTCGAGTCCACACGACGAGTACTAACCCAACCAAGAAACTGTTCGTCCATTCCCCAATCCCATCTCTCTCCCTCTCTCCCCTCCTCAATTCCCACCGGAGGCAGTAGGGGGCATGGTGGGGGAGCAGGCGGTTGGGTGAGCGGCCGTTGCAGCGGCAGGAGGAGGCAGACGGTCGCAGGCTCACCGAAGTGCCGCAGGCACCATGGGTGCACCCTAGCACACCCATAGAGGCAGTAGGCAAGCGCGTGGGCACAGAGTCAACACTGTGTGAGTGGCGGTAGGCAAGCGTTCCCTGACAAAAACATGTAGCGGCTGGTGTGGCACGCTGACACCTCAATGAAGCAGTCATATGCCATCAAGCTCCTCCTCGGCTTCATCTACTGTGAGTTCATCCTAGTTTTCTTCTCCATCTATTCGGGCGTAGCCATAGAGCATGGTCATTTTTTTTTGTGAAACTTGATCGAATATTGAAACTTTTGTGAAAGATGGACAAAAATTTGTTGTGAAACTTTGGTAAAACTTGTTTATTTTTTTAAAAAAATTTGGCTACATTTTGCCTCGAAACTTGTCTGAATCTTCTCTTTTGAAAGTCGCAATTTGAAATCTTCTTGAAACATCTTGTCTTAGATTTGAAACTTGGTAAAATATTAAGTTTCATATTTAGAACTTTCTTGAAAAGTGGATTGAAATTCGAGGTTTCAGTTTGAAATAGTGCTTTTGCAAACATATTTGAAACTTGTTTGAATTTTGTCCGATTTTTTAGTTTTTTTGGTGAAACTTTTCTGAAACTCTATGAAACATGTTGGAACTTGCTTAAAACTATTTCTAAAACTTCTTGAAACTTACATGACACTTGCATGAAATACGCTGAAACCTGTTTGAAACATCAAGCTCGAAACCTGAAACCTCTTTGAAACTTTTCATGAAACACACTGAAACCTTCATGAAACTTTTATGCAAAATTAAACCTCATGAAAACCCCTGCAGCTCTCCTCTGGTTCTCTCCCAACTCTTAGCTCTAAATCCAAATTGAGGTGGCCTCCATTTCCCACGTTGTCATCCTAGAGCCGCCACCATGCCAAAGCCACAAGGGCTGTCGTCGCTACACGAAATCTACCGTGCCGCCGTCTCGCACCTCCTCGACGTGCCTAGCGAGCCCGAGTTGCTCTGGGGCAAGATTGATCCCAAGAGCTCTAGTGAACATGTCACCCACAACAAGGCTACTAATGATGAGGAGGATAATGCTTTATTTAATTCTATGTTTAGACAAATCATACATCAGAGGAGTTTTGTCTTAAATGATACTGTTTGCACTTTAAATAGCAAATCTCGCCCCCTCCGTACATCAAAAGCCAAAAATGGCATCGCGAACTCACCGGCAGGCGACCTGTGTCACATGCCATGCCACGAGCGCCTGGACTCCCCTTGTCCGCACGCCAGGTGCCCGTACCTGCCCTGTTCGCGTGCTAGGGGCCTGGATTCAACTCATTTGCGCGCTAGTGGCCTGGAATTCTAGAGCCATTCCATCACCAGGTCGCATCACCCCCATCACTAGGCATGCGAAAAAATTAGGAGCGCTCGCATTGCTTCGCGGTCAGCTGAGTGCTTTCTCGTGGCAATAAAACCCATCGCGTGTCGCTCTCATCCTCCACACCAACCATTTCCCACAGTAGAGAGAGACAAAGAGGATTGAGCAAGCGAGAGGTAGTGCGATCGGCCAAAATTATTTTTGATTTCGCTGCTAATTTGAGAGTATTTAGAGCAGTGTTTAGCGGTCGTATTAGTAGAGAAAGTTCGACATCAAGAGAAGATCTTCTAGAAGTGGTAATTTTTCCACACGCCTCATGTTCATTAAGTGTGTAATTAGTGCTAAATTAACTTTTCCAAAATGCTAATTTATTAGTGCAAACTGTTAACAAATACGGTAGGTTGTTAAGTAGGCAATGTTTAGGCAACATAATTAGGCATATTTAGTAAGTCGTAGTTAATTTTTTTCATAATTAATTTTTTGTAATTAATTAGTCGTAGTTAAATAGTCATAATTAATTAGTCGTAATTAATTTAGTCATAACTAATTAGTCATAATTAAGTAGTCCTAATTAAATAGTCATGATTAACTAGTCGTAATTAATTAGTCATAATTAATTATTCCTAATTAATTTAGTCGTAATTACTCAAAGTAGTTAATTAGTCGTAATTAAATAGTCGTAATTAAATAGTCATAATTATTTAGTTATAATTGATTTAGTTATAATTGATTTAGTTGTAATTAATTACTCGTAATTAATTAGTCATAATTAATTTTGTCATATTTTATTAGTCTTAATTAATTAGTTGTAGTTAGTTAGTCCTAATTAATTAGTCGTAATTAATTACTCGTAGTAATTTAGTCCTAAGGATTACTTGTTTTTTGTTGAAATTTAGAAGTTTTTTATGATGCACTTATTAGGTTAAATTTGTACATAAGGATTACCAATGTGTATTTATTTTGTGGAGGTAGGGGAATGTAGACTAAATAGTATGTCCTGTTTATTTGAATGTGTACAGTAAAGAACGATAAATTGCTCGTAACATATGCATTGGGTTGTTGTAGCTTTGGGTAATGTTCAACATGCAAGACTTGCTTGTGTTTTACGGCGATGATCTTGTACGCGGTGGATCAGGTGGGTTGGACATGTTAAGATGCTAGTTTAGGGTGGTCCATTGTAACATCCCAATTTTGGGGACTTTTTGAAACTTTTTAAAATAAAACAACCATTTGATTTGTCTTCATTTGTTAAAGCTTAATTTGAAATTTCAAAAAATAAACCAATTTAATATGAATAAATCAAACTTCAATTAAATTCAAAAATTAGTTTATTTGATTTTCTTAATTTTCAAGCTTTCCAAGTTTCCTTGTTATTCCTTGGAATTCTATTTATTTTATTGCTTTTCCAAAATTTCTTTTCTTTCTTGTAAAATTTAATTTAATTAATTATTTCAAAGTGCTAGCTTTTAATTTGAAATTCTTGCTTATATAAATATTATTCAAATCAAATCCTCGAATCTCATTTCAACTCTAAATGAAAATCCAAATTCCAAGTCTCAATTCAAATCTTTGTCCTAAAATGTAATTCATTTTGTGACCAATTTTGAATTCATCTCAAATTCAAATCTCAATTCCAAAATCAAATAATTTCTCAGCCATTTTGAATTCAAATTCTCTATTTGAATTCATTTCAATTTGAAACCTCAGCCGAATTTTTAGATTCAAATTTCTATTTGAATTTTCTCCGATATGCAAATCTCATAATTTCATTTCAATTTTTATTCTTGGGCCGAAAACCCTTTTTCTTTTCTTTTCCCTATTTCCTTTCTCCTTTTTCCTTACTCTTTCTTTTCTTTTCCTTTCCTCTGCCTGGCTCTGTTCTCTAGACACCAACATCCGCGTCGCCCCTTGCATCGTGCTGTCTGTGTCAGTCGTTCCACTCGTGCCATTTGTGCCGCCATCGTCGCTTGTCATCAATGCCCCGCCATCAATGCACGCGTTCGTGCGCTGCCGTTTCTTGTTGATTCCCGCTCACTCTAGTGCCCGCTCGGTCCGGGCATCACCTATAAATTGAGCATCCTAACCCTCCTTCACTGATGAGGACATCACTTCTACTGATATGAACACTCCTCTTGCTGCTGCCATGAATGATGTGAAAGGTCCAATTACTCGGGCACGTGCTCGTCAACTCAATTATCAGGTAAATTCGTTTCTAGGGCTGAGTGTATTATTTAAGAACTCTATGATGTTGCCTAATGGAGATGATTTGCTTGTGCTTAGGAATCTAGGAATGGATAGTAAGGAGTTGATGTGCATCAAGGAAGGAGAAGACAATAACAATGGCCACAATGTCAGCGAGGACTTCAGGACTTTAAAGCCGTCCTAAAGGAGATGAAGAATTTGTGGCCTCCAACTCAAAGAGTTTCGACCACCCTCTACTTGGTGGTGCGCCACCTTTCCTTAGCCTAAAAGGCTTGTATCCGAATCCCCTTAAGGGTTAGTTTGAGTCAAACTTTGTAATGGGCTGATTTGGCCCATGTAGCCCATATGGCCGGTCACCTAGGGTTTGGGGTACTGTTCACATGGCACTATTCATGTGTGAATAGTGCTACCGCCTCTCCCTCTTCCTCCTTTACATAGTGGTCGCCATCCCTTAGTTTTGGCGGGTTTCTTTTTAGATTATTCTGCATAGCAGTTTCGCCGCATGTTCGGTTTGAGGAACCCCAACTTTGTGAGCTTAATCATTATTTGCAATACAATTTTAGATTGCATCTTCTACTCTCTTGCTTGTGTTCTCGATTTGCTTGCAAGAGATAGCCTTCTTGGCGAGTTCAACCACATTCGGCATGGTTGATAACCATCGGAGCAGTGGTGTAGTGATTGCGAGGGGTTCGATCCGTTTTGGTCAGAGCCTTTGGATCATCAACGTCGTGTTCTCCACAATCGACATATCACTACCTTTCAGAAGATCGGACCACAGTCACATTATTCACCCCCTTCACACTCTTCTCAACTCCCAAAGCTCACCCGAGCACCGCCGCCAAGACGTCTTTGCCTTCCTCCATCATCGCCACCACCCCGTGTCATGTTTTTGTTGCTCCGGTGAGGTTTTTGCCCACCAAACTGTGTCACAACATGTTCCCGATCATGGTGATTGTTTCCCCTCAACCAATTTCGTTTTTCGTGCAGTGAATCGCCGGAATTTCATCGTTTCTTCCTCTAGGCCAAAAGCAACTCTGTCGACCGATCTTCTTCTCCGGTGAGTTTTCCGTCGAATTGACCGCGTCACCCCGTGTTCCCGGTCATCCTCTTGCTATCCCACCCCTCATTTTGGTTGATTCACTGTCGTGGGGAGCTCCCACTGTCGCCTCCTCTTTGCCGTCACCGGCCACCGTGGCGCCGCCACCTCGGTCATCCTTTGGACTCCTCGAGTGTTGCTGCACCTTCCCCATCCTCTAGAACGCCGCCGGTTTGCTCGCGCCTCCACAGGCCTATGCGCTGCCACCACCATTAGCCGCGCCACCGCCAGCGACACTGTTGCCTCTTATGGGATCCCCGTCCTTGTGGGGTTCCATTTTGCTAGTTGCCATCGACCCCCGCGCCCCCGCTCACCGGCGTCGTCGTTCTTCCCATGCACCTCCTCCTTCCCATGTTTCTCTCTGTGAATGCTCTCCTTTGTTTGCTATTTGGCTCAATGACATGTGTGGTCCCAATGTCATACTCCCATTTCTTTTCCTTCTATCCCTTTCTCCCTCTCACTAGCAAGTGGACCCAACTTGTCATACACATTGCTTTGCATGGAAATTTCATAATGGGATATTCTCTGGAATATTCCCCCTCGTTTTGTTTTCAGGAATTTAATTTCCAGCAAACCTTTCGGGTGTTCGTTCTCCTTCATACGAACTCCGATTCTATCGATTCTTATTCTTAAATTCATATAAATTCAATATCTTTCCATTGATACTAATTATATATATTTTTGGATATTAATTGTTTTTCTGTTATTTATTTAATTGCACCGTTTTGCGTGTTTAGATTCCGTCATTGTCGAATCTGGGTCGATCATCATCTCTGACCGCAAGAGTATCATCATCCTTCAACGAAGACAAGTCATAGACCTTTGATCATGTTGTATCTATTTTTACAAAATTATATTATTTTATATCAAAATGCAATGCTAATTTTATATTAACTGTTTTCAGGAGTAGCTAAATACCTATTAGACCGTATGACACCTTGATAATTTGTGAATGCCATGTTTCCTTTGAAACCCTAGAAATGGATAATTTTAGTTAGACATATTTTATTACCAATGTGGGAAAAACGTATATATGCTTAGTCATGCTTTAGTTGTACGGTGAGTTCCTTCATAATGATTAATCATGAAAATTTGACTTAATAAAATATGGAAGTGTGGCATGGCCACTGTTATTAAATTTTGTTATGTCATGGCAAGGGTTGACATTTGGCCGGATTGAACAAAAATGGTTTCATACTCAAGCGAATGATCGTGCAGTAAAGGGGATGGATTTTGGATGTGGTTGCCTTGCTTGAGGAGTCACTAAGGACTTAACTTTGTGCGCTATTGATCTGGGCCATACCGTACAACCATATGTCCAGGATGGGGTGGACCTTGCTAATTAATTAACAATGTTTTGATTTGGTTCTGTTTGGGTTGAAGTGCTTGGCGCAAGAGGGGGCCTCGACTGTGGTGTTGTTTTATGAGGTGGAAGTTGTGAGCTGTGGTGCCAGTCGGTGGCAAAATCTTAGCGAGCAAAATTAGATCAAAACAGAGCTTTGTAAAAGTCTTGTGATAATAATTTAGTCACACACATTCGGAAGTGTGTCAGACGTACATTATGAATTGATTATCTCTTGTGGGTTAAGCTGTACAACCTCTACACAGTGTTAAAAACTATTCGAATAGACGTGTCCCCGGTTACAGACAATGCCTAGTGATTTCACACGAGTGGTAGAATTTTCTTTAAAATGTTGGAATGGTGGTTTGGTTGGGATTTGAGTAGTTAGTTCTAGTGGATTGGTTGCGAAGTGTTCATTGTTTGTTGCATAGAAATTGTTACAATATTTAATGTATCTTTCCAACGCGCTTTACAATCTAATTATCATATTCATTGTAAAATTGCTTTCTGCAAAATAACCATACAACTATCCTTTGTTCAAGCCTTGCATAAATATTAATTGCATAACTTTCCCTACGATTTGTTAAGTACTTTTTATACTCACAGCTTTATGCTGTTGTTGATCAATTGCTGAGGAAGAATCTGGAAATCCAGAGTTCTACGAGTACTTTTAAGACTATACGAACTAGGATGTGCTCCCCACTCGATTGCCTGTGAGCATGTCGGATATCCACCACGAGTTGTTTTCTTCGGCTGCAAGTTTATTTATTTGTCTTTAAGCCCTATGTGGCAAAGTATGTAAACTTTGACCATAAGGTCTACTGCTACTATTTAATAATAATTTGCTTACTTCTTAGATATTTCGTTATATGGATATGATTTTCGTTGATTTTGTCACTGTGTGAACTAGTTACTGATCATGGGACTAGTTCAGAATACACAGAGGGTCCGGATTTAGTTGTTTGGGTCCCGACAGAGATGGTATCAGAGCCATATCGACTACAGGATGCAACAATAGTTAGCATGGTCGTTTTAGTCAAAAATTTCATATTTTATTTTATAAATCAAACCAACCAATTAACATGAATAGTTATTCTTCTTTCATCTTATTCTATTCTTTTCTCATCTTATTATAATCTTTTCTAATATCATTCTTAGGTTCTTACCTCTTGTCTTTTCTGAAACTTTGTTTTAAAATTTAAATTGACCTCCTTACCTCAGAAATCTCTATAGCTGACTCGACTTTCTGTGATCAAAGCTATGGATGGTCTAGAATCTTCCAGAGATCTGCCGATTGTTTCAAGTCGACCATCCATATAAGTTAGATTAGTAGTGTTGTACAAAAGTTGCCCTTCTCAGTTTTAGTATCGTTTAGTCCGTGTAATAGGATCTTTTTGCTTGAGTGTTGCTTTTTATTTCTTCTTAATAGTTTTCCAGCTATTTGTTCTTTGGGTTTAACTGACTTTCCCCAGTTAAATTGTTCTGTCTTTCTCTCTTATTCTCTCTTGTCTATTGTGCTTTTTCCTCTCACCTATCGTGCTGTCTTCCTCTCATCTATTAAGCCTATGAAGAATTGCTACAGATGGTTCAAACTAGCAACTCAGAAAGTCAAGGCAAACTAGTGGATCCCAATGCCAGTGCAAATCCCAATGCACTACCCCCTCAGGCCGCAGTAATAGACCAGGGTTTGGGTCAATTTATGGCAGCCCGGACCCAGCAAATGAGTGCCAAGATGCAGAATATGAACCAGATGATGAATCAACAGAACGAGACTACTGCTGCTCTAGTCAACATGTCGAATCAGAACAACTAAGCACCAGCCTATCTACAGTTAAAGTTGGTGGAGTTCCTGAGGACGCGTCCACCTACATTCTCCAACTCCTCCAAAGTTTTGGACGCCAATGATTGGTTACACTCTATTGAGAAGAAACTCACCATTGCTCAGTGTAATGATCATGAAAAATTTCTTTATGCCACACATCAGTTGGAGGGCATAGCAGCAGAATGGTGGGAAAACTACAGTGCATCTCATGAGAATCCACAAGTTATTACCAGGACAGAGTTTTTGACAGCTCTCCACCAATCTCATGTCCCAGATGGCGTAATAGAGATGAAGAAAGTTAAGATCCGTGATATACAACAAAGAAGCATGTTTGTTAGTGAACACATCAACAATCCTGTAGTAGGAGTTACCTGTTTCAACTATCGCAAGATGGGTCACTACGCAAGATGGGTCAATTGTTGCAAGACGGGTCACTACGCCCATTACACAGTAAAGTGTGTAGTGGAAGGCTACCTTGGCAAGCTCAGTGCTCATAAGGCGAAGGGCTATGGCACGTCTTCACGGTCAAAGCGGTGATCGACCACACTTATGAGCTGAGTGAGCCATAGCAACAACATCGGAATATGACTTCCGCATATGTGGCAAGCCTCATCAGCCACCTAGTTATGGAGGATGTGTCCATCTCCCACAAGATGTTGTTGTCAGAAGTTGCCAATTTGGTTGGTTATCCAGTCCACTACAACAAGGTTCGACGAGCCAACCAGAAGGTGATTGAGTCCATGTACGAGACATATGATGAGGCGTACAACCTTCTGCCAAGGATGCTTCACCAGATTGTGGAAGAAAACCCCGACACATACATAAACAAGATGAAAAGAGAGGATCCTGATTGTCAGACGCGAGAGTAACAACCCCAAGTCCTCTGTATATTTCTGAACTAGTCCCATGATCATTAGCTAGTTCACACAGTAAACAGATATGGTAACGTCCATAAATTGCACAACTTTATTAATAATCAACATAGTTTATTACAAGAAAGGCATACAAGCCAACAATAAACAAACACAGTGAAAGATGAAGAAGACGTAGTAGAGTCCAGCTGATCTACCACAGGCAATCGACTGCGGAAGTGTCCTAGTCATCGCAATCCACACCGAAAGCGAAGTCCTGCTCCTCTGAAATTTATTTGCATCAAGCAAGGATGAGCACAACTTCCGTGCTCACAAGTTACACCCAATAACAGATTACAATGCATGCAAGGATATATCAAAGGAACGCTTATTGGTTGAATTTCCATAAAGCAATGTTTTATTTAAATATTTGTACTAAGTTCCAAAGCGGTTATTCTATAAATAAAATTCATTTTATAAATTCCCCAGTTTTGTAGTCAGATAACATTCACATAAGAGTGGTAAAGGATACCCTCCTATCACATGGCTTCCTACCCAATTTTTCATTTGGATAAACCAGTTGATAAAGTCTTTTAAAAACCAAAAACCAAAGATCTAACTTGGAGCAGCTTTGCTAGCATGTCCATGACTGTGGACACAACGATTCGAATAGTTTTATACTCTGTAGAGGTTGTACAGCTTTACCCACAAGAGATAATCAACTTGTACTGTCCGCCCACACACTTTCGAAGGTGTGCGACTAAGAGATTATCCCAAGGCCTTTACAATACGCCGTCCCATCATAGTCCCATCTCACTAAGGTTTCACCCCTTTGGATAGAAACCCACTGGGTTCAGGCTCCCTCTTGCGCCAGGTGGGAATACAAAAAAAGTAGGTCATAAGAGACACCCACGCAACCGGATGGCACGACCACGATGGAACGTTGCAAATTAGTTAGCCAAGTCCTCCCCACTCTGGACTTGTGGTAGTACGGTATGGCTTAGCAAAATACACTCAAAGATCGGTCCTTAATTGACTTGAGCGACTTCCAAAAACCCTAGGTCACAATCCATTCCCGGATTGAGCCTGTGCATAAACCTACACCCACCAATCATCCATTTCGCCCAAGTACAAACCAACTTTTCCTTTATTTCAATTTTTTAAATCATTTGCAAACTTTCATGACACACCAATGCCATGGATGTCATTTAAACAACATTTGATTTTTGGCTGAAAATTCCCAAATCAAACAATTTTGGGTCTAAGCTTCGCTAAGCATAATTTTTCTCAAAATGTTCTAGTTCATACTATCGTAAAAACTAGATTTTCATCTAAGGTGTCAAGTTATGTCTGTTCAATGTCAAAATTTCGACATACAAAGGAATTAGCGATAACTATAAATTTAAAATAGGGATTTAAATTACTGAATATACATAAGCATGCAAGAATAATTTATAATAGAATTTAAATAATTTAAAATACTGGGATTCAAATATGATCAAAGTTATAACTTGCCTTGCTCAATTAGTTGCTCTCAAACGGCGTCGAAATCTGACTCTCCGAAGTCATCGAAATCTATACGTGAAAATAAGCCAAATTCAAAAAAAATTCAAATAAAGATTCAAATGAACTCCAAATTAAATAATTTTAGTTTAGTTAGCTATATTTGGAATTTATATGAATTTAGAAATTTGAATCGTTGAAATCGGTGTTCGTATGAAGGAGAACGAACCCCTGGAAGTTTGAAAATCACATGAAATGATGAATTTGGAATTTTCAGAATTATTGGAATTATTTTTCTAAAGGAAAAGGCTTTACTACGTCAGCATGACGTCATCGCCCAGAATTTTGGATTTTTGGCCGAATTATTTTGTAAAGGAAAATTGTTTCTTTTACTAATTAACATGTGGGCCCGGGTGCGTTGCACCGTGTCATTGCCATGTATGCGCACACGGGGCAGATGACAAGGCGGCCACATAGGCGAAATTGGCGATGTGGCCATGACGTGGCGGTGAGGTGGAGGTGCCACATTGGCTCAAAGCCGGCGGCGGCTTAGCGTCGAGCTCGCCGACGTTAGGGGCTCCGACGAGGGATGTAGGTGGTACCAAACGAGAGAGGGGACTCTAACGAATCTAATGCTCACCTTGGAAGCTTGAGGGTGCAAAGATTTGGCCGACGGCGAGAGAGGATGGCGGCGGTGACGCTAGGGTTCGTGGCGGTGACGAGTTCCGGTGGTCCTTGGCTCGGGTGAGTGTGCGCATGGGGTCAGCGGTGTTGCGGTGATGCCGTAGATGCAGTCGATGGCACCGATGAGGCTTGGACGGCACCGGAGATGAAGAAGTTTTGAGTTTAGGTGGTACAAAAGAAAACTCAAAATCCCGGCGCTAGAGAGGAGGTGGTGGAGGGGGACTTGGGGCGTTGGAATGAAGGAAGAAGGGCACACCTGAGGCGAAATTAAATAGGGCGAGGGCGGCACGAGATCGATGTGATGCACACGAAGGCCGTGCGGTGATGTTGGTGAGGATTTGGGCATTGAGGGCAAGAAACGGAAGGAGGGAGGTAGAGGCGGGTGTGGAATTGATTCAGCGTTTAAATGCATGCAAAATCACGAAAGGAACAGACAGATTTGGCCATCTTTGGAAGGTTCAGCGAGGCCGATAATGGCGGTGGCGTGCGGGGACTCGGGGAGAAGAAAGGGAGGGTGGAAGAAGAAGGTGACGTGGACGGGACAAGCCCCACATGGCAGCGACGCGGTGAGGGCGCAGATGGAGCCGAAGCGGCGGTGGGTATGGTACAAGTAATGGCTGGCCATCTTGTGAAAAAAGAGTGGGTCAAGAAATTCAATTCGAGGACTATTCACGGAATTTTTAATGGTTTACCAAATAAAATAATTCTAGTAATTCAAAAAGGCTTTAGAAAATAGCAAATAAAATCCAAAAATTATGAGGAAATTCATGGAAATTTTCTAGGAGATTTTTGATTTAAATAAAATATTTCCAACATATAATTGGTAATAGATTTTGCAAATAAATTTATTTTGGCTTTAAATAATTAGGGAAAAGCTTTTAAAATTCCGAAAATTCTAGAAATTAATTAAATTTTTATTTTTCACTTTAAATCCAAGAAAACTTCAAAAACTTTAATAAATTTTATTTTTGACTTTTAAAACTTAGGAATTTCAAGAAAAAGCAATAAAACTCTTTTAAATTTTAGAAAATCCAATAAAATAATAACTTTATTAATTTTTAATTTGGTAACAGAACTTTGGGATGTTACAAACTACCCCCGTTAAAAGGAATCTTGTCCCCGAGATTCAGAGAAGCTAGAAAGAATGCTGGGGATATATGGTTTTCAACTGGAATTGTCGTCGAACAAACCCTGCTCCTCATTTGACGGGACCTGAGTTGTGACGTTGTACAGACGTCCTTTTTCAGAATTTTGTGGCTTCCTATTCACTTGCATGGTGTTGACTTTTGGAACTTCAGAGTTGGATGGATTCGCTGCCTGCTGCTTCTTTGGACATTTACTGGCAAAGTGTCCAACCTCATGGCTGTTGAAGCACATGATGCTGCAACATAGGATAAATCCTTCAGTGGCTGGCCATCCTTAGGTGTTTTGGAAGACTCCAAGTTGTCGGGGTTGTTTATTGCAGGTGTATCAGTTGAAGTTGTTGACTGGAATCTAACTTGATGTGATGAAGTCCCTCTAGCTTTAGGAAAACCTCCAGGGTTGAACTTCTATGCAGCCATTCTTCTCTTGGAGTTCTCCATCTCTTGGTGCTTGCCTTCTTAACAAATCGCCTTGCTAACCAGCTACTGGAAATCAGAATAATCCTGGGAAATCACCTGTACGGACAGATCATCATTGAGTCCTTCAAGGAATCTTTCTTGCTTGTCTTCATCTTTTGCAACATCTTCTGGTGCATAGCGTGCCAGTTGATTGAACTTGTGGAGGTACTTGTTCACTGAGCGGTTGCCTTGGCGTAGTGAGTGAAACTCCTTCTTCTTGAGGGTCATCATGCCGGAAGGAATATGTGCACGGCAGAAAGCTTGCACAAATTCATTCCAAGTGATGGATTGATCGTCATTACTAGCTAGGCTGTAGTTGTCCCACCATTCGGAAGATGGCCCCATGAGCTGGTGCGAAGCAAACAACACCCTCTCACGGTCGGTGCACTGAGGAATGTCCAACTTCTTACCAATCGCTCGGAGCCAATCATCTGAATCCATGGGCTCTATGCTGCTTGAAAAAGTTGGTGGACACATCCTCATAAATTCTGACATGCTAGTCCTTTGGGGTGGTGGAGGTGGAGCTTGAAAGTCAGAGTCTGCTTCGGCCGGGTTGTTGTTGATAGACCGGAAAGCGATTCGATCAGATGGTTTTGATTGGCCATCATCTGCTGCCATTCTGATCCACTGATTGCTGGTGGTGGTGGAATTAGGGTACTTTCATTTCCAGGGACATCATTGTTGTATTGGTTGGTTCCACTTCAAGAGCGACGAGTGTTCGCCATCTATCGGTTACTCCAGAGAATTAGGGAAGGAGACAAAGGCTAGGGGAGAGACAATGAAGAAGAACTCAGGGGATAGAGTGAAACAACACTCCCAAATGAAAGAACCAACTCAAAAGCTTTCTAGAAAAACTTTAATAGTTTTATACGACGTTCTATCGATTGAGACTCGTAATTCGGTGAAACGACTCAATACACAGAATGAGTCTTGGCAAACTTTAGACTATATGGCTTGGCTGACTTCGCATCTTCCGCTCATGGTCTTCGATGATTCTTGTATGACGATGCTCTCTTGACAGCTTTATGCCTTGTGGTCTTGAACGTATTGGTAAGAAACGTGTTGACCATCTATAGAAATTTTTCAAGGGAAAGAGGATCCATTTAACTTTACAAAATGGTGAAGAGAGAATTAGGTTAAGAATGAATGGCTATGAAGAAGCTATAGATAGATGACCAAGACGAGGAGAGAACAATTTATTTTTCTTGTTATATAAAATAACTTTTGAAGTTTTTCAACTAACGGTCGTTCTAACTAGGTCATGACCTACAGTCGATATGGCTCTGATACTACTTCTGTCGAACCCGGGAGTAACAACCTCAAGTCCTCTGTGTATTTCTGAACTAGTCCCATAATCAGTAGCTAGTTCACACAGAAAATAGATATGGTAACATCCATAAATCGCGCAACTTTATTAATAATCAACAGAGTTTATTACAAGAAAGGCTTACAAGCCAACAATAAACAAACACAGCGGAAGATGAAGAAGACGTAGTAGAGTCTAGCTGATTTTCCACAGGCAATTGAATGGGGAAGCGGCCTAGTCGTCGCAATCCACACCGAAAGCGAAGTCCTTCTCCTCTGAAATTTATTTGCATCAAGTAAGGATGAGCACAACTTCCGTGCTCACAAGTTACACCCAATAACATATTATAATGCATGCAATGATATATCAAAGGAAGGCTTATTGGTTGAATTTGTATAAAGCAATGTTTTCTTTAAATATTTGTACTATGTTCCAAAGCGGTTATTCTATAACTAAAATTCATTTTATAAATTCCCCAGTTTTGTGGTCAGATAACAATCACACAAGAGTGGTGAAGGATACCCTCCTATCACATGGCTTCTTGCCCAATTTCCTATTTGGATAAACCAGTTGATAAAGTCTTTTAAAAACCAAAAACCAAAGATCTAACTTGGAGCAGCTTTGCTAGCATGTCCATGACCGTGGACACGGCTATTCAAATAGTTTTACACTCTATAGAGGTTGTACAGCTTTACCCACAAGAGATAATCAACTTGTACTGTCCGCCCACACACTTTCGAAGGTGTGCGACTAAGAGATTATCACAAGGCCTTTACAATGCGCCGTCCCAACGTAGTCCCGCCTCGCTAAGGTTTCACCCCCTTTGGACAGAAACCTGCCGGGTTCAGGCCCCCTCTTGCGCTAGGTGGGACACTACTACGGATCAGCCCATCACAGACAGTTCAGAATCGTCATCACAGATGGTTTCCGAACCATCTGTATTTCTTCGTCTGTGATAACGGGCGGTTATCACAGACGGTTCAAAACCGTCTGTGATACAGACTATCACAGACGGTTTTGCGTTAAAACCATCTGTGAATGATAGTATCACAGACAGTTCTCTCTAGGAACCGTCTGTGATACGCAGAATATCACAGACGGTTCTATCTACGAACCGTATGTGATATTCTATCATATCACGAGCGGTGCCAGATAGAACCGCTCGTGATATTCTACGATCACGATGGTTCAGGATAGAACCGCTCGTGGTATTCTCGCGATCACGACGGTTCCTAGAGAGAACCGTCTGTGATACTATCCTTCACAAACGGTTTTAACGCAAAAACTGTCCGTGATAGTTCATTATCCTAACTACATTTTTGCTGATTTTTGGCTAGCCTCAGGAATTGCTAGCCATGCCCTCTGAAAACAAGCATGCAGAAAAACAGATACATCACAGATAATCAATTGTTGACAAACTCAAACTGATCATTACTCAAAATAAATTACAAAAGATCGCATTTGTTCAAGTATTGTCGCTATAGTTACAATTGGATTACAATTAAGTCAATTGTTTGCAAGTGGTTGAGAGGTGTCGGCGGGGTGATGCTCTAGGTCAGCGACGGAGTGAAATTCTCTGGTGTCCTTAACGATATCTGATATGATAAAGGCACAGAGCTTCCCTCGAATGTCCTTGATCTCATTTGCAATGAGTCCATCTAATTCTATAATCAAGGCCTGTCGCTAGCAAGAGTAAAGTGGTAAGCATATATATATTTAAATTTATAATTAGGAAATAATTATTTTGAGATTGACAAACCTCGGGATCCTTCTTCCTAGCTCTAATGATTTGCTACATATGATAGCAAACGTAGATTGCACATAACTCATCATTTTTTTGCTGGCATCACTGCAAAAATAGAATTACATATATAGGTATAATCAATTCGAGACGCGTTATTATGAAGTATGATATAGGATTATCGTGTTGTAGCGCGTACCAGAAATTTCATCCTGTGTGTTAGTTTGACGCTCTTTCCATCGTATATTCCTTTGTTAGCAACATAGTCGATGAACGACCTACATGATTCCAAAAAGTTATCCTCGGCTATTTCAAACGAATGAAGACTACAATAGAGTTATGTATGGAGGAAATGAGCATACCTCGTGAGTATTCCTTTCAGAATGCTGAATTTGTGGTTGTTGCGGATTAGGGAATCAAGGTATATCATATGGTTCCTCTTTGGTATAATGACTAAAAGGATCCAGTGGTACCTACTGATGTATGTCGCTAATAGTCATTAAACCTAAGCTCGTGCTACGTATAAAGTACAAATGAAATTTGTAGAGCAAGTAGTGACACTTACCCCTCGTTGTAGGGCACCACTATGCACTTCATGTTCTTCTGATGAAGCAATGCCGCCGTTATGTATTTCTCGATGAAGGACGGGTCTGCTTCGATGGTTTGCAACGATACCACTTGTGGGTCGAGGAAACCCACCGGTTCTTTCCATTCCCGGACATTTTTCATCATGTATCTATATATAAGCAATGAGTTGTGATATTTATCGGTATTACGTGAATGTAGAACTTGATTGTACGCATTTACAGTGTCCAACATCGTAGAAGCGAGGGGTCGAGGCCAACGAGGTTGAATAGGTCATATAAGTCGTTGAAGCCCACGATGAAGTTGCCCGACCCGTTGAAGAAATGCTTATGCTCGTATCTGACGGTGATTCTAGTATCGCACCCCTTCTTTGGGTCTTCTCCAAGTACCAGGCATGCAAAGCCTGACAAGCATATCCAGCGCGCATTAATACTGTGTCGGAGCACAACGGTTTTCCGATGATGTAGTTCCCAGATATCCCGAACTTCCCGGACTTGGGAAGCGTCTTAATGTTCATCGATTTCGATTTGGCCTTAACGATTGGCAGCATCTTCTTACGAGACGACTCGGGACCCGATACGGCGGCATGCTTTTCTTGTTCCTTTGGCGTCTTCTCCACGGGAACAGATAAGGTGGCCTTCTGAGGCGAAATATGAGGTGGATTCATCGAGGGTCCCGTTGGAGAGGAATGGTCGTGTTGAGATCGCGGCACTGCTGGGTCTAGGACGATGTCCTTCTTGGGCCACTGGATAAAAGTGCGCACGGCATCCCCTAGTGTTGTGATCTCTTCGTTCGGGCGAATCTCCAGTGGGACAGCCATGAAATGGTCATGTACCATGTCCACCTCCACCCTGGCGTAACCCTGCGCCACCTGGGCACCGTGCTGCACTGCCCCTTCCTGGTATGGATGCACCATCCCCTGCCTAGCCTCAATAGAAATGGACCCAACTATCCTTGCTTGGAGCTTGCAGGGCGTCGGCTCCTACAAAACGATACGCAATTAGCTAAGGTGTCCTATAGAGATATCTTTGGTGCATTCCATAGATGTACATTACCTTGATGTCGTCTATCGGTAATTGGACGCCGTCATGTTCAGAATTATGCGTGGACGCGACGCTACTCCGATGTCGAGCAGGACTGGCTCCCAAATTAACAGGGGCGGCTTGCGACTAGCTCAGGAGTTAATTCATTTGATCCTGCAATGCTGCTAGCTTTCCTTCAAATTTTTCAGTAATCATCTGTACCAACTGGTCCTCACACTCGGCCTTGGATCTCTTCCTACTCTTATACGTGCAGTAGTCGTCTGCGAATCCATGACTCCAAGGTACGTTAACCCCAAGGCCTCGTGATGCGACCCGGTGCTCCTTGTTTCCCGGGTACGTAGATAGTATATCCTTCTCCTCCTCGCTTGGAAGGAGCTTTGGGAAGTTTGGGCGCTTAATTCACGCTGCAAGAGGTCATCATGTTATTATAGACACTATGAAGTTATGGACTTATTAACAACTAGGTAGTTCGACATATTTACTACACGTTGGGACACTTCCTGGTCTGCCGGGTTTGTGAAAGAGATGCTGCTCGAAGACGAGACTTTTACCCTCGTTTTTAACTAGCCTAGGGAACGCGAGTTTGTGATATCAAGAAATGGCCCGGTTGCGTTCTCCTCCTCCGCCGCCCATTCTCAGATTTACCCACGCACCAGTGCCGCGAGTCTGAGTGCGGGTGAGTGTTTCGTGTCTGGAGAGCTTTGTGCGCCGCACTTTCCTCCTTAAATTCGGTCGTCTTCTTCATAGCCACAAAGGCATCCCATGTTTCCCGCGTCAAGAATCCATACTTCGCGAAGGGCATCTGACCCGTGTTCACGTACTTCGTGACAAGAATGCTCTTGAAGGTCCTCCATGATTTATCCATCGTGAGCATCGCTGTCCGTTCCACGCGTGCCATGTCTGCTTCTGGGATAGTGAAATTGCTTGAAAGTTCTGTCCACAGCGCGCCTCTCGCTTCTTTCATCAGATCCTTTCACCTTAGTGTGGTGATGGGGACCTGTTGCCTTGCAAGTATCCCACAGATGGTCCGGAATTTCGCCGCTGAGCTCTTGGGACTCAGAGGGACCCCAAAGTCACTGACCTCCGTGATGACTGTAACACCCCAGTCCGACAAGGCCTGGAATGCTACTAACTAACACGTTAACACAACAAAAGCGTAAGATAAGATTCTAAATTTGTGAGAACCTCCCTTGTATAATTAGCTATACCGGGGTTCCAAATGCATATATATAACAAGTCAATAAAAGAATCACTAAGTAACATGAACATCACAGAATATAGTCGATTCAAGCCTTTAAATCAAAAAAAGATGATCAAGATCATCCGCAGACTCAATCAATCATAACGGGAAGAAGTTATCAACCATGACCCACTTTATTTATTACAGCTCATTAATTATCGAATGAATAGCGTAATCAATCTCTATTATTGAATTGGAAGTATGGTGAAGTGTACGAATGTGAGTGTCTACTCCCTCCCAATAAGGCCATCGTCAGCGATCACCTAAAATAAACAAACAACGCAAGGGTGAGTCCGAGACTCAAGAAGTACAAGAAATAAATGGTACATACAACAACCATGTTCATGATAAACATCATTGAAGAATATG
This sequence comes from Phyllostachys edulis, assembly GCA_036346405.1. NCBI lineage: Eukaryota > Viridiplantae > Streptophyta > Magnoliopsida > Poales > Poaceae > Phyllostachys > Phyllostachys edulis. Next base: position 33,463,054 of record CM070548.1, read on the forward strand.
AAATAAATACGAACTAATATTTGAATGAATGGAATGTATGTCTTGAATGAAATGAAGGACTACACATATGCATATACCTAAGATAGTGGTGACACACCTGTCGGTGTTCAACTAAGCCCAAGATTTAACAAAATGCGGATCCAAGCCCCGTATGAAGAACGTTTCATACGGGTGTCCCAAACTGCCCGCATTGGAATGGTGGGTCTTACGTGCCCATACTCGAATTGATGGGTTTTATAAATCCACTCCCGTGGATGAAACATGAATAGTGAATGCATAGAATGAATTATGAATATTGAAAAGACATGCTCTCTAATCATGGAGGTAACACATTTGGAATGAATATGAACATTAAATATCAACAAGGATCTTAGGAACACAATACCAACATCAGGCATTCACATTTTATAATTAAGAACGTTAAAGTACTTGCCCATGTTGGAATGGCGAGACTTCACTACCCATTTCAGTGGTGAACACAAAAGAAAGAACGAATGTATATGTTGAACTTAAACACATTATCGAAGAATCAGGGTATAACGACAATGAAGGGAAGCAAGGAGTACCGAAATTACCCATTTCGTAATCATCAATCAAGTGAAACAAACAACAAACAAGACAGATCAATTATACTTGCCTCAACTATGAAATGAAGACAAGAGGCGAACGCCTAGCACCGGGTTCACCATCACCTCAATGTTAGCTACTATTTGAATCACCACCATTGCACATGAGCAAAGAACCAAGCATCAATCAGCACAAGTAAAAGGAATCAACCCAAATGATCAACTCACTAATTTAACTCGCCAAGTGTTCAATACCTCTCTATATCCACATAGCATATACGTGGAGGTAGGATATACTATATATTGCCCCTCCACAGCATCAACCAAGAGATTCACCTGAAGATCTAACTTCATGCAGCAAGTCTTTTCGTCATGAAAGAGGGTCCTATTGATCACAATCGCCTCAGGCACTGATAGCAAAATAAACCAATATATATATATATATATATATATATATATATATATATATATATATATATATATATATATATATATATATAGCACTCAAATTTCTAAATCAAGAATATACTATGGACTACATTATCATCAAGGTAGTGTATTGTTGGGGCTCGACATTGACAAACCATAACAACATCAATGTTGTTATTCACTCCGTCGCAATAATGATTCAGTATGGCATGATAACCTAGCTATACCCCTAGAAGGACATCTAAAGTAACGTTACTACCTGATTAGAGGCAATAACAATTGAGTGTGGCAAGACAATCAAACTCATGCTACATAATCAAAGACCTTGAAACTTGGAAGGTTCCCTTTCAGTAATAAGTCTCTTTCTCAGAATGCCTGTAACTAAACGGCACTAAACCATTCCAGAACAGCGGCAATGCAACGATCGCACAATTCACAAATAATGAAGCAGTGCAAAGCACATTATTTGCAGTCTCAAACACCTCGCATAGCATCCAAGTCTACTGCAATGATATGATAATATTGAATACTTGTGGGATATGCCTTCAAAGTGGTAAATAGAACTCATGATTTTTTACCTGATACTTAGCCCACCAATACTCCCACAAAAAGAAGGAAGCAATGCAGCCTCTGCAGCCACACCCAGACACTCAGTAGTAGTAGCAGCAGCAGAAGAGCACCATCGAGCGTGAGTGGCATGATGGAGCGAATCAAGGGAGAAGGGCGGGAGACGGGACGCCAGCCGGTGGAGAAACTCCCAGGGCAGAGCCTCCACCACCTGCTTCGGTGTTAGGTGGCCATCCCCTCTCCGTCCTCTTCAGCAACCTAGTCGAAATGATCGCCACACCCACTAGCTCGACCCTCGTCGGAGGTGAGATGGACGGCGATCGCCCCTAGGCACAATGACAAAAAACGGGTCGCTCACGCCTCAAGCTCGAAAGCAAAGACCGCTAGCCTGCTTGGTGCCATGAGTTCAGAAGGTCTGCAGTAGCATCAAGAAGAGGAGGTGTTATATAGATTCAGCTACCAGAGAGGAACGAGAAGTATTTACCTCTAATCTTATCCAGTCCAGTCGGCGGCGGTGTCTCCCCTCGCCGAAGAAGAGATATCACGGAGAGGAGGGAGTGCCATGGGGAAAAACAAGAAGCGGCCGAGATGGGGCGGCGCAGGAGGGAAGGAGGTGGGGAGAGCCTGCAAGTGGGAGCGGAGGAGCGGCGCCAACAAGCAGAAGGAAGGCGGCTCGGGTGGAATAAGAGAATGGGGAAGAAAAGAAATTAGGGAGGAAAGACTGAGTTTTGTGGCTTGGGGCGGCTAGGGTTTCCTCTCTTTGCTTAAGGGCAACAGAGGCCCAATCCGGCCCACTACCTCACCTCCTCACCAAATCTTTTTTTATCACATTCTAATTCTTGTTTAGCTATTTACTCCAACAAGGTATTACAATGACCAGTCGGCTCACAGGCATTTTCGATTCTCCTCTGCCATCTCGCTTCCGTATTATTATCGTCAATGGATTAGGCGGCGTCGGTGATGGCGCCGAAGACGGCGCCTCTGTCATCTGCGGCATCGGTGACGGCGGCGAAGACGGTGCCTCTGCCATCTCGCTTACTTGCTATCTATATAAGTTACATATGCATAAATATGAATAGAGCATAGTTCTCTAACCAATTAAATGACACAATAGTCATAAGACTAAGAAAATCAATTAAGTCATTTAAAAGGAACAATATGCTCATCAAACACAATAAGTGTACACTTAAAATCAGCATAAAGCTAAGATTTGATTGTATGATTATTGCTCTCAGAAAACTAGTTGCACAAGGTTTAACCTTGGCCATCACAGCACTTATGTCCAATGTAATCATCAATTGAATATGACAATTTATAGATTAGGCCTTGAGTTCAATTTACATCTTGCTATTCAAATCAACCAGATTCAAGCAAATTTACTCAACTTAACCTATGCTGGACCATAGGAGTAGAGATCAACTAAATACACGGATAGCAAAAAGAAGAATTGAATGATAGAGCTATAGGAACAACAGGTATAACAGGTTGAAATAAATTGCTCAAAGTTATAGGAACCAGCTAGACAATCTTTGTATAGATAGAAACTAGTGATACAAATCTTTTGCATAGATAGAACCCGAGCCCATCTTTGCCCGAGCCTACTTCATCGAGCCCGACACACTGGAGTGTACGATTTGGTTCATGCCGTGGGGATTGGCATGAAGCAGATGTACACTCAAGTGTGTCAGGATCGACGATGTAGGCTGTGTTTCACCTGAACGTTTAGGACGAACGCCCAAGGAGCGAGCTAGCTAGCTGAATTCAGGCCTCGAGTTAGCTCCTATTCTAACACTCCTAACATTCCAGCATATTTAAATGACCAAATTATCATATACATATGAAATTTCTCCATGCCATTTAAAAAGAAGAATATGCTCAACATATTCATTATGAGAACAACTAAAAACAAAGATGAAGCTAAGCAAATAAGATTGCTCAATTGCTCTCGCTGACTAATTGCATAAGACATAGTCTTTGCAATCTCATCCTTTGTCAAAATCTCTTCACCAATCAATTTTGATAATTACAAAACAGATCTTGAGCTCAAACTACAACTTTCTCATATGTCAAGTTATCTCAGAGTAGCAGTTTAAACTTTCATTAATAGATTACAATTTAACTATCTTAGTGAAATTAAATCACAAAAACAACACATAAAGCATTCTCAGAAGTAACATCGATCATATGCCTTCAAGATAATTCACAAATTTATATCAACAATAAGCCCAATTGACAGATTGAGAATAGAAATGCAAATATCTCACAGAAGATCAATAAGATCACAGAACATACAAGTGTAATCTTAATTCAGCTATAACTAAAAACAGAAAGTATAAAGGCTACTAATTATAACTGATCATATAAAGCAATATGATTAAGCTCAAGTCTGTTTCTAATTAGCTATAACTGAAAGCGGATGATCGAAAGACAGCAACAACTAACACAATAGAGCTCAGCTAACCAATTTGCTTCAACCAAGTCCATCATAGAGCATCAACCAAGTCCATCACATAGCATCAATAGAACCCATGACAGAGCAAGGGAGGGAGCGGGATAGAGCGAGCAGAGTGGTATACCAGAGGAGGCGCGAGGGAGTACCGGAGGAGGCGCTGGAGCTGGCGCGAGGAGGGAGCCGGTGACAGGCCAGAGAGGAGGATGGCGATGTGTAGTGGAAGAGGAGGCGATGGGCTGCGTCGGAGGAGGGAGGCGGCCGCTCGTTGGGCTAGGGTCGGAGCAGGGAGGCGGCCGCTTGTCGGGCTGGAGTTAGAGGAGGCCGCGCGTTGAGGACGGCAGCGTCGAACGAGCGCGCGAGAGCCTAAGGGGTGCGGGAGTAGTGAGGCCGCTGGAGGGGGCGACGGCGCCGAGGTCGTAGGCGGCCGTGTTGGCCGGGGATTAAGGGGACTGAACGGGCGAGCCCTAGAGGAGGTGAACGAGCGCGCGAGAGCCTAAGGGGCGCAGGAGAGGAAGTGACGAGTAAGAGCAAAACCCTAGCGATTCCCTCCTTATAAAAAGGCTATCACAGACGGTTCTATTAAAGAACCGTTTGTGATAAGGAATCACAGACGGTTCCCTAATAGAACCGTCTGTGATACGTTCCATATCACAGACGGTTCTAGTAGGAAACCATCTGTGACATATCACAGACGGTTCTATTAGGGAATCGTCTGTGACATGCAACGCATCACAAATGGTTCTTTAATATAACCATTTGTGATAAACTCATATCACAGACGGTTCTATTATGGAACCGTCTGTGATATCCTAACAAAACCTAGTGACAATCTGTGATATCCTGACAAAACCTAGTGACAAGTATGATGACAAGCTCGTAACACATTTGACTTCAAAAATTCATATCTAATTCAACTCAACTCCAAATCAAGTGAAACCAATTTTGATACTCCACATTACAATGAACGTCCACATTGACATCAATATCAAAGATGACAAGTTCATAACACATTAACACATGATAATTCCACGTTGACATCAAAATATATGAGAGATTACAAGTCCATAACACATGATGTTATGGAATAAATTAATTACAATGAAGTAAATTCTTAATTAAAATATAGCCCTTCATGATGATCGACGTGCATATAGCTAGCTTCTTCACTGGGTTCTTCCTCGAGCCTGATGCCATCTCCGAAAGGAGGCAACTTGTCAAATTGATTGTATTCTTCCTTGTCCACTACATTCTCAACTCCGACAATCCTCCTTTTTCCATGAAGAACTACGTGGCGCTTCTTATTTGCTGGGTCGATTACATAGAAGACTTGAACAACTTGGTTAGCCAGTACGAATGGTTCGTCTTTGTATCTGACACGTTCGAGGTCCACGGTAGTGACGCCGTACTTGTTGACCTTCACCTGTGGGAGATGGACCCAACGGCACCGAAATAGGGGATCATGAAAAGCACGTAGTCGAGCTCCCATATCTCCTCTATTTGCCCATAGTAGGAGCTCCTCAGCCCATCGGTACTGAATGCATCTATGCGGACACCGCTGTTCTAGACTGTGCTCTTCCTATCCTGAGCTGCCGTATAAAATGTGTACCCATTTATGTCGTATCCTTGCCGTGTGACAATTGTAAATTGTGGACCTTGTGCCAACCATAGCAGCGTATCATCACTTGATGACCTCCCAGTGAATCGCACCTTTAACGATTCGTTGAACCGACGGTTGTGCTCTCTCATGATCCAAACCTCCGACCGGTCTGGATTCTGTTGGCGTACCATGTCTTTGTGCTCGTCGATGTACGGGGACACTTGGGTCATGTGTTGCAAGACCATGAAATGGGCTTGAGCGTACGTATCCAGATCGGGAGTGATTGATTTCCTTCCGATGGTCCCAATACCATCTAGTCTTCCCTTATGACGAGATAGAGACACACCTATCGGATCCACCTGAGCCATGTAGTCGACGCAGAACTCAATGACCTCTTCCGCTGCATAACCTTCGATGATCTTCGCCTTCTACGAGATCAATTCCGACGAGGACTTGGGAATTCCCATGTACCTCTCGAACGGGTACATATGACATAGGAACACAGGGCCGCATATCTTTATCTCTTTCACAAGGTGAACAATGAGATGGACCATGATATCAAAAAATGACGGAGGGAAATACATCTCAAGATGACATAGAGTCGTCACCACCTCAGCCTGCAAAGCATCTAGTCCTTGGGGATCGATGACCTTTTGAGCAATTGAGTTGAAGAAATAACACAGCCTCAAGATTGCCACTCGGACCTTGTTCGACAAGATGCTCCTAATTGCAACAGGAAGCATTTGTGTCATCAACACATGAAAATCATGAGACTTCATACCAATTAATTTTAAATCTTCCATAGAAACAAGTTTCTTAATGTTAGCGGAGTAACCGGACGGAACTTTCACACCATGCAAGCTGTGGCACAGTTCATTTCTCTCGGCCTTGGACAGAGTGTAGCAAGCTGGGGGAAGGTACGTTCATCCTTTATCAGTCTCTTTTGGTGCTAACTAGGTCCTTATGTTCACATCAACCAAGTCACGCCGTGCATTAACACCATCCTTTGTTTTGCCACTAATGTTCAGTAAGAGACCAATCAAGCTATCACATACATTCTTTTCCACGTGCATGACGTCGATGCAGTGGCGAACTTCTAAGTGCTCCCAATAAGGCAAGTCACAAAAAATTGACCGTTTCTTCCAGATGTTCTTCTGACGGGTTCTTAATTTACGTCCCTTCGCAAGCACAACATCGATATCCTTAACCATATCATATACCTCTTTCCCTCTAAAAGCCCTTGGAGCTGAACCGTCCTCCTTATTTCTGTCGAATTGTTTCTTCATCTTGCGGTTTGGGTGACTCCTAGGAAGGAACCTACGATGACACATATACACAGTTTTGCGCGAGTTATTCAACCATACACTCTTCGTAGCATCTAAGCAATGCAGACAGGCTTTGGCTCCTTTTGTACTGAAGCCCGACAGGTTACCAAGAGTAGGAAAATCATTGATGGTGCAGAACAACATGGCGCGTAAAGTGAAGTTCTCTCGTTTGTACGCATCCCATACCTGCACCCTTCGCTCCACAAAGGTCACAAGATCTTCCAAAGAATGGTGCTAGGTACACATCAATACTATTCCCAGGTTGCTTCGGCCCTTGGATAAGTAGTGACATCAAAATGTACTTTTGCTTCATACACAGCCAAGGAGGAAGGTTGTACATGCATAGATTCACGGGCCAGGTGCTATGTCGGCTGCTCATGTTACCAAAAGGATTCAATCCATCTGTACTCAACCCTAACCTTATGTTCCTCGGTTCTGCACCGAACTCTTCAAAGCTCCGATCGAAGTTTCTCCACTGGGCAGAATCAGCAGGGTGTCTTAGCTTTCCATCTTTCTTATGCTCCTCCGAGTGCCAACGCACTAATTTTGTCTCCTTTAGGTTCGCAAATAAACGCTTCAAACGTGGGATCACAGGCAGATACCACAACATCTCAGCAGGAGGTCCTTGCTTCACCTTAGCAATATTCTGACGCTTGTATCGGGATGCTTTGCACACGGGACATACATGCATGTCTGCATACTCTTTATGGTAGAGGATACAATCGTTCGGACATGCATGTATTCTTTCTACTTCCATTCCCAATGGACAAAGAACCTTCTTTGCTTGGTAGGTGGTGTTGGGCAACACGCTTCTCCGTATGATGTCCGCTAGAAGACCTAACAATGCCGTGAAACTCTTATCGCACTCAACCATTGCTTGCCTTCAATTTAAGCAGTTCAATCATGGTTGACAACCATGTGTATTCCGGCTTGCAGCCAGGGAACAAAGGTCTCATCGAGTCCTCTCTTAAGCCCTCGAATTTACAAAACTCTCTCTCACTGTAGTTCTCTTCTGCATCACGTAGCATCTGATCCAGATTGTCATCGTGCGACCTATCCTCATCAAAAGCACATCCACATCCGCATATCGCTGACTTACTCGGCAATGTCGCCATTATTAACTTCGGTATAATCTGCTCTTCACCGTGATCGGTCCAACATGTATACCCTTTTTGAAACCCTTTGAATCAAGTGCGCTTCGATCTGCTTGTTGAGTTGTTAAATATCTTCGATTCGCAATCAATGCATGGACAAGACATAAAATTTATCCCTTCTTCAACATATCCCGCTTTCGGCGGCTCTTCTAACAAGAACCACGCCATTAATGTACTCTTGACTCACACGGTTCACAATCAGTACATCCGATTCGGTCCATCTACGCTACATGTAACAAATTAGTGTCAAATTATATTAATAAACCGCAAGTACGTACTCTTCCTATTTACCTAACATACTTAAATTGATTAGCGATTAATTTATAGCAAACATAAAGGGTTATAGATTGTTACCCTCAGAGCTCATGAAGAAAATACGAGTCCTCTCCTTTCCTTCTCCTCTCTAAGGTGGCGCAGTGGGGGTGGAGGCACAGCAAGGTGCAGGTGGCGCAATGGGGGAGGAGACAGTGGGGTGGAGGAGGTGCTAGGGGCAGGGGTCCAACCTTCTCCTCTCTAAGCTGGCGCAATGGGGAGGAGCAGTAGGTTGGAGGAGCTAGGGTAGGGATGTGGCGCATGGGGGAGGAGCAGCAGATCTAAGTGGAGCCAGCGGCAGGGTTACGACAGAGGCAGCGGCAGGGTTGCGGCAGAGGCAGCGGCAGGGTTACGACAGAGGCAGGGTTGCTCTAGAGCGGCAGAGGCAGCGGCAGTGCAGTAGAGGTTGTGTCGAGCCTACAAAGTGGCAGAGGCAACGGAAGTGCGGCAGAGGATGTATCAGGCGCAAATTTATATAATGCCAGGATATCATAGACAGTTCTTAATTAGAACCGTCTGTGATAACCAATTATCATAGACGGTTCTCATTAAGAACTGTCTGTGAATTATCACAGACGGTTATCGGAACCGTCTATGATAATCCAGCTAATCACAGACAGTTCTCATTAGGAACCGTCTGTGATAATTCATAGACGGTTCCTAATGAGAACCGCTCAGGATTAGTTGATTATCACAGACGGTTTGTGAATAGAACCGTCTGTGATAATTCACAGGCGGTTCTATTCCCAAATCGTCTGTGCTAATAACTTTCACAGACGGTTTGTAAGACGAACCGTCTGTGATAGGCTGGCACGGCAAATGCCAGATCCTGACAGACCCAACACAGACGGTTCCATTTTAACCATCTGTGATGAGACGTCTACTATTGCCTGTTTTGTAGTAGTGGGAGTACATAAAAAGTAGGTCATAAGAGACACCCAAGCAACCGGATGGCACAACCACGATGGAACGTTGTAAATTAGTTAGCAAGTCCTCCCCACTCTGGAATTGTGGTAGTTCGGTATGGCTCAGCAAAATACACTCGAAGACCAGTTCTTAATTGACTTGGGCGACTTCCAAAAACCCTGGGTCTCAATCCATTCCCGGATTGAGCTCGTGCATAAACCTACACCCACCAATCATCCATTTCGCCCAAGTACAAACCAACTTTTTCTTTATTTTAATTTTTCAAATCATTTGCAAACTTCCATGACACACCAATGCCATAGATGTCATTTAAACAACATTTGATTTTTGGCTGAAAATTCCCAAATCATACAATTTTGGATCTCAGCATCGCTAAGCATAATTTTTTTCAAAATGTTCTAGTTCATACTATCGTATAAACTAGATTTTCATCTAAGGTGTCAAGGTATGTCTGTTCAATGTCAAAATTTGGACGTACAAAGGAATTAGGGAGAACTATAAATTTAAAACAGGCATTTAAATTACTGAATATAAATAAGCATGCAGTAATAATTTAAAATAGAATTTAAATAATTTTAAATATTAGGATTCAAATATGATCAAAGGTATAACTTGCTTTGCTCAATTAGTTGCTCTCAAACGGCATCGAAATCTGACTCTCCGAAGTCATCAAAATCTATACGCGAAAATAAGCCAAATTCAAACAAAATTCAACTGAAGATTCAAATGAACTCCAAATTAAATAATTTTAGTTTAGTTAGCCAGATTTTGAATTTATATGAATTTAGAAATTTGAATCGTCGAAATCAGAGTTCGTACGAAGGAGAATGAACCCCTGGAAGTTTGAAAATCACATGAAATGATGAATTTGGAATTTTCAGAATTATTGTAATTATTTTTCTAAAGGAAAAGGCTTTACTGTGTCAGCATGACGTCATCGCCTAGAATTTTGGATTTTTGGCCGAATTATTTTGTAAAGGAAAATGGTTTCTTTCACTGACATGTGGGCCCGGGTGCGTTGCTCCGTGGCATTGCAATGTATGCGCACACGGGGCAGATGACAGGGCGGCCACGTAGGTGAAATTGGCGACGTGGCTGTGACGTGGCGGTGAGGTGGAGGTGCCACGTCGGCTTGAAGCCCGTGGCGGCTTGGCGTCGAGCTCGCCAGCGTTAGGAGCTCCGACGAGGGATGTGTGCGGTACCAAACGAGAGAGGGGACTCTAACGAATCTAATGCTCACCTTGGAAGCTCGAGGGTGCCGCTAGGGTTCGTGGCGACGACGCGTTCCGGTGGTCCTTAGCTCAGGTGAGTGTGCACACGGGGTCGGCGGAGTTGCGGCGATGCCATAGATGCAGTCGATGGCACCAATGTGGCTTGGACAGCACCGGAGACGAAGAAGTTTCGAGTTTTGACGGCGCAAAAGAAAACTCGAAATCCCGGTGCTAGATAGGAGGTGGTGGAGGGAAAGGTAGTTAGGATCGCGATCCTACTCTTAGAGTCTTACGATTCTACGAACCCACGATAGCCTGTCGATCCAAATCGCACTGTCGATCCTACTCGTAGAGACTTAGGGCAAAAAAAAAATTTGCAATTTTTTTTAGACGCCAGGCTTTGCTGATATTTTGTTTTAGAGCAAAATTTGTTGATATTAATTTCTGAGAATGAAACTATAAATCCACAAGGAGCATGCAAAATATTGTATTAGTGTGGTAATGCTAGTACAAATATCTATAGTTCGGCATGAGCAATCTTGAGCTTGATAATGATAAGCTATTTTTATTCCTAGAGTGTGTCTAGCTACTTTTAAGGAACATGCAAGTGGTAAATCATATAAGAATTATACAAACTTATAGTATAAATGTTAAATATGTGTATTTTTACAATTCCGTAGAATCGCCGATTCTACGATTCGATACTACGATTTCGATCCTACCGAAGGCAAATCGATCCAACTCAGGATCTTGACTCTAACAACCTTGGTGGAGGGGGACTTGGGGCGTTGGAATGAGGGAAGAAGGGCACACCCGAGGTGCACTTAAATAGGGCTAGGGCGGCACGGGATCGACGTGATGCACATGAAGGCCGCGCGGTGATGTCGGCAAGGATTTAGGCATTGAGGGCAAGAAACGGAAAGAGGGAGGTAGAGGCGGGTGCGGAATTGATTCGGCGTTTAAATGCGCGTGATATCACGGAAGGAACAGACGGATTTGGTTGTCTTTGGAAGGTTCAGTGAGGCCGTTAATGGCAGTGGCGTGCGGGGACTCGGGGAGAAGAAAGGGAGGGTGGAAGAAGGAGGTGACGTGGACGGGACGGGCCCCACATGGTAGCGACGCGGTGAGGGCGCGGATGGAACGGGCCGAGCGGCTGGCATGCGTAGGCCGCGGCGCTGGGCCATGCACGGAAAACAAGAGTGGGCCGAAGAAATTCGGCCCGAGGACTATTCACGGAATTTTTAATGATTTACCAAATAAAATAATTCTAGTAATTCAAAAAGGCTTTAGAAAATAGCAAATAGAATCCAAAAATTATGAGAAAATTTACAGAAATTCTCTAAGACATTTTGGATTTAAATAAAATATTTCCAACATATAATTGGCAATAGATTTTGCAAATAAATTTATTTTGGCTTTAAATAATTAGGAAAAGCTTTTAAAATTTCAAAAAATTCTAAAATTAATTAAAATTTTATTTTTCACTTTAAATCCAAGAAAACTTCAAAAACTTCAATAAATTTTATTTTTGAATTTTAAAACTTAGGAATTTCAAGAAAAGCAATAAAACTCTTTTAAATTTCAGAAAACCCAATAAAATAATAACTTTATTAACTTTTAATTTGGTAACAGAACTTTGGGATGTTACACTGATATAGGCCCTAACTACTACACACTAGACTGTGTGTTCTAGGAATTCTTTCGGGCCATAGAGGGCCCCAAGTTCTGTCTTCGGTGCTCGCAATGGATGACACTTTCTTCACCGAGAGGTACAAGAGCACCATTCTCACTGCGGTGGCGACCGATGCAAATGACCAGCTTCTTCCGGTTGCATTTGCCATCGTAGAGAATGAGAACACATACAGTTGGTTGTGGTTCCTCGCAAATGTTAAGCGAGCAGTTGTGGGAGATCCGCCCAATGTATGCCTTGTCATACACCGCAATGTAGGGTTGTTGTCCGCTCTCAACATCATGAAGAATGAGATGCAACCCCCCTCTTCAGTGGCACGACATCTGGGTGATCGATGGTCGGAGGAGGAAGTATAAGGTCCGTATGAGGCAGAAATACATGAATAGTCATGCCAGAGGGGATAGGAAGCATGCTTGCACCCCCAGTGATGTGGCTACATGTACCTGTAATAAGCCGAGGCTCCTGCACAAGCCATGCTTGCATGTGTAGAGGGCATGTGCACAAATCAAGCATATATCTATGCTGTACATTTCCGAGTACAACAACATGCACCTTTTTTCAGGACATATAGTGCTAAGTTCAACTCATATGGTGTGGACATGAACTACAGGGATCTTTGGCCGAAGATGGTGAAATAGGGCCTGGCGGGAGGATGCTGCAGTGAACTTCCCACCTGTGGGGGCAACTCCATCCGAGTAACATTTACCGTTTCCTTTTACATCGGTTCTTCTCACATATAACCTTCTTGAATGCAGGCAATCGAGGTTGGGTCTACATACTAAGGACTGGCCGGTAGTACATCAACAATGGACTATGGTGTGGCTGGAGACGGTGCTCACGAATGTTCTACAGGAGCAACGACCATACGATATTCGAACTTACCGTGAGTACATGGAGTAGTACGTATCGCGGGCGCGCACCAAGCTCACTCGTCCTCCACTGGAGTGTCCCGAGTATGTTACCTTGCAGGAGAGGCTTAAGAACTCCTTCGATCAACATGAAGCTTCACGGCGTGACGACAGTGTAAAACACTGACAACTTATGCTCGCTTTGAACATGATATTTTGACTATTTGTTACTCAACTTATGTTTCACTTCAGTTTGACCGAGCCTAGCAGATCACGCGTGCATCCCAGTCCACCCTCCGTAGGAGCGGTCACACTGTTGGGGGGGCTTCTCAGGGTGCTATAGTCCGTCTATGACAATGCCAAGCAGATCGTCAAGAACTTGAGTTGCGATCCGATGAGTCAACATGTTTCTAGCTACTCATCGAGTGGACTGACCTAGCTCCCCACTTAGGTTGGCACGGCCTAGTGAGACCTATGGCCTCTTAGCGCTCCCCATTGATCATCCGCATGGCGGATCGAAGAGGTAAGATATGTTCAATTTACGTCCTGATTATTTATTTTGCCCGCAGTTGTGCTAACATCATGCCATCTTCCAACCGCACGTCCGTTGGGATGCTTCACTCGTGCGATCAATGTCCATACGACCACCCGCGGATGGAGGAGACAGTGCACGGCCTAGTGAGACTGGTGGCCGTCCTAGCACCCCTAGTTGGTCATTCGCACTACGGATCGAGGAGCTAAGTTATGTTCAATTTATGTCCTAATTATTGATTTCGCAATACGTTGTGCTAACATCATTCTGTCTTGCAGCCTTCAGTCGGGCGTGGGGCGATCCGATGAGTCAACATGTTTCTAGCTACTACCATGGAGGGCTACACCATACCCGGATTTGGACCGTACCACCCAGGGTGCCCCTACGTTGAGTGGTACCATGACCAGTTCGGAGTCACGTACCAAGGCGATGCATCGCAACACGCGACAAGCACGCAACTACAGGGTACGAGCATGAATAGAGCTCCGTCACACATGAGGTCGTTTGTACATCATACAATCATAGCCAGAGCTCCGTCGCACCCTCCTGGGGCGGTTTCATGCACTCGTTCTTTACTGATATTATTGCAGGTGGTAGCTAGTTTGGCATTACTCAGCTTGATGACACTGAGCTTGGACAGACTCAGCTCGACCAGAGTTAGCTTGTTGAGGCACGTCAGCTAACTCAATGGTCTCCCTATGTAACGTCCCAAAATTTGAGTTTTCAAAAATCTTTTGTGAAGTTTAGGTCCATGAAAAATCTCATCAATTTTCTTTGGTTTCATAAAACTTAAATGGGAATATCTAAAATTAAAAAAAATTAAATTGATTAATGTAAACATCAATAAATTCAAAACTAGTGTTGTTTGGCTTCCTTATGTTCCAAGGAATTTTCTTGAATTTTTCAGAGTTTGTTTGGTTTTTATTTGAGCTCATTTGAATTTCAATGTTTTTCTAAATTCCTAAATCAATTTCCTTTTTCTTTTATCTTCATGGTCCGAATTGGTTTGGCCCATTCCTCTCTCTTCGTCGGCCCATCTTCTCTCTCGGCCAAACCTCACTATCACCCCACTCCACTTGCCTCCTTCCTTGCCTCAGCCCGGGCTTGCTATCAGTCGCACGTGCCACACGCCTGCGCTGCTGCTGCCGTGCATGCCATGGACTCCTCAACGCCACCATTGGAGTCCTTGTGAAGCATGCCTCCCAATGCTATAAAGCTGCTACCCCCATGCGACCTAGATTCGTTGCATCCCTCCACCTCTTGTGCTCTATCCGCCACCGCTTGGAACTTCTCTATGCGCCACCGCTCTCTATCATCTTCTCCAAAATCGGCACTATGCCTTTGTCGCCGTTCCTCCGTTGTCGAAGCTCCCTGAGCCACCATAGCAGCATCATCGTGATCGCCTCCTCCCGGTTCGTTTGCGCCCATCCACTGGTGCTCCCGAGCTCCAAATTGCCGGCACCATCTTCATCTTCACCTCCAGCCGAGCCTACGATGCCCAAAACACCTCCATGGCGTTCTATAACACAACAAATTTCACTTTTTGTTCAATTGTTTAAAAATGTTGGATTTTTAGAACCTTTTTGTTTTGCTTCGTCAATATTCGAATTCTTGAGTCGTTAATTGAAATTTCAACCCGAAAAACAGAATATCGAATTTAAACCTGAGTTTAAAAAGAAAAGAAAAAGAAAATAAATCGAGACATCAGGAGTGCGGTTTGGACCGAAAGCCACCTGGCCCAGCCTGACTTTTCCTTTTCCTTTTCTTTTTCTTTCTTCTTTTCTTTCTTCTTTTCTTTCTCCTCTTCTCTTTTCCTTTCCTTTTCTCCTGTTCCTCTCGGCCCACCTGCCAGCCCTTTCTTCTTCATTCTCCTTCCTCTGCTCCTTCTCCCGATTGCGCCCACACTTGGCCACCAACTCCCCCTGGCGCCACATCACCCGTCGCTGCACACCTACCCACGTCGCCTCGCCCTGTGCCCACACTAGCGCTGTTCCACGCTCGGCCACCAACTCTTGTGCCGTCGCCACTGGAGCCACCCCTTCCCCATCGCATCACCTCGCTGTCTCTCACCCATGCCTCACACCAGCGTAGTGTCGCCACGCACAGAAGTTCTTACGCCACTCGCTCGTCTCGTTTCCAACCTCTCGCGAGAACACGCAAGTTGCCTCACCCGATTTAAGCCACACCAGGCCTGCCTCCCCCTTCCTTGTGCAATCCTCTTCCACTACTACAAAAATACTAATACTGGATGCCTCATCACAGACGGTTAACCAAAACTGTCTGTATTACATGCAATCACGGTCGGTTTTGGTTTATGCAATCACAGTCGGTTTTGGTTTAGAGGCGCTCGTGTTACTTGTCGTGCTAAAACCGCTCGGAAGAGGTAATATCACGCACGGTTCATGTTGAAAACCGTCAGGAAGTATCCTGACGGTTCTTGTTAATAACCGCTCAGGATAATTCTACATATCACGAGCGGTTTTCAACAAAGAACCGCTCAGAAACATCACGCACGGTTCTTAACAATAACCGCTCGTGATATTACCACATATCACGCAGCGATTTTTGTTATAGCCATCTGTGATAATATCGCCATGACCCAATGCGCGTTTTCTTCTTCGCCGCCATCCACTTCGCCCCAATGCGTCTCTTCCTCGCATCGATCCGCCGGCCCTCGACGCGTCTCTTCGTCTCACGCTCTGAATTTATACCTTGTTTTATAAAAAAGGATCATCTGCCATCAAAGATGTGATCATCCCCACATACTTGTAAAAAAACAAAAATGGCTGCCTCTTCCTTGTCGCCGGCATTGATGGCCTACCTGGCCGCACTGTACGAGCACCTCTCTCGTTGTACGTTGAACCGTGCTACGGAAGAACACTGTTTCAACAGTGTCTTCACTCCTACATCGGCCGAGAATTTGCCGGAGCAGATGACGGCCACCTTCCGCCGTCTTGACATCCTCCTCCGCCGTGTTTTCCAGGTGATCTCCCACTTTCAACGAATTTACCACGTCATCTACGTGGTTCTCCAAAACGATGTTGCACGTCTTCAGGAGGCTTGCCGTCACTTGGACTGCGTAATCGAGGCGGCAGGCGACCAAGTCGACCAGGCCAAGACCCCTCAAGCAAGGGAAGAGAGCCTATGGGCTCAATTCTTCTTGGTTCAACAGTCTGAGGGTCTTCGGGAGACACTCGAACGAGCGTGTCAGTGGGTGGACGCATTTGGGCATCGTCACGATGATCGTGAACCGTCCGATGCCGACACCGTCGCTTATGAAGTATTGAAGATGGAGATAGCAGCCTACCTCCGCCACTAGAAAAACTTTGTTTAATTATAGGTTTCTACTTTTTTAATATAAACATGTAATTTCTTCATGTCATGTAAGTGTATATACAAGATAAATATACTTGAGAAAAACCATATCACAGACGGTTCCATTATGGAACCGCTCAGGATAATATCACCGACGGTTCCATAATAGAACCGCTCGTGATAAGTCTCTTTATTAGTAGGAGCCCGCCGCCGCTAGGTTTGCACTCTAACTCGTCACTCCCTAGCGGCCTTACTCTCGTCCGTTCCCCTCCCCACCCGAGTGACCCCATCGCCGACGCCGCCATTCTTCCTGTCGCCGACGGTTGTGACACCATGGTTCACTGTACAAGACACTCATACGATAAGAGTGTTTTTTGCAATGTCACCATTGTGCCACAACTACGGTGACACCCTAACTCTCGTCACTCTCCAGCTCCGCTAGGGTTTGCGCCCGACCTAACTCGTCACTCCCCAGTAAGATTTACTTGCTCCTCCCCACCTCGACGCCGCCGACCTCAACCCGTCGCCGTCGCCGCCCGACCCGCTGCGCCCGCTAGGGCCCCGGCCGGCTTTGCTTTCCCATCCTCCTCTATTCTCCTCTAGATCTGTTAGCTTAATGTCTTTTGTTGAGTTTGATTTTTATGCTTGAGCCTTAAGTTGTGTCCCGATGTTTGTGTGATTTATGCAAGGTGAAGGAGAAGGATGAGGGTTGTTTGGTGGTGGGGTCGCCACGTGGTTGTTAACATTTGTACTAAGGTATCACCCTACCTTACTCCCTCTCTGTCTCTACCCCCTTGCTCTGTGATGAAAATGGCTAGTACTCTGCGATGGATGCCGAGGGCTACTACTAGTGTGGTGGGTTTGGACACCCTTGGTCTTGTTCTCTTGCTGATGAACTGCTCAATGATGTTAATAGTCTTATGCTGATAATTAGTTCATATTAATAGCCCCCTTGCTCTGTGATGCAATGATGTTAATAGTCTTATGCTGAAATTGAATTGATAATTAGTTCGTGTTAATAGTCCCCTTGCTCTGTGATGTAATGATGTCAATAGTCTTATGCTGAAATTGAATTGATAATTAGTTCATATTAATAGTCCCCTTGCTCTATGTTTCCTATCTCTTGCACTGTGCACGCCCTACCATTCCATTCATAATCTCTTCTCTATAAAGTCTCTAGCATTGTTGCTTGTGCATTAAAACCGCATCATATATATATATATATATATATATATATATATATATATATATATATATATATATATATATATATATATATATATATATATATTAGTAGTCTGACCACTTTAGGGGTCATCCACTGACATGAGAATGATGAGATAGTATCCACGGGCAACCTCATTGAGCCCTGTAAGTTTAAAAGTATAGATGCAAGGAGGCGTCGGGACATCCAATTTCTGGATGTTGGGCGTCGATATGTTCAGAAAGTGACGTTGATGCACAACTACTTCAACTGGGAAGTGGCATCATCTATCAGCAACCAACAATTCTTGAGCATGTAATTGGCTTTAAACCCAACAAGAACACCAAGCAACAAGTTGAGAATTCTTTTGAAATATGAGAATGGTTGCTTGGTGTTCGTGTTGGGTTTAAAGATGATTACATGCTCAAGAATGGTTAGTTGTTGATACATGATTTCACTTTCCAGTCAGAGTACCTGCGCATCAACGTCACTTTCTGAACATAGCGACGTCCAACATCCAGGTAATTGGATGTCCTGATGCTCTCCTTGCATCCATACTTTTTAAACTTGCAGGGGCTCAATGAGGTTGCCCGTGGCTACTGTCTCATCCTTCTCATGCTGCATGGATGATCCCCCAAAGTGGCTGAGAGACTACGAACAATATATATATAATATATATATATGATGCCGGATTTAATGGCACAAGCAACCACTGCTTGGGGCTTTATAGAGAAAAGTCATCACAAACGGTTTCAGCCACAAACCGTCTGTGATAAGTACTTATCACAGACGGTTTGTGGATGAAACTGTCTGTGATATGTACTTATCACAGATGGTTTTAGCCACAAACCGTCTGTGAAAGTATGCATCACAGACGGTTCAAAACCGTCTGTGATGACCTCATGTCATCACTGACCCATAAACTTAGACGGCTCACGAAACCGTCTGTGATGACGTTTTTGAACCGTCTGTGAATACATTTTCTGTAGTAGTGTTCCTCCCTTGCTCTCCTCCTCCTCGCGTGGCTGACTCAGTTCGACCGTCAGACCTCATCAAGCCGCACCACCGCCCCTAGTGAGCTCCGGATGCTACCGTCACACGCTCCAGCACTACCTAGGCTTCCCTCCTGCCGGTGCTCACCTCCCCTCCCTCCTAAGCATCATGACGCCTGAAACAGCTACTCCCCCATTTCCTTCCCCGCACTGGCCGCCGCCCTCCAGTCAACGTTCCGACCACCCCGGTGAGCTTCTCCCCCTTGTTCCCCTCATTCAATTGCATCTCTCCCCCACAGGAGCACTCTGCACCATCATCTTCCTCAAAACAGGCTGAACCCCGTTGCCGGCTCTACCATTTCTCCTCCGTCGAGCTCCGCATCAATTCCTCACGATTGGAGCACCTCTACACCCCATCATTCTCCCCCAACCTTTGGATTGTGCTCTCCATCACTCGGCCGCTACCCCCACATCGAGCCCGCCGTGTCATCACCGGCTTCCGCCACCAGCACGCCTCGGCTACTCCCCTCCACTAACGACTGCTTTGGTGAGCTCCTACCACCTCCCTATTGCTCATGCCCACTGGCTTTACCCCTTTCCCCTTCTAGCGTCGCCGCCTCCATCTCCTCCCCACAACCGACCACCGTGTGCCGCCGCCCAGCTGCCACCGGCCACCTCCTACCGTGACACCACCACCCATAAGTTCGCCTAGGCCTCCCTGTTCCATTTTGGCCACCCATGGCCACCGCCATCGACCCCCTCACCGGCATGGTGCGCCGCCCTGAGCAGCTCTATCCTCCCCTATTTCTGTCTTTGCTCTCCCCTCTTTGTGTGTAGAAGTGTCAGTGACTGACAATGGGCCCCATTGAAACCTAAAGGTCATTAGGAAGCAACTATGTAGGTTATTTAGTTGTTGAAGTTAGCACTTTGCAATATCAGTTGATGTTGATTCAAAGTGAGTAGGGTGCTAAGAAGCAATTAACTTAGAAAGGGTAAGTTCAAATTAGAAGGTATATGAGATAGGAATCCTACTGACAAGGGGCCCTAGGCCATGGATGTAGTACTGACAACAGTGGATTGCTCAAAAGGTTGATTAGAGTTCATAGGGTATATAGTGTTGGATATTTCAGTTAACAATTGTATAATGACTAGTTTCATTAATGAATGAATCAAGAAGGTTGGAGCCTCCACTAGTATTTTACAACAAAACTCAACTTTGTTAAAAACTGAGTTAGTTAAAAATGCTAGGTCTCAGGATTTGCTACTACTTAATCTATTTCAATAAGTGGCTTTACGCAAACAAAAGAACCAAAAGTCATTACTTTGATCAGCCCTGCATATTATATAACTACATTATATGTGTTGGCTCGTGAGTACGGTTGTGTACTCATACTTGCTCAATATATTATTATTCAGTAAGCATAAAAGAAGAAGGCTACATTGACAATTATGTGTGTTCTTCATGACTAAAAGACAAGAAGGCCAAGGACTAGGCCGCGCCCCCCAGTTGATTGCCTATGGGTATATCATGAGGGTTCCATGTGTTGTATTTCAATTCCGCTTCCACTATTGATTCTTTAACGATATTTGGCCTGGTCGGCCATTCTAAAAGACAAAAGCCATAAGGTATATTTACGCTTTTTTCTATTATGCAATAGCTTTATATTTTCATGATATGTGTTTGATATCCAATGATGCAACTATGAGCACTGGCTACTAATCTAGGGACTGGTGCTGTGAACACAGAAGATTCTAAATTACAAACTTGGGGTTTGACACGTTCCACGCCACTCCAGTGAGTTTCTGACATGTGCCTGACCGTGTGTTCTAGCTCCCGATCTATCTTTTCCCCAACTTCATTCCAAGTTTTGTCTATCATCGGTCGAGATCTCCTCTTTCTCTTTCTTCTTTGGCCACCATCCTTCACTGGTCATTTCTCGTCTCTCCGGTGAGCTCTGCCGCTCATCGACCCCACCATCTCCTTCGTCGTCCGACGTTCTCTCCTGTGCTCCCCTCGTCTTTCCCAGAGCATCGCCGCAACTCCATCACTACCGAAGCCGTGTGTGCACCGTCGGCTCTCTCCTTGTTCGCCTCATTCCGTTCTGCACCTTCTTCGCCTCCACCATGGCCGCTATCGCCGGTGACATTCTCACACCCAAGTACCGTCGTGCTATCGTGCCACATCGCCGGAGCCATGTCAACACCACCTCAGCCAACCCTGCCACCTCGTTGCCACGTGGTCATCGTGTGCATGACATGTCAGCATCGTCACCGTCCATGTGTCATCTACCCAATCCAATGAAGGGATACTAGTAGGCTACGCTAGCTGATAATTCAAAAAATTTACCATGTAAACCAGAAAGCCATGCAAGTAGGAGATCATAGATCATTACACTAGATGCGTAGTGTAGCAGAAGAAGTGTTGGAGTAGCCTGATCCAACGTAGAGCACATCGATGAAGTGGTCATAATCGATTGTCCAACGTAGTCGATCGTCCAGCGTCCTCGGTATCGATCGTCTCCTCCAGCAACCAATCGCATTCCTTACAAAGTCGTGGATCGTCTTTGAGCGCAACAGCAACCACAGTAGCGCCTCTACGGTATCCACACGTTCAGGGATGGAATACCATACGCTGGTGTGCTAGCACCAACTCGCACGGTAGGGCACTCTCGAGAAGATGGTGGCTAGGGTTTCGGTGGAGTAACTTATGTTCTGTCTCGTATGTCCCAATATCCTCATGCATCTCCTTATATAGAGCCCATGACGGATCCTATCCGAACACGTTTGTTCCAACCCATTAAGTGTGTGACCCTGTAGGTTCATGCGTAATCGGTTGTGACTCGGAAACTCTTTTCCGACCACTGGTTGTTAGCGGTTCCTAGTAGGACATAACGATTCTCAAATACACATAAATTATATCAGACGAACCTTAATGCAATATGATCTGTGAGTAGGTCCTTATCACTTACGACCAGCTCGTATTTCTATACGACCAGTTCATATTTAGTCATGACCAGTTCGTAACTCCTTACGACCAATTCTTAACCAGTTAGTGATCATGTTCGACCAGTCTACGACCAGCTTGTATCTCCATATGACTAGTCCGTATTTGATCGAACTGAATGACTTGCTCATGTATTCTCCCTTTGCCACACGATATCTGGTTGAACTCTAGGAGAGATGTTATGTCATCCATGAACTATTCAATACTTTCTCAATCAAGTGTCAGATAACATCATGTGGTCGACTCTTTGACCACTAGTGGCATGGCTATGCACTTTCCTTATCCGACCACATCAAGGGACCCAAAGATATCTCTCCTGTTATGTTAGGAGGGGCAAATCCCATATCCGACTAGTCATATTCCTTCGCATGTTTCATAGCATACCCGAAAACTACCTTTATAACTACCCAATTACGGAGTTGCGTTTGGCAACCCCTGAGTGCACTATTACACATGTAGGAACCCATGTTGATCTTAGGTCTAAGGATTATACATCATCATTGCTTGAGACCAACTGATGACACATAAAATCATAATAATCTCAATAGTGTCTCAAGGTTGGTCAATTGTCGGACCCGGGTGTAACACCCCCAAATTCTTTGTGTATTCTTAACTAGTCCCATGATTATAGCTAGTTCACACAGTAAAAAGTATGGTAACATCCAAAAATCGCACAACTTTATTAATAAATATCAGAGTTTATTACAAGAAAGGCTTACGAGCCAACAATAAAGAACACAATGGAAGATGAAGAAGACGTAGTAGAGCCCAACTAATCTACCATAGGCAATCAACTAGGGAAGCGGCCTAGTCGTCGAGGTTCACATCGGTAGCGAGGTCCTTCTTCTCTAAACAATATTTTATTAAGCAAGGGTGAGAGCAAAAATGTACTTCACAAGTTACACCCATAACAGAGTTAATGCATGCATGGATATTATCAAAGGAAGGCTTATAGGGTTGTTTGTGCAAAAGCAATATTTGAAATTTTAAATACAATATTAAGTTCAAAAGCTCAAGTTTTACAATATCTAAAATTTAGTTTTAACTGAATTAATAAAGCTAGTGTAGGCACCAACCTAATACTAACTTAAACACGGGCACCAACCCGGAGCTTCAACCCATAATTTTTCTCATGGACACCCATCCATGTCATAAACTGTTTTATAAAACATTTTAAAAACAAAAGTAAAGTCTAATCCGTGAAAGGCTTTGCTCAACATGTCCATGATTGTGGGCACGACTATTCGAATAGATTGACACTCTGCAGAGGTTGTACAACTTTACCCATAAGAGATAATCAACTTTTAATGTCCGTCCGACACACTTCCGAAGGTGTGAGACTAAGTGATTATCTTAAGGCCTTTACAATACGTCATCCCAAATTAGTTATACTCGCTAAGGTTTCGTTGTTGTAGGCTTCACACCAAATGACAACCCCCTCTTACACCATGTGGGTATTAAAAATAAATCTTCACGACACCCACACATCAACATGGCACAACTAACAGTGGAACTTTGCAAATTAATTAGCTTGGTCTGTCCCATACTAGACTTATGGTAGTACGAAAGGGCTTTACAATCCTTAGCTTGTAGACCGGTCCTTAATTGACTAGGTGACTTCCAAAACAATCCCTGGGCCTCAAACATTTGCTGAATTAAGCCCGTGCATAAACTTGCACCCACCAACTATCCATTTTTCCCAAGTCCAAACTAGTTTTCAAAATTTTATTTCATTTTTGAAAGTCATTTGCAAACTTCCATGGCACACCAATGCTATGGACACAAATTAAATCACATTTGATTTTTTGGCTAAGAATTCCCAAATCAAATTTTTTTTTTGTCTAAGCATGACTAAGCTCAATTTTTCCAAAATGTTCTAGTTCATACTATTACATCAACTAGATTTTATCGAAGGTGAAAAGTTATGGATATTTCAATGTCAATATTTGGCCATACAAATGGAATGGGAATAACTATAAATTTAAAACAGAATTTAAATTAACTTGAATACAAATAAGCATGCAATAATAATTTAAAACATACTTTAAATAATTTTAAATAATTGATTCAAATATTATTAAATGATGTAACTTGCCTTGCTCAATTATTTATTGTCTTCAAACGGCGTCGAAATCTGACTCTTCGAAGTCGTCAAAATCTATACGCGAAAATAAGCCAAATTCAAAAAAAATTCAAATAAAATTCAAATAAACTCAAAATAAAATAATTTTGGTTTAAATAGCTAGATCTTGATTTTATATGAATTTAGAAATTTGAATCATTTGAATCGGAGCTCGAATGAAGGAGAACGGGCTCTCAGAAGATTGAAAATCACATGAAACGATGAAATTGGATTTTCTGGAATTTACTAATTTATTTCTCTAAAGGAAATTAGATTACTATGTCATGATTATGTCAGCAACCGATTTAGATTTTTGGCTGAATTAATTTTTCTAAAGAAAAACTAGAAAAGCCATGTAGGCGCTGACGAGGCAGCCACATGGGCTTTTGGCACTGAGGTGGCATGACATGGCACCACGTGGCGGTGCCACATCAGCACAAAGCCGTCAGCGGTTCAGGCGAGGATCTCGCCGGTGCTACGTGCCTCGGTGATGTCTGGCGAGGGGCTCAACGGAGAGAGGGGAGCGCGGGGATCACTGCGCTTACCACTGCGGCGGTCGGGCGCGAGGGGAACGCTAGTGGTGAGGAAAACGGCGGTGGCGAGATCGGGTTGGAGGCGGTGCTGTGGTTCTAGCGAGGGCAAGGTGAGCACGGGATAGAACGCGAAGTGGCGGTTTCGAAGGGGAAGACGACGTCGACGGACACCCTTTAACGGCGGCGAAATCGTCGGCCAAAGGATGTTCGGCCGGTGAGAGAAAATTGCAAAATCCGGAGAGGATATGAGAGGAGAGGTGAAGGGACCTTCGAGGATGAGATGAGGGAGAGATGGGGCACCTTGTTCTCCCTTTTATAGGGCCGGAGGAGTAGCCGGGGGTGAGATCGGGCTCGCGGGATTCTCGGCGGCCGTTGATGATTCCGGCGAATGGATGTGCGAAAAAGAGGGGATAAGGGAGGAACGGGGGTGGCGAGATAAAGAGATGACGATGTGCATGTGTGCGTGGGAAAATGGAAGAAAAATGGCGGCTCTAAGAAGCTTTGGTTGCCACTAATGGCGCTCAGGTGTGGCAGCGCATGGAAGAAGAAAGAAAGAAAGAAGAAGAGAGAAGGGAGGTTGACAGGTGGGGCCCAGATGGCGGTGGGAGAGAGGGATGGAGGAGGAGACCGGAATGGGTCAATGCAAGGAAAGAAAGGAAACGGCCTGAATCGGGTTTCGACCCAAAAAAGAAAAAGGAGATTTTAAATGATTTTCGAATTTCAAAAAATGCAACAAATCGAAATAGCTTTTAGAAAATAGAAAAAAAGAGTTCAAAGATTATAGAAAAATTCACAGAAATTCCTTGAATTATTTTGAACTTAATAAAATTAATTCCAACTTAAAGTTGGATTTTATTTTTGCACATAAATTATTTCAAATTTGTGGAAAATAGGAAAAGCCTTTTAAAATTCAAGAAATTAATTAAAATTTCCTTTTCAACTTTAAATCCAATAAAAACCTAGAAAACTCAATAAATCTTATTTTTATTTTTTAAAAATTTAGGAAATTCAAGAAAAGCATTAATCTCTTTTAAATATTAGAAAATCAAGGAAACTCTTTTCCAATTTAGAAGAGCAATAAAATAACAACTTTATTGATTTTATTTTTTGTACCATAACTTGGGATGTTACATCAATCATACATCATGTTCTCTAACATGTGTTGATATTATTGATTCGATATCATCAATCAATACATGTGCTAGTCGTTAAGTCACTAGTGTTTCGACTAGTGACATCCGACAAGGGATACTTTTAGAACGACATCATATAGGTTAAAGAGCTTAACCAACAAGTCACATACTTATTAATATTTATAACTAATGATTCATTCAAGGAATGTAATAACATTTATTCCATAACTCATAAACATAGACGTGATACAATCATCTTTATGATTGCCTCTAGGGCATATCACCAACATCCAAGCCATAGATCCAACTCTCTCTCACTTGCATGCGGGCCCATTTGTCAGGTCAACTCAGCCTCATGAGCTCGGTCTACTGTGGACCAGCACGCCTCCGTGGACTTGGTCTATGGACCAATGGCCCCACATGTCAGACTCTAAGCTTTTCGCCGAATATCTTTTTATCACAAAAATCCAAAAATCCCCTCGGCCCCACATGTCATACACTCAGCCTTTTTCCAATATTTCGAAAATAAAAGATTCTAGGAATATTATGTGGACCCCACCTATTAGTTTCTCTCTCCCTTTTCTTTTTCATCATCGTCCTTCCCGGTCAAACTTCCAAGGGCTTGTTTTTTCTCATACGACTTCCGATTAAACCCATTCAAGTTTCTAAATTCATCTAAAATCAATACCTACCTTCCTGTACCATTAAATTTCAATTTAGAGTTTATTTTATTTGTATTTTTGAGTTTTTTTTTGTTTTTGTGCTTTCTTTCTCGTTAAATGTTGATATTATGGAATCGTCCGAAGGGGCTGAAGGTGAAAGAAGTAGAAGATTGAAGATAAATGAACAGAAACATTGCTATAGCAAGACAAGTTGTACCTTTGACCATGTTGAACCTAGTTTTTCCAAAATTACTTTGATTCAAACTATTGCATGTTATTTCAATTATTTAATTCTAAAATTCTTTGGGATTAGCTATATACCTACTTGATTATATCCACCTTGCTCATTGTATTACCTTGATCTTTTGTCACCCTAGCTTGGATAATTACTAGTTGGTATTATCATAGCACCAAGGTGGGTTGGTTAAACAGAATAGCCTGCTTAGCCATGCAACGGGTTATTGATATCATTTAGAGTTGCAAATCTAAACTTGACTAAGTGATTATGTAACAACTTTGTGAAAAGAATGTGTGCTATATGTTGTCTCTCATTGATGGCATGTGTTTCACCTAACCTACCGGGTGGGAAAATATTTAGACCGAGGCAAGTGGATGGAATTGTGATTTGGTGGAGTAGTGTAAGTTTGGAAAATTATGAATGTGGTAATTGGTAGTAGTTTGGCAGTCTTGCCTTGGTCAATTAAGGACTTCACTTTGTGCGCCATTAAACTGAGCCATAACCGTATGACCACATGCATGGTATGGGACGTGCCTAACTTAGTAAGTTACAAAGTCTTGACATTAATTACTGAGACATGTAGGTTAGACTATGTGCCAGGGTGGAGGTGTGATTCTATCTCTGTGACGAGTCACATTTATGAGTGGTTCGCCGTGTCCAGGTCCAATGGTGTGCGATGGACCAACAACCTGTGTGGTGGTTTGGTGCCGGCATTATGCCCAACGGGAGGGTCAATTGTTGAGATGAAGTTTCGAAAAGATTTTGTTATGATTGGTGTAGGCCACACTGGTCGTATCTCGTGGGTAAAGTGTACAAACCTCTGCAGAGTGTCAATAATCTATTCGAATAGTCGCGTCTGTGGTCATGGACATGCTCGGGGATTTCACATGAGGGGTAGATTTTCATAAAACTATTGGGAGGGATAGCTGTGTGATTTAACTCATATGGCTGTGTGAAAGAAATTGATTAGGCTATGTGAGCTTTATGAAAATATTTGTTAAATTATTATTACTATTTGTTTTCAATCTATTATTCATATTCAACTTCAACTATTGCTTTTATGCAAAAGAACCATAGATGCCATATCCTTTGGAATAAGCCATCATCTATAATTACATTCTGTGGTGCAACTTGCTGAGTACTCTATGTACTCACCTTGGTATAAACAATGTTGCTTAGTTGAAGAAGGCTACATCGGTTCATCGTTGTTCAACAAGGTCTACTTCTAGGATCGGGGAGAACTAGGTCGCGCTACCCCAGTCGATTGCCTATGGGCATATGGACGGGCTTCACTAAAGTTATTTCGTTTCCTTCCGCTGCAGCTTATTTGAGATATTCACTTTCTAAGGCATTAATTGTAAGCTTTGACCTTAAGATCGTTACTTTGTTCATTATTGTTAATCACCTATTTCTTAGTTATCTTTGCATATGGAATGATATTTCATCGATGTTGTCACTGTGTACACTAGCGTGATCCTCGACTAGTCCAACATACACAGATGGTCCAAATTTGCATATTTGGGTCCCGACACCCTACGTTCTCCGCATAAAGATGCGCTCTCCATACTGGTTGATGTACCCCACAAGACATGCTCAACGCAAGACCGGGATGTGGATGCAGATGAAGATGTAGTGAGCCATATTGTAGATTGTAGTATACCATTGTACTTCTTTGCATTGCGAATGTACTTGCTTCATATCAGTCTTTATGTAATCCGATTGTATACATTATGTGGGTATTTATTCACGATGTGGTACGCTTATGTTGTACCAGATTTGCATGAATTGCAAGCGATCTATAGCCTATAGCACATTTTCAGATCAAATTGACCATACTCTGCCATGTCACCTTTCACATAAAGAGTTGACCACACCCTACAGTGACTGGACAATAGTCATGAGCCATCCCACATTTTAAGACCGAATTGACTGCATACTTCTAGGACACCTTTTAAGACCGAATTGACAACCTGGACCAACTTTTCACAGTGAGTGGACAGCACTAACCAGCCATCCCACCAATTCAGACCGAATTGACTGGACACTGCCAGGACACCTTCTCAAACCGAATTGACAACCTAGACCAGCTTTTCGCAGTAAGTAGATACCACTTACCAGCCATCCCACCTTTTTAGAATGAATTGACCACACACTACCACTACACCTTTTCACATGGAAATGATAACACAGATTAACCTTTTGAAGTGAGTAGACACCACTCACCAGCCATCCCACCCTGCCATTCGTCATAATTTCCACCCTTAGCACTACACCCTATCTGCTTATAAAAGGAGGAGAAGAGAGCTGGAGGAAAACACTACACCACCATGGCCAACACTTCACTCCAACTTATTTTGCACAATAGAGAGGAAATAGGAGAACATTAAGTCAGCCTTGGAGATGTCAGGCTATGCGGAGATGCTACGGAAGTGCAAGTGGCATGCCGGGAAGGCGAAAACCTACCCGAATTCTTCGAGGAAGCATGCGCCTGTTCCACCGGAGTTTCCACACCCACAGTGCGACTGTGAAAACCTAGCTTGGATCATTCAGTCCATACACCTGGCGACCACCGCCCTAGCATACTACACGCGTGGTGATATCTACGTAAGAGAATCTGACACACATATTGATTTTTTTGCATTTTACATTGTATTCCACATATCGCTAACTTTATCCGTGCATAATGGCAACCGGAGGAGCATTGCTTTTTCGTTTAATAGATTGATGGTCCGAACATGTATGATAGGGCATTCATCGAGCAGAAGTACGTGTTTAATTACGCAGTGCCACTCTAGGTTTTCTAACGCTAGAAACCTTACGTACCCGAGAGTGGGGAAGACAAGGGAAACATGACGATGGAGCCCAAGAGCGCTGAACAACACGATGAGGATGGCTAAGCCAAGCGTGCGACAAACAAGTAGAAGGCTCCTACTAGTGAGACCGGTGGTCGTCCTAGCGTTCCCCATCACCCGGACGTACTGCGGATCGAAGAGGTAAGTGATGTTCAACTTGCGTCCTGATGGGCCGCCAAGACTAACTTCATTCTGATTCCAAAAAGGCGCACATGTGTATCCCAGGTGTTTTTGGGTTTGTTGATTCGTGCATGCTGTCATTTCTAATGCATGTAACCAAACCCTACGCGCTCTGTAATTCACAACTACATTATGAAGTCTTTCAAATTTAATTCTCAAATATTTCATCCATTTCGAAGTTTGTTCTCTTTTTCAAAAGGAATCAGTTCTACAAACACTATAATCGCGACAACAGCACATGTGCCTACTCTAAACCCAAATATTTTTGTCATTTCTGCTCCAAAGGGGGCTATTTTTTCTATTGCAGCGCCAAACAGTGCAAAAAAAAAAGCCAAAAACTCACATTCCAAATAGGACGCATGAAATCATGCATTTTCCTTGTATGCTTGACTTTCTATGTATTTTGACATGTACAAAAAATGGTCCATTCCACACCATATTTGTTGTGTGTTTCCTTGTATAGCTTGTACACATTGAAATCTATTTATATGTGCAAACCAGTAAATGACACTTGGGGTGGAATCTGGGGGGCATCAGGCGATGGGCCATAGGGGGAATCTGTGCCCCTACCACGTGAATGAGGGAGGTCCAAGATACGAACGCGCAGATGAGGGGAGTCGAGCCCTTGGCACGTGGATGAGGTGGGTCCAAACTCCTAGCACATGGAAGAGGCGAGTTCGACCACCTAGGGCACGGAGGGGGTAGTCCAGGCGCCCGTGGCGCAGCAGGCGACACATGTCTCCTATCGACAAGTCCACGGTGCAAATTTTGGCTCTGATGTCGGGGGCTTGATTTTATATTTCAAGCACAAACAGTGTCATTTAAGCCTAAAACTCAACATCAGAGTACTAGCAGAGTAGTTTTTCAATTTCATGTTTGGACATTGAAAGTACGCCAGAACTATTTCCTCTTTGGATTTTGGAGTGGAGTGGAGTGTTATCTGCTGTTGAATCCCTAGGGGCACAATTGAAGTTTGATGAGGACAATTGTGAACTTTGGAGCAAAATTTGGGCATAACCAGTGGTGGACCCAAGACTAAATCTTAGCTAGGACGGCATAGACTAGCCCCAAACTACCTTCGCACTGAAAGATCACCACATCCACCGCCTCACTGGACGTCGTGCCCCTAATTCAACATCTCTGCATCTGCAGTTGTTCTGCATATCTGCTCCGCCGCCCACCACTCGCTATTCTCTTGGTGGTCAGCAGCTTCTAAGTCATATATAAATAGTCAATTTCTACTTCTAGTAACCACCGATTACCTTCTATCACCAATTATCACACATGCACACTTGGCTATTGGCGGTAATCTATCTAAGCATTGGCAATTTGGCATACCATCGATCAGATAGCCTACATTACACATATTTTAATACTGTAGCAGATAAATCATGAACGAGTCAACTAAAGAAGCAAATTAGACACGAACCACACCAAGAGAGATTCTACTGAAAGCAAGCCACTTCTGCTTTGCTCTTTCTCTAGTCGCTGTTCCGGCCTACGCCCTTGTAATACCCCAAAACACTTTAGAAAGAGAACGAAAAGGATTAGTGGGGTTTTCTAAAGAAAAAAATAATCATCTTGAGGATCTGTACGTAATTAAATAAAAGAGGATACGTGGAAACAAGATGCTTTGGATTTTTAGAGGGAGGTTGTTTCCCTGAAACAAGCCCTACAGAACGAATTGGATCTGCCGGGTTAAAAGGGGACGTGGGAATTAGAGGATCCAAATAACCCAGAAACATAGTTTCCCCGTGCGCCACCGCCGGGGCAGCTGACCTTGCCTGCTGTTGGCCAGCGCGTGACGCCTACCCCACGGATGCTAGGAGCAGCTAGCCTTCGGTCCATGCGTGGACGCCAGGTGCTGCTGTTGGCCAGCGCGTGGTCACCTGGATTTGCCGCTCGGCCATCGTGTCATTTTCTGCCGCTTGTGCGCTGTGCGCCGAGCGCACATTTCTGTTTGTCCAGCGAGCCAACGTCTACCGCTCTAGCCAGCTGCCCTGCATGCCCGACGCAATGGCTAGCTGCTGCATGCAGCCCATGCTTGCATCCATGCATACAGCCGGCTAGATGAGTCATTTTGCCGATGGCATTGCTAGTAAGAGAGAGAAGAAAGATGGCCTGCTGTTGTCTTTGCTGTGCAACGGCAAGAAAGACAGAAGATGTAGAGGCTGGATGGTATGCTGCCACGACAGCGGGAGGAAAAATAAGCCAGAAGAAGGAATGGAAAAGAGAGAAACGAGAAGAGGATCTTGTGGGAAAACGGTGTTCCTCGTCGCAGTCTCTGGGTAACGATTGAGTTTTCTTTCTGTTGTGTTATTTTAATTAGACATTAAAGGTTGAGATTAGATAGGTTATTAGTAATTACTAGCTAGTCAAAGGATCGAATAGTAGATCAGCTTAATCTGCTGTATTGTTGTATTGTACTTTCGGGTACCGTATGGGTGTAATTTGAGGATGTCATCTACTAGATAATTGTAGAGAATTTTGGTAGCTTTCTGTAGAATATTTAATCATGTCGATCGAATGATTAGATTTCGAGTTACGAATTTTGTAAGCCTACTATCTAGACAGTTGTCGTCTTTTGGCAGCATCTTGGTAATTTGTAGATTAAAATTATTAAATAGACTATTTAGAGATTCCGTTACATGAAAAGTGTAGATAGCTGTCTAAGGATTCTAAAGATTCCAAGAGCACAAATTTTGGTGGGGTAAAACAGAAGTTATGAAAATAGTTATCTTGTTGTCCAGAAGATGATAGAACTGTGTTCGGGTAAAGAAACGGGGTAGAAAACGGTAGAATAAGAATTTCATCATAACCAGGAAAATGTAGTTTGTTTCGTGAGGATTTCATAAAGTCTTGGTTAGTTGAATTTGGAGTTCAGATGAATAAGTTAGAGCCGTTTTACTACTAAGACAGCGGGTAGTGGATCCGGTAGATTTGGGTTAATTTGGTCGGTTTGGCATAAACATGCGAGGTCGATTAGTGTAACGGGTTGGTGCTGTGATGATGTGATTTTGATAATGTTTTTGAGTGTGTGTTATTACTTGCATGTTCAGGGACAGTGGCCTCATGCGTTTGGCCAAAATTTCGTCATCCGACTTCGAAGGGCTGAGGCAAGTACATGGTAGAGTGGTGAACAACGAGTTATTCGCCATTGTCATTGATATTACTTATCATGCTATTTATCATGCTTTCGTTATGCTTATTCTTATACATGATATTGATGACATTGAGTGAATGAGATTATGATATTAACTTAAAGAGAATGGGATATTGAGTTAATGAGATGAATTATGTTGATGAGTAATTAAAGATGTTGCATCATTTACATTCATTATGACAGGAGTTACACGAGCCAGGTCGGTGAGAAAGTCATGTAACTATTCCGGTGAGGTCGGTGAGAAAGATACATGACTAGTCCGGAGTGCTCTAGATAAAATCCTACTTCGGTGGGGACTTCACGGGAGTGAAGGATAGAGTGTTTCATTGACGAGTGAACACTCCACTATACCGGTATCAGCTAATGAGATGCATATGAGCATGAGCATGATGGTGCATTTGCATATATGAGTAAATTGTTAAATTGTGCAACTTAACCTATATGGAATATGGCTGGTTTATTTTGGTAAGAGAATGGCATTAAATAGATAGATGATGATAATAACCTTAATTATGGTTGATAAACTGTTGTTTGTGGCATTATTATGTATTTACTGAGTCTTGGACTCATTCTTACTCTATTGTTGTTTTTAGGTGATCGTTAATGACGTTTCACTGGGGAAGGGCTAGCGCACTTGGAATCACAACCTACACCCAACTATTTGATTCATTGGACATAATTTTTTTTTATTATAGCATGATGATTTATATTTCGAACATGATGGTGTTGGATAACCTTAGATGATAAGTTAGGGTTGTTTATTCATTCAATAGACTTAATCGATTGGTTTGCATTAATCTTGGTTTATTACCTTGCTATGCTCCTAGGAATAAATTATCTATGATTGTCATATCTTTATGCTGGTGTTATTGTGACCCGTGGACGAGTTCTATTGTTGATATGCTAGTTGTAATTATAGGTTATTTGATGTTGAAATTGGTAGTGTAGTTTAGTGGCATTCCGGGCTTATTGTTGGCCTAGGGTGTTACAGTTGGTATCAGAGTGGGCTTTAGGTCCGTGGTGAATAGATTAACAACTTAGATAAACTTAATTTGCTAAAATTTCCTTTAGTACTAGTATAATATAATTAACTAAAATTTGCTAATGGTTAATTAAGTTAAAACTTGACACACTAGTACACAGTAGGATAAGATGGGTCAAGCATTGCATTTATACTTCCGTTATGTTGTATTGATGATTTATGTTATGAGATGATCTTGTATGCTTATAATTTGATTATATCATTGTTATTTATGGTGATAGTCAATGTTGAAATGTAGAGATCGTGGTTGTGGCCATGGGCATGGCCAGGTTATTCCACCGTTCGTGGTATGGGAATAGTGAAGTATTTACCTCGGGTAACCTAGTTCTAAGTGTTGAGGATGGGTTTCTCTGGGAAGGTTATTGTCTTCTTTGAGTTTGGTTTGGATATTATTTTTACAGTTGCGGTTGATGAATTTTTCTTGGGTTAGTAGTTACAATGCAGTTGATGGGCTTCGTTTGGTCTTTATTAGTTCCATAAATCAATCATTTGTTCTCCCGACTGACGAGTTGTTTTGTTGCTTGCAAACGTGGTTGATTTATAAAGTTGATCTTTTATTGAGGAGTTCCACTTTTCTTGCTAGGAAACATAACTCGTTTAATCGTATGGTACTTTGGTTAATGGAAGATTTCTTTTGCAAGTTCTTAAACGTAAGAAAGCTTTGACCCCATGTATTTCTTTTGGAGGTAATTTGAGTATGAAGTTTAATACTTCTCTTTTATGAAAGAAAGTGTCAAAACCTTTTTGCAATGTCCTGTATAGTTAAGTCAGAGATTGTAATCAAATAAATTGTTATGGTATGAGTATCAAGTTGGTTCAATAGCGTGGTGCATAATTAATCTTAACTAGTATCCTTGGAAGTGAAATCGATTAAGTTGATGTTATCTTCTAGTAGTTCTTGATGAACTGTGATTATGAGTATGACTATACCTAATTAGAATCAATAGAGTTATTAAGAGGTGTGAAACATTGATAAACTGGTTAATCTTTAAGAGTGATAAATTTGGTAAACTTCTTGGGTAAATTGGATTAACAGGTCTCAATGGATTAATCTAACCATTTGGGATGGTTAAGTTCAAAAGGTGTTAGATTATTGTCTTAGTGGGTATTAATCTTGGAGTTATCTTTTGGGGGTATTTAGTGATCATATGTATTTGCTAGGTGCAAACATTGCGTATTGAAGTTTGGTGTTGAGTATCACTAAGAAATAAACTGTTGGGATTTAATAGGTGACCTATGTTTATATGATGGTAGAATTGTCAGATAACAGTATGTCTTTGAAGAAAGGTTTTTGGAAGAACCTTTTGTGTAGTAGATCTCCTCTAAAATAAAGTGGTTGTTGTAGTGAGGTTGTAAGGTTTTGGTATACTCTCAATTTGCAGATGGGATGATAAAGTAGTATGGAACAATTTGGTGAGCTTTTGGGGTCTTTGTAATTGAAGAGTAGACTATGACGATTCTTGTTAAGAGTGTATTATTCTGGATGTTAGTAAGATTGTCTGCAAGGGATTGTGACTTGTGGGAGTGGTGATGATTCTTTTAGAGAAAAAGTAATTTGATCACCTTTCGTAATATCGGTTAAATGAAATGTTTAGAGTTTTACATTTGTGAACTTTTGGAGTTCATGATTTATGTACTAACTGAAATTAGTTTGAGCAAGTGACTTTTTGGAAAACTTTATTGGTTCTTAAGTGATTCATGTTGTTTGGTCTTAAGAGCTCTTCTTGTTTGCATTGGCAAAGTGACGCTGTAATCAAAGAAAATTGTTTTCTTTGTTAAAGGAAAGAGTGTAGTTGAAGTATTTGAGGTTAGAGTTAAGTTTTTTAACTTGCAACTTATTAAAGTGCATTTAACTTTTCTGTCGTTGCTGCTTAAGAGTTTCTTGAGTTTCAATAGCAATGTTTTTTTTCTTATTCATTGAGATTTGAAATTCTCTTCCTGTGGGACATGTGCCCTCAACTGTGATCTCATATTTTATTTTTCAGAGATCATTGTGGTTTAACTATTTTCCTTGGTCTTGTGTTTACTGCAAGTAGTAAACATTTGTTTCTATGTGCTGGAAATTTATTTTATTTGCCTCTTCTTTTGAGAAAGGAATAATTGATTTATTTTACAAAACCTTATAGAGTGTATAGTGGCAATTGGTTGGTGATGGTCAAGTGTATGATAGTTGTGAGGCTTTGGGTACCAAGCTATTTGAAGAGCAATAGAGGGTGAATTGATTTTAGAGCAATAGAGGGTGAATTGATTTTGTCCTATAACTCTTGGATAGAAGCTAATTTAAATGGAATGAATGTCATTGAAATAAAACTGATTATTGTTACAACTCGTAGAACCTATAGTGAATGGTAATCTAAGAAACCTTTGTTCGTGTTGGTGGAGTATTGGAATTATCATAAGTTTGAATCTTGGTCAATTAGTTAGGGTATTGCAAATGGGTATATGGAGTTGTGTAGGTGAAATTGAATGATGTGGCTTAGTGAGGATCCAAGATTGGTGAAGTTAATTGTTTTGGGTAGTTAATTGATTAGTGAAGAGTATTGATGTTATTGACTGAGGATATGATTTGAATTGTGAGAATTTTATTCATCGAATCTGATGATTTTCCTATCAGGTATACCAGAAGTTCATTGTAGGAGTCTCGGAGGTTAAAATTGGGCTTGTGTTTTATGTTAGAACCTTGGCTACTCAATGATTATGTGTAGAAGTAGTATAACAAAAGTGGATTCCAAATAGTGTGTTGATCATTGATAGAATTCTTTGAGTGTAGTAAATAAGTGTGTGTGTGTGTGTGTTGAGAATTTCAAATCGATTATTCTTAAAGGACTGAGGTGATGTGATTGTAGGTGAAAATCTTTATTGAGGTGTTGATAATCTTTTGTCAAAATAATTTCTTTGGTAGTGGAGTAGATAAGAGTACCACTTTGTGAGTTAGTAGAGTCCCTCCAAAGGAGTGTGGTTGTTGCTGTGAGTTGAGCATCGCTTTGAGTTTGCCGGTTAGGAGGAAGGAGTTAGTGAGATGATTTGGAATATGATGATTTGAGAGAAAGTTTATTCCTAAAAGAAAAATTGAGAAAAATATGTTTTCTCGGGTAGTGAAATGCTCTCTTGATTCTTGCTTGAGCTTTGTGTTTATGGCGAATGTTAGTTGCAAATTGAGTTGTTTTATGTTGGTGCGTAGTCTTTTCCAGTTAAAAAAATTATTTTGGACATTTGAGTGATTTCGCATTTGGCTTATGTAGTATTTTTTTCTCAAACTGCCTATTTGGAAAGTGGAAAAATTTCAAGATGAATCTTTTGATTTTGGATTAGAGTCTTTTGGAGGGAAGTTGGTTATGAGTTGGTTGCATTGTGAATCCTTTGTTTTCAGTTGGGTTCTATTTGTAAAAGAGTTTGTTTAAAACGAGTTCTTTTATGCATCCCTAGTTAAGAAAGATGCTCCTTGTTAAGGTGAAGAGATCGATTGATAGATGGAACAAGAGTGTCGTGTGTTACATGCAGGTTATGTGGTTTGGTACCAAAGGGAGGTCCAAGGTACATTGATTTGTTTCTAGAAGTTACAGGGATTTTGGAAGATAGCGTATCCCTAGGACCGTCTCGAGTCCTAGCGCAGGGTACACAACGTTTTGTGTGACCCGATGTCGAGGGAGCACTTGAGAAATATGGGTATGAGCTTTCATTAGAGCCATTGACACACAAGTAAGACAGTGCCTTCGAGTCCTGTACGTCGAGTGGCTCTGGAAAGGTCGGGACGAGTAATAAGGCATAATACGTCAGTTACGTCAACGTACGATGGTCGCATCAGATCGAGTGGAAAGCGACTTGGGAGCTAGAGTTTCGCATGCATGAGCGATATCTAGAATTGTTCACGTCGGGTCCGTGTTAACTATTGTTTATTTCGGTTGTGATTGTTCTCCGAGCAGAATGGCGGGTAGAATTCGGGGTCGAATTCTGTTTAAGGGGAGCAGAATGTAATACCCCGAAACACTTTAGAAAGAGAATGAAAAGGATTAGTGGGGTTTTCTGAAGGAAAAAAAATCCTCTTGAGGACCTGTACATAATTAAACGAAAGAGGATACGTGAAAACAAGATGCTTTGGATTTCAGAGGGAAGTTGTTTCCCTAGAACGAGCCCTCGGAAGGAATTGAATCTGCCCGGTTAAAAGGGAGTGTGGGAGTTAGGGGATCCAAATAACCCAGAAACCTAGTTTCTGTCGGTGCATTGCTTGGGCGGGCAACCGACTTCTTTGTTGTGTAGCGTGGACGCCGGAGCAGCCGCCCTTCGGCCAACGTGTGGACGCCAAAGAGCTGGTGTCAGCCAGCGCGTGGTCGCCCGGATTTGCCGCTCGGCCAACGCGTCATTTTCTGCCGCTTGTGCTCTATGCGCCGAGCGTACGTTTTAGGTTGGCTAGCGAGGCAACGTCAACCACTCTAGCCTACTGCCCTGCAAGCCCGGCGCAATGGCTAGTTGTTGCATACAGCCCATGCTTGCCTGCATGCATACAACCGGCTACATGAGTCATTTTGCTGATGGCATTGCTAGTAAGAGAGAGAAGAAAGGATGGCCTACTGTTGTCTTTGCTGTGCAATGGCAAGAGAGGGAGAGAAGATGCAGAGGCTGGATGGTATGCTGCCACAGCAGAGGGAGGAAAAATAAACTAGAAGAAAGGAAGGGAAAAGAGAGAAAGGAGAGGAGGATCTTACGGGAAAACGATGTTCCTCATCACGGTCTCTGAGGTAAAAATTAAGTTTTCTTTCTGTTGTGTTATTTTAATTAGAGATTAATGGTCGAGATTAGAGAGGTCATTAGCAATTTCTAGTGAGAGGATCGAATAGTAGGTCGGGTTAATGTGCTGTATTGTTGTACTGTAGTTTCAGGTACCGTATGGGCGTAATTTGAGGATGTCATGTACTAGATAATTGTAGAGAATTTTGGCAGCTTTCTGTAGAATATTTAATCATATCGATCGAATGATTAGATTTTGAGTTATGAATTTTATAAGCCTGCTGTCTAGACAGTTGTCATCTTTTGGCAGCATCTTGGTAATTTGTAGATTAAAATTATTAAATAAACTAATTAGAGATTTTGTTACATGAAAAGTGTATATAACTGTCTAAGGATTCTAGAGAGTCCAAGAATACAAATGTTGGTGTGGTAGAACAGAAGTTATGAAATAGTTATCCTGCTGTCTAGAAGATGACAGAACTGTGTTCGGGTAAAGAAACGGGGTAGAAAATGGTAGAATCAGAGTTTTTTCATAGCTAGGAAAATGTAGGTTGTTTCGTGAGTATTCCAGAAAATCTTGGTTAGTTGAATTTGGATTTCGGATGAATAAGTTAGAGTCATTTTACTACTAGGATAGCGGGTAGTGTGTCCGGTAGATTTGGGTTAATTTGGTCGGTTTGACGTAAACATGCGAGGTAGATTAGTGTGACGGGTTGGTGCTGTGATGATATGATTTTGATGATGTTTTTGAGTGTGTGTTATTACTTGCTTGTTCAGGGACGGTGGCCTCATGCGTCGTGCCACAATTTCGTCATCCGGTTTCGAAGAGCTAAGAGGCAAGTACATGGTAGAGTAGTGAACAACGAGTTGTTCGCCATTGTCATTGATATTACTTATCATGCTATTTATTATGCTTTCGTTAAGCTTATTCTTATACATGATATTGATAATATTGAGTGAATGAGATTATGATATTGGGTTAAGGAGAATGCGATATTGAGTTAATGAGATGAATTATGTTGATGAATAATTAATGATGCTGCATCATTTACATTCATCATGACAGGAGTTGCATGAGCCAGGTCTGTGAGAAAGTCAGGTAACTATTCTGGTGAGGTCGGTGCAAAAGATACATGACTAGTCTGTAGTGCTCTAGATAAAATCCTACTTCGGTGGGGACTTCACGGGAGTGAAGGATGGAGTGTGTCATTGACGAGTGAACACTCCGCTATACCGGTATCAGCTGGTGAGATGCATGTGAGCTTGAGTATGATGGTGCATTCGCATATATGAGTAAATTGTTAAATTGTGCAACTTTACCTATATGGAATATGGCTGGTTTATTTGGGTAAGAGAATGACATTAAATAGATAGATGATGGTGATAACCTTGATTATGGTTGATAAACTGTTGTTTATGGCGTTATTATGTATTTGCTCAGTCTTGGACTCATTTTGCTCTATTGTTGTTTTTAGGTGACCGTTGATGACGTTTCACTCGGGAAGGGCTAGCGCACTTGGAATCACAACCTACACCCAACTATTTCATTCATTGGACATGAGAAATTTTTTTTATAGCATCATGATTTATATTTAGGACATGATGGTGCTGAATAACCTTCGATGATAAGTTAGGGTTGTTTGTTCATTCAATATACTTAATCGATTGGTTTGCGTTAATCTTGGTTTATTATCTTGCTATGCTCCTAGAAATAAATTGTCTATGATTATCATATCTTTATGCTGGTGTTATTGTGACCCGTGGACGGGTTATATTGTTGATATGCTAGTTGTAATTATAGGTTATTTGATGTTGAAATTGGTAGTGTAGTTTAGTGGCATTCGGGCTCAAGATATTAAAGGCCGGGTGTTCTGACCACAGTAGTCTCGGATGCATCTGTAAATCTGCCTTGCCTGAGCCTCACCTGGTCGATCGCATGCTCGCTCTAGGGATAGGAGGTGGAGGAGGAGGCATGAGGACATGAGAGGCATCGAAGTCAGACTCGATGTCTCGATTGGTGGTGCGATGACCGCCTCCCCTATTCAATTAATTAGCATAATTATCTAGCCGTAATTAATTAGTCCTAATTAATTTATCGTAATTAGTGTAGTAATTAATTAGTCCTAATTATTTAGTCATAATTAATGTAGTAATTATTTAGTCGTAAGAAATGTAGTCATAATTAATGTAGCCTTAATTAGTTTAGCCATAATTAATTCGTTGAAATTAATTTGGCGTAATTAATTTAGTCATAATTAACAAGTCATAATTTGTTAGTCCAAACTTATTAGTCGTAATTATTTAGTCATAAATAATTAGTCGTGAATTAGTCCTTTGGAAATTACTAGTGATAGTTAATTAGTCCTAATTATTTACTCGTAATTAATGTAGTAATTAATTTAGTAATAATTAATTAGTCATAATTATTTTTTCAAAATTAATGTAGTAATTATTTAGTCGCAATTAATGTAGTTGTAATTAATGTAGTCGTGATTAATTAGTCATAATTAATTTAGTTGTAATTAATTATAGGAAATTAATTTGCCATAATTAATTTAGTCATAATTAATTTAGGCACAATTACCTAGTCGTAGTTAGTTAGTCCAAATGGTTAGTCATAATTAATTAGTTGTAGTTAATTAGTCGTAAATAGTCCTAAGGAAATTACTAGTCATAGTTAATTAGTCCTAGTTAATTGCTAGTTTTTTGTTGTTTTTTTGTTATGCACTGATTACCCAGATGTTATTATTTTGGGGCGGTAGGGAAGTGTAGTGAATTGCTCGTAACATATGCATTCGGTTGTTGTGGCTTTAGGTAATGTCCAACAGGAAAGAATTGCGTGTGTTTTATGGCAACGGTCTCGTACACGGCGTACCGGGTGGGTTGGACTTGTCAAGATGCCAGTCCATGGTGGTCCAGGCGGAGGGCCTAAATGCGATGAATATTCACGAGCTAAGGAGCTGCTTCTAGAGTGAGTTTGACACGGAGGCAACAACAAAGAAGCTTATCATCGAGACAATTACCTACACGAATAGGGGATGGTAGAGCGTATGGGAGCTACTCAAGGTGAATGGTAGCATTGCATGGGGCATGTACATGCAAATTGTTGCCAAACCTGAGGTGGCAATATACAGGAGTCCAATGGTGTATGTGAATTTCATGCATGGGGTGCCAGCCAACCTTGATGATGCTGGTGCCAGTGAGTGCGGGGAAGCGTTGGCGATGCGTGAAGATGGGAGCACAAAATGTCTTGTTTTTTAGGGAGACCATGGAGGAAGACTCACAGAGAATTTTGTGCAAAATAAGGGGGCAGGGCAATGGTGGTTGGCCCGCATTGACCACCACGAGTTTCTACCAGACCAATCGGCCGAGTCATAGTCCAATGAGGACACCGACACAGGCTCAGATGGTAGCGAGGAGGATGCACCCCAGGGTGTAGGAGGTGGTGGTCCAGTCAGCAAAATTGTGTCGATGGAGGTGCCTTACGTGTCATCCAGACAAGATGTCGCAGTGCGGTCGCTTGTACTACCACAGGAAGATGGGTCCATGTGGGGGTTTGATGCGGACACCCTGTTAGTTGGGCAACACTTCCCAAGCAAGGTGGTTGTGCAGTAAGCTATAGCACAGTACGCCATGTCCATCAGTTGTGTGTACCAAGTGCACCGATCCAACCCAGCCTATTACGAAGTAAAGTGTGTAGTGCAAGGCTGCCTTGGCAAGCTCATCGCTCATAGGGTGAAAGGCTATGGTACGGTCTTCAGAGTCACGATAGTCATCGACCGCAGTTGTGAGCACAGTGAGCCGC
Organism: Phyllostachys edulis; assembly: GCA_036346405.1. NCBI lineage: Eukaryota > Viridiplantae > Streptophyta > Magnoliopsida > Poales > Poaceae > Phyllostachys > Phyllostachys edulis. Next base: position 33,505,634 of record CM070548.1, read on the forward strand.
AGTTGCTACATCGGTGTTAGACCCGAGAGTTACACCCCCCAAATCCTATATATATTCTACACTAGTCCCTGGAACAGTAGCTAGTGTACCTAGTAAACAAATATGGTAATATCCATAATTCGTACGACTTAATTAATAAATATCAGAGTTTATTACAAGAAAGACTTACAAGCCAATGCAACAATAAAGAAAACAACGGAATACGAAGAAGTAGTAGAGCCCAACAAATTTTCCATAGGCAATCGACTAGGGTAGCGGCCTAGTCGTCGAGATCTTCAGCACTGGCAAAGTCCTCCTCTGAACAATATTTTTTATTAAGCAAAGGTGAGTACAAATAATTGTACTCCACAAGTTACACCCATAACAGAGTTAATGTATGAATGGATATTATCAAAGGAAGGCTTATAGAGTTATTTGTGAAAAAGTAATATTTGACATTTTAAATACAATAGCAAAGTTTAAAAGCTCATGTTTTACAATATCTAAAATTGAGTTTTAACTGAATTAATAATGCTAATGTAGAGACCAACCTAACACTAACTTGAACATGGGCACCAACCCGGGGTTTCAACCCACAATTGTTCTCATGGAACCCATCTATATCATAAACTGTTTTATAAAATATTTTGGAACAAAATCAAAGTTTAACTTTGAGTGGCTTTGCTTAGCATGTCCATGACCGTGGACATGGCTATTCGAATAGTTTGACACTCTGTAGAGGTTGTACAACTTTACCCCCAAGAGATAATCAACTTTTAATGTTCGCTTCACACAATTTCGTTGGTGTGCGACTAAGTGATTATCACAAGACCTTTACAATGCACCATTCCAAAGTAGTCATGCCTGCTAAGGTTTCACTTCCTTTAACTAAACCATCCGCCAGAAGCCCCCTCTTACGCCATGTGGGAAAAAAATAAAAAGTAGGCCATTCTAATACCCACACATCAACATAGCACAACTAACAGTGGAACATTGCAAATTAATTAGCCAGGTTTGTCCCATTCCAAACTTATCGTAGTACGGAGCTTTGTAAGATACGGCTTAAAGACCGGTCCTTAACTAACTTGGACGACTTCTAAAAATAACCCTTGGGCCTTGAACATTCACTAAAAACGAAATCCAAAAATAAAAGAATAGATAAAGCTACTATTCACGAAAATTTGTATTTTTTTGTTTCTCCTAACAATTAATTTTTGCATGATGCATGATTGCATCATAACTTATCTAACCAGAATTTTTCAGAATATTTCTTGACCATTTGCAGAGTGTGGTTTATGCACATGTATATGGTACCCTATGCGCTATCTCCTCCATTGAAGTGCTCCTAGATTCATGCTATGTTTTTGAAAACCCCCCTCCCTTTCTCTCCCTTCCCTTTCCTCACCCTCTTTCTCCTCTCCTCCATCCTTCATCCCGCCCCGCTGGCCACGTCACGCCGCTCCCGTGCCTCGCTGAGCCTGCGCATCACCCGCCACGCCTCGCTCCTTCCTCTCTCCCCGCCGGTCGCGCCACGCCGCCCCTGTGCCTCATCATCCATGTGCCTCATCGCTGCTCGCCTCATCGCTCCCTTCCTATTGGGACCGAAACATGCAAATCCAGACCGTCTGTGTATTCTGAACTAGTCTACGGTCAGTAGCTAGCTGACACAGTGAAAAACATCGATGAAAATCACATCCATACAACAAAGTGGCTAAGAAAGAAGCAAATTGTTATTAAATAGTAGCAGCGGACCTTATAGTCAAAGGTTACATAGTTTGCCACGCAAGGCTTAAAAGACAAATACAACTCTTGCAGCAGAAATAAGATAACTTGTGGTGGCCATCCATGGCTTGCACGGTCAAGATCTAGAAGTATGAATCATGTGAGATTGTGAGTGTCCGCGGTACTCGCCGTGCAAAGATGCTGCCGTTGTAGTGCAGCTGCGCGGTGCTAGAGTATAAGACGGCAATCGAGTGGTGAGCGCATCCTAGTTCGCATAGTATTTAAAGTACTCCTCCTCATAGAACTATGGATTTCCGGATTCTTCCTCAGCGATCGATCAACAAGGCATAAAGCCGTGAGTACATAAAGTACTCAGCAAGTCGTAGGGAAATAGTATGCATTTAATATTCATGCAAGGCTTGAACAAAGGAATAGTTGTATGGTTACTTTGCATAAAGCAATATTGATAGTAAATAGATTGTAAAGTATAATTGGAAATATTATATAAATAAAGTAAATAATTACTTTGAAACAATAAGTGAACTACAAGTTCACTTCCCAACCAACAACTAGTGAACTACCCGTTCACTTCCCATCCATTCCACCATCCAAACATTTTATGAAAACTCTATACCTCGTGTGAAATCCCCAATCATTGTCGATAATCGGGGACATGGCTATTCGAACAATTTTAACACTCTGTAGAGGTTGTACAGCTTTACCCACAAAAGATAATCAACTTAATATATCGGCCAAGACATGCTTCCGTAGGCGTGTGACTAAGTGACTATCACAAGGCCTTTACAAAGTTTTGTCTTAACTCAGTATTGCCCGCTAATGTTACACCACCAAATGGACCTCGCACCCATTCGGGGGCCCCCTCTTCCACCATTGTGAATATCCCTCACAAAATTCACACTTCCAAAAACAGAACTAAAATCAAGATATTGCTAATTAATTAGCTAGGTCTATCCCATATTGGACACGTGGCTGTACGATAAGGCCCAGATCAATGACACACCATTTAAGTCCTTAGAGTTCACCCAGGCGAAACAACCTCATCCCAAATGTGCTACCCGCACCCCTTTACTACACGATGATTGGCCTGAGTATGAAACCATTTTTGTTCAATTAGTAGCAATGGCATCCCGTGCCATGGCACAACAATTTTTACAACAGTAGCCTCGCAACACAATTCCATATCTCTTTAAGTCAAGTTATCAAGATTAAAATTGTGTATAGGAACCCATCATACAACTAAGCATGACTAAGCATACTATGCCACCCATGTTGGTATTACAATTATGTCCAACTAATATCAACCCTTCCTATGGTGCCAAAGGATACACGGCTCACGGCTGTGGCGTGCACAGTGGTGGCACTCCGGTGGCAGGCGGGTGGAGGTGGTGGGCGCACCGGCTGGGCGGCGGCATAGGGAAGCGGTCAAGCAGGTTGGAGTGGCTCGGGGGCTGTCGAGGTGGCGTGGCAACGAAGGCCGGTGGTGGGAAAGAGGTGGTGGTGGCGGTGGCTTGCTCCGGTGATGGAGAGGCCAAATCGAGGTGGGGAATAGGTTGAGGGAGAGAGGGAACACGACGTGATGCGGTCCACTCGGCTCGAAACTCACCAGAGAGGGAGATCAAAGCGATGGCGACATGGTTGGACTGGTGGAAGAAGGAGATTATGTCACGTGTTCCGGCCAAACGGAGGAGAGATAGACGACGAGACTTGAGTCAAAAAGAAGAGGGGAGCAAGGGGCACATGGTGCTCTCTTTATAAGGCAAAGACGGGGAGTGAAGCAACAGGGAACGCTTGCAGAATTTTGGCAACGATTTCTGTTGTGACATGAATTTGCACAAACAAAGGAAATGGTAGGGAAATGAATGCTTGAGCCATTATGGTGTGCATTGACATTGGGCACGACGTGGGGTGACTGGACAGGACAGTATAATCAGTCTGAGTGGGTCATGTGTGTGCAAGATTTGGTCGGGGGCGGACATGGTGCTAAGCCTTGATCGGGACCGGCTCGGGTCAGAGCAGAGCCAGGTAGGGAGGAAGCTAGGAGAAAGAAAGGAAAGAAAGAAGGAAAGAAGGAAAGAAGTGGGTCGTGGGCCAGGGAGAAAAGAAACGGGCTTCGACCTAGGAGATATTACGCGGAAAATTCAAATTGCGATATTTCAATTTGGATTTGGAAACAAGATTTGAATTGAGACGATGGAAATAGGATTTCAAGTTCGGATTTGGAATTTAAATAATTGCAGAAACTCCAAAACAAATCCAACGCTTTTAAAATAATAGTTTTAAATTAATTTTTTACAAGAAAGAAAAGAAATTTTGGGAAAACAGAAAATAGATAAAATAAATTGAACTCCAAGAATGAACAAAACCCTTGAAAAAACCAGAAAATAACTTGGAACCAGAGGAACTCAAATAAAACAGTTTGCATTTAATTGATGTTTGGTTTATTCATCTTAAATTGTTTGTAATTTCTGAAATTTCAATTTAAGCTTTAATTAATTCAATAAAATTCAAATGGTTCCTTTTATTTTGAAAATTTCAAAAACACACGAAAATTGAGATGTTACATGTCCTGTGTTGTGTCGCGCCGCCCTGAGCTGCTTTGTCGCCGTTGCCAAAAACCTCACCAAATACCTCGCGCCGCACCAGAAACCTCGCCAAACCGCGCGCCATCGCCAGAAACCTCAGGGTTTTGTGGGGGTTTCCGACAGAGGCGCGGGATTTTGCGGGGTTTCGGACAGTAGAGGGGTTCCTGGCGACCAGCGGTGGGGTTTTCGGTGGTGGTGGTCTCGGGGTTTCGAGGTTCCTGGTGAGTTTTCTGGTACGATGAGGTTTCTGATGTAGCGAGTTTTCTGGCGAGCCGCCGACATGATGGAAGAGAAGGGAAGGGAGAGAGAGTGGTGAGGAGGTGGGAAGGAAGAGAAAGAGGGGTGTTTTTTTTTTTAACGGACGAAGTGTGAATGTCGATGCTCTCTGAGTGGTGTAGATAGTGTGTGTGATCTTATATACATGTGGGATTGCTTTATTGCTATTTGCGTAGTGTTTCGAAAAGGATGCACGAGATACACTAGAATTGTGATGCAGTAGATATGCCCTGGAATGTGACCTCTTCCGGACGTGTGTGCTGCCGTCAGCGTGGTGACCTCACAATGAGTTACCGCATTTTCTGTGTAGAATGTAGACTCTTCCGGATGTGAGTGCTGCCGTCAGCGTGGTGAGCTCACAATGAGTTACCTCATTTTCTGTGTAGAATGTAGAGATCTTCTCGGCATCCTATGCTCATGCTGTCCAGCATTTTCCACGGAAAAGTACAACAACGCTCAACTTGTTTCCCGGCTGGGAGTGTTAGTCATCGTTCTTTAACAGTTTTGCAAGAAGACTTGAAGTCTACGTAGAGACATGATGTGCTCATCGTTACAATTTCCAAAGCTCATTTTCATGCCTTGACGCAACACCTCTCGTGTGCTCTATTCTATTGCCGCCTGTAGAAAAACGGGTACTAGTACGCTTGTGCTTCTCTAAGCTTTTACTCCATGATGCATGCATCCTGCTTTGGTAAGGAGTAAATCATACACCAAACTAATTTGACAAAACTAGGTTTTCAAAACACAACTTGGCAATGATCGACACTAACCGACGCCTCCACTCACTCCACATATATATCTACTACTTAAAAATTAGAGTTGGTTTCGTCCTCCCACCCTTGTTTCTTTGCCTTACACAAATCCTTTCTACCTTTTTGCACGGACAGGTAGGGCTAGCTCTCTCGTAGAAAAAAGAATCCCTCCACACAACTCATAGCAACCATTCCCACGATCTTATCCACGATTCTTGTCCTTCTTCCTTCCTACTCCATGTCTCCTATTCGTCCCTTTCTCTCTCTCTCTCCCCCTTCCAACCGAGCATCGTCGCTACCAGCCTCCTCCCACCCACCGCCGTTGTTGTTCCCCACGTGTCGCATCTCCATTTCCCGCGCACTGTGCCACGGCTTTCTCTCCCCATGTGTCGCTGCATGGCCTCCACTCCCCGCCCCCCACAGTCCTCACCCCGCCGTCTCCCCCTCCCTACTCCTTCCCTCCTAGTCCAAGCCGCCCTCTATCCATCTCCTCCGCATGGACGCCATCGTCGACGAAACTCTTCATCCCTTCCTCGCGCCACCAGGTTGAGCTCAGCCGGCCATGTACTCCTCCACTTGGTCACTGCCTTTGTGTCCTTCTTCGGCGCTCCATGCTGCCCCACCGCGCTAGCCACCGCAGCTGATAATGGACTACCACCCCGACCCTGTAGACGGCAATGATGACCCAGAGCTTGAGACGCCACTTCTTGCGCATCCCACCCACCGTCGGCGACGTCGCCTGACCTTCTCTCCTCTCGCCGCCCTCTTCCCCTCCCACTCTCCTTCACCTGGGCGTCACCGCAGTCGCCCCTGGTCAAGTTGAGACTATCATCGCTGCTCCACCGACCCTCCAGATCCGTTCCCCTCGCCCCCACTCCTCCTCCCCATTGTCTCCCCCTCCTCACTTCCCCCGTCCGCTTCGACGAAATCCATTAGGAGTAGGGGCTACGATAGATGATGGAGGTGAAAGGGACGACGGCGGTAAAGGTGCCATTGGCGGTGAAAAAGGCCACTGGCGAGCCCCATGCCGCCCTCAGCCCGGTTTGGTCTCTCCCCACCAGCCGAGACTCCTCCTGGTCGTCGTTGCCCCGCCATCGCCTCCTCCCGTGATCGTTGCCCCCACCGCCGAACCTCTCCCTTCCCTGTGTGCTTCGGTTACTCAGTTTGTACACCAATATCTTCTTTGAATAAACTAGGCATGGCCGGGCTTTGTTGACTTCGGTTTATTATATTTTGCAAAGAAGAAGAAGAAGTAGTGTAGTTTGTGCTTGTGCCTTTGTGCTTAATAAGTTCTTATTGTTTGCCTAATGCATCAGATAAACATAATACGGCTGAAGATTCTACTGAAAAAACTACTTTGGCGAACTACTAAAAACACCATTATGTGAAGAATCAATTTTGTTGCAGGGGTGTTATTCATTTGAAGTTTTCTGAAGTAATTTTAGTTTTGTGCAGGTGTCTGCATCAACTAATAAGGAGGTTGATGCTCAAATCCCTAACTATCCAAAACTACCTCAGTTAATCTGCCAGCTTCATAATGTCACCATGCACGTGAGTTCACACTTAAAAGGGAGAATCATGTAGTTTTCTAATTAAGAAGCGCTCTGAGATGATTTCTTGGTGCTAACGCAGTGGTGCGTAAACCGGTGAAGTTTATGCCCAAATGACACCGCAACCGATTGAGCGGTAGATTTAACCGCTTTGCTCTGTGCTTGTAGCCTGAATTCTGATAAAAGTTGTACAAACATGGTGTAACACTCCGCCCAATGCCACAAAACTACACTAACTATCAATTTTAACATCAATTATTAGTAAATTACAGCAATCATATCAATGATAAAACCCATCCACGGGTCACATTAACACAAACATAACGATATAACAATCATAGATAATTATTTCCTAGGAAGCATGGCAAGATAATAAACCAAGATCAAAGCAAAACCAATCGAACCAAGTCTATTGAATGAATGATAAACTCCAACCTATCAACTAAGGCTAAGCAATAATATCAAGTCCTAATTATAAATCATTATGCTAATAAAGTGTCTCATGGCCAATGTTTCAAGTATTTGAATGTATGACGTGATTCCAATTGCACTCTGACTACCCATCAGTCTGAGGGTGAGATGTCATACTAAGACGAAGCTGAGTGCCCAATGCACCCTGAAAACTCTCCAAAAACTTGGACTCAAACTTGGCATCCCCGTCAGAAATGATGGTCTTTGGCACACCATGCAATCATACAATCTCCCGTAGGTAAATAGGAGTCAAATCGCTCGCCGTTTGTCATGCGAATAGGAATGAAGTGCATAGACGTGCTGAAATAATCCACCACTACCCAAATTGCATCCATCCCTCACAGCGAACGAGGTAGCGCAACCACAAAGTCCATAGAGATATCATCCCAAGGCCACTAGCGAACCTCAAAAGGCTGCAACAACCCTCTAGGACACTTATGTTCAGCTTTCACTGTCTGACAAACTCCGCAAGAAGCCACATAATTAGCAATATCTACCTTCATCCTTTTTCACCAAGAATTCTGTTTCAAATCATAGTACATCTTGGTCTCACCAGGATGAACAGTGTACGGAGTGCGATGAGCCTCCCTCAAGATGTCATCCTTGACCTCTGCCTTCTGTGGCACACAAAAACGGCCTTTAAACCGCGAAGCACCAGACTCATCAATGTTGAAATCACCCTTCCTACCTTCATCCAGACGCTTTCTGACCTCTTGCAACAACCAGTCACTCCACTGTGCTTCCCGCACATGTTCTGGAATAGCTGACTCAAGGATTAACTGTGTCTTAGCATGTGTCATGCCCGCGTAGCAATAAGATATCCCCATGCGATCAAAATCAGCAATAAGGCAATCTAGAGTAACGAGAGTCGCCTTGCGACTAAGAGCATCAGCAACTACATTTGCTTTGCCTAGATGATACTGAATAGTAAGAGCATAATCTTTGATCAATTCCAGCTATCTCATTTGCCTCAAATTCATATCCTTTTGAGAATATACTTGAGCCTCTTGTGATCTATGAAATTATCACAAGACTCCCCGTACAAATAATGCATCTAAATCTCGAGAGAAAAGACAACCACAGCCAATGCCATATCATGAGTGGGATAATTATGCTCGTGCTTCTTTAACTACCTTGACGCATAAGCAATCACCTTGCTATCTTGCATAAGTACGCAGCCAAGATCCACTCAAGATGCACCTGAAAAGACTATGAAGTGCTTCCCTGGCTCGGAAAGAGTGAGAATAGGAGAAGTCACCAACCTCTCCTTCAAAGTGCTGAAACTACGCTCACACTCATCAGTCCAATGGAATATCACGCCTTTCTAGGTGAGCTGAGTAATCGGTTTGATGATGATAGAGAAATCTTGCAGAAAACGCCCATAATAACTAGCTAAAGCCAAGAAACTCCTCACCTCCTTAACATTGGTCGGCCTCTTCGAGTCCACCACTGTAGAGACCTTGCTAGGATCAATTGCAATGCCATGACGATTGATCACCTGATCTAGAAAACCCACTTCTGAAATCCAGAATTCACATTTTTTTTAGCTTGGCATAGAACTTGTGCTCTCTCAAAACCTCTAATACCAGCCTCAAGTGACGCTCATGATTCTCATTGGTCTAGGAGTACATAAGAATAACATCAATGAACACCACAACGAAGTTATCCAGATATTCGTGCAACATGTTGTTCATGGTTTCCATAAAAACGGCAGGTGCATTAGTCAGTCCAAAAGACATAACTTTATACTTATAATGCCCATACCAAGTGGAGAAAGTAGTTTTCTCAACATCCTGCTCAGGCCCACGGATTTGGTTATACCACGACTCAAGCTCTATTTTGGAGTACACCTGGGCTCCACTCAACTAATCAAACAAGTCCTCAATGCGAGGCAATGGATATTTATTCTTGATCGTGACTGAGTTAAGAGCACGATAATCAACACACATGTGCCAACTCCCATCTTTCTTCTCTGTGAACAGAACAGGAGCTCCCCATAGCGACATACTACGCCTGATCAAACCCTTAGCCAACAAATCATCCAACTGCTTCTTTAATTCGTCCTAAAATGGACATGCCATTTGATATGGAGACAATGAGATGGGCCGAGTGCCCAGAACAAGATTAATGCGAAACTCCATGTCTCGCGCAGCTGGTATTCCCGGAAGCTCAGCTGGGAACACATCTGGATAAATGCAAACCACCGAAATCTCCTCAACCCACAAAGCCACGTTCAGCTTCTCCGTAAGAGCCAAGAGAAGCCCGATCTTCACTACACGGTTACCCGGGAACAGTCCGGCCAACACACAAACAGAGCGCGGAGGCGCACTCCCCTGAAAGGTCAAAGTCTCACCAGATAGAGTCTACAAAGTGACGGTCCTATAGAAACAAGATATCACGGCTTGATAGGAATGCAACCAATCCATGCCCCAGATGATATCGAATGGCTCTAACTGAATGACCATCAGATTCGTCATGAACTTCTCCCCATCAATAACAATAGAACACCTAGGACAAATAGTGGAGCTCGCAACACTACTACAAAACAGGCAATAGTAGACACTTCATCACAAACGGTTCAAAAGGAACCGTCTGTGTTGGGTCTATCGAGACCAGGCATTTGTATTGCCAGCCTATCACAGACGGTTCTTATTACGAACCGTCTGTGATACGCCCCTATCACAGACAGTTGTTTAATAGAACCATCTGTGATAATACAGACGGTTCTATTAAAAAACCGTCTGTGATAATCTTTGGTATCATAGACGGTTCTCAACAAAGACCGTCTGTGAACTATCATAGACGGTTCTATTAAAAAACTGTCCGTGAGGTGCGTATCACAGACGGTTCGTAGGTTGGCATTACAAATACCTGGTTCCGACAGACCCCCCCCCCTTCCCATTCCCCGCCACCAGGTCCTCCCCCATGGCACCGCCGACAGAGAGGAGAAGGAAGGGAAGGAAAGAGGAAGGGAGGAGAAGGAGAGGAGGAAGGAAGGAGAAGGAGAAGGAGAGGATTCTCGAGAGATATTTGGTATTTTTGTCATGAGCTCCGAGGGTAACAATCTATAACCCTTTATGTTTGCTATAAATTAATCGCTAATCAATTTAAGTATGTTTGGTAAATACGAAGAGTATGTACTTGCGGTTTATTAATCTAATTTGACACTAATTTGTTACATGCGTAGCGTAGATGGACCGAAATTGGATGTACGGTGTGAACCGTATGAGTTAAGAGTTCATTAATGGCGTGTTTGCTTTTAGAAGAGCCGTCGAGCAAGATATGTTGAAGAAGGGGATAAAATTTATGTACTGTCCATGCATTGATTGCGGTAATCTGAAGATGTTTAATAACCCGGCGTAGATCGAAGCGCAGTTGATTCGAAGGGGTTTCAAAAAAGGGTATACATGTTGGACCAGTCACGGTGAAGAGCAGATTATACAAGAAGTTAAAAATGACGACATCGCGGAGGAAGTCAACGATATACCGGATGTGGACTGTGCTTTTGATGAGGATAGGTTGCATGATGACAATTTAGATCAGATGCTACGCGATGTAGAAGAAAACTACAGTGAGAGAGTTTTGTAAATTCGAGGGCTTAATGGAGGACTCGGTGAGACCTTTGTTCCATGGCTACAAGCCGGAATACATAAGGTTGTCAAACGTGCTTTGAACTGCTGAAATTGAAGGCAAGCAATGGTTGGTCCGACAAGAGTTTCACGACGTTGTTAGGTCTCCTAGCGGACATCCTTCCGGAAGGAAACATGTTGCCCAGCACCACCTACCAAGCAAATAAGGTTCTTTGTCCATTGGGAATGGAAGTAGAAAGAATACATGCATGTCCAAACGATTGTATCCTCTACCGTAAAGAGTATGCAGACATGTATGTATGTCCCGTGTGCAAAGCATCCCGATACAAGAGTAAGAATACTGATAAGCTGAAGCAAGGACCTTCTGTTAAGATGTTGTGGTATCTGCCTGTGATCCCACATTTGAAGTGTTTATTTGCGAACCCAAAGGAGGCAAGATTGTTGCGTTAGCACTTGGAGAGATCGAACGCCACACTGCAACAAAGGACGCAATTTTCGGTACGCACTACAACACAATAATCCTGTGTCATACTTCATAATAATGCGTCTTGAACTGACTATACCTATATATATAATTCTATTTTTGCAGTGTCGCCAGCAAAAAAATGGTCAGCTATGTGCATTCTACGTTTGCCATCATATGCAGCAAATCATTAGTGCTAAGATGAAGGATCCCGAGGTTTGTCAATCTCGAAATAATTTTTTTCCTAATTATAAATTTAAATATATATGCTTACCACTTTACTCTTGCTAGCGACATGACTTGATCATAGATTTAGATGCACTCATTGCGAAAGAGATCGCAGACGTTCGAGGGAAGCTCTGCGCCTTCATCAAGACAGAGATCATCAACCCCAACTGAGAGTTTCACTCCGTCGCCGGTGCAGAGTTTCACCCCGTCGACACCTCTCAACCACTTGCAAACAATTGATTCAATTGTAATCCAATTGTAACTATAGCGACAATACTTGAACAAATTCTTTTGTAATTTATTTTGAGTAATGATCACTTTGAGTTGTCAACAATTGATTATCTGTGATGTATCTATTTTCTGCATGCTTGTTTTCAGAGGGCATGGCTAGCAATTCCTAAGGCTAGCCAAAAATAAAAATAAAATAGTTAGGTATAAAGAACTATCACAGACGGTTTTTCGTTGAAACCGTTTGTGAAGGTATGTCGGTTCTATTTACAAACCGTAAAATTAGTTAGGTATAAAGACCTATCACAGACGGTTTTTTGTTGAAACTGTCTGTGAAGGTATAGTATCACAAACGGTTTCCATTAAAAACCGTTTGTGATACGTAGAATATCACAGACGGTTCTATTTCCTAACCGTCTGTGATATATCTCAAATCACAGATGGTTTGTAAATAGAACCGTCTGTGATTTCCAACATATCACAGACGGATTTTAATGGAAACCATCTGTGATACTATACCTTCATAGACGGTTTCAACAAAAAATCGTTTGTGTTATGCCGTATCACAGACGGTTTTTGAACCGTCTGTGATAACTGACTGTTATCACAGACATACAAATTCAGACGGTTCAAAAGCCGTCTGTGATGATGGTTCCGAACCGTCTATGATGAGCCTATACTTACTAGTGCCCCCAAGAGAACTGACCAACACAGACTGAGTAATCCACTGCACACTCAAGTTCGCCCTCCTAGCAAACGCCATCGAGACAAACGAATAGGTAGCACCTGAAGAAAAAGGACTAAAGCATCAAACGAATCCACAAAGCAAAGTACATGTTAGCACGTCTAGATGACATGTGGACTCCGCGGTAGGCATGGCGTCCACTACAAGTGGCGCCATGGAAAAAGAAGACGGCGTCGGGGTGGCGGGAGCCCCGACACTCTACTATGGTGATGCAGGTAAAGCTAGTGGAGCAGTAATCTGAAGCGGTGCAGGAAGCGGCGACTGCCAGTAGTACCTTGCTGGAGGCGCCCAAGCTGAAGGAAGCGGCGGTGCAGAAGGGGCAACCATCATCTGGATAGACCCCCATGCAGGACCAGCTGAAGAAAACGCAGGCACATGCTCCCACTTGATCACACTAGCGGGGTTCTGGTGGCACACCCATTCCTTGTGACTCGACCGGTCACACTGACGGCAAGCTCCCGTCCAAGAGCACTCAGCCATCACCACACTTAAAACAAAGCATACCTTGCCCTGGGACAGGATGAAGAGTTGGAGAAATCGAAAAAGGATGAGGCGCCGAAGAAGGAAACGGCCTCGACTGCTTAGACTTGGAGAACTACGAAGACTACGATCCCCCCTTGAACTTCTTAGAAGCAGGCCACAGAAAAGACCCACTTCCCTCACCAAAGCTCCTCTTCTGGTCACCACCAGAAGCAACAAGTCCACCAAAAGCCTATAGCCCCGTAGTGAGCTGCATCTCCAACTCCATGCCCCTGCCTTGCTCCACAACAGAGCTGAAGTCACGATGTGGAGTGGCTCCCAACACGTGCTGGTACTCAGGATTGTGGCCCCGATGGAATCTCTTGGCCTTCTGCAGATCATCGTTTGCCACTAACGAGACAAAGTGAACCAAGTTGTTAAACTCGGCCTCATACTCAACAATGGACGTCTTCCCCTGAACAAAGGTCGACAAGGTAACCTCCATCTTCTCAATGAAGGAATAAGGATAGAACTTTGCCGTTAACTAGTCAACAAAGTTCTCCTAAGAAACTGGATCCACAGCGGTGATCCTCGACATCAAAATACCGTCCCACCAGATATCTGCCTGCCCTTTCAGCTAAAAGGCTACAAAATGGGCCCTCTGGTGTGAAGACAGCTCTGAAGCTCCAAACTGCCTCTCCATATAGCGCAACAATTTCGCTGCTTGGACCGGTGCCCGATCTGTCAAACGGATCCAACCTCAACCCCATCCACTCTCAAAGCGTCCTTAGCGCCTCGGGTGCAGGTGAAGGGGCAATAGGAGCAGCAACAAATGCCATAGCAGCAGGGGCTGCCGGTGCCTGTTGACGAAGAGCATGGATCTCTCCCACCAACTCTCTCAGCAAAGCAGGGGTCTCATCCTGGCCCCCCACTAGAGGTGGGTTAATAGCAATCCCCTCCACAGCAGTACCGTTCCCCTCAACTATTGAATCGACTGCCACAGGCGGTGGCTCCACGGGACCACGCCTGTGGCCATGACCTCCACCACGGCCTCCACGACCGCGGCCACCACGACCACGTCCTCTACCTCTCGGCATAGCTATCAACCATAATCAACAATACACAATAAGTTCAATGAATCAATATCAAATCATGTGTCATTAATACAACATATCGAAAACATAAATGTGATACTCGTTCCATTCCCATCCTACTCCACATGAACCAACTGTAAATCCCTGGCCCAACACGGAGCCAGAATGCCACTAAACTACACTATCAATTTTGACATCAATTATCAGTAAATTACAGCAAGCATATCAAAGATAAAACCCATCCACGGGTCACATTAACACAAGCATAACGATATAACAATGATAGATAATTATTTCCTACGAAGCATGGCAAGATAATAAAACAAGATCAAAGCAAAACCAATCGAACCAAGCCTATTTAATGAATGATCAACTCCAACCTATCAACTAAGGCTAAGCAATAATATCAAGTCCTAATTATAAATCATCATGCTAATAAAGCATCTTATGGCCAATGTTTCAAGTATTTAAATGTATGATGTGATTCCAAGTGTGCTCGCCCTTCCCATGTGCAACGCCGTCAACTGTCACCTAAAAACAACAATAGAGTAAGAGTGAGTTCACGAGTCAGCAAGTACAATAATAAACAATGTACAATGATTAATCAACTGTAAACAATATCATCATCAACATCAACTATTTTGTTTTCTTTATTCTCATACTCCCTACACTACATGTCCACATGCAACTCCTTTCGCATATACCGGTATATCGTGAGTGAACACTCGCGACAATATTCACCCTCAAGCCCATCCTCTAAAAGGATCGGGGACCTCCTCCACTCCCGTGGAGTCTCTACCAACAAGGTAGATATGTGATCACCATGATCACCTTCTCTTCATGCAATGATGATTATGAATGCTCAATTTAACATAAGTTCATCAATAATACCGTCATCCAATGTTCTTGAATTCATCAATACAATTAATATCGTGACCACCCATATTGTTTGCAATTAAATAATATGAAAGCAAAGACAATATAATGGAAATGAGTGATAAAGAATACAATGATCCACCATCGATCACTGTCTACCACGCACTTGTCTCTTTATTCCCTTGGAGCTGGATAGCGAAGCGACGCATGGCACTAGAGGCCACACGCCCTGGACAACACATGGCAAGACACAATTCAAAATCACAACATCACAGCACTCAAACTTTACAATTATCGTCATCACACGTTTACCCCAAACTGACCTAACTAACCCATAACTACCGAACGCACTACCTGCTGTCCTAGTAGTAAAATGGCTCTACCTTATTCATCTAAACTCCAACTTCAACCAATAAAGACTTTCTGTAATCCTCACGAAAAAAATCTACAACTTCCTAGTTATAACAAACCAAAGGATCAGGTGAACCCATGAAAATCCTCCTCCTTTCCTTTCCTCCCATCTTTCCCTCCTTCTCCTTCCCTTGTTACCCTTTCCTTCCTTTTCCTTGCCATGACAGACGATGGAAACTCACTTGGCTACCACGGCACGGCTCAGCAGACCTGGCTGCAAGCGCGACAGAGGAAGGGCAGCCACAGTAGGGTTTGGTAGGGCAGTGGTTTAACATTCCAATTTTCAAAAGTTTAAAAATCCTTTTGAGTAGCTTAGCTCTGTAGAAAAATTCACCAAAGTTTTATTGGAATTAAAATAAAGCTTAATACGGACTTTCAAAAGCAAAACAATTTAATATGACTAATTCCAACATCAACAATTATCAAAATTATTTTATTTGGGTTCTTTGTGCTTGGAAATATTTTCTAGAATTTTTCTAAGTTCAATTGCTATTTTCTAAATGTTATTTGCATTTTCAGTTTTTTTTCTAAAAATGAAAAGCTATTAAAATCTCAAAAAAAACCTCTTGGGCCAAAATTCATCTCTCAGCACAAACCTGTTTCACCTTCGGCCCATTTTCTGCGCGGCCCACTCTTTCCTCTCTTCCTATGCTCGCTCAAGACCGCTCGACCTATCGGCCTACTTTGGGTCATGTGTCACACGATCTCGCCTAGCCTCGATCCTCGCTGTGGGCCCCACTAGCTACTGTTTATCTTCCCCATTTTTGTCTCGCCTCTGGACTCTGTCGCCGCACCGACTTCGTCGCGTCTGCAGTTCAAACTATTCTAGCCAAGGGTATAAAAGGGGGAAGGTAACCCCTATCCCCTGTATCTCTTTCGCAACCACCTTAGTCCTGAAGCCAAACCCTAGCAGCGGGAAAAGCTCGTGGAAGCAGAGCGCCACCATAAACTCTGGTGAGCTAAACCTCCATCGCCACCGCCAGAGGGATCTCAAGGATCTAGGCTTCAACCTCGACACCTTATTTCCACCGAAGAGTCATCGAAAGCCTAGATATGTTGAGCCTGATCCCTAACCTCTGCCTAAGTCTCACCGTCGGCCGCTACAGGGACTCTCTTGTACTAGTGAGTGCACCATCAGGTTCCCCGTAGCGTTAGCTACCCAGTGCACCCCTTTGTTCGCTCCGCCATGGTCTAGATCGCCGAAGACCCTTGGGTCCAGAGCCTCATTGTCGGCAGGGTGACGTGGCCAGCCACCTCAGTGCCCACGTCATCGCTTCAGCCAATGTGTCATCCACGTGTTGCCCATGTGTCATCCGTGTCAACATCCGCGCGGTTACCCCACCCAAACCCCAGATCGAAAAATCTGTAAACCTAGTCCACATGAACCAACTCTATGCCAGTGGGTCCCACTTGTTAATTCAAGTTTCTTATTTCCTTTCCAGCCGAAAATCCACTGTTGACGTCAGCTGACATCATAATTCCTTTTTTCCATCAGAAAAATAATTCCAAAAAATCCTGAAATTTTGATTTTTAGTATTTTATGTGATTTCAATCTTCAAGAAGCCATATCCTCTTCATCTGAACTCCGATTGACCTCTTTCAGATTTCTAAATTCAAGCTCTATTTATCTAAGATTTTTATTTAATTTTTGGAGTTTTTTTTTCTCTCTGCTTTGTATTTATTTTGTTTATTTGCTTTGTTTGCGAGTAAACGTTGATTCTTTGGGGAATTTTGAGCAAGGAGGAGTGCACCAAGATCAAGATCAATCCCAGGATTTATTTCAAGGCAAGTCATGGTCCTTTGATCATATTGAACCTATGATCTTAAAAGTATATTGTTTTATATAATTGCATGCTATCTTTATACAAATTATTTTGGGATTAGTTATCACATGTTGTCTTTATGCCTCCATTGATTATTTGAATATTATGAATTCTTTGTCACCATAGCATGGATAATTTTAGTTGGACATATTTGTATCGCCAACATGAGTGTTGTACATGTGCTTAGTCATGCTTAGTTACGATGGGTTCATTATCACATGTGTCATAATGATTAATCTTGACTTAATGAAATATGGAATCATGGTGGTTAGCCACTCTTGGTAAAATTTGTGTACCATGACAGGGTATGTCATTGGTCTTGGTTAAACAAAATGATTTTTGCTCGAGCGAGCGGTTGTGGATTGAGGGTGTGGATTTAACACGTTATGGGTTTGTGGTAGACTCACTTGAGTAACTTATCAAGGACTTAATCATGTGCCCCAATGAACTGGGCCTTAACCGTACAACCACATGGCCGGTATGGGACGAACCTATCTAACTAATTAGCAATGTCTTAATTTCGGTTCTATCTTGGAAGCGTGAGGTGCGGCATAGCCGTATACTCACGATGGTGCAAGACGGGGGCCCTGTCTGGTCGAAAAGACATTCAGTGTTGAAACCTTAGCAGGCAGAATTGGGTTAAGAAGGAGCTTTGTAAAAGCCTTGTGATGATCACTTACGTCGCACACCTAAGGAAGTGTGGTCAGACTCTTTGAGTTGATTAATCTCTTATGGGAAAAGCTGTACAAACTCTGCAGAGTGTTAAAAACTAAAAACTATTCGAATAGCTGTGTCCACAGTTATGGATGTGCTCGGGGATTTCACAAGAGAGGTAGAGTTTTTTTTTTATGAAATGAGTCAGAGTGTGAATGGGAAGTTCACTTGATGAATATAATGTTCGTCTTGTGAATGGGTAATTCACTTGGTGGTTTGTCTTGGAAAGTGAATGGGGAGTTCACTAGTTATTTCAAAGCAATTGTTTATTTACTTATTATTCTTTTTAATTACGCATTTTAATCTATTTATTGTCAATGCTGCTTTATGCAAAAGAACCATACAGCTAACATTTGTTCAAGCCTTACATGAATACTATTTGCATACATTTCCTCACAACTTGCTGAGTGCTTTATGTACTCACGGCTTTATGCCATTATTGCTCAGTTGAAGAATATCAAGCTGCTCAAGAGTTCTTCGCCGAGGAGTACCATGAAGGTTTTGCGGATTAGGATGCGTTCTCCACTCGATTGCCTGTGGGCATGTTGATTCGTCATTTTAAGCTTTTCGTTCCGCTTCAAGAGTTTATTTGTTTCTTTAGCCCTGTGTGGCAAGTTAAGTAAACATTAACCATAAAGTTAAGTTATTATTACTATTTGTTATTTTGAGATCTTTTTAGTTAAATCAAATAAATGGATGGTATTTCATCACTGTTTCCTGTGTGAGCTAGCTGCTGATCTGGGACTAGTTCAGAATACACAGAGGGTTCCTGAATCGTATTTTTGGGTCCCGACCGAGGTCGTATCGGAGCCATATCGACTGTACAACTCAACCTTAGTTAGCGTGGTCGTTTTAGCCAAGAGCTTAAAATTTTATTTTCTAAATAAAATCAACTTAATTTGACTTAAGAGGTTGTTATTTTCTCATCTATTCTGTTCTCTCTCTCATCTGAGACTACTCTATTCTTCCCTATCTTGCTCTAGAGATGTGTTCCTTGTCTTTTCTAAACTTTGATTTGTAATCTTAATTTGACAGTCTTGCCCTGTTAATTTCTTTAGATGATCCAAGTGTGTCGTGATCAAAGAGGAGGTTGGCCTGAAGTTCTTCAATGCTTATTGCAGAGTTTGGAAACAAGCAGGAGTGCAACTTACTTCACCAAGGAAAAAAAAGTGAAGGAGCACATAATTGGATTCAAAACAAGGGTGTATTTCATCATAAGGATTGGATGCCACATCCATCACCATATCATGAAGTGCCACAATGAGCTTGAAGACATGTCAGCAATTAAAGTTGCCCAAAAAGCTATTCAAAGGATTTACAGATTGCATCGGATCAGTTTGACCGAGTTGATTCAGAAGTATGTGATGCAAGTAGCGTTAGTACCAGCTATTCCTGAGCCAGAAGAAGAGTTGGAAGAATTTTCAGTTCCATCGCTAGTTCCATTGCTGTCACCTACTCCACCTAGTCCAGAAGAAAGGCGTCGAATCACCAGCAATCGTCAGAAGTATCTTCATCACTTCATTCCAGCTGTTCGTCCAGAGTCTCCACCAGCGGTTCGCAACTCGTGGGTATTCTACAGCGATTCAGAGCCAGAAGTGGAAGAGTCTTCATTCTCTAGTCCAAAGTGGGAGCCATCCTATTAGAGTCTTTAGTAGCGCTTTTAGATCGTTATTACATTAGGTCTTTATTTGGGTTATGTGAAAGTGTGAGCTACTGTTTTACTATCAAGCATTATGTTGTAGTCACACTAAGGTTTTAATTTGAAGAGTTAATTGTTCTTTCATAGCATTCCAACTATGTTTTCTTGTCTTTTGCCTTTGGGTATAATATGTTTCCCCTGATGAAGTTGTTTCTATCTTTTCTATCATGTTCTATATCATCTATAGTGTTATTCCCTCTCATCTATATTGCTTTTCTAACTTACCTACTAAAACATGTGGAGAATCGTCGCAGATGGTTGACACTCGCAATACATCAAATCGTACTCAATCAGATGATGCCAACACCAATGTTAATGCGAGTGGCCAGTCACCAGCCCCTAAAGACGCAGATCCAAGCATGGCACAGCTTCTAGCAGCTCAGACTCAATTCATGAGTGTAATGATGCAAAACATAAACAATATGATGACTCAACAGAATCAGACCACTGAGACAATAGTCAACTTGTTGAATCAGAATAGTTAGAATAATCAAGCAGTGGCTGTTCCACCACCAGCTCATGACCATTCCAAGTTATCAGAGTATATGAGGACTCATCCGCCTACGTTTTCTCATTCATCAAAACCTTTGGACACAGAAGATTGGCTTCACTCTGTTGAGAAAAAGCTCGCCATTGCTCAATGCAATGCTCATGAGATAGTTCTTTATGCTTCACATCGGTTGGAAGGTACAACCGCATAATGGTGGGAGAACTACACCACAGTGCATGAGAATTCGCAGGACATTACTTGGGAGGAATTTTCAACAGCTTTTCGTCAAGCGCATGTTCTAGATGGTATTGTGGAAATGAAGAAGAATGAATTTCGTGAACTACAGCAATGAAACATGTCTTTGGGTGAATATCTCAATAAGTTCACTCAACTTTCCCGCTATGCTCCAGAATATGTTGCTACAGATAATGCACGTCAGAAGCGATTCAAGCGTGGACTTAATCCCGGTTTGAAAGTGCAATTTGTTAGAAATGATTATGTGGATTTTCAACATATGGTGGATAAAGCCGTACTTATAGAATATTCCCGTCGTGAGTTGGATAGATCTCGCAAAAGGAAGATGATACAATATGGAGTTCAGCAGAATCAACTAGAAAGAGCCAAAACCAATGCTCAACAACTGTTTCGTTCCAATAATTCATCTGTCAGATTCAGAACCCCTGCACCAGTATCTCATTCAGGAAACTCTAGAATTCCCAATGTCAATTACAACAACAATCCTCAGCCTCAGAGAGCCAACAATCCAACTACAGGAGTTACTTGTTTCAACTGCCATGAGACAGGTCCTTATGCCAACAAGTGTCCACAGAAGCATAGGCCGACACAAATTCCTTTCAATTTGGGAGCTACGCCAGTCAGGACTTCATTGCTAGGAGTAGGAAGAGGAATGCCTCAGACTCCAAATCAAGCTACGAGTACTCCATCAACTGCAGCAAGAAGAAGGCTAAATCACGTTACTACAGAAGAAGTTCAACCAGTTCAGAACATCGCTTCTGGTAAGTCTTTAAGTTAGACCTGCGTCAGTTGCAACTTTGTCTCACTCGTAAGGGAAATATTATGGAGGAGTGAGCAAGGTTTGGTTTGATCCTATTCTTTAGTTAGCCCGAATCTCGGTGGCAAGATTCCTTTTAATGGGGATAGATTTGTAACATCCCAATTTTTAGAAGTTTAAAAATCTTTTTGAGTAGCCTAGTTCTGTAGGAAAATTCACCAAAGTTTTATTGGAATTAAAATAAAGCTTAATATGGACTTTCAAAAGAAAAACAATTTAATATGATTAATTACAACATCAACAATTGTTAAAATTAGTTTATTTGGGTTCTTTGTGCTTGGAAATATTTTCTAGATTTTTCTAGAATTTTTTTGAGTTCAATTGCTATTTTCCAAATGTTATTTGCATTTTTAGTTTTTTTTCTAAAAATGAAAAGCTATTAAAATCTCAAAAAAAACCCTTGGGCCAAAATTCATCTCTCAGCCCAACCATCTTTCACCTCCAGCCCATTTTCCTACGACGACTGCTCTTTCCTCTCTTCACTTCGCACACATTGCCACACTGTCGGCCTACTTTGGGTCGTGTGTCACACAGTCTCGCCCTAGCCTCTGTCACCGCCATATGGGTCCCATCGTCTACTGTTTATCTTCCCCATTTTTGTCTCGCCTCCGGACTCTATCGCCGCACCGACTTTCTTGTCTGTGCTTCGGACTCTTCTAGCCAGGGGTATAAAAGGGGGAAGGTAGCCCCTATTCCCCGCATCTCTTCCGTAGCCGCCTTAGCCCCACAGCCGAACCCTAGCAGCGGGAAAAGCTCATGGAAGTAGATCACCGCCATAAACTCCAGTGAGCTAAACCTCCACCGCCAAAGCCGTTCAAGCTCCGTCGTCACCGCCAGAGAGATCGCAAGGATCTGGGCTTCAACGTCGACACCTTGTTTCCACCAGAGAGTCACCGGAAGCCTAGATCCATTGAGCCCAAGCCCTAACCTCCGCCTAAGTCTCACCGCCTGCTGCTTCAGGGACTCTCTTGTACTAGCAAGTGCACCATTAGGTTCCCTGCAGTGTTAGCTACCCAGCACACCCCTCCGTTCGCTCCGTCGTGGTCTAGATCGCCGAAGACCCTTAGGTCCAGAGCCTCACCGTCGGCAAGGTGACGTGGCCAGCCACCTTAGCACCCACATCATCGCTTCAGCCAATGTGTCATCTACGTGTTGCCCACGTGTCATCCGTGTCAACATCCGTGTGGCTACCCCATCCAAACCCCAGATCCAAAAATACGTAAACCTAGTCCACATGAACCAACTCTATGCCAGTGGGTCCCACTTGTTAATTCAATTTTCTTATTTCCTTTTTAGCCAAAAATCCACTACTGACGTCAGCTAATGTCATAATTCCTTTTTCCTTCAGAAAAATAATTCCAGAAAATCCTAAAATTCTGATTTTTAGTATTTTATGTGATTTCAATCTTCCAGAAGCCATATCTTCTTCATCCGAACTCCGATTGAGCCCTTTAAAATTTCTAAATTCATCTAAATTTAAGATCTATTTATCTAAGATTTTTATTTAATTTTTGGAGTTTGTTTCCTCTATGTTTTGTATTTATTTGTTTTATTTACATTGTTTGCGAGTAAACATTGATTCTTGGGGGAATTTTGAGCAAGGAGGAGTGCACCAACATCAAGATCATTCCCAAGATTTATTCCAAGGCAAGTCAAGGTCGTTTGATTATATTGAACCTATGATTTCGAAAGTATATTGTTGTATACAATTGTATGCTATCTTTATACAAATTGTTTTGGGATTAGTTATCACATGTTGTCTTTATGCCTCCATTGATTATTTGAATATCTTGAATCCTTTGTCACTATAGCATGGATGATTTTAGTTGGAAATATCTGTATCCCCAACATGGGTATTGTACAGATGCTTAGTCATGCTTAGTTACGATGGGTTCATTATCACATGTGTCATAATGATTAATCTTGACTTAATGAAATATGAAATCGTGGTGGTTAGCCACTGTTGTCATAATTTGTGTACCATGACAGGGTATGTCATTGGTCTTGGTTAAACAAAATGATTTTCGCTCGGGCGAGCGGTTGTGGATTGAGGGTGTGGATTTAACACATTGTGGGTTTATGGTAGACTCGTCTGAGTAACTTGTCAAGGACTTAATCTTGTGTGCTATTGAACTGGGACTTAACCAAACAACCACATGGCTGGTATGGGATGGACCTGGCTAACTAATTAGTAATGTCTTAATTTTGGTTCTGTCTTGGAAGCGTGAGTTGTGGGATAGACATATACTCACGATGGCGCAAGAAAGGGGCCCTGTCTGGTCGGAAAGACATTCAGTGTTGAATCCTTAGCAGGCATAATTAGATTAAGAAGGAGCTTTGTAAAAGCCTTGTGAGGATCACTTAAGTCGCACACCTAAGGAAGTGTGGTCAGAATCTTTGAGTTGATTAATCTCTTGTGAGAAGAGCTGTACAAACTGTGCAGAGTGTTAAAAACAATTCGAATAGCCGTGTCCATGGTTATGGGCATGCTCGGGGATTTTAGTCGAGAGGTAGAGCTTCTTTACAAAATGAGTCGCAGTGTGAATGGGAAGTTCACTTAATGAATATAATGTTCGTCTTGTGAATGGGTAATTCACTTAGTGGTTTGTCTTGGAAAGTGAATGGGGAGTTCACTGGTAGTTTCAAAGCAATTGTTTATTTATTTATTATTCTTTTTAATTACGTATTTCAATCTATTTATTGTATTTATTGTCAATGCTGCTTTATGCAAAAGAACAACACAACTAACCGTTGTTCAAGCCTTGCATGAATACTATTTGCATACATTTCCCCATGACTTGCTAAGTGCTTTATGTACTCATGGCTTTATTCCATTGTTGCTCAGTTGAAGAATATCAAGCTACTCAAGAGTTCTTCGCCGAGAAGTACCATGAAGGTTTTGCGGATTAGGATGCGGTCTCCACTCAATTGCCTGTGAGCATGTTAATTGGCCATTTCAAGCCTTTTGTTCTGATGTAAGAGTTTATTTGTATCTTTATCTGTGACGACCCACCCTGAGATATCTGACAAAGGTCCCAGTAGGACCATTTTTTTTTCTTGTACTACTCAAGACGGAGGAGCGGTAGTACCGCTCGATTTCTTCGAGGAGGTCTACGGGACCTCCAGAGGTCCACAAGACCTCCTGGAGGTCTTGGCCAACAACCAGCCGGTAGGGTCTACCAGGACCTCCCAGGAGGTCCTCAAGACCTCCTGGAGGTCTTGGCCAACAACCAGCCGGTAGCACCTCAAGGTATATCATCAGGGAGGTCCGACAGGATCTCCCAGGCTAAGTCCCGTAGGACCTCCTGGAGATCCTACCCCTGTGCACCGAGCTAGTCCCAGGACACCTGTTGCTAGCTCACACAGGAACACAAGGTATAATCAAATCCATACGACAAGCTCAAAGAGAAAACAGACCAAAATAGCACATATATTAACAAGTGGCCTTATGGCTAAGGTTTGTACAGGGGTGCCACTCAAGGCTAACAACAAAACAGAACAACAACACAGCGGAGGCAAAGACATAAACACAAGGTCCATTCGGCCAGCCCACAGGCTACCAAGTGGAGGACGCCACCTACTGCGTAAGGTCTTCAAAGGTGCTCCCCTCCTGAGAGCACTGGACCACCTGGAACTCCAACCTCTGCTGATCAAAAACAGCAGGGCACAAGCCAATGAGTACTCTGAATGTACTCAGCAAGCCGTGGTCAAAAGTATGCAAGTAACATTTATGCACGGCTTGACAAGGAGAGCTGTATGGTTAGTTTTGCACAAAGCAATATTGACAGTGAATAACATAATAGATTGTAAAGCTCAAGTTTAGAAAAACATAATACATAAGTACATTTGATTTTCAAAGGGGACAGTGAGCACCCACTCACGCCCAAGGCACCAACCCAAACCTCTCTGGAGCACCCACTCCTGAGCACCACAAGACCAGCCCTTGGACCACTTTGTGAGCCAGCCATAACCCCTCTGGAGCCGGCCAAGGTCTCTTCGAGGTAAAGCCATGACCTCTCACCAAAGCGCCCAGGAGGAACACCATTTCAAAAACAGAACTCTACCCCCTCATTCGAAATCTCCGGGCGTGTCCATAACCAAGGACGCGGCTATTCAAATAGATTTACACTCTGCAGAGGTGTACAACTTTACCCACAAGAGGTAGTCGCTTGATATTACACACGTTACCTTAGACATGTGAATCAAGTGGAGACTACCACCGGGCTTTTACAAAGATTAGTCCCAACTTAGCTCTGCACGTTAAGGTTTCGCCAACTCAGTTGTGCGTATAGCACCTGGTGGCCCCCTCTTACGCCAGCGCTTCAACGACTCATCTACCACAGAACCAAATCAGGACTTCTCTAGTTATTGCTCCCGGTCCACCCCATAATGGACATGTGGTTGCATGGTTTGGCCCAGATCAATGGCTCCCAAGGTTCAGTCCTTAATTGTTGCTCAAGCAAGGCTTCCACAAACCCAATGTGACCCCGAGCTCTACAACTCAGGGGCACCCAGGTGACCCCATAGCACCAACATATGGAGCCCCCAGATGACTCCATAGCACCAACTTATGGAGCACCCACTACTCGCACCTTGCCAACTTGCCCGAGCATAAAACAGTTTTGGGTTCAACCTGGCCAAAGACCACCCAGTCCTAGCGCTGCAAATTTTAACAAAGTGGTCTCGCACCACAAACAACACAACTAAGGCTTCAACCCTAGTTGCTTATCAGTGGCACCAACCAATGTTCCATAATTCATTAGTCAAGATTAAGCAATAATGATGATTCATAAGGAGACCAACGTCTACTAGAGCAAGGCTAAGCAAGAACGATACCCATGTTGGCAATAGCAATAAGAGGCCAACTAACAGTACCATCCTAAGGCTATCAAAGGTAACATGTCAACATGTGGATTACCAAATAGACAAGGAGGCATAAAACCAGTAGGTATTTAACTAGAGCCCAAACCATTTTATAAAAATAGCCAATGCAGTTTGTAGTAAAACAAAGTACTTTTTGTAAAGATAGGTTCAAAATGATCAAGGACCACGACTTGCCTTGATGGCGAGAAGTCTTGAGCTTCAATTGGGGTTCTTTGGGTCACCGAGCTCCTCGGCCAACGGAATCTACGATGCAAAAAAAAACAACTAAGTAAAGCGACTCTAAAAGGAAACCGAAAAAGAACTAGCAAGAACAGAAAGAAAAGATCCACGAAGGGAGGTCCAACAAGGAAAGGAGGTCCAAGACCAAAGGGGTCCCAGAGGAGCAAGGAGAGCTTCTCCCAAAACCGAGAGAAAGAGAGGAGGAGAAGAAATGACGACAGGAGAAAATGGGTGCCCCGGTGCTCTATTTAAAGGGAGAGGAAAACAAAAACACCACCAAAAGGAGGCGCCCGTGTTCAAGGCATCGATTACAAAGGCACCTTTGCCAAAGATGTAAAAAAGGACAAAGAAGGGCTAAGGGGTGACAAAAGGTAGAAGTAAGTACAAAGGTAGGTGTGACATTTAATGTGACTCAACCCACATCAAATGCACTTAAGGCTATCAAGGAGCAGGTCAAAAGGTGCCTGAGACTAGTCAAAGGGCATGGTCCAAGGTCCAAAGAGGAGGTCCAACGAGGAGGTCTGCGAGGAGATCAAGGAGGTCCCGTGAGGAGATCAAGGAGGGCCAAGCAAAGAGATCGAGAGAGGATGAGACAGGAGGTCTTTGAGGACAAGAGGTCCTAAAGGCCACAAGGAGGTCTAAGGCGGGGCGTCCAAAAGGCAGGGGGGTCTAGACCGCAAAGGTCTAAACACAAAAGAGGAGGTTTAGGCCACAAGGTCTAAACACCAAAGAGGAGGTCTGAACCTAAGGGAGGTCCAAACACAACACAGGAGGTCTCGAACCTAAAGGAGGTCCAAACGCATAGCAGGAGGTCTAGACCACAAGGTCTAAACACAAAAGAAGAGGTCTAGACCACAAAGATCTAAACACCAAAGAGGAGTAGTCCTATGGATTTGGAGGTCCAAAAGACACACAGCAGGGAGGAGGTCTGACAGTTAGATCTCCAAAGGGAGGTCCAACGGTCAAGATCTCAAAGAGGAGGACCTAAGCGGTCAAGATCAAAGGCAACGGAGGTCTGACGCTCAAATCTCAAAAGGAGAACCCGAGCGGCCAAGATCTCAAAGGGAGGACACAGGCGGTCAAGATCAAAGGCAAAAAGGAGGTCTGCGCTCGGATCTCAAAAGGAGAACACGAGCGGCCAAGATCTCAAAGGGAGTCTGAAGCGGTCAAGATCTCAGAGAGGAGGTCCTAACGGCGAGATCTCAACAAGGGGTGATCGGAGCGGTTAAGATCTCAGAGAGGAGGTCCTAACGGCGAGATCTCAACAAGGGAGGTCTGGCGGTCAAGAGGAGGTCCTAACGGCGAGATCTCAACAAGGGAGGTGCGGCGGTTAAGATCTCAGAGAGGAGGTCCTAACGGCAGATCTCAACAAGGGGGAGGTCTTAGAGCAACAGAGAAAACGGTACAACCGCAAGAGCGGAGCGGTGCGACCGCACAAGTGCAAGGGAGGTCCAAGAAGGAGCTCAAAGAGATCCAAAGGGCACGGGGAGGTCCAAGACACACACAGAGAGAGAGAGAGATCTAGATCAAAGAGGACCTAGACATGGGAAGAAGGTTTTAGACCAAGGGAGGTCAAAAGGGAACACCGGGAGGTCTATTTGAACACAGGGGAGGTCCAAACACAACACAGGGAAAGGGGTCTAGATAGAAGGAGATCTAGACAGAGAAAGGTTTAGGCCAAGAGGGAGGTCTAAATACAGAGATTCAAGCCAACAAAGGGAGGTGCGGACTAAGGAAAGTCCAAGCAGAAAAGATACAAGGAAAAGGTCCAAAGATCAAAGAGGTTGAAACACAAACTGAGTGGTCTAAACTCAAAAAAGAGGACTTAGACCAACAAAGGGGATCCGAGCAAGGAAAGGTCTAGCTCAAAGGAGGTGCAGGCCGACAAGGAGAGAAAGAAAGAGAAGAGGCACCGGACACAAAAGAGGTGCAGGAAGGAGAAGCCAATCACAAAGGCACACAAAGCAAAAGAGGGAGGAAGGGAACACTCCAACAAACTCCCAAAGAAAACCGAACTGACTTAGTTCAAGTTTGGTTTAGTCAATTAAAGCTCTTTTGAAAACTCAAGTTAAGCTTTGAACTCTCACCAAAACCAAATGGTTATTTTTAAAAGCTTTTCAAAACTCTAGAAAATGGGACGTTACATTATCCCTGCATGGCAAGTTAAGTAAACATTGACCATAAGGTCCAGTTATTATTACTATTTGTTACTCCGAGATCTTTTTAGTTAAATAAAATACAGGGATGGTATTTCATCATTGTTTCCTATGTGAGCTAGCTGCTGATCTGGGACTAGTTTAGAATACACAAAGGGTTTCTGAATCGTATTTTGGGGTCCCGACCGAGGTGGTATCGAGACCATATCATTTGCATAACATAACCTTAGTTAGCATGGTCGTTTTAGCCAAGAGCTTAAAATTTTATTTTCTAAATAAAATCAACTTAATTTGACTTAAGTGGTTGTTCTTTTTTCATCTATTCTGTTCTCTCTCAACTAAGACTATTCTATTCTTCCCTATCTTGCTCTAGAGATCTATCCCTTGTCTTTTCTGAACTTTGATTTGTAATCTTAATTTGACAGTCTTGCCCTGTTAATTTCTTCAGATGATTCAAGTGTATCATGATCAAAGAGGAGGTTGGCCTGGAGTTCAATGCTTGTTGTAGGGTTTGGGAACAAGCAGGAGTGCAACTTACTTCACCAAGGAAAAGAAAGTGAAGAGGCACATAATTTGATTCAAAACAAGGGTGTATTTCATCATAAGGATTACAAGCCACATCCATCACCATAGCATGAAGTGCCACAATGAGCTTGAAGACATGTTAGCAGTTAAAGTTGCCCAAAAAGTTGTTCAAAAGATTTGCAGATTGCATTGGATCAGTTTGACTGAGTTGATTCGGAAGTATGTGATGCAAGTAGCGTCAGTACCAGCTGTTCCTGAGCCAGAAGAAGAGTTGGAAGAATTTTCAGTTCCATCGCTAGTTCCATTGTCGTCACCTATTCCACCCAGTCTAGAAGAAAGGCGTCGAATCACTGGCAATCGTCAGGAGTATCTTCATCGCTTCGTTGCAGCTGTTCATCCAGAGTCTCTGCCAACGGTTCGCAACTCGTGGGTATTCTATAGCGATTCAGAGCCAGAAGTGGAAGAGTCTTCGTTCTCTAGTCCAAAGTGGGAGCCGTCCTATTAGAGTCTTTAGTCGTGCTTTTAGATTGTTATTGCATTAG
Source organism: Phyllostachys edulis (assembly GCA_036346405.1). NCBI lineage: Eukaryota > Viridiplantae > Streptophyta > Magnoliopsida > Poales > Poaceae > Phyllostachys > Phyllostachys edulis. The sequence continues at coordinate 33,535,205 of CM070548.1, forward strand.
ATCTTTATTTGGGTTGTGTGAAAGTGGGAGCTACTGTTTTGCTGTCAAGCATTATGTTGCAGTCACACATGACAGAGGATGGGGTGCCACGCCCGGGGCGCGGCATAGGATGGGTTGACATGGTAGGGTTTGGTAGGGCGTCGGCTTGCCACGTCAGGGTTTGGCAGAGGCGCGGTAGCACATGGGCAATGGCGGATGGCTAGGGTAGGGTGTGCCCCCCCCTCGGCTCTTTTATGGTGCCGGCCCACCTTGGGCCACGCTGCCGTGGGCTGGAAGCCCATGGCCTAGGTTTTTGCCTTTTGCACAAAAACCTGTCTAATTTTTTAATTCCTTTTCTAATGCGTTTCGAGATATTACACATCGCAAATAATCATGTGGTCATAATGTGATTCCATTGACAAGGGGAACACAAGGAGGCATTTCTTCCAATTGAGCTAGGTGCTGCTAACAAGCAGCTGACTAATTACTTCTGCAAGACGCTAACCGCAAGTGACATGAGTACCCATGGTGGATTCTCTGTTCCCCGCCGAGCTGCTGAGAAAGTCTTCCCTCCATTGGTTTGTTTTTCCAAAGGCCTTGAGTGAAATTTAGTTGCTTCAAGCTGTATACATTTATAAGAAATGTTCATTTTGCATGCATTCTTAAAATTGATTCATTCAATCATCTACAGGAGTTGATTGCAATAGATCTGTATGATAATGAATGGAAATTTGGCCATATATTTCGTGGTATGTTGTCAAACTATGTGCATCAGATGCAGAGATGATTATGATTGATTATTGAACATCTAAAAATAATATTTAAAAATCCACAAAAAGGACAAATGAAAATATGTGCTGTCCCTTTTAGATGAGCAGCTTCCACTAGACAAGGTTACAAATAGTTACTTTTAGTGCTAACAAGATGTTTTATTGAGTGTTTGTTCTTTGGAATGTTATGGAGGCTCCAATATATGTTTTTTCATTTTTTTGCCATCTTTTATGAAATTTTTGTTGAATAGTTTGGCAAGATTTTGTGATATTCCAGTGATTTATGTCACTCTTTCCCTCCCTTATGCCTTAAGTGATTTTGGTTCTAATGCTCTAAATACTTAACTATGGTAATGCTCTAAGAAGGAATGTTGTCATGATGTAAAGTAGATACCAAAGTTCGGATACAGAGTGTTTGTTAATGATAATACTGTCTAATGATTTATTTTTTTGAGTTGCCACTTGTTCTCCCCCTTTATTTTCTTTTGATCAGTCACAAACTTATAAAGTACAACACAAAATAACTTTGATCTTGAATTTCCCTATTCCAACTCACAACGTTTGCGTGGAGGATCAATGAGTCAAGGACGGAGGTCAAGATCGATAGCCTCTATGTCTTCACGAATGTGCAGACGGCGCCCAAGGTAAGAACAAAATTGGTAGAAATTTGCCCTGATTTTGGTTCCTTTTCCCGTTCTAATTATTCGGCGATCTGTGAATTTGTTGTTAGGTTTTCCTCAAACCCTAGATTGATTTTATGGAGGCTTTTCAGTCTACCCTCTATTCCTCTGCATTTTCCGTGGTGCTGCTCACAAGTGCATTATGAGGCTAGAGGATAGGGACCAATTTATAGACTCCACTTCCAGGTGTTACAAAGTGACCCACCTGTTTCTAGTACACCGTGAGACTCCTGAACCATGTCACCAACCACGATCAGACAAGTTAGTTTTATGAGTCTAAAATATATTAGTCCCTAGCACACATGTGTCACTACTACAAAAATGCTAATACTGGACGCCTGATCACAAACGGTTCATCGAAACCGTCTGTATTAAACACAATCTCAGACAGTTTTTGTTTACTGACCGTCTGTATTATTTTTCGCACTAAAAATCATTTGTGAAGAGGTCATATCACAGACGATTCATGTTTAAAACCGTCTGTAAAGTATCACGAGCAGTTACGACCAAAAACCGTCTGTGATATTACCCAATATCACAGACGGTTTTTGGTCTGAACCGTCTGTGATACTTCACAGACGGTTTTAAACATGAACCGTCTGTGATATTACTACATATCACAGACGATTTTTTGTTGAAAATCGTCCGTGATAATTAACTCATCACAGACGGTGCAATGTACATAGCTCCCCAACAGAGACTTCTTGATCTCCATCTCTGGCGCTACGGTAACTGCGGGAGATCTACAAGCCCAGTGAGTCCATCGCCACTCCGTGCCCAGTTTGAGTATCACCTCACCTCACTGAGCCCGCTCGTGTGGTCCATTTCAGCTATTGTCACCAAGGAGCTTGCTGCCGTCGCCTCTGTTCACCGATCGACGACCAGCCGCCTTAGACCTTCCTCGACTTCATTGACACCTTCCTCGTGATCGAGGTGAGCTACTAGAGCATAAGCATCCTTTAATTTGAGTAGTTTCAGGCTGTTACGCCGAAATCGCTAGTGAAGCCCATAGCGCCGCCATGGGACATCACCGTCGGTTCGCCTCAAGCAACCTTAGGGCCCCGAGCCACGACTTTTAGCAATGCGATGTCACCTTAAGCCCAATTTGAGCTTAAAATCCTACTGTTTTTAATCATTTAGTTAATAAAGTAACGAGTCTATGACATGTGGGACCGCCATAGATTTTATAAATAAAATCATGAAATAAAAAATGAGTCACTAACAAGTAGGGCCCACATGTAAGTTAATAAAATCCGGAAAAATGAAAAAAATGAAAAAAGCCACCTTTAGTTCAGAGAAAAATACTCTTTCTCTCTTGGAAAGCATAATTAAGCCTCGGAAAATAATCTTTCAAAGTCACCCTTTTATTTATTTCTAGGGTTTTCAATACGAACCGTGTGATGGACCGAAGCTGGATGTACGCTGAGAACCGTGTGAGTGAAGAGTATATTAATGGCGTGTGTGCTTTTAAAAGAGCTGCCGAGGAGGAAATGTTTAATAAGGGGTGGAATATATGTATTGTCCATGCATTGACTGCGAGAATATGAAGATGTTTAAGAACCGAGCGCAGATCCAAGCACACTTGATTCAAAGGGGTTTCAAAAAGGGTTATACACGTTGGACCAGTCACGGTGAAGAGCATATTATACAGGAAGTCAACGATACACCGCCGGATGATGTCAATTGTAGTTCCGATTCAGATAGGCTGCACGATGACAATCTAGATCAGATGCTTCGCGATGCGAAGGAAGCTGTGATGAGAGGGAGTATGTTCAGTGCAGGGCTTGATGGAGGACTCGGAGAAACCTTTGTTCCCAGGCTGCAAGCCGGAATACACAAGGTTGTCATCCGTGCTTGAACTGCTGAAATTGAAGGCAAGCAAAGGTTGGTCCAACAAGAGTTTCACGGGGCTATTAGGTCTCTTAGTGGATATGCTTCCGGAGGGAAACGAGTTGCCCAAAACCACCTACAAAGCTAAGAAGGTTCTTTGTCCATTGGGAATGGAAGTAGAAAGAATACATGCATGTCCGAACGACTGTATCCTCTACCGTAACGAGTATACAAACATGCATATATGTCCGGTGTGCAACGCATCCCGATACAAGCATAAGAATCAATCAGATGATGACGAGGGAATCGAGGTGAAGAAAGGACCTCCTGCTAAGGTGGCATGGTATCTTCCTGTAATTCCCCATTTGAAGCGGTTTTTTGCGAACCCAAAGAATGCAAAACTGCTGCATTGGCACTCAGAGGAGCATAACAATGACAGAAAGCTAAGACACCCTGCTGATTCCGCCCAGTGGAGAAACATCGATAGGAGGTTTGCAGACTTCGGTGCGGAACCGAGGAATATAAGGTTTGGATTGAGTACAGATGGAATGAATCCTTTCGGTAACATGAGCAGCCGACATAGCACTTGGCCCGTGACGCTCTGTATCTACAACCTTCCTCCTTGGTTATGTATGAAGCGAAAGTATAATTTGCTGTCGATACTTATCCAAGGGCCGAAGCAACCTAGGAATGATACTGATGTGTACCTAGCATCATTGATGGAAGATCTAAAAATCTTTGTGGATTGAAGGGAATGCGGTATGGGATGCATACAAGCGAGAGAACTTCACTTTCGTTCCTTGTTGTTACGCACCATAAATGATTATCCACCCTTGCTAATCTGTTGGGCCATAGTACAAAAGGGCCAAAGCACATACTCCTTTGCTTAGATGATCTTGAGAGTGTGTGGTTGAATCACTCGCATAAAACCGTGTACATGCGTCATCGTAGGTTCCTTCGGAGGGCTCACCCATACCGCAGGATGAAGAAACAATTCGACGAAGAGAAGGAGGACAATTCAGCTCCAAGGCATTTAAGCGGAAAAGAGGTCTATGATATGGTTAAGAATTTGGATGTTGTGCTCGGAAAGGGATGTAAATCGAGGACCCGTAAGAAGAACATGTGGAAGAAGAGATCAATATTTTGGGACTTACCTTATTGGGAGCACCTAGAAGTTCACCTTGCATCGGCGTCATGCACGAGAGAAGAATGTATGTGATGACTTGATTGTCTCTTACTAAATATTAAGTGAAAAACAAAGGATGGTGTTAGCGCACGACTTGACTTGGTTGATATGGACATCGGACTGAGTTAGCACCAACAAAGACCGATAAAGGATGAGCGTACCTTCCCCGCTTGTTACACTCTGTCCAAATTTGAGAGAACTGAATGTGCGGTGCTTGCATGGTGTGAAAGTTCCGTCCGGTTACTCGCCAACATGAAGAAACTTGTTTCGATGGAAGATTTGAAGTTAATTGGCATGAAGTCTCATGATTGTCATGTGTTGATGATGAAATGCTCCTGTTGCAATTAGAAGTATTTTGCCGATCAAGGTCGAGACAATCATGAGGTTTGTTTTATTTCTTTAACACAATTGCTCGAGAAGGTCATCGATCTGAAGGACTAGATGCTCTGCAGGCGAGGTGGTAGCGACTCTATGTGATCTTGAGATGTATTTCCCTCCATCGTTTTTCGATATCATGGTCCATCTCATTGTTCACATTGTGAGGAGATAAAGATGTGCGGGCCGTGTTCTCGTAGCATGTACCGTTCGAGAGGTTCATGGGAATTCTCAAGTCCTATGTATGGAATGGATCTCGGCTGGAGGGCAACATCGTCGAAGGTTATGCAACCGAAGAGGTCATTGAGTTCTGCGTCAATTACATGGCTCAGGTCGAACCGATAGGTGTGCCTCGATCTCGCCATGAGGGGAGGCTCGAGGGTATCGGGACCATCGGAAGGAAAGCAATCACTCCAAATATGGATGCGTATGCTCAAGCCCATTTCACAATCTTGCAACACATGACTGAAGTGTCCCCGTATATCGACCAGCACAAGGACGTGCTTCGGCAACAGAATCCGGAGTGGCCGGATGTTTGGATCACGAGACAACACAACAAACGGTTCAACGAATGGTTGAAGGAGCGACTCGCTAGGAGCTCGTTAAGTGATATGCTGACATGGTTGGCAAAAGGGCCAACATTTACAATTGTGACATAGCGAGGATACGACATAAATGGGTACACATTCTATACGCACGCTCAGCATATAAAGAGCACTAACGAGCAGTAGTGTCGCATAGATGCATTGATGTCGATGGGGTGAGGAGCTCCTGCTATGGGCAAATAGAGGAGATATGGGAGCTCAACTACATGCTTTTCAAGATCCCCTTATTTCGGTGTCGTTGGGTCCATCTCCCACAGGTGAAGGTCGACAAGTACGGCATCACTACCGTGGACCTCGAACGTGTCAGATACAAAGACGAACCATTCGTACTGGCTAACCAAGTTGTTCAATTCTTCTATGTAACCGACCCGGCAAATAAGAAGCACCATGTAGTTCTTCATGGAAAAAGGAGGATTGTCGGAGTTGAGAATGTAGTGGACGAGGAAGAATACAATCAATTTGACGAGTTGCCTCCTTTTGGAAACGGCATAAGGGTCGAGGAAGAATAACGTGACAAAACTAGCTACATACGCATCGATCATCATGAAGGGCTAATTTTTAAAGATTAATTGAACAATGTGTGTATATGTACGTTCTGATGAATGGTTAGTTTTAGTTCATTTGAGTTAATTGATTTGTACTGTGAAATGGATGTGATTGTTTCTCAAATGAATGTGAATTGGATGTATATAAATGTACTTGTTGTGTTTTCTGCTTGTTTCAGAGGGCATGGCTAGCATTTCTTGAGGCTAGCCAATAAACAGAACTAAATTAACCGATACAAAAGAATATCATAGACTATTTGTAGATCAAACCGTCTGTGGTTATATATCACAGACGGTTCCTTGGTAAAAACCGTCTATGATACAATATATCACAGACGGTTGTTGATTGGAACCGTTTGTGATACATCATATATCCTGAGCGGTTGTCGATTGGAACAAATCATGATACATCACATATCACTGAGCGGTTCTACTTTAGAACCGTTTGTGATAATATATATCCTGAGCGGTTCTACTTTAGAACCGTCTGTGATGTCTATCCCTATTTATATTCGGACTCTAGGGTTTGCCCACGCTCCCCACTCAAACGATTAAGTTTCTCAACTCCTCGCTCCCTCCTCCCCCGAGCCCGTCGCTGTCATCCTCGACGTCGCCTCCTCGTCGAGCCAGGCGCGACTCCTCCCCCGAGCCCGTCGAGGACGAGCCCGTCGACGCCGTCCTCGATGCCGCCTCCTCCTCTAGCCCTGCGTGCCTCCTCCCCCGAGCCTTCCACCTCCTCCTCCCCGAGCCAGTAGCGCCTCCCCTTCGGCCGCCGCCCTGCTTTGCTCGTCTTGCTCCTGCTCGTCCTTCTCCTCGATGCCCAAAGGTAACCAAAGCCGAGTTGCCCACCCCCGACGCCCCTTTCCCTCACTCTTTCTATCAATAATCTGTCATGGTCCTCATTGACTCATGATAATTGTACTTGTTTTAGGAATTTTTATTTGTTCTAGTCAATTATTCATATGGTATTTGTTTTGATACTGCTACTAGAATATATTGCAATGTGGTGTGGTGGGCTTGAGATGAATGCTCTGTGATGATAATAGTCTTGTACTGAAATTGTTTTGATAATCGTGTTTGAACTTGAGCTCTAATTGGAATGCTTACTCTACATCTGACAGCAATATCAAAATGTTAAATCTTAGCTTTATGCTGATTTCATTTGTTCACATGATGTTTGTGTTGAGCATATTATTCCTTTTAAATGAGTTATAGGATTTACATGTCTATTTCTTGTGAAGATGTCTTCCGCTCATTCTTTGTCATCGCTACCTCATGTGTCAGATGATGCACCATCCTCTGGAATATCCAACTGTGATAGAAGAAGAGGAATATCGAAAAGGCCAGCGGGCCGATATACCATCACGGACGTCGATCAGTCTGGGACCCCTATCAATCCTCGCCGAGCAGCGTTCGCATTCCGGAGAACGGTCGGAATAGTTGCACGGCAATAGGTCAACATCACCTACGATTCGTGAAAGGAGTTGACAAAAGAACAGAAAGCTGAGTTGCTGACAGATATTTTCTAATCGTTCGAGATCCCGGAACAACACCAGGACTCCATGCGATGACACGCGTTGCTACAGGCGTGCAAAGCGTGGAAGAACTTCAAGAGCACGCTTGTCAAGAACTACGTGAAGAAGGATCTGATGCCCTTCCATAAGTATCCGTTCTTGGAAGAGTCCTGGGCTGAGTTTGTGGCAAAGAAGACGACAGATGAATTTAGGAGTGAAAGTACGGTGCACACGGCCCTCCAAGGAAAAAACAAGCACCCCCACAGACTCAGCACCACTGGGTATGCGAGTAAAATCCCGATATGGAGGGATCAGGACCAACAGGCAAGCCGTTCGAATGTCTCCCTGCCATTTCCCGAGATCACTGATGTGCGCGCCCGGCAGTGGTTATTTGGGAGGTTATGTACCCTGCCTACGGGAGAAGTCTCCTTTCCGAACCCCGCAAACCAGGAAGTGTCCCAGCGCCTGGTAAGATATCGAACTACCTAGTTTGTAATTACTCCATAACTTCATAGGAAGTAAAATGACATGTCGGTCTATTGCAGGTAACGCTAAGTGCAAAATCTTTCCAAGGCTCATTCCAGGCAGACAGGGAGAGAGATATACTCTCCGCGACCCTAGGAAACAATGAGCATCCAGGTCGCACGAGAGGCGCTGGTGTTTATGTTACATGGGCAGATTGGTTCCTTGCGGACTCTGGATCGTACCGAAGTAGGAAGAGAGCCAAAGCCAAGCGCGTTGCAAAGCTACGAGAGGAGATTCATGAATCCCTCAAAGATGAGATCACTGAATCCCTCCGAGATGAGATTGATGATCGCGTCAGAGCTACGACGCAACGACAGATGGAGAGCTTTGAGGAAAGGCTTAGGGAATTGCAACTCCCAAATCTGTTGCAAGCCCCTGCCCCTACTGTGCTAGCCAGCCCCCCCAAACTTCCGAGTAGCTGCGCATCTAACCCTACCCCAATAGGCGATGACAGATTTCCCGTCGATGACATCCAGGTAATAATTATTATCTCTGGAATGCTCGATCCATTGATAGGCCTGTTGGAGTAGCTAATTTTGTATCGTTATGTAGGTGGCTATGAAGTGCAAGCTCCAAGTGAGATATGCCTCTATTGCCCTAGATGCTGCTTGGGGCTAGGTGTATCCATTCGGTGTCGGAGCTTTGGTCCACAGTGTAAATGTAACGCTGGGTTTCGCAAAAGTGAATGTGGACGGTGTTTGTGCCAATTTTGGGGCCGTCCCGCTGCATATTCCCTCAAACATTCATCCAGTGGCCTAAGGGGGACATCTGCCTGGAGCTACCTACTCCGGTGTCAACTTCACGGGATTGTCCTACAAAGGTACCAAGTCCACGGGAGCTGACTGTTGGGTCACGGGGTAGGCTACGATAGCTACAAACAAAAATTCTACCACGCGAACCAGGATGCCAAGCAAGTAGATGATCACGGATCGTTACCAGTGACGCCAGCAGAGCGGCGGAAGAAGGGTTGGGCGACTGGTCCAGCGAAGAGCGATCGATGTAGTGGTCGTAGTCGATCGTCAACGTCCGACAAGTCGATGTAGTGGTCGCGATCGATCGTCTCCTCCGGCAATGTCTGCGGTTCCTTGTGAAAATCGCGGATCGTCCTCAAGCACAACAATCGTAGTAAGCGCCTACGGTATCCACCGTCCGGGAAGGAACAACGAGCGTCGGTGTGCGGCACCAAATCGCCGCGGTGGAGCTCTCAAGGAGATGGCGGCTAGGGTTTGGTGGTGTTTCACGCATCTTTCCCAATAGCCTCATGCACCTCCTTATATAGTGCTCGTGGCGGATCCTATCAGGACACGTTCTGAATCGTATTACGTCTTGGTTTGTTCAACCCGTTAAGTGTGTGACCCAGCAGGTTCATGTGTAGTTCGGTTGTGATTGAAACCGTTTCCGATCACAAGTCGTGGCGGCTCCTAGCGAACATATCGATTCGAAAACACACAAATTATATCGGACGAACCTTAATGCAATATGATATCGACCAGATCCTCATCACTTACGACCGAGTCCTATCTCTATCGACCGGTTTGTATTTGATCACGACCAACTCGTAACTCCTTACGACTTGGTTTCGACCACTCTGTGATTATGTTCGACCGATCTCGACTTGCTTGTATCTCCATACGACGATCGGTGGTAGTCGAACTAAATGTTCTCATGTATTCTCCTTTGCCTCACGATATCTGGTTGAACTCGGGTGAGATGTTGTGTCATCCATGGGTATTCAATACTTTCTCGATCGAGTGTCGAGATAACCTTATGTGGTGAACACTTCGACTACTAGTGGCATGGCCATGCACTTTCTTTATCCGATCTGCGAGGGGCGAGACATCTCTCTGTTATGTTAGGAGGGCAAATCCCATATCCAGGCCGGTCACATTCCTCTCCATGTTTGAGCATACAGAAAGCTACCTTTATAACTACCCGTTCTGATGTAGCGTTTGGCAACCCCTAAGAGTGCTCTTACACATGTAGGAAACCATCTTGATCTCAGGTCTAAGGATTATACATCATCATTGCTTGAGACCAACTAATGACACATAGATTCATAACAATCTCAATAGTGCCTCAAGGTGGGTCTTATCCAACGTCATGTTCTCTAACATGTGTCCATATTATTGGTTTGATATCTCCATATCTATGACTCGTGAAACATAGTCATCAACCAATACATATGCTAGTCTATTCATATGTGTCCTCATATGTTTACGACCAGGGATCGTGTAAGAATAATTATCGCAGAAATATAGAGTTTCACAACCAAGTCACATACTTGATAATAAATATTAACAATATTATTCTAGGAACAAGATAACACATTATCAATGTCATGAACATAATGAAATATAATCATCTCTATGATTGCCTCTAGGGCATATTTCCAACACCGGCAAGACCGAAGCTACTGCATCGATGCGGCAAGGGCCGATGCATCGGATGCATCTACACCTTGTGCTCGATCGACTCTTGTGGAGTCGACCTCTACAAAGCGAATGACAAGGGCAAATCGAAGGCGGTCGACTCTGTTACGATATCCCTTTCTTGCCGTTGGCCCGAGAAATTCATGCTAGGTGAGCCGTTGGTCGAGAGGTTAGACTGACCCTACCCTAGGACCGGCTTGCTTGCGGCATTGCATACATGGTACATGGAGCAGATCCAACAAGCCGAAAATTTGAACAACGATGCTTGGGTGTCCTTTGTCAAGTTTAAGGAGGATCATTTTAACCACGAGCTTCAAGGCTGTGTCTTCACGGTGACCTTCGAGGACTTGTTACATCTCTTCAACCTCGGCAGGCTCAACGTCTCACTCATACGATCTTTGGACAACGTAAGTGTGTACAATCATAGTCAATGTTAGGTATATACCGATAAATGTTATATATAACTCCTTGTATTTGTATATAGATACATGATGTCTGAAGCTGAAAGAAGGAATTCACTGGTAGGTTTCCTCGACCCACACGTGGTCTCCGAGCAAACCATCAAGGCGAATGCAATGTTCATCGAGGATTATGTTATAGCGTTTTTCCTAGCTCGCCGCAACAAGGAATACATACTTTTGCCCTACAACCAGAAGTAAGTGTTGCACTACTGGCTATACTTGTTGATTTGTACTTTATAAGCAACACGAACTTAGGTTTAATGACCATGGTGACATACCTGTGTAGCTTCCACTGGATTCTAATTGTAATTATACCAAAACAAAAATGGGTAATATACCTAGATTCCCTAAAGAGGACCACTCACAACTTCACAGTTATACAGAATTTAATCAACATGTAAACAGATTTCCTCCATAGAAACTCTATTGTAGTCTTTCCTTCCTTTGCAATGGCTAAGGCTAACTTCTTGGAGTCACGTAGGGCGTTCGACGTGTTATATGCTAGAGGAGAAATGCGAGGGAAGGTCATTTGCAACACGATCTAACTTTCGATGCTAAGCTAGCTAGTACACATTAATCCTATATAACACTTCGTAGTAATGCCTCTCGAACTAACCAATTCTATTTTCTACAAACCGTCTATGATTTTCGACTATCACAGATGGTTTCATCTACAAACCGTCTGTGATTTTCGACTATTACAAATGGTTTCATCTACAAACCGTCTATGATTTTCGACTATTATAGACTGTTTCATCTACAAACCGTCTGTGATAGTCTACTATAACAGACGGTTTCATCTACAAACCATCTGTGATAGTTGACTATAACAGACGGTTTTGAGTTAATAACCGTCTGTGATATTATGTATTACAGACGGTTCGAAAACCGTCTGTGATGGCGTTTTTGAACCATCTGTGAAGGCCTTTTCTGTAGTAGTGTGTGAGTCATGCGCCATGATCAGATTGTTTACGAGATCAATTCCAATCTGATCATGTGTGTCAACAACCTGTAGAGACAATCTTGCAAAATAAACCCAACTATTCTGCCCTGTGTTGTATCCAGATTAATCATACGCATGCATATTAAATTTGTCGAACCCAGGAACGAAGGATCCCGAATTCTCTGTGTTCATACACTAGTCCAGGAATAGTTGGTGTACACAGTCAAATGAAAGTGATAGCAAAATCATATCACACATTTATTAATTGATATTAAGAGTTTATTACAGCTGGGCCTGAGGCCAAATAAAAGATACAGTGCAAACATAAATAAATAGGTAGGCCACACGATTCACCACAGACAATTGTTTGGGGGCGTAGCCTAGTCGTTTTGATCCTCGCCGTCTTGATAATAATCTTCACCTAAATAATTTATTCAGCAAGAGTGAGCACAAACATCCATGCCCATCAAGTTACACCTAATAACATAATATAATGCATGCATGTGTAATCAAGTGAGGCTGATAGGGTTCATTTTGCATAAAGCAACATTTTCAGTTTTAAATACAATTACTAAGTTCCAAGGCAAATTGTTAAGTTCTAACTAAAAGTCAAATTTTACTTTTGAATCATCAATTCTCAAGTGTAGGATAAACCTCAATACACTAATGGTGAAGGGCTAACCCCCTTACACCAAGCATTCTTCCCGTATTTCCCAATTGGATGAAATATCCAAAACATCTGAGCTTGAAAATTATTTTTAAAACAAACCAAGCCTAATCCACGAAAGGCTTTGCTCAGCATGTCCATGACCACGGAAGTGGCTATCCGAATAGATTAATACTCTACAAAGTCTGTATAGCTTTACCCACAAGAGATAAGTTGCTATTCATGTCGGCCAATGCACGCTTCCGAAGGCGTGTGACTAAGCAACTATCACGAGGCCTTTACCCTACATCAATTCAACATAAATATGCCTGCTAAGGTTTCATTACTGTAGGCTTCGCACCACATGATAACCCCCTCTTGCAACATGTGAGCATTAATAGTAGGTCTTCACGACACTCACACCTCCAAATGACATATTCATGCTGAGATAACGTAGAATAGTTGGCCAAGTCTGTCTCATTCCAAACATTTGGTGGTACGAGTTTGGCTTAACAAATGGGCCGGAGGAGTTTCGTCCCAAAAGGAGTTTTTTGATGTTAAATGATTTAGAGATTTAAATAATTCTGATAATTCATTTTTTCTTTAGAAAATAGCAAATAAAGTCCAAAAATTATGGAAAAATTCACAGATATTCCATGAGTCATTTTAGACTTAAATAAAATATTTCCAACTTATAATTGGTAATTAATTTTTCAATTAATTTATTTTGGATTTGAAATAAATAGGGAAAATGTTTTTAAAATTTTAGAAAATTCCATAAAAATAATTAAATTTTATTTTTAACTGGAAAAAGAAAATTGGGCTATTACAAACCTACCCCCCTTAAAGGGAATCTTGACCCTGAGATTCAGACTTGGTTAGCAAAAAGGTGGGGATACTCGGCCTTCAAATCTTCTTCTCGCTCCTAGGTGGCTTCATCTTCTCAATGATTACTCCATTGAACTTTACATGAACGGATGACTTTGCTTCTGATGATATGCTCTGCAACATCAAGGATCTTGATTTGTTGCTCCACATAGGTGAGGTCTTCCTGAAGATTGATGCTCTCAAGCAGTGTTTCCTCTACTGGAACTCTAAGACACTTCTTCAGTTGGGAGACATAGAAGACGTTATGTACTGCAGACAAGGATGTCGGTAGCTCTAACTGGTAAGCAGCTTCACCTCTTCTTGTCAAAATCTTATACAGTCCAACAAATCTGGGGCGAGTTTTCCTTTAGTCCGGAATCTTCTTACTCCTCTGAGTAGAGTTACTCTGAGGTAGACAAAATCTCCTATCTCAAAAAACAACTCTCTTCAACAATTATTAGCATAACTCTTTTGTCTGGACTAAGCCACTTTTAGGCGTTCTTTTATTGCCTTCACCTTGCTTTCAGCTTCTTTTATTAATTCTGGTCCAAAGAACTGATGTTCTCCTACTTGATCCCAAAGGAGAGGGGTTCTACACTTTCTACTGTATAACACTTCAAATAGAGACATTTGCAAACTGGCTTGATAGCTGTTGTTGTACGAAAATTCTGCATAGGGTAAATTCTTATCCCAGCTTCTTCCATAGTCTATAGTGCTGGCTTGAAGCATGTCTTTTGGAATCTGATTTACACGTTCTGTCTGACCATCTATTTAGGGATGGTATGTTGTACTGAAGTTGAGTCTGGTCCCCAAGGCTTCATGTAGGCTCTTCTAGAATCTTGATGTGAACTGTGAACCTCTGTCGGACACTATCTTCTTGGGTACTCCATGTAGACAGACGATCATAGCCATGTACAACTCTGCTAGCTTGTTGCCTCCATACTTGGTCTTGACCGGAATGAAATATGTGTGGATATCATGGGGATATGCCCATGATCTTAGGATGATGAAACAATTGGCAATGTGGCTTTTGGTTTGAAGTTTCATGCGTTTTCGACAAAGTTTCAGATCTATCAGGTCAGCGGCGGTCTGACCGGCTTTTGTGCTGAATGTTGATATATGTGGTGATTTGATTTTGGGATAGGTCATATCCATATTTGTTAATGCATATGTGTTGCATATTGCATGTTTTGGCTAACGTGGGTCAAGTTGTGAAGAACTTGTTCCCAGATTCGTGTTTGCTTGTCTATTCTTTGTCAGCGGTGGCTTGCGTGTCAATGACGGTCAGCGGCGAGGAGGATCGGGACTACGCTTGGGCGAGGTCGAAACGATCAAGGATGCGGGTGGTCGAGTGACTCAAGCGGGCCTTGAGAATGGGCGAGGATGACCGAGCAGGCGGTCGGTCTGTTGGTTGGATCAGCGGCGGGAGTCGTTACAAGTGCTCGATGGTGCGGTGGGATCCGGACGGAGAGACTTGGCGACATGGAGCCGTTGATCAACCTACGTGGCGAAGCGGCGATTGCTTCAAGCTGGAATGGACTCGGTCTTTTGGAAAGGATCGAGAAGGGTATTTTGGTAATTTCACCAACATCTTGCCTTGGTGACCTTTGACTAAACCGCATGGCGAATCGGTATGGTGAAACAGTTTAGATCAATCGACGATGAAGACGGCGCTTTGAGATGCGTGCGTGTGTGTTTCGTTGATGTTGGGCCTTAATGGAAGTCCATTAGGTTTTTAGGGTTAGGGCTGCCCTATAAAAGGAATAGATGATGGGTCATTAGGTTTTGATGCTGCCAAGAAAAAATGGGGAGCTTTTGTGTGGCGGCTTGTAATGCCTGCCTGTAGTGCCCCCCAATATGGCTGCGTCCTTGAGCTTGTGAGAAAGGGTTGCCCAAGTGAATTAGGAGTTAGGCGGTGCCTGTGGAGAACCCAGGAAAAATCTGATCCCCTGGCGGCGCTCTGTGCCTGCCCGTGAGAAAGAGTGGAGAGCACCAGAAAATCAAGAGCTTGGCAGCGTTACTTGAGTGATTTTTCTTGGCGTCAGCTGCTGTTTATCTTGTCCCATTGGTTGTGGATCCTCTTCTTGCATTAAGTTTAGCCTTTTTATTGCTTGAGCTGCTATTCAATGTTCCGTGAGTTCTGGTTCTCCCGGAAATAGAGGATCTTTGCAGCGGTTTGGAGCTTCCTTTTTAGACTGAGACATAGAGCTTCTAGGCGGCGGCGCCTCACTGAAAAATTGAAGAAGTCAGTGGCGGCGGCTTGTAAGCCCTGCAAAAATCAGTAGCTACTGTGATCCATCTAGTTGAAATCTCAGGTTTTTACTTCCTGTTTTCTTGCTTTTGTGATTGGACTGCTTGTAGATGCCTGCAAAACCGGATCTGAGCGGATGCTTTTATTTTTACTGATTGTCTAGTGGATTCGCAAGTTCTTTTTTATTAGCTTCCCACTGGACTCGGACAGAAAATTAAGATCTACAGTTTGCTGTTTTGAGTTTGTTTTTCTTGGTTTTCTTGCTGGCAAAACCGAAGGTTTAGCGGCCCCTGTGCCCGGTTCTGTGCTTGTTTGATCTGATTTGCATAGAGCTTTTTTTTTCATGTTAATTAGTTTCCGTTTGGCTGCTTGTTCCTGCAGAAAAACCAGCATTGTGCGGCGCGCCCTGGTCGGCTGAAAAAGATCGGCAAGTTTTCTTTCTTTGTTTGTTGCGGCAGCAGTGTTCACAGCTCTACTTGCTTTGATTGCCGACTTGACATTTTTTCTTGCGTGCTGTGCATCCGGAGAAACCAGAAGTCCTGGGGTGGCCTGCGCTCCCCGCAATGAAAAAGGGATCTGGGCGGCGGTTCTGTCTAGTCCGGATCGTTAGCATGCTCCTGGGCAGCCACTGAGTTGAAAAGGAAAATCAGGAGCTGCGGCGGCCGGTCTTGACTGGAAAATCGGTAGACCCTGTGCAGCGCCTGTGCAGCCCACAAAAATCGGAGCCATGGGTGGCAGCTGTTCTTGTTGAGTCTTTTATTGCTACTGTGTTTTGAGGGCTATTCAATGTTGCGCCTGTGCTTGTCGGCTTGAAGCTGTGTGAATTGATGGGTTGCTGTGCTTTTACTGCTCTAGTTAGTATATAGCTTTAATAGGCAGCTTGTAGCTTCGTTTGTATTCACAAAAATCAGGCGGCTTGTAGAGCAGTCACGGAAGACAGAAAAATCAGAGATGCGGCTGCTGTAGCGGATCGTATTTTTCCTTCTCTTGGCTCTTTGTGTTCTGATGTTGGACATCCTGTGTGGGCTACAGCTGTGTGCGTGTGCAGTCTTGAGTAGTTTGTAGTCTTTTACTTAGGGGTTTGATCGGATTCAACTCAGGTTATCCGCTGTGCCTATTTACAGATATTCATAGCTTATATAGCTATTGGAGTGAAAGTAGTGTTGAGTTCGATCGAGGTGAAAAATAGAGAAAGCGTCTATTCACCCCCCCTCTAGTCGCCTTTCCTGTCCTACAATATGCCACTTTAGTCAAATGATCAATCACGACCCAGATAGAATCATATCCCGATTGGGTCCTAGGTAGTCTGGTGATGAAGTCCATACCAATTTCCTCCCACTTCCATTCGGGAATTGGTAATGGCTGTAACAAGCCAGCGGGTCTTTGATGTTCTGCCTTGACTCTCTGGCATACATCACAAGGTGCAACAAGTTCGGCAATTTCTCGCTTCATGCTGACCTATCAATACTTTTCCTTTAGATCTTAGTACATCTTTGTACTTTCGGGATGAATGGAGTAAGGAGATTCATGTGCTTCCTTCAGAATCAATTGTTTTGTTTCCTGATGATTAGGTACGCAGATGCAGTTTTCAAACCAAACTGTACCTTACTCATCCTCGAAAAATCCTAGGGCTTTGCCTCTTCTCATGTTCTTCTTGATTTCCTTGATATCCTCATCTTCTTTCTGTTTTTCTTTGATTTGACTTTGAATAGTTGGTTGAACTTCTAGAGTGTTTACACAGCCATGGCTGACAATCTCCAAATTCAAATACTTCAATTCCTCATACAACTTTGGCTGATTCTCTTGGACCAACATAGCGTTGCAATACGCTTTCCTACTTAGGGCATCTGCTACTACATTTACTTTGCTCGGATGATAATGGATCCCAAGGTCATTGTTGGAAGAATAATTCATCCCTCCTGGGATCGGGGCCCACTTTGTAGGAGACGCACAGACAGATTCAAGAAATTTTGTTGTACTCATAAAAGACTGTAATGCTCCTTGATTGTACTCATAAGATAGCTATCCCCCAAGGGGTATTTTGGTCATTTGTATAGGCCCAAGAGCCTATAAATACCCCATGTATCTCTCATTTGGAGGGAGGTCTCTAGAGCAATGTAAAAAAGCAAGACATCAGGTGAGCCTCCGGGAGGAACCCTCAAACCCCCGTAGGCCACCGACAGGAGTAAGGCAGTCCTCTCGGACTCTCGAACCTGTATATAACCATCATGTCATTTTCGCTCTAGTGGACGACAGCTCGTAACACGGTCGATGCCCGTCCTCTCACTCGTGTTCGGTTTTTACATCAACAACATTGGCACCGACTGTGGGGATCGTAGCTAATCCACAGAAGGCTATGGCTCCTACCAAGAATTACTCCAAGTCCACGAGGCCTCCTCCTGCTCCAGAGCATAAGGAGCCCGTGGACGACCGGTCCGCTCTCCATAAAAACCCAAGGCGCGGGTTCTCTTCGGAGGTCAGGGCTGTTCACCCCAGGGCACACAACGTCCTGCGCATCCCTGGACTGCCAAGCATTCCCACCTCCATCGCACCAACTGACGCGGTGTTTGACCAAAGGCAAGAGGTCTGAAGTGTCATCGAAGCTCCAAGGCCGTCCATAGCTCCTAGGGAGGTCGACGCCACTAATTGCAAAGCAATGGTGGAGGCAACCGCAAGGCAGGTGCTGGACTACATGATGGCCGCATATTGTACTCCCAGTGGCCCTCAACACGTCTCCCCGCTCCTAGCACCGCCTTCAGTTCAAGTGGCCACTGACCCAGCCGCACGGGGAGTTTTCCTCAGAGGGGGCAAGGGGGCATCCTTACAACCTCCCTCCACTCGCCCACGTGGCGGTGATGAACGGGGCCCCTTACTGGCTGATTCACCCGCCAAACTCCAGATGGGGAGGAGCTTAGCCCGTTCCATTATAGTTCATCCCGTCGCCTTAGCCTCCGATGCCTGAGTTCATACCCCTTGGGATAGGCACTCCGCGGCTTCCTCTTCAAGCTCCTCCGCCTAGGCAAATGCGCCTGCACCCAGAGATGGTAAACCAGCTCCCACCAGTTAATGTAGGGCTCAATCTCCAAGGTGCTACATGGCCGGGGCAACTAGGGAGCCCGCAGGACCCAAGGTTGTTCCTCCCCTGACACCCCCCTTCAGCACCTTCAGGCGAGCGAACCATTCCACCCATCATAGCCCAAGCACACTCACCAAGCCGCAAGGATTCACATCAAGGAGGTTGTGGCCAAGACGGTTAGAAGAGCATATACACTGTAGTCACTAGGCGTGTCCCTGTGCCACCAATCGGATCCGCTGGGGAGCGTGGTCGCCACTGCCATGACGAAATGGATCTTAAATCCCTGATCTCCTAGCCAAATCAAGCTGCAGGTCGACGCAGGAACTCCAACTCGCCAATGCGCTTGCACCATCGCTGTCACTGGCAGGCATCTAGCTCTTCCATCTCGGGAGAGCCCCATCACCGCCGTCGTCGCACCGCACGATCACCATCACCCTGCGTGCGAAGGGACAGGGGCATCCCAGAGACTGGGAACCCTCTCGCCCAGGACATTTGCAAAACTCCTTTTCAACCAAAGTTCCTCTAACACCCTGGCTATGCGGAAGCCAAAATGTTACCTAAACGACTAACATACAACACCACAACGGAAAAATTTCAACCAACTTTCAAATACTAACCTAAAAAGATCAGTAACTGGAAGAATGGATACAAGAATTGAATCAGAATTCGTCAACAATCCAATCTCAAACATCTATTCAGGTTGAGTCGATTACGATAATACTGTCAAGAGTCTATACGCAGTTCACTAACCCATTGCTAATCCAACCATACCAATGAAGGATGATAATATCGACCATCAACCAAGCTTTTAATTCATGAATGACCTAATGCTAACAATCAAACTCAACGTGAGCCTGGTCTGCTACTAACTAATGTTCTAGCCAATAAAAACTAAGACATTTCTCTAAAATCCGGCAGAACCTCCTTTGGAAAGATGGATATCCCGGAGGTTCAAACAGTTTAATATAGCATCATACATCAATCAAATCATCCAAGTTAAACGAATCATCACAAGACATCCAAAATGTGCTAACAACCTAAGCATAGTCAAAAGGGCGTCCATAAACTCCTAATCAAGTCTATTACAAGATTATTGAGAGTATAAGGCGTAACCATAGGTAATTACTTAAGCAGGCTATTCATATAATAAATCATCAGATGAAATTAAATGAACTTAAATGACGAAGGATTAAGAACCTAACTGGAACGTCCAGAATTACAATCAAAACATCGACCACGAAGGATGGTCACAACACTGAACCTAGGCAATTATCAAGAATATAAACTGTGTATAATTGGACTAGTTTATTCATTGTGGGTTGTGTTTATGTGAAGTGCACCAAGTCTACCCCTTCCCATGCATGTCGCTACCTCGAGAGGTACCTAGCAAGCACAACACGGCAAGTGTGAGTCCACGACTCAGCAAAGTGCAATAGCAAACAAACTTAGAATCATAAGTAGTCAAAGGGATTAAACAAGTCCATCATGAATAACAGCATTACATACCACAGACCCATCTCTTATGATAGCATCATAATTAGTCAGAGGGAACAAACAAATCCATCATGAACACATCATTGAATGCTAAACAAACAAATCCATCTTATGCAAAAATGCGATGGTCATGTCATGAATGCACATTCTTCACATCTTTGCAATTACCGGTAATGCCGAGTAGTGTATCCGTCGATACATACTCTAAGCCTGTGCCCTCTAGGCACAGGGATCCAAAGCCCACACTCCAAGTCATGTAACTTTCTCACCGACCTCACCGGATTAGTTACATGACTTTCCACGAGTGTGGGGACCAAAGCCCGTCTAATGCATGACGGGGATCCAATATATAATCAAGGCATGTGCCCTCAAGGCACAGGGATCCAATGCCATGATGCAGAATGCACATGCCCAGTGTCATTATCATGATTCATCATGATCATCCTTAGCAAGGTAGTCTCATTGCTCACCTTGTCCCATCATTATTGCCATCCACATGTAACCATTATCATGTAGCATCACCATATAAACATTATCATGTACGCATCATCATGTAACCATTAGCATGTAGCATCATGTAAACCTTTTCAAGTAGTAAGCATCATCATTAAACTATGACATTCATGCTCATCAACATTACCAATCAGTAAGCATCATCAGTCAACTAAGGCATTCACCAAGTATGTAATATAACAACTCATTAATAATACTTGCACTAGCCTTAACCGTGAGATGGAAGACAAAGGCGGCAGCTCTACTTGGGGTTCACCACCACCTCAGTGTTAGCCACAACCGAAACACCACCATCCTTCCCCTCGTGCATAAGCAAATAGCAACCCACGTGCCACCATCATCAAACATGAGCATCAACCAAGCATCAAATTATCAAAGGCAAGCATACAAAAGATCATATATGTTGTCAACGTATGTCTTACCTAATAATCTAATATAGGTCAGTAACTAGGATGTGGCCTTCAATGGTAACTTGTGCAACCCCACTACCATCAGACCATGAAACAATCACCTCCAAGTAGCCACCTCCACTTGTTGGTCCTCCAATGTTCACTACTACTAATGCCTCTAACAAGGGAGCAGGTTCCTCATGCCAGTCTGTAGCGGCAATGCATAGTGCAGCAGAATCTACTTGGTGAAGTGCACCAGCAGTTAGGACCACATTCGGCCTAGGTGGTTCTCGTGGAGTAATCCATCTCCGAAAAAGCCGCGGAACTTCCTATTGTCCCCTTGCAGAAAAAGCCTAGTAATCATGACGAGGAGTCACAACCAAATCAAACCTATCAAGACGAGACCTGGGATGTTGTATCTGAATGGCAAAGACATTACCTGAAGCTAAACACCTTATCGAACTTGCATATGATATGGTATCTCGGCCGCAAGCAACAACCATTGCCAAGCCTTCCTTCTCGAAGGTATCATGGACCATGGTCACAATCTTTTTGGTATCTGCTCCTAGAACAGAAGACAATTCAAATGATCGACCATTACAGACAGGATATTGTGCCAATATTTTCCTTGAAACACTGTTGTAAATCCCGTAGAAGAAAAGATATGCTGAGTTCTTCATCCACGGTTTATGCAAGGAGATCGGAAGAAAGTGCACCACTTGTTGATTCCTCTGTTGGCGGAGTAACCCGCAGAGCGTGAGGCGATCGGCGAGGCGAGGGCGTGGCGAGGCGAGGCGTGGCGAGGCCGAGGCGCTCGGTCTTTGGCCTTGGCCGTGGTGCAATGGCTGGCCGATGGTGACGGACTCGGAAACGGTGAACAGCTGGCAGCTGGGCAGGGCGCCGAGAAGAACCCTACATCGGCAGCACAAGGCCGAGGAGAAGCGAAGCGGCGAGCCGAGCCGGCAACAGCGCCGCCAGCGTCAAGCGCGATCAAGGCAGCGCCGTCGGTGGCTGGTCATGGAGAAGCGGCTCGAGGAGGCGGAGGAGATCGTCGCAGTGAGGCCAGTGGCGTTGCGGGCGACGGAAGCGCCGCCAGCGGGGTGTGAGCGCCAGGAGGAGCCGGGCGGCTGAGGGCGAGGCGCACAGGGGGAAACCGAGCGGCTAAGCGTAGGCGGCGGTGGCCAAGTCGCCATGAGCCGAGAGGACGACAGAGAAACATGAGGCAACCGAAGGGGAGAAGCCGGTTGGGGGAAAAAATGGTGGTGGTAGTAACCAAGCAGCAGGGGCGGCGCAAGGAAAATAGGGGATCTAGGGTTTGGGGGTACCGGCTCCCCCTCTCTTTTATTCTCATCTGCTGCCAGCCCCATTAATGGGCCATGGGCCGAAGCCCACCTCTATTTCCCCCTCTAATTCTGAATTAATTCTTTAATTACTTACTCTAATTCATTAAGTACTCAAATAATTAAACGGGATATTACATTCTACCCCCCTTAAACAGAATTTGACCCCGAATTCTACTCAAAAGAACATCTGCAACTGAAATTAACAGCAGATAACAAGTACCCGACGTGGCCAATTCTAGATACTACCTGCACAAGCGAGGCTCCAACTCCCAAGTCGCTTCTTATTTTGACCTCTCTAGTATACGTATCGGACGAGACTCGGATGTGAGGCCTTACCTGCTGGACAACGGCTCTAACGAAACTTCGTATTACCCAGGTACTCACTCAGCACCAAAATGTACCAGACGATACGCACCCCGCGTATGGATCCAAGACGGTCCTAGCGATACGCCATCTTCCAAAATCCCCACTACTAGCGAAGACAACCCAATGTACCTTAGAATTTGAATTCAACACATACTACATGAGTTCAATTCTCTTAAATTAGCATCCTCAAAGATGTGCTCAATCCAAAATACATCATCCACACCTTAACAGAAGGGCTCTATTAATCCAACCAAACACTCTAGACAACCCCTTCCACTAACGAAATTAATCCGACAGATGGCACCCAAAGCACCTCAAAATAGGTTTCACGCAATCACATCACCTCAAACTTTTAAGAATAGACAATTCAAAATCCTCAATACACACGCTCATGTACTACATCAGAAGGAGTTTATCAACGGTCATTCCACTGTTCGAATTCCGCCTATATTCTATTTTCTCTACAAAATCATTGGGCGACCAAAGACCTAGCATAGAAAAAAACGCAAAGCCCAAAGTTAGCCTCCAAGACTTCTACCACGAACTTCCCTTATAACAGATAGACAAAATCATCGTATTAAATCCCTAATCATTCCCACAATTCCAACATACTCCCTTATTAACATCATCATGAGTCACCCACACATTCTCGCAATACAATCCAATTGCGTTACTCTATTAAATTGATTAAGGTTTCCATACCTTCGATAATTTCAACATTTCAACATGAACTAAGGTTCTGGAATTACACTATACCATAGGTTCTACTTAGTCGTAACACTAATCAATTGCACTTCAACGACAATCATACCATCTGGATCAAATTTTCTCCAAGAGATACAGATCAAGTCCAATTCATCTTCAACCACTCCTCCAATAATTTTGTAGCAAAATCTCACCACTACAAATACTCAACCACGACCAAGCAGTTGCCAATTTACGCTTTGTAAAACCTTGCAACACAAATTTGTTAATCCCTTCTCAAAAGAAAGAGGCGAGCAAGAACAAGTTTCGGCATACAGGAAAACGTTGCTCCCCACAGTGAGCATGAGACCAAAAGAAATAATCCAATAGCGATTATCTTGGAAAACAAAAGTTAAGATCACAGCTGAGGACACACACCCCTCAAAAGAGAATAGCAAATAACAACAAATAAGAAAAGAACAGAGCAGAAAGTTTAGGCACGATTCAAATAACCACCAGCTATAAAACTTGACTCCAATTCTCAAATACTCCTACTGCACACTAGTGCCAAGAATCATCAAACTTTATTACCCCATTCTAAAGCTTTCCAAAAGAAACACAAGCCACGTGTTTGAAACAAAATTTATTTTAACATGATCATACTACACAATAGCAATATCACAAGGCACACTATCGAAGACCACCTACGAAAATTCGTCTACTCAACTGTTTGTGTTGCTCAACACCAACTTCAGCTCTCTTTAACAATTGACGATTGTATTAATCATGTGTGTAAATATGATGCTAATTTCTATTTGCAATCACATAACCATTTATAAACATGGATTCAACATTTCACCTTATATTTAGAAACCAGTTCAAAACATGATTAAATATTTACTAACATAATTTTATAAAACAAGGTTTCACAAATTGATACACCAACAACCATCTAGTCCTTTATACAGGTTTCAACAATTTAGCATGTCAGGAATTAGGTAAATCTAGCCTTTAAGTAAGATCACCAAATAGATGTTTACACGATAGATTCATATCGATATTTACTCTCCTTAGTAACCCTGTTGATTTCAATTAGGAATGAATATATTCTAAATCACATCTCGTCATGCAATCATTATAAGGCAGCAATAAATTAACCGGCTACGCTACTGAGGGCATCAGTTAAGGTTAATTGTGCATCATGCCAAAGACCCAACTTGATGTCATAAATATTATCAATTATCTTTGTTACTTACAACTTCTCACTTGACACCACAAAACTTTACAAAGGGTTTTGATTCTAAACTCCAACACTCCAACTACTCCAAAAGAAACGAGTAGACCTAAAACTTTCTTCAATGAAGTTTGTAAAAAAAATAACTTCTATTAGCCAAAATACCAAACGAACCACCGGATCATTTTTTTTTTCAAACAAGAAAGGTAGGACTTTCATGAGAAAGAACAATCTTGTCAAAACAACGTTTACACGTAGCAAAGATAGCTCATTAGTCGGAAAGACAACAACTTCTCTGCCTTAACCAAGGCGGGACAATGCAAAAGAGTTTGACGCTTTCTCTCAAAAGAGAAGCATTAAACTTCAACTCAAGGTACCCCGAAAAGAAAACCTTTGAACCAAAACTCCCTCACGTTTAAGAACGTGCAAAATAAAGCTCCCAATAATCAAAGTACCAAGCGACTAAACGAGTCGTGCAACCAACCAAGGTCAGAACTTCCAAATAAAGATCAATCTTTTAAATCAACCACGTTTAAGCAGCAAAACAACTCGGTAATCAGGAGATCAAATGTTTGCTTTAAGAAAGCCAATAAAGACCGAAGAACTCCTCTCACTGCAATGAACCACTAAACCAAGAAAACACATCCACCGCATCTGAACAAGAATAACCATCCCAAACTCAAACAAGACAATAATTCTCCTAAAGAAACTCATACTCAACGCCTGGAACTAGTTGACTCGAGGTAACCACTCCATTAATCTCAAGCCCCAAACGGTGGTGCAGCCTGGCAACCCAAGGCTACAACCACGACTTAAATCTCTCGTCATCTGCTATTATAACATATAATAACCATATAGGCATATTATAAGTATTCATAATCAATTCATTATAGTAATACTCAAAGCGAAATAACAAAAACGTGAATGCAATGCTTGACCCATTCCCGTCTTACTGTGCACAGTGTGTCAATTTAATATTGGGACTGTCTATTCATAAGGTAACTGAAATTTTCTTAAGCATAAATCACTTTTTCTATCCGTTGGATCAATATCCAATCATGAGGCACACCAATCCAATGGTCACAACGAGTGACTTAAACTAAAGAAACCTTCAGGTGACTTAAAACTAGCAAGACTGTTTAATATTTCAACTACCACGGACCTAAAGCCCGCTCTGATACCAACTGTAACACCCTGGCTATGCGGAAGCCAAAATGTTACCTAAACGACTAACATACAACAGCACAACGGAAAAATTTCAACCAACTTTCAAATACTAACCTAAAAAGATCAGTAACTAGAAGAATGGATACAAGAATTGAATCAGAATTCGTCAACAATCCAATCTCAAACATCTATTCAAAGGGTTGAGTCGACACGATATCTTGTCCAAGAGTCTATCTGCATTCACTAACCCATTGCTAATCCAACCATACCAATGAAGGATGATAATATCGACCATCAACCAAGCTTTTAATTCATGAATGACCTAATGCTAACAATCAAACTCAACGTGAGCCTGGTCTGCTACTAACTAATGTTCTAGCCAATAAAAACTAAGACATTTCTCTAAAATCCGGCAGAACCTCCTTTGGAAAGATGGATATCCCGGAGGTTCAAACAGTTTAATATAGCATCATACATCAATCAAATCATCCAAGTTAAACGAATCATCACAAGACATCCAAAATGTGCTAACAACCTAAGCATAGTCAAAAGGGCGTCCATAAACTCCTAATCAAGTCTATTACAAGATTATTGAGAGTATAAGGCGTAACCATAGGTAATTACTTAAGCAGGCTATTCATATAATAAATCATCAGATGAAATTAAATGAACTTAAATGACGAAGGATTAAGAACCTAACTGGAACGTCCAGAATTACAATCAAAACATCGACCACGAAGGATGGTCACAACACTGAACCTAGGCAATTATCAAGAATATAAAGCGTGTATAATTGGACTAGTTTATTCATTATGGGTTGTGTTTATGTGAAGTGCACCAAGTCTACCCTTCCCATGCATGTCGCTACCTCGAGAGGTACCTAGCAAGCACAACACGGCAAGTGTGAGTCCACGACTTCGACAAAGTGCAATAACAAACAAACTTAGAATCATAAGTAGTCAAAGGGATTAAACAAGTCCATCATGAATATGACATTACATACCACAGACCCATCTCTTATGATAGCATCATAATTAGTCAGAGGGAACAAACAAATCCATCATGAACACATCATTGAATGCTAAACAAACAAATCCATCTTATGCAAACATGCGATGGTCATGTCATGAATGCACATTCTTCACATCTTTGCAATTACCGGTAATGCCGAGTAGTGTATCCGTCGATACATACTCTAAGCCTGTGCCCTCTAGGCACAGGGATCCAAAGCCCACACTCCAAGTCATGTAACTTTCTCACCGACCTCACGGATTAGTTACATGACTTTCCCGCAATGTGGGGACCAAACTCCGTCTAATGCATGGCGGGATCCAATATATAATCAAGGCATGTGCCCTCAAGGCACAGGGATCCAATGCCATGATGCAGAATGCACATGCCCAGTGTCATTATCATGATTCATCATGATCATCCTTAGCAAGGTAGTCTCATTGCTCACCTTGTCCCATCATTATTGCCATCCACATGTAACCATTATCATGTAGCATCACCATATAAACATTATCATGTCCGCATCATCATGTAACCATTAGCATGTAGCATCATGTAAACCTTTTCAAGTAGTAAGCATCATCATTAAACTATGACATTCATGCTCATCAACATTACCAATCAGTAAGCATCATCAGTCAACTAAGGCATTCACCAAGTATGTAATATAACAACTCATTAATAATACTTGCACTTGCCTTAACCGTGAGACGGAAGACAAAAGGCGAAACGCTCTCGCACCGGGGTTCACCACCACCTCAGTGTTAGCCACAACCGAAACACCACCATCCTTCCCCTCGTGCATAAGCAAATAGCAACCCACGTGCCACCATCATCAAACATGAGCATCAACCAAGCATCAAATTATCAAAGGCAAGCATACAAAAGATCATATATGTTGTCAACGTATGTCTTACCTAATAATCTAATATAGGTCAGTAACTAGGATGTGGCCTTCAATGGTAACTTGTGCAACCCCACTACCATCAGACCATGAAACAATCACCTCCAAGTAGCCACCTCCACTTGTTGGTCCTCCAATGTTCACTACTACTAATGCCTCTGACAAGGGAGCAGGTTCCACATGCCAGTCTGTAGCGGCAATGCATAGTGCAGCAGAATCTACTTGGTGAAGTGCACCAGCAGTTAGGACCACATTCGGCCTAGGTGGTTCTCGTGGAGTAATCCATCTCCGAAAAAGCCACGGAACTTCCTGTTGTCCCCTTGCAGAAAAAGCCTAGTAATCATGACGAGGAGTCACAACCAAATCAAACCTATCAAGACGAGACCTGGGATGTTGTATCTGAATGGCAAAGACATTACCTGAAGCTAAACACCTTATCGAACTTGCATATGATATGGTATCTCGGCCGCAAGCAACAACCATTGCCAATCCTTCCTTCTCGAAGGTATCATGGACCATGGTCACAATCTTTTTGGTATCTGCTCCTAGAACAGAAGACAATTCAAATGATCGACCATTACAGACAGGATATTGTGCCAATCTTTTCCTTGAAACACTGTTGTAAATCCCGTAGAAGAAAAGATATGCCTGAGTTCTTCATCCACCAGTTTATGCAAGGAGATCGGAAGAAAGTGCAGCCACTTGTTGATTCCTCTGTTGGCGGTGTAACCGGCAGAGCGTGAGGCGATCGGCGAGGCGGCGCGGGCGCAGGCCGAGGCGCTCGGTCTTTAGCCGGGCGCCGTGGTGATAATGACGAGCGTGGTGCGGCTTCGAACAATTTGAGCTGGCGGCAGCAGCGAGGGCGCCGAGAAGAGGAGCGCGCCGTGCACAAGGCCGAAGGAGGCGGCGAGCAGACCGAGTGTGTCAAGGCAGCGCCAGCGTCAGCGTGATCCGGCGCCGTCAGCATGAGCTGGTCAGCGGAGAGCGGCTCGAGGCGGAGGAGATCGTCGCAGGAGTGAGGCCAATGGCGTTGCGGGCGACGGGGAGGAAGCGCCAGCGGCAGCAGAGTGAGCGCCGGGAGGAGCCAAGGCCGAGGTGAGAGCGCGATAGAAACCGCGGCTAAGCGTACGCGGCGGTGGCCAAGTCGCCATGAGCCGAGAGGACGATAGAGAAACATGAGGCAACCGAAAGGGAGAAGCCGGTTGGGGGAAAAAATGGTGGTGGTAGTAACCAATCAGCAGGGGCGGCGCAAGGAAAATAGGGGATCTAGGGTTTGGGGGTACCAGCTCCCCCTCTCTCTTATTCTCATCTGCTGCCAGCCCCATTAATGGGCCATGGGCCGAAGCCCACCTCTATTTCCCCCTCTAATTCTGAATTAATTCTTTAATTACTTACTCTAATTCATTAAGTACTCAAATAATTAAACGGGATATTACAGTTCCGCCAGCCTAACCTTGGGCCTTATGATGGGCACTCTGACCCCATGCAGTTCCTAGAAGTGGACTCCACGGCAATTCGGGCTGGGGGAGGTGGAGAAGTAGAGATGTGCAATTGCGTCCCGATGTTCCTCTCTGGAACGGCACATTCTTGGTTCTTCAACCAGAAGAAAGGCTCCATCTATTCTTGGGACCAGCTAAGAGGAAAGTTCAGCATGAATTTCCAAGGAAGCTATAAGCGCCCCATGCTCCCCAACCAACTCTTTACTGTCAAGCAGCAGAAGGGTGAATCAACAAGAGAATTTCTTAAAGACTTTTCTAAAGTGTGAAGCCAAGTGGTAGATGCCCCAGACTCCACGGTTATGAATTCATGCAAGGAAGGGCTGCTCCCAGGAGAACTCAGTCGCGCACTGGGGAGAGATCCCCCCCAGGACGACCCATGAGCTCTTCTAGGTCATGGAAAAATACGCCCGGGGAGAAGAAGATGACCTAGCCAAGAAGGGATTTCGCCTGTAGGATGAAAGCATCTCCCCCGGGAGGAAGTCAAAAGTCTCCTCCAGGAAGAGGGGCAAGGATCGGAGGGATCACTTTGGTGGCGGATGCGACTCCAAAGTCCTTGTCATGACCGATGCACCTACATAGGAATGCGGGGGCAACTCCACCAGAGGACCCAAGAAGGAATCAAGGCCTAAAGCCCATTGGAAGGGACATCCCGATGAAGCCCACAATGAAAGAAGGGGCACCTGAAATCAAGGAGACGAGCGCAAGTGTGCCTACCACAAAATGCGCAGGCATGATACGAATGAATGCCGCTGAAGTGGCGAAACTCCTCAAACGCGGCCCCGAGCCACACCAAGGGTCACCACCACATTCCACGGCTGCAGAGGTGATGCCCCTTTAGGCAATTCCACCGCCCCCCAGCATAGGCCCCTGGTGATCTACCCCCCGGGTAGCACCTACAAGATGCCAAGTATGAACTCCCTTTCCAAGCACCGCAAAGACAAGTAAACGTGTAGGACCGGAAAAGCGTCTATTCACCCCCCCCTCTAGTCGCCTTTCCGGTCCTACAATTGGTATCAGAGCCCGGTTAGCTCTTCTCATAGATCTTAACCGGTCTTTGAAGCCATGGCGACTGACAAGTATTCGACCAAACCACCTGTTTTCGATGGAGTCGATTTTTCTTACTGGAAGGCACGCATGAATGCCTACATCGAGGCTCAAGGGCACGCTATTTGGCTTAAGGTCAAAAATCCATATGTCGTGCCAGCCAATGACGATGTGATCAATCCAGATGTTGAGGCTAATAGCAAGGCTCGGAACTTTTTGATCCAAGGTCTTAGTCGATATGAGTTTGAGCGCGTGGCTCATTTGAGGTCTGCTCACGAGATCTGGAGGACCCTTTGTGATTACCACGAGGGTTCGACTGCGATCAAGGAAGTGAGACAGAACCAGCTCAAGAAAGAATATTCAAAGATTGAGCAATGACCTGGTGAGTCCTTAGATGAGCTGTGGGGGAGATTCTCCAAGATTCTTCATGATCTTCGTGCTGTTGATCTTGTTTTCACTGAGTTTGAGAATGCACGCCAGCTTTTGGGTGCACTTGATGTGAAGGTCTGGGGGATGAAGATCACATCCATCAATGACAACACTGTCATGAGTGAGCTTACCATGGATAAGCTTTACTCGAGGTTGAAGACGCATGAGATTGATTTTATCTCGCGTCTCCCCAAGACAGAGTCGATGGCTCTTGTGGTTGACCCATCTAAGGGTAGTTCGACTGATTCATTTGATTTTGGCTCATCTGGTTTTTCTTTGTCCGCTTTACACTCTTTGAGCGATGAGCAGCTAGAGAAGCTACCTGAGGATGACTTAGCCCTCCTATCCACCAAATTCTCGAGAGTTTACAACAAGGTGAGGAACAGGAGGAGAGGTGGTCAGATCACTTGCTTTGAGTGTGGTGAGCCAAACCACATTCGCTCCAAGTGCCCCAAGCTGAAGGGCAAGGATGTGAAGGACACTCGGAGGCGTCCTCAAGCTAAGGATGTGAAACCCAAGAAGACCAACTATCGCAAGTTCATCAGCCGGGTCCTTGCCGCTCTAGAGACTGTTGACATGAGCGATGTGGACTCGGAGATGGAGGATGACGAGGATGACACCCATGGCAAGAAGAAGGCTCGGGACTTTACGGCATGTGTTTCATGGCGGGGGGTAGCAAGCGTCGACTCCTCCAACGACGATGACCCTTTCGAGGATCGGATGAGGTATGTCCCTCACTTGCGATATGAAGCGTGCTTTGGTCATTCTTGAACATAATTTGAAGAAGCAAGCTAAATTGATTAAGAGACAGGACAACATGATTGATGATCTGAACTTAGAGGTTGTTGAGGCCGTCTGTTAATCTGTTGATATTTGTGACTCTTGCTCTAGCTTGCAAAATAAATTGATCAATCTGAAATCTGCTCATTCCTCTGTTGTGAATCAATTGAAAGATGCTCTTGATGAACTAGAATCCTCAAGTCTAGTCACGCTTGCATGAATGCCATTGCTCTTGATGTGATTGCTTTGTAGATGCTTTTCCTTTACCTTGTTCAAATTAAGCTTTACTAGAATTAAAATTGAATAGCACTATAGAAGAATTGCAGAAATTTGATCCTAGTCACACTGCTCTCATTGTGAGAAAAATAAGATTAAAATGAAGGAGATATCGAAATGATTCTTTACTCTAAAAGCGCTTCATGTGAAAGCGTGTTAAACTCACACTTGAGAATGATGCTTTAAACAAGACACTAGAAGAAAAGGCTAAAATTGAACAATCCATGTCCATGAATGCTTCCAAGAAAGTTGTTGACTCTAATTCTTGTGATCTTTGCGTTGAGATTGGGCATAATGTAGATAAGATACAAGAAGCATTTAGAGTTAAGTTCAAAGAGCAGTTGGATAGGATTAGAGATAACTATTGTGTGTCTTGTGAGGCTTTGAAAGCCGAGGTAGCTCATTATAAGGAAAAGTTTGATAGGGCTAGCAAGTCAAATAAGTGTGCTTCTTGTTATGAACTAACCAAACAAAATGACTACCTTAAAGAGACTCTTGAGAGATTTATTGGTGGGAAGAAGAACCTCAACATGATTCTTGACAAATCTAAGGCAAGGTAGTCAGAGTCGAGATCCCGAGTCGGATCGATTTGCCTCCGGTAGGATCGAATCGTAGTATCGAATCGTAGAATCGACGATTCTACGGATTTGTAAAAATACACATATTTAACATCTATACTATAAGTTTGTATGATTGTTATATGGTTTACCACTTGCATGTTCCTTAAAAGTAGCTAGACATACTCCAGGAATAAAAATAGCTTATCATTATCAAGCTCAAGATTGCTCATGCCATAATATAGATATTTGTACTAGCATTACCACATCGATACAATATTTTGCATGCTCCTTATTTATTTATAGTTTCATTCTCAGAAATTAATATCAACAAATTTTGCTCTAAAACAAAATATCAAAAAGCGACCTCTAAAAAATTGCCCTAAGTCTCTGAGTAGGATCGGCAGTGAGATTTGGATGGACAGTGTCGTGGGTTAAATAGAACCGTAAGACTCTAAGAGTAGGATCGTGATCCTACCTACCTTGAGTAGGATCGGATCGTGAGAAGACTTGGATCGACAGGCTGTCGTGGGTTCGTAGAGTCATAAGACTTTAAGACTTGGATCGCGATCCTAACTACCTTGATCTAAGGTGAGTGTGAATAATAGAGACCTAGGATTTGATTCCCTAGAGCATACCAAGAACCATCCACCTAAGGTTGTTAGAGCTATTGAGAGTGGTCTGTTTGAGGTAGAACCCCCTAAGCCATCCAAGATAGTCTTCAAATCAGCTGGTTTTGCCCAAACCACTTCTAGCAAGATAGGTGCTTCTACTTCATCAGGTCAGACCCTTCAAAAGGTCAAGTACCATTGCACCTTCTGCAAGAAGAATGGCCACATTGTTGAGTTCTGCTTCCGTAGAGCCAAGATTGAGAGGAAGGAGAGGTTGAGTAACTTGAGAACCATTAAAGGAGTCCCTTCACCTGCTGTAGTCTCTAGAGCCAAGCAGCCTGTTTTTCCTGCTAGACATAGGCCTAGGTTCGTAGAGGACTTCTTTGACTCCTTTGGTGATTCTAGGCAGCGCTTTGGGTTAGGACATCGTGAGGAGAGACCACGGGTAGCATCTAGACAGGGGGAGTACCGACCTTTTGGTAGGTCGATTCGGAGAGGTCTAGGTGGTTCTCGTGTGCATTCTTATGATTTTGCTCCTAACCATTTTACTGTTGTTTCTACTATTTTGCTCAAGCATCGTGTGACTCAGTACTGGATTCCCAAGTCTTTTATCACTAACCCCAGTACTGAGGCACAGATGTTTCCTGTTTGTGCTTTGTAGGTCCGTCGTGCGAGGAAGGATGACATATGGCTCGTTGACTCTGGATGTTCTCGACACATGACTGGAGATTCTAGATGGTTCTCCTCTCTCACACGTGCATCCGGCAATGAATTGATCACATTTGGGGATGCTTCTACTAGGACCGTGACAGCCAAGGGCACAGTGCGCGTCAACAACAAATTCATGCTCAAGGTTGTCGCTTTGGTAAGTAAGCTGAGGTATAATCTGCTATCTGTTTCTCAGCTGCTTGATGAGGGTCTAGAAGTGAGATTTAAGAGTGGTGAGTGTCTTGTAGCTTCTGACTCCCATGATCTAGTGCTGTGGCATCGTAGGCTTGGACACATAGGCTTCGATCACTTGACTAGAGTCAGTAGCAGGGATTTGATTAGAGGTTTGTGAGACCCCGACTTTATTAAGCTCATAATACTTAGTCATCCAATTGACCCTAGTATTATCAACCAAATAAACCGGTCTCGAGAGATGTATACTTCCTGAACGCGTATACATACCTCACAACAAAAGAATGTATCAATTCCATACAACACATAGTACATAAGCAACAAACCGAAGTTAATACTAATAAAGGAATAGGTCATTACAAAAGAGGGCCTACGGCCAAATAACAACAAGACTACAAAGATACACAATGAAGCAAAAGTGCCATAAGATGGCCATAACAAAAGCCAATTAGTGTGCCTTTACCCACAAGGCAACTAACAGGACCGCCAAGCTAGTCGTCAAACCCGAAGCACATCTCGCAAGAGTGAAGCCCTTGGGGCTCACCTCCTTCCTGTGCAATAAAAGCCACAAAAATACCACAACCACGGGCAGATGAGTACATAAAGTACTCCGCAAGACTTACGTGTGAGATAACAGAACTATAAATAGCTACATGCAAGCTTTATTTAAGTGGATGAGGCTTTGGACTCATTTTAGCATAAAGCAAGTTTCATTTGCAATAACATAATAGATTGAAGGCAATTTGACAAAGCATTTTAATTGTTGAAATTCAACGAGGTAGTAACATAGTAACAACAACAAGAACAACCTAGAAGTGACTAACCCAAGTCACCACAACAATAGCATGAACTCCCCGTTCATACCAACCATGTCAAGTTTTAATTAAAGGTTGTAGTCTAGTCTTGAACGACCTTACCAAGCATGTCCATAACCTAGGGCGAGGCTATTGAATAGTTTTATCCTGCGGGGTGTACCACTGTACCACACGTCCGACCGCCTTTCCTTTAGGCACACTACCATAGGTATGCTTGCACAGCTAAGTCCTACGAGACAGTTCCAATGGACAATGCTAATTTCGAGTCGCACAACCCACGGGAGAAGGAGACATCACACAACCAGGAAGCTAATGCTCCCTCCCACATCACACACACATTTTATCTTTAAAACACACCAACCGAGCGACCCCAATTAACACCGCCCAAAGTACTTAGTCAAGAGGGTTCCATATGCCCCTCGTGTGGTTAGTCTGTGAAATCGCTGGCTTAGTGACCCAAGTACTCGGTCCTTAGGGACCCGGGCATACCACCACATCCAAAACCACGCCATCCATCCAATATGCCCAAGTCTAAATCAATCTTTTATTTTCAGTTTTGATTTTACAAATTAATCAAAGCACAAGTGCTGGACATATAGGAGTAATAATCAGTTTTGAGTGATCAAGACCATCGACTAAGTCGATGATCGCCCATTACTACCGTTATCTAAGCATTGCTAAGCATGACACCGTAAAAGCAATAAAAGAGCATACTTAAATCACGGGCTCTAATTCACCAGCGATATTAGTAACTTATGGTTTGTGGCAGGGGTAACAATTTAGGGCAACTATGCAATAGGAATAGCTACCTCTAAGCGATAAAATACTTTGACACAAAAGCATGCATACATACAAGTTAAACAAAATATTAGACTTTAAAGTAATGGGACAATGATGGAAATGATCAAACTGCTTGCCTTTACTGTTGCTGGACAAATTGTTGCCGAGGATCGCTCACGGGATCAATACACTCGTCGGCACCTAATCGGAAAGACGAAAACAATCGATAAGAACGACGAAAACGACAAAGACAGCACAGCAAACGAACTCCAAACACTCTGAATTTTCCACAGCAGCAAGAGGGTGATTTTTAGGGAATTTAGCAACAAGAACCAATTGATTTGGATTCTCAATGCAAAAGTTATGAGCAAAACAATTCTGCTCAGCCCTAAAAATACCAAACTGCACTATTCACTAATTTAATTATGAGGCAACATTTTCTAGAAAAGAAGTGAAGCTGAAATTTTTACTATAAAACCAGCACCTCATGAGATGAATAACACAATTGAGTTCATCCCATTTGGAGCTATGTTGCACTTTCTACAATTTCTCAAAAACAAGAACTTGAACAAAATTATAATGCACAAGTCCTCATTTTTATAACAGCAACAAGCTCAAAACTAATTTTCATAGTAAGTTCATTAATAGAGAAACCAACAAAGTTGGTCTCACTCAAAAATAATCTACAGAGCATTAGTTATGTATTTTACAAGTTAAGCATTAATTTGAGTGTATATTTAAAGTGAGGTTTAAAATCTAATGGCAAAACTGTGCTCTGGAGCTGAACTCAACTTACAATCATTTTTGGATTAAAGTCAAGTTCAAGACAGAGCTAACACAATTTGAATGACCTCATTTGGATTTAGAATGAATAAGATATGGAATTCTAAAGTTTATACCTTATTTCAGGTTTATAATTAAGAGTTCACTTGGAATTTCTAAAACCAAAGAAAGGGGAGGGCGTGAACCGTTGATCTAAATCAAGCGGCCCAAGACCTCCAGAGGAAAGCAAGAGCGCTGTGCAGAGTCCAGAGAACATGGGCCGTTGATCTTGGATCAACGGTCCATGTCCTCCCTACCACGCTTGGCAATAGTAGGGGAGGTCGTGGCCGTTGATACCGTATCCAACGAACCACAACACAAGAGGGAGGACCGGGACGGTCCAGATCAAACAAGGGAGGTCTGGGCGGTGAGATCTTCAAAGGAAGATCTAAACTATCAAGATCTCCCCAAGGAAGATCTACATCGTCAAGACCTCTCAGGGAGGTCTGGGCGGTCCAGATTTTCCAAGGGAGGACCTTCATGGTCTAGATTGTCCCAGGGAGGACCTTAACGGTCAAGACAACAACAAAGAGGTCCTGGGCGGTTCAGATCCACTAGGAGGTCTGGGCGGCTAAGATTTACTCGAGGAGGTCCACAAAGTTAAGAGGACCTCTGGGAGGTCCTACACGGTGGAGATCAACACAGGGGAGGACCTCAACGGCTAAGATCTCCCACAAGGAGGTCCTAGCGGTCAAGATCGCAGGAGGAGGTCTGGGGTTGTCCTACAAAAGACCGGGGTGGTCTTTGCAAAGAGGACCCCGAGGGAGGTCTTTGGGAGGTCTTCGCCAAAGTCCACGGGTGGTCCTTTGCAAAGAGGTCCCAGAGATGCACGCTGCAGGAGATTAAGGCCTGTGCCTTAATTGCGCAACAAGGACGAAAACAAGGCATTAAAAGGCTGACCCGAAGTTTACCAATGATAAGCAATGATGATTGCATTAGGGGAGATCTTTGTCCTAACGACAATGGCACGGTGCCATTGTCGTCCGACAAAACCCCGAGAGGCTCCCAAGGCGTGTCGCGGCGATGAGGACCTCATGGCGCCATCCAGAGACACCAACGCAGCGCAATAGTGTTCTTGACACGCCAGACCATTCATTCATGCGGGGTGGCCTGAACGGCGACGAGCGAAGATTGGCGCGCAAAACACACGGCCAAAACACAAACAGCGATAATGAGCTCCGCAACAGTACATCCAAGCGTGTGCCCAAGAAAAGCTCATAACGACATACACGCTGGTGCCAAGCATCTGGGACTACCGGGAGGGTTACGGAGGTCGCGGAGGTGCGGAGGAGGTTGGGGACGTGGAGGACCGGAGTTGGGGAAGAAGGGTTGCTCCACGGCCAACTCCAAGCTCCAAGCTCCAAGTTAGGCCTCTTGAAAATGTCAACCCAAATGGGGTTAGGGTTAACTCCAGGAGTGCAGGGGAGCACAAAGTGAACAAGAGGTTGAAGAGGAGCCATGACACCGCCACCGAGGAGCTCCAAGGACTTCAACAATGGCGGCCAAAAAGGGTAGGTCGGTGGGAGGAGATGCTCGGCCAGTGTGAGCAAGGCCAAGCTCAATGGTGTGTAAAAGAAGCCAAGGGCAACAAGTGGGGGTTTTATAGCTAGGGCAAAAGAGGTCTGGACCACGGGTTAAGCTCATGGTGAGCTTAGCCCAAGGGAGGTCCACGGCTTGGACAGACGTGGAGGTGGCAGAGCGAGCCTGCCAAATGACTTTGGGGCTAAAAGCATCGACCGCATTAAATGCTGCGCAGCAAAGAGCCGTTGGGACAAGACAGATCACCGCCTCCTCCTTTGCCATGGCGTCTGCGCCAGAGCTAGGAGAAGAACAGAGTTGCCCACCACCGTCCGATTAGAAATGAGGGGAGGTCGTGACCCTCGGATCTAAATCGAAGCAGTAAGTTTTAAAAGGAGAAGGAGGAGATCACAGCCATTGGATCTGGATCGGGAGGTCGTGACCCTCCGATTTCCATAATCTTGAATCTTGCGTGGAAAAAGGGACAGAGGTCCAAGGCGTTGGATTTCAATCAGCAGTGCGGACCTCTGTGAGGTCTTAACCGCTTACGAACTTAAGAACAAGAGGGGAGGTCATGGCCTTTGGATTTAAATCCAAGGGCGCACAACCAAAGGGGAGGTCTTAGCACTACGCCGAGCGCACAAGAGGTTATGGCCATCAGATTAAGATCAATGGTGATGAGAGGCGAGGAGGTGCGAGGCGCTTGCAGAAGGCAAGGAAGGTCGAGGACCTTTGGATTTTTGATCCAACGGTTACGATCAAAAAGGGGAGGTCTGAGCTTGCATAACGCACCGAGGAGATCATGGCCTTTAGATTTAAATCTAAGGGCTACAACCTCACGTCTTGTGAGGGAGGTCTAATGCGCACAAGACAAGGAGGAGGTCGTGGACTGGATTTTAAATCAGCGGTGCACAACATGAGATGGGGAGGTTGTGAGTATTTGGATATTTTGAGGGAGGAGGTCGTGGGCTGTTGGATCCGATCCAACGGCTACGACCTCAAGTGAGTGCAAAAGGGGAGGTCAAGGTGGTTTGAGCTCGCGGGGAGGTCAGGGCCATGGATTTTTGATCCAGCGGCCAAGACCTGATGAGGTGGGGAGGTCCTGACTGAGTATGTTGAGGAGGAGGTCGTGGCTGTTGGATTTGATCCAACGGCTACGACCTCAACAAGGTGGGATGACCTCGCTGCGATGGTTTAACAGCTCGAGGAGGTCTTTGAGGTTTAACACACAGGGGAGGTCATGACCATGGATCACTGATCCAACGGCAATGACCTCATGAGGTGGGGAGATCTTTGCGGTGTTGACCGCGGAGGAGGTCGTGGCGGTTGGATGTTAATCCAACGGCTACGACCTGATCAAGGTGGAGAGGAGGTCTGACGAGCCAGGGGGAAAAGGTTAATTGGACCACTTTGGGAAAGTGGCTAGCCCAAGGAGCGATGTAGGCTTTTAAGTTTAGTTTTTAACAGCTGAAACTTAGCAGAATTATTTGAGATAGCAAATGAACTCCAAAATTGATGAAATTTTAACTGGAGCTTGCTGACAATGAGATTAACCTCACATAAAATTTCCAGAGGTTATTATGCAACGCATTTTCTCAGGAAATTCATGAAGGTTGTTCAAGGATTTGTTTTACCTCCAAAATTTATCAAACAAGTTTTACAACTTGTGATATTTTTCAGAGGGTCCCACATTAGTTTTAGGACCAAGGAAAATATTTTCCAAATGTTTGGCACAAGATTTAAGATAAACGGAGAATGAGTTTGACTTTTGGTCAACAAGAGCTTTGTGTTTTTGGATTACACAACTCTTGGACTAGAATTACATGAGAGATTAGGGGTTTTCAAGATGTGAGAAAAAGTTTTATTTTCTACACATATAATTATACTTGAACAAACCCTAATTATACATTTGGGATGTTACAAAATCTCCCCCCCTTACAAAAATCTCGTCCCGAGATTTTGGCTCAGGCGGGGAAGGAAGATGGGTAGTCTTTCCGTTTCCAAGCAACTTCATCCACAGAATGATTTGGCCATTGAACTTTTAGGATCTTGAGGACACGATTCCTTGATCTTCGTTTAGCTTCTTCAAAGATACGAACCTTCCTTTAAGACTCTTATCCATTTATAATATTTTTGTTGTACTGGGACCTAATTCTCGAACTATGTTCAGTCCAACCAACACTTTATTTAGTTACATATTGCTCCCAGCTCGTTTCTTGACGAGCCGGATCTTATTTGATTTGTTTTATTGCATTGCTTCTCGTTAGGTCACAATCCGACCCAACTTCTTGCACAACAAGAATTTCCAACGGAGCTTCCTTGGTTGGAACACGGAGGCACTCCTTGCTGGGACACATGAAAACATCATGTACCCCTCAAGGGCAGCAGGTAATTTCAATCTTATAGGCGATAGCCCTTTCTTTCGATAATGCGTAAGGATCCACGTGTCGAGGAGCTAACTCGCCCATAACGACGAAATGTTGATGGCCCTTTTCGGTCGACCATCGGTTTGATGAGGGTAAGTGATCCGAAGAAACTCGAAGCTAGTAGCCTCTTATAGGCTATGCCAAAATTAAGACGTGAGCAGAGAAGCACGATCAAGACGATCGTCTTGAAGACACCGTGCAAATTTACGATGCGGAATATGTAGAGATCCTTTGGAAAACCTACAAGAAGGTTATTTTTTGATGACCGAGAGCTTGTTCTTGATTCGATGGTTGGTGGTGCATGGCCGTTGTTAGTTGGTGGAATGATTTATTCGGTTAATTCCTAACAACTTGTCCGGTTAATTCCGAGCGATTTATTTGGTTAATTCCGGTAATAACGGGATCTCACCGCTAACTAGCTTTACGGAGTCATCCTCATGACTAGCTATCTTAGAGGACTAAGGTCGTTCTTAGTTGGTGGAGCAATTTGTCCAGTTACTCCACTAACAAACGAGACCTTGGTCGGTTAACTAACTATACGGAGTCATCCTCTCAGACTAGTCTCTTACAAAGGATTATGGCCGTTTAGGCCACGAAGGTTCGAGGCAACAACAGGGAGGTGATGCCTTTAAAATGTAAAGGGACGGAAATGTGCCACCTTAGTCAAACGATCGATGACAATCCAAACGGCATCATTTTTCTTAGGGGTTCAGGGTAGACTAGTAGACCTTTTTGAAACCGGGGTGGTGCCGAGCACCAGAAGAAGAGCGAAATAAAGATCGACAACAGTGGCGAAAGATGGAGGTACAAGGGAATATGGCGCTCTTGAACTGAACAAAACAGTAGCAGGGCAAGAGTTAGCGAGAAGCGTACCTAACACGACGTCAGGTGCCTCCAGAGCTTTCTCAGCTAAGATGGAGTCGACTGGATTACAAACGATCTTGTGCTGCTTCAAAGGGCAATTGTTGGCGTAATGCCCCTTCTTGCTACAAAAGAAACAAGTGATCCCGGCATCTGATTTGCGGGGACCACCTTGCTTGACTTCAGCAGTGTGCGTGATGGAGGCACTACCATGAGCGACGACGAGGGTTCTTTGCAAGCTTCTTAGGACAATTATTAGCATAGTGGCCCTTGAGATTGCAGAAGAGACAAGTGACACCGGCGACCTTCTTTGGAGTCACCTTGAGTCCTCTCTTGACACTTGCGACGATCCTCGACTTTCTCTTTACGCCCACAAGAACAACAGGATTTTCACCACAAGTGAAAGTCGGAAGGCATGGATCGGTAATTTGTCCCGAACTCCTCGGACAAATCACCCAAGAACTTCTCTGATTTGGAGGCATTGGCGATTGCAATGCTTGCAGATGACCGAAGAAACAATCATTTGTAGTTCCAATGACTTGGCAATCACCGTGTTCAAACTACACTCCTTGGGATAGTGATCGCTTCCTCGCAGAGGAAACAAGTAACTTTGGCGGCGGACAATCTCGGGTGAGTGGTCTTTGTCACAGTTTGGACAGATGTGGTACCACTGTGTCTTTGTAGTGTCCTTCCTCACCACAACGCCGACAAACCTTGACTTTTCCTAGTTCGCAATCATCGGCGAATGCCCTTCTTCGCCGACTACGGCAAAAGGAGGATTTTCATCCCAACCGACTTGTCGACCTAGTCATTCTTTGATCCGCCTGCATATCCTGCTACGAAGAGATGGGTTAACACGAAACCCAAGGACTAGAAGTTGAAGAAAGCTAAAAGGATGCCAACGACTAGGGAACGGAACATCACCCTAACGAAGGCCAACAAAATAGATAGTACAAATCCCTCACCGAAGTTAATAACGGATTAGATGATAGTAAATGTAAACTAATGAAACAAGGTAATAAAAGAAGTTATAGGGAGCATAATAAAGGAGAAGCAAAAACAGCGAGGAAATGCACTTTAAAAGCTCCCAAAATGACTCCAAAACAGCAAGGAAGACATAAGATTAAAGGCCAACTTCCCAACACAACTAACTTGTATTGAATGAACGAGTAATTGGTTGAGAAGATTAAAAATCAGATTGTAAGATGAGATCTAAACCTATTAGAGAGCAAGGTTAGTGCAGCGAAATAAGTGCTAGATACTTAGCTAGCTAGTATCACATCTTACCCTTTTATTCCCACAAATTTTAGTTGATTCAACCTCTCATTTTCTACCCTATTTAGAACCTTTGAGCTTGCTGTCCGGAAATTGACGCTTGCTGTCTAGATTTTGCATCCAAGCTTCCAGTCGAAATTGGCCATTCCAGAAGCTTCAAAACCTTGTAGATGGGCAGCTAACACTTCAATTTGCCAAACTCATTGATTCCCCAAAACCCCATTAATCGATAACAACTATTTTGTAGAAGGGAAGAGAGGAAAACAACTTTTAAAACTTAAATTAGAGGGAGATGAGAAGAGAAAGCTAAGATAGACGAGGAGTAAAATCTGAGAATTTTCTTAAGCTTTCAAAACTCTTTTGATACTTTGAAATTAGGTTTTCAAAATATCCTAAAGACGACCAAGCTTGCGTTACTACGGTCAGAACGGCTCTGATACCAACTTTTGTGAGACCCCGACTTTATTAAGCTCATAATACTTAGTCATCCAATTGACCCTAGTATTATCAACCAAATAAACCCGGTCTCGAGAGATGTATACTTCTGAATGCAAGTATACATACCTCACAACAAAAGAATGTATCAATTCCATACAACACATAGTACATAAGCAACAAACCGAAGTTAATACTAATAAAGGAATAGGTCATTACAAAAGAGGGCCTTCGCCAAATAACAACAAGACTACAAAGATACACAATGAAGCAAAAG
The DNA here is from genome assembly GCA_036346405.1 of Phyllostachys edulis. Taxonomy (NCBI): domain Eukaryota; kingdom Viridiplantae; phylum Streptophyta; class Magnoliopsida; order Poales; family Poaceae; genus Phyllostachys; species Phyllostachys edulis. The sequence goes on from CM070548.1 coordinate 33,578,297, forward strand.
TGCCATAAGATGGCCATAACAAAAGCCAATTAGTGTGCCTTTACCCACAAGGCAACTAACAGGACCGCCAAGCTAGTCGTCAAACCCGGCACATCTCGAAGAGTGAAGCCCTTGGGGCTCACCTCCTTCTCTGCAACAAAAGCCACAAAAATACCACAACCACGGGCAGATGAGTACATAAAGTACTCCGCAAGACTTACGTGTGAGATAACAGAACTATAAATAGCTACATGCAAGCTTTATTTAAGTGGATGAGGCTTTGGACTCATTTTAGCATAAAGCAAGTTTCATTTGCAATAACATAATAGATTGAAGGCAATTTGACAAAGCATTTTAATTGTTGAAATTCAACGAGGTAGTAACATAGTAACAACAACAAGAACAACCTAGAAGTGACTAACCCAAGTCACCACAACAATAGCATGAACTCCCGCTCATACCAACCATGTCAAGTTTTAATTAAAGGTTGTAGTCTAGTCTTGAACGACCTTACCAAGCATGTCCATAACCTAGGACGAGGCTATTGAATAGTTTTATCCTGCAGGTGTACCACTGTACCCACACGCCGACCGCCTTTCCTTTAGGCACACTACCATAGGTATGCTTGCACAGCTAAGTCCTACGAGACATTTCCAATGGACAATGCTAATTCGAGTCGCACAACCCACGGGAGAAGGAGACATCACACAACCTGCCGGAAGCTAATGCTCCCTCCCACATCACACACACATTTTATCTTTAAAACACACCAACCGAGCGACCCCAATTAACACCGCCTAAAGTACTTAGTCAAGAGGGTTCCATATGCCCTCGTGTGGTTAGTACGTGAAATCGCTTGGCTTAGTGACCCAAGTACTCGGTCCTTAGGGACCAGCATACCACCACATCCAAAACCACGCCATCCATCCAATATGCCCAAGTCTAAATCAATCTTTTATTTTCAGTTTTGATTTTACAATTAATCAAAGCACAAGTGCTGGACATATAGGAGTAATAATCAGTTTTGAGTGATCAAGACCATCGACTAAGTCGATGATCGCCCATTACTACCGTTATCTAAGCATTGCTAAGCATGACACCGTAAAAGCAATAAAAGAGCATACTTAAATCACGGGCTCTAATTCACCAGCGATATTAGTAACTTATGGTTTGTGGCAGGGTAACAATTTAGGGCAACTATGCAATAGGAATAGCTACCTCTAAACGATAAAATACTTTGACACAAAAGCATGCATACATACAAGTTAAACAAAATATTAGACTTTAAAGTAATGGGACAATGATGAAAATGATCAAACTGCTTGCTTTTACTGTTGCTGGACAAATTGTTGCCGAGGATCACTCACGGGATCAATACACTCGTCGGCACCTAATCGGAAAGACGAAAACAATCGATAAGAACGACGAAAACGACAAAGACAGCACAGAAAACGAACTCCAAACACTCTGAATTTTCCACAGCGGCAAGAGGGTGATTTTTAGGGAATTTAGCAACAAGAACCAATTGATTTGGATTCTCAATGCAAAAGTTATGAGCAAAACAATTCTGCTCAGCCCTAAAAATACCAAACTGCACTATTCACTAATTTAATTATGAGGCAACATTTTCTAGAAAAGAAGAGAAGCTGAAATTTTTACTGTAAAACCAGCACCTCATGAGATGAATAACACAATTGAGTTCATCCCATTTGGAGCTATGTTGCACTTTCTACAATTTCTCAAAAACAAGAACTTGAACAAAATTATAATGCACAAGTCCTCATTTTTATAACAGCAACAAGCTCAAAACTAATTTTCATAGTAAGTTCATTAATAGAGGAAACCAACAAAGTTGGTCTCACTCAAAAATAATCTACAGAGCATTAGTTATGTATTTTACAAGTTAAGCATTAATTTGAGTGTATATTTAAAGTGAGGTTTAAAATCTAATGGTAAAACTGTGCTCTGGAGCTGAACTTAACTTACAATCATTTTTGGATTAAAGTCAAGTTCAAGACAGAGCTAACACAATTTGAATGACCTCATTTGGATTTAGAATGAATAAGATATGGAATTCTAAAGTTTATACCTTATTTCAGTTTATAATTAAGAGTTCACTGAAATTTCTAAAACCAAAAGAGAGGGGGAGGACGTGAATCGTTGATCTAAATCAAACGGCCCAAGACCTCCAGAGGAAACGCGCACGCGCCTGTGCAGGTCCAGAGAACATGGGCCGTTGATCTTGGATCCAACGGTCCATGTCCTCCCCGCCGCTGCCAAGAACAAGTAGGGGAGGTCGTGGCCGTTGATACCGTATCCAACGAACCACAACACAAGAGGGAGGACCGGGACGGTCCAGATCAAACAAGGGAGGTCCCGGACGGCTGAGATCTTCCAAAGGAAGATCTAAACTACCATGATTTCCCCAAGGAAGATCTACATCGTCAGGACCTCACAGGGGAGGTCCTGGACGGTCCAGATTTTCCAAGGGAGGACCTTCATGGTCTAGATTGTCCCAGGGAGGACCTTAACGGTCAAGACAACAACAAAGAGGTCCTGGGCGGTTCAGATCCACTAGCAGGTCTGGGCGGCTAAGATTTACCCGAGGAGGTCCACAAAGTTAAGAGGACCTCGGGGAGGTCCTACACGGTGGAGATCAACACAGGGAGGACCTCAACGGCTAAGATCTCCCACAAGGAGGTCCTAGCGGTCAAGATCGCATGGAGGGAGGTCCTGGGGGTTGTCCCTACAAAAGACCAGGGGTGGTCTTTTGCAAAGAGGACCCCGAGGGGAGGTCTTTGGGGAGGTCTTTGGGGAGGTCTTCGCCAAAAGTCCACGGGGTGGTCCTTTGCAAAGAGGTCCCAGAGATGCACGCTGGGAGATTAAGCGCTGCCTTAATTGCGCAACAAGGACAGAAAACAAGGCATTAAAAGCTGACAAAGTTTACCAATGATAAGCAATGATGATCGCATTAGGGGGAGATCTTTGTCCTAACGACAATGGCAGTGCCATTGTCGTCCGACAAAACCCCGAGGCTCCCAAGGCGTGTCGGGCGATGAGGACCTCACGGCGCCATCCAGGACACCAACGTGTGCGCAATAGTGTTCTTAAGACACGCCAGACCATTCCGCCGCGGGGTGGCCTGAACAGCGACGAGTCAAGATTGGCGCGCAAAAACACACGGCCAAAACACAAACAGCGATAATGAGCTCCGCAACAGTACATCCAAGCGTGTGCCCAAGAAAAGCTCATAACGACATACATGCGGGTGCCAAGCATCTGGGACTACCAGAGGGTTACCGGAGGTCGCGGAGGTGCGGAGGAGGTTGGGGACGTGGAGGACCGGAGTTGGGGAAGAAGGGTTGCTCCACGGCCAACTCCAAGCTCCAAGCTCCAAGTTAGGCCTCTTGAAAATGTCAACCCAAATGGGGTTAGGGTTAACTCAGGAGGTGCAGGGGAGCACAAAGTGAACAAGAGGTTGAAGAGGAGCCACGGAAGCACCGCCACCGAGGAGCTCCAAGGACTTCAACAATGGCGCCAAAAAGGGTAGGTCGGTGGGAGGAGATGCTCGGCCCACCAAGCAGCAAGGCCAAGCTCAATGGTGTGTAAAAGAAGCCAAGGGCAACAAATGGGGGTTTTATAGCTAGGGCAAAGAGGTCTGGACCACGGGTTAAGCTCATGGTGAGCTTAGCCCAAGGGAGGTCCACGGCTTGGACAGACGTGGAGGTGACAGAGCAGAGCACAATGACTTTGGGACTTTAAAAGCAGCGACCGCATTAAATGCTGCAGCAAAGAGCCGTTGGGACAAGACAGATCACCGCCTCCTCCATCGCCATGGCGTGACTGTGGCAGAGCTAGGAGAAGAACAGAGTTGCCACCACCGTCCGATTAGAAATGAGGGGAGGTCGTGACCCTCAGATCTAAATCGAAACAGTAAGTTTTTAAAAGGAGAAGGAGGAGATCACAGCCATTGGATCTGGATCGGGAGGTCGTGACCCTCCGATTTCCATAATGAATCATGACGTGGAAAAAGGGACAGAGGTCCAAGGCGTTGGATTTCAATCAGCGGTGCGGACCTCTGTGAGGTCTTAACCGCATACCTAACTTAAGAACAAGAGGGGAGGTCATGGCCTTTGGATTTAAATCCAAGGGCGCACAACCAAAGGGGAGGTCTTAGCACTACGCGTAGCGCACAAGAGGTTATGGCCATCAGATTAAGATCCAATGGTGATGAGAGGGCGAGGGAGGTCTGAGACGTTGCGCAGAAGGCAAGGAAGGTCAGGACCTTTGGATTTTTGATCCAACGGTTCTGATCAAAAGAGGGGGAGGTCCTGAGCTTGCATAACGCACTGAGGAGATCATGGCCTTTAGATTTAAATCTAAGGGTACAACCTCACGTGCGCGGGGAGGTCTAATGCGCACAAGACAAGGAGGAGGTCGTGACCGTGGATTTTAAATCCAACGGTGCACAACATGAGATGGGGAGGTTGTGAGTATTTGGATATTTTGAGGAGGAGGTCGTGGGCTGTTGGATCCGATCCAACGGCCACGACCTCAAGTGAGTGCAAAAGGGAGGTCAAGGTGGTTTGAGCTCGCGGGAGGTCAGGCCATAGATTTTGATCCGGCCGCCAAGACACGATGAGGCGGGAGGTCTGTTGAGTATGTTGAGGAGGAGGTCGTGGTGTTGGATTTGATCCAATGACTCGACCTCAACAAATGGGATGACCTCATTGCGATGGTTTAACACTCGAGGAGGTCTTTGAGGTTTAACACGGGAGGTCATGACCATGGATCACCGATCCAACGGCAATGACCTCATGAGGTGGAGAGATCTTTGCGGTGTTGACCGCGGAGGAGGTCGTGGCGGTTGGATGTTAATCCAACGGCTACGACCTGATTAAGGTGGAGAGGAGGTCTGACGAGCCGGGGAAAAGGTTGAAATTTGGACCGACTTTGGGAAAGTGGCTAGCCCAAGGAACAGTGTAGGCTTTTAAGTTTAGTTTTTAATAGCTGAAACTTAGCAGAATTATTTGAGATAGCAAATGAACTCCAAAATTGATGAAATTTTAACTGGAGCTTGCTGACAATGAGATTAACCTCACATAAAATTTCCAGAGGTTATTATGCAATGCATTTTTCTCAGGAAATTCATGAAGGTTGTTCAAGGATTTGTTTTACCTCCAAAATTTATCAAACAAGTTTTACAACTTGTGATATTTTTCAGAGGGGTCCCACATTAGTTTTAGGACCAAGGAAAATATTTTCCAAATATTTGGCACAAGATTTAAGATAAACGGAGAATGAGTTTGACTTTTGGTCAACAAGAGCTTTGTGTTTTTGGATTACACAACTCTTGGACTAGAATTACATGAGAGATTAGGGGTTTTCAAGATGTGAGAAAAAGTTTTAATTTCTACACATATAATTATACTTGAACAAACCCTAATTATACATTTGGGATGTTACAAGGTTTGCCTAGGCTGAAGGCTGTTAGAGACCTTGTTTGCTCACCCTGTAGACATGGTAAGATGGTTTCTGCTTCTCATCCACCTCTTACCTTAGTGATGGTGATGGACTGGTCACTCTTGCACTTAGACACATTGGTCCTTCTAGAGTTCGGTCGGTAGGTGGGAAATGGTATGTGCTTGTGATTGTGGATGATTACTCCGGTATTCATGGGTTTACTTTACGGTGTCTAAGGACGAGGCATTTGGCTTCTTTAGAGAGTTGGTCCTTAGACTTCTTTGTTGAGCTTCTGGAGCTTTGAGAGCTATTAGGAGTGACAATGGGACAGAAATTCAAGAATTCTTCCTTTGCCACTTTACATTACGATAGGGGCTAGAGCACTAGTTTTCATCACCTAGAGTTCCCCAGCAGAATGGAGTAGTGGAGAGGAAGAACAGGACCCTTGTAGAGATGGCGAGGACCATGCTAGATGAGCATTCCACACCTAGGAGGTTTTTAATGAGGCGATCTCTCTGCATGTTATATTTCTAATAGGGTTTTCTTGAGATCTGTGATTGGTAAAACTTCTTATGAGCTCAGATTTGGTCATAAGCCCAAAGTTTCTCATTTCAAGATTTTTGGTTGCAAATGCTTCATTCTTAAACATGGCAACCTTAATAAATTTGAATCTAGATGTTCTGATGGCATATTTCTTGGATATCCTGCTCATTCTCGTGGCTATCGTGTATTTAATTTTGACACTAACAAAGTTGTTGAGACTTGCGAAGTCACTTTTGATGAGGCTAGTCACGGTACTAGACCCGATGATGCAGTACATTGTGTTTACGAGAGCATCTTCGTCGATGATGACTCGAAGATGAGGACCCAATCCATCCTCAAGTCCCCCGACTTGGTTGGAGAGCCTGCTTCCACTACATCGCCCGGATGAGTAGCCTCATCCTACCTTCACCGACGATCGAGTGGCTCTGCTCCTACCTCCACACCCATGAGGTAGAGGCCACTTCAAAGACCAGAGCTCCTCTTCGCATTCAGCGACAAACATCCACCGAGCGAGATGATTGGGGATCTTCATGAGCGAGTCACTCGCTCGAGTTCATTCTCCTGATTCCCATGCACATTACGCTTTTGTTGCTTCTTTTGAACCCCGAGATGTCACCCATGCTCTTTCTGATGCCTCTTGGGTCAATGCCATGCATGAAGAACTTGAAAACTTTGAAAGAAACAAAGTCTGGACCTTAGTTGAACCTCCACCTAATCATAATGTAATTGGAACAAAATGGGTTTTCAAAAATAAGCAAAGTGAAGATGGGTTGGTAGTTCGCAATAAGGCTAGACTTGTAGCACAAGGGTATTCCTGTGTAGAGGGCTTAGACTTTGAGGAGACCTTTGCTCTGTAGCTAGATTGGAAGCCATTCGCATTTTGCTAGCATTTGCAGCATCCAAGGGCTTCAAGCTATTTCAAATGGATGTTAAAAGTGCTTTTCTGAATGGCTTCATAGAAGAAGAGGTCTATGTCAAGCAACCACCTGGTTTTAAAAATCCTAAATTCCCAAACCATGTTTTTAAACTCTCCAAAGCCTTGTATGGATTGAAGCAAGCCCCTAGAGCTTGGTATGATAGGCTTAAGAGTTTCTTGCTCAAAAATAATTTTAAAATGGGAATGGTTGATAAAACTTTGTTCACTCTCAGGCATGGCAATGATTTTTTGATGGTTCAGATTTATGTGGATGACATTATATTCGGTGGTTCCTCTCATGCTTTGGTGTCCAGATTTTCAAATTCTATGAGCAGGGAGTTCGAGATGAGCATGATGGGCGAATTGACCTTCTTCCTTGGTCTTCAAGTCAAGCAAATAAAAGAAGGCACCTTCATTCATCAAAGTAAGTATACAAAGGACCTTCTTCGGCGCTTCGACATGGGAAGCAGTAGGCCAATGTCTACTCCCATTGCCACGACCACTGTGCTGGACCCTGATGAGGATGGAGAGCCTATGGACCAGAAGGAGTACCGCAGCATGATCGGCTCCCTCCTCTACCTCACAGCGTCGAGGCCGGACATACAATTTGCTGTGTGTCTGTGCGCTCGATTTCAGGCTTCCCCTCGTGCTTCTCATCGTCAAGCAGTGCGTCGCATCTTCAGGTATCTCCAGGGCACTCTTGACTTTGGACTTTGGTATTCTTCTTCTTCTGCTCTCTCTATTCGAGCATTTTCTGATGCTGATTTTGCTGGGTGTAGAGTGGATAGGAAGAGTACTTCTGGCACTTGTCATTTCTTAGGCACATCTCTTATCTCATGGTCATCTAGGAGCAGTCCTCTGTTGCCTGATCCTTCGCCGAGGCCGAGTATGTAGTATGACGAAGAGTTGCTCTTAGGTTCTCTGGATCTTGTCTACTCTGCGGGACTATGGGTTGTCTTTGGGTAGTGTTCCTCTTTTCTGTGACAACACTAGCGCCATTAATATTGCTAAAAACCCAGTGCAACATTCTAGGACTAAGCACATTGATGTTAGATATCATTTCCTTAGAGACCATGTAGAGAAGGGTGATGTTGTGCTTCACTTTGTTGAGTCTGAGCAGCAGGTTGTGGATATCTTCACTAAGGCTCTTGATTCTTCTCGTTTTGCTTCTTTGCGGGGAGAGTTGGGGGTTGTTAGTCCTCTTGGCCTATTTTGAGGGGGAGTTTGCTCTTTTTGCATTCGTTTGTATCATAATGCATTTTAAAATTCAACAACTTGCATTGTAATATAACCTTGTGGAGCTTTGATTATTATCCATGTATGACATGATTTCATACTTTATACCCTGCCATGTCTTGTGCTAGTTTGCTAGACTTCTTTTGTGGCTTTTTATGTATAGCTTAGCTTTTGCCATGCTAGCTTTATTATCTGTGAGCAAACTGAATTATAATATGACTTGTTGGATCTTGTGACTAGTTTTGCTTTAGTGATCCTCTCATGATTCATGCCATGTCATATAGGCTTAATTGAGTCTTGAACTTATTTTGAGTTTTAAATTGAGCTATGATAATTCTTAAGTCAAGCAAATAAAAATGAGCTTTTTTCGTGCGTATAAAAAACTGATCTCACCAATTCTTTCTCATGAGACGGCTTGCCATTACACTAGGCATGAACTCAGGGGGAGTTTTGGATGACCCAGACTATTCTCTTAAGCTTTTGTTGCTTGGGATGGTCGCAGTGAGGCTTGAGATCTAGCACAATGCTAAGATAACAAATTGGCAATTGGTTGAAGCTTAGAAGGCAGTTGTGGATGGCTCCTAGTCCAGACTTGCTTTACTAAGATAAAACCAATCATTTTCAAACAAAGTGCTCAATGTGCTAAATTCTAAATGCTTGATCAAATTGTTTCAAATCTGAATGCTCAAACTTGACTCTTTTTCTAGGTTCTGGCTCAATCTCGCTTATAGACATGACCTGACTCATTTTTGGATACCTTTAGTTAAACTATGATCTTGAGCACCTTGTCATGTTGTCGATTCATTTAATCTCAGATTATTGCTATTTTGACCTTAGCTTTGCTGTACATGTTTGGCCATGATTAAATATAGATTCTTCACATAATATGGCTTGGTGTAATACTTGTACAGTCTTCATGGATAATCTTCATGGCTCCTTTTGCTCAAGTTAAGAACAAAAAAAATGAAAAAAATGAAAAATGAAAAATTGCAGCCATTTCATTATATTCATGCTTTATCTTCTTCCATGCACCTTGATGAATCCATTGTCAAAGGGGGAGAAAGATTGGTCAAAAATGTTGTTTTAGAGTTTTTTTTCTCTCAATGATCAAAGGTCAAATAGAACAATTGTTCTTTCATATTTCTTTTGCTTTATCTCACTTGCTTATGCTATTCTGAAGCCAGCTTGGTCATTTCCTTTGCTTTCTCTTGCATTTGGACCAAGTTGTGCCTTTGCGCGAAAACTGCAAGTTTTTTACTTTTCAAACTTCAAAACTACATTTTCTGAGAGATTGCCAATGTGCTCATCAAGAGGGAGATTGTCTGGGTTTTTAGCAATATTAATGGGTTAGTGCTGTGAAAGAAAAAGGGAAACACTGTGGCGGCGCCCTGTGCCCGTGGGGGAGCCCTAAAAAAAAGTAGAGCCGGGTGGCATGATGTCCGTAAGTGTTCTTCAGAAAAATCGACTCTTGGCGGCTGTGCTTCTAAGAAATGAGTGCTCAGAGGAGCGGTTTCTCTCGAGAAGTCCAGATCAAAAGTGGCAGCGTCTGGCCGTGTTTTGAAAATCCAAAAATCGCTTGGCTGTTCTTTGAGTCGTTCCGTTCTTGCGTTTTTGCTGTCTTGGCCTTCTTAATTGCTTTGCTGTCACTGGCCAGAATAGAAAAAGCAGAGCTGTGGTAGCGTTGAAGCTCCTCCCGTAGAAACTCAACCCGTGGCGGCTGCTGTTTTGAGTTTTATTGTTTTTATTGATCCGGCTGGCATCTTATCTGATTAATGTCTCGGTATGAGTGCCATCGAATTTGCTGTTTGGTTTCGTGACTGCCTTGACTGCTTGATGTTTGATGTTTTGATTTGTATTGCTGTGGCTGCCTTGAAAAAGTGATGCCCTGTGGCGGCGCCCTGAAGGCTCTCACAAAAATCGTTCCTTGGGCGGCGGCCGATTCCTTTCTAGAAAACACGAGCATGTGGCAGCTGTTTGTGATTTATTTACTGCCTTGTCTGTTCTTGCTGCTCGGCACTGTGCTGTGTGTTTGACCTTGGCGGCAGCTTGTAGCACCCGGAAAAATCTAGATCATCAGTGTGTGCTTGTCCCATCTTTGCTTTGAGGCGGTGGTAGATTAGGCTGTTTTTCTTCTGTGCTTGTCCCTGTTCGGTGGCGGTTTAATCTAGGTGTTGATTTTTGTTTTGGTTTTCTTATTGTCCCTCATGCGTGTAAGAATCTATTTCTTCTGGTCCTTTTGTTTATTCGGCTGCAACTTGTCTCGTCTTGAGTGCCTGTCCGATCGGTTGTATTTCCCAGCAGTGCAAGTGGATGCTTCTTGTATATTCTCTTACTGAACTGCCATCTTGAATCGCTGAATCCTTATTGCTGGTCGGCTCGGCACTGTTTGGTCAACCTGTGCGTGCTGCCATCTTGATGCGAGTGAAACGATGGGTTTGGTTGGCCAGTGAGTTGGTGTTTTGAGTTTTTATTTCCTTGGAGTTGTTCCTTCTATGTGTGTTGGCCGAAGAAAAATCCTGTGATGGTTTTCATCCACTAGTTTGCGTCTATTCACCCCCCTCTAGTCGCCTTTCCGGTCCTACAAAACGTCATAATAGGGGGCTCGGCCTTCGGGCATGCGTCGAAGTGCTAACGAAAGGAGTACGCCCAAGAGGTCAACGTCGTAGGGGTGGCTCCTCAAAGCGTCTCTACCAAATGGGCGAGCACTCCTCTTAGCTTCACAGCCGATGGCACAAAAGGATTAAGGTTCCCATATAATCACGCCCTCTTAGTAACTGCCACAATATCCAACTACGAGGTCTCCCGTATCCTCGTCGACGGAGGAAGCTCTGCAAACATACTCTACCTGTGTGCGCTCAAGGAACTGTGGGAGTGACGAGGGGGAGGGTAGGCTATCATCATGGCACCCTACTGCCATCCGATTGCCCTCTCACCGGCTTCGTACTAGGAAAATCCATTCAACCCCTTGGGAGGATCGAACTCCTCATGGCGTTCGGAACACAAGAGAATCACTGCATGGAAGCCATCAGATTTGATGTCGTTGACATCGAGTCCCCATTCTATGCTATCATGTAAAGGGCAACTCTCAACCGCTTCTGTGCAGTGGTTCATCAAAACTACCTGTGCTTAAAGATACCAGGCCCTCGCAGGGTCATCTCTATGAGGGGTGATCAACACTTAGCTCGCCGTCTATACCACAAGGCGGCAGCTAACTCTAGCGACATCAACTTTTTCGAGGCTAAGGAGTTAAAGGGAGAAATGTGCTCGCCTTTCTCATGTCGGGACCCCGGATATGCAACTCCGAGACCCTCTGTGTATTCTGAACTAGTCCCAGATCAGTAGCTAGCTCACACAGTTGCAACATTGATGTAATCATATCCATACAACAAAATAGCTAATGAAGCAGACAAATTAATATTACTTAGTAGCAAATGACCTTATGGTCAAGTTTTACAGAGTTTGCCACGCAGGGCTTAACGATAACAGAGTAAACTTGCAACGGAGAATAAAGTAAACTTGCAACAGAGAATAAACAAACTCGTGGCAGCCATCCAACATGCCCACATGCAATCGAGTGGAGAACGCATCCTAGTTCACATAGTCTTCAAGGTATTCATCGAAAATCTTTGTATTCCCTAGTTCTTCCTCTGCGACTGTTCAACAGTGGTGCAAAGCCATGAGTACTTTAAAGTACTCAGTAAGTCATAGGGAAATGTATGCAAATAGTATTCGTGCAAGGCTTGACAAGGATAGCTTTATGGCTATTTTGCAAAAAACAATATTAACAGTAAATACAGTAAGTAGATTGAAAAGCATAATTTAAAAGATTAATACATAAGTAATCAAGTTTGTTTAAAGCAACTAGTGAACACCCCGTTCACTTCCCAACCATCAACCAACATCCATATCGCTTCTCAACCAAACCATTCCAACATTTTTATCAAAATCTACCCCTCATGTGAAATCACCAAGCATTGTCCATAACCGGGGATATGGCTATTCGAATAGTTTTACACTCTATAGAGGTTGTACAGCTTGACCCACAAGAGATAATCATCTTATACTGTCTGTTTAACACACTTCTAAGGTGTGCGACTAAGTGATTATCACAAGGCTTTTACAAAGTTCTATCTTAATCCAGTTTTGCCCGCTAAGGTTTCACTTCCTTTGAACTGACCATCTGCCGGAAGCCCCCTTTATTGTGCCATGTGAATCTATCCGTGACTCGGAAATCACACAACCCGACAAAACCAAACTAATACATTACTAATTAGTTGGCCAAGTCTACCCACATAAATAGGCTTATGGTTGCACGGTATGGCCCAGATCTATGGCGCACAAAGTTAAGTCCTTAGGGATTACTCAGGCGAAACTACCACAAACCCATAACGTCCTAACTGCACAACCTTTACTGCATGATCCTTCGCCTGAGTATGAAATCATTTTTATTCAACCCGACTAATTGACAACCCTTACCATGGCACAACAATTTTTTAATAACAGTGGCTCCGCCACAATTCCATATATCATTTAGTCAAATTCAATCATTCTTTGAGTATGTGATCATGAATCCCATCGTGACTAAGCATGACTAAGCATAATACGATACCCACGTTGGTAGTACAATAATGTCCAACTAATAATTAACCATCCTATAGTATCCAAAGATTTATGTCATTCAAGGATACATGTCAATAGCAATGATACAAGGAGGCATAATGACAATTAGGCATTTAATTATCCCCGAAAGTATTTATTATAAACTTAGCAATGCATGTTGATATAAAATAATATAATTTTATAAAATGGGTTCAATATGATCAAAGGTCTACGACTTGCCTCCGTTGAAGGCTTGAAGTGCTTTGACAGACGGTTCCAGGAATTCCTCAAAAAAGCTGGAATCTACACGCGCGAAAAAAGCCAAATAAATACAACAAATCCAAATAAAATCCAAAAATTATAAAATTAGTAGCGATAGGAAGAGGCTGAATTTATATGAATTTAGAACCAAGAATCGACAGAATCGGATTTCGTATGAAGGAGAACGAATATCCGAAAGTTTGCCTTCACATGAAATATAGAAAATTATCAGACATGAATAGTGCTGGCTTTGGCAAAAAATAATGGCGCAAGCGAGGGAAAGGGATGGGCGGCTGGTGAACTAGCAAAATGGAACCTCGGGAGTGAGACGGGCCCAATGGTGGTGGTCGCGTCGCCGGCGGAAGTCTGATGCGGCGGCAGAGCGCAAAAAGGAGCACGGGGGAATAGTGGCGTCGGTGAACCGGCGATGCTTCGAAGAAAAGGAAGAGAGCACGACATAGAACGTCATGAGGCGAAGCTAATGGTGTAGACGATGTCGCCGGGGGATCAACGACTGCGCCGGAAACGATGACAGAAGGTGGTTCGACCGCCATAGAATTTTTTTTGCTTGTGGTGAGAGAGGGGGGGCGAATTCTAGGGATAGGAAGAGGAAGCCGAGGGGTACGCTGTGATGTGGTCGGCTTGGGAAAAGAGTGACCGAGGAGGGAGAACAGAGGTGGTGAAGCTTGCTGCATGAGTAGGTTAGTGCATGAGTTAGAGTCTACATGTTATCTAGTCGTTGCTACATCTTGCATTAACGTGAGTTGAGGGCAGCTTGTGGTGCACCGTGCTACATCTTGCATGGATGTGGGCGCAACAGCATCACTACACCATGGCATAGTATTAAGGGCAATGCAACCGTTGAAGAAAGAAAAATCGAGGAGTTTGTTGGCAATTTGCGCTGGAGGCCGAATGTGTAATCCCTAGAGAAAGAAATGGACTTATTGCTCGAAAAAGAAGAAAGGGAGAAGGGAAGGGGAGAGAAGGAGCTGTTGGGAAGGGAAAACATTTAAATAGAAGGAGGAGAGGAAGATATGTGCATTCTCGGCAGATTAACTACCCTAGAAAAGTCATTTTTGGTAGTAGCTAGAGTTCAGCACCTACACCATAGCTAGAGTTTTCTGCAGGAAAAGCGAAAATTATATGTATTGCCGGCAGTTAACTTACCCTCGATTGCATGTTTTCCCGGCAGTTAAGTGCCCTAGATAAGTTTTTTTTCCCGGCAATTAAGCGCCCTAAATAAGTTTTTTTCCCAGCAGTTAAGTGCCCTAGATAAGTTTTTTTCCCGGCAGTTAAACCGCCCTCGATTATCAAATTTTCTCGGTAGTTAGACGTATTGCCGGCAGTTAAACTGCCCTCAATTGTCTTTTGCACCATTTAACCATAAGCAGCTCCATGGCTTATCACTTAACAGCAATATCAAATGCTAGCTGCACCTAGCCATCCATACTCTTTCAAGTATGGATGGCTAGGTGCATTGAGATCTCCAAGTATCCTTATCATAATATGATAACACCAATCTATTTTACATACCAAAATCTTGTAGTCAGAACAGTAACAGCTAAGTATCCTTATCATAATATGATAACACCAATCTATTTTACATACCAAAATATGCTTTTATTTGAGTAACACTCTAAGAAATGCGCCCTCCTCTAGATTCTTTAACCGCTTGCTCTAAGAGAGCGATGTCATGCGACGTGTTCTCGCCGATTGACCCATCAAGTAGATCCTGCAGGTTGGTGATAAATTAGTTTATTAATGTAGTGAAAGCTAAAAAGTGCCTAAACCTTGTAGTGCACTTACAAGACAACATCTAAAGCAGAGCAATTGTAGAGCCCAAACAGATGAATTGCAAGTCTTGACAAAAATCATTAATAAAAATATTAGTTATGTTATTACTAGAATGCATGGGAATAATACTATCATCATTTAACTAAACACAGTTAGGAAAAACAAGAATGGTAAATAAAAGTGCACAAAGACACCTAAGAAATCAAATACAAAGATGGATTTTACTCGCACTATTTCATCAGCAAACTGTACTATCAGCAACTGGACATAATTACATATAGTTCACACGGACAGATGTCAGATCAAACAATTTCTATCACAGAAACCATCATGGTCTAGAAGTTTTGGCGGTGGGGCACTTAAAAGTGGAACATTTCTATACATTCAAACCCCCTGAGTATCCTTGTCTCGTGTGCTTAACGAGACTAGATGGCTCAAGAACTGCCAATCATCTCTAAAAGTTAAAGCAATCAAGCACACAAAGGTGCTATATGAATAGTACAAGTTATACTGGTTGACTAGAAGATTTGGAAGCTGAAAAGTGAAAAGAAACAAAATAAGGAGCCAAAAAATACACCTGAAGTTTTTTGGCAAGATCCTCATGGCTGTGAACAATAGGTCGATTTGCTACTTCCCTTTGCGCAAAGCAAGTGATAATCCTTTAACAGCAAACTTGTCAGGGTTCCTATTCTTTCCACGGTATACTTTCTTCAGATTATGGTAGATGATCATATTCCTCGTGTCCATTTCCTTTAGTAATCGTTTCACCACCTTACGCTGAAAATAAAATTTTGAACAACAATTTAGAATTGTTTCCCTACTAAATAATTCAGTTATATGCTTAACTAACCTCAAGGAAAACATCAGGCTTTGCCATATCAACAAAGACCCTCCTGGATCTCTGCTTCACTTTGTCTGGTATCCATGATGGTGATGAGTGCTTCGTTGACAGAAATCCAAAGATAAATAGAGGACGCCATGCAGGTCTATGATCCAATAAAAATGCCACAGGAAGTAGAAGTATCCATTCTATAGACATTAGAACCAAAACATCTTTCATCCCATTGACCGGGTCATTCAAATCCCCCCATTGCATTCCGGACTTTTCCATTTGGCTTCCTGCAGATGCATACTTTGCTAACTCATAAATTTCTCGGTAGAGTGAGAACCCAGGAACAAACTCCATTGTCACAAGCCAATGCCCTAAACAAGTAAAACAATAGTACTTGATGAGCATTCAATGAAATCAATCGTAGAATCGAAAAGTTTAGAAGATTTTGCAGTGAAATACTTACTTGGGAAGGTAGCATACTCAATGAACAACTACAACAGCGCTTCTCCAAGAAGGCTAGAGCCAAAGACATAAATGTAACTAATTACTGTAACACAGAAAAGCTTGATCCAGATTAGGCCATCCAAAGGGCCACAGAATTGAGGAAATAGCAGGTTTGATTTACTAACCACTAGCAGTCTTGACAAATGAGAAGAAAGACGCCAGCAGAAAGGCGAGCACAATCTGCAGGTTGATATAGATGAAATAGAATACAAATTGTATGCAGTAACTATTTAATCTGAAGATATCGAGCCCTGCAAAACCAAGGAGAGTTCTTTGCATGATTTAACAGCTTATTGCTTGTACTGAACTTTGAATTTCGTAACTTGAGTTAATTACTACCTATAAATGAGCCAAATATCACGAAGAACATCATGTAAGCTGCTGAAAGGGTCAATAAGTAGGCATAAGATATCAGCCAATATGGTCCATCCTTTAGCCCATGCATTTTCATCATTAGTCTTAGGTTGTGCTGCTTTTCATAAACAAGGTGTGTCAATATTACCTGGAAAACAATTGAACTAAATTCGTCAATAACTTACATATGAATTCGATATAGCTTACTAAGGGATTGTGGAATAAAATCGAATTAACTCACTGGAAGGAGTTGAACCGTCCATGTAAAGAACAGTGCATCAAGGAGAGTGGTGAGATCCAGCCTGATTTTAATTGCAGCTTTGGGCATCTCTTTCAAAAATTCTAGGCGCATGTCTGCATTCTCTCCTCGAAGAAGCTTCAGATATGCAGTGGATGCCTACAGTGCAGATGCATAATTAGTAGTAGTAGGTAGTGATGAAATTAAGGTCAGCCTTGGTAGATATCATCAGAAAACTTGACATGCTTTTTTCAGGGAACAGAAAACTTGAAACAATTGGCAGATATATCCATTTCAGTAAGGGAAGTCAAGCTCACATACACAACACAAGAAGCCACAGATGTTCACATAGGGCGGCAACCTTAACTTGTCCATGCATCAAGCATTTCTTTATGGGGATTGGGGCTAGTTCTTCTAGAAATACAGGTATATGTCGTAGTTGTACAGTTACATGTTAAAATGGATAAGGGAAGATATCGTGAACACATCACTGACAAATGGAAAACTCACCATTAGCCCTATCATCTGAAAAACTAATAGCAACATGCTCAAAATAATCTCTCCTGCATCTGCATTCAATCACAAAAATGTAAGATAAGGTTAACAATAACATCATAGCAAAATGTAAACTAGAAAACACAGCTCAAAAAAAATCTATGCACATACTTACCATGCTTCATAGTTAAAGAAGGATCTTCTTTCTCTGTATAGCCAACTACCTTTGCAGGATTTCCTACTGCCATACTTTTAAGCATAAGAGAGAAAAACAGTGTCAAATCAATTATCAACACAACACATAATATAATATAAATGGTGCAAGACCGGTCATGATGGAAATGATGACTTAACATACACAGCAAGCAAGGATGCAAGGCAAATATTAACAAGTTAAATATTCCACTGACAAAATGCAGGTTAATGTTATCATTAGGATGTGTAAAGGCATACTCGCCTAACTTGGTCCAAGTTTCAGTGGATGTACTTGAAAGAAGAAACAATACAGATCTTCGTGTTAACACACCACTAAAGAACTTCATAACTAGTGAAATAAAAGAGCCTTTTCTGGTCCTACCAGGGTATATGTTTAAATTGAAAATGGAACAAAGTGACCTACTGATCCGTAAGAACATGATTCCTACCACCATTTTGATTGGAATGTTCTTAAATTGATTATTCAATAACGATGAACATAATTAGGCCTCACTAAGTCAAACGACTTGAAGGAAAACATAATACCATGGAAAAACAACATCCCAAAGCATGCTCCATTAACTCCCGACTATTTATAATTTACACTCTGGAAATCAGCCAGTATTCTTTTATATCCGTAAAAAGTTCCTAGTGTAATTTTTTTACTGTGTTTTAAACCCAAAAGTTCATATCCGTAAATGTCCATTACTAACTAAATTTGACATCGCAAAGATCACCGCTTTTGAAGGCTCGAATTGGAACAACAGCCCATAGTTGTCACAACATCATTAATGGGATGATACTGTATAATGAATAAGTTAACATGCAAACACAAAGCATGGTACCTCAAAGAAACAATAGCGGACTCACCGAGCATCAAGGCGAATGGAACGACGATATCTTTGTTGTTCATCACAACATCATTAAAAATGTCAATTAGCCGAGTTGTAAGCAATGTTGGATCTTCGAGCCGCTTTGCAAGGACGAAGCTCAATGCCCGCGAGCATAAATATGGATAATACATCATGCATAAAGAAGCTATTTAAAATAGGTTCTTTTTTCGCTAGAATTGTGAATATCTTGACCGTCACCATCGGGAAACTAAAAATAACAGTAAAATGGTGCCAAATATGACAATAAGATAGAGAGGGACATAATATTGGAACAACATAAGAGTCAACAATCAAAACTAAAGCTTTCTCAGAATTAAGCAAGCATAAAGCTCTAAAGGTGTACTGTGAGGTAAAAGTAAAGAACTCATCATCTCAACTCACACTGAGAAGAAAACACATTATGTGTTGATAAGTCTCTTGCACACAAGGGCAGATTAGCAGAACAAGGAAGCTCTACCATACCATGTTGTACACTTAAATCTGGCACCTCTATCCCAGCCAGCTATTTTGAGTTTAGCGTGGATGAAGCTACTGAAGAAACCCAAGCATATCTATTGTTAACAAATGATCCAGAACTGAGCACAGCACTCAACCTAACTTTTACAGTTTCGAAATCCATGTAGTGGACCTAAGAGAAAAGAACTAGATGTTAGCAAGTCATTCAGAACTAATGAGACAAGTAACAATTGAATTCAAACAATCACTTTCATAAGCATACCAAATTATTTGAAAGTAAGAATACCATGTAAGGAAAGCAAAACAAATTACAAGAATTGCTCAAACTTTGACTATTTCTTTTTGTTCAGTAAAACACAAAGCTAAATTCTAAACATGATGTAATAGGAGAGGCTCGAGAGCATAAATCACTCCAAAATAAAGAACCATGTGTGATATGCCCTCGCCCCTTGCCGGCTGCTACTGCAGCGTCACGCACCCTCGCCCGCCCCCGGTCGGCCACGCCTCCTAGCCCGTGCTGCCTGCCGTCGCCCACGCTGTGCTCCCTCGCGGCCTTGCCCTCTGCCCTCGCCCGCCGCCGCTACTGGCTAGGGTTAACGGCTAGGAGCAGGAAGGAGCTGAGCTCCATCATAGCCAGCATCACCTGGCCCGTGCCGAGGGGAGGATGCGGGCGTGGGGAGGAGGGGCGACCGGGGAGGAGGGGGCGGCCAGGGAGGAGCGCGGTGCGGGGAGGATGGGGCGGCTAGGGAGGAGGCCAAAGGGGGAGGAGGGCAATGGGGGAGGAGGTGTGGCACTGGGAGGGGGCGGCCGGGGAGGAGGCGAGGTGGGGGAGGATGGGGCGGCCTGGGAGGAGGGCAAGGGGGATGGGAGGAGAGGCGGCCGAGGAGGGCGGCGCTGGGAGGAAGGCGCCGTCGAAAGGAGGGGAGGCGTGGGGAGGATGGGGGGCGGGGAGGAGGAGGAGGGGAGGCGGGGGGAGGGGGCAGGGGAGGCGTGGGGAGGAGGGGTGGCGAGGGAGGGCGGGAGGAGGGGCGGCGAGGGGAGGCGGGGCGGCGCGGGGAGGACGGGGCGGCGAGGCGAGGTGCGGGGAGAGGCGGCCGTCAGAAGGAGCAGGCGCGAGGAGGGCTTTTGGAGGAGATAAGGTGGAGGCACGGCGCGGCTCATTTTTTCACTTGGCGCCTAAACTTTTTCGCCGGCAGATACGAGGTCGAACAGTTCGGTCTAATTTTTTCATCTCCCGCCCATTGTTTTACCCGGCAGTTAGGTTGACCTAATTGATTTTTTCTAGGGCAGATGTATTGTAGCTAACAAGAAAATATTCCTAGCAGATAAGTTGTTCTAGACACTAATTATTCCCGGCAGATAATAGGACCCGTAATCTCTTGGACATTGCCGGCACATGTTTTGCCACTCATCCTATTTTTTCCCGGCAGTTAATTGCCCTTAATTCTATGTCATGGTGTAGTGTTTAGTTGAAGTTTGATTTACTCATATTAAATTGTTTTTAATTTCCAAAATTTTAAATTAAGCTTTAACAAATTAGGAAAAATCAAATGGTTATTTTTATTTTGAAAATTTCAACATGGCCCAAAAATTGGGATGTTACAAACCTACCCCACTTAAAGGGAATCTCGACCCCGAGATTCAGTGTGACTAGAGAATAGATTCGAGAACTCGGACTTTGCTTACTCTTCTCGATGACTTTCTCTTTTGAGCAAAACAAAACCACAGCTGACGCTAAACTAACTAGGTCTTACCAAGAATGAAGTTCTGAGTTGATTGAGCTGGCACTACAATGACATGATTACTTCATCCTCTCGCAAAAGGAAGTGGAGTCCTGGTGGCTTGACCTGGAGTCTGAGTGGTTCCTTAGCTTGCTCCTGGCGTAGAGGTTCTAGCTGGTGTAGCCCCTAGGTTGAATGGAATTGGCATCAGGGCTTGCTTTTGAGGACATTTTTTGACATAGTGACCCATCTCGTGGTAGTTGAAACAGGTAATTCCGATGGCACGTTTGTTGTTCCTTGGTGACTGGTTGTTGCTGCTGCTGAAGTCGAGGGATCCGGAAAAAGTCGGACGAGTGTCGGTGCAGGTGTTATCAGTGTAGCCGGAGGGGTGTAACTGACAGGATGTTGTACAATCATTATGGGTCTTTGCAGATGGTTTTGATGAGATTTGTGTTGTATTATCTTCCTTTTGTGAGTTTCTTCAAGCTCACGACGAGATTGTTCTATAAGCACAGCTTTATCAACCATATGTTGGAAATCTACATAATCGTTGCCAACAACCTATACCTTCAAGTTGGGGTTGAGTCCACACTTGAAATGCTTCTGACGTGCGTCATCCGTGGCAACATCCTCTTGAGCATAACGAGGGAGTTGAGTGAAGTTGTTAAGGTATTCATTCAAAGACATGCTTCCTTGCTGTAAATCACGGAACTCATTTTTCTTCATTTCTACTATGCCATCTGGGACATGAGAGTGATGGAAAGCTGCTGAAAACTCATCCCAGGTAATAGCTTCTGGATTCTCATGGGCTATGGTGTAGTTGTCCCACCATTCTACTGCGGTTCCTTCCAGCTGATGTGTGGCGTAAAGAACTTTTTTACGATCATTACACTGAGCAATAGACAACTTCTTCGCTATGGAGCGCAGCTAGTCATATGCGTCCAAAGGTTCAGATGAGTTGGCAAAAGTAGGTGGACACGTCCTCATGAACTCTGTGAATTTTGATTGCGGAAAAGCTGGTGGTGGCATGGCAGCTGCGTGATTGATCTGATTCGACATGTCGACTATGGCAGCGGCGGTCTAGTTCAGCATTGTGACAAGAGCAACAGCAGTCTCGTTCTACCGATTCATCATTTGATTCATATTCATCAACTGCGTCTGAGCCGCCATAAACTAACCCAAGCTCTGGTCTGCTGTTGCAGCCGGTGGAGGTGGTGCATTGAGATCCAAGGGTTCATCTTGACTTTCTGAGTTGCGTGCTTGAACCATCTGCAACAATTCTTCCCAGGTTTAATAGATGAGAGAGAGAAAGCACGATAGGTGAGAGGAAAAAGCAAAGTAGACGAGAGAGAACAAGGGAGAAAGACAGATCAACTAACTGGGGAAAGTTGGTTAAACCCAAAGAACAAATAGCTGGAAAGCTATTAAGAGCCACGTGGGCCCTCGTGCACCGCCTCCTTGCCAGAACCGTCACAACGATGGGAAATGGCAAGGGCCCCGGCTATCAAAAACTATTGTGGCAAAGGATTGGCTCCGATCCTCTACAGCCTGGGTGAACAGATAGACTCGTTCCTCAAGAAGGGGAACCCACACATGATGAGGACATCCCTACCATGGATACAACCGCGCCTACACACACAACTCATCCACAACCAGTGTTACAAGGACCACTTACTCGAGCTCGTGTTCGCCAACTTAATTACCAGGTGAATTCGTTCCTAGGTTTATATATTACTGAGAATAGACCGCTACCTAATGCAAGTGATTTAATTGTGCTCAGGAACATGGGAAAGGACCAAGGAGAGGCATGCGGAGTCATGGACATGCATGGAAGGCATAATGGAGGTCACCACGTCACTTTGGGTCTGAGTCAAGCAAGAGTTCGAGTTGGGCTCGTTCTGGATTCGGATTCGGACTACTGCAATAGTACTAAGTTTAAAGGCTGTAACTTCTTCATACGGACTCCGTTTGGGACATTCTTGGAATTCATGGAAAGCTTATCAAGTCCACTTTCCAACAGATTCAACCTCATCTTCAAATTCTATCTGAGCTGGCCACAATCATCAAAAGAGTCCGTGTCTATTTCTGAGCCCGAGTCAAAAGGGTGCTGCGCCACCTCCACTTGGGCCCATGGGCCTTGTAACCCTAGGGGCATACGTCCACTTCCCTGTCCACCATCCCTGGTCATCTCCCCATATAGGAGCCACCGCCTTCCTTCGCTAGAACTCAGATTTCGTTGAGTTTAGGTTTAGCCATTGTGCAAACTTCTGTTCTTTAGTTGTGTCGGACGACCACCTGTCAAGACAGCCTTCGGGATCCCACCTTTGTTTTTTTACTACCATGTACACCACAATCTTATTCACAATATCAGATTGCCTACATCTTATTCTTGCTAGTTCTTCAATTGCTCACAGAGATTGAACCTCGTGTTCGGGTTGATCGCGCTTCCAGCAAGGTCAATAACATCTCGGAGATGGTTCAACGATTGCTAAGGTGCAAGCATCGTCGTACAGTTGTAGTCAGATCGCAAGAGTCACCTCCATCAAAATCGATAGTTATCAATCTCATTGAAAGATCGGGCACCCCGCCTGCATCAAGTGGTATCAGAGCTCAAGGTTGCTCGGTGAGAATTTACTATTTTTCATAGTTAGGTTGCTTAATTACGAAAGTCCAGAAAAGGCCAAATAAATTTTTTATAGGATTAGATCACATTTCTATCTAAGACCGATTGCGCCATTGCATTGTTCTTTTAAGTAATTTGCATTGTTGAGTTTGTGTTGCATCATCGTGTCACATTGCTGGTCATAGCTGAGGTCGGAGTTTAGTTCATACCCCGCTGCCTTCGCTACCGCAGCACCCACCACCCCCTACCACACCACTGTCCACCGATCTTTGCTGCAGCCACCAAAACACCTGCCGCGACAACCGATCGGCCACCTCAGCACTGCCACGACAACTCCTCACTACCGCTCTCCTACCACTATTCGCGCCTTGACTACCAATTATTTGCATGCCATCAAGTAGCCTACTGCGATCACCAGTGTCGCTTGCTGCTATCTTGTGCTCTCTCTGCCATGGCAACCAGACACCGCCGACGCGCCCTGCCATCTTTCTGCCATAGCCTCCACTTGTTGGTATGATTGAAAGGAAACCCTAGTGCATCTTTGTTTCGGTTTGTCAAGAGAAAGGATAAAGAAGAGTTTGTTTTCGGTTCTAAAAAGAATAAATAAAGAATAAATAAAAAGACGAGGTTATTTTTGTGCTGCCAGAAGGAAAACTAAGAGTCATCTGACTTCGGCAAAGCGAACAAAAAAAATCAGAGTTTAGAGAGAGAGAGAGAGTATCTTTTAATTACCTTTATACCCCTACCTTCTACAAAAAGTTTGTGACCCATATAGCTCCCTAGGCCCAGAAGAGGAATTGGAAGAGATTTGAGTTAGGTGCACATTCGCAAAAAAAAACAGAGAGCAAAAAAAAAAGGAGTGAAAAAAATTCTCTCTTCTAGGGCTGTTGGCACCTTTTTCCTTTGCTGCTTCTGCTTGTTTCCATTGTTGGTTTAGCTATTCCCCAGTCTAGGCGAGGATCAGCAATTTTGACTAGTACTTTGAACATTTATTCAACTTGCATTTGCTGAATTGATTGTTGCTAATCCATTGCTACCATACTTGAGCCTTCCCAGCTACACCTTTTCTACACCGTACAGACTAAAATTCACTAGGCAATCGCTCCATCCAATCTTCGGAGATACGTTGACACCGCTGGTTGCCGATCACCCCTGGTTGCTTGGTAAGACTTGGTAAGAATTTGATAGAAGGCTTCAGTGTGAGCGACTGTTGAAACGCCAGAACCTAGTAGTTGATAGGGACATATACACTGTGATTTTTTTTCTTTGTTTTCTACTAACGATGGCAGGGTCACACGGATCTACACATGGTGGAGAAAACAACGACCACTCTTTGGAGCATGCGGGTGAGGGATCTCTCACACCTAGCATGAGAGGGCTCGTGCGGCACATTGAGCACTCGCTCGGTCAGAGTGTTTGCGATGCCTTGGATAAGATCAACGACAACCTCGTGGCGCTCCACACACGCGTTGCGCTCCTCGAATGTCAGCTACTTACTGAAACCGTGACCCAAGGTGAGCCAAGAGTGGAGGATCCTCCTACTCGCCGCACACCACCTGTTGCCCGCTCTTCGGCAGATGAGGTGGAAGAAGAAGATGTGAACAACTACACTACTGATATGGAGACCGATGGAGTCAATGTTCACAATAATCACAACCATCGTCGGCTTTGTCACAATCGTCAAGGTATGGGAAGAAATCAACGTGCGGTACGTGACCATAATGATGCTTTTGGTAAAAGTAAATTGACTATGCCTCCTTTTGCTGGAAAATATGATACTGATGCTTATCTCATATGGGAGCTTACCGTAGATCAAAAATTTGCTTGCCATGACTTTCTTGAGATTAGACGAGTTAGGACTGCTACTTGTGAATTTACCGACTTTGCTTTTGTTTGGTGGAAAGAACATTGTCATCAACATCCCAATAACATTCCTAACACTTGGGAGGCTTTAAAATTACTTATGTTGCATCGATTTGTTCCCTCATATTATGCTCGTGATTTGTTAAATAAATTGTAATGCTTACGACAAGGTACAAAGTCTGTGAAAGACTACTATCAAGAATTACAAATTGGTATGTTGCGTTGTGGTTTAGTTGAGAATGAGGAGGTCTCCATGGCTAGGTTTTTGGGAGGATTGAATCAAGAAATTCAAGACATCCTTGATTATAAAGATTACAACTCCATTACTAGATTGTTTAATCTTGCTTGCAAAGCTGAACGTGAATTGCAGGGACACTAGACGAGGACACGATCTAACTCTTCTATAGGCTGCACAAACTCATGGACGCCACGCACCCCTACTGCCCCGTCCACTATTGCACCACCACCATTATCCTCCAACAACAGCAGCGCCCCACTACTTCAAGTTAAGCACCACGAGTTTCTGAAGCAGCCAAATCAGCACCACAAGCTTTTGCAAAAACCTCCTCTTCGGTTGCTTCGACAGGACGAACTAAGGACATTCAATGCCATCGTTGCAAAGGCTATAGACACATGATGCGAGACTATCCAAACAAGCATGTACTGATTATACGCGATGATGGTGGGCATTCCTCTGCTAGTGATTTTGATGATGAAACATATGCTATGCTTGCAACTGACCCTACAGGACATGATGATGAATCTAATCATGAGGAGGAACATGTTGGTGCCGAAGATGTCAAAAAGTATTTGAGCATTATAGTGCAACGCGTACTAAGTGCTCAAGTTTCTCTTGCCGAGCAAAATCAGCGCCATAATTTGTTTCAAATAAAGGGCGTTGTCAAGGAACACTTGATTCGCATAATTCTTGATGGTGGCAGTTGCAACAATTTGGCGAGTATGGATATGGTGGAGAAGCTTGCTTTGACGACTAACCCTCATCCCCACCCATACTATATTCAATGATTCAACAACAGTGGTAAGTTGAAGGTAACATGGATGGTGAGAGTAAACTTTTCTATGGGTTCGTACCATGATTATGTTGATTGCGATGTTGTTCCTATGCAAGCTTGTTCATTGTTATTAGGAAGACCTTGACAATACGATACTGATTGTGTGCATCATGGTAGGAATAATCAATACTCTCTCATGTCCAAAGGAAAGAAAATTGTGCTGCATCCTATGACTCCTGAACAAATTGTTAAAGATGAACTTGCTAGAGCTAGTAGAGAGAAGAATCTAGAGAATGCTAAGAGCGAAAATCAGATTGTAGCAAAAGAGTTTGAGCAACATAAGAAGAAAGAACCTAAATCTGCTCATGTGAAGAATAAAGAAATTAAATTGAAATGTGCTAGTTTTCTTGCTACCAAATCTGATATGACCGAATTGGATGCTAGTAATTCTGTTTGCTATGCATTAGTTTGCAAAGAAGCTTTGTTTTCATTTGAGGATATACCTTCTTCTTTGCCTCCCGCTGTCACTAACATTTTGTAGGAGTACAAAGACGTCTTTCCGAAGGACATACCGCCGGGGTTGCCACTGCTTCGAGGGATTGAGCATCAAATTGATTTAATTCCTGGCGCATCATTGCCCAACTGCGCACCATACAGGACCAATCCGGAAGAAACTAAAGAAATTTAGTGCCAAGTTCAAGAATTGCTTAATAAAGGGTATGTGCGCGAATCTCTTAGTCCTTGTGCTGTTCCAGTCATTTTAGTGCCTAGGAAAGACGGATCTTGGCGCATGTGTGTGGATTGTAGAGCAATCAATAATATCATCATTAGGTATCATCATCCTATTCCTAGGTTAGATGATATGCTTGATGAATTGAGTGGCTCTGTTGTTTTCTCCAAGGTTGATTTGCATAGTGGATATCATCAAATTCGCATGAAATTAGGTGATGAATAGAAAACAGCATTTAAAACAAAGTTCGGGTTATATGAGTGGCCAGTAATGCCTTTTGGTTTAACTAATGCACCTAGCACTTTCATGAGACTAACGAACGAAGTTTTGCGTGCTTTCATTGGTAGATTTGTGGTGGTTTATTTTGATGATATATTGATATATAGCAAATCATTAGAGGAACATCTTGACCATTTACATGCTGTTTTTAATGCTTTACGTGGTGCATGTTTATTTGGTAACCTTGAGAAGTGCACCTTTTGCACCGATCGAGTCGCATTTCTTGGCTATGTTGTTACTCCACAGGGAATTGAAGTTGATCAAGCCAAGGTTGAAGCAATACAGAGTTGGCCGACTCCTAACACGGTCACATGGGTGCGGAGCTTTTTAGGACTTACTAGATTCTATCGTCGCTTTGTGAAGGATTTCAGCACCATCGCTGCACCATTGAATGAGCACACCAAGAAGGGCGTGCCATTTGTTTGGAACGCCGCACAGGAGAACACCTTCACCACGTTGAAAGATAAGTTAACACATGCCCCACTACTCCAACTCCCTAATTTTAATAAGACTTTTGAACTAGAATGTGATGCTAGCGGAATTAGTTTAGGTGGTGTGTTGTTACAAGAAGGTAAACCTATAGCATACTTCAGTGAGAAATTGAATGGCCCTAGTTTGAACTATTCTACTTATGATAAGGAGTTATATGCACTCTTTCGAACTTTAGAAACTTGGCAACATTATTTATGGCCCAAAGAATTTGTTATACATTCTGATCATGAATATTTAAAGCATATTCAAAGTCAAGCTAAACTGAACCGTAGACATGCAAAGTGGGTTAAATTTATTGAGTCTTTTACGTATGTCATAAAACACAAGAAGGGAAAGGAGAATGTTATTGCTGATGCTTTGTCTAGGAGATATACCATGCTTTCACAACTTGACTTCAAAATTTTTGGATTAGAAACTATCAAAGAGCAATATGTGCATGATGTTGATTTTACGAATATATTGTTGAATTGTAAAGAAGGGAAAATATCGAACAAATTCGTCATTAATGATGGGTTTGTGTTTAGAGCTAACAAGCTATGCATTCTAGCTAGCTCCGTTCATTTGTTGTTGTTACAGGAAGCGCATGGAGGCAGGCTAAGGGGACACTTTGGTGTGAAGAAAACGGAGGATATACTTGCTGATCATTTCTTTTGGCCAAAGATGAGACGGGACGTCGAGCGCTACGTTGCTCGCTGCACTACATGTCAAAGAGCTAAGTCACGACTTAATCATCATGGTTTATACATGTCTCTACCTATTCCTAGCGTTCCGTGGGAAGATATTTCGATGTACTTTGTTTTAGGATTGCCTAGAACAAAGAAGGGGAGGGATAGAATATTTGTGGTTGTTGATAGATTTTCTAAGATGGCCCACTTTATACCATGTCATAAGAGCAATGATGATGCCAATATTGCTGATTTACTCTTTCGTGAAGTTCTTCGTTTGCATGGTGTGCCTAATACTATAGTTTCAGATCATGATACTAAATTCCTTAGCCACTTTTGGAGATTTTATGGGCTAAATTGGGGACTAAGCTGTTATTTTCTACTACTTGTCATCCCCAAACTGACGGATAAACTAAAGTTGTGAATAGAACTTTATCTACAATGCTTAGGGCTGTGTTGAAAAAGAATTTAAAAATGTGGGAAGAATGCTTACCTCATATTGAGTTTGCTTATAATCGTTCATTGCATTCTACTACAAAGATGTGCCCTTTTGAGGTTGTTTATGGTTTTGTGCCTCGTGCTCCTATTGATTTAATTCTTATTCCATCTTCGGAGAAATTGAATTTTGATGCTAAACAACGTGCTGAATTGATTTTAAAAATATATGAGACAACTAAGGAGAATATAGAGTGCATGAATACTAAATATAAACTTGCTAGTAGTCAGGGGAGAAAACATCTAACTTTTGAACTAGGAGATCTTGTTTGGTTGCACTTGCGAAAAGATAGGTTCCTTGAATTGAGAAAGTCAAAATTGATGCCTAGAGCTGATCCTTTCAAAGTGTTAAAAAAGATTAGTGATAATGCATATAAACTTGAATTGCCTGCAGATTTTCGGGTTAGTCCCACATTTAACATTGCAGATTTGAAGCCTTACTTGGGAGAAGAGGATGAGTTTGCGTCGAGGACGACTCAAATGCAAGAAGGGGGGATGATGAGGACATCCCTACCATGGATACAACCGCGCCTACACACACAACTCATCCACAACCAGTGTTACAAGGACCACTTACTTGAGCTCGTGTTCGCCAACTTAATTACGTGGTGAATTCGTTCCTAGGTTTATATATTACTGAGAATAGACCACTACCTAATGCAAGTGATATAATTGTGCTTAGGAACATGGGAAAGGACCGAGGAGAGGCATGTGGAGCCATGGACAAGCATGGAAGGCATAATGGAGGTCACCACGTCACTTTGGGTTCGAGTCAGGCAAGAGTTCGAGTTGGGCTTGTTCTGGATTCGGATTCGGACTACTGCGATAGTACTAAGTTTAAACGACCGTAACTTCTTCATACGGACTCTGTTTGGGACGTTCTTAGACTTCATGGAAAGCTTATCAAGTCTACTTTCCAGCAGATCCAACCTCATCTTTAAATTCCATACAAGCCAGCCACAATCATCAAAAGAGTTTGCATCTATTTCTGAGCCTGAGTCTAAAGGGTGCTGCGCCACCTCCACTTGGGCCCATGGGCCTTGTAACCCTAGGGGCGTGCGTCCACTTCCCTAGCTGCCACCCCTGGTCGTCTCCCCATATAGGAGCCGCCACCTCCCTTTGCTAGAACTCGGATTTTGTTGAGTTTAGGTTTAGCCATTGTGCAAACTTCTGTTCTTTAGTTGTGTCGGACGACCACCTATCAAGACAGCCTTCGAGATCCCACCTTTGTTTTTTCAATACCATCTACACTACAATCTTATTCGCAATATCAGATTGCCTACATCTTATTCTTGCTAGTTCTTCGATTGCTCGCAGGGATTGAACCTCGTGTTCAGGTTGATCGTGCTTCCAGCAAGGTCAATAACATCTCGGAGTTGGTTTAACGATTGCTAAGGTGCAAGCGTCGTCGTATGGTTGTAGTCAGATTGCGAGAGTCACTTCCACCAAAATCGATAGTTATCAATCTCATCGAAAGATCAGGCACCCCGCCTGCATCATGTAGTCCACACATATTCTCCATATGTTCCATCCTTTTCCTTCAACAAGATACAGAACAGGAGTAGGGGCTGACATTAGGCCTAATAGTGTTAGAGTTCAGTAGTTGTTCAATAATCCCCTCTATAGCATTCTTTTGATGATAGGGCAGCCTATAGGGTCTTTGGTTCACTTGTTTTTCTTCAGTCTTTAAAGGGATGGCATGGTCACAGCTTCTAGCAGGAGGTAGTTCATTAGGCTCCTCAAAGACTTTCTTCAATCTCTCTAGTATGGGTGTTATACTACTGGGAATGGGTATTGATTTCTGTTGTTCAGGTCTGATCTCACAAGCATATACCACTGCCCCTATAACCCCCTTTTCCATTAGCTTCTGAAGCTTCTCTACTGGAACAATGCAATGTGATGCAAGAAGAGTCTCATCTTTAAAGGTAACCCTAAATTGGCCTTGTTGGGTTATACACAATTCCCTGGTCTTAAGGTTTAGACTAATAGGGCAGTATGTGTAGATCCAATCAGCCCCCAATATGAAATCATATCCCTGTAAGTCAACAACTCTAAAGGTATCTGAGAATTGACTACCCTGTATGATATATTTGCAATCTTCGCACTTAGCTTTGCTCCACAATGTTTCATCATTTGCCACTACAATCCTCATTGCTGGATTGTTTTGGATTTGACAATTAGCCTTAATGGCCATTTCAGTGTCAATGAAGGTAGCACTACTACCACTGTCCACCAATGCAGTCCCTTTGATTCTACCCATTTGAACTGATAGTGTGAGTGTCTGTTTCATAGATCTAGTGCCCTGAATAGCATGTACAGACAGTTGGAAGGGAGAATCCTCCTCTTCTTGTGCTTCCTCTTCCATTTGTTCAGTTTCAAGCAGGTTATCCTCCAATGCTCCAATTCCTTCTTCCTCTTCCCCTTCTTGAGTCACCATAGCTCTCACTTGTTTATTCATTTTGCACTCCTGCTTATGGCCTGGGTACTACTTCTCATTACACTTGAAATATTTGCCCTCATTCCTTTGAGTACTAGTTGCTGCCATGTTCTTGCTTGGAGTTCCTTTCTGCTCAGGCCCATTAATTTTCTTAGTAGCCCCACTTCTGTTACTAGACCAATTCTTGTTACCCTTGAAAGTCCCCTTGTGAGCACTAGGCTCTAGCTTCTTAAATGGATTTGACTATTCCAATCTCTTGGCTACCCAATATGCATCAATCAATGTCAAAGGATTCTACAGCTGAGAATGACTCTGAATATACACCTTTAGTCCTGCAATGAAACTTCTTATGTAATACTCTTCTGACAGATAAGGGTTGTCTCTCCTTACTAAAGCCATTACCTCCTCAAACTTGTTGATGTAACTTGACACAGTTGTGTGATGTTTAACTGAATGGAATGAAGCTACTATATCATATACTGACTGATCAGCAAATCTCTTCCCAATCACCATACAAAATTGATGCCAGGACATGTTGTCCACATTGATATCAGAGCTTGTCTACCAAATCTCAGCTCTTTCCACCATATACAAAACTGCAATCTCAACCCTCTGGTTTAGGGGTAATCTAGCTATCTCAAAGTATTTGTCAGCCTTCTTAATCCAAGCAACGACATTATCTCCATTAAAGTTAGGAAAATTCAGCTTTGGACCTCGAGCAAAAGTCCTGTGGTTGTAGCTCTCCTGATAATTCCCTCTATTCTCATTGTGTCTACTATTTTCCTCTATCTCCAAGTGGGCATAGTTATTAAATGTAGGAGAACTAGTCACTCTAGTAGCCCATGAGTGTGTCCCTGAGATTGCTGGTATTGGACAGTGCACAATACCAAATTGTAGGTTGTAACCTTGGCTCCCTGTGTGTACTAGTTGGGGCAGTGATGGTGGAACTTGGGTACTCATGAGTACCTGGAATAACTAAGGGTTCATCACTCCTTCTGATCCTAAACCACTATGAGTGTTCATGGTTTCTATGATCTGGGCATTACTTATTGTTGTGGCATGTTGAACTGGGTGTGTACTAAAACCACTAGTTTGCATGAATAACCCAAAAGATGTAGCTATACTAGCTGGTGAAGAGGTAGCTAAGTAAGGTGAAGGATGGTTTTCATAGTTACCTCTGTAACTTGAGAATCAATCTGAAGGCTCCCCACTATCTAGAGTCTTCTGAGTAGCTTGAATAACCAAGGCATTAACAACCAGTGTCAGTTGCTCCATCTGCTTGTTTTGCTTCGCCATCTGTTGGTTGTGCTCTACTTGCCCCTTTCTGATCAGATCCACACTTCTCTTGACTTCTTTTAGCTCTACCCTGGTAGCATAAGGTTGGTTTCTTCCTTCTACTTCATCGTCCTTTCCATGTTTAGCCATCTTCAGAACTCACAGATCGGACCAAGGATTTTACTCAAGGAAATAATGAGTTTCCCCAACCTAGTATAGATTTCTGATTTCTTCCATAGTTCTGCAATATCCCCTTTAAACATAAAATAAATAAGTGATTAGTACTAAAATTAAATAGAATTAGGGAAAGAATTGGAGGTTTTAGAGGGGTATTTTTGCTCTTATTGGATAACCTAGGCCTTTGGCCCACAGTGTCTTGGCCCATAAATGTTGTTGTGATTGCAAATAGAGGTAGGACTTTGAATACTAATATGATTATTATAATCATCAATTGTTAATGAGAATCTCTAGAGTGCTATTAGTGTGCGCTAAAATTTGGTGTTAAGCATCGCTAAGAGTTGAATGGTTGAAATTTAATAAGTGATCTAAATGTGTAGTTTGATAAATTGTTATATGATAGTATGTTCTTGTTAAATGAGTTTTGTTTCAAAATTGTGGTTTGTGCACTAGGTTTTCCTTAGACCTAGTAATTGTTGCAATCTTATCGAGATAATAGAAACATTATGAAGCAATTGATTGTGTTCCTTTTTGGAAAAGTTTATGAAAGGATAAGAGGATGCTAAGAGTGTATTATTTTGTTGTTAGTATGATTATCACTATGTGGTTGTGATGATAATGTTGAATGTTCTCTAAATAAAAGAATTTGATAACTTTCGTGATACTGTTTAAATTAAAGATTTCGATATTTGTGTTCATGATCCTTTGACTCCATGATTTATGTTGTAACTAGAATCAGTTTGAGCAAGTGACATGTTGGAAAAACTTTATTGATTCTTAAGTGATTCATGTGATTTGTTTTTAAGAACTTATCTTATTTGAGCTGGCAAAGGGATGTGGTAACTAAAGAAAATAACTTTCTTTGTTAAAGGAAATAGTGAAAAAGAAGTATTTGAGCTTGAAGTCAAGTTTTGTAACTTGCGGTTTAATTGAAGTGTGCCTAAACTTTCTGCTTTTGCCGCACAAGAGTTTTCGAGTTTCAATAGCAATGCCTTATTTTTATTGGTTGAGATTTGATATTCTCTTATTGAGGGGCATGTGTCCTCAATTGTGATCTCACCTTTTGTTTTTCGAGATCACTGCTATTTGACTATTTTTCTTGGTCTTGTGTCTACTACGAGTGGTAATATTTTCATGTGTACTAAAATTTGTCTCTGTTTGCCTCTTCTTCTAAGAAAGGATAAACCAATGTGTGTTGCAAAGTAATTTAGGATGTGTAAAGGCAACTAGATAGTGGTGGTCAAGCAGATGATTTTGTGTGACTTTAGATGTCAAGTTGTTTAAGACATATTGAGTGACAAATTAATTTCTTGGAATAATCCTTGGAGAGGACTTGATTTAAATAGAATGTTTATCTTTGAAGCTAACTGATTACATTGTTGCAACTAGTATAACCTATAGTGATTTGTGGTCCAAGATCTTTTGTTAACCTTGATGGAACATTAGAATTAATGAAAGAATGGAAATCTTGATCAATTTAGTAGAGTATCGCAATTAGATACTTGGTAAGGTTGCGTAGAAGAATTATGATGGTGTAGTTTAATGAGAGTAGTATTGTGAAGAAATCTAATCGTTGTGTTAATTATTGGGATAGCAGGAATATTGAGTTATTGTTATGTATGACTTGGCCTCAGTGAGTAACCCTATGGGAGTTAGATTATCTCTAATGATAATTTGGTCAAGAATATATTTATTTATTGACGTTGGTGATTGAGTATGTTTGAATCTTGATCAATTATTTAGGGTATTGCGAATGGGTATATTGTGGTCGTGTACGTGAATTTGAATGGCGTGGTTTAGTGCAGATCCAATATTGGTGAAGTGTATCGCCTTGAGCGGTTACTTGATTAGTGAGGAATGTTGATATTAATGACTAAGGTTATTGTTTGAGTTGTGTGAATTTTAGTTAACAAATCTGAGGATTTCCTAACAATTATACCAGAAATTCATTGTAGGAGACTTGGAGGTTGAATTTGGGCTTTGTATTTTTATGCTAGAACCTTGGAGGTCAATGTTGTGTGTAGAAATAGTGGAACAAAGTGAATTTTGAATAGTGTGATGATCGTGGGTAGC
The DNA here is from genome assembly GCA_036346405.1 of Phyllostachys edulis. NCBI lineage: Eukaryota > Viridiplantae > Streptophyta > Magnoliopsida > Poales > Poaceae > Phyllostachys > Phyllostachys edulis. Next base: position 33,612,898 of record CM070548.1, read on the forward strand.
ATCCTTTGGGTGTAGTAATTGAGAGTGTGTGTGCTGTGAATTTCGAGTTGATTATCCTTAAAGGATTGAGGTGGTGTGATTGTTTGTGAAATCTATTTTGAGGTGCAATGGGAATTATTTTCAAAGTAATTCCGTTGGTAGAGGAGTCGGCTAGAGTATGCTCTTGTGGAGTCAACAGAGTCTCTCTATAAAGGTGTGGATGATGTACTCGGTTTGAGGATAGCGTTGAAGTTGCCAATTTAAGAGAATGAGTTAGTGCGTTATGCGATGATTTGGAATCCCATGGTTTAAGGGAAGTTAAATTCTTCAATGAAATGATTGAGAAAAGAATGTTTTCTCGAGTAATAAACTACTCTCTTGATTATTGTTTGAGTTGTGAGTTTATCACAGAGACCATTTGCAATTTGAGGTGGCTTTATGTTGGCATGTGTGGTTCTTTTCGGTTCTGAAAGAATAAAGGAAATGATTGATTTGGGCATTTGAGTGATTTCTCTTTTGGCTTACATGGTGTTTATTTGTAAACTGCCTACTTGGAAAGTGGAAGGGCTTTCGTGATGAATCTTCGATTTCAGATTTGACTCTTTGGTGGAGAGTTCGTAATGCGTATTTATGATGATAATCCTTCGTTTTTCAATTGGTCTCTGTTGTAAAAGAGTTGTTTAAAGTGAGTTCTGTTGTTCATACCTGGTTAAAGGAGATGCTTCTTGTTAATGTGAAGAGATCGATTGATACATGGAACAAGAGTTCCATGTGTTATGTGCCGGTTGTGTTGTTTGGTACCAAAGGGAAGGTTGGCCCATGGTACATTGGTGTGTTTCTAAAAATTTGCGGAGAATTAGGAAGTTAGCATTTCACTAGGACTATCTTAAGTCCTGGCGCGGGGGTACACAACGTTTTGTATGACCTGGTGTCGAGAGAGTACCTGAGAGACCGTACCTTCAAGTCATGTCCGTTGAGTGGGTCTGGAAAGGTCGGGACAAGTGATGAGACGTTATACGTCAGTATGTCAAAGTGCTTTGGTCACTAGTCTGAGAAAGAGGCCACTTGGGAGCTAAAGTCTCGCATGCGCGAGCATTATCCGGAGCTGTTCACGTCGGGTACGTGTTACCTACTGTTAATTTCAGTTGTGATGTTCTTGCGAATAGAACGACAAGTAGAATTCGAAATCAAATTCTGTTTAAGGGGGGTAGAATGTAATATCCCATTTAAACATAAAGGGGGTAGAATGTAATATCCCATTTAAACATAAAATAAATAAGTGATTAGTACTGAAATTAAATAGAATTAGAGAAAGAATTGGAAGTTTTAGAGAGGTGTTTTTGCTCTTATTGGAGAACCTGGCCCTTTGGCCCACGGTGTCTTGGCCCAATTGAGTCAGCCGGCCTTAAAAGGAAGGGGGAAGGCCACCCAAACCCTAGCTCCTACTACTGTAGCACCACCATGGCTACTGTAGCACCACCACTGTAGCACCTCCCCTCCCAAGTGTTGCTGCCTCCTTGCTCGACCAGTAGAAGAAAGAAGGTGGAAGAGAAAGAAAGAAGGAAGAGAAGTAAGGGGAGAGGAGGTTTTCGCGGAGATTTCAGCGAGTTTCAGCGTGTCTTCAAGCATGATCTTCAATTCTTCGTTGTTGTTGTTTAATTCTTTTCTATGCGGTTGATTTCGGGTAGCAGATCGGGTTTTTACTGTTGTTAGTTGTACTGTATTTTTGAGGTCCGTAAATAAGAAATTAGGTTTGTTCATCTCCTGAAGAAATGTGGGAAATTCCAGTAGCTTTCCATAGAATCTTAATTCGCATTATTTGGATGGATAGTTTTCAAGTTATGGTCTTTTCAATGTTGCTGTCTAGAATCTCTGTCAGGTTACGATTGATAGATTAAAAATAGATAACGGACGAATTAGGGTTGTTGACCAGCATGACTTTTATAGGTAATTCTTTTAGCTTTCTAGAATATTAAAGAACACAATTTTTGGATCAACCTAATGAAAATTATAGCTATTTCAATCCTACTGTCCAGAATGTCTGTAATATTCTAACAGTGTTAATAATCTGTCTGTTAAAATTAATTAAAAGCCAAATTAGAGGATCTGGCCAACTTAACTATTGTAGACAATTTTGTAATATTTCCAGAGAGACTGAGAATGATTTTTTTTTATAAGCAGAATAGGAGTTATGGATTTTTTTAATGTTGCTGTCCAGTATCGAGTTACTGCTAGCCCGTCATTTTGTTTGAGTAGATTAAATATATGAAATATGGGATTTTGGAGTGTGGTTAAGAGCGTTGTGACTAAGCGTTGTTTTATTTTTTCAAAGCTTATTCTGAGTAAAATATTTATTATAGGCAAAGTGACCTTGGTTTGGTTTCGCCTTCCCTTCATTTCAAATTGTCACAGTGCGAAAGGCAAGTACAATTTAGAGTCATATTGGATAAATGATTGCACAAATTGGTTAAATGAATAGGATATGGTTACTCTTATGAAGTATGAGTATTTTCTGTTGTTTTCATGTTTCCGTTAATTGTTGATAATCAATTTGAAAGTATGGAAGTATTCTTTTCATTTCATTTCAAGCATTCATGCTTAACCCACGGGAGTGGGTAATGAGATCCTCATATTTTCAATATGGGCAACTAGATCACCGTATGAAAGATTATTTATTCGAGCAATGGATCCCCGCATTTTGAGAAATACGGGCATGAGTGAACACCGACGGGTGTTACACTAGCTACACTGGTATATGCAGAAGAGAAGTGGAGTCATATGCATGTTTTGCACCATGTTCGTAGCATTTACATATGTGCTTGATAATTATTGAGAATGAACTGTCATCGATTCAATACTTCATATGTTGTTCATTTGTACTTGCTGAGTCATGGACTCATACTTGCCATTTATTGTTTTAGGTGTTCGTTGAGGACGACATACATTGGGTGGAAGTAGCTCACAAGATGCATTTCACCTTGTTGCACATTACATCACTTAAATAATATTTATGTCACCTTCATTTAGTTAGAAACTCTTATTGTAATAATTGTTTAACTTGGTACTTCCATTAGTTTCCTTTAGAGTTTATCAATGCTAGATGAGGAATTTATCTATTTGGAACTTATTCATGATGCGATTAATCTTGTTTGAATTGTAATAATTGTAGTTTTGGTGTAATACCCCAAATATCAATTGGAGAAAATATTATTCGGGAGAGGGAAATTTATTCAATATCGATTGTAACAAAGATTAGAGATGGAATTAAGTTCAAAATTCAGAATTTTAGGAGAGGAATGGGCCGCCAACCCATATTCGAGAGGAGAGGAGCCGGCCATAGTGGCCCAAGGCCCATGAGTGGGCTGGCAGCCCATTAGAAGGCAAGGGAGGGGACCAAACCCTAGCCACTCCTTGCTACAGCAGCCGCCGCGCTATAGTAGCCACGCTATAGTAGTGGCGTGCTACAGTACTCCCCCTCCTGCTGCTCCTCCTCTCTCCGGCGCCACCCTCCCTGCTACCGGCCATCGGGAAGAAGAAAGGAGAAGGGACTAGGAGAGGAGCTTCTTCGAGGATAGATCATCATCTTCCCGCGGGTCTTCAAGGGTAACGATGTGCTTTCCCCGCTGTTTCATGATGATTAGTTGTGAATTCGAGTAGTTGGATTGGATCGAATTGCTGCTGTTAGAATTTCAGAATCTGTCCAGATTGTTGCGTGGCCAATTTCGGGTCCTTAGAGACCGAATTGGAGATGTACATCTGCTAGATATATTTAGATAATGTTTTTAGCTTTTCGTGGCCGCTAAGAACACCTAATTCTGACATACGGATCAAAAGTTATGATAGTTTCAATCTTGCGGCCCAGAATTCTGATGAGATTGATCTGTTAATTTGTCTTTTAATTTATGTTCATGTTAGATGCAAATTCAGGGTTTTCACCCAACTATATTGTTTTAGAAAATTTCATAACCTTTCCAGAATGTCAAAGAACGCCCTAATCGGAGTTGTAGATCAAAAGTTATGCTATGTTCTTTACTGCTGTTCGTTTCGTTTGGGCAGAATCTGTCTTCTGAGTTCAACTGCTTGTTAGCATTTTATTTTGGCCGAATTGGGTTATCTCGCCAACTACAATATTGTAGATATGTTCGTTAAGTTTCTTTAGGAACTGGGCTCACCTGGTTTTGAGTCCCAGGTCAATAGTTATGGTTATTTTTGTTCTGATGTCCAGATTCAATTCCGTGGTTGTGTTTCCTGTTTTCAGATTAGGGATTATGGCTATTTCTTGGGTGTTCGGGAGGGTATTGTAGAATGTTAATGATAGTGTCTTATACCATGTTGTTCTTATTTCGAGTACTTACTTGTGTAGGCGGAGAGGCTTCGGGTTTAGGGGCACCGTCTTTGCCTACTCACACGTCGCAACGCGAAAGGCAAGTACTTTGATGTTCTTATGATTAGTGAATGCTGGATGCTTGATATTGGTATTGTGCTTTTTTGTGATCCATGAGAATATTCAAAGTTTATGTTCCTTTCTTATGTGTTAATTCCATGTGTAGACATGATGCCTTTCATAATTCATATTTCAATACATGCATTCATTTTTCATGTTCCTTCCACGGGAGTGGATTATAAGACCCATCAATTCCAGTATGGGCACGTAAGACCCACCATTCCAATGTGGGCAGATTTGGACACCCGTATGAAACGTTCTTCATACAGGACTTAGATCCCCGTATTTTGTTAAATGCGGGCTTAGGTGAACACCGACGGGTGTGTCACTAGCTATACCGGTATATGCACGTGTGCAGTCCATTCCTTTCAATCAATCCATTCATTTCATTCATTCGATGTTATGTTCTTATTCTTAAAAGATGTTGCCTTGTTCATAATTGTTGTAAGTTCAATTATTCACTGTACTTGCTAAGTCTCAGACTCATTCTTGCTTTGTTTGTTTATTTTAGGTGATCGTTGATGATGGCTCTATTGGGAGGGAATAGACATGCACTATTTGTTCACTTCACCATATTTCAATTCAATAATAGGACTTGGTTCTAGCCTTCATTTGTTAATTGATGAACTGTAATAATTAAATTTAGATGTGGTTGATAACCTCTCTATGTTATGATTGATTATGTATTGCTTGTGATCTTCGATCACCCTTCGTTATACTTGCTTGAATTCAGACTATTGTCATGCCATGGTTCTATTAGATAGTGATCTCTTTATGTCATTAGTTGATATTATTCAAATTCTTCAGCATTATGGTTGTATGTTAGATGATTTAGGTGACATCTCGGCTTCCGAATAGCCAGGGTGTTACAGTTGGTATCAGAGCGGGCTTTAGGTTCGTGGTTAATAGAAATATATTAAAATGACATACTGTGCACAGTAGGTGGGGTTGGGTAATTCATTGTTTCCGCATTTCTATTGTTATGTTTCATTCGTTGAGCAATTGTTGAATTGCTTCTGTACTATTTTTCTTGTTGTTAATCTATGATATGATGTGATATCCTATATCTATGAATTTATTCTATGATTGTCATGAGATGATCCTATATATTCATAATTGATTTTAACAGTCATGCGTGTTGATAACGGATGTTAAGAAGTAGAAGTCGTGGTTGTTGCCCTGGGATTCACCAGGCTACACCACCGTTCGTGGTAGGGGAATAGAGAAGTACTTACCCCCGTTCCATAGTTATGTGTTGAGCAATAAAGTTGTTGTCTTCCTTGAGCTTGTACTTGGTCTCCTGGTTGTAGTTCCTTGCAGTTGCTGAACTTCTTTTGATTGGTGGTTATGTTGAACTGGGCTAGCTCCATTTGGTCTCTATTTGTTCTTTGAAATAATTATTGTTCTTCCGACTACTGTGATATTTCTGCTACTTGTGAACGTAGTTAATTTGCAAGAATGATCTTTTCACGGAAGTTCTGTTTTATCCTCTATTGGAAATTGTAACTCAATTGTTCGCTTGGAATTTCGGGCAGTGGAAGATTTCTTTTGCAAGTTCTTTATAAAGTGGATGCATTGACCTTGCATATTTCTTTTGGGTTAATTTGAGAGTTGAAGTTTTATGCCTCTCTTATGAGAAAGAGTATGTCAAAACCCTTTAGTGATGTATTGTCATACTTATCTAAGAGGTTTTATTTATGAGAATTATTTGGTATGGTAGGAGTTGTTAGGTTGGCTTAATATCTTGGTGCAAACCAATGATTCTTAGTTAGTGTCTTCAAAAGTGAAGTTATCTTTGCATTGGTAAATATTAACCTTGACTCTGTCTTCTATTTGGATACCTGAAAAATTTATACAAATGCTAAATTCACCTGTTTTTACCATGCTAAATTGTTGTTATATGTATGAAGAAATGGATGAGGGTTGTTGTATTGACTTACAAAACCTTGTCCTATAAATATTCCATTGCTAAAGTTTAAGGATATTTCATTCCAATTTCTGATCAAAGGTAGAACTATGAATGCTTTCGTGATTACATAATCATCAGTTGTTAGTAGTAATGGTTAGAGTACTACTAGTGTGAGCTTGTTAAAAAGAGATTTGTTTCAGCTTTGTGGCTTTCACACTAGGTTTCTTTTCTAGAATGAGTTGTTATTACAATCTTATATGATGATGGAAATTTTATGACACGAATTGTTATGTTTCTTTTGGAAGGTTTATTGATGTGACAGTAAGATAAATTGAATGATACCAAGAATGTATGTTATTGAAGTTAATATAATGTTCAGTAATGTGAGGGTGATGTTGATTCTTTTATAAAGAAGGAATTTTGATCGTCTTTCGTGATGTCTCTTAAATGAAAATATTTCAAAAGTTGCATTCGTGATCTTTTGGTGTTCAAGATTTATGTGGTAATTGGAAGTTGTCGAGTGAAGCGACGTGTTACAAAGTTCTAATGGTTCTTCAGTGATTCAATTGATTTGATCTTGGATGCTTGTTTGTTCTTATCTATTAAGGTCTGATATTCACTTCGCGTAAGGCCTATGCTTTTAATTGTGGATTCCACTTATGTTCTTTGAGTTTATTGCCTAATTGGTTTTCCCCTTGGTCCTATGTTCATTGCGAGTGGTAAATGAATTTCTAGTTGGTGAAAATCGTTTCCATTTGCCTCTTCTTTTGAGAAAGAATCAACCCATTCTTTTTGCATGGCCCTTTCAAAGTGTTTTCTAATTGTTGTGTGAGATTGATGTTAATACTTGTATTAAATTGATAGCCTAAATGGGATTGTCCTATTCCTTCTTAAGAGTTTCGTGTGATTTAGTCTTAAAGGCTCTTTGGTTTGAGTTCACAAAGTGAGGTTGCAATCAAAGAAAATTTTTGTGATTTCTTCAAGAGGAAATTAATCCGTTTGCTTTCCGTGAAATCCCGTAAATGAAAATATTTCGAGCTTTGTGGCTGAGAACATTTGGATCTCATGTTTCATGTATACTTGAACTGTTCCGAGCAAATATGACATGTTGAAGAATTTTATTGGTTCTTAATTAGTTCTTGTGGTTTGGACTAAAGACCTTATCTTGTTCGTTGTGGCAAAGTGTTGTTATAGTCAAACAATTAATTTCAGTGTTAAAGGAAAGAGTGCAATAGGAGTATTTGAGAATTGGAGTCAAGTTTTGTAACTTGTAGTTATTTGAATCGTGTCTAAACTTTCTGCTCTTTCCGCACAAGAGTTGTCACGTTTCAGTCGCATTGTCATTTTCTTATTGGTTGTTATTTGCTATTCCCTTTTTGAGGGATGTGTGCCCTCAACTGTGAATTCAACTTCCGTTTTCCAAGATCTTTGTTATCAGACTATTTCTTCTGGTTTCGTAATCGCTATGAGGAGCAACGTTTTCCTGTGTGATGAAACTTGTCCTTGTTCGTCTCTTTCTTTTGAGAAAGGATCAACCGTTTTGTATTGCAAAGTTTTACAAAGCGTAATCTAGCAACTGATTTGTGCTGGTTAAGTAATGGTAGTGGTGAGATTTTGCTACCAAGCTATTGGAGGATTAGTAGAAGATGAATTGGTTTTGACCTGTACCTCTTGGAGGAAATTTGATTCAAATGGAATATATTGTTTCAAAGTAAAACTGAATGGTGTTACGACTAAGTAGAACCTGTGGTATAGTGTAATTCCAGAACCTTAGTTCATGTTGGAACGTTGGGGATTGTCGAAGGTATGGAAACCTTGATCAATTTTTATAGAGTAATGCAATTGGATAGTATTGCGAGATTGTGTGGGTGATTTCTGATGATGACAATGAGTGAGTATGTTAGAATTGTGAGGATGTTACAGATTCAATCTGATGATTCCTCTATCTGTTATAAGAGAAGTTTGTTGTAGAGGTCTTGGAAGTTAAATTTTGGGCTTTGCATTTTTATGCTAGACCTTTGGTCGCCTAATGATTGTGTGTAGATAAAATAGAATAATGACATTTCCTGAGCAGTGGAATGATCATTGATAGAACCCTTCTGATGTAGTACATGAATGTGTGTACTAAGGATTCTGAATTGTTATTCTTGAAAGTTGGAGGTAATGTGATTGCATGAGATCTATTTTGAGGTGCTTTGGGTGTCTTCTGTCAAATTAATTTCGTCAATAGAAGGAGTTGTCTAGAGTGTTCGGTGGGATCAATAGAGCCTCTCCACAAAGGTGTAGATTATGTATTTCGGTTTGAGCATAATTTGAGGATGTTAATTTAAGAGGTTTGAGCTCATGTGGTATGCGATGAATTTGAATTCCAAGGTTTAAGAGAAATTTTATTCCAAAAATAGAAACTGAGAAAAAGGATGTTTCTTCGGGTATTGAAGCGTTTTCTTGATTCTCGTTTGAGCTTTGTGTTGTTGACTGATGTCTTTGGCTATTTGGGTTAGCGCTGAACTGTCATGTATGGTTCTTTCCAGTTCGGACAAAATAAAAGAAGTATTTGATATGGGCATCCGGGTTATTTCTCATTTGGCTTTCGTTCTGTTCGTTCGCAAATTGCCTAATTAGGGAGAGAAATGGTTTTTGAGATGAATTGTCAATTTTGGATTTGATCCTTTTGGTGGAGAATTGGCATTGCATGGTTACGATGAGAACTCTTTACTTTCAGTTGGATTCTCTTTGTAAAACAGTTGTTTAACAATAAGTTCTGTTTGTGTATTCTTGATTAAAGGAGGTGCTCCTTGTTAGATGAAGAGTTCGATTTTGAGTCTGTTGTGTGCTTTTGTACCAAAAGGGGAAGTTGGCCTAGGTACATTGGTTCGTTTTCGACAGTTGCATGGATTATGAAGTTGGCATATCGCTTTGACCGTCTCGGATCCATACGCGAGGAACGCAATGTCTGGTATGTTCTGGTGTTAGGTGAGAACTTCAAAAATTTGGGATTTGAGGTTTCGTTAAAGCCATTGACCTTTGAGTAAGATCCCACATCTGAGTCTCGTCCGGTACGTATACTGGAGGGGTCGAGACGAGCATTGGGGCATAAGATGTTGATATCCGTTGAGGTGCCATGGGCGCATCCATGTGAGCGTGAAGCGATCTGGGAGCTGGAGTCTCGTATGCACGAGCCATATCCGGATGTGTTCACGTCCAGAGCGTGTTAATTGTTGTTTCGTTCCGATGCAGTTGTTCTTTTGTTATTTCGGTGTTTAGATTCGGGGTCGAATCCTGTTAAGGGGGGTAGAATGTAATACCCCAAATATCAATTGGAGAAAATATTATTCGGGAGAGGGAAATTTATTCAATATCGATTGTAACAAAGTTTAGAGATGGAATTAAGTTCAAAATTCAGAATTTTAGGAGAGGAATGGGCCGCCAACCTATATTCGAGAGGAGAGGAGCCGGCCATAGTGGCCCAAGGCCCATGAGTGGGCTGGCAGCCCATTAGAAGGCAAGGGAGGGGATCAAACCCTAGCCACTCCTTGCTACAGGAGCCGCCGCGCTACAGTAGCCATGCTATAGTAGTGGCGTGCTACAATACTCCGCCTCCTGCTGCTCCTCCTCTCTCCGGCACCACCCTCCCTGCTACCGGCCATCGGGAAGAAGAAAGGAGAAGGGACTAGGAGAGGAGCTTCTTCGAGGATATATCATCGTCTTCCCGCAGGTCTTCAAGGGTAATAATGTGCTTTCCCCGCTGTTTGATGATGATTAGTTGTGAATTCGAGTAGTTGGATTGGATCGAATTCCTGCTGTTAGAATTTCAGAATCTGTCCAGATTGTTGCGTAGACAATTTCGGATCATTAGAGACCGAATTAGAGATGTACATCTGCTAGATATATTTAGATAATGTTTTTAGCTTTCCGTGGCCGCCAAGAACACCCAATTCCGACATACGGATCAAAAGTTATGATAGTTTCAATCTTGCTGCCCATAATTCTGACGAGATTGATCTGTTAATTTATCTTTTAATTTATGTTCATGTTAGATGCAAATTCGGGGTTTCTACCCAACTAGATTGTTTTAGAAAATTTCATAACCTTTCCAGAATGTCAAAGAACGCCCTAATCGGAGTTGTAGATCAAAAGTTATGCTATGTTCTTTACTGCTGTTCGTTTCGTTTGGGCAGAATCTGTCTTCTGAGTTCAACTGGTTGTTAGCATTTTATTTTGGCCGAATTGGGTTATCTCGCCAACTAAAATATTGTAGATATGTTCGTTAAGTTTCTTTAGGAACTGGGATCACCTCGTTTCGAGTCCCAGGTCAATAGTTATGGTTATTTTCGTTCTGCTATCCAGATTCAATTCCGTGGTTGTGTTGCCTGTTTTCAGATTAGGGATTATGGCTATTTCTTGGATGTTCGGGAGGGTATTGTAGAACGTTAATGATAGTATCTTGTACCATGTTGTTCTTATTTCGAGTACTTACTTGTGTAGGCGGAGAGGCTTCGAGTTTAGGGGCACCGTCTTTGCCTACTCACACGTCGCAACGCGAAAGGCAAGTACTTTGATGTTCTTATGATTAGTGAATGCTGGATGCTTGATATTGGTATTGTGCTTTTCTGTGATCCATGAGAATATTCAAAGTTTATGTTCATTTCTTATGTGTTAATTCCAGGTGTAGATATGATGCCTTTCATAATTCATATTTCAATACATGCATCCATTTTTCATGTTCCTTCCACGGGAGTGGATTATAAGACCCATCAATTCCAGTATGGGCACGTAAGACCCACCATTCCAATATGGGCAGATTTGGACACCCGTATGAAACGTTCTTCATACGGGACTTGGATCCCCGCATTTTGTTAAATGCGGGCTTAGGTGAACACCGACGGGTGTGTCACTAGCTATACCGGTATAAGCACGTGTGCAGTCCATTCCTTTCAATCAATCCATTCATTTCATTCATTCGATGTTATGTTCTTATTCTTAAAAGATGTTGCCTTGTTCATAATTGTTGTAAGTTCAATTATTCACTGTACTTGCTGAGTCTCGGACTCATTCTTGCTTTGTTTGTTTATTTTAGGTGATCGTTGATGATAGCTCTATTGGGAGGGAATAGACATGCACTATTCGTTCACTTCACCATATTTCAATTCAATAATAGGACTTGGTTCTAGCCTTCATTCGTTAATTGATGAACTGTAATAATTAGATTTAGATGTGGTTGATAACCTCTCTATGTTATGATTGATTATGTATTGCTTGTGATCTTCGATCACCCTTTGTTATACTTGCTTGAATTCAGACTATTGTCACGCCATGGTTCTATTAGATAGTGATCTCTTTATGTCATTAGTTGATATTATTCAAATTCTTCCGCATTATGGTTGTATGTTAGATGATTTAGGTGACATCTCGGCTTCTGAATAGCCAGCGTGTTACATTTGGTATCTAGTCCCTTGTTGAATTTTATGTTAGTAATGACATTAACATTGATTAGATGATGTCTAGTTGTCTTTCGATGTTGAATTGTTAAACAAAATTTGTAGTGTTGGTTAGAGAAAATATTTGTAGGGTGCATCTTGGCTTCTACAAAGACAGGGTGTTACAGTTGGTATCAGAGCAGGCTTCAGGTTTGTGGTGAATAGATTGACAACTTTGGTAAACTTAATTTGCTAAAATTTTGCTAATGGTTAATTGACTTAAAATTTGACACACTGGTGCACAATAGGATGGGATGGGTCAAGCATTGCATTTACACTTCCGTTATGTTGTATTGACAATTTTTGTTATGAGATGATCTTGTATGCTTATGATTTGGTTCTATGACTGGTACGTGTGAGGATAGTCGATGATGAGAGGTAGAGGTCGTAGTTGTGGCCCTGGGCTTTGCTAGGTTACACCACCGTTCGTGGTATGGGAATAGTGAAATAGTTACCCCGAGTACCATAGTTACAGGTGTTGAGGGTGAGTTTCTTTAGAAAAGTTGTTCTCTTCCTTGAGCTTGAATTTGGCCAATTCTGGTTATTGTTACAGTTGATGAATTTTTCTTGAGTTAGTGTTTACAATACAACTGATGAGTTTTCATTAGTTTGTTTTTATTGGTTCCATAAAGTGATTATTTGTTCTCCTAACCGTTGATCTGTTGTTGTTTCTTGTGAATGTCAGTAATCAACAAGATTGATCTTTTCATGGGAGTTCTATCCTTCTTATTGGAAAATATGACACATTTATTTGCTTGGCATTTTGGATACTGAAAGTTTTCTGTTGCAAGTTCTTTAGCATGTGGAGCTTTGGCCATGTATTTCTTCTAGGAGTAATTTGAGTATTGCAGTTTAACGCTTCTCCTTTACGAAAGAAAATGTATAATGAAGTCTCCTACTATAAAGAAATAAATAATCTTAACTGATGTCCATGGTAGCGTAATTGGTTAATTTGCCTTGTAATGATTGCATGATGAATTGTGATTAAGGGTATGTCTATACCTACTAGAATATGAGATTTCTTAAGAAATGTGAGATATTGATGAATTGGTCTGATCTTTAAGGTTGTGTAATTTGCTAAATTTATTAGATAAATTGGATTGTTCGTTCTCAAGAAATTAATCTAACCGTTTGGGATGATTAAGTAAGGAGATGTTAGATTATTAACCGACTAGACATTAATCTTGAATTTATCTTTTATTTGGTTGCTTGATGTCTTTATATAAATGCTAGATTTACCTAATTTCTGCCATGCTAAATTAATATCACATGTATAAAGAAATGGAGGAAGGTTGATGTAGTACCATGTGAAACCAAGTCTCATAGAGCTTATATTATTGAAGTTTAATGATATTTCATTCTAATTTCTGAACCTAAGATAAAATATTGAATCTGTGCTCATAAATGTTGTTGTGATTGCAAATAGAGGTAGGACCTTGAATACTAACATGATTATTATAATCGTCAATTGTTAATGAGAATCTCTAAAGTGCTATTAGTGTGCACTAAAATATGGTGTTAAGCATCACTAAGAGTTGAATGGTTGAAATTTAATAAGTGTTCTAAATGTGTACTTTGCGAAATTGTCATATGATAGTATGTTCTTGTTAAATGAGTTTTGTTTTAAAATTGTGGTTTGTGCACTAGGTTTTTCCTAGACCTAGTAGTTGTTGCAATCTTATTGAGATAATAGAAACATTATGAAGCAATTGATTGTGTTCCTTTTTGGAAAAGTTTATGAAAGGATAAGAGGATGCTAAGAGTGTATTATTTTGTTGTTAGTATGATTATCAATATGTGGTTGTGATGATAATGTTGAATGTTCTCTAAATAAAAGAATTTTATAACTTTCGTGATACTGTTTAAATTAAAGGTTTCGATTTATTGTTTTAGGTGATCGTTGAGGACGACATACATTGGGTGGAAGTAGCTCATAGGATGCATTTCACCTTGTTGCACATTCCATCACTTAAATAATATTCATGTCACCTTCATTCAGTTAGAAACTCTTATTGTAATAATTGGTTAACTTGGTACTTCCATTAGTTTCCTTCAGAGTTTATCAATGCTAGATGAGGAATTTATCTATTTGGAACTTATTCATGATGTGATTAATCTTGTTTGAATTGTAATAACTGTAGTTTTGGTATCTAGTCCCTTGCTGAATTTTATGTTAGTAATGCCATTAACATTGATTGGATGATGTCTAGTTGTCTTTCGATGTTGAATTGTTAAACAAAATTTGTAGTGTTGGTTAGAGATAGTATTTGTAGGGTGCATCTTGGCTTCTACAAAGCCATGCTGTTACAAGTTCCCTCAAATCCACTCTCGAACACCCTTAACTCCGAAATTTTACAGAGAAACCAGTTCTCAAACCCTTGTTAGGAATGCTCAAGGGGAAATCACTCAATCAAAGAGGAAATAGGGCGGAGAATAACAGAGAATCATAGATGAGAATCAGGAGAACAATAGATGAGGTGGCTAGGGTTTGCTTTTCACAATAAAATCCAGAATAATCCTTACAAGAACTCTAGCTGGCTTAAAACACATTAAGCTAATTGTTCTTAAGCTGAAAAGACATGACAAGCAACAGTGTTTAGCGCGCCAAAGCAACAACGTTTACTTCATGCAACTGTGAGCGTTAAATCTTCGTAACTCCTCGCTCGCAGCATTAGGGACGTCCCTTGAGTACCTCCTCGGTTGAAGGTAGTTGTCGTCGTTTTCACTGAAGTTTCAGACTTCGCTTGGATACTTAGTTCTTTCAGCTTCTGAGAGACTATCCGACGGCTGTGTGCAAATGGGTTGTGGGCCGTGAGCCCAAGTCTAAGTCGTGAGTATCAGAAAAAAAAAATGTAACCCCTATGTGCTTGATGATGCATGTTTTGCCGTTTAGGAAACGGAAATTAGGGGTTGTTCGGATTCATGCCACGCTCTACCCTACTAAATATTTTTTTGAGAGAAATAAACTTCATTAATCTAGGGGCATGACAAAATCGCCAGCAGCCCCTTGCAAGACAAAGCTGGGAAAATTTTCGGTCGGCTTCACGATCAAAGCCTAAACCAAATTTAGCAAGCTGATCCGCGACCCTATTACATTCTCCAGACACAACTCCCCGAAGTGGTGTTAATCAGGACAACAATTGACGTGAGATCACCTTCAGTTCCATTCAATGCAGACACCAACGCAGAAGCATCAAGCTGAACAATTACACGAGATATACCAAGGTCAGCAGCAGCTGGCAGTGCATTTAGGCAGGCCACCGCTTCTGCATGCTCCGCGTGCTGTAAGTGCTCCAGTTTTCCTGCACCTGCACAGACAACATCTCCTATTTGACAAAACCCCAACTTCCAGCTCCTAATCGCTCATAGTCATAGAAAGCACCGTCGGGTTTATCTTTAGCACATCCGTCGGCGGAGGCGTCCACTTCGTCTCTTTGAGCCCCGGTAGATCCCCAGTACAAGCGAAGAGCTGTTCAAATTCCTTCACCAGTTTGCCCACCATATGACATACTTGCTGAGCTGGACGTGGAGTCTCCCCTGCATTTATATGGCTACGCTCCGACCACAAGTACCATAAGAAAACAGCAATGAGATGCTGCACTGGAATCCTTCTTCCACACCTACTCCAAAACCTCCTTCCGTGAGGTAGAGGTGTACAGACCAACAGCTCCACGCACAACTCTTCAAGTTGGAGTATTAACTAGCATTCCCGTACCGCTTTGCATTTTAGAAAAGAATGCCCGCCATCCTCATCAAATCTCCTGCGTTTGGGGCAGAGAGTATCCAGAACAACACCTCGACGTTGAATGTTCTTACGAAGTGGGAGACTATTATGGGCAAATCTCCATAGAAACATACTCACCTTGTTCGGGCAATGAAGGGCCCAAATAATGAGACCAATTGAACGGCCTAGAAACCACTTTTGTCCACCACCTGAACTACTCGCCTGACCTCCCTCCCCTTTTCTCCTCCAACTTCCTAGGCTGCTCCTAGTGCTCCACTCTGACTGGTATCTTAAGTCTGTCATGTAGACAAAATGATGATGTGGCACCATAGTTAATGAAGAGAGAGGGTACTCTAGTATCTAATCTGGATACTGGTTCGGTCTCGAAACCCAACGCATAAAATTTATTGTGATCGATCCCGTGCATCGGGAAGATCATGCATGCATTGCTTTAGTACGTGCCACAAATAGGCCACAATACTCAAATAATAGTAAAGATCATGCATGTAATTAAATGAAATAGGCTAAGATACTATACCATAAGAAACCATGTATTGAGAAGATAGTATTATAACACTCCTCATGTACTAAAGAAACTGCACTAAGATACTGCCCATTGAAAAGAGTTTTGGACTGATTTAGCCCTGTAGCACCTTTTATTTCCATTTTTGGCCCCCTTAGCGCAAAAATTCCATTTCTAGCCCCCGAGGACTGCTGCCGCTTGGACAAAGAACAACCTAGTTGTTGCCGAGTGGGGACTAAGAAGAACTAGGTGTCGCTAACCGACGGCAAACACCTAGTTGTTTGCCGACCCACTCAGCAACAACTCGCCGTCCTCGCCATCTTGCGCCGCTCGCGCCCAGGCCTTACGCCATACAGCGCGCGCCCTCGCCCATTGCATTTGTCAAAGAAAGCGTCGCAGGGAATCTGCCCCCTTTTTTGCATGGCACGGGCAGCTTCTTGCTCAGGCTCTTGAGCGATAAAACGAGTGAACGCAACGCCATTTTTAGTTAGAAGCAAAGAGGAAGAGAGGCAGAGAGAAAGATCGAAAGAGAGCCCGTTCGGAAGAGAAAGAAGAAGCCAAGCAAGGAGAAGTTGAAGTTCGCTCAGTTACTGAAGTTGTGCATCGTCTTGCGAGCACGTAGAAAAGGTAAGTGTGATTCACATCTGGCTATAGTTGTAGCTAGTTTTAGCGATGTGATTAGGATGCAATTAGATGATTTGTAGTTTCTTATCGTAGCAACTGAGTAGTTATAGTTGTGTTGTCGGTGTATTTTGATGTAGTGTTCGGACATAAAATTGGAAGACTTAGTGCGATTAGCACGTAAGTAGAAAACTTAGTAGTTAGCAATGTGATAAGCCCGTAATTAGTGAACTTAGCAGACTTATTATTGTTAGTGTTGTAAATTAAATATTGTTAGCGTAAGAACGATGGGGAAGGAAGGATGGCAGGTAGGACATTTCGGTGGTGAGGAGACAAGGGGGAGATAAATGGAAGGGATTAGGTGAAGAGAAGATTAGAGTAAGGGGATTAAGTAAAGGGAAGGATTAAGGATGAGATTAGGTGAGAATGGGAAATTTAGGAAGTAGCAAATTAGTAAAATATAATTAGGCACTAGTAAAATGAAATATCGGTAGTGTATTTTTTTTTTGGACCAACGTATTTAATTAAGCGCGTACAAGTCAAATAGCGATGGTCGACGATAGATAATTAGGCGAGATAAATAAAATGTAAAATTAATCATAGTATATATAAGAAAATTAATCGCAATAAAACTCAGTACATTAATTAAATAATCAAGGCGTTAGCAAATATTTTAAGACTTAGTAGTTAGCAATGTGATTAGCTTGTAATTCAAATCAGAGAAGGAGAGAGAAAGAAAAGAAAAGTGGAAAAACCATTTATAAAAAAAATCAGAAAATTCAAAGAAAAAATCAGCCTCTTCAATTGCATTCAGAGAAGCTCCATAAAGTACTCGCTTTAACTACACCATGGTGAAGTAACGTGATCCGAATCAGTAGCGACCAAGATATTATTTTTTTCAATTCTCCGTTTTTCGAGTCTTTGAGAAAATAAAAATAATTTAAAAGAATAAAATAAACTTCAATTAAATTCAATTTTTCTAATTAAATCTTTTCATGTTCCAAGTTTTTTTTTGTTTTTTGATGTGTAAAAAATCAGGTTTGTTTGCACCTTTCTTTTCACAAAAATGGGGTTTGTTTGACTTTCATGAAAATTTATTCCGTACATAATTTCGTAATTTTATAAGAGATTTTTAAATAGAAATAGAATTGAACATAATGTGCGATATATTAGATTATGAACAAATTCTGAAGCGTTAGGAACTTGAACCAAAAATTTGAAAATATCGGTGGTTTAATATGCACTGTGTTAGGTACTTGATGGCGGAGATTCAAGATCATTCGTGTTCCACGGGAAGCTCTCGTGACGAGACGGGTGACGGGCGGACCCGTCAAAATGTGGCGGACCGTGATCCGGCGCCGGGTCTGAGGACATGAGCTGTCAGATCTAAGGCGATCGTGCGTTCGCGTTCGATCGCGACTGGCGCAAGGAAGAAGCTACGATCGAGGCGTTGTATGCCTCGGTGGTGGGTGGTGCAAACGAGATTTTTGGCAACTTATGAAGGTGACAAGTGACGCTTCATGGGCCTATTACATGGAGGTTGTTTGCAACCCCGAGGCGTGATATATGCGCGCCGATGGTCTATGTTCGATTCGTGGAGAGCGGGGACATCTGGCGTTGGTGGTTCGGTGAAGTTGCATGTCAGAGGAGAACTGCGTTGGTCTCCGGTGTTGGAGGAGACGCAGCGAGGAAGTGGGTGATGGAGACGTAAGGAGGTGTGCCGACAACTTTGAGCCCAACGAAGAGTGGGCGATGGTGGGCAGCCCGTATTGATTGCCACGAGTACTGGCCGACCAAAGCGGAAGAGGTGGAAGCGAGGAGGAGGACGTCAAACAGCCTAGTTTCAAGACGACCAAGACGGAGAAGCCGGTCTTTGTGTACGGAGGTGTAGTTGGTGGTGTTGTGACCACCGACATTTCTTACGTCTCCTCAAGATTGGGCGATGTCGCAACGACATCGTTGGTTACCACACCGGAGGGGGCCGAGGGGGTTCAATGGGGACACCCTTCTCCTAGGCGGCGCTTCCACGACAAGAGCGCCGCCAAAGATGCTATTGCTAGATCGCCATTAACATTGGTCGGACGATCGGTGCGAGAGGTTCAACCCGACACCTACATCGTTAGGTGTGTTAATGAATCTGTGTTGGCAAGGTCCGTGCTTGCGGCGGTTCACGCATCATGCACGGGCTTCGGATAATGATCTTGAAGGACCACACATGCGAGCTAGTTGAACCACTTCAAAGGCACCGTAGCATGGCGTCCTCGTATGTTGCCGACCGATAAGCCACCTTGTCGCATTTGGAGATGTGTCCATTTCGCCAAAGCTCCTAATGGCGGAGGTTGCCAATATGGTGGGGTTCGCGTCACTACAAGGCGGCATGGTGGGCTAAAGCAGAAGGTCGTGGAGCAAATGTTTGGCACATTCAAGAGGCTTACAACCTAGCCCCAAGGATCTCTGCATCAAATCGCACAATCAAACCACAGGACATACATAGACAAGCTTGATCGGTGCACCCGAGGGAGGGCCCAATTGTTTTGTTCTTGATAGGGTCTTCGGGCCTTGATCGAGCGATCGAAGGGTTCAAGCATCGCCGTCTCGCGTCTTGACGATGGACGGCACCTTCCTATGTGGGAAGTACAAGGGTACCATCCTCATCGCCGTTGCAGCCGATGCAAACGACCAGTTACTCCCCGTGGCCTTCGCAATTGTTGAGAGCGAGAACACTGATAGCTGGCTGTGGTTCCTGTCCAATGTGAAGCGGGCGGTGGTCCAAGACCGCCCAGATGTGTGTATCATCTCGGACCGCAATGCTGGGTTGCTGGCCGCGTTGACTATGATGCAAAACGGGACGCAGGCGCCATTCCAGTGGAATGATGTGAAGAGCCGTTGGTGCATGAGGCATCTCGCGGCGAACTTCCACACCAAGTTTGAAGCAAGGACGATGAAGATGTTCAAGAAGTGCATGCGTAACTAAAGGCGGAAGTTCGATGCGGTGTGGAGACAGCTCGGCGAGGACACCGGAAGCATCTAAGGAACTTCGCGGCGCCGAGGCAGGGCAAGTGGCGGGAGGGTCCAGAGAGTTGGGGAGTTCACATTGGGTTAACTCGACGCACCCGACTTGGAGAAATGGTCCCTGCTGCACGACACTGGTGGTGCAAGGTACGGGATCATGACGACGAACATGTCCGAGGTGTACAACGATGTTCTGAAGGGTGTCCGATCCCTACCGATCACTGCGATCGTGGAGGAGAGCTCGAACCGAACCGTTGGGTACTTTGTTAACAGAGCCATGATGGCCAAGAAGCATTTGGAGGATGGGAAGCAATTCTCCGAAGTAATGCACGCGTACATGGAGAAGAAGATCAGCAAGGCTCGTTCGCATGTTGCGCGTACCATGGATGGAATCAGGCAGAAGTTCGAGATTCGGCTCAGGGAGAAGTATGTGATGGGCCACGCTAGAGGGGATCGGAAGCAGGTCTGCACGATTGCTGACGAAGCGTCGTGCACCTGCAAGAAGCCACAGCTTCTGCACAAACCATGCTCCCATGTGTACGCCGCGTGCGCAGCGTGGCGCCAGGCCTCGGAGCGTTACATCTCGGAGTACTACGACATCCACCACCTGTATGGCACTTGGAGTGCTGAGTTCTATTCGTATGGCCTGGACATGCACTATAGGGACCTCTGGCCGGGACAGGTGAAGTGGGTGCCAAACGACGCACTGAAGCACCCCGGCCGTGGAAGACGCCGATCCGACGATTCGCATAGCGACATGGACGACGACCCGGTAGCGAACAGCGGGTTCGTCGCCCAGATGCAAAGCGTGCAAGATGGTTGGCTACTCGGCGATCACGCCGAATAGATCTAGCACAAGCAGCGCACCGTAGCGAGCAAGATATAATTACTAGGTCGTGAGGTTGCATGCTTAGTTTAATGTCTTGTATGAGTTGTATCGTTCCGAAACCATGCCTTTCTGTACGGACGTAATGTTATGTTATCTGGGTCTTATGTTAACTCATTATGGTCATATATACTGTTATGTTGTATGGGTGTCTATATGGTGTTATTCACTTTGTCTTACAATTGCAATCACTTCGGCAGCAGCTGAGTTGCCCTCGTTGCAGTGATCCGGTGAATGTTTTCACCTCGCATACACCAACGAATCCATCCCGAGTGTTCATGAAGTGTTCAAATCTTACGGTAACTTGCGCCTAATCAATTCCATTCCAAACACCATATTGTTTTTTTCACTTGAAGCTGCAATTCCTTTTCAGAGCACAACATGTCGGTTCTGGCAGTGGGCTGACGAAGCTATCCCAGTGTTTCAAGATATTGCAATGCAAATTGCAGCCTTGCAAGATGACTCTCGTGGTGTTACTGCATTTCGTCCAGTGGCTCGACCCTCCGAAGCAGTAATGCATAATGAAGACAATAGACTCAAACGACTGGATGAAAGGATGGAAAGAGTTGAGAACATGCTGAAGATATTAGTTAAGCTAATTAGTTTTGCGGTCTTTCTTCTATTATTTCTTGTTGTTGCCAAGTAGAAGTTCAGTTGTAATGGGATTTACTGTCCACTCTTTATGTATGCATCGCAGTCCGTCGTGAATGAGAATAAACTAGTAACATTATGTACCCATGAATGCATTTGTTCAATGCATATCGACGCCTATAACTTAAAGCACGCGACCCATCGATGCAACGTGTCAACTCGATAAAAGGCAACCGCAACGACGCTTCCACCATTTAGTTACATGCTTTACGAGATAGAATATAAGTGCATACAAAACGGGAGACTACGGAGGTACAAGCTTGTCCGTCCATGCCTAATGGTAGAAGGTGCCTCTCGCTACCCACATAGAGTGTTCTCCAGTTGGGCGCCTCGGACATGGCTGGCCGTCGTTGTAGTGGCACGCGCATATGCAGCTAGGGTTGGCGCAGCAGCATAGACAGCTTTCTGCAGTGAGAAGACCACATGGGGCAACTTTGCGCAGTGACAAGACCACACGGGGCAGCTTTGCGCAGTGATAAGACCAAAGGAGACAGCTTTCTGCAGTGACAAGACCACATGGGCCAGCTTTACGCAGTGACAAGACCACACGATGCAGCCTTGCGCGGTGATAAGACCAAAGGAGACAGCTTTGCGCAGTTTAGGGTTTAGGTTTAGGGTTAGGCTTTTCAGATGGACTTGACAACCCTGACCACCTCGCCAGCTTTTAAGACCGAAAAGACAAGACTCCGCAAATAAATACGTGAAAACACTCTGCCTCGCCAGCTTTTCAAACCGATAAGATAGCACTCCGCAAAGCAAGCCATGACTTCTCGCTGCAAAGTAAGACGTGACAACACTATGCCTCGCCAGCTTTTCAGACCGACATGACAACACTCTACCTCCTCAGCTTTTTAGAATTAAAAAACAAGACTCTCTACTCTGCATGAAATTAACCACACCATGCCAACCATGGAGCTTATAAAAGAGGGTTGAACCAAACCCAACTCTACACAACACTACACAACACATACCCAGATATGGACTCTTCGGCAAACTTCTACGCGAGGTTGTTGAAGAAGCAAAAGTGGCTTAAGCAGAAGAGGAAACAGCTACAATACCCAGATAAATCAATGAAAGATGCTCCGATACCACCACGGTTTCCGATCCGCAGATGTGTGTGTGGCGAACGGCCGAGATCATTGGTCCACACCGAGACACCCACCGCGGGCGTACTACACATCGGGCACCACCTCGTAAGTGTTTCTTTCCGCAGATCGATTTTCCTCTCCCAACGTTCAATTCCTTAAATTTTAACTTCATCCCCATGTAATGGCGGCCGAGATCTTGTTGCCACTTCTTCGAAGAGATCGATGGCCCGGAGATGTACGACAGGGCATTCATCCAGCAGAAGTACATGCTGAACTACTCGGTGCGGGCCGAGAACTTCGTGCGGTGGAAACCTTACGTACCGGACCCTCTTCAGGAGGCACCGAAGGAGCCCAGTACTCGCCCGGGCGTAATCCATATGGACAACGTGAGTTATCAAGAATTTACATCCTTATTACGTTTTGCACTGTATGGTGTACTTACATCATAGAATCGCAGGACATGGATGACTTCGACATACCAGCCCGACGTGGACAGTCCCGCGACAAGGGCAAGGGAAAGGCTCATGCGTCTGAGCCCGGCCGCCACAGCGTATCCGGTCGCCCGGGCGTAATCCGTATTCACGATGTGAGTTCTGAACATTTCACATCATTTTGCGATTTTCGAAGATACGGTGCACTTACATCATGGAATCGCAGGACATGGGCGATTTCAACATACCATTCCACGTGGGCGGTCCGCGACAAGGGCAAGGGAAAGGCTCATGCGTCTGAGCCCGGCCGCCACAGCGTATGCGGTCGCCCAGGCGTACTCCGTATCAACGATGTGGGTTATCAATAATTTACAACCTTCTTACGATTTCCACTATACGATGCACTTACATCATGGAATCGCAGGATATGGATGACTTCGACATACCGACCGACGTGGACACTCTGCGACAAAGGGAAGGGAAGGCGGCGAGGAGTTCAACGCCGACCTCGCAAGGAAGGAAAATGGCCCCGATCCATGCAAGAGGTTAGGTTGTTACGTAGTAGTCCCGTCCTACCCCATGTTTTTACTATCCCTAAAGGCATGTATACTTATATGGTTTGGATGCTGTGTGGTCGGTAATCGTAGTAGTACCGATGATGACTACAACGATTAGACGAACCATCATGCCATGTCACTACGTAACGCGGCTTCGTCATGCGGACTCTTATGTACTTCTGGTTCCGTGTCTCCACTAAGCCTATATTGCAAGTATGCCTCTTCTAGTGCAATCCCAGAAACAACCATGCGCACGAACATCGACTCGTCCATGTTTTAGGGCATCTTCAAAATCATACGGATGGAAACAGATCGAATACGCGTATACGTTCAGACGACTCCATCGAGCAGAGACTCCAATATTACATCATCAAGGTTATACCTCATCTGATGTGCTTTTTAATCATCCTTTCTCACAACGCATAAAATAATACACAAATTACAAAAGCAACAACAATGTGACAGGAGGGTTTCGTAATTTTGTAAACTCATTTCCGTCAACAAACAGCGCTGCAACCGCGACGAAACCCTGATTTTGCATAAAATGAAACCCTAATTTACAAACCTCGGTGCCCATATTTCTTAATGAATGTATTTTTACAAATATTAGTGCCCGTTAAAACCCTTATTCGAATGACTGAAAACCTTAATACCATTCCTCGATTTTTCCAAACCCTAATACCAAATGCAAAACCCTAATACCAAATGTAAAACTAATACCATTTTTCAAACCCTAAATACCATTAAATCGCATTTTGCAAACCCTAATACCAAATGTAAAAACTAATACCATTTTTCAAACCCTAAATACTATTAAATCGCATGATATCGGTGTTATCAATAACATTATCCGTGGTACTCGCCATATTGTATATCGATATCTCGATTGGAGTTGCAATGCAGTTCTCTTCCATACATTCCAAGTCACATAAAATCATAAAACCCTAATGTAGAAACCTATCCAATTTTTCGCAACCTAAATCCTAAATTTTTTAGACAATTCCATAACACATATCAAATTGTCCAAATAGTACACAATCAAGTCCTTTGTACAATTCTCGATTTTGCGAAAATGTAACCCTAATTTACAAACCTCCGTGTCAGTATTTCTTAATGAATGTTTTTTTTACAAATATCAATGCCCGTTCAAACCCTTATTGAAATGACTGAACAAAACTTCGTATTCGTAAAACCGCTAACCCAAACTGGAAACCATAATTTTTTTCCCCATTTTTGCAAACCCTAAAAATTCTTTTCCATTCTTTTTCCCAAACCCTCTCCATTTTGCATCCAATCCAAACCCTAATCCATTTTTTGCATCCAATCCAAAACCCTAATCCATTTTTCGCTCAGTACGGCGGGGCCAGCAAAGTTGCTGCCGAGTGGGTCGGCAGCAACTAGGTGCTGCCGTCCCGGTTGGCAGCACCTAGTTGCTGCCGTCCCACTCGGCAGCAACTAGGTTGCTGCTGTCCAGGGCGGCAGCAGGTCCTCCGGGGGGGCTAGAAAGGGAATTTTTACGCTAAAGGGGCCAAAAATGGAAATAAAAAGTGCTACAGGGCTAAATCAGTCCAAAACTCCATTGAAAATAGCCTTAGCCAATTTGTATGCACACCGCACTGAGAAGCGCACTCGTTTGTCAAAATGCCAGGCTGGGATATTATCTCTCAGAAAATTAACTCCGTTCAATATGCTACTCCAAGTATAAGACATTACATCCTTTTTTAGCATGTAAGATAACAGTTCCTGGGAAATACTTCGCCTTCAATATCTGTCCGCATAAGGAGTCCGCAACATGGCCAAGCTGAATAAATAGAGATCTCGGAATCCCAACCGGCCAAGCTTCTTAGACTTCGTCAAAGTTTCCCAACTGAGCCCGTGAATCTTGTGCTCATTATCTTGTTGGCTCCACCAGAATCGTCTGATCATCGTGTTTAACTGATCACAAAATCCCTTCGTGAGGTCAAAGCACCACATTGGAAACGCTTGTGCCACTGTTAAGATAACAACCGTTGGAAATTGGCCTATAATCTATAATTCCAAAGTATGTATGGTTTAGTATCATATTGCTAAGGCAAAGTGGAAATAATTTATATATAAGGTGGAGTCCTTACCACTCTTTAAAACATGTGACACATGGATGAGGATGGCATGAGGAGGGTTTTGGCTAAACACACATGCGCGTGTATTCACGTAATTTCACGTGAAAAATCGCGTGACTTGTGACTAGACGTGGCGCGCGACTTGGCAGACCAAGTCTACCTTATTTTTATTGAACAATGCATCTCTGTGTGTGTGTGTGTGTGTGTGAATGAGATTCAAATATTTGAATTTGAGGCTTTATTGGGTGTTGATGACAGGCAGGAACCAGTGGGTAAATTGCTAGTTAAATGTATCAGTTACTAGTGGGTAAATAGTTGTTTAATCAGGCCAGTTCACAGTCTGCATATATATATATATATATATATATAACGACGTCCAGAGCATTGCGCGTAACACTACTACCTCCATTTCTTCTTTTCTTCCTTCTGCAAACCTGTGCTATTGTATTGAGCTATCTAAACCTCGTCGACTCTTCTTCTTGGCGTGCACTGTGAAGAAGGGGAGCAGTATCTCCGAGCCGTTGCTGCCGTGAAGACCTGCACGGGGGACGGTAATAAGGTTTCTAGGAAGCACACATCTGCGCAACTGCTCGCTTCGCTGATTGATCTACATTTTTGCACTGCATCAAGTTTGTGTCTGCGCTGCTTCCTGTCCTTCATCGGAGCCATCTGTAAGTCTTTCATGTGATTGATTGACTTGTTTACATTCTGTTTTTACATATATTGCGAAATACAATGAGTTGACTGCTGTTAGTACTGATTTATGTATCATTAGTCATTCGTGATATTTGCCTTCTATTAAAATCTGGAATTAAAATATCACCCTCGATTTCAACATTCCAAAAACCTTACCGTAAACTTTCTTGCAATACAGCAATGGCTGGTGCTTCTGATGCTATGAAACCTAGTATGTTTTCTGGTTAGAATTTTCGTAGATGGCAGACTAGAGCCAAGTTCTGGCTCATGTCTTCGGGGCTATGGTGGGTAATCCACCCACAGTATCTATTTACGATTGACCAGTATATGCAGTTCAATAATGCGAACAGCACTGCTCTTGGTTGCATTCTGACTATTCTGGCAGTTCTGCTCTACGATGTGTATATGGACTATAAGTCCGCCACGGAATTGTGGGATGCACTAAAGCACAAATATGTTGAGGCAGAGGTAGGTCGCTAGCTCTGCATGTGTGAGCAATTCTTCGACTTTAGCATGGATGAGGCTAAGTCCATAGTTGGACAAGCTCATGATCTCTAGCTATTGGTTGGTGAGATTGCACTCCTAGGCTGTGTGTTGTCTCCTAAGTTTGTGGCTGCGGGCATTGTTGCCAAACTTTCTGTTTCTTGGTAGGATTTTGGCACTAGCTTGAAACACAAGAGGGAAGAGATTTCTGTTGAAGATCTCATTGCTGCCCTCGATGTGGAAGAAAAAGCAAGAGCAAAAGATGCACCCAACACTTCTGGTCAGAATAATGTAAATTTTATAGAGAAAAAGATTGTTGCAAAGAAGTACAAATCCAACAAACCGAACAAGACAACTAGCTTTAAGAAGAAAACTGAGAAGAATGATATGAGGAACATTACCTGCTTGTGTGTGGAAAAAACGGTCATATGGCAAAAGTCTATCATTTCTACAAGAGCAAGGATGCTGAACAGTCAAAGAAAAAGGTTGTTAACATGATCATACGCGAGGCCTCAACAGGATGGTGTGGTAATTCACTTTTTGTTTTTTCAGCAGGTCAATCCACTGATTGGTGGGTTGATACTGGAGCTTATGTTCACGTATGTTCTGATATTTCCTTGTTTTCTTCTTACCAGGCAGTAGGGGCTTCCTCCATCCTAATGGGAAACAGGTCGCATGCTTCTGTTCTTGGTGTTGGCACGGTGGATCTGAAACTTACTTCAGGAAAGATTGCCCACTTGAAAAACGTGTAGCATGTTCCTACAATAAACAAGAACCTCATTAGTGATTCTATCTTATGCAAGGACGGTTATAAGCTAGTCTTTGAGTCAAATAAAATTATAATATCTAAGTTCGGAAATTTTGTTGGTAAAGGCTATAAATTTTGTTGGTAAAGGCTATGAGAACGGAGGTTTGTTCCGCCTAAGTACTTTAGAGTCTTGTTATAATTTGAATGTTGCAACTGGTTTAAATAAATATGAGGCGAATATTTGGCATTCTCATTTCTGTCATATTGGTTTTGATAGTATTGCTAGAATGTCCAAACTAGATTTAATTCCAAAATGTGAAATTATCAAAGGATCAAAGTGCCGGTCATGTGTGCAAGCAAAGCAACCTCGCAAACCCTTTAAGGGATTAGAGGACAAAAAGAACTTGGCACCATTAGATCTTGTTCATTCAGATTTGTGTGAAATGAATGGATTATTGACAAAAGGAGGCAAAATATATTTTCTAACTTTTATTGATGATGCAACATGTTACTACTATGTGTATTTGCTAAAAACTAAGGATGAAGATTTAAACTACTTTAAGACTTATAAGGCTGAGGTTGAGAACCAACTAGAGAAGAAAATAAAAAGACTAAGGTCTGATCGTGGAGGAGAGTACATCTCTCATGATTTTTTCTAATTCTGTTATGGGCATGGAATAGTCCATGAATTTACACAATCATATTCGCCCCAATCAAATGGGGTAGCTGAGAGAAAAAAAAGGGACACTAACAGACTTGGTTAATGCCATATTAGAGAGTGCTGGTATACCTAAGACATGGTGGGGGGAAGCTATATTGACAGCAACTTTCGTCCTAAACAAAGTAATCACTAAAAATAGTGAGATTACTCCATATGAGGGATGGAAGGGGAGAAAACCTAATGTCAATTTTTTGTGAACTTGGGGGTGTTTGGCCAATATACCTTTGCAGAAAAAGAGAAAGCTCGGATCTAAAACAATCGATTGTATTTTTCTAAGATATGCTCAAAATAGCACGGCTTATAGATTTTTAGTAGTTAAATCATAAATTCCTGAGATTATTGCTAACACAATAATAGAGTCTAGAGATGCTTCATTCTTTGAGAATTATTTTCCTATGAGAACTACAGGCATTCACGAACCGAGAATGTTCAAACTGAAAATATTGAAAGTGAAAATAATCAAACTTCTGAACTTCCCACCATTTCTGAACCAGTATGTGATACCCCTAAGGAGGATAACAATCTAGTCATAGAAGCTCCTCGCAGGAGCAAGAGACAAAGGGTTGAGAAAACATTTGGTGATGATTTTATTGTATACATCATGGATGATATGCCAAAGACTCTTTCAAAGGCTTATGTATCTTCTGATGCTGAGTATTGGAAAGAAGTAGTTTGTAGCGAGACGCACTCTGTCATGGCCAATGGGACTTGGGAGATCACTGATCGTCCTATCGGGTGCAAACCTGTAGGATGTAAGTGGGCCTTTAAAAAGAAACTCTGGCCTGATGGTACTATTGAGAAGTAACCAAGGGTTACACTAAGAAAGAGGAAGAAATTTTCTTTGATACCTATTCTGCTGTCGCCAGACTAACCACCATCAGAGTGCTCCTTGTGTTAGCATCTTCCTATGGTCTACATGTCCATCAAATGGACGTAAAGACAACTTTTCTTAATGGAGAGTTGGAGGAAGAAATCTATATGGATCAACCAGATGATTTTGTGATTTATGGACAGGAAAATAAGGTATGCAGATTATTGAAATCCTTATATGGTCTAAAGCAAGCACCTAAACAATGGCACGAGAAGTTTGTTAAAACTTTGACATCTGCTGGCTTTGTTGTGAATGAAGTTGATAAATGTGTGTATTATCATTATGGTGGGGGTCAATGAGTGATCTTGTGTCTGTATATGGATGACATACTTATGTTTGGAACAAACACTGCCGTAATTGACGAGGTCAAATCTTTCTTATCTTGATGCTTTGATATGAAAGACTTAGGAGAGGCAGATGTCATTCTGAATATTAAATTGATCAAGAATGAGGATAGGATCACTTTGAACCAATCCCATTATGCTGAGAAAATCTTAAGCTGTTTTGGCTATGAGAAATGTAAAATTTCTCCAACGTCCTATGATGCGAGCATTAAGCTTCGAAAGAACCAAGGGCCAGGAAAAGATCAATTAAGATATTCGCAAATTATTGGGTCACTCATGTATTTAGCTGGTGCCACAAGATTTGACATTTCATTTGCTGTGAGCAAATTAAGTCGGTTTACATTTAACCCAAGAGATGATCACTAGGAGGCACTTGAAGGAGTGTTGCGTTACTTGAAAGGCACAACATCTCTTGGAATTACTTATATTGGATATCCTTCTGTATTAGAAGGATAAAGTGATTCCAATTGGATCTCTGATGTGGATGAGATCAAAGCTACAAGTGGCTATGTGTTCACTTTAGCTGGTTGACGAGGATATAATAATCCTCATTTAATTATTTATCTATAATTCATATTATGGATAATTATGACATAATATGGTTCTTAAGTATACCCCTTAATATTCATAAGGGAGAAGCTGGAGGTCGTAAGTTCTTCCACGACCACCCCATAGTCGTAAGTCCTTCTACAACTACCCCATAGTCGTAAGTCTTTCTACGACTATGTCTTGATCGTAAGCTCTTCTACGATCAGTTTATGGTCGTAAGCTATTCTACGACCACCCCTGGTCGTAAGCTCTTCTACAACTAGTCTCTAGTCGAGGTGGCTTACAGACATATTGGCCTAATCGATCAGGGAATCTTCCACACCATATTTAAAGATATGGGCAGTAAACTATGCTGTTATTCTCTGGAATAATAGCACGATTTAACTCCCTGTCATGGTGCTAACTGTCTCGCAACGTGGGAACGTTACTACTCCCGCAATGATCTCTAGTAACGGCTCCATAATCTGGAACATTAAGGCGCCCTTTGGACTAGAAGAATAGCAACACACTCCGAGTACTATAAAAGGCAGAATCATCAGAACGATCAGGGGAGGGGAAATCAAGAGCACAAGGCGCATCATTCTAGTCTTTCTCTTGATATTGTAATCCAGCACACTCAATACATACACACAGGAGTAGGGTTGTTATTCTCTCAGGAGAAGGCCCGAACCTGTATAAAAATCCATGTGTCTCCTTCTCTACGAGATTTTGAGCCTAGGGGAACCCCCGAATCAAACAATCTTTACGTAAGTTCAGTTCTAAAACACCGACAGTTGGTGCCGACCGTGGGGATCTTTGAGTCACCAGCTTTCTTTGCTATTTTCCAACTCTAATGCTCTCATGGCAGGAGAGTGGAACGAGGAGAACAGGTTTGACTTGGCCGATTATGCAGATATTGACATGGATGCCGGTTTCGACTACGAGCCGAGTACTGCATCATCCGATGGTGACGTCGCCCCCGGAGATCATTCTCCAAGAGACCATACCATCGATGGAGTTGAGGAGGGATCCTTATCCCCCACAATGATACATCCAGATGAGGAACCAACTTCCTCAGAGGACAAGGGTCCATCCGACCACAACGAGGGCTGTCCTAAGGCAGGCTCAGAGCATGGCGAGGGTTCTCCCTTCAAATGTTCAAGTCCATCTGAGGCAGTCCAACCTGGCACAGCAAGTCTTAGTCATAATTCCGTACCTTCATCAGCATCTGGTGGACCTCTCTCTCTGGTTAACCCAGCCAAGGATGCGATCAAACACGCTTCTCTTGCGAGTTCGACCATCCCAACACAAAGCTCACCTATGGACGGAGACGGCTATAACCTGGAATTCCCCTTTTTGGAGGGGTTTACTCCAAGTCGCCAGATGGTGTCATTCGACTACTCCTCAAGCGAGGAGGCCTTAAGTGCAAGTGGAGGTCATCAACGGGAGGTCTTCGTCCTTCCCTCAGGTAGCAATAACTCTCCTAAAGGCAGGACTGAGGACGCTGCCCGACGATCATACCCTACGACCACTCGTGAAATGGCAAGGACACCTCCGGCGATGAACAAAGTCAATACTCTGATGAGCGTGCGGGACATCCTCGAGATCATTGCACTTCACTAAGGCAAGCTCAAGGATCAGGTATGGACGATTCTGAAACAACCATATGGAAATGAATTGTAGTTCATAGAAATTTGCCTGGGCGTGCTCAATACCAGTCAAAAGAAGTTCGAGAACTCCAACATATCAATGATCTACTCAAGAACCCATCTCGAGAACTCGCTAGAGCACCTGGGTATGACCTCTTTGCTAAAGAGATCGCACGAAGGCTACGAAGTACAATGAGCAAACTCGAGCGTCCTCACCAACATCATTCTAGAAGTCATAGCAGTACGACTCCGTTAGCTTCCAGTCGTTCGAATAACTCACCACATGGAGATCGCCGCAAGATGCATCATTCCCCAAACCGGAAAAGGGTTCCACGAATGCCTGATGATCAAAAAACTGCCAGGAGAGGTGATCATTCGCCACTCCGACCCAAAGGTTTGCAACAGCAGACAAGATACGAGGAGTATTACCCTCGTAGGATCGAGACTTATCATAAGTCGGATTCACCCATTGCTGGGTATCGTCGTGAACGATTGCCTAGCGACATCAACCCTTCTTTCTTGCGAAGAAGGCATTACGATGTGATTACCAGATGTCGGGCATTCTTGCCTGACCTCCAAGCAGTTCATTGGCCGCCGCAATTTCGACCAAGGAACATGAAGAAGTTTGATGGGTCTCAAAATCCCATCGAGTTTCTTTAGATCTACACGACTGCTGTCCGAGCAGCAGGAGGAGGAGAGCGCATCATGACGAATTACCTTCCGACTGTGCTCGAAGGGTCCGCTCGATTGTGGTTGTTAAACCAACCACTCGAGTCGATCTACTCGTGGCAACACCTCTGTGACCTTCTACTAGCCAATTTCCAGGGCACCTACCATCGCCTCGGGAAGGAGGACGACCTGCATAGGATAAGAAAAAATGACCGC
This sequence comes from Phyllostachys edulis, assembly GCA_036346405.1. Taxonomy (NCBI): domain Eukaryota; kingdom Viridiplantae; phylum Streptophyta; class Magnoliopsida; order Poales; family Poaceae; genus Phyllostachys; species Phyllostachys edulis. The sequence goes on from CM070548.1 coordinate 33,645,224, forward strand.
GAGACATTATGCCAATTCATCAGGCATTTCAATCAGGTTCACAATTCAATTCCTGAGATTTCTGACTCATCTGTTATCAGAGCCTTCAAGTAGGGAGTCCGCAGTAGAAGAATTATAGAAGACATCGCTTTGAATCCTCCGCCATCGTCATTGAACTCTTGAGATGGCTAATCGATGACGCGATCAAGGTCAAGCGATCAAGTGGACCAAAATCATCGACCGAGATGACAAGCATCCTCAAGAGGCCGACGAAATTAGCAAGAAGAAGGACAAAAAAGCCAAGAAATCCAGGAACAAGGCTAAGGGCCAAAAGCCTCAAGCCAATGGTTCTCAAGAGGTCCTAGCCGTAAGCGATAAGGAACCATGAAGTTCCAAATAATACTCCGATCGAGGCAAAGGTAAGCGCCCTGAATGGAAGAATGATAAGCCTATGTGGTGCCCTTTCCATAAAAAGGATGGACATGATCTCCGCAACTGCCGATTTTTCCAACAAAAACTCGATGACTACTATAATGGTAAAGGACTACTTCCTACCCTCAAAGAGGTAGGGCAAGCTAGTGGTCGTACATAGTCGGATGACAACGAGGAGATGCCATTTCAAGATCCTGAGCACACCATCGACTACATCTTTGGGGGATCATCGGCACACGATTCAAAGTGACAGCTTAAGGCAGTCGAACACGAGGTAAACTCCATTGACCCTCCTCTTATCAATAAGATACCGAAGTGGTCAGATGTCACCATCTGTTTTGAGAAGGTTGACTTCCTGATCCCTTCCACTCAACCAGGTCGCTTTTCGATCGTGGTCGAACCCACCATCAACAACTGTCGAGTAAATCAAGTATTGATTGATAGTGGTAGCTCGTTAAACATTCTATTTACGAGTACCCTAGACAAGATGCAAGTACCCAGGACCAAGGTAGGACTGGTATGATACTCTCTTCATAGTATCGTACTGGGGTCTTCGGCCAAACCCATTGGTCAAGTTTCTCTTCCTTTAACATTTGGTTTACCAAGTAATTTCAGGACGGAGAAGATCTCCTTTGATGTGGTTGATTTTGATACGGCATATAACGCCATACTCGGACGACCAGCTTTGGCAAAATTCTTAATGATAACTCATTATGGATATCAATGTCTTAAGATGCCAGGTCCCAAAGGAGTAATCATAATTCACTGTGATAAGAAGATGGCACATACGTGTGACCGTCGATCCCTCGAGATGGTTGGTCTGATGCCAACACGTGAAGAAAAAGGGCAGCCTTCGACCAAGCAGTCAAAGCCTAAAGATGCACCTAAGCCAAACGACCAAGTGAGAGAGGTTCCCCTGGATCTGAAGGAGCCCTCGAAGATTGTTCACATCGGGGATACTTCCGACCCCAAATAGGAAGACACCCTCGTTGCTTTCCTTCGGGTAAACGCAGATGGCTTCACGTGGCAAGCATCCGACATGCCCGGAGTCCTCAGGGAAGTAATCGAGTACAGGCTAGCTCTACGGCCTAACAAAGTACCCGTAAAACAAAAATTACGGAGATTTGCTCCTAATCGACGAGATACAATAAGGTCAGAATTGGACAAACTACTTAAAGCAAGCTTTATAAGAGAAGTCGACTACCCAGAGTGGTTGGCCAACCCTGTAATAGTTAGGAAGTCTAACGGTAAGTGGCGAATGTGTGTAGACTTCACTGACCTCAATAGAGCTTGTCCAAAAGATGATTTTTCTTTACCTCGTATCGATCAGTTGGTTGACTCTACTACTGGTTGCGAAACATTAAGTTTTCTAGATGCATATTCTAGCTACCATTAGATTAATATGTGTCTACAAGATGAAGAAAAGACCGCATTTATTACTCCACTTGGTACATTTTGTTATGTCAAAATGTCATTTGGTCTAAAAAATGCTGGCGCTTCTTTTCAATGCTTGATGCAATCGACTTTTTCACCTCAACTAGGCCGAAATTTGGAAGCCTATGTTGACGATCTAGTCATAAAAAGCATCAAATGGCTTGATCATGTTTCAGACTTGCAGGAGACATTCGACAACCTCAGAAAACACCGCTGGAAACTTAATCCTGAGAAGTGTGTGTTTGGAGTCTCTTCGGGAAAATTGCTTGGATTACTGGTCTCTATAGAGGGATCGAAGCAAACACCAAAAAGATAAAGGTCGTCGTGCAAATGCGCCCTCCAACCACGAAGAAAGAAGTTCAAAAACTCACAGGGAGTATGGCAGCTTTAGGTCGTTTCATCGCACGACTGGGTGAAAAAGGACTACCTTGCTTCAAACTTCTAAGGAAGCACGAGGGTTTCGAATGGTCGGAAGAGGCAAATGCTGCCTTCTAAGGATGTCAAGAGATATCTAACGAGTGCTCCTGTTTTAGTTTCTCCAAAACCAGAAGAGACGCTCTTAATTTATCTAGCTACCACGCCACAAGTAGTGAGCGCAATACTGGTCGTAGATCGTGAAAACATCCAATGACCAATTTACTATGTAAGTGAAGTTTTACACGGGCCTAAGGAGCGTTACCCTCAAGTACAAAAACTTCTCTATGCCCTCCTCATGTCTTCGAGGAATCTGCGACATTATTTTCAGGCGCACAAGATAATTGTGCCGTCCGAGTTTCCCTTGGAAGTGATCCTCCAGCATAGGGAAGCAGCGGGACACATGTCTAAATGGTCAGTAGAACTTGGGGAGTTCGACCTCTATTTTGTGTCCCGAACAACCATAAAATCCCAGATCTTGGTAAACTTTGTCGCTGAATGGACAAATCCTGAACATGTTACGGACCCCCAATACGATTCCCATGACCAGTGGACGATGTACTTTGACGGGTCACTTAGTTTAAGTGGCTTGGGGGCTGGGGTGGTCCTGAAATCTCCTAACGAAAAGACCTTAAAGTATGCCATTCAATTAAACTTTCAGGCCACTAACAATGTGGCAGAATATGAAGGTTTGCTACCTGGCATACGAGCTGCGAAAGCACTCGCGATTCGACAACTACTCGTAAGAGAAGACTCTCAACTAGTCATGAATCAAGTCAGAAAAGAGTACCAGTGCTCTAATCCGACTATGTCTCGGTACTATCAGAGGTTTGAAAGCTTGAAAAGCATTTTTTCGGTTTTGAGGTACAATTCATCCCTCGAAAGGATAATTTCCTCGTAGACCAGCTTGCTCAAATAGCTTCTTCTCGATCGCAAGTACCAAAAGGAGTATTCTTAGAACAACTCCAGAAGTCGTCTCTAGTTGAAACACCAGAGACACCTCCTATTGAGACAACCTCTCTAGAATACGAAGATACCTGGATACATCCCATCTATGAATATCTTCAGATGGGTTGCGTACCCGATGATGATCTCGAGGCGGATTGTTTATCCCGAAAGACCAAAATGTATACTTTGGTCGAAGGAGTCCTCTACAAACGAGGCACTCAAGGGGTACTCATGCGATGCATATCGCAGAGAGAAGGACTAAACCTCCTTCACGACATACATAGGGGCATCTGTGGAACTCATGCTTTCTACAGAACGTTGGTCGGAAAAACCTTTTGACAAGGATTTTACTGGCCAATAGTTCTCTATGATACCAAAGAGCTGGTTAAGAAATGTGTACAATGCCAGTTTCATTGCAGGCAAATACGCCAACCAGCTCATGCATTGCAAACAATCTCTCTATCTTGGCCTTTTGCGACCTGGGGTCTTGACATCCTAGGACCATTCCCAAAGGCTCCAGGAGGTTTCGAGTTCCTTTTTATGGCTATTGATATGTTCACAAAATGGATCGAAGCCGAACCTGTGACTGGGATAACAACGGAAGCAGCAAAATGGTTCGTGATGAGAAGCGTGATCACTCGGTTTGGGGTCCCAAGTCGAATAATCACAGATAATGGTAAACAATTTTCAAGCACAAAATTCCAAGAATTTTGCGATGAGGTGGGTACCAAGCTGTGTTACGCCTCTATTGCCCATCCCCAAAGCAATGGGCGGTTGAACGAGCAAATGGCCAAAAAATGCAGGGAATTAAAACTCGAGTCTTCGACCAGTTTGTTAAGCGCTCGGGGGCTTGGGTACAAGAATTACCCTCAGTACTATGGGCAGTTCGTATGATTGCTAGTCGGGCTACAGGTGAAACACATTTTTTCCTAGTTTTCGGTACTGAAGCCATGCTTCCTCTAGAACTAAAGATCATGTCAACAAGGGTCGAGAGTTTCAACGACTCAGCCCAAGAACAACTTCGAGCGGATGACATTAACCTGCTCGAAGAGAAGAGGAATCATTCGTTCAGCAATTTACCAGCGAGCCCTATGCAAATACTAAGATCGTAAGGTCCAACCTCGCAGCCTTGCTGTAGGTGACTTGGTATTGAGGAAAATTCAATCTCATCCTAATCGGAACAAACTTTCCCCTAAGTAGGAAGGTCCTTACACAGTGGTCGAAGTTGTGCGACTAGGTTCGGTACGACTGGCAATGGAAGACAGCCGAATTCTCTCTAATTCTTGGAACATAGACCAATTACGCAAATTCTATGTGTAATCGACCAACACTACAATAAAGCATCAGGTTTTTTCCATCTTTATTGACGTACTTTGAGTAGTGTTTTGATAATTTTTTCAACCATACCCTGGTCGAAGGTTCGCCTACGACCAGTTCCTAGTCGTAAGCTTTTCTACCACAATACACTGGTCGTAAGACATACTACGATAAGTACCAAATTCATCTTTACACTGGTCAAAAGGATGGTAACATCACCTAGTCGAAGCTATCCTCTCTACATGTGGTCCCGCCCATTAGAAGGAACTTCCTAGTGTCGACTCGTTCCTCTCTTTTTGCTGCCAACACAAAGAGCTTGGGTTTAAAACATGGTCGAAATAATGTTAAGTCGACTCTTAGTATCTTAGTTTATTTATTCATTGATTTTTGAAAAATAAATTAAGCCGAGTACACTTTTCAAATTTGCTCGACTACTTTTGGTAAACTCGCTTCGTTTTAACTGGTCAGGGGAAGTTGCAACACCTAGTCGAAGACTTTCCTCTCTGCACACGGTCCTGCCCATTAGAAGGAACTTCCTAGCGTCATCCTGTTTCTAACTCTTGCTACCAGAGTGAACCTACCAAGTGCACTAGAAAGAGTTGAACGAATTTTTCAAAGGCACTCGAGATGTTTATCTAACTCAAGTTGACCGTTCTTGATTTGATTAATCTAGTCGGAGATAGTAACATCACCTAGTCGAAGCCTTTCCTCTCTGCACGTGGTCTTGCCCACTAGAAGGAACTTCCTAGTGTCGACTCGTTCTTACTCTTTCGACCAGTGCATGATAATCGTGATCGAAAAACTACAAGTTAGCTAAAACTCTCTTTTTAAGAAGACCCATTTTACACTATTTACTTGGTTTATCTAAATAAACCAAGTAAATAGTTGGGGGGCTAGGATAAAGTTATTAACTTGATTTCAATTCTTAGTCCTGCTCTTTTTTCAATTCATTATCTTATGAGTTACTAACTACTCGTCAAGATAATTTGCGGGGAAGAAGAAAGTATATATATATATATATATATATATATATATATATATATATATATATATATATATATATATCAATAGCAAAAAACTTGTCTTTATAGGATCCAACTACAGACTATTCTGACTAGGGGGATCTTATTTGCATATTCTCCGTGACTTCCTTGATGATCGGCTACATCTCCACCATTAACTGCTCCGCTTCTGCTTCAGAGCAGTCGAAGTCATCTATGACGGGTTGCAGATTAAGGCTGGGGTCATGAGCTTTAAGTTTTGCAAAAACAAAACTTATTCCCTCTTTGACTGCTTCTTTATCGAATCGACTTGGTTCGTCCTCAGAGTAGTCAAAAACTCTTGCGAAGTTCCGACTTGATCACCAATGGCACTCGAGTGGGTAATCATCGTATCTTCACGAGTGATTCCCTCAGCATGAAGGCCACCGAGTACATTTTTCAGAAGAGAAATGTTGTCTTGGAGGTTAATCTTCAAGAACTTCATCTCCTCCTGATTGCGAGTCGAAACCTCATGAAGTCATTTTATTTCAACTGCTTGCTCTGAAAAGAATAAGACCAGTCAGATAAAATCACCTCGAAAGGAAAATAAAACTGATCACAGGTAAAGATTTGCTTATCAACTAGTCGAGAATCCAACTTGTTGACTTCCTCCTGCTGAGAGGCAGCATTCTTTATGTGGCGCTCCTCCCATGATTGAACCCCTTGGTCTTTTTCTTTGGCGATGCGGATAATCTTGTTAAGAGCCAGGGTATTTTCTTTGACCTCGGTTTCAAGCTTCCCTACTTCGACCTTTTTTTCTGAAAAAGAATATGAGTTAGAAAAAGAAAGGAAGGTCGTAAGCGGTTTCAAGTTCAGCACTTACCATTTATTTGTCCCTGCAACCTTTGGATTGCAGAGTTTGCCTCCTGAAGCTTATTCAGGAGGTCTTTATTCTTCTCACTTAGCTTTTTTGTCTCGGCTTTCTCAAAGTCGAGTGAATCAGCTAAAGATTTCTCGTCGCTCTTGAACCTACAGAGGAAAAGAGTAGACATCAGTATAAAACAAGCAGTTGTAAGTTATTCTATGACCGAAACCATGTCATAAGTTTTTCTACGACAACACCCTGGTCGTAAGTCCTCCTTCGATCAGAAACTAGTTGTAAGTTTTTCTATGACATTACCTTGTCATAAGTTCACCTATGACCAATACCAAGTCGTAAGTTCTTCTACGACAACCTCCGTGAGTACTGTATAAGTGGTCGACACATAAAACGACTACGAATACCAGTTACTTACCATATCTCTGCTTGCTCGCAGAGCATCGCCTTCTCCTGTCAGAGCTGGACAAGTTGTCTGTTGTACTCAACAACAGTAATAATTTGTTCCAAGGCTTTCTACATAAAGAAAGACAGTAAGAAACGAGAAAAGACATATATGTGAATATCGAACATCAGGTACTTACATTCATAGTCGTTCGAGCAAACGAAGATACTACCATTGTAGGGTTCTTCAGCTCATCAATATCCTAAACTCGGTCCCACCATACCTTTTCGAGACGCTTGTCGTCGAAAACATCACCCCTGTTGGGAATGTCCTTAGGGTGAGGAACACGAGTACGAGATCTAAATGCGCGAGATCCTTCGACGGTAGCAGGAACGAAGGATCTGAAGGAGTGGTCGAAGAATTCAGACCCTTCTTCTTCTTCGAGGGTAGCAGCATCGCAAGCTTGACCTTGGGGGCTAGGAAGATCATCCACAATGATTTCCTTCCCAGCGCGGTGATCAAGTGCTTCACCCCTATGACTGGATGCCTCCGCCGCTACCTCTGCCATTTTTTCTTCTAGCTCTGTAGGACCGAAAACGCGACTAGAGGGAGGTGAATAGGAGCATGATCTCTTTTTCGATTAGATCGGATTCAACGCTATTTTCACTCCAATAGCTACAAGAGCTATGAAGATCAATATGCAAGTATAGCAGAAGCCTTGTATTGAATCCTAATCAAAACCCTCAAGCACATCACTCAAAAACATAAAGATGTGGTGAATACAGGGAAATCGGTAATACATCTGTCCATGGGTGGTATTACCATATATCGGTAATACCTCTGTTCATGGGCGGTACTACTGATTCTACTGGAGCTCAGCCCGAACCAAATCAAAAATTAGCACAACTTTTGATCTACAACTCCAATCTTCATGAAACTAGAAACATAACCTCTCTAGGATGTTAGGAACTTATTCTAACCAAGGATCATAAAGATCATTGCCAAAGTTCTGACCTTTATCAGTTTGAGTGAAGGTTGCTTCAAAACCGAGCAAAATACAAAAATGGTGATTGAGATGATTTCGTGGGAGGAATCAATCCAAGATGGTTAAGGATGGTCTCCCATACGTCCTAGCAACCTCAATCACAGGAAGAATTAAGCCAAAAGCCTTCAAGAGCAAAAACCCCTAAAATCTCCCTTTCTTTCACCAAAACCAGGCAAAATCAAAACTTAGATCCAAAAGCTTGCTCGAGTGTGGATGATGATCAAGATGACCTTAGATCATACCCCACACATCCCAGCAAACAAAATCATAGCAAGATCCCAAATAAAAACCTAAGGAACACTAAAAATCCCAAAGGCATCAAAGAGAGAGCAAGAATAAGAAAGAACTCAACTTGAGGCAAATCTTGCATGGATTGATTAGATGGAAGATTGTTGGTTTACAGCCACTCCATCTAGGAGGACAAAGCTCAACATATGAGCACACACTCAATCCAATCCCTAGAACCCTAACTCTCCACCTTTCTTCCCAAAACCCTAAAACACAAAATAGGGCTATTAAATGAATGGGGTTCAGCCACCACACCTTGTGCAACTAGCACAAACCTCTATTTATAGTGGAGGCTAGCATCTAGGGAATATTCCCATTTGGGCACCTATTAAGCCCACACACAAACGGGTTTAACTCACGCACGCATCTCAAAGCGTCGTCTTCATCTTTTCTTGACCTAAACTGCTTCTCCTTGCGTCATCTCGCGCCACGGTTTAGCCAAGACCAAAAAGGTGGTTTCGCATACCACCACTTTCCACTTTTCCGGTATAGGGCAATTTTCCAAAATACCCCTCTACTGACCTTTTGTGATTCCTTCGCCTCGAAGCATCTCCCATGCTCCGTCTTCGTCCATGTGATCCCAATGACTTCCCGCCAAGTCTCTCACGCGTCCGGATGCCACCGAACCATCCTCGCTTGCAACCGGGACCAAGTCACTTGTTGCACCACATGTCTCACCATCGGTAGCTTCCGCTCCGGTTCCTTGTCCTTGTCTTCTCGGCTTGTAAGCACTCTGCTAGCCTTAGTCATCTTCCAGCACAACCTCGATCGTTCTGGACCTCGGTTCTCCTAACCTAGTCCCGATCTAGTCCGCCTCACCATGACCTAGCTCTGGTGTCCTTCACAAAGGCCTTTGCTCAGACTTTGCCTTCTATGGTTCTTGTCCATCTTGCGCCTTGCTTGAGTCCAACCATCTCACCCGACATCCACGACCGTTTTGGACCTTGGTTCTCCTAACCAAGTCCTGGTCCTCCTCGTCATTGACCATAGTTGACTCCAAGTCACCTGTACAACAATAGACCAAGCAACCATTTCCGGGCACAAGTTCTTCACAACTTGACCCATGTTAGCCAAAACATGCATCATGAAACATCTATGCAATGATAACCATGAACTTGACCTAACCCAAATCAAATTCTCCAAGAGAATCGACAATCAACTCAGAAATGGTATTACGCCGTGTAAACCCCAGTATTACTGCATTGCGGTCATACCGCTCAAACAACTGCGGTCATACCGCCCTTTGGAGAAACCCAAAACTCCTCAAAAACATCTCTTCCGGAAAACCATACCGCACTTCAACTGGTGTTACCGCCATGCGGTATTACTGCCATTCAACTTGCGGTCATACCACTCCAGGAGAAAACCAGAAGCTCCAATACACCTTCTCTGGAATATACATATCGCCAAGAACCAAACGGTACTACCAGACTTCGGTAATACCGAATCTCAACTACGGTATTACCGTTTCACGAAAATGCTCAAAAGTCTTAGAACCGAATGCCCTGCCACGTGGATGGTCCGGATTGATTGGGCTGTTTGGACCGCGTGTCTTAGTCGTCTGATCTGGGCATTGTTCGGACGATCCGAACGTCCAACTTGGTCTGGACCATCCGATTTCAATCGGATGCCCGAAAGAACCCTACACGTTCAGACCCCTTGACTTGCGGTAGTACCACTCCACACTTGTTGTCATACCGCACTACAGTAGTACCGCTCACTACACGCCGGTACTACCGATTTTCTTGACACTTGCTGAAAACAGGGATTTCGACAAACCTTCAAAGCAATTGCCAATTGTCTCATCATCCTAAGATTGTGGGTGCATCCCCATGATATCCACAGGCTCCACGACCACCTCAGTGGTCGTAGCTGCTTCAGCAAAAACAACACCTTCCACCACTCGGACGGCAGACAATCCTTCGACCACTGCCATCGTCATTTCTCCCACTACCGAAGAGATGGCAGTGGGTTCCTTGGCAGGAACATCCTTGATGGTTAAAGGAGCCGGGCTAAGATCATAAAAAGGGAAACACGTTAGATGGTAAAAAGCAAAAGCTAAATGTTGTTCTTACACTTTTGTCTTTCTACATACCTTTGTGTGCCGGACTTGATCTTGAATTTGGAAGAGACCTTCCCCAAAGAAGATTTCTTCGACTTTTTTTCAACCACGTCTAGTTGAGACTCGAGTTGAGGAATGGCCACGACCACGTCTGGTCCTGGGTCTTAAGTGAGCACAATTGCTCCTTGGGCCTCCTGACTTTCCGGATGGTCGAGACCTGTCTCGACCACCTCAAGGTCAGCACTGCCCTCGATGACAGGTACGGCTGGCGCAAGAATCAGAAAAAGGGATATTACAAAGCGGTCGTAAGTTTTTCTATGACCATCACCATGTCGTAAGCTTTTCTATGACAACCCCCTGGTCGTGATCGTAAGCCTTTCTACTACCAGTACCTGACCGTAAGCCTTTCTACGACCAGTACCTAGTCGTAAATTTTTCTACGACTACAAAGTCCTAAAGATGAAATCAGCTCTTGATTACCTTTAGGTGCTCTACTTTGTCCTCTGGAGACAGGACCGCCGGGATTTGAGGAACCGCCGCATTCTATGGCGGGGGCTTCTCACAAACAAGCTTGACTCGAGCGTCAACCTTGTCTTGTGAGAGGTCTACAGGAACAAATAAAACTTCCAATAAGCCAAAATCAAAATCAACAAAAAGCTAAAGCTAGGAGTTTACTTATCCTCCTCGTAGTCCCTGGTCGGGTCTTGCGGCCCCGAGTACCTCCACATCGGATGAGCCCTCTTCTTCAGAGGGCTAATGCGGTGCATGATGAAATCCTTTACCACGTGCCATCCAGTAAGCCCCTCTTCCTTCAAGTCTTTGATGGCCTAAATCAAGGGGTCAATCCGACCAAGATCTTTGGGAATCGAATCCCAAGTAGAAATCTTCGCGGTCAGATTTCCGACGAAGGAGAGGCTATCCTCATTGGTTATCTCCCAATAGAGCCACCTCTTCTTCCATCCCGGCCACGACGACCGGGTGAACATCTAAATATACTCCCTCGACTTCCCATCATGGGGTTTCAGACTACAGCTACCGGTGACTCCATTCAGATGAGTCATTCCATAATAGAACTGGATCAACTCCAAGTCAGCCGGAATCCCCAAGTAGGCCTCGCACAAGTACACGAACATGCCCAACATCGTGATGGAATTGGGCACAAGGTTCACCAACTCCACACCGAAGTGTTCGAGTATAAGGGCGAGGAAAGGGTGAGCGGACAATCGAAGACCATACTCACAGAACGCCTAGAAGACAAAGATCTGCCCAATCTCCCCAGACGGACAATGCTGCCCAGCAGCTTCAATCCACTTCATGAACTAGCTCCTTGGAATCTTGTCGGCGGCGACCAAAGCCTCGATCTTGGTCGCATCCATCTCTGATTCGACCCATTAGGAAGCGGCTCCGGCCATCTCTCTCAAGGATCGGAGATTTGGAGTTGGGAAGATTTCAGGAGATCGTCGATTTGGTCGAAGGTGGAGAGCGCAAGAACTTGAAGAACAGTGGGAATGATTTGGGGGGGAAAGTAAAAAACATAAGTCTTACCCCCGGTAAGTATTTATAACCACTGCGCTTTGAGTTAAAGCGTAGCGACCAGCGGTTGCCACCGCCGAGCTCGCTCCATGCGACCAGTCTGTGAGAGTCGATTTAGATTATTAAATTTGTCTGCTCAAGAAAACCGAGCCTGTCTTCACACCTCAAGCGAAATTACCTTCTTGACCATGTCATTTTCTGGTCAAAAGCAATAGCAATCGGAAAGAATTTCTCTTCTGACTACAGTACTGTGACTACTATGTGATCGTAAGATCTCCTACGACCACCTTGTAAGTCGTAAGTCCCTCTACAACCTTCTTGACCAAGTCAATTTCTGGTCAAATTAAACACCAGTCGAAGAGTTTTTCCTTCAACCACCTCTCTACGACCATCTACTGGTCGTAAGATCATCTACTGCTCATTTCCTAAGTAAGTTATTTTCACTTGAAGCTAGGGGGCTAGATGACGAGGATATAATAATCCTCATTTAATTATTTATCTGTCATTCATATTATGGATAATTATGACGTCATATGGTTCTTAAGTATACCCCTTAATATTCATAAGGGAGAAGCTGGAGGTCGTAAGTTCTTCCACGACCACCCCATAGTCATAAGTCCTTCTACGACTACTCCATAGTCGTAAGACTTTCTACGACTATGTCTTGATCGTAAGCTCTTCTATGATCAGTTTATGGTCGTAAACTATTTTACAACCATCCACTGGTCATAAGCTCTTCTACGACTAGTCTCTAGTCGAGATGGCTTACAGACATGTGGGCCTAATTGACCAGGGAATCTTCCACACCATATTTAAAGATATGGGCAGTAAACTACGCTGTTATTCTCTAGAATAATGGCACGATTTAACTCCATGTCATGGTGATAACTGTCTCGCAATGTAGGAACGTTACTACACCCACAATAATCTCCAGTAGCGGCTCCATAATCTGGAACATTAAGGCACCCTTTGGACTGGAAGAACAGCAACACACTCCGAGTACTATAAAAGGCAGAATCATCAGGGGAGGGGAAATCAAGAGAACAAGGTGCATCATTCTAGTATTTCTCTTGATATTGTAATCTAACATACTCAATACATACACACAGGATTAGTGTTGCTATTCTCTCAGGAGAAGGCCCGAACCTATATAAAAATCCCTATGTCTCCTTCTCTGCGTGATTTTGAGCCTAGGGGAACCCCCAAATTAAACAATCTTTACGTAAGTTCGGTTCTAAAACACTGACATTGGTGCTGCACTTTCATGGAGGTCTTGCAAATAGACCATATTAATGAGGTCAACCGTAGAAGTAGAACTTGTAGCACTTGACACAGCCACTGTTGAGGCTGAATGGCTGAGAGAGCTTCTGTTGGACTTGCCATTGATTGAGAAACCAATACCGACAATATTGATGTACTGTGATAATAAAACAGTGTTGGCTAAAGTCACAAGTACCAAGGATAATATGAAGTCCTCAAGACATGTGAAGCGTAGGCTTAAATCTGAGAAACTCCGGAGTGATGGTAGACCCTTTTACAAAGAGAAAATTAAGTATTTGCCACTGCAATGGAGTGCATTTTAGGATTTGCCACTGCATGTGTGTGTGACATCTGGGTCCCGGACCCACATGTCACACACACAATAGTGGCAAATCCTAAATTACCACTGAAAGTACAGTGGCAAATAATTGAACTCCCCTTTTACAAAGGGGTTAGCACAGAAAGCGATTTCAGTTGCATATATGGATATGGAAATAAAGCCCATTTGAGTTACATCACAATGGTAACCCATACCTTCTTGATCGGAGATCCCGTGACTTAGGCAATGGGGAAAACAAGTTGATGTTGTAACAAGAGAGTACATATTCATTGAATCCATGTCCTAATAGACAAATTACTCTTGACTGTATAGAAGGTTGGCATAAAGCCTTATATATTCTGTTATCCAAATGAGGAAAAGGTATTAGCCTGCAGGATACCTAGAAAGAGTATAACTACTTGAGCCTAACTGTGTGGTCGCAGTTCACAAGAACATGGCATTCTCTAGAAAGCTCTTGAGCAGATAAGGGAGCATGACCAAATAATGCTCCGTTTAGGCACAGTTCTTTAACATCCTACTATCAGTTGAGATTTCAAGTGAAATCTAATCACGAAAAGTTGTGAATTCAAGGCATAGTCCATTCATCAGCTGTGAGAAGATGAATCTTGTCATTCTAGGTGCAAGTTCAACCCGTACGAGATTTACATTAAAAGACTGGCATATTAAAAATACTTCAGCACAATATCTTTGACATCTTTTTGCTTCTTGCCTTGGAATTGGTGGGAGATAGTTGGAAATTGGCCAATATGAGTGAGGCCCATTTTCTATAATTCCAAAGCATGTATGGTTTAGTACCATATTGCTAAGGCAAGGTGGGGTGGAGTCATTACCACTCTTTGAAACATGTGACACATAGATGAGGGTGGCACGAGGAGGGCTTTGGCTAAACACACGAACGTGCGCATGTATTCGCGTATTTTCGCATGGAAAATCACGTGACTTGTGACTTGCGATGTGCGACCATGCTGTGACATGGCGTGCCACTTGGTAGACCAAGTCCACCTTATTTTTACTAAACAATGCATATCTCTATGTGTGTGTTTGAATGAGATTCAAGTGTTTGAATTTGAGGCTTTATTGGGTGTTGATGACAGGTAGTTACTATTGGGTAAATGGCTGTGTCGACGATCGAGTCATCGATCTTACGAAATAAAAGGGGAAAATAACGCGATATTTCTTGGGAGATAATGGGACTGCTCTTTATTGATATGAACTGGATTTACAAGGGGTGCCTTATGACCCGGATGGGGACTAATCCTAATTACACTGAATCTCACGCCTACTATTCTAATATGATGATCTTGTCTTGCTTGTCCCAGATTGTCGATTGCCCTTTTGTCTTATGCGCTCCACCTTTAAATAACTTCTGAAGAGGTGGTAGTTACTCCTGGAGAAGGCGTCCCTGGTGAAGCGTTGCGACTGGTCAGAGCGAAGTGTCAGTTGACAATGTATCAACTGCTCTGCGGTTAAGTGTCTGTGTGACACCTAACCGTATGGTGGTTGTTGTCAGTTCTTAGGATTATATAACATCATGTGGTTCGGAATATACAACACATGTTCCATTCATCACACGGTTAAGATACCAGTTCGTAGCTCTTCCAAGCAGCTACCTGGTCGGAGACTAGGCACATGACCTTTGTCCGACCAGGGTACCCATTATGTAACCTCTGGAATCCTTACAACCAGTGAGGTCGTGTAACATCCCAAAGTGCTGTTACCAAATTTAAAATAAATAAAGTTATTATTTTATTGGATTTTCTGAAATTTGTAAGAGTTTAATTGCTTTATTGGAATTTCTCAAATTTCAAAAGTCAAAAATAAACTTATTAAAGTTTTTGAAGTTTTATTTGAGTTAAAGTTGAAAAATAAAATTTTAATTAATTTCAAGAGTTTTATGGAGTTTTAAAAGCCTTTTCCAAATTATTTTAAAGCCAAAATAAATTTATTTGCAAAATTAAAAGGCAACTTTAAGTTGGAAATAATTTTATTAAGTCCAAAATAACTCTAGAGATTTCTATGAATTTTCTACAATTTTTGGATTTTATTTGCTATTTTCTAAAGCCTAAATGATTTAATTGAATTATTTTAATTTTCTAAATCAATTAAAATCCCAAAAAGGGTTTCGGGCCGACTTCCTTCCTTGGCCCATTCCCTCCCTCCGCGCGCGCCGGCCCACTTCGGCCTTCTCCACTCGGCCCGCACTGCCCGCTCCTCAACCCGCTTCCCCCTCTGTTGAGCGTCCGATTTACATCGGACGGCCATCATGCCTACACGCCGCACGCCCGTTTTGTGCCATCGGATCAAAATCCAACCGCCCATCTCCTTCTTCCTCGCATCTTTCTTCTTTCTCAAGCCGTGCCTCACCCCACCGCCATGACCAAGTCGCGGGAGCTCCAATCCGCCGCCAATCTCTCCCCTTTCTCCGCGTACATGTGCGCATTAAATCCCCCGCATCTCACCGCCCCACATCCTGGCCGTTGCCCCCTCATCCGTGTGTGTAAACGCTGGATCGCGCCATTGCCACCGCGATGACCGCTGCCCCGATCTCCCACCTCCGGCCTCCCCATGGCCTATAAATAGGAGCATTGTGAGCCCCTTATTCCACTCATCTCCTCCCCCAATTCTTAGCTCCTCCTCTCCTCTCCTCCGGCCACAATCGGAGATTTTTCTCCACCGGCCGCCGAACCTTTGGCCGGCGATTACACCGTCGTCGTCAACTCCCTGGCCTCCCCGACCACACCAACGACATCGCTGCCACCTCGCCGTACCCGTGCGCGCAATCACCCGGCCCGAGGACCTCCCGAGCCGCCACGCCACCGTGACCCGATTCGCGTTGTCGCCAAAAGTCCTCGCCGCCAGTGATTTCTCCGTGCTCGAGCGCCGCCGTGGTGAGCACCGAAACCCCTGCATACCCCTCGTTCTATTGCCGCCCTCGCTGGAGCTTGTCGTGGTGCCCCGCGCCAGTGAGCCCAAGCACATCGTCGCTGACCTTGTGCCGACGTGGCTCGCCCACGTAGGCGCCACCCGTGCGCCACCTCGGCACAAAAGCCCGCATGGCAGCCCGTGTCTGCACAAATCATCGCTGACGTGGCACCACATGTGCCACATCGCCTGCACCTCCCCTCATGTGCACTGTTCCGGTGGACCGTGTTCACCGTGAACCTTTGACCAAGCGCCACTACTACAAAAAGGCTAATACTGGACGCCTCATCACAGACGGTTGATCGAAACCGTCGGTCAGATACATTCAATCACGAGCGGTTTTGGTTTAGAGGCGTGCGTACTCTTGTGCGCGCTAAAAACCGCTGCGTGAAGAGGCAATATCACGAGCGGTTCATGTTGAAGACCGTCGTGAAGTATCACAGGCGGTTCTTGTTCGAAACCGTCGTGATATTAATCGATATCCGCAGCGGTTTTAAACACTAACCGTCTGTGAAGTATCACAGATGGTTCTGAACAAAACCGTCTGTGATATTAATTAGTATCACAGATGGTTCTTAAAAATAACCGTCTGTGATAATATCGCTCCAGCGTGAGTTAATTTCTTCATCGCCGATGCGTCTGTGTTCGTCGCCATCGCCGGCTCCCGATCGTCTCTTCGCCGCATCAATCGCTTCGGCTCCCGGCGCGTCTCTTAAATCTCACGCTCCGAATTTATTCCTTGTTTTATAAAAAGGATCATCCGCCATCCAAGATGATCATCCCCACATACTTATAAAAAAACAGAAATGGCTGCCTCTTCCTTGTCGCCGGCACTGATGGCCTTCCTGGCCGCACTGTACGAGCACCTCTCTCGGTATAAGTTGAACCGTGCTGCGGAAGAACACTGTTTGATCAACAGTGTCTTCACTCCTCTGCCGGCGGAGAATTTGCCGGAGCAGGTGACGGCCACCTTCCGCCGTCTTGACATCCTCCTCCGCCGTGTCTTCCGGGTGATCTCGCACTTCGGTGAGTTCTGGCGTCATCGTCGTAGTCCTCCAAACGGCGTTGCGTCTCTAGGAGGCTTACCGTCACTTGGACTGTAATCGAGGCGGCGGCATCGAGTCGACGGGTGAGAGACCCTCAAGCAAGGAAGAGAGCCTATGGGCTCAATTCTTCTTGGTTCAACGATCCGAGGGTCTTGGGAGACACTTTCGAGCAAGCGTCAGCGGTGGGCGCATTTGAGCTTCGTCACGATGATCGAGAACCGTCCGATCTTGACACCGTCGCCTATGAAGTATTGCAGATGGAGATAGCGACCTACCTTCGCTACTAGAAAAACCTTGTTTAATTATAGGTTTACGCTTTTTAATATAAACATGTAATTTCTTCATGTCATGTAATTGTATATATATACTTGAAAAAACCATTTCTGAGCGGTTCCATTATGGAACCTGTCGTGATATAGGATATATCACAGACGGTTCCATAATGGAACCATCCGTGATATGTCATATCCTGACGGCTCTATTATGGAACCGCTCGTGATATATCCTATATCCTGAGCGGCTCTATTATGGAACCGTCGTGATAATTATCACCGACGGTTCCATAATAGAACCGTCTCGATAAATCTCTTTATAAGTAGGAGCTAGCCCGGCTTGCCGCTAGGGTTTGTGCTCTAACTCGTCACTCCCAATGACCTTACTCTCGTCCGTTCCTCCCGTCGCCGCCGACGCGCGCCATTCTTCCGTCGTTGCCGCGGTTAGGCAGCATCTGGTGACCTTTGCAAAAGACACTCAGACGATAAGAGTGTCTTTTTTGCGTCACCGACCAAAGCACAACTTCTGACGACGTCAAACTCGTCACTCCCGGCTCTGCTAGGGTTTGCGCCCGCCCTAACCTCGTTCCTCCCCACCTCGGCGCCGCCGCCTGCGTGCCGCCGCGCCGCCCGACCCGTTGCGCCTGCTAGGGCCTGGCGGGCTTTGCTTTCCCCATCCTCCTCTATTCTCCTCTAGATCTGTTAGCTTAATGTCTTTTGTTGAGTTTGATTTTTATGCATGAACCTTAAGTTGTGTCACGATGTTTGTGTGATTTATGCAATGTAAAGGAAATGGATGAGGGTTGTCTTTGGTGGTGGGGTCGCCACCGTGGTTACCTTGTACTAAGGTCCCTCTCTGTCTCTACCCCCTTGCTCTGTGATGAAAATGGCTAGCTAGTGCTCTGCGATGGATCTGAGGGCTACTACTTGTGTGGTGGGTTTGAACACCCTTGGTCTTGTTCTCTTGTCGATAAATTGCTCAATGATGTTAATAGTCTTATGCTGAAATTGAATTGATAATTAGTTCATATTAATAGTCCTCTTGCTCTGTGATGTAATGATGTAAATAGTCTTATGCTGAAATTGAATTGATAATTAGTTCATATTAATAGTCCTCTTCTTTGTGTGATGTAATGATGTCAATAGTCTTATGCTGAAATTGAATTGATAATTAGTTCATATTAATAGTCCCTTGCTCTGTGATGTAATGATGTAAATAGTCCTATGCTGAAATTGAATTGATAATTAGTTCATATTAATAGTCCTCTTGTCGTGTGATGTAATGATGTCAATAGTCTTATGCTGAAATTGAATTGATAATTAGTTCATATTAATAGTCCCTTGCTCTGTGATGTAATGGTGTCAATAGTCTTATGCTGAAATTGAATTGATAATTAGTTCATATTAATAGTCCCTTGTTCATGCGGTCAAGTTCTCCTACATTGCGTGCAGTCGTCCTACTGTTCCATTCATAATCTCTTCTCTATAAAGTCTCCAGCGGTGGTACTTGTGCCATTAAAAGCGGCATCATATATATATTATTAAGTAGTCCTCGGCCACTTTAGGAATTCGTCCACATGACATGAGAAGAATGAGGCGGTATCCACGGGCAATCTCATTGAGCCCTTGTAAGTTTAAAAAGTATGGATGCAAAGAGGCGGTCGGACATCCAATTACGGATTGGGCGTCGCTATGTTGAAAGTGGCGTTGATCTTAACTTCTCCGGTGGGAAGTGGCATCATGTATTAGCAACCAACAATTCTTGAGCATGTAATTGTCTTTAAAGCCAACAAGAACACCAAGCAACAAGTTGAGAATTCTTTTGAAATATGAGAATGGTTGCTTAGTGTTCTTGTTGGGTTAAAACGATACTACTCAGAAAAGTGGGTCTCATCCTTCTCATCTTTGCGTGGGCGATCCCCCAAAGTGGCTGAGACTATAACAATATATATGTAATATATATATGATGCGGATTTAATGGTACAAGCAACCACCGCTGGGCCTTTATAGAGAAAAGTCATCACTGAGCGGTTCGAAACCACAAACCGTCGTGATATGTGCTATCACGAGACGGTTTGTGGTGAAAAATGCGTGATATGTGCTTATCCTGAGCGGTTTGTGGATGAAACCGTCTGTGATATTACTATCTCAGAGCGGTTTGAACCACAAACCGTCTATGAAAGTATACATCACGAGCGGTTCAAAACCGTGCATGATGACCTCATGTCATCATCGACCCATAAACTCGGGCGGCTCACGAAGCCGCTGCGTGATGGCGTTTTTGAACCGTCTGTGAAAGCCTTTTCTGTAGTAGTGCGCGGACCGGGTCCATTGACCGCAGGCCCACCTGTCATAGACTCACATTTTCGTTTAAAAATAATTCGGCCGAAAAATCCTTTTTCTGAGGGCTGACGTCATAATCTCGATTTTTCCTTTAGGAAATTAATTCGGGAAATTCCAATTTCATCATTTCATGTGATTTTGAAACTTCCCGGGGTTCGTTCTACTTCATACGAACTCCGATTTCGTCGATTCAAATTTCTAAATTCATATAAATTCAAGATCTAGCTAACTAAACTAAAATTATTTAATTTAGAGTTCATTTGAATCTTTATTTGAATTTGTTTGAATTTGGCTTATTTTCACGTTTAGATTTCGACGACTTCGGAGAGTTAGATTTCGACGCCGTTTGAGAGCAACTAACCAAGAAAGGCAAGTTACATTCTTGATCATATTTACACCCATTATTTAAAATTATTTAATTCTATTTTAAATTGTTACTGCATGCTTATTTATATTCAGTAATTTAAATTCCTGTTTTAAATTTATAGATATGCCTAAATCCTTTGTATGGCCAATATTGATATTGAATCAAACATATTGTCACCCTAGATAAAACCTAGTTGATACGATAGTATGAACTGGGATCATTTTGAGAAAATTATGCTTAATGATGCTTAGACCCAAAAATATTTGATTTGGGAGATTCTAGCCAAATGATCAACTATTGTTTAAGAGTCTATGGCATTGGTTTGTCATGGAAGATTTTGCAAATGTTTTTGAAAAGAAAAAAAAAGAAAGGTTGGTTTGTACTTGGGCGAAATGGATGGTTGGTGGGTGCAAGTTTATGCACGGGCTCAATGCAGCGAATGGTTGAGACCCAGGGTTTGTTTTGGAAGTCGACTAGTTAATTAAGGACCGGTCTGCGAGCCGTGGATTGTTAAGCCAAATCGTACTGCCACATGTCATGTATGGGAGGGACCTGGCTAACTAATTTGCAACGTTTCAATGTGGTTGTGCCATCCGGTTGTGTGGGTGTCGCGAAGACTTATTTTTAATACTCACATGGCGCAAGAGGGGATTATCGTTTGGTGCGAAGCCTACGATAGCGAAACCTTAGCGGGCATAACTACTTTGGGATGGCGCATTGTAAAGGCCTTGTCACGTGCTCTAGACTGCTTACCTACGGTAGTGAGCGGTGGTATCGACGAATGCCAAACAAACTAGAGAAGTTGTGTCTTGTGGGTAAAGCTGTACAACCTCTGCAGAGTGTAAAACTATTCGAATAGCCGTGTCCACAGTCATGGACATGCTTGGCAAAGCCACTCAAAGTTAGACTTTGGTTTTGTTTGAAAGGACTTTGTCAAATGGTTTATTCCAAATGGGAATTGGGCAGGAAGACTGGTGCAAGGGGGGTAGTCCTTCACCATTTGTGTATGGAGATTTATCCTACACTTGAGAATTATTGAATAAAAATGAAATTTGATTTTAGATATAGTATAACTGCTTTTGAACTTAGTATTGTATTTAAATTGTCAAATTTTGCTTTTGCACAAATAACCCTATAAGCCATCCTTTGTTACATCCATGTATGCATGTCATCCTGTTATTTGACGGGTGTAACTTGTGAGCACGGTAGTTGTGCTCATTCTTGTTTCATGCAAATAAATTTCAGAGGAGAAGGACTTCACCACCGGTGTGGATCTCGATGACTAGGCCGCTATCCCAGTCGATTGCCTCTAGTAGATCAGCTGGACTCCACTACTTCTTCGTCTTCCGCTGTGTTCTTTATTGTTGGCTTGTAAGCCTCTTTTAACTCTGTTGATTATTATTAATATATTTATGCGATTTATGGATGTTACCATATCTGTTTACTGTGTGAACTAGCGACTGATCATAGGACTAGTTCAGAAATGCACAGAGGATTTGGAAGTGTTAATCCCGGGTCCGACAGGTCGTTAGCCCTAGGGGTTATGACCATGAAGACGTATGGTCTTTTACTATGTATTAAAATAATACATAGAGGTTTTAATCCTCGTCAACTAGCCTCCGAACTTTAAATGAACAGGTCGTGTGAACACTTTCTTCCGACGAAATCGTATCGGGCAGACTTCATTTAATGTCGTGACATACAAAGTGGCATGTGTTCACTTTAAAGTTGCGAACTTACCTTGTGAACTAAAAAGTTTTTGTGTCCGTTGGACTTTAGATTACTCTCAATTGTAGTGAAAGATCTGAAGCTATAAAATCCTCATTGTTGGGCTTTAGAACTCTTATGCTTTCAGATCTTCCTTCAATCCCCTTCAATTTCTTGCCAAGAAATCCTTTCCGACCACTTGTTGTTCTTCCGACCTCAAAGCCTCCTCCGACCACTACTCATCCCTTTGAGAAATTTCACCATGTCGGATAAAATCACAAAGTGGATGGCTTCAGATCTGAGTAAGAAGAAACCTGAGGCGCTAGAGAAGATCGAAATGCTCCCTGACAAGAATCTGATCAAATGGAGGCCAGTGGCTGGAGAGCACTTTCCAAGCCGCAAAGATGGGGAAATTCCAGTTTTCCTCGCCAACATCGAGTGTTGATTGAGGGTTCTAGTGCACAAATTCCTCCCCCGCGTTCTAGAATATTACGGGGTGGAATTGGTGAATCTAGCTCTAAATTTCATCACCAACATTAGTATCTTCACCTATCTATGTGAGGCGTACCTGGGAGTGCGACCAAACTTGAAGCTCTTCAGACATTTTTGTTGGATGGCGATGTCGGGGAGATCCACGGCGGCTCCTAGAGAATGCACACTGCGCCTTCACGGCGGGAAGGCAGATGAGTACATCCAAATGTACTTGAAATCCTCGTGGTCATCATGGAAAAAGAACTAGTTTTACATGATGGTTACGAGAGATGATGGCCTCTACTTCGCTGGACTTAGGGCGAACGAGAATCCCAAGTGGAGGGGGACTGTGGAGAAGACAGGGATGGTCGGAAGATGTGTGGATGCCATTCGAGATCTAAAGATCAAGGGCCTAACTTCCTGGCATGTGGTGAGAGATTTCACCAAACGCCGAATTAGTCCTTTGAAGCTCCGGACTCAATCCCTGCTCTGGTCCATTGGTCGTGATGAAGCAATTATGGACTCACGAGATGGTAAGTCTTTGAGAAAAGCTCCGACCAGTATAACTTATTTTTTGATTATCGTAAAACCTTAAAATCTGCTCTATCTCCCTCTTTTTTTTTAAAAAAAAAGCCCTTTCTCCTGAGGAAATCAGAGAACGGGTTAAAATGATCTGTGCCGGGGAGCCTAGTGAGAAGGCTGCATTTCCCGACATCTTGGCGATAGTCTCTGTTGAAGAGAGACTGGCAAGACTTAAGGTAGATAATCAATTGTCCTTTATCATATATACATATCCTCCGATCAGTTTATTGATCTTGCTCTAATTTTGTAGGCGGTCGGACTAAAAGTCATACAATCCGGTGAGGATTGTAATCCTACCGTGGTTCTGATCGATTCGTGCCCAGAGGCATTGGAAGAAGATGATTCTTCTGAGGTAATAGAGCATTTAAAATAATATATATATATATATACTCTAGATAAAGAATTTCATCACCTAATAAAACTTGTTTTTTGATTTAGGTGGAAAAGACTGAAGGTCCGCAAAGCAAAGCTGCGGAAGTCGTAGATAGGTCCTGATATCATTTTTGCCGATTATAATGAAGTGGCATTCCGGGTAAGTATCTACGACCAGTGTCATAGCTTCTCTTAAAAAGTTTATAGGAAACTTAAAGGAAAATGCTATTTTATGTAGCACCTGGTCGAGAATTTTGCTGTGGTCGGAGGACTGACCAAGCGAATAAAACTTTTGGAGCAAAAACACTCCAAATTGGAAAGTAAGAACTTTCCTCTTAACCCTTCTTCTTCTTTAACACTCTATTCTTCTTTAATTATTTTCCCTTATCATATTCGATAGATTTCGAAAAAATAAAAGAAGGGGTCGTGACTGATAAAGCCAGAATAACCCAGCTTGAAGAAGAAAATCAGGCTAAGGACCAGTCGATCGCAGAAGCGATGACCAGACATGAAACTCTTGAAAACAGAATTGAAGGTAATTTGGTCGTAGACTTGACTTATTAACCTCCCTTAATCATATTTACTTACTACTTGTTTTACTCGTATAGAGCAAAATCAAGCGCTGAATAGAGCAAAGAAAGCTCTAGAATTTGAGCAGGATAAAGAGGCGGCTCTTGTGCAAAGTCTTGATGAAAAGATCCATGTACTGAACAAAATGATCTTTGATATGGGATCAGGATCAAGTCCTCCTCCCTTAAGAGATCCAACAGAGAAAATGACCTATGTGGGCCAACTTCTAGAAGATCTCAAGGGTCTAATCAAGACTACTCGAGAGAACTATGCCCAGACTATGAAAGAAGGCGTAGCTATTATAGTTAGTTTTGCATTGGCAAAATTGAAGGCTTCCGACCCTTCCATCGATTTCCAAGCCATTGAAGAAGACTTCAACTGCTTGCCCGAAGATGCAAATAGGCTTCTCGAGGAAATGAAACCTCTCGGAAACAAAGTTGCAAAGGAAATGGAAGTCGAATCTCCATCAAGTAGCAATTAGTCTGGAGATATTCAAGAGTAGGACATTGTAATATAAGAATTATGAAATGTATAAAACTTACCTTGATGTCATCAGCAAGTCTTTTGTTTATCTTTTTGACTTTTAAAGTACTCAGATATGCCCTAGCCCCCGACTGATTTATAGTAGAAGAACTTTACTATATAATCAGTAAGCTATGAAAAAGAGAACTTGAAGTCTTACCCATTCTGCTTGTTTTGAAGGCATGTACTGATTATATGATAAAACCGATTGTAGTAATACTAGGAAATCAATTTGGTCAGAACCAGTGTATGACTTCGACTAGTTGTAGATCTATTTTGTAATAATTGAAACACCAAACAAAGCAGTATATGGTTGGAAAAAGACTTGTGTTAATGAAAAGAAAAAATATACAAAGATGTATGTAATGAATGATAAGCAAGCTTATTTATATATAGTATCCAAAACTGGTCGGAGGAATTGCTAAGAACTGAAGACATGAAACATACTTCACGAAACGTATTCAGGCTCAAGTCCGACTGGCAGCGAGGATCGTAAGAAAAGAACCGTCGCTAGGAAGCTCCTTCCAGTGGGTAGGACCACGTGCGAAAAAGGAGAGACTTCGACTAGGAGGCTTTCCGTGTCCCGGCCAGTAGCCAAACAAGAGCAGAGCAGAACAAAATTTTGAAATGATGAAATATGTCTTCATAATCTTAAGCATATAAATTGATACATGAAGTTATTGTTTATTATGCTCGTATTACTTATACAGCGTATAACTTAGAATTCGTTGCCAAAGAGTAATAGAGATCCTTGTAAAGGATGTCAAAAAGAAGGTTGTCTTCTCCGACCAGTAAATAACAACTGTAGATGACCAGAGTATAGTTACAGAAATATAAACAATATTGCTCGTCAAAATAAAATAAATGAATGACTAATCTTTATTTAAATGAAAAGAATTGAAAGAACGTAAAAAATAATTATACATAGAACTTACGCAATTGATCAATGTTCCAAGAATTAGACAAAACTTGCCCATCAGACATGGCTAGTCGTACAGAACCTGGTCGGGTGACTTCGATCACAGTGTAAGGACCCTCCCACTTGGGAGATAGTTTGTTGCGATTTGCTTAGTTCTGAATATTTCTGAGAACCAGATCACCTACATCGAGGCTGTGAGGTTGCACCTTATGACTATGGTACCTTCGCATGGCTTGTTGATAGACCACTGATCATACCAAGGCTTGGTTTCATCGTTCTTCAAGGAAATTGATGTCATTGAGTTGTCATTCATTCTGATCATTTTCGTTGAAACAATCAGTTCGAGCAGAGCCAAGTTTTAGTTTTAGAGGAAGCATGGCTTCAACACCATAAACCAGGAAGAATGGCATTTCACCGGTCGCACAACTGGTTGTGGTTCGAATGGCCCATAATACAGAAGGGAGTTCTTGAACCCAAGCTCCTGATCGTTTGATTAACTGGTCGAACACTCGGCGTTTGATCCCCTACATAATGATGCCATTGGCTCGCTCAACTGCTCCGTTGCTCTGAGGATGAGCAACCGAAGCAAAATGAACCTTGATACCAAGTTCGTCGCAGAATTCTTGGAATTGACCACTTGAGAACTAGGCACCGTTATCGGTGATTATACGATTGGGTATACCAAATCGTGTGATCACATTTTTAGTGAGAAACTTCATAGCGGTCGTCGTTGTTGTTTTAACAACAGGCTCGGCTTTGATCCATTTTGTAAATGTGTCAATCATGATGAAAAGGAATTCGAAGCCCCTGGGTGCTCTTGGAAAAGGTCCCAGAATGTCTAGTCCCTAGGTTGCAAAAGACCAAGAAAGAGGAATTGTTTGCAAAGCTTGTCTTGGTGATGTACTTATCGGCTATGAAATGACATTATCGCGCCGTCCACGAGCACTTTTGCATCATGAAGAGCGGTTAATAATAGTATCCTTGCCTAAAGGCTTTCTGACCGTTGTTACAGTAGGAATGATGTGCTCCACAGACTCCTTCATGGATTTGGTTAGCAATTTAATGCCATCCGTTTGAGATATGCATCTCATCAACACTCCATGAGATCCTCACTTATACAAAGTACTTTCGATCGAGTGTATGATTTAAGCTTTTAGTGCTGAGCGATCGGCCTCTACATCATCTTACGGAATTATGTTATCTTTGAAGATAATTGTAGATTGATGTCATCAATCTCTACCACGATCACTGTGGCGCCAACTATTAACGACCTGTGGAGCATCTATGTTCTCACGATCGGTTTGTACGACCTGTAAAGAATCATGTATGTTCTTGGAAGGCTCGACCACCGAGGGTGAATCGAGTTGCTCGAGAAAAACTCTGGGTGGGACGGTCGACCTCGTGGAGGCCATCCGTGTCAACTGGTCTACCAGAAAGTTTTCTTTTCTAGGAATATGTTGGATCTGGAAACCGAAGAAGTGCTTTTCGAGGTTTTTAGTATACGCCAAATAAGATGACATCTTGGTACTCGAGCATTGATACTCTTTCCCTACTTGATTAAGCTACTAGTTGAGAATCGCCTTTCACTAATGTCTGTGAATCCCAAGCGAGCAGCTGAGTCCTACCGATAAACCTTTGTGATACGCCACATTATTTGTAGCAGGAAAATTTAACTGGATGGCATACTTGATGTGTTCGCCAGTAGGGGATATCAAGACATCACCAGCCCTCGAGCCTTTTAGTATGAAGGAGCCGTCAAAGTACATTATCCACTTGTTGTGGTGTTCGTACTCGGGCCCTTGGGTGGGTTCAGGGTTTGTCCATTCGGCAATGAATTCTGCTATTGCCTGAGACTTGATTGCGGTTCGTGAGATGAAATGGAGGTCAAACGCTCCTAGCTCAACCGCCCATTTTGCTATTCGTCCTGATGATTCCCTATTTCCAAGGATTTGACCAAGGGGATACCCGGTTGATACGGCCACTTTGTGGGCCTGAAAGTAATACCTTAGTTTCCTTGAAGCCATAAGAAGAGAATAGAGTAGCTTTTGTACCTGTGGGTACCTTTCTTTTGGTCCATGTAAGACTTTGCTTACGTAATACACTGGTCGTTGGTCGTTGTCACGCTCTACAACCAGTACACCACTAACTGCCTGTGGCGTTGCAGCCATGTAAATTAACAATGTTTCTCCCGGTCTTTTAGAGACTAAGACCGGGGTACTTATAAGGTACTTTTTAAGATCTTCAAAGGCATCGTTTGCCTCTTTAGTCCACTCAAAACTTCCGTGTTTCTGAAGAAGCTTAAGGAAAGGCAATCCTTTTTCCCTTAACCTTGCTATGAAATGACTAAGCGCTGCCATACAGCTGGTTAGTTTCTGTACCTCTTTCTTCGTTGTCGGAGGTCGCATCCGGTAGATGGCCGATATTTTTATTGGATTTGCTTCAATGCCTCTAGCCGAGACTAGGAAACCGAGCAGTTTCCCAGCGAAAACTCCGAACACACACTTTTCCAGATTCAATTTGAGGTTATGCCTTCTCAAGTTATTGAAAGTCTCTTGTAGGTCTAGAACGTGATCGCCAGCGTTGATGCTCTTTATGACCAGATCATCAACGTAAGCTTATAGATTCTAACCTATCTGTGGATTAAAGGTTTTCTACATCAACCTTTGAAAAGTTGCACCAGCATTTTTGAGACCAAATGGCATCTTAACATAACAGTAAGTGCCATATGGGGTGATAAATGAAGTTTTCTCTTCATCTTCTTTACATATATTAATCTGGTGGTACCCCGAATACACATTTAAAAAACTTATTAACTCACACCCAGAAGTAGAGTCTACAAGTTGGTCAATACGTGGAAGGGAAAAATCATCCTTCAGACAAGCTTTATTAAGATCTGTAAAGTCAATACACATTCACCACTTTCCATTATTTTTCCTAACCATTACAGGATTGGCGAGCCACTGAGGGTGGTCGACTTCACGAATAAATCCAGCCTTAAGGAGTTTGTCAATCTCGTTGGATTGCCTCCTTCGATCGATGTAAGCGCGAGTTTACCTTGATCGAGTTTTTGTCGGTGGAGAGCCGACTGTGCTCAATCACCTCCCGAGGGACTCCAGGCATGTCGGACGCCTGCCAGGCGAATACGTCCTGATTTGCTCGGAGGAAGGAGACAAGCGACTCTTCCTATTTGGGGTCGAGTCTTGCCCCAACCAGTATCTTTCAAATAGACAAGTTAGTGTTTCCTGACCTAGGTGGTGACTTGGTGCTGTTTGGAGAAGCGCCTTTGTCGAGTGGTACCTCCTTTGTTTGGTCGGAAGGCTTTGGCGTTATTTTTGGCCTCGAGTGCTTGACCTGCACAGTAGATGGATTAGCCTCTCTGGTCGGAAGTTCATCGACCAGTTCTAAGGATTTACGATCACATGTGTAAGCCATTTTCTAATCTCTTCGAACCATGATGACTCCCATAGGTCCTAGCATTTTGAAATTTTGATAACCGTAGTGCATGACTATCAAGAATTTTGCTAAAACTGGACGACCTAGGATTCCGTTGTATGCACACTCAAAATCCACTACATCAAACGGAATCTTTTCTGTTCGGAAGTTGTCAGGTCTTCCGAACGTAACCGGTAGGGAAATTTGTCCTATCGGTTTAGCGATGGAGCTAGGAACTATGCCATGGAAGGTGTATTTCACTAGTTTCACCTTTGATTTGGGAACCTACATCTCTTCTAAAGCTCCCGCAAATAAAATATTCAAAGAACTACCACCATCTATTAAGACTTGATTAACCCTACAATTATTAATAGTAGGTTCAACAACAATAGGGAACCTACCTGGTCGAGTCGAAGGAATGGAGCAGTCTTCTTTGCTGAAGGAGATTACGGTGTCTGACCACCTTGATGGCTTGATGATGGTCAGAGGCTTGACAAGATTGACTTCCCGCTTCATGTCCTTCAGATGACGCCTTGACTCGTACGAAGACGACCCACCAAAGATCATGTTGACCGTATGTTGAGGCTCCTGGTACTCCATTTCTTCGTCGCCATCTTTGTCCTTCTTGGAACTTGTTTCACCGAGTTCCCGTATTGCGGGGAGTGGTCCTTTTCCTGCATAGTAATCCTCTAGTTTCTTTTGTCAGGCTCGATAGGTGCGCAAGTCATGCCCTGCCTACTAGTGAAGTGGACACCACTTCTTGTTTTTCTTGTACCCTTCGGTTGGAGCTTTTGCTTTGCCTCGACCAGTATAGTCTTTCTTACCCTTTGTAAACTTTTTAGGAATCGCAAGGACTTCCTTATCGTCAGGTCTACGGTTTTTCTTCTTACGGTTTTTCTTCTTCTTGAGAGCTTTTTTATTCTTCTTCTCCGGTTTATCCAAGCCAAGTTGGCGGATTTTATCCTTCCGATCAATGGCCTCACACCACTCAATCGCTTCACTAGCGGTGGCGTATTTGTCAGTCATGTCGAAAAGTTCGACGGTCGTTCATGGAGGGTTCATTGCTATGTCCTCCATAAACCGTCGATTCCTTAGACCTGTTTTGAAGGCTTGAATGACAGATGATTCTGCAACATCTGGTATGGAATTATGAACCTGGCTGAATCTCTTGATGTATTGACGGAGAGTCTCACCTGAGCCTTGCCGGATTTGGTGGAGGTCATCCTCCTTTCCAGGGCGGTCGTACACGCCTTGGAAATTCGCAATCAAAAGGTCACAGAGTTACTCCCAAGTGTAGATTGATCCGACTGGTAGGTTAAGCAACCACGACCGGGCAGACCCTTCGAGTACTGTGGATAGATAATTAGCCATCACATTTTCATCACCACTAGCTGCTCTGATGGCGGTGGTGCATATTTGGAGAAATTCCAATGGGTTTTTGGGTCCCGTTGAACTTGTCCAGGTTGGCTGTTCAAAACATGTTTGGCCAACGCACAGCTTGGAGCCCCGCAGAGAAGGCTCGACAACCTGTGATCGATTCATGGCGCCTTCTTTGAAAAGGTGCCGGATTGTAATCGGTCGAAGACCGGTTTCTGAGGTTAGATTGCTGGATCTCCGGTGTCCTAATCCAGTCGTAGACACTGTTGTGATGTCTTCGACCACCTGCTTGATTTAGACAGTGTCGGAGATCGTCTAGCCCAAGCGGTTGTTTCTCTCTACGAGGTGAGGGTGTGGTTGCCTGAAACAGCCTTCTCCCCTCGTGACTCCTTGGTCAGAATCATCAAGGAGGTCTTGGTATCGATTGTTCTCCAACACGACCATGTTGCCCTCTACTGAGGGAGGAGTGTTGGGATGAAGTCATGGTTTGACTTCCTGAATTCCTCTGTTTCCGGTATGCTTCCATTCGTTGCATGGTCTACTTAAGAATCTCTGATACTTGGCCTACAAGTTGTACAAAACCTAGGGTCTCTGCTAGAGCAGGGTTAGAATTATTCGACATATCTTGAACACATTGTAGGTTTCATATCGTTACCGAAGGTCTCAAAAGATTCATACTGGTAGTAGGTGTTCGAAGATCTGAACCTTCCCCCGACCTCCTGGTTTGTTCTGTCCGATCAACTACTCTTGGTGGGGCAGAGCCAGGCGAGTTAACTGATGGACGTCAATCAGTTCTGTTTCCTCCGGAAGTTGGTACTTGATGGCCCGTACCATTTCTACCAGCACGTGGTGGTGTGGTAGAGTGTGTAGGACCATGCAAGGCATCTTGATTTGCATCTCCGATCGCATTGACCTTGTGCCTCCAGCAGTGATCTTCTGATGAGCTTCCATCGTAACTAAAGGAGAACCTTCCAACGCTTCTACTAGGAGTTTCCACGACGGAGAGTGATCGGAGATGAGCACCTCCTAAGGTCTTCTTGGTGGGCTCAGCCTGATCCGGCGGACTACCGATCGTATGTTGAGCCTTATCATCCCCACTTAGCATATGACCAGCGGAGGTTTCATCAACACCGTTACCAGGTGTCGGCTGGCTCCTAGAATCGTCAGAAGCCGTAGGTGAGTACCTTTCAGCCATGATTTCATTGAGAGTATAGAGGTTCTCGAGTTGCGATGCTGAATTTTCGTCACCTTTTTTGCTGGTCAAAAGGACCGGGCTTGGAGCAGTTTCTGGACATTCCGAGCTGGTCGGAATGGCTGAAAGCACCACTTGTTGTAGTGGTGGATCCTCATCCATCCGGTCGATTTCGCTAAGGTCGGCGATGTGCAAACCGGCGGAGGAGGAGAATGATGACATGTCGTTTTCTTGCATGGCGTGGATACATCCCTCCATGTTGAGGTTGGAGTAGTCTACCAGGTTGAACCAATTCTCCTCATCCCAAACTCCTGCCATAGTCGCATAAGTGATTATGAGGAATGAGCGAGGATTTGATGAGCGGAGAGTTTCTTCAGGAAACTTACGTCTTCTTCCCCACGAACAGCGCGAGCTGTCGATGGTCGACTCGCCGATCTTACAAAATAAAAGAGGAAAATGATATGATATTTCCTGGGAGATAATGTGACTGCTCTTTATTGATATGAACTGGATTTACAGGGGGTGCCTTATGACCCGGATGGGGACTAATCGTAATTACACTGAATCTCACGCCTGCTATTCTAATCTGATGATCTTGTCCTGCTTGTCCCAGATTGTCGATTGCCCTTTTGTCTTATGTGCTCCACCTTTAAATAACTTTCGAAGAGGTGGCAGTTACTCTTGGAGAAGGCGTCCCTGGTGAAGCGTTGCGACTGGTCGGAACGAAGTGTCAGTTGACAATGTATCAACTGCTCTGCAGTTAAGTGTCTGTGAGACACCCAACCGTACGGTGGTTGTTGTCAGTGTCTTAAGATTATATAACATCGCGTGGTTCAGAATATACAACACGTGTTCCATTCATCACACGGTTAAGATACCAGTTCGTAGCTCTTCCGAGCAACTACCTAGTCGGAGACTAGGCACAGGACCTTTGTCCGACCAGGGTACCCATTATGTAACCTCTGGAATCCTTATGACCAGTGAGGTAGTTAGCCTTAGGGGTTACGACCAAGAAGACGTGTGGTCTTTTACTATGTATTAAAATAATACATAGAGGTTTCAATCCTCGTTAGGCTGGTTAAATGTATTAGTTACCAGTGGGTAAATGGTTGTTTAACCAGGATAGTTCATAGTCTGCATCTCTATATATATGCCTAGAGATGTCTAAAGCATTGCGCGTAACACTACTGTCTCCATTTCTTCTTTACTTCCTCCTGCAAACCTGTGCTATTGCATTGTGTTGTCTGAACGTCGTTAACTCTTCTTCTCGGCATGCACCATGAAGAAGGGGAGCGGTATATCTGAGCTGTTGCTGCCATGAAGACCTACACGAGGGACGGCAATAAGGTTTCTGGGTAGCGCACATTTACGTGACCGCTTACTTCACTAATTCATCTACGTTTCTACATTGCATCAAGTTTGCGTCTGCGCTGCTTCTTGTTCTTCATCGGATGTGGGGACCCCCGGGTTATTTCCGTAAGACCGATGCCTTCCCGGTCTTATGAAAATAACTCTGGGCCTCGGGTAAATGGATTCGAATTTAACTCCATCTAAGTGAGAGGTCTTTCCCGAACTAGAGCTCCGATGATCATTCGTACTGCCCCTCTGCAAGCACTACATGATAATCGGTTCTCTAAATAGTTCAAGACCCCACTTAATGAGTTAAAAGGGAATTCATCAACATCGAGTATGAGATCATGTTGGCTCCCAAGATCAGCGACCGACACGCTCATACTCTCGTTCAACATTGATCACATCCATATAACATTCATACAAAGACATAAAGAAAGACATACATCATAATAGTTCAAGTCTACATCGATTACAAAAGGGCCGACCGGCCAAATTCAATTAAACACTTAGAGTGGCAGCGGAAACGATATAAATAAACCAAATGTCCAGCAATGGTTTGCCCCATAACCCATGGCAACTGACTGGGAGTTAAATAATAGCATTACTCGTCAGTGTCGCCTAAATCGACACTAACGAGCTCATCGGGCTCGAAGTCTTCTTCACCTGAATCGCAGCAGGTAGGTTAAGCACAAATGCACTTGCAAGTCTTACACAAAGGTAAAATTAGTTATGCATAATGGACATTCAAAGGATAGCATTAGTGGCTTTAGTTTTGCGAAAGACGCAATAATTTCCAACCTACATGTACTAGGTTTTTTTTTTCAATTTGCCATTTCAAAATCAGATTTGAAGTAGAAGTAAAACATGTGATAAAGTAATACATTGATAAACAAATGAATCAAACAAAACCAAAGTGGTAGCCCACTTTGATACACTAACATGCATGAACACCCGTTCAGGCCGAATACCAAGTTGTACCCACCAATTTTTAGTTCAAAATCTAACAATAGTGGCTCCCAAATTCAAGCGATCGTCCGTAACCGTGGACATAGCTATTTGAATAGATTTATCTCTGCAGAGGTGTGCTACTTTACCCACACGACTCGACTAGCCCGTAAGCCTCCGGATGCCTCCGAACAATGACACACTTCCTTAGGTATGCCGACCGGGGAGAATCGAGATGTAAAGACCCGACCTGGGGTTACCCGAGAGGTCCTCCAAGACCACTCAGGAAGTCCACCAGGACCTCCCAAGAGGTCCAGCAGGATCTCTCAGTCAGTTCTCCAGGACCTCCCAGGAGGTCCAGCAGGACCACCTGGAGGTCTGGAGAACGGACCCAAGGAGGTCTTAGGACCCGGGACGTCCCCAAGTGCCAAGACCTAACTCGAGGGTGGTCGGGAGACCAAACCCGAGGAGGTTGTGAGACTTGGAAAAGCCCCAAGTCCTCTGTGTTCCGAACTAGTCCCAAGGATCAATGGCTAGCTCACACAGCAAAAAATAGTGGTAACATTCATCAACGCAATATTTATTTACAACAAAATAATTGGTTACAAAGATGGCTTACAAGCCGACGAAAGCAAAATATACAGTGGAAGTAAAATGACAAGTCCACCCGTTTCACCATAGGAAAATGGCTGGAGGGCACTGCCTAATTGATCTGGTCCTCATCTTCATCAAAGAAGTCCTCTCCTGCTCAATTATCAAATCAAGCAAGAATGAACACAACAACTGTGCTCGCAAGTTACACCCGTTAAATAACAGAATGCAATGCATATATGGATATCTCAAAGGAAGGCTTATAAGGTTGTCTTTGCATAAAGCTATGTTTATTTCCAATTACAGGTAATAAGTTCCAAAGCATGTAACCATAATTAAAATTCATTTTCAAAGTCTTCATTTTACAATTGGATAACATTCAACAACAAAGTGGTGAAGGATACCCTCCTGTCACAAGGCTCCCTGCCAAAACCCCAATTGGATAGAGATCCAAAACCATTTTAACAAAGCTCTTTTGAAAACAAAACCAAGATCTAACTTTGAGAGGCTTGCCAGCACGTCCATAACCGCTGACACGACTATTTGAATAGTTTTACACTCTGTAGAGGTTGCACACTTTACCCACATGACACAACATCTCTAGTTTGTTTGGCAACCATCGATGCCACCACTCACTTCCGAAGGTGAGAGGTCTAGAGCACATGACAAGGCCTTTACAATGCATCATTCCACTGCAGTCCACCCTCGCTAAGGTTTCGCCCCCTTTGGATTACCCATCCACAGGGTTCAGGCCCCCTCTTGCGCCAAGTGGGACTAACATTGGTCATAACATGACAAGCCATAAAAGACTACCCACTGCTCAACATGATCAACTGCAATGGAACTCTGCAAATTAGTTAGCCAGGTCCACCCTATCCTGGACATGTGATTGTACAGTGAGGCATAGCAAGTTATCGCTCGCAGACCGGTCCTTAACTGACTTGGGCGACAACCTCAACCCTGGGGCATCAGATCACATGACCCCCGTGCATAGACATGCACCAACCAAACAACCAAATTCGCTCAAGTCCAAACCATTTTCCATTGCTTTACAAAATCCTTTTCAAACCTCCATGACAACCCAATGCCATGGCTCAGCATTTAAAACATTTAGATAACATTGGTCTTTTTGGCAGTAAAACTCCCAAACCAAGATTATGGTCTAAGCATGTCTAAGCATAAATTTCTCGAGAGGTCCTGGCTCACACTATTGCATCAACCAGGTTTTATCTAGGGTGACAACAGATTTGAATCAATGTCAATATGGGTCGTACAAAGGATTTAGGCATAGCTATGAATTTAAAGACAAGTATTGAAATATTTGAGTAAAAATAAGCATGCAGTGACATTTGAAACCGACATAAGTAATTTGAAGTAATGGGTGCAACATGGTCAAGGGTGTAACTTGCTTGGCTCAAAGGCTCGAGTGTCTTCTTCTTCCACAAAGAACTCAGGCTCTTCGGTGCCTTCACAATCTACACGAGAAAAAACAGAGCAACTCAAGTAAAGCTCAAGTAAGATCCAAATGAACTCTAATGAAACACCAAAATAAAACCAACAGAGAGGCTTCAATAGTTTGGAGGAGGTCCAAGGGGCTACTCAAGAAGAACCAACAGCTTGGGAGGAGGTCCAAGAGCTGGTCGAAAGAGTAAGAGAACTGGAAATGAGGAAAAAGGTAAAGATGAAGGGCCACTCAATCTTTTATAGCCAGAGCTGCTGGGAGTTCCAAAGGCACACGAGTCCAAAAGTAAGTGAAGGAAAAGATCGGAGCATGTAGAAGAAGAGACAAGAGAAGGAACGGGCATTGCAAAAAGTGACAGCATTTAATGTGAGTCAATCAGCATTAAATGCACGAAGACTTCTGTGGCCCCAGAGATACGGCTGGGAAAAAGAAAAGGAGCATGACTGACAAATGGGACCAGTCAAAGCTCAAGCGAGAGGTCCTACGAAGACCTTGAGGAGGTCCCGCAGAGGTCAAGGGAGGTCCCGACCCGTAGAAGTGGTCTTTGCAAAAAGACCAGGGGGTGGTCTTTGCAAAAAGACCAGAGGTCGTGACCACAAGGGGTGGTATTGACCAGAGGGTGGTCTTTGCAAAAAGACCAAGAAGGGTGATCTTTACAAAAAGACCACAGGGAGGTCTCGACCAAGGAGTGGTCACGGCAAAACGACAAAAGGAGGAGGTCGCGACTAAATGACAAAAGAGGGGAGGTCGCGATCCCAAGGGGAGATCGCGGCTAAAGGACAAGAGAGAAGAGGTCGCGGCCTCAAGGGGAGGTCACGGCTAAACGACAAAAGAGGGGAGGTCGCAGCCTCAAGGGGAGGTCACGACTAAACGACAAAAGAGGGGAGGTCTTGACGGTTAAGATGAGATCAAAGGAGGTCTCAACGACCAAGATGGACTCAAAGGAGGTCCTGAATGGTTCAGACGAGTTAAAAGGAAATCTTGACGGCTAGGATGAACCCGAGGGAGGTCCCGACGGACAAGATGAGAACAAAGGGAGGTCTCAACAATCAGGATGAACCCGAGGGTGGTCCTGACGGTCAAGATGGAACCAAGGGAGATCTCGACGGTCAAGACCAACACAGGAGCGGTCTCAATGATCGAGATGGAGCCAAAAGAGATCTCGACGGTCAAGACCAACACAGGGGAGGTCTCAACGGTCAAGATGGAGCCAAAGGAGATCTTGACGGTCAAGACCAACACAGGGGAGGTATCAACAGTCAAGATGGAACCAAAGGAGATCTCGACGGTCAAGACCAACACAAGGGAGGTCTCAACGGTCAAGATGGAACCAAAGGAGATCTCAACGGTCAAGACCAACACGGGGGGAGGTCTCAACGATCAAGATGGAGCCAAAGGAGATCTCGACGGTCAAGACCAACATGGGGGAGGTCTCAACGGTCAAGATTGAAGCAAAGGAGATCTCGACGGTCAAGACCAACACGGGGGAGGTCTCAACGGTTAAGATGGAGCCAAAGGAGATCTCGACGATCAAGACCAACATGGGGGAGGTCTCCACGGTCAAGATAGAAGCAAAGGGAGAGGAGCGACAGAGAGGAAGAGACGCGAAGGAGCAGAAGCCGAGCGGACATGAGGGAAGTTCAAAGGAGGTTCAGATGGACACAAGGAGGTCCAATTGAAGGGGGAATTCAACCTGAAATTAGAATTCAAAATCAAGAACATTTGAAACGCAAACCCGAGCTAGAACGTCTCGGGGGTGGACGCGTCCCAAGGGGGAGGTCAACCCGAAGGGTGGTCTGGACAAGGAGGGAGGTCCGAACCACAAGGGAGGTCTGGACCCTTAGATTCAGATGAAGAGAGGTGGTCCAAAGAAGGAAGAGAGAACGGGGCCGAAGGAGAGCACTGGGTGATCAAAGAAAAGGAAGAACTCCAACAAACTCGAACAGAAACCGAACTGATTTAGTTGAAGTTTGATTTATTCCTTTAAAGCTCTCTTTTTAAAATCTCAGGTTAAGCTTTGAATTCTCAACAAAACCAAATGGTTCTTTTTATTTTAAAAATTCAAAAAGACTCCGAAAACCAGGGTGTTACACGAGATACGATAGTTTTTAGCAAGAGAATCCTATTGCAATAAGTCCCCCTTGCAAGATGTTCCCTTACTTAGTACAAGCGATGGATAGCACTTGCTAAGCGGCTCACAAGTTGTATTGGATATACCGATGCAATGTAAATAAACGAAAAATTGTGCTCCCATGTACACTATAGAAAATTACATCGGCTCCTATGGACAAATGATCAAACACAAGTATCCTCACACCACCTGGGACTTAACATAATAAAACCTTCCCCTTACTTAACCGTACAGTATCCATATCCCGCGTGTGATAGCACGAGTTTTACTTGAATCAACGATGTCACCAAAGTTCGGTCCTTGTTGGTTTGCACAAGTCAACCACATACCCGATCTCGTCCACGAAGGCACCCTCACTAGCAACCACTTATCCAGACCCAAAACTCTTTTAAAATAACAAAGTTTAACTTAGAAAATAGATACGAAGATCTAGAATAAAAAGAAGATAAGAAAGTTTGTATCTTCCATAATCGTCGGGTTATTCCCAACAATCAATCTATCGTGTCGAGACTTGCATGGCTAAGCAATCCCATACAATATATTTCAGACAACCAAACTTAAGCATGTAGGTACTAGAATAATTTAAGGATAACCTCTTGAATAGGATATAACTAACTACACATCACAAAAATAGCGACATAACAAAATTAGCATGCAAGCAATTATCATTGCACTTAACTAATCAAAATCTGGGATCAATATGATGCAAAAGAAAGTTCAAATGAGACTTGCCTTGCTGGTAGAGTAATTTCTTTCTTTCGGTGGCGTACAAGTCAATGTCAAAATCTTTGGAATCTATATAAGGACAACACCAAATAAACACCCAGAAAAGGCGAAAATACAAAAGTGCTCAGAAATGTATGAAATTTCTATAGTAGCTAGATGATGATTTTAGATGAATTTAGGTGAAAGAATTATTCCATTTGGATTTAGTATGTGAGAGTTATAGCAGTTTGAATCTCAGCTTTCAGGAAAATTCAAATTAAAAGGAATCGGTTACTGTTCACCAAAATTAATTATTTGGTCAAAATTTGTACAGCAGTGGTGGGAAAAAGGTTTACATAGGTAAATAGGGAATAAAATTATAAGACCAAAATATCTTGGTTCATCTTATTTGGAGTCTTTATGCCTTAGTTATGAATTTTCAAAGTTATCACCTTTTTCTATTGTAACAATAATAGAGTTATGGATCATTTTTCAAAACTATATTCTTTGCTACAAAGACATGTTTTAAACCTATTTTGAAATAAATTTCATTAAAAATTAAAATTATCAACACTGGTTTCACTCATTTTGGAGTTAGGATGAATTAGTTATGCATTTTTGAAGTTAAATACATTTTTAGTGTACAAATTATTGATTTCCAAATTATATAAAGCATTTTATTCTTTTCTTACCGGGTGCTACGCTAGCCACAGGCACTGACCGGTGGGGTCTGGTGAATAGTATGTTTTTCCATTTAAACTCAGATTTATTCGTGCCCTGACATGTGGGGCCCGCTCGTTAGTGACTTGGTCCAATAGACTCGGTCTACTGACGCACACGCACAGCGCACGGTGCTTAAAGGCTTAGACCCACATGTCAGTCGCTCTACTGCTTTCATTTAATGTGACTAATTTATGTGCACGGGGCCCACAAGTAAGTGACTCATTATTACGTTAAGACAACACTTAAATGCTAATCATCGCTATTAACATCTAACGTCCTTGCTACAGTGCCGGTCCGCGTACGACTACGGGAACTTCCTGTTCTGCGCGATTGCCTGGTGGCTCACCAGTGCTACGCGCCACGGTGGAGCCAGCCAAGTCTCGAGATAGATGCGCAATAGCCATGCGTACCTCTTGGTAGTGTCGGCGGCGACTGAGGTGGACCAGAACAGTGGCTAGCTGGAGAGGGGCGGCAAGTGAACCTCGGCCAAACATGCATGGACATACAAAGCTCCGCAGTGTCCAGAGAAGTAGGTGCCCAAGCATCTATAGGGCTAAGAGACGCTATCTGAGCGAAGTGGGTGCTCGGGGAAGCTTGGAACAGCTCGGAGGTGTGCCGGCGTCGAAGAGGGTGACGGTGGCGGTGCAGTTAAATGAGAAGGGAAGGCCCTGAGCAAAACAAAGAGAAGTGGATGATCGTAGCAGCTTAAGGATCATATGAGGATGCTATAGGAGCAAGGAATGGACAAATGCATTACTGGATCAAGGTGGGAGATGAGGGGATTGTTCTTCGGCCGAAACGGGCAAAACTTCAATTCCTCGAGATCCTGTCGTGCATTGTCAAAATTGGTTGAGGGGTTTTGAATATTAGGCCTAGAGACAACATATGACGCGCAAGATTGAGGTTAAAACCTACCGGAGACGAAGAAGACACTATGGTGCCCTTCGGGTGCGTGCTCTGGAGCTGAGAATGGCACCAAGGTGGTCCGGAAGCTACAAGGGCAAGGTAGGAGCTAAGATTAGCAAAAAAATGGAAACGGCATTGATCCTAGAGAAGAAAGGATGCATCCGGGAGGAGCTTACTTGAAAGATGCACATGGGAGAGCTTCTCCTTCCTCAGCCACCGAGAGGAAGAATGGTGAAAAGAGAGGGGTGCGAGGGAGTATTATCCTCGGGGAGTGACGGCAATGGCAACGAGACGAAACGGCGATGCCCTGGATAGGTGGAGCTGGGCGGCGGATTGACAGCGTGGACTAGAGCCACTCAGGGCGTCGCAATCGCGTGGAGCTCGTGCCCTAGCGCTCGTCAGTGAGAGGAGGAAGAAGGGCCTTACAGGCGGGCCCGGGCGGTCAGTGATACAAAGTAGCATGAGTCGAAGTTGGGTTCGGCCGGTGAAGCTAGTTGGTTCGGTTGAATCAAGTGGCTCAGGTCGGTTTTGTTTGGACCACTTGATCTTGATCGGACGGTCGATCGCGGTTGGTTCCGTTCGGACCAACCCGGTGCCTATCGAACCACCCGTTAGAGCCACACGATTAAGATCGGATGGTCTTGCGTGGCCCTAGTCAAACCACAGTTGACTGATTTTAAATCTTCTTCTCTACTTTGACCGAGGTCCTAAAAATAGAAATAAATTTCCTAAAAATCTGAAATAAATCAGAGTGGTTCCTAGGAAGGTCTAGTGTTCATAAAAATTCTTAAACCTAACTATTCATTAATTAATTTGTATAGTTTAAATTCAAACTTAGAATAGGTCATTGAAAAGTGTTTGAATTTTTTGAGGGTTGAAACTAGTCCCATAAATTTGGGAAAGAATATATTTATTCACGATAATTATTATAGTATTTGAATAAATTATATTCTAGGAACTTTAATAGGATTTGTTTCTGTTTTCAATTGGGGAGTTGCTTTAGGTTAAGGTTTAATCTTGTGATTAAGATTTTCCATGTGCAATATTTTATGCAAATGCTCGAAAAACACAATGCATGCTCATGAGATGCATACTAATTATCGTTAATTAATTTGGGGATGTGACATCGGAGCCATCTATAAGTCTTTCATGTGACTAATTGACTTGTTTACATTCTATTTTTATGTACATTACGAAGTACAATGAGTTGCCTGCTGTTAGTACTGATTTATGCATCATTAGTCATTTGCAATATTACCTTCTATTAAAATTTGGAATTAAAATAGCGCCCTCATTTTCAACAATAACTTCTCCTTCCACCCTTGAATCCTCTTCCAAATACGATCCTTCATGTACTCAAACACCTTGGCTTTAGAATGTCCAATATAATTAGGCAATCCAAGATACTTGTTGTTCAAGGCTTTAGTCCAAATTTGTAGGCATTCTTTGGCAATCTGTTTCTCTAATGTACTAGTACTCTTACTAAACATTATCGCTGATTTTTCCTTATTTACCATTTGACCTGAACATTCTCCATATAGTTCAAGGTTTTGTAACTGCTTATTCACATTACCATCAACTCATGACCAAATTATAGGTGGACCAAATTTTTTGGTGGCCACAAACTTGCAAGAATATTGACAAATCTTGCCATGGGGCATGGGCATGCCAAAAATTGTCATCAAACTAAGTGAAGGCTAAAATACAAGGGTATTACCAATGTTTGGTAAGGTTTGGTTTGGCATTGAACCAAACAGTCCCTAAATTCATGCAGAAGTTGAATCTTTCTTTCAACCAGACCTTAGAATTCTCTAAATTTTTTTTAAAAGAACTCATGTGTTCCCAATGAGGTCTTGCTTTTTCTTCACTAACAGCCAAATTTGTATTATTCGAAGAAGGCCTACTACAGATATCTGTACTTGAATTGTTTTCATTTGGGTAATAAACTTACACACTAACCCTGTGGTGTGTGTGTTTGTGTCAGTGTGTGTTATCGAAAAAAAAACATGTACTTCATTATCGTTTTTTGAAACTAAGCATATGATTTTCCTTTGTGATTAGTTAT
Organism: Phyllostachys edulis; assembly: GCA_036346405.1. NCBI lineage: Eukaryota > Viridiplantae > Streptophyta > Magnoliopsida > Poales > Poaceae > Phyllostachys > Phyllostachys edulis. Next base: position 33,687,493 of record CM070548.1, read on the forward strand.
AGCAAGATCATAGCTGATGAGCTACAAGTAGCTTAGCACCTAGAAGTTATAGTTGAACCACGACCCCTAGGTCATGGTGTAATAGTCCTACCTAACCTAGGTTGAGCTGAACTGCTGACTAAATCGCGCTAGCTAGGGAGCAATGCTGGTCGAGCCACGGTGCTAGAAAAAAAACACTAATTGTCTATTTGTCATTCTAGTTCATTACATTCGATTGGTCGCTTGTTAGTTGTTCGTTTGAACATTGTGTGCTCAATTGTTCGGTGCTAATTAGTTATAGAGATGGAAACCGGCATAAACTTTAGAAACCTTTCCTCGGGCATGAATTGCATTGCATCAGCCTTTTCTCTAGAGGAATCAAGTTTGGATAATTAATTTAAAAGGGAAATATTTGTGCACCCTTGGAGTACACATTTTTCTGTAGGAGGAAAATGTTTTGGTTTGAGAAAAAAAATGATAAGTATAAATAATTTTCAAAATAACATATTCCCTATATTCCCGCTAACTGCTAGAACTGCACCGACTAGTGGGGCACAATTTTAGCAGAAAGAGCGTTCCAAGCAAATAGGGAAAATTATTGTTTTGGTTTTGAAAATAATTTTAGAAATTGTGTTTTTACAAAAAGGTCCAGCATTCGGCCACTTTTCAAAAAGACCCTTATGATGTGGATATTTTACAAAATGGTCCTTAACTATTTTAAAACCGAAAAGAGCAAAAGTAAGGGCCTCCACGAAAAAAATGTTTTTCGAATTAAAATATTTTGAAATCAGCCTCGGAGAGCTCCAATGAACTACCAAAACTACCCTTTGACCATCCAAGTTTTACCAAAATGCCTTGGGAAGTGTTTTTACCATTTTACCCAACATGCAAGGTGTCCCTTGAGGTGGCAAGAGCTCAATTAAACTATGATTTTTTCCTTTCACAAAGTTAAAAACAAAACAAATTACAAATCCCTTAAGAGAGAGGCCTTGCATGTCAACAAAAGAGCACCATGGCCGGCTAAGACCATTGCATCGCCAAGGTGAGCTCATCCCTCTACTTATCATATCTTTATTATTCCTTAATTCATGGCTAATGCCTTGCATGTGCTTTGCCATGAAAAGGGAAGGGGGGCAAAGGATAGGAGATCAAAGGGAGAGTAAACCCAACATTTATTCAAGCATCAGAACGAACACTTCATTCCATTTCAAGCATTAGTCAACATTTTAGCATATCATTTTCTCATTGAAATCAAGGTAGGCTCAAACATCACTTCTTGTATAAAGTGCAGATTGAACTATAGTGGCCATGCATGTGTTCTGAAAAATGCTTTGAGTAACTAATAGATGTAGGTTGCTCTTAGATTTAATATTATCATTGAGCTATTGCTATAGATCTTGGATAGTATCATGTTCTGATCAGTTTTGCCCATGTGTTCTAGCAAGAATCCATTGTCTATTATTTGAGAATAACTAGCATGTATAGGATTTCTAATTCAGTTCTTACAACTATGCATCATATAAAGCTCTTGCATGTGAGGACCAAGACAATGCTAGAATCATAAGAAATATGCAGCAATGCTTAGAATAAATAGTTCATCATTACATACTTTTATTACCCCGATTAGTGATCCTATTTTATCTAGATCAATCACTGACAGAGAGAAATTTAATTCTAGTGTGTTGCTCAATTCAGGTCAAGACCTCAGTATATGATTTAGCAAGCATCACGCTTAAAGTTCCTTCTCAAATCATCAATTAGTACCATGGCGGCATCAAACATTCATCTATTCAAGCATGCATCCATTCATCCATGCATCATGCCCAAATCGGCCAAATAGGAGATAGGAGCTAGAGGTAGAAGAAGACCAAACCTGGAAGGCTAGGTGGTCGGCCGGAGTTGCAGCGACACTGAGCACCACACCATCTCACGACCGGCAGCATCGGTAAAGCTGAGGTGGAGCAGGTGAGGACGAGAGGTAGGAGAGGGAAAGACCAGGGGAGGTTGCGGTAGCGAGCCGAGCTAGCTCGACGTCGGGCGCAACCCCAGGAGCGACGGGAACATCAATCGGGAGGCAGCATCAAAATTGGACGGTGACCCCAGCAGCTAGGGTTAGGCACGGCGGCGCCATGGGAGCTCAAGAGCCAAATCCAGTACGGGAGGAGCGGAGAACATCTTTGCATTAGCCGGGATCAAGACCGGCGGGCTGGAGCGTAGTGGCGATGGTGAATCAGCAGTGGCACCTTGGGCCACTACAACAAGACCAATCTATTCTAACACACACTTTGTAACACATATAGCATGCGTTGTCGAAAAACTCAACTACAACACATATTGTCATGTTGCTATGATCCAAGTGTAGAAAGCTCCAAACATACTCAGCGCTAGTATGTTACAACACTTTGTAATGTACGTTACAACACTTAATAGACTTGTTGCTAAGGCAATCTACAAATTTTATGACCCATTTATCACCTAATGTTATACTGCTAATAAAAATAAATTGGTAATTATAGTGGTATGAAAGATATGATACTTTGTTGATGTAATTCTAATAATATGGATATAATCAAGGACAAACAATTTGTCGGTGAAAACGAGCAAAAGGGACTGAGTGTCTGTCAGTAATAGTATTTTCTTTTTTACTTGCAAACTGTGTGTCGAAACAATATGCACTGACTAAATGTCTATGGAGCATTCAGTAAGACCGAGACACCAAATTTATACCACAAAAGAGGAAATCCCTAGGTACAACGAGGGTTCAATATTTGGGCGTGATGGATGAAAATTCTGGCACAGCCGAGTAAAAATTGGGCTGCCCCTCAGAAACAAAATTCCCCGATCTCTCACGCCGACATCCTCAAATCCCTCGACGCCCACCTCTCCAGCACTTCCCACCGCCGTCATCTCCAGCACTCCCCGCCGCCGCCCTCCCAACGCCTGTGATCCCTCGGCTGCCTTCCCCTACTCAAACCCTAACCGTTGCCGCCCTACGCCATGCCCCGCCCCTCCCCCGACGGCGTTGCCCTTCCATGGTCCCTACCCCTACGCCTCTGTGCTACCTTCTCCTGGTAAAACTCTCGTTGTCGCCCCCTCACATGACCATGCTACAGCCGTCCCTTCCGCCTCCCTCCTACATTGTCACCCTCCCGATGCTCCCTTGCTGCTGCCCGGCCGTAGCAGGCCATACTCGGTGACCTCGATCTCAAGCTGGCCATCCCTGGCGTTGTCATCCTCGATCTGGTCTTTGATGATCCCTACTCCAGCTCCCGCGGTCCCTTGCTGTGTATCTTCCCTAGCCTCCAGGAAGCACGTTGACGACGAATGTAAACAGCAGCACATGGTGAGCTCATACATCATGTGCCTTAGGCTTTCTCGTTTCGTTCGCTAGGTCCATTTGTTAGTGAGAATTTTCATTTTTGTTGTTCATGGTCGGGATGCAGGAAAGTTAAGGTATACAGGGGGTAATGGCAATTTGTGGTTTGTTTAAATCTGATGATAGCTGATGGATCTAGTTTGAGAATTAGTAGGTGATGAGTTGATGCTGCTGGGCATATTGTGAAATCAGATTGGTGATGAACTCTTGCACTTATAATAATTGGTGATGAACTCTTGTAGATCTCTTACTAATTGTGAAATTAGAGAACACTTCGTATAGTCAGAGAGCTCCGCTGATGAACTGCTCCCATTTGCAATTTTTCATCATCATTTGTTGTTTTTTTAGTGGAGAAGATATAGGAACAAACTTGAATAAAAATATGTGATGTTTTCTACATTGGGTTTATTTAAAGGTCCTTTTTAGCTCCAGTAATAACTCTAATAGTTAGCTGCCACAAATTGTATTAGGCCTCATGGTATTTCCCATCCGGTGTCAATTTGGCTTGGTTAGGCAGTGCATACTGTAGCTAAAATCAAATAAGTTTGTATTGTTTGGATAAGCAACTAACTAGGGCTCGGTAATTAGCTTTTATAAAGTTTAGTACAACAAGCTAGCTGGAAATTCTGAAAAAAATTATTGTTGTGTCTCTTTGTTTGCTTTGAACTGTCATGTGAATCCTAGTGTGATTTGATAATTGCTATAATGAATATATAAATCTGTTGATTTTTCACTATGTGCAAAAATATGTTATTGTGCATATATTTTCAGACTTGTAATTGCTGACCCTTGATGTACTATCAAACATATTTTTAAGGTTGACTTGTGTTGGCATCATCAAAGGCTACTTCCAACTGTGATTATGCTGTAGCTTTGGGTGTCAATGGACATGAGGTACAGGTGAGGAAATGCAAGCATTACTGTGTTATTGTGCTTGTTATGGCTAGTTGGCTACCGAGTTTTTTTGGGTGTATTCTGTTTATCCTATCTCGATTGTTTATTACCTTTGTCGTATATTTTTCATAGCTGAATATTAAGTAATGATATCAGATTTCTAAGTTGATTAGGGTTGTTTGCTATGATTGATTCTTCCAGCCAATTCTAATGAAAAAACTAAATAGTGCACGGTGATCATGTAATCTTGTAGTGATATTGTATGTTATCCGCTGCATGTTTGAGGCTTTGATTTGAGACTATTAATTGAATTGGTTTTGTAAGAGTTATCATTATGTATTTATTGTCACATGAACTAATGCCAGAAATCTTCTAGAAATAATATTTTTATCTCGGGTCTATTCATTCAGATTAATTGTTTGTTGGCTCATTGCATTTCAGTTGTTTTGTCATATGATATGATGATGTACCTATTGATAGCTAAGTATATGGTGTTGTTTATAACCACAATATGACCCCTTTTTGTGTGCAGGTTGCTATTCGTCTGGTCCTTTATCACGTCCTATTCACTCATGTTTAAATATCATGGTGAGAATTTTGACTATTCAGGACCTTTTGAACTCAAGCTAGAGCTACTTTAAAATATGGCATGTAATTCTCCTTATTTGAATTGTAGTCTATTTAAATTGATGAGTTGTTTTCTATCAATATTCATGCATGTAATTGGATAATGTAGCATCAATAATTGATAATCTTTCTGTGATATTATGCTTTTTGTCGTGAATTGCACTTGGTTCTTTCAATGCTTATATGGAAATAATTCCATCTCAGGTTCATAATAGTGTGTGTCGATTTGATATTCTCACTTACCTTTAAGGGAGTACTCTTGACCATTGACTGTAATGGGGATGTTGTCCCGATCTTTTGGTGAGGATGATACAACTTGATTGGTGGAAACTAACTCTCATGATCCAGGCTACAACCGTCAATGACCGTTGCACCTGCAATCGCTGAACCAACTTCATGTTCGTTATTGACCTTGTCAGCAGCGAGATCGACCTGGCTACGAAGGTCTTTTCCTGCATGCAATCAAGAATCAAGCAAGAAAAATAGATGAAGCAACGAACTTGCTGAATAGGAATTGAGGAACACAGATGGATGTATTGAATAATTTGGGGGGTTCTGACGATAGCGTCTGGTTGCACTAGCCGTACAAAAAAACAATGGTGTTTCTAGCCTAAGCTGAAATCAATCTAACAAAACCCGCCAAACCCTAAGGGTGGCGGCCACTATCTAAAGGAGGGAGAGAGGGGCGGCCACTATGAACAGTACTGCGTGAACAGTGCCAAACCCTAGGTGTCCAGCCCGAAATACAAGGCCCATGGCCCATTAGCATAGGTGGCGCAACACCAAGTTCCTTTACTCAATTATTGCTAAGTGTTGGCCTAAGTAGCTTGATATATAGGCTTCATGCTAGATTCGGCTCAGCCTCAATATAGAAATATTCATTCCTCGTATGATCGTCTCCATGCTTGGTGCTGCCATCATCTCCATTTAGCTTGCCTCCCGATCCTTGATTCCTAAGTAAAATAATATCACTTGCTTTAGGAAGCATCATGGAGTTCATAGAATATGGATGCACTCTGAGAAACGAAGTTACCTGATAATTTAGTTGGCGAGCACGTGCTCTAGTAATTGGTCCTTGCACATTAGAAGCAGTAGGGATGGTTGTATCAGTGGAAGGGATGTCCTTATCAGACTGGATGTTTACTATGGTATTTTTCTATTGGTCCTGAACTTGCTAGAATGTGTGAAGTGCTATTTTGGGCTTTATCTTTTGGAAATTCAAATATGCCAAAAAAAAGCAATATGTGTTGTATTACTCAAATGAAATCAAGATTTTTGGTATATGCCACTCATACAAGTTCATGTTTTCTGTATGGCATTGATTTCTATTTCCAAATACATGTCAAGAAAACTTTGATTTTATGAAGACTTTGGTTCATCCAAGTGTGATGCAAATAACACCTAAGGCCTGAGCATTCAAACTTTTTGATGCAATGGTCTATTCTGTTTAACATGTTTCATGCTGCAAAGACCAGCTTATGGTGGGTCATGTAGCTCGTAGGGAGACCCCCCACTCCCATATATATATCAAGCATACATGCTGAATTTAGGTAAGCTGATGTGTTGTGGTCAATAGCTTTGAGTTGTACAAATTGCATCATACATTTTTAAGTCATTTGCTTCCATATATCTCCATTTTAGCTCTATATAGGGATTATGCCATGATTATTGATTAGACATGAAAATTGGTGGCGACATAGAGTGTTAAAGTAATATGTGTGTATGACTATATTTACATCACCAAAATGACACATTCTTTGTCTAATTTAGTTGTATTCAGTGCTTACACTACAACAAAACTATCATGTAAAGACGTTTTTGTTTTGACGTTTTAATGTCCATCTCTACGTCAAGAAACATCTCGTATGTAAAGAAACTTATCAAGACGTTTTATACGACGCCACAAAATCTTTACCTTAGCATCTCTCCACCTCCCCCTCCTCCGTCTCTCCAACTCCCCACTTCTTCGACCTCCCAACCGCGCCCTCCCTCCACGGCCGGCCTCCACGCCCGGCACCGCGCCGTCACTCCACACCCGGTGGCCACCCCTCCCTCCGCCCTTCCTCCACGCCCGGTCAAGACTCGCCTCCACGCCTGGCGCCTCCCCTCCGCGGTTCCGCAGCCCTTGCGAAGTCGTGACCTCACCTGCTGCCGCTCGGCGCTCTCCATCCACGCCTCCTCGGCGGCGTGGCGCCTCCTCAGCGGATCCAGCGGCGGCCACTCGATCCGGCTCGATCCTGACGGTGTGGTGCTATTTGTATGCAGGAGGCTCCGTGGAGGCGACCATGGGCGACCTCACCGGCTGGCAGGAGCAGCATGCCGTGCTTGTGCTCTCTAAGGCCAAAGTGGGTTTCTCGCGGATCTCGACTTGTTATCGTCCACTTATGCTTCCTATCCCTAAGAGATGGTTCTGAACTGCCAAGTGCTTCTTGTAGGAACTCGCCAAGATCCGGTACGATCTATGCCCACACCACATGAAGGATAAGTAGTTCTAGAGGATATATTTCCTGCTCGCCAAGGGCTACACCTCACCGTAAGCTCTTATTGTTAGAAGTTTTCACATATGTGCATTGTTCCAGTCGCAGAGCTCAATTAGCTTCCTCTGTATCGACCCACTATTGTTCCATTTGTAAAATTAGCCACATGATTTAATATGGAAAACAGACTAACTTCATAATAGCATCTCACTTTGGTTTTGTAAAAAAATAATTAGCACATGTAGCCCATGCAGTTCCTTGCTATCCATCCAAGTAATTGTAAATCCGAACATAATTATCTTCGTTGTGGATAGAATAATTTTCCGGTCCTTGTACTTGTTTATTCAGCAAAAGGGATTTGCATCTGAAGAAACTGTATTATGTCAAATATGAGTTTCTGTAGCTTTATACATTGAGCAAAAAGGGATTTGCATGATTGCATCTGAATGTTTTTTCAATAAAAAAATGCATAGATAACCTGAAGAAAAAATAACCCTCCATGATTGATCTCAAAGATGTAATCATTAAGTTGTCTTGTAGGGTTCTCTTGACATGCAGCCATTTTGCTAAACAAAAATGCAGAAGTTTCAGAATTCGGGCTAACATAATAGGCAATCATGTATGGTGGTAGACCAAATTTTTTAGTTAGTTTATCTGACCTTGCATAATATTTTCGTCACTATTCTCGTCAACAAGCCATTTAGACTTAAGAACCGAGATAGATTGTTGTTTGATGTACAATGGTCAGATATACTTCAGCTCCAGCTGTATTAGGATATTCTTCTTCTCTCCTAGCATGGATTTTTTTTTACAGCATCAACATGTGAAACACATGTTCTGTTTTTATAGGTATGAGTTATGTGCCATACAAAAAGAAAAGGTAAGAATAATGGAGACAAAAAAGGAAGCCAAAAGATGTGATTCTTGTTGAGGTGGAGATGCAAGAATCAAAATGCGAGAGAGAATCTCAAACATTATCGATTGATTCGTAATCTCAAGATTCAGAATTAACTTCGCTGAAAGCATATTAGGTAATGTTGGGAGTACTATCAAATTGATGTTTACTTTATTATTTCAATCTTTCTTTAGAGCTCATATTTCCAGTTGAGTTACCCAGGCTTCAAAACTGCTGCAGAAGTTTTCCAAATGCATGGGCAGAGTGTGCAATGCACTACCGGGTGGATGGAGTAATCTGATGAGTGTGCTATCGTAATGTTTGTATATGTAGCAATAAAATATTGAAATCAGTGAATTTTTATGCAGCACACAACATCTGCTAATAGTTTAACATAGCAGATGTAAAGTTCATAAGTATTGTGTTTATTTTTGTGCAGTTTCTTCCCTTCATAGTGTTTCAGACATTCACAGCTTTCTGTTTGCACAACCCCGTTGTTCTCGTTGAAATTTGACTAAAAATTCTGCTGCACTGTAGCATTTGTTAGCCATGTTGAGCCCATTTTATTCTAAATGCCCTTATTTATGTGAAGGCAGGTCAGTGTATTTCTTTTTAAAGATATTGAACATCCTGCTCTGTGAGAGTTAGCTGTAGACTTGTAGCTTCAAGTAGCAGGGCATTTCCATGCCCATCCATCGGAATGAGATCATGTAAGAAATAATTATCTCGCGCTAGTGGTAAGTTAGGTTCTTATAAATCTAAACTTCATGTACTTTGTATTTAATCATACCTCTATTTGATTTTTTTTATATTGCCTTTGTAGGTTTGGGTACTTGTTCAACTATTGACAAAGAAATAGTGGGCTAGGTTACATATAAAATCTTCGCTATTTAGGTACTCAATTTGTATGTCTAAGATGTTATATTATTTATGTTTTGCCATGTTTTTCTTATTATATTTTATGTTGAAGCATTTTTCGTAAAATTTCATGTCAATGATGTATTTGTGTTTTTTTTTATGTCTTGGTATGGGTAGAAATTAGCATTAGTTTTAATATGTTAGCTTACTAGAATTTAGCCTAAGGCGTGATCAAATTCTAGATCCGCCACTGTGGCAAGTGATAACTTCTTCCGACACAAAACAACCTAGTATGCTATATTATTCTAATTTCATTAAAAAAAACCTGTCATCTTACACTTTTCTAACTAGGACATTTTTTTTCAACCAGCTTTGCAGGATAATTAAGGACTACAAAGAGAATGCAATGGAGATGGAGGAGCTAATGTATTAGTTTCTCCTTGGACAAAGCTTATGGATAGATTCCAACTATTTAGAAAAAAAATGTGTCAATCCATAGGATCTTTTCCTGATGTATCTGCACCTTTTTTATATGGATGTTTGATTCAGTTGTGAACTCCACTTGGTGTAAATTCAAATATTTGTTGCTGCTATGAAGTGCATGCATGCTCTACTGTTTTCTTAGTTTGCTAATTATGAGAATATGATGTTTCCATGTGATGATATGTGCTCAACTTTTTTCTAGTTTTTTTTGGATGAGGTGGAATAATGTCTTCATATGACGATATATGTTTCCGTTTGTAGCAAAATGCATAAATCAAATTCGAAATAATCCAATTAAATTTGAAATAAAAAAAAGTTTACAGTAAGGTGTCCAAAAAGACGCTTTTGCGTACCTAGAGACGTATATAACGTCTAATGTGTATAAATTGTGCGCACATGAATTGAATACATTTGTAAAAGTGTCTCTATGTTTGTTGGCACGCAAATTGGACGCGTCTATATCACTAAAGACGTTATGTAAGTGCATATACTAAAATGTCTCTACATACATAGACATGAATTTTAACATCTCTATAAAGTGTCTTATATCATGTACATATGTTTTACAAGCGTCCCTATGGTTCTTGACACGGTCCATGGGGAGACGCTCCAAGGACGCTTTATAAAAACGGCTCTACTATCCTCTAGAGATGAAATAACACGTCTCTAGCCTATAGATTGGACGTCTCTATATGGGTGTTGTGTTGTAGTGTTATAGTTCTAGTATAGCCAATTTTTTGGAGCTACAAAATGACAGTTGTTCAACTCTTTTTTTCAAAACTGAATGACATGCAACATGTTTGTAGATGCATTTGTAAGTGATTTGTTTTGGTGTCTCGTCACTTAGTCAGTCAGCCTCTCAAGACAACATACATGATTTATTATTTGAAGAGCTCAGAGGCTGTAATCTGTTTTGTTCAGCATCTTTAGATGCTAACGATTCTGATGAAGCATCAGGAGGAGAACTAAGCATGCAATTTCTAGTGCCACCAACGTAATTTTTCCATTCAAGAAATTGTTAGAAATGCATATTGTGGCCAAGTCTATACATATTGCCCTTGTAATCTTTTTCCATTTTTTTCTTGTTCATAGAGTCAGACTGACATGTTCTGCTTGGTGAACACGGCATATCAGGTATTTACTTTAGTTGTGAAACCATGTCCTTGAGGATGTATTCCACTTTGTTCGATGATGTTTTGTACCAAAAGTAGTCCATAGTTTTGTACCTTGTAAAGTGAAGTTATAATAATATGAAGTATAATGATTTGTGAAAATTATCTTCATCTACAACGCTAGCCATTAAATAGCAAATTACTTTTCCTCTGTTGGTTGAATTTGGTAAGAGTTGGGTTCAGTTCATTTTTTTCTCATTTCAGGGGATTCGTCTATTTCATCTTTGAGATGATATTCAGAAACCACGACAAGCATGGTGAACCATAGAAAGATGGATTTCAAGAGCTATGAACCATAGAATTTTGTATAGATTGTGTGTTTTTTTCTCATGTATACTTAAGAGTAGCATGCAAAGATGATGTATACAAACATCTTGTGATAATTTATTCATGCAATGTATAGTCACCTTATTTTGTTTCTAGATTAATGAATGAAGTGTGCAATACTATTGGAAGATGTGAATATGTGCTCCTAACAATACAAAATATATTTGTTATGAAATGTTTGCGGGGTCATATAAATATATGTTTTGCTATTGATACAAAATGTCTTTGCTACTAATGTAATAGGTGTTGCCAAGAATGTTATCGTGTTATAAATAGTCGTATTTGTCGCTTATTGAAATAAATGTTGTTAGCTGTCAACACATTTTCTTTCATATAGCAATAGTTGTTATGTGTTGCAGTAGACCCGTCTTCAGCAACATGACCAACCACATCACTTATCCAATGTGGTGCTATAGGCCCTTGCAACAGTTATTGAGGGCAATAGCAACATATAATTATGTTGGTATAGGCCGATCCTGTTGTAGTTAGCGGAGGCGTCGAGTGAGGAGGTCACACACACACACACACACACACACACACACACACACACACACACACACACACAGAGAGAGAGAGAGAGAGAGAGAGAGAGAGAGAGCGAGCGAGCGAGCGAGATAGAGCCAAGAGGTGTGCTATGCGCGTGTGCTGCATGTGTGTGTGTGTGTGTGTTGTGTGTGTGTTGTGTTGTGTGTGTTAGGCTAGTGGGCCGTGTGTGTGCGCGCACTTGCTAGGCAATTGGGCCAGCCCAGCTGAGTTGTTTTTCGCCTTTTCTTTTTGTTTTTTAAACTTACTTCTATTTTAGAAATAATTTTAGTAAAATACACATCAAGTAAATAAAACACGTAATCACTATTCCATCCAATTAGATAAACCCCTTTTATCATTAATTACTTATTAATTTCTAATAAAAGAAGTTTTCTTTTATAAAAAAAGAAGGAAATCCTTGTCTTCTTCAAGTAAATATTTTCTTGTTTTTCTTTTTTCTTTTTCTCCTTCAAAAGCTTAGTCTTTTGGGGGAGAGTGACGTTTGATTTCAAACAATAGCCTAGACATGTAGACTTATTATCGACATCTACAGGGATTCCAATTTGGTTCTTGGTCCTTATCGGACTCCGTTGGTATTTTTTACGAGTCAGAGGGTCAAGGAAAGTTCTTATCGAACCTAAGCCTCAATACTCCAATTTTCCTTGTTTATCAAGCAAGTTCAATACCTTTAATCATATTTCTTTGGACTTAATTTTAGTACCAATTACTTGCAATCTATTCTATGTTATCACCTGCATGCGAAAATTTACTTTATAAATCCCTGAATCAAGATGACATATGAATTTGGTTATATGATGATCACTAGTATGGATGGTAGCTAGAATCACTGGTATGTGTTTATGGAAATCATGTTATTCCACTACATATGGGATTATCATATAAGGACTAAGTAACAACTGCCATAAGACACTCGAGCGTTGTTAATTCGCGTTGACCACATACCTGGTTATCTGGGCTTTGCCAAATAATTGTTCCAAAGGTTGTATCGTTGGGTGGCATTAAGGATCATTTGGCGCTTATTTGAAAGTTAGATTTAAGGACCCTCGAAGTTAGATGGTGGAAGTTGCAGCTTTTTGCCAGACATATACTCTAATGGAATATTGGAAAGGCATAGTAAACTCTTGGTCTTGGCCACACACTAAAAGAAGTGTGTATATCTAGTCGGCATTAAAGACATAGATGTTTGTGGATAAAGTAGCGCACCTCTGTAGAGTAAAAGTGCGACTGTCACTACCTGGTTTCGGATAGAAACTGCATCGCGGCAGGAAATGGAACTACTAGAGTTCCACTTGTGGTGTCTCATGAACAGTAGAGAATTCATAATTAAAACTTGATCAATTTGACAACAAATGTTTAGAAAACTATCTAGCACATTCTCAAGGATGTGGATCCTTTACTAGTATAGGTTTGGTATAATTGGATAGTTAGAGCATATAATTGCTGGCTTGCTATGGTTGAACTTGTTGAGTACCTTTTGTACTTATCCCTATATTATAATTATTGTTGTTAGACTTTGGGGAGTTCAATCTTGAGAGTCTTGTTACTGAGGAGCAAGACAAAGGTGATCCACAGTGGCAGATGGAAGAAGCTCAAGAGGATTAGGACTTCGATGGTTCCACTTGTTAAGAGTTGTATATTGTTTCTCTCTCTCTCTCTCTCTCTCTCTCTCTCTCTCTCTCTCTGCCCATGTAGCCTGCAAGACCCATGTAACCCATGTCTATATATATCCTCTCAATAATAAATAAGATGCATAGTTGTGAATAGCAATATCCTTCTCCTATCCTAAATCTAACATGGTATCAAAACCTCTCTCCCCAAACCCTAACCCTAATTCCCATCATCGTCATTGATCTTCTTGGTCCGCCGCCGGCCGGTGGGGCCCCGGGCCACTGGCGGTTCCCGATGACTTCTCCTGCGTGCATCCCAGATCGCATCCACCACCTCTGTCGTCTCTACGGCTAGCTCGGCCTCGGCATCCGCAGCCTCGCCACGCTCCTAGACCCCACGTCCGGAGCCGCACAGCCATAGCACCTGACCTCCTCCTCTAATTGAACTCCCACTTTCTCTGCCTCGAAGCCCGACACGCTGCCATCTGCCTCCTTGCCCATGTCCTCGCTGAGGAAGGGGGTTAATCTCCACATGCTCTGCTTCGTCCTCCACTCTACCGACGGCCTTGGCTTCAGGGGCGGATCTGGGCCTTGGGCAGGGTGGGCTGTAGCCCGAGGCCCAGAGAAAACAGTAGTGGAAATTTTTTTTAGAAATAAGCTAAAAAGAGTTAGCACAGTCAATTAGCCCGAGGCCCAGCCGCCTAGCCTCCCAGCTAGCCAAGGCGGCCCAGCCCACGCCCGAGGCGAACGGCTCCTTCCCCCAATCCCCCATCCCATTGCCCCATTGGCATCCGGTCGCCCTAATCCAAGAATCCCCAATCGCCGATCCCTCAAGGCCATCGCCTCCATCAGCGTCTCGCTGCTCGGCGACCTCACTCGCCCGCCGCCATGCCGCCGCCCTCCCGGCTCCTCTGCGCCCTCCCTCACGCCCGGCGCGCCACGCGCCCTCCATCGGCCCGTCCCTTCGGCGTGGCTGGGCAGCGCCGTGGTGGTGGTGGCATTGCAGTTCTTCTCGGCATGGTCGCCGACGATCAAGCGCTTTTCCTCAACGCTGCAATACAGAGCTCGCAGCCGCAGAAGAATGGTGAGCTCCCTACCTCCCTCGACGGTCGACGCAGCCTTGTGGGGAGTAGGGAGGAGCCGAGGAGGAGAGCCGGGCGGTGGGATACGGCGAGGCGGAGGCGATCCATTGGAGATTTGGAGGCAGGCGGTGGGAGGCGACCGGCCTAGCGGGACTGCGGGTGGAAGCGGCCGACGCCCGCAGCTTTGGCTTTGAGCTGTGTCGCTGTGAGGAATTGAGAGCTGGACTGTTGCCTGCTGGAGAGGTAATTGAGTTATTGAGGAATGAGGAGAGCTGAGAGCCTGTGTATGTGTTATACACTTATAGTGACTTATAGTCTTATACTGTTATTATGTCTAAATAAATGTGACTATGGTTAATTGGTAATTGGTAATCCGCCACTGCTGTTTAGGATTCAGGGGTATTGTGTTGTGTAGTGTGCGGATAAATGGATAATGGAGTAATTAGTAATGGACCATATTCTTGTAGACTTGCAGTTCATTAGTTGATTGACTTATACTGTTTTGGTTCTTTACTTCCTTGGTGCAAAATCAACTTGTTGCCTGCATATTTTTAATAAGTGTATTGCTTATTTAGGAATTAGAGATACAAAATGAAGAGGAGCAAGACATTGTCATCTTATTTTTCAATACAAACACAACAGTCCAACCAATCTCTTCCAGAAACAGTTGGAACTGGAGCTAGTCATAACGACCAAAACAATCCTCATGTTGAACTTAGTCCAGATGATGTAGTTGCCGATCCTGGGCTTCGAAAACCAATTGAGGAGTTGGATGTTAAAATTAGGGATGCTGCTAGAAGGGAGTATTTGCAATTGGGACCATGCCAACCAAGTGGACATAAATTCCCACGGAAAGATTAGGGAGGTTAGAAGAGGAGATTTCAGGAGTCATGGTTCAAAAGATATGATTGGTTGGAATATAGTGTTGCTCAAGATGCAGCATTTTGTTTTTATTATTATCTCTTTAAGCAGCAAAGAGCTGAAAACTTTGGTGTTGATGCCTTCATGAAGGTAGGGTTTAGTTATTAGAAGAATGTAATTCAATCTTTTGATGATCATGTTGGTAAAGTCAATAGTGCTCACAATAAAGCAAGAAGACATTGTGAGGCTTTTAAAAATCAGAGGCAAGGTGTGGATTATGTGATGACTGCTGCCACCAAAAAGGATGAGGAAGAATATAGAGGGCGTCTTACTATTATGCTAGGCATTGCAAAATTTCTTCTATTGCAAGCTCTGGCTTTTCGTGGACATGATGAGTCATCTAGCTCAAGCAATAAGGGAACTTCTTAGAAATGCTTAAATGGTATAAAGAGAAGGATGAAAATGCTGCAAAATTGCTTGATAATGCTCCTAGGAATAATTTAATGACTTCACACCATATACAAAAGCAATTGTGCAAAGCTTGTGCAGAAGAGACCACCAAAGCCATTATTGATGATATTGGGGATAGACAGTTCGCCGTACTTGTTGATGAGGCTTGAGATGCATCCATCAAAGAGCAAATGGCTGTGGTTTTGAGGTTAGTAGCCACAATATTTTTTTTTATGATTGCGTTTAGTCCAAACTATATTAACTATACTTTCTTGTCCTATGCAGGTACGTCAATATTAAAGGGCAGGTGATAGAGAGATTTCTTGGGGTTTAACATGTTTCTAACACAACATCATCTTCACTAAAACTAGCTTTGGATGGTACGTTGCAAATTCATGGTCTATGTATGTCTAGATTGCGAGGACAAGGATATGATGGAGCATCAAATATGAGAGGACAATTTCATGGGTTGCAAAGACGCATATTAGATGAAAATCCATATGCTTTTTATGTCCATTGCTTTCCTCATCAGTTGCAATTAGTGGTTGTTTCTGTTGCCAAGTGTTGTTCTTCTATCTTGGATTTCTTTAACTACACCACCATGATTGTCAACACGGTTAATGCTTCTTGTAACAGAAGAGATCAATTGGCCCAAGATCACCATAATAAAATTGTGAACAAACTAGAGATCGGTGAAATTTTCCCAGGAAGAGGGAAAAATCAACAAAATAACCTTGCCAGGCCGGGTGATACTCGTTGGGGCTCACATCATAAAACTTTGTGTCGTCTTCTTTTCATGTGGGATTCAGTCCTAGAGGTATTAGAGAACTTGAGTGATGATGCCACTAATGCAACATAGAAAACCACAGCTTCGGGATTGTTGGAAAAAATGGAAAGCTTTGAATTTGTATTTATCATGCATCTTATGATCAGAATTCTAGGCAAGACTAATGATCTTTCACAATGTTTGCAAAGGAAAGATCAAAACATTGTTCGTGCTGTAGGGTTGATTGGGACCACGTTGAAGACGATTGAGGTAATAAGAAATTATGGTTGGGATGAGCTTTTTGAAGAGTCAAACGCCTTTTGTCTCTAGCATAGTATCTTGGTGCCAAACATGTTTGATAAAATACCGGTTAGAGGTCATTCAAGGGGTTGTGGCAGTCAGATGGTAATTTACTATGATCATTTCCATCATGAAATATTTATTGTGGTGCATGACCAAATTATTGTTGAGTTGAATAATCACTTTGCTGAAAGATCTACTCAGTTATTAAGGTGCATTGCTTGTCTTGATCCAAAGAATTCTTTTGCCAACTTTGATGAAGAAAAATTAATTGAACTTGCTAGGATGTATGCTGCTGACTTCTCCCAATATGATTGTGTAGTCCTTAGAGACCAACTAGGCACATTTATTGCTGATGTGAGAGATGATCTAGATTTTGCAAACCTGATCGATCTTGGAAATCTTCTTTGTTAAGATGGTTGATCGATGAGACATGCGCTTTTCCCATTGGTATATCGTCTCATTGAATTGGCTTTGATTTTGCCAGTAGCAACAGCAACTGTAGAAAGAGCCTTCTCAGCTATGAGCATTATTAAAACTGATTTGCGGAATAAGATGAATGATGAATGGATGAATCATAGCATGGTATGCTATATTGAGCGAGATATATTTGCAAGCACTAAAGATGATAAGATTTTGGAGCGTTTTCAAGGAATGAGGTCACGTAAGAAACAACTATCTCGCGCTAGTGGTAAGTTCGGTTCTTACAAATCTAAATTTCATGTTCTTTGTATTTAATCATACCTCTTTAAATCTTTTTGATTTATTTTTTATGTTGTCTTCGTGAGGTTCGGTACTTGTCCAACTATTGACGAAGAAATGGTGGGCTAGGTTAGAGATGAAATCTTCGTTATTTAGGTACTCAATTTGTATCTCTAAAATGCTATATTATTTATGTTTTGTCATGTTTTTCTTATTATATTTTATGTTGAAACATTTTAAAAAAAGTTTCATGTCAATGAAGTATTTGTGGCTTATTTTTTGTTATGTCTTGCTGTGGGTAGAAATTAGTGTTAGTTTTAAGATGTTAGCCTATTAGAATTTAGCCTGAGGCGTGATCTAATCCTAGATCCGCCACTGCTTGGCTTCACGCAACACCAACTCACCTACTCCCGACCGTCGCTAACTCGTCTCCTCCCGAATTCGCGTTGCCTCGGCTCTCCTCCCAGATCTGCACTCCCAGTCATCGCCATCTCGTCACCTCCCTGTTCTAGCCTCCTTGCCTCCCAGCATAGTGTGTTGTGCCCGCACCTCGTCTTCACCACTAGATCCTACGGGATCTACCACTCTCGGCTCGTCTTCACCACTGAATGACTGGATTTTCTCTGGTGACTTTATTTAGCGCAGGATCCGGTGACCTCCTCTTCTCCGGCAGGATCCAGTGCTCCGACGACCACATCCTCTGATGGCTGTTGCTCTGCTGCTCGGTAACCTCTGCTCTACTACTGCTATTGATGCCACTACTGTTGCTTTGCTGCTATTGATTACTCTGGTTGAGTGCTCTAAGGTGCTTCTGCTCTGTGGATCATGATCTCCTGCTATTGCCTGTGTTGTCATTACTACTAAGGTTGTTGCTTGGTGCTAGTGTACTTGATCCTATCATAGCTCTTGATGGCATTCTTGGTCCTGGACCTACTCGACGTGATGCTGCTATTGCTTCTTTTGTCCCTGCTTGTGCGTGGAGTCTTATGCAACTCAGTTTTGTTAGATTCAGGCTTAGATGGGCAATCTTTAGGCCCAGTTGTGTCAGCTGCAGGCATCTTTCGGTGGATCCACTGGTTTTACTGCACCATCATGTCCTGTGAAGGGTGCTTCACTCCCATGGTTGTTGGATTCATGGGCTTCTTTCTATGTGACATCTGATGCATCCCAGCTCACGTCTTGTTGTCCTGTTGCACAACGTATCAAGATTCAGACAGCTAATGGAACACCATGCACAGTCACTCATCAGGGGACTCTTTCCACCTCTCACTTCGCAGTTTCATATGTCTCACTTGTCCCTATGTTTTCAAGAATCTATCTTTGTTGGGCAGCTCGCAGATATGAACTATTTTGTTGGGTTCGATGATAGCTCCTACTTTGTGCAAGATAGTCGAACAAGAGTTGTCATCGGTACAGGTCATCATCAGAGAGGTTCTGCAGGGCTATATGTTCTTGATCGTATGAATCTTCGTTTATCCTCCATTTCTTGTACTGCTCCTACTCTTGCTCCTATTCCTTTATCCTTTGTTGTTAGTCCATCTACTCCTTGTCCTTATGTATCTACTTCTGTTTGCATGTCCTTTCCACAATCCCATCATCGCTTGGGGCACTTGTGTGGCTCACGCCTCTCTATCTTAATTCATTAGGGTGTTCTTGGTATTGTTTCTGTTGACACAAAATTTCAGTGCAAGAGTTGTAGACTTGGCAAGCAAGTACAATTTCCATATCCTTCATGTTTTTCTCGATCTGATCGTTCCTTTGATTTGGTCCATTCAGATGTTTGTTTGGGGTTCTTCTCCTTTTGCTTCGAAGGGTCGTCACATTTACTATGTCATTTTCATTGACGACCACACTAAATACTTGGATCTACTTCATGAAACACCATTGGTAGTTGATTTATAAATATCAGTCTTTTGCTGAGATGGTTCATACTCAATTATCTTCTGTCATCCGTGTTTTTCGTTCTGTCTCTCTGATGTGACCATGCCAGAAACGCATACGACCATAAAGGTGAATTTGTTCCTTCAGCTTCAATTTGTTTTAAATAAGAATATGAAGCTACCTAATAATGAAAATGTATATTTGTACAGCTATACAAAGAGGAATGCATCAACACTTAAAGGGTTCAAGTTGGATACGTTCTAGAATCCAATTCGGCCTCCGGAGACAGTATTAACTTCAAACGTGCATAACTTTCACATACAGAGTCCGTTGGAGGTCCACGAGTACTTGATGGAAATCTTATCTTGTTATCTTTCCAACAGATCTAGCCTCACCTCCAAATTCCTTTCGCATATGTCGGAATCGCCAAAACAAACTGGTACTGGGACAACCCAACAAGCCCATAGTAAAAAGGACATAACTTTCGCAAACAGAGTCCGATTCAGGTGTTCTTGGGCTTATTGAAAAGCTTATTCTGAGACCTTTCCAATAGATCTAACCTTACCTTCAAATTCATTCCGAGTGCATCAAAATCGTTGAAATAAGACAGTGGATCAAGAGATAGAGCTAGGGTTTACTATTTACGTCATATTGTTCATGTGTGAATAGTACCACCACCCCTCCGTCTTGTTCCTATACATAGTGGCCGTCGCCCTCTAGTTTTCTTGGGTTTTGTTGATTGAAGTTTAGCTTTGTTACTTTATACTTTGTCCTCTTGTTCGACGAGATCAATAGCGATATTGTTGTTCGGAACCCCACTTATCAATACAATCTTAATTCCTATTCATAATTTTAGATTGCTATTTATCTCGTTCTTGTGTGCTTCTTCGGTGTATGAAGGAATTGATCTTCGTGATCAGGTCTTCCGGGTATTCATACACGGTTGATAACGACTTGTCGAGCAGTTCAGCGATTGCGTTGTTTCAAGCCTTGCGAGTTCATAACCAAGATCGTGAGAGTTGAGCGACTTCTACTGAATTTATCTTCTCATCGAAAGATCGGACCAAATCAGGACCTCCGTAGTTCATCAAGTTGTATCAGAGCTACAGTTGATCGGTGAGAGTTTCCAGTTTTCTAGTAGTAGATTCGTTTTTCATACCTAGAGTCCAGAAAATATCCCACAAAAATTATTTTGTTGCGCCACTTTAATCCATGTCCGAACCCCAGTTGATCGGTGAGAGTTTCCAGTTTTCTAGTAGTAGATTCGTTTTTCATACCTAGAGTCCAGAAAATATCCCACAAAAATTATTTTGTTGCGCCACTTTAATCCATGTCCGAACCCCTTTGAGCCTTTGCAATTTTTCTTTTCAGTTTGCTTGTTGAATCTTTGGTTGCATTGTTGTGTCTAGTTGCTGAACTTTAGTTCTAGTTATTGTCTAGTTGGTCGTTGTCTAGATTACTTCTCGTCTTTTTCCTTCGCCTCGCTTGATTGTTCTTTTAGGGTTCTTAGTTTTTGTATCTAAAATAGAAAATTCGTGGGTTAGAACTCCTCTAATCCGCACCAAAAATATAAATTTCATGCTGTTGTTAATTCGAAAAAAAAACCCGAGAGGATTGCTGTGATCTTTTGAAAGAGTTAATGTTATTTTTAACTTGCGGCAAACCCTAGGGCCGACCAGATAGTAGAAGGAGAAAGAGGCAACCGCAAGAACAAAAGCCGCGGTAGAAAGAAAAAAAAGAACAAAAAGGAAAGAAAAGAAAAGTGCATCAAACTTTTGTCAAAACCAATTAAAATTGGTGGAGCCCTTCTACATATAGCCACAAGCTTCCATAAAAAATTTCAGCAAGTTTGGCCCACGGAATCAAAAGATATAGCAGTTTCAAGATTGAACCCGAGTCGGTTTCGAGTCCGAGTAGGATTTCGTTTACGAGACACCTTCAGTAAAATGGGCATAACTTTTGCATACGGTGTCTGTTTTATGCGTTATTGCGCTCGTTGTCAAGATAATGACGAGGTGCATCCTTTCCACCTAAGCAACTAGTCGCCCTCTAGGGTCCCCAAAATAGGCAATCTTTGGCTCCAAATTCGTGTTGCAAGTTTTCGGTTTCTGTTTTTTGCTGTTTTCTTTCTGTCTTCCCTTCGGATTTTGGGGCTTGCCTCAACTGCAAAGTTGTAGATCTTATCGAAACCTTTCAAACAAGTATATATAAGCCATATAAAACTTGATTTTTTTTATCTCTCGAGACTAGCTATTGTTTCTGCTTAAACTAGAGGGTTGTTTACGTTGCACGTTATTCTGTTTTTGTGCTCTACATCGTGTGAACAATCTTGTGCCCCTACAAAAAAGTTTGAGTAGTTAGCTAGCCTCTCTCCTAGCGCTTGTTGTGAGGTTTTCCATTTCTTACATCAAGTCACATTGATCTTTGCGTGTGCGTGCATACACTTCTCTTAGCAGGACTTTGATTAGCTAGCTTTGATTAGGCTAGGATCAGTAACATTGACTAGTACTTTGAACAATTTATCAACTTGCATTAACTGATTTGATTACTACTGATCCTTGCTACCATATTAAAGCCTTCCGAGCTCCACTTCCTACTAACTCAGTAGGTTTCGTTCCTTGCAATCGTTGGGCTAATCGCAAGTGAGAGTATCATGAACTAGCCACCGGTTGTACCACTTCCTTGCTGCATTGGTAAGAACTTGGTAAGGCGTTGTGAGAGAGCGACTATTGAAATGCCAAAACCTAGTAATTGATAGGGACATATACACTGTGATTTGTTCTTTGTTTTCTACTAACTATGGTAGGTTCACGGGATGATTACGAGATCGATCCACGTCTTATTCGAGCCATTGAATGGGAGCGCAAGAAAGTCCGCGAGAAAGATGCAAGCTTGAGCCAAGTTTCTCCACCATAGAAGGTATATGATCATGATAGTACGTCTAGTAAAACTAATATCACTTTGCCATCCTTTGCTGGTAAATTTGATCCTGATGCCTATGTTGACTGGGAGATAGCTTTAGAGAAAGAATTTGAATATTATGAATGGTCTGATAGGCAAAAGATTAGAGCTGTCACTAGTTTTTTTGTTGAGGATGCAATACTTTGGTGGAAGTATTTACGTAGACATGGAAGAGTGCCTCAAAGTTGGCATGCTTTAAAGAAACTTTTGAGAGATGAATTTGTTCCTAAATATAATGCTGATTATTTGTTAGCTTGATTACAACGTTTCAAACAAGGTCGTAGAACTGTAAGGGAATACTAACATGAATTGAAAACTTGTTTGTTGCATTGTGGCTTAGAGGAACATGCTAAAGCTACAGAGAATAGATTCTTAAGTAGGCTTAATCAACCAATTTAGGACCTTCTTGTTCACAAAGAATATGGTTCCCTCCCTCATTTGTTTATGCTTGTCTGTAAGGTTGAAAGTCAGATTGAGAAGAAATTGAGAATGCTTGATGATAGGAAACATAAGAACAAACCTGTGTTTCTATCTTTTTCTGTGACTAACAATTTGTACGAAGTTAAGAACCATACCAAAGAGGAGAATGAGCTGATTGAGCCACCGACTCTATTGGTTGAGAAGGAAGATGAGGAGATGGGTGCACCTACATCATCTAAGGAGAACCAAAAAGATAAAGATCATGGTGCTATCATCACTCAAGGTGAGTATGCTTGTGAAGAACTACAATTGTCCACTATTCATGCTATTTTAGAGCAAAAATTAGTGGAAAACAATTCTAATATGCACATGTTTCAAGTAGAGAATTCAGACTGCATTGACTTGAGTGCACCGTGTAATAAAATAATTAATTTGCCTGTTGTTTTGAGTGTTTCCTGTGATGAGTTAATCACATCTAATGATCATGTGGAATTGGTTAGACATAAACAAGTTTTGATTAGAATTTTTCCTGCTAATTCTTTATGTTACATTATGTTGGATTTACCTATGAAATTATCACATGCTATGGAGAAAGTTTCTAAAATTGCATGTTCGAAATCCTTGTCTAGTGCCTACACCCCTGGGTATAAGTTTAATTTGATTGGAGATTATAGTGTAGACAATTAATTTCTTGTTTATCGAATATGCATAACTTGCGATCACATGGATGAATTGAAGTTTGTTGTTTTAAACAACAATTCTTGTGTCCTGAATCTTGTTCGTTATGAGAGGAAAATAAAATTTAGTGATCATCCCATGTATATGTGTTCATCTCTTATTGCATCATCTAGTGTTGACAATCTGCATCATGATGTTGAAGTATGGAAGAACTTACAAATCTTTTCACCACTGCTAGACGAATTTGCTATTGCTCGATGGAAATATGATTATATGGATGAACTTTGTTTGATTCCAAAAGTTGTAAATTTACCCATATGTGCTACCACTACAAGTTTACAACTCCAGATTTTTGAATTGCATAAACGCTTCACTTACATTTGCAAAACTAGTTTTAATAATTGTTGTGTGAGAAATTTTATTTTGCTCATTAACATATATGATTATTCTTGGGGTGATAATACAATGAGCGTTTATGATTGCTGCTGTTTTATAACATTAATTGTGCAACAACGAAAAACTATTAAAATGGATGACATATACATATATCATGCATACACCTTGGCTTCTTTGTTACTTTATTTTCAACTTATCACAAGCCGAGGACGGCTTTGTTTTCAAGAAAGGGGGATGATGTGACCATGCCACAAACGCATACGACCATAAAGATGAATTTGTTCCTTCAGCTTCAATTTGTTTTAAATAAGAATATGAAGCTACCTAATAATGAAAATGTTTATTTGTGTAGCTATATAGGAAAGAATGCATCAACACCTAAATGGTTCAAGTTGGATATGTTCTGAAATCAAATTTGGCCTTCAGAAACAGTACTGACTTCAAATGTACATAACTTTCACATACGGAGTCCATTGGAGGTCCATGAGTACTTGATGGAAATCTTATCTCGTTATCTTTCCAATGGATCTTGCCCTACCTCCAAATTCCTTCTATGCTTGTCGGAATCACCAAAGCAATCTGGTACCAGGACAGCCCAATAGGCCCATAGTAAAAAGGCTATAACTTTCACAAACGGAGTCCGATTTGGGTGTTCTAGGGCTTGTGTAACACCCCAGTCTGCCAAGGGCCTGGAATGCTACTAAACTAACCATTTAACACAACTAAAGCAGAAAATAAAATTTCTAAATTTTGGCAGAACCTCCCTTGTATAGATAGCTATACCGGAGGTTCCAATAGTCATATAACAAGTCCATAAAGGAAACACTAAGGACATGAGCATCACAGGACTATAGTCAGGTTTCAAGCATTTTAAACAAAAAGATGATCGAAGATCATCCATAGTACTCAGTCAATCATAACGAGAAAGAAGCCATCAACCACGGCCACCTTCAATTATTACAGTTCAAAAATTCTCGGATGGGTAGTAGAATCCAACTCTATTATCAAAATTTTGGAGTATGTTGAAGTGAACAAAAGTGAGTGTATACTCCCTCCCAAAATGGCCATCGTCAACGATCACCTAAAACAAACAAACAAAGCAAGGGTGAGTCTGAGACTCAGCAAGTACCGTGATTAAATGAATAATACAAATACACTCATCATCATGTGAACATCATTAAAGTGTATGAAATAAGCACATAATGAACACTTGATTGCATGGAATGAATGATTTGAACAAAATGAAAGGGACTACACACATGCAAATACCAGTATTACTGGTGACACACCCGTCGGTGTTCACCTAAGCCCGCATTTAACAAAATGCGGGGATCCAAGCCCCGTACGAAGAACGTTTCGTACGGTGTCCCAAACTGCCCACATCGGTGGGTCTTACGTGCCCATACTGGAATTGATAGGTCTTATATAATGATCCACTCCCGTGGATTGAAACATGTATTATGGATGCATGGTATGACATATGAACATTGAAATCACATGCTCTCTATTCATGGAAGTAACACAAATGGATTGAGTACGAACTATTAAATATTAACATGGTACTTAGAAATACAATACCAACCACAAGCATACAACATGTCATAATCATAGAAAAACTAAGGTACTTGCCTCCCGCGCTGTGACACGATAGTAGGCAAATGCGGTGCTCCCAAACCTGAAGCTTCACCTCCTAACAAACAAATAACTGAAATAAGAATACGATGAACACGACATCACTAAATAACATTCTACAACGCTTCTTCGGCGATACAATATTTAACTAGAAGCTCTAAAATGGAAACCAACGCAATCTGCCCTAAACCGCCCCTGGGCAGCAGCACAATAATCACCATAACTCTTGATCTGGAACTCCGAATGAGGTGAACCCTGTTTCTGTGGACTTTTAACTGACAAATCTACAATACTCTAGTTGACAAGATAATTTAATTCGGCCAATTTAGAACGCTAACAGACATATGAACGCTCAGCACAGAAAAATTGTCTACAGAATAATCAGCAGCACTAAAAAGACCATAACTTTTAATCTGTAACTCCGAATTGATCAATCTTTATCAATCCGGAAAGGTTATAAAATTACCTACAATAACCTAGTTGGGAGAAATCCCAGATTCTGCCAATTACAATATCATAATTTACGAATTATCACAGCAGTTTAAACTCGTCAGGAATCTAGACAGCAGAAACTAAAACGGTGATATCTTTTGAGTCGAACGTCGGAATTAGGTGCTCTTGGTGGCTATGGAAAGCTAAGACAATAAAATACAACTCTCTAAGAGATCACCAATCCTAATTCGGCCTAGATCTGAGAGAAAAACGACGCTGAACAGAGAACCGAAATCTGAAACTGAATCCCAGCGGTATGGACGAAATCTGAATCTGAATCCGAGCAGTATGGACAAAATCTACAACCAACCTCTACAAATAATGAATCTGAATCAAGGGAGGAGGATGGGGCTGCTGCTCCAAGGGTGGAAGGGTGGCCGGCTGCTGCTGCTCCAAGGTAGAAGATGCTGCTGCTCCAAGGTAGAAGATGAGGCGCAGGTAGAAGATGAAGTGCAGAGCGTCGGCCAGGAGTTGAGCAGCAGGGAGCGGCGGCCAGGAGTTGAGCAGTAGGGCGGCAGCTTGAAGAGCAGGCAGGGGCGGCGGCCAGCTTGTGGGTAGGGTTTGGGTGAGGTCTAAGGAAAATATCCACCCTCCCCCTTTTTGGATCACAAGGCTGCTGCCCCTTGGGCCTTTTCCCTTGGGCCTTTCGGCCATCACCTTGGGCTTGCTGGCCAAAGGCCCAAGCCCAGGGCAGGATAGAAAAGTTCAACAAACCCCCCCTTAATTCTGATTTGACTAAGTGTTCAAGCTTCTTTCTTACAACCATTTCAGGGTATTACATTCTACCCCCCTTAATAGGAATTCGACCCCGAATTCTTACCGGCGAGAAGAACACAAGAATAAAGTGCCAGGGAATTGGAATCAACGAATTTAACACATACTGGAAGTAAACAGGTCGGGATATTGCTCGCGCATGCGAGACTCTAGCTCCCAAGTGGCCTCTTTCTCAGTCTGATGAGACCAAAGAATCTTGACGTACTTCAAAGTCTTGTTCCTCAGAACACGCTCTGACTCCTCTAGAATTTTCACTGGTCGAGACTCAAAGGTAAGATCTTGCTCCATTATCAAAGGTTCCAACGGAATCACATGTTCTGGATCTCTCAGGTACTTCCTCAGCATGGATACATGAAATACATTATGAACTCCTTGCATAGACTCGGGAAGATCCAGACGATAGGCCAACTTCCCAATTCGTGCCACGATTGGAAATGGCCCAACGTACCTCGGGCTAAGCTTCCCTTTGGTACCAAAACGCACTACACCCCTGGTAGGCGATACCCTCAAAAGAACTTGATCCCCCACTTCGAATTCCAAATCTCGCCGACATCTGCAGATAGCTCTTACGGCGGCTCGGCAGACTAATGATTCTTTCTAACCTCGCCACTCTGCCACAATTTCTTGAACCTCGGGACCCAAATCGCGCCGCTCCCCAACCGCATCCCAAGACAACGGGATCTGCACTTCCGCCCATAGAGAACCTCAAACGGTGCCGCCGAATGCTAGCATGGTAAGCTGTTGTTATAGGCGATCTCGCCAAAGCTAGGTGGTCTTCCCACCCCTTCCAAGACATAACACAACATCCGAAAGCATATCCTCCAAAGGTCGAATGGTGCGTCAGACCGACCATCTGTTTGGGGGTGAAAAGCGGTACTAAGATGAAGTGTGTGCCCAACGACTTTGCAAACTCTCCCGTAACTTGGAGACGAACTTGGCGCCTCGATCCAAACAATGGTCTTGGGTACCCGTGCAACCGCACTATCTCTCGCACATAGAGAGGAGCCAAATCGCTGGTCGAGTTGGTTGTGCGAATAGGTATGAAATGTGCAGACTTCTTGAACCGGTCCACTATGACCCAAATAGCATCCTTCCTCATTTGGGTGCGAGGTAAACCAACACTGAAATCCATGGAGATGTCATCCCATGGCCAAACCGAACCTCCAAAGGTTGCAACAAACCCTTTGGTCGCTATGCTCACCCTTGACCCGCTGACAAACTCCACAAGATGCTACATACTAAGCTATATCGACCTTCATCCTTTTCCACCAAAAGCTCTTCTTCAAATCCTTATACATCTTGGTCTCACCAGATGTACTAGATAAGGAGTACGATGTGCTTCCTCGGAATATCATCTTTGACTTGAGCCTCTGTGGCACACGAGGCGGCCTTTAAATCTCAACGCACGTAATCATCAACACCGAAGTGGCCTTGTTTGCCCTCATCTAAGCGTTTTCTCACTCATTTGGAGCATCCGATCATGTTGTTGTGCCTCCCAGACTCGATCCGAATGGTCGACTCAAGAAGCAAACGAAGTCTCATCTGTAGCTTGTACCGCAAAGCAAAAAGAGATATCCATGCGCCAAAATCGGCAATAAGACAACCGAGAGTAGGAGGTGTTGCCTTGCGACTCGGGGCATCCGCCACAACATTCGCCTTTGCCCGGGTGATCTTGAATTGTGAGATCATAGTCTTTATCAACTCTAACCACCTCCTCTCGTCTCGGGTTCAAATCTTTACGGGTAAAGATGTATTTCAGACTCTTATGATCGTGAATATGTCACACGATTCGCCGTACAAGTAATGGCGCCAGATCTTCAAAGCAAGAACCATTGCGGCCACTCTAAATCATGAGTAGGATAATTACGCTCATGTTTCTTCAATCGTCTCGATGCATAGGCAATCACCTTGCCATCTGCATGAGCACACAACCGAGTCCAACTCTAGACGATCTCAATAAATAGTGAATCGCTTCCCGTGCTCGGGAAGTGTAAGAACTGGAGCGGTCACCAATCTATCTTTCAAAGTACAAAAGTGCGCACACGATGTCGACCATCAAATTTGACACCTTTCGTGTCAATTGAGACATCGGTCTAGCAATGGTTGAGAAACCCTCCACGGTTACCGTAATAGCCGCCTAAACCCGTAAAACTCCTCACTTCCTTGACATTGGTCGGCCTCTTCCATTCTACCACTGTTGAGATCTTGCTGGGATCAACTGAAATGCCCTCTTGATTGATTACATGGCCTAGAAACTCAACTTCAGAAATCCAGAATTCACACTTCTTCAGCTTGGCATAAAATTGGTTCTCTCTTAAAGTTTCGAGAACCAATCTCAAATGCTGACCATGATCCTTTTCTGTCTTGGAATAGATCAAAATATCATCAATGAATACCACAACGAAATCATCAAGGTATTGGTGCAGCATACTGTTCATGGCTTCCATGAAAACTGTAGGAGCATTTGTTAATCCAAAAGACATAACCTTGTACTCATAATGGCCATACCTCGTGGAGAAAGCCGTCTTCTCGATGTCTTGCTCCCGAACTCGAATTTGATTATAACCTGACTGAAGGTCAATCTTGGAGAATACTTTAGCTCCTTTCAACTGATCAAAGAGATCCTCAATGCGGGGCAAAGGATATTTATTCTTCACAATAGCTTGATTAAGAGCCCGATAATCCACGCACATACGCCAACTGCCATCTTTCTTTTTAGTGAATAAAAGCAAGCTCCCTATGGTGAAACACTACTACGAATCATATCTTTGGACAAAAGATCGCCCAATTGCTTCTTCAACTCCTCTTGGAAGGGTCGTACAACCGGTATGGAGACATTGAAATAGATCAAGTCCGGAATAAGATCAATCCGAACTCCACTTTCATGTTGGCAAGATCCGAGAAGCTCCACAGAAAAACATCGAAACTCATTCACCACAGAATCTCTTCAATGCGATGAGGAATCGCCTTTCACGAGAGACCAAAGCAATCCAATGGTTGAGGCCCGAAGTCTGGGAAACAGACTAGCCAATAAGAACAAGGAATCAGACGGTGCACTGCCTTGGAACACTAGTTCTTCACCGGACGGAGCTTGCAAAGTCACCGTCTTCCAAAAGCAACATATCTTGGCACGGTAAGTGAATAACCAGTCCATGCCCAGAATTACGTCGAACGGTGACAACTGAATTGCCATAAGGTTAGCAGTGAAGTTCTCATCATCAATAGTGATAGAACAGCCTGGACATGCCATAGAGCTAGAAATAAGACCCCCCGGAGAACTGACTACCACAGACTCAGAAATACGCTGCAACCGCAACCCCGCCCTTCCAGCAAACTCCAGAGACACGAAGGAATAGGTAGCCCCAGAATCAAAGAGAACTAAAGCCTCATGCGAATCGACTAGCAAAGTACTGCCACCACGCCAGACGGCCCAAAGTCATTGGAGTAGGCATGGCGTAAACTCCCGGTGGTTTGGAGCGAAGATGCATCGACACTCTAAGTAGGGTGAACAGAGTCAGAAAGGTGAAGCGAAGCGTCGGTGGTGCAGATTAACGGGGTTCCAGAGAACCTCAGAGGAGGTGCAGGAGCAAATGCGCCGAATGAGCCCATCTCAAGAGAATCGAGGTGCGAGAGCAGCAGCTAGGGTCAGGCCGAACCCCTAGGAGCTTTGGAAGAAGACGCGCCGAGGCGGCTCCCATTTGATAAGGCTCGCAGGATTCTGTTTGCATACTGACAACTTGTGACCTTCCCGGCCACACTGACGACATGTCCCTTTGAAAGAACACTCCGATGCCCGGTGCTCTCCACTACATCTGAGGCATTTCATACCTTGACCTGGAGCAGGGCGCATCTGAAGGGTGGATGACGAAGAACGTGGCGCCGATGAAGTAGACTGCCACTGCTGAACAGGACGAGCATGCTGATTCCCCTGAAACCTCTTGGGAGCGGGTCGCTGAGAAGACCCACCTCCCCCACCAAAACTCCACTTCTGGCCACCACCAGAACCACCAGTAAGGACAGGGCCACTAGCGGCTTGCCTCTGAGAAGAAAGATCTCTCTCTAGCTCCATTCCCCTGGCCTGCTCGACCACGGAGCTGAAATCACGCAGCCGCCGCCTTAACGTGGCGACATTCAAATGAGGCCCTGCGGAACCTCTTGGCCTTCTCCCGATCATCATTGGCCACACGGGTACAAAGCGTGCAGTTGTTGAATCCACCTCGACTCGAATCGACATCTTCCCTTGAACAAATGTCGTGAAGGATCGCTCCATCCTCTCAACAAAGGAATCCGGATAGAATTTTGTCCTGAATCGCTCCACGAATACCTCCCAAGTGATGGTCTCGAACTGGGGTCCTAGCAACTAGGACTCCTCCCACCAGATATCGGCTTGACCCTTTAGTTGAAAGGTTACTTAACCGCGCCTTCTAGGCTGAAGTCATCTCTAAGGCACTGAACTGTCTCTCCATGTACCGTAACCAATCTGCAGCCTGAACCGGTGTACCCGGCCCGTCAAAGGTGTCCAGACGAAGCAACATCCACTCGCAGAGACTCATCCTAGCCTCAGGTGGGTTTGGTACAGCAGCGGGTCCCGCAACTAGTGCAGTGGCAGCAGGAAGGGCTGCCTGCACTAGTCGACGGAGTTCCTGGTTCTCCTCTCAAGATTCTCAATGATGGTAGCCGACGCGCTCGAGCTTTCACGGCCGAAAGCAATCAAGCAACCCCTTAGCGGCAAAGACCAATTGTCTCCTCGGACGAAGATGAAGACACAGCCGGTTCACGTCCACGACCACGGCCACGGCCACGGCCATGGGCCGGTGGACGACCACGACCATGGGCCGCTCCACGACCATTGCCTCTACCCCTCGCCATCTAAGAACACCAAAGCATAAAAGCGAACGCTTAGCTTAACAAGATAGAAGCACAGAAACAATTCAACAATTACTCAACGGATAAATCATAACAATAGAAATACGGAAGTCACGAATTACCCATCCCACCTACTGTGCACAGTGTGTCATTTTAATAGATTAATTACCACGGACCTAAAGCCCACTCTGATACCAACTGTAACACCCCAGTCTGCCAAGGGCCTGGAATGCTACTAAACTAACCATTTAACACAACTAAAGCAGAAAATAAAATTTCTAAATTTGGCAGAACCTCCCTCAGATAGATAGCTATCTAGGAGGTTCCAATAGTCATATAACAAGTCCATAAAGGAAACACTAAGGACATGAGCATCACAGACTATAGTCGTTTCAAGCATTTTAAACAAAAAGATGATCAAGATCATCCACAAGACTCGACCAATCATAACGAGAAAGAAGCCATCAACCACGGCCACCTTCAATTATTACGGCTCAAAAATTCTCGGATGGGTGGTAGAATCCAACTCTATTATCAAAATTTTGGAGTATGTTGAAGTGAACAAAAGTGAGTGTCTACTCCTCCCAAAATGGCCATCACAATCGCGATCACCTAAAACAAACAAACAAAGCAAGGGTGAGTCGAGACTCAAGAAGTACCGTGATTAAATGAATAATACAAATACACTCATGATCATGTGAACATCATTAAAGTGTATGAAATAAGCACATAATGAACACTTGATTGAATGGAATGAATGATTTGAATGAAATGAAAGGGACTACACACATGCAAATACGGTATTATCGGTGACACACCGTCGGTGTTCACCTAAGCCCCGCATTTAACAAAATGCGGGGATCCAAGCCCCGACGAAGAACGCTTTCAGACGGTGTCCCAAACGCCCACATTGGAATGGTGGGTCTTACATGCCCATACTGGAATTGATGGGTCTTATATAATGATCCACTCCCGTGGATTGAAACATGTATTATGGATGCATGGTATGACATATGAACATTGAAATCACATGCTCTCTATTCATGGAAGTAACACAAATGGATTGAGTACGAACTAGTAAATATTAACATGGTACTTAGAAATACAATACCAACCACAAGCATACAACATGTCATAATCATAGAAACACTAAGGTACTTGCCTCCGTATTTGTGACACGATAGTAGGCAAATGCGGTGCTCCCAAACCTGAAGCTTCACCTCCTAACAAACAAATAACTGAAATAAGGATACGATGAACACGACATCACTAAATAACATTCTACAACGCTTCTTCGGCGATACAATATTTAACTAGAAGCTCTAAAATGGAAACCAACATAATCTGCCCTAAACCGCCTACAGGCAACAGCACAATAATCACCATAACTCTTGATCTGGAACTCCGAATGAGGTGAACCCTGTTTCTGTGGACTCTTAACTGACAAATCTACAATACTCTAGTTGACAAGATAATTTAATTCGGCCAATTTAGAACGCTAACAGACATATGAATGCTCAGCACAGAAAAACTATCTACAGAATAATCAGCAGCACTAAAACGACCATAACTTTTAATCTATAACTCCGAATTGATCAATCTTTATCAATCCGGAAAGGTTATAAAATTACCTACAATAACCTAGTTGGGAGAAATCCCAGATTCTGCCAATTACAATATCATAATTTACGAATTATCACAGCAGTTTAAACTTGTCAGGAATCTAGACAGCAGAAACTAAAACGGTGATATCTTTTGACTCGAACGTCGGAATTAGGTGCTCTTGGTGGCTATGGAAAGCTAAGACAATAAAATACAACTCTCTAAGAGATCACCAATCCTAATTCGGCCTAGATCTGAGCGAAAAACGACGCTGAACAGAGAACCGAAATCTGAAACTGAATCCCAGCGGTATGGACGAAATCTGAATCTGAATCCGAGCAGTATGGACGAAATCTGCAACCAACCTCTACAAATAACGAATCTGAATCAAGGGAGGAGGATGGGGCTCTGCTCCAAGGGTGGAAGGGTGGCCATTCTGCTGCTGCTCCAAGGTAGAAGATGTTTGCTGCTCCAAGGTAGAAGATGAGGCGCAGGTAGAAGATGAAGTGCAGAGCGTCGGCCAAGAGTTGAGCAGCAGGGAGCGGCGGCTAGGAGTTGAGCAGTAGGGCGGCAGCTTGAAGAGCAGGCAGGGGCAGTGGCCAGCTTGTGGGCAGGGTTTGGGTGAGGTCTAAGGAAAATATCCACCCTCCCCTTTTTGGATCACAAGGTCACGCCCTTGGGCTTTTTTCCTTGGGCCTTTGGCCATCACCTTGGGCTTGCTGGCCAAAGGCCCAAGCCCGGCGTGATAGAAAAGTTCAACAAACCCCCCCCCCCCTTAATTCTGATTTGACTAAGTGTTCAAGCTTCTTCCTTACAACCATTTCAGGGTATTACAGCTTGTTAGAAAGCTTATTTCGAGACCTTTCCAATGGATTTGGCCTCACCTTCAAATTCATTCTTAGAGCATCGAAATCATCAAAACAAGACGGTGGATCAAGAGATAGAGCTAGGGTTTACTATTTACATGGGACTATTCACATGTGAGTAGTACCACCGCCCCTCCCTCTTGTTCCTATACATAGTGGCCGCTGCCCTCTAGTTTTCTCGGGTTTTGTTGATTGATGTTTAGCTTTGCTACTTTATACTTTGTCCTCTTGTTCGGCAACATCAACAGCGACATTATTCTTTGGAACCCCACTTGCCAATACAATCTTAATTCCTATTCGCAATTTCATATTGCTATTTATCTCGTTCTTGCGTGCTTCTTCGGTGTATACAAGAATTGATCTTCGTGATCAGGTCTTCCGGGTATTCGTGCACGGTTGATAACGACTTGTCGAGCAGTTCAGCGATTGCGTGGTTTTGAGCCTTACGAGTTCGTAGCTAGGATCGTGAGAGTCGAGCGACTTCTAGCGAATTTATCTTCTCATCGAAAGATCGGGCCAAATCAGGACCTCTGTGGTTCATCACTCTCGAGGAGAGTATCTTTTATTAGCCTTTTATCAGTTCCTTTTTTCTTGAGGGTACTCTGCCTCAGCTCTTGTGTCCTTGTGCTCATGCTCAGAATGTTGTTGTTGAGTACAAGCACCGTCACAACATTGAGACTGTCCGTACTCTTCTCATTTCCTCCTTTGTTACCTCTCACTTTTGGGGGAAGCGGTCTCTACGGCACTCTATCTTATCAACTGTCAACCCTCTTCCAAGCTTCAGGACAAGTGTCCTAGTGAGGTCCTGTACAGAGCACCTTCTTGTTATGATCATATTCATGTCTTTGGTTGTGTCTGCTATGTCCTTCTAGCATCTCATGAGCGCACAAAGCTAAGCCCTTAGTCAGTTGAGTGTGTCTTTCTGGGTTATAGTCCTGAGCATAAAGGTTATTGTTGCTATGATCCCTCAACACATTGCATTCGCATCTCTCGTGATGTGACCTTTGATGAGGGTTGTCGACGATCAAGTCGCCGATCTTATGAAATAAAAAGAGGAAAATGGCAAAGAGTTCTTAGGAGAGAGAATGGGACTGCCCTTTTATTGCTATGAACTCGCTATTATAGGGGGTGCCTTCGACGAGGCAGTGGACTAATTTTAATTACACTAAGCGTAATACTTGCTATATTGCAGAATCAGACTTGAAATGTGAATCTAATGCCGACTGTTGTGCTTCAATCTGATGCTGACTGTCTTCCGTGCTCCATCTTTAAGTAACCGTTGAAGAAGTGGCAGTTGCTCCTTGAAGAGGGGCCTATTAGAAGTGCCGCGACTGGTCGGAGTGAGGCAGCGGTTGATAAAGTACCAACCGTTCAACGGTTGTGTGTCTATGAGATACACAACCGTAGGGTGGTTGTTGTCACTTTCTTAGGATTATGAAACGTCGCGTGGTATGGACCAAATATGACATGTGCTCCATTCATCACACGGTAAGGAATATACTTGCAGTTAGATCTGAATGCCAATTCATTGCTTCTACGAGTAGTCATCTGGTCGGAGACTAGGTACATGACCTCATCCGACTAGGATACTTATTATGTAACCTCTGGAATCCATACGACCATAGGGGTTGTTAGTCTTAGGGGTTACGACCATGAAGACATATGGTCTTTTATTATGTATTAGAATAATACATAGAGATTTTAATCCTCGTCAGCTAGCTCCCGAACTTTAAATGAATTGATAGTATGAACACTTTCTTCTGATGAAGTCGTATTGGGCAGACCCTCATTTAATCATGTGATATACGAGATGGTCTGTATTCACTTTAAAGTTGAGAAACTACCTTGGGACCCGAAGAGTTTTTCTATCCGCTGGACTTTGTTTTGTGTCCGTTAGACTCTAGGTAACTCCTCTAATGCAGTTAAAGAATTGTGGCTATAAACCCCTTTAGCACAAGGCTTTAGTATTTTACGCCTCTTGCTTTCCCTTTTCATCTCTAGAGGAAACAATCGCCTCTGACCTCCCTTTATCTACAACCTTCTACGACTTCCTTTCTTCCTTCATCCAAAACTCAACCATGTCAGATCTTATCACCAACTGGTCGGTCTCCGATTTGAGTGAGAAGAAGCTTAAGAGCTTGGAGAAGATCGGGTTGCTTCTTGACAAGGACCTGATTTCTTGGAGATCAGCGGCTAGAGAGCATTCTCCAAGCAGCGAAGATGGGGAAATTCCTATTTTCCTTGCATATATCGAATGCGGATTCTGGTTGCTAGTCCACTCCATTCTTCCCAACATTTTGGAGCATTACGGAGTTGAACTGGTGAATCTTGCCCCCAATGCCATCGCTAGTCTCAACGTCTTCATCTATCTTTGTGAAGCGTACTTAGGGATTTCCGCAGATCTAGATCTTTTCAAGTACTACTACAGAATGACGAAGTCAGGAGAGACGACTGGGACACCTGGAGAGTGCACTTTGCACCTCTACGATGGAAAGGCCGATGAGTACATTCGCATGTACTCGAAGACTTTGTGGTCATCATGGAAGAAGAGCTGGTTCTACATGACAGTCACTCAAAAAGACAGCCTTTGCTATACTAGTAAGAAGGCGACCAAGAATCTAGAATGGCGTTCCTCCGTAGAGAAGGAAGGAAAAGTGGGGAGATGGGTTGAAGCTATCCAACTCCTTAGTGTCAGAGGTTTAACCTCCTAGCACGTAGTAAAGGATTTTTCCATGTGCTGGATCATCCCCTTAAAGGCCTGAGCACAATCAATGCTCTGGTACATTGGTCGTGACGACGTGACCAAAGATTCCAAGGAGGGTAAGTCCTAAAAGATTCCGACTAGTTTACTTACATTGGTTGATTATTTCTATGATCTTAAAGTCTCTTGTTTGTCCTTACAGCTCTGTCTCCTAATGAGATCAGAAGCTGGATCAAAATGATATGTGCCAGAGAGCCTAGCGAGAAGGCTGATTTCCCTCGGGTCTTAGCGGTTGTTTCCGCAGAAGAAAGGGCTGAGAGACTTAGGGTAAAAAATATCAACCACCTTTCATCACTTATACGTTTTTCGATCGGTTTTTACCATAAATCCTCTTTGATGTGCAGTCGGTCGAATTGAGGATCAATGAGGCCACTGAAAGTTGTGAGCCGACTGACGCTCCGACCATTCCTACGACCATCCAAGATGGTGATCTTATAGAGGTAGGTAACCGAACAGAAATGTATATTCTAGATGAAGGATTTTTATCACCTAACTAACTTTGATTGTTAATTATGCGGTTGTCGTGAACCCCAATGTGGTCGTTTAGGACTCGCCAATTGCTACTGAAGCAACTGTTTTGGAGGTCGACGAATCCACACCCTCCGACCAGATGGTCAGGGATCTTATTCTCGATCAACTGTTCAAGAATATTTCTTTTGACCTCTCGTTGGAGGATGTGAGCGGTCTAACCAACCCTACCGATTCAGGACAGGTGAAGTTGATCGAGCATAAGAAAAGAAAGGCGAGCGCGACTGATTTTGCTTCAGCACGCTTCAAACTAAAAACCAAGAAAACGACCAGGTATGCATACATGAAAGAAGGACTTACCTCTAGCATTTTTTAGAGTCTTCAACTTCTTTTCTTCTTGTTATTGTAGATCCTCTGGTATTTCGGTCGATTCTGACCAAAGCACCCCTCAAGAGAAAGCTCCTGAAGAGGTCGAGCTAGCCCCCGAGCAGGTGGCAGCACTAGTGTTTGCTT
The DNA here is from genome assembly GCA_036346405.1 of Phyllostachys edulis. Lineage (NCBI taxonomy): Eukaryota > Viridiplantae > Streptophyta > Magnoliopsida > Poales > Poaceae > Phyllostachys > Phyllostachys edulis. The sequence continues at coordinate 33,725,205 of CM070548.1, forward strand.
AGAAACCCGTGGTGGCTCCAACCCCACCTGCAGAGGTGGTGGTTCCTGAGGAATCTCAGTAGGTTCTGACCCCTGCTGAGAGTTCTTCTCGCAGAGCAATCTTTCCTCATCGCATCCAAATCTTCGAAGATGAAGACCTTAATGAAGTTTGGGGAAGAATTTCAGACCATCAAGCAAAGACGACTCCCGACTCTATTTTTGCCGAATATAATAACATGGCAATCTAGGTAATCTTCCACAACTACTTTTTAATAGCCTTCCCCTTAAAAAATACTTAAAGGAGTTTGCTATTTTCATAGCATATGGTGGAGAATTTCGTTGTGGTCGGAGGACTAACCCAGCAAATAAAGCACTTGGAGAAAAAGAACTTCGAATTAGAAAGTAAGCTCCCTTTTAGTGTCTTCTTCTCCCCTTCTTTACCATTTGGCTTTTTTTTTCTTTTAACTAATTCCTCCCTTTATCATGTTTGATAGATTCGGAGAAATTTAAAGAAGAAGTTATGGCTAAGGAAGTCACAACTGCTGAGCTTAAAGAAGAATGTCAAAATAACGACTGATCGATCGAATACCTGACGACCACACACAAGGAGATCCTTGAGACTATTGAGAAGAAGTGCGAAGGTAACCGGTCGTAAACTCGACCAGTCTGCTTCCTTTTTCTAGTCGTATGTACTTATCTTTTGGTTTACTCGTATAGAGCAAACTCAAGCATTAAAGAGAACAGAAAATGCTCTTGAGTTCGAGCGCGTCAAGGAGGCAGCCTTTAGGCAAAATCTTGAAGAAAAGGTCAAAGCTTTCAATAAGATGCTCTTCGATATGGGATCAGAAATGCAACGGCCCAATTTAGGAGATCCCACAGAGAAGAGCAACTACCTTGGCCAACAACTCGAAGACCTCAGGAGTGTCCTCAAGACAACTCGGGAGAACCATGCGCAGACCATGTTTGAAGTGTCAAGAATGGAGTTAGTTTTGCTTTGGTAAAACTGAAAGTGTCCAACCCCTCCATAAATCTCCAAACTGTTGAGGAAGACTTCAACTGCTTGAGAGAGGAAGCAACCAAATTATTAGAGGAAATGGCACCTCTCGGACACAAGGTTGCAGAGGAAATAGAGGTCGGGTCTCTAACACATAGCGACCAGTTTGGTGGCTCTGAGAAGTAAAAGATTGTAATATTTAGACTGCTGTAAATAAACCTTACCTTTTATCATTAATGAAGTATTTGTTTTGTCTTCCTAAATTCGCCAAGTACTCATATATTCCCTAGCCCCCAACTGCTTGTGTTAGTAGAAGAACTTTTCTAAAGAAGCAGTAGACCAAGAAAATGAGCAATAGCTACGACCATGGTACATAGCATATGCTTATTATGTTATAAAAATGATCTAAGTATCACTAGTAAATCAATATGGTCGGAACTAGCGTTTGACTTCGACTAGCCTTAGATCTTTTCCATAATCGAAATACTGTGTAGTACCTTGTGTCGTTGGAAGATGTATAAAACTGATATTGATGATAAGGAAATATGCAAAAAAAAAGTATGCACAAAACGACAAGTGAATTTGTTTATACATCTTATCCAAAACTGGTCGTAAGGGTTGCTAAGAATCAGAAACTAAAAGAAACACTTCGCGAGACATGCTCTTGCTCAAGTTCTGACTGGCAGCAAGGATCGTAAAAAATGGACCATCGCTAGGAAGCTCCTTCCAGTGGGCAGGACCACGTGCGGAGAAGGGGAGACTTCGACTAGGAGGCTTTACGTGTCCCGACCAGTAGCCAAAACCAGAGTAGAATAGAATGTTGAAGGTAAGAAATGTAGTCCCCGAAATCTAAAGCATGTAAAGTACTATATGTAGTTGCCTATGTGATGCTCCTATTACTTGTATATTTCTTTAAGAAAAGAGTGTCGGTCGCGTATCAGAACCATTGTCTAAATGGTCACGACTAGGACCCTTACGGTGTTTGACTTGTATGTCGTAGCCATAGAGTAATAGAGATCCTTAGAAAAGATATCAGAGAGAATTTGTTCTTCTCTGACCAAGTAGACAACAATATTATGTAAACCAAATGATGAGACAGGCACATAAACAATATCATTAGTCGCAAAGTAAAGGAAATGCGTCTTTATTAGTAAATTGAAATAATGGAAAATACAATTATACAAAGAACTTACGCAATTGGTCAATATTCCAAGAGTTGGACAAAACACGTCCGTCTGACATAGCTAGTCATACCGAACCAGGTTTGGTCACTTCGACCACAGTGTATAGACCTTCCCATTTAGGAGAAAGTTTATTGCGATTAGCCTGATTCTAAATTCATCGTAGAACCAGATCACCTACAACTAGGATACGAGGTTGCACCTTACGACTGTGGTACCTTCGCATGGGCTGTTGGTAAACCGTCGATCGTATGAGGGCTTGGTTTTGTCGTTCATCAAGGAAATTGACGTCGTCGAGTCCTTGTTAAATCTAATTGTTCTCATTGAAACAATCAGTTCGAGCAGAGCTGATTTTCAGTTCTGGAGGAAGTATGGCGTCAGCACCGTAAACCAAAAAAATGGAGTTTCACCGGTCGTGCGACTGGTCATGGTTCGAACGGCCCATAACACAAAAGAAAGTTCTTGAACCCAAGCTCCTGACCGTTTGATTAACTGGTCGAACACTCGGCATTTCACTACTTGCATTATGATACCATTGGCCCGCTCAACTGCTCCATTGCTCTGCGGATGAGCGATAGAAGCGAATGTACCTTGATACCTAGATCCTCATAGAATTCCTGAAAATTTCTGCTAGAGAATTGGGTACCGTTGCCTATGATTATACGACTAGGTATGCCAAATCGTGTGATCACATTTTTTTTGTGAGGAACCTCTTAGCGGCTTTAGTTGTTGTTTTAACAACTGGCTTAGCTTCTATCCATTTTGTAAACGTGTCAATCATGACGAAAAGGAATTCGAAGTCCCCGGATGCTCTTGGGAAAGGTCCCAGAATGTCTCAGCTTCTATCCAGGTTGCAAAAGGCCAAGAGAGAGGTATGGTTTGCAAAGCTTATGCCGGCTAATATACTTGTCGACTATGAAGTTGGCATTGTACGCACTTCGTCATGAGCTCTTTTGCATCATGAAGGGCAGTTGGCCAGTAGTATCCTTGCCTGAAGGCTTTACCGACCATCTTCTATAGGAATGATATGCTCCACAAACTCCTCCATGAATGTCGGATAGCAACTTAATGCCATCCGTTTGAGATATACATCTCATCAACACTCTATGAGATCCTCATTTATACATGGTACTTTCGATCAGAGTGTATGATTTAGCTTTTAGAGCTGTACGATCAGCCTCTATATCATCTTCAGGAATAATGCCATACTGAAGATAATTGTAGATCGACGTCATCCAATCTCTACCGTGATCGTGTTTGTACGACCAGTGGAGCATCCATGTTCTCAAGATCGATTTGTATGACCTCAAGTGGAACATCTATGTCCTCAGAATGATCGACCACCGAAGGTGAATCGAGTTGCTCGAGAAAAACTCCGGGCGGGATAGGTGACCTGGTGGAGGCCATCCGTGCCAACTAGTCTGCCAGAAAGTTTTCTTTTCTAGAAATGTGTTGGATCTGAAAACCGAAGAAGTGCTTTTCGAGTTTCCGTACTTCCGCCAGATAAGATGACATCTTGCTACTTGAGCATAGATACTCTTTCTCGACTTGATTCACTACTAGTTGAGAATCACCTTTCACTAGCAATCTGTGAATCCCGAGCAAACGAGCTGCTCGGAGTCCTGCCAGTAAACCTTCATATTCTGCCACATTGTTTGTAGCAGGAAAGTTTAACTGGATGGCGTACTTGATGTGTTCTCTAGTAGGGGATATTAAGACAACTCCAGCCCCTAAGCCTTTGAGCATCAAGGAACCGTCAAAGCATATTGTCCACTCGTCGTGGTGTTTGTACTCGGGCCCTTGGGTGGGTTCAGGGTTTGTCCATTCGGCAATGAATTCTACTATTTCCTAAGACTTGATTATTGTTCGTGAGATGAAATGGAGGTCGAACGCCCCAAGCTCGACCGCCCATTTTGCTATTCGTCCTGATGATTCCCTGTTTCCAAGGACTTGACCTAAGGGATATCCGGTTAGTACGACCACTTTGTGGGCCTGAAAGTAATGCCTTAGTTTCATTGAAGCCATAAGGAGACCATAGAACAGCTTTTGTACCTGTGGATATTGTTCCTTCGGTCCATGTAAGACTTTGCTTATGTAATATACCGATCGTTGGATGTTTTCATGTTCAACGACCAGCACACCACTAACTGTTTGTGGTGTTGAAGCCACGTAAATCAGCAATGTTTCTCCTGATCTCAGATAGACTAAGATGGGGGCACTCGTAAGGTACTTCTTAAGTTCTTCAAAGGCATCGTCTACCTCTTTAGTCCATTCGAAACTTTCGTGTTTCCGAAGAAGTTTGAAAAAAGGGAGCCATTTTCACCTAATCGTGCTATGAAATGACTTAGCACTACCATACAATCGATTAGTTTTTGGACTTCTTTCTTTGTGGTCGGAGGGCGCATCTAATCGATAGCCGAAATTTTTGCTGGATTTGCTTCAATCCCTTTAGCCAAAACTAGGAACCCAAGAAGCTTTCCAGAAGAAACTCCGAACACACACTTCTCTGGATTTAACTTAAGGTTATGCCGTCTTAAGTTATTGAAAGTCTCGTGTAAGTCAAAAATATGGTCGCTAGCGTTGATGCTTTTTACAACTAAATCATCAACGTAGGCTTCCAGATTTCGACCTATCTGAGGATTAAAGATTTTCTGCATCAACCTTTGGAAAGTCGCACCTGCGTTTTTAAGACCAAATGGCATCTTAACATAGCAGTAAGTGCCATATGTAGTGATGAAGGAAGTTTTATCTTCATCTTCTTTACTCATATTGATCTGGTGGTACCCTGAGTATGCATCTAAAAAACTTAATAACCCACACTCGGAAGTAGAGTCTACAAGTTGATCAACGCGTGGAAGGGGGAAGTCATCCTTCAGATAAGCTTTATTACGATCTGTGAAGTTAATACACATTCGCCACTTCCCATTGCTTTTTCTAACCATTACAGGGTTAACGAACCACTCTAGGCGGTCAACTTCACGAATAAACCTAGCCTTGGGGAGCTTGTCGATCTCCGACTAGATTGTCTCCTTCCGATCAGGTGCAAAACGCCTGAGCTTCTGCTTGATCGGTTTTTTGTCAAGCTGGAGAGCTAGCCTGTGCTCGATCACCTCCACGGGACTCCTAAGATGCATGACGGGCCTTTGTTAATACGCCCCGATCGTCTGATTTGCTCGGAGGAAGGGACGAGCGACTCTTCCTATTTGAGGTTGAGTCCTGCCCTGACCAGTACCTTTTGGCAGACGTATTAGCGTTTCTTGACACAGACAAAGTGTTGGCGCTTTCCAGAGGAGCGCCTTTGCTGAGTGGTACCTCATTGGTCTGGTCGGAAGGCCTTGGTGCCATATTTGGCCTCGAGTGCTTGACATGTGGGAGGCGGATTAGTTTCCTTGGTCGAAAGCTCATCGACCAATTCTAAGGACTTTCGATCACATGCATAAGCCATCTTTTGGTCTCCTCAAACCGCGATGACACCTTTCGGTCCTGCATCTTTAGACTCTGATAACTGTAGTGCGTGGCTATCAGGACTTTTGGTAGAGCCGGTCGACCAAGGATTCCATTGTATGTGGTTTCGAAATCCACCACATCAAATGGAATTTTTTTTCTATTCAGATGTTGTCGGGCCTTTCGAACGTAATTGGTAGGGATAGCTGTCCTATCGGTTTGGTGGTGGAACCAGGAACTATACCGTGGAAGGCATATTTGACAGGTTTTACCTTGGACCTTGGGATCTGCATCTCTTCCAATGCTCTCGCAAAAAAAATATTTAAAGAACTACCCCCAAATATTAAGACTCGATTAACTTTACAATTGTTAATAGTAGGTTCAACCACGATAGGAAACCTACCTGGTCAAGTTGACGGGATGGGGCAGTCTTTTTTGCTGAAGGAGATTATAGTTTCCGACCACCTGGATGGCTTGACAGTGATCGGAGACTCGGCAAGGTTGACCTCCCGCTCCACGGCCTTCAGATGACGTCTCAAATCGTATGAGGAGGATTCTCCGAAGATCATATCCACTGTATGTTGCGGCTCCTAGTAGTCCATCTCTTCGTCGCCATCTTTGTCCTTTTTGGAGCTTGATTCTTCAAGTTCTGTTATGGAAGGGAAGGGCCCTTTGCCTGAGTAGTAATCCTCTAGTTTACTTTGCCAAGCCTAGCAGGTGCGCAGATCATGCCCTGCTGCTTTGTGAAGTAGACACCACATCTTAGTTTTCTTGAAGTCACTGGTCGGAGCCTTAGCTTTGTTTCGACCAATTAAATCTTTCTTGTCCTTAGCATATTTTTCTGGAATCACAAGGACTTTCTTGTTATCGGGCTTGCGATTCTTTTTGTTCTTGAGAGACTTCTTGCTTTTCTTCTCCTGCTTCTCCAGACCCGATTGGGGATTCTTGTCCTTCCGATCAATAGCTTCATAACATTCAACCGCTTTACTAGCGGGCGCGTACTTGTCTGCCATGTCGAAAAGTGCGACTGTTGTTCGTGGAGGATTTATGGCAATATCCTCCGTAAACCAGTGATTCCTCAGCCCTGCTTTAAAGTCCTGGATGACAGAAGATTCTGCGATCTCTGGGATGGAATTCCGAACCTGACTGAATCTCTTGATGTACTATCGAAGAGTTTCATTGGTCTTCTGCTTCATCCGATGAATATCATCCTCCTTTCCGAGGCGGTCGTACGTCCCTTGAAAGTTGGTGATCAGGGGATCACAGAGCTGCCCCCAAGTATAGATAGATCAGACCGGTAGGTTAAGCAACCACGACCAGGCAGACCGTGGGCAAATAATTGGACATCACGTTATCGTTACCACCAGTGGCCTTGATGGCAGTAGGATAAATTTGAAGAAATTCTAATGGGTTCTGAGTCCCATTGAACTTCTCTATGTTGGCTGGTCGAAACATGTCCGGCCAACGAACAGCTTGGAGACCTACCAAAAATGCTCGGCAGCCCGTAATGGAGTCGCGGTGCCTTCTCTGAAAAGGAGCCAGATTATAGTCAGTCGGGGATCGGTTCCTTAGATTTGCATATCCAAGATCCGGTGTCCCAACCCGGTCGTGGACATTATGATAACGTCTTTGACCACCTACCTAGTTAAGATAATGCCTGAGATCGCCTGAACCAAGTGGTCGTTCTTCTTGGCGAGGAGGAGGAGTGGCTGCTGTGAAGAGCCGTCTTCCCTCGTGATTTCCTGGTCGGAACCTACGAGGGGGTCTCGATGTTGATTGATCCTCTACTCGACCATGCTGCCACCTCCTAAGAGAGGAGCGCTAGGATGAGGTCATCGTGTGACTTTCTGAATTCCTCTGCTCCCGGTACATTTCTGTACGCTGCATGGTTTGTTGGAGGATCTCCGACACCTGACCTGCAAGCTGAACAGAACCTGGAGTTCCTGCTAAAGTAGGGTTTGGATTATTTAAGATATCCCGAACTCATTGCAGGTTTTGTATAGTTACCGAAGGTCGTGGCAGATTTTCGCTTGCAGTAGGCGTCCGATGAGTCGAGTTTTCCCTCGACCTTCGGGTTGGCCCAGCCTGATTCCTTACTCGCGATGGGGTAGGAACAAGTGAATTAACTAATGCACGCCCATCAGCTCAGTTGCCTTCGGTAGTTGGTGCTTGAGCACCCGTACCATTTGCACCAGCAAGTGGTGGTGAGTTAACCTATGGAGGATCGTGTATGGCATCGGGATTGGTATCTCTGATTGTGTTAACTTCGTGGTGCCAACAGTAATTTTTCGAGGCACTCCCGTCGTAGCTAAGGGAGAGGCTTCTAGTGCTTCCGCAAGGAGCCTCCATGACGGGGAATGGTCAGAGATTACCATCTCTAGTGGGCTTTGTGGTGGACTTAGCCTGATCCGACGGACAGCCGATCGTATGCTGAGTTTTACCATGCCCACTTGACCTACAATCGGTGATAACTTCATTGACACCTTTACCAGATGCCGCTTGGCCCCTGAAATACGTAGGAGCCGTTAGGGAATACTGGTCGCCCATGACAATATCGAGAGTACATGGACTCTCTGATTACGACGCTGGGCTCCCATTGTCGCTTCCGCCGGTCAGATCGACCAGGCTTGCAAAGTTGTTTGGATGTTCCAAACTGGTCGGAATGAGTGGCTCCTTTGAGAGCGCCATTATTGGTGGCGGTGTATCCTCATCTATCTGGTCGATTTCACCAATCTTAGCGGATGGCGATCCGACGGAGGAGGAGGAGGATGATGACATCATGTTTTCTTCTATGGCGCAGATGCATGCCTCTATGTTGAGGTTGGAGTAGTCCGCCAGGTCGAACCAGTTTTCCTCATCCCAAGTCCCTACCATGTTCGTATGAGCGATGATGGAGCAAAGGAAGTGGATGAGGAATGGTTGAGCAAAGTAATTTTCAAGAACTCAACGCCTTCTTCCCCACGGACAGCGCTAGATGTGGACGATCAAGTCGCCGATCTTACAAAATAAAAAGAGAAAATGGCAAAGAGTTCTTGGGAGAGAATAGGACTACTCTTTTATTGCTATGAACTAGCTATTACAGGGGTGCCTTCGACGAGGCAGTGGACTAATCCTAATTACATTGAGCGTAATGCTTGCTATATTGTAGAATCAGACTTGAAACATGAATCTAATATCGATTGTTGTGCTTCAATCTGATGCCGACTGTCTTCCACGCTCCATCTTTAAGTAACCGTCGAAGAGGTGGCAGTTGCTCCTTAAAGAGGCGCCTGTTAGAAGTGTCGCGACTGGTCAGAGCGAGGCAACGTTTGATAAAGTACCAACCGTTCGGCAGTTGTGTGTCTATGAGACACACAACCGTAGGGTGGTTGTTGTCAGTGTCTTAGGATTATGAAACATCGCGTGGTATGGACCAAATATGACATGTGCTCCATTCATCACACGGTAAGGAATATACTTGGAGTTAGATCCGAATACCAGTTCATTGCTTCTACGAGCAGTCATCTGGTCAGAGACTAGATACAGGACCTCATCCGACTAGGATACCTATTATGTAACCTCTGGAATCCTTATGACCACAGGGGTCGTTAGCCTTAGGGGTTACGACCATGAAGACATATGGTCTTTTATTATGTATTAGAATAATACATAGAGATTTTAATCCTCGTCAAGGGTCGACCCTTCTTTTTATCATCCTTCTGCACATCCCACTCCTTCTTCAACATATTCCACCTCTTTTTTGTGCCTACCTCCTATTCCTTCACTAGACTTGCCTTCTTTAGATACACCTTCTCCACATGTTTCAACTTCTAGTGTGTATCTGCTATCAACTCCACCAGTTTCTGACACTTCCACTTTTTTCTTTCACTATACTCGCCGACAAAATTCTTCTGATCCTCATACTTCTATTCCTCTTGAACCTTATGATCCTCAATCCTCCTCTCCTCCACTTGACCCTCTAGCCAGTACCACAGACTCTAACGATCGTTCTACTATATCATGGTATGCCCTACATGATCGTTTATCTCTTCAGGCACTAGAGAGATGGGGTTTTCCTTGTGCTTGTGTAATATCTTAGCCGAGTACCTATCAGGAGGCAACCAGTATACCTAAGTGGCACTTGGCTATGACTGAGGAGCTTACAACATTAGAGTCTACAGGTACTTGGGATCTTGTTCCGCTACCATCTGGAGCTAAGCCTATAAGTTGTAAGTGGGTGTACAAAGTAAAGACCAAGTTAGATGGTTCAGTGGAACGATACAAGGCTCGTCTTGTTGCAAGAGGTTTTCAGCAGGCATAAGGTCGAGATTATGATGGGACTTTTGCTCCAGCTGCCCATATGACTATAGTCGGTACCCTCCTTGTTGTTGTAGCTGTACGTTCAAGGACTATATTTAATATGGATGTCAAGAAAGTTTTCTTCATGGTGATCTACATGAAGAGGTCTATATGTAGCCACCCCTCGGTGCTGAGGCTCCTACAGGCTATGTGTCGGATCCCAGGAGTGGAATGCCCGAAGCCCTCATGTGTGTACCGTACTAGTCCCATGATCAATGACTAGTACACACATCCACAACATTGGAATACACATCCATACACATTATACATACAACATGAAACAAATATGGTACTTAACTTAAGCGATTACATCACAAGTGTATATTACACAACCGACCAGCCAAATTAAAAGACAACTATCAGAAGTAGCAAGTTAAACATCGGAAACATATTAAACAAAATACCAAAAGTCTAGTGGTATGCCCATCCAAGCCCTTAGGCAACCGACAAGGACAAGACCCTAGCAAGACCCGTCCCTGTACCCTTCGGTACCGGGAGCAAAGAAGGTGTTGTCCGGAATAGGCTCATCCTCATACTTTGATCAACAATTTAAGCAAGATTGAGTACATTTTGTACTTAGTAAGACTTGTAGTGTATCGCAACATAATTATATATGCAAGGCTATCAAAGGATGAAACTCTACTCTGCAACTTATTTTCAGCATTAAGCAAGTTTTATTTGCAATAACATTATGTAATAGTTTGCAATGGACTTTATAAAGAGCAGTTGATAGATATCGAAATAACAAGTATATAACTTAATAATAGCAAAATCACAACCCTACTCGGATTCATGTATGCACAATGTTGTATGCTTGTTTATGAATTGCAAGATGCCTTTGACATGACAAGGGATAATTGCATTAAAAAGTGACACTGCAATAGCGCAATGAAATTAAATAGTGTACCCATGTTCATCTTAGATGGAAAAGACCACACACTACCACCACCTTTTCAGACCGAAATGACCACACTCTGCCATGCCACCTTTTTAAACCAAAAGGATTGTACCCTGTCACATCACACACTACCACCTTCTCATAACGAAATGACAACACACTGCGACACCACCGTTTTAGACCGAAATGACTACACTCTGCCATGCCACACACCGCTAGCTTTTCAAACAGAAATGACAATACACTGCCATGCTACCTTTTCAAACCAAAATGACCACACCCTGCCAATACACTTTTTTAGAACAAAATGACAACACCCTGCTACTACACCTTTTCACACCGAAATGACTACACCCTTCCACTACACCTTTTAAGATCGAAATGACCACACGCACCAGCCTTTTGCAGTGAGTAGACACAACTCACCAGCAATCCCACTCTGCCATTCGTCATAATTTCCACCCTCAACACTACACCCTATCTGCTTATAAAAAGGAGGGAGAAGAGGGCTGGAGGAGAACGCTACATGACCACAACCAACACTTCACTCCAACTTATTTCACATAGCAGAGAGGAAGGAGGGAGAAGAGAGCGAGCTAGAGCAAAACATTAGGTCGGTCTTGGAGATATCGGACTACTATGAGAAGATGCTGCGGAAGCACAAGTGGCTTGCCAAGAAGGCTAAAATCTACCCAGATTATTCTATGAAGGATGCGCTGGTACCACCAGAGTTTCCATGCCCACAGTGTATATAAAGAATCAGCTTGGATCATTCAGTCCATACACCCGACGACTGCCGCTCAGGCATACTACACGTGCAAGAATATTCTCATAAGAGAATCTTACACACACACACACATCAATTTTTCACATCTTACGTTGCATTTCACGTATCGCTAACTTCATTTGTGCATGATGGCAGTTGGGGATGAGTTGCAACTTCTTCCAATGGATCGACGACCCAGACATGCACAATAGGGCGTTCATCGAGTAGAAGTATATGTTCAACTACGTGAAGCGACCCAATGTCTTCCAACGCTGAAAACCTTACGTACCTGACCCTACTAAAAAGGCATCGGTGGAGCCCAGAAAAGTAGGGTTGTGGTGGAGGACCCCCTCGAACAGGAAGCTGAGTACGACTAGGCCAAGCGCGCGGTGGACAAGGGGAAGGCTCCTACTAGCGAGACCGGCGGCCGTCCTAGCGCTCCCCGTCGTTCGGGCGTACTCCAGATCGAAGAGGTAAGTTATGTTTAATTTGTATCCTGGTTATTGATTTGGCCTTACGTTTTTCTAACATCATTCGATTTTTCTGTCTGTCTCACAGAACAAGTTTGCCTTAGAGACTAGACACGGTCACTGGTAGTCCAGAGACAAGGGAAAGGGGCCGATAGGCCGCCAAGACTAATTAACTTCATTCCAATCCACCTTTTTCTGATTCGAAAAAGGCACACATGTATCCTAGGTGTTTTTCAGATTGTTGATTCATGCATGCTGTCATTTCTAATGCATACAACAAAACTCTATGTGCCATGTAATTTGCAACTACATTATGAATTTTTTCAAATTTTATTTCTAAATATTTCCTCTATTTCAAATTTTGTACTCTTTTTTAAAAGAAATCGGTTGATGTATTATCACATCTAAAAAAATAATATTGTCACATGAAATCGATTGATGATTCGTGCATGCTGTCGTTTGTAATGCACATAACCAAACCCTCCGCGCCATGAAATTTGCAAGTACATTCCAAAGTCTTGTTGCCGCAATTAAAATCTCATCTTCAAAAGTTAACTCCTAAGTTGTTCTTTAATTCATATTTCGTTATGTTTTTTTTAAAATGATCAGTTGCGCAGACACTTAAAGATATTATAAAAAATTTGAAGCTAAATTCTCTACAAATATAAATATAATTTTATTTCAATTTCTAGCTCTGGTCACCAATTCAAATAACGAATTAAGTCTCCGTCACCATTTGGAATGGCGGCATCACTGTTTGCATGGTGACAAGGATCCTGTCACCATTCCAAATGGCAATAGAGCTGTTTCGCCATTTGGAATGGAGACAAAAGCCTATTTTTTGTAAATTTATTAAATAGTCACTTATTTCTGTAATTATATTTTAAAAATATATTATTAAAAATATTGGCTCTTTTGGTGGGGTGGTGAAGTTACAAACGTACAACTCTACAACCATAGTTCAAATTCTAATGTAATGTCTTTACACACACAAATATGCCTCTATCTTTACACACACAAATACGGGAAATCTGTGAGGCTACGGATTTATGGCATATTTGGTTCGAGATCTGAGAGTCGTGCCTGAGAAAAAGTAGTGTCTGAGAGTAGCCTAAGAAGCAGATGATTTTTGCCTGGTCAGGCAAACCTGAAGATGTAGTGTTTGGTTGGTGATACATGCCTGAAGATAAAAAATAACACTTATTTTTCAAAGAAGAGAGCTGCCTGACCAGGCCTTCATTATCCACGCCGAAGTGTCTGGCTCATAACCAAGCAAAGCTCAAAGAGCCATCCGGCTTGCTCTGGCCAGGTCTCAATCCAAACACCCCCTTAGCGCATTGGATCTTGACGCCTATTAGCAAAGTCAAGATGCTGTCGGAGCTGTGTTCGGTTTGCGATGTGGCGACGCCGTAGCTAGCCTAACCCCAGCTACTTTGTTAGCCCGATCCAGGTGCCCAAAATTGGACGTCAGACCTCTAGGCAGCAGCGAAAGAACTTGCAAATCGCACTTAATTACATCCTTAATCCACCATTGTGCGAGCCATCGATGCTATTGTGCGCAATCATGCTGTCGCCGTCACCCAAAGCTCGGCAAGCCCATTGTCGCCATCGTCGATTCGGTGTTGTGCATAGCTCCGCAAACCCACTATCGCTCACGTCTTCGTCGCCACCAGATCAAACCCAGTTCAAGCTTTGCCACCGTAGTTGTCATCGACGTTGCCGCACGCAGCCATGCCGTCAACATAGACCAAAGCTTGGCAAGCTTCGCCGCCATGTCGCCCGTATCCACCGTCGCGTCGTCCGCATCTTACCAACGTCGCCACGCTAGGATCCCACCGCCAAATCAAACTGGAATTTGTTTATTGTGTTGTTTGCCTATGCTGGACTGCTAGATGGAGAATGGAGATTAGTATATGCCTAATGAAAGCGCACTCGACCTTTACGTTTCTCATCGACAAAACATTATTTTAAGGTCTTCAACCAAACAACACACCATCAGGTGTGCCAAATAAAAAAAAAATCTAAATTTCAGGCTACCACCATATATCACTTTTTTTCTCAAGCTCACCGTGTAGGCTTTCAACCAAACAATTCATAAATACATGTCATCCGTAATTCTAGACGTGTGCCGTATGCATACATGCGGTGTGCGCGTGTGTATGTCTACTTTATATTTGAAAAACTCTTAAAAGTACGGTAAACTAATCAACAAAACAAAAAATTGTAGTATATCTCACTGAATAGGTAAGGTCGGCACAAAACTACAATAAAATCGAAAGTACCAAACAAACCCATGATTTTTTACTGATAATAATTCCTTTCCCCCAAAACTCGCTAAGAGATGCCGCTGGCGGGGAGTTTTGGTCTGATTTAGCCCCGTAGCACTTTTTAATTCCACTTTTAGCCTCTGTAGCGACAAAATTCTCGTTCTAGTCCCCCCATGACTTGCTGCCGCCCACTCTAAGAAGAACTTTGTCGCATCGCCACGCCGGCGCTCGCATGAGATTACCACTCTTCTTTACCATTTCCATTGGAATTTCTGCTATTTCATCCATCATTCGTTGAGCTGGCAGCCAGGTACTGACATCTGCCCGTTGATCTCAGAGGTGCAGCAGCTTTCTTGGTTGGTTTTTGGGTAAGATTATGCATGCTTTTCTTGATTGTAGAGAGGAAGAACGTGTGCACGTATCCATTGTTCAGTACTACTTAATGCGGCGCGTGGCGGACCAACAAAGTTACTGTCGTCCCGGTTGGCAGCACTTAGTTGCTGCCGTCCCACTCGGTAGCAACTTGGTTGCTGCTGTTCGGGACGGCAGCAAGTCATCGGGGGACTAGAACAAGAATTTTGTCGTTACAGGGACCTAAAGTGGAATTAAAAAGTATTACAGGACTAAATCAGACCAAAACTCGCTGGCGGGTTCCTCCAACAACAGCAGGCAAACTGACGTGGCCACCTCTACTGTGTTGAGATTGGAAATTCCCTGCAGGCTGCAGCTACTGAATCTGCCCGAACGAACCCCACAAGGCCACAACCCCACCCCATCTCCCTCCCCCACCCCTCACAACCACCCCGCGAGGAGCCACCGAGATTCGATTGGCCGCCGACGACGCCGACGGCCACCATCATCACCACGACCGCAAGCGCAGGTGCCAGCGGTGCGACCGGGACGGCGGCGGCGGCAGCATGGGCGTGAACTACTACAAGGTGCTGCAGGTGGAGCGGGGCGCCTCCGACGACGAGCTCAAGAAGGCGTACCGGAAGCTGGCCATGAAGTGGCACCCGGACAAGAACCCCAACAACAAGAAGGAGGCGGAGGCTAAGTTCAAGCAGATCTCCGAGGCCTACGAGGTTCGTGCAACTCGCGCCGCTCTCTCGCATTCCCGTCACGCCTCTGATCTGTATCCATGCTCGTTGCCTGTCGCCAAGAACGGTTGTTGATGCGCTTACAGGGAACCCTTCCAGTTTTCTCTTACTGATAGAGTGGCTACGTGCTCGTCATTGCCTAAACAATGTTCTTGTGATATTGTTTGTAAGGAGATCTATTTTCGTTTCATGCGGCTTTGGGTGCTGTAATGCTGTTTGATCTGAAAATTAACTAACAAACGATTGAATTTTTGTGGTGTTTCTGGAATCGAGCGAGAGCAATTTAGTTTGGGGACAATGGTTTTTTTGTTTCTGCTGGTGTTGTTGTGGCATTCTTCCGTTTCATTTTGTTGCCGTGATGGAGAATAATTGGGCGGGGCAATTCTATCGAAAATTACCCACTTAGGGCTAGGGCTTATTTGGATAGGAAGGGATTAGAACCAATCCCTTCGGATTGGATGGGATTTTAGTTCAAATTCCGAGTTAATCCGAAATCCGAAGGGATTGAGTCGGATGACAATGTATCCAAACAAGCTCTTACTATTCTTCTTGGCAGGGCAATTCTATCGGAAATTAGCCACTTACTAGTCTTCTTGTCACGGCAATTCTATCGGAAATTAGCCACTTACTATTCTTCTTGATGTGTGGTTCCTAACTTTTGGAAAATGTCATGTTATAATAAACTTTTGGACAAATCTCTATGGGGGTACTAATGAGCTAATTCTGATGCTGTTTTAGTAGTAACCCATTTTGCACTTGATTACTAATTGGACCGTGTGGTAAAATCAAGGTTCATGTATGTTTGCTCGCAGGTGCTAAGTGATCCCCAGAAGCGGGCAGTCTATGAGCAGTATGGAGAAGAGGGGCTCAAGGGGCAAGTGCCGCCTCCTGGAGCAGGTGGGCCCAGTGCGTCTTCCTACTTTGGCGGGGATGGGTCGCAATTCCAGTTCAACCCTCGCAGCGCAGACGATATATTTGCCGAGTTCTTTGGGTTCTCGAGCCCATTCTCAGGCATGGGTGGCATGGGTGGAGGTGCCGAGAGGGGCATGAGGGGATCAAGGTTTGGGATGTTCGGTGATGATATGTTTGGGTCCTTCCCGCAGTTCCCTGGCGAGGCGTCAATGCAAGCTCCACAACGGTCCCAGAAGGTTGCGCCGATTGAGAACCGACTGCCATGCAACCTTGCCGACTTGTACAAAGGTACCACAAAGAAGATGAAGATTTCACGGGAGATATTAGATGCTGGCGGGTAAGTGACTCTATTATCATGTAGATTTGAACTTAGTTGTAGTTCTTCCGGTATTGGATTGGTATAAGAATATGAAGCATATTTTACTTCATGGACCTTATGTGTCTGACATGACACAGTTATGCACGTTTAGGGACCTGCCAAACTAAGACCAAAGTTTTGGGGCCTAAGTGAGAAAAGCAAACAACTTTTAGGGCCTGTGATGCAACTTACATAAGGTTTTTGTTGGTCAAAGAAGTATTGAGAGCACATAATTTGTCACCATGAATTTTATTGTTCTGACAACTGCTTTTCTTGAGCAAAATATGCATGCAGCATTTGTTTAGTGATGTGAAAGTGGCATATTACCATTTCATGCGAGGTCTATGAATTAACCGAAATAACATGACATGCAGAAAATTAAAGTTGTGAGTATACTAATTGTCAAAATTGGAACTTGCACATGATTACGGTTGCTAGGTGTCAATTAAATAGCTAAGTCACGATCTAGGTCTTACGTATGCCATCCTTACCTTTAAAACGCTGTATTGCTTCAGAATCAGATTAAGAAGATATCAAAGTCTGCTTTCAAAATAGATGCTCCGGGCAGAAGGATAATGTGATATGATCTTACAGTTTGCTTAGGTCTTTTGTTCGACAGTGTCACATACTCACATTATCGTTTTTTTGGTCTTTCCAATAATTGCATAAAGAATTAATTACCTACCATATTTCTTTTGATATGATTACAATGCTTCAGTCATAATGTGTCTTCGGTTAGTAGTTTGTGTGATTATTCATTGAAAAATTCTGTGCTCATTCGGAAAGTCTAGCATCTATCTTATTCATTCTCTTCTTGAAAATTGTCTAGGATAACTAATTCATATGAGTACTCTGCTAATCTGTTGTGTACATTTTGTCATTAGTATATGTTGGCAGATCTTCGGCCTATGATGTTGAAGTAAATAAATTTCACCGGTTTAAATGCATAGATGTCATTCCAAATTGTATTTTGGACAACTTACTGTTGATATTGCTTTGAATATTGAATGAAATAAATAAATAATTTACCGAGCATTGCAGTTAAACAAAAAGCAACTCAAATATTGAACTCATGCAAGTTTTTTCATATCAAATGTGTTTACGTTCTCCTACATTATTATATCCCAACACATCTCTCATGTGTCATTTGTCACAATATTCCACAATTTGATGTCTGAACACTACAGTTTTTAGAGTAATCATTGTATTAGTGTTATCACAAATAATGTTCACAATACCTAGTCGCTAACCTAGCCACCTAGGCATGATAAATACACCATACAGCAGTCATGGTCATGCTGATTAGGGGGTGCATGTGGGCAACCAACCAATTGGGTAAGTGGAAGAGAGAATGGATGCATACACCATACAGCGGTCATATTAGGGAACTTTCATTTGGTGTGCCATACAAGATATTCATCTCTTGTTTTCCTTGCAAGAAATAGGATTACTAGTGGTGCTCAACTTTTTTTGACGATGTAGTGGTGCTCAACTTGATGAAACAGCGTAGGTCCTGATTTGGCTCGATCTTTCGATGAGAAGATAAATTTGGTAGAAGTCGCTCCACTCTCACGATCCTGGCTACGAACTCGCAAGGCTCGAAACTACGCAATCGCTGAACTGCTCGACAAGTCGTTATCAACCATACACGAATACTCGGATGACCTGATCACGAAGATCAATTCCTGCATACACCGAAGAAGCATGCAAGAATGAGATAAATAGCAATCTGAAATTGCGAATATGAATTAAGATTGTATTGATAAGTGGGGTTCCGAAGAACAATGTCGCTGTTGATCTCGCCGAACAAGCGGACAAAGAACAAAGTAGCAAAACTAAACTTCAATCAACAAAACCCAAAGAACTAGAGGGGGCGGCGGCCACTATGTATAGGAGAAGGGAGGGTGGTGGCACTGTTTATGTGTGATCAGTAACCGCGTGAACAGTCCCAAACCCTAGGGTTACAAGGCCCATGGGCCCAAGTGGAGGTGGCGCAACACCGTTTTGTCTTAGGCTCAGAAACAACGTTGGATTGTTTTGGCGATTGCGGCGCGCTCAAAAGGAATTTGGAGGTGGGGCCAGATCTGTTGAAAAGAGGACGAGATAAGCTTTCCATTAAGTACTCGTGGACCTTCAACGGACTCCGTATGTGAAAGTTATGCATGATTTAAGCTGAGGCTGTCAGGCTGACTCCGAATTGATCTAGAATTGAAACTCAATCGACCTAAACTTGTTGTAGTAGTAGTGGTACTCCCCTTGCTTTTGTTCCTGAGTAGAACAACATCACAAGACTTAAGTAGCAATCCATCCTCAATGGAACAATTATGAACTCCTAGAAACAAATTTACCTGAAAATTTAGTTGGCGAGCACATGCTCTAGTAATTGGTCCTTGCATATCAAGTTGAAGATTAGAAGTCGTAGGTATGGTTGTATCAGTGGAAAGGGTGTCCTCATCACAACTTGATTATGGATACTTGACTCGAAGACCTTCAAGGACAAGTTTTCGATTTCAGTTGTCGATGTGCTGTTTGATGAGTAAAAATGAACTCGTTTTTTCATAAAAATGTACCCTCTTTGTTTAGGATATCTTGATATTTGTATGCACCTAGATAACATGCAACGTCTTCAAAATGCATCTTGGGCATTTTCTATTCCTAGTCATGTCAAGGTTTGTCAAATGCACCATCAAAGTTTTTACATGCTTATGCCTTATGGATGACGTTATCTGGCCATATCTGCAGAAGTTTGTATTAGTTATGTTGTCATTTTTAGGATAAGCATTTTGACACATTCATATACTTTTCTAGTTTGATCACATTGACTTTTTTTTTTGGAAAGTTGGAAAAAAAACTTCTTTGGACAAACCATGTAGCATAATATTTCTCATGTTAGTTAAGCCCAAGAGCTGGTTATGGACCCAAAAAGCTCAGGTGCTACTTGATTGGCCTATGTATCATTCCATTGCATTCATTCTGAAAATTCTCTTGACATAGGTGAACACTAGTACTTTTTCATATAATTGTTTCACCACTCAAAGGGATCACTCCATTCATTCATTATGAAGACAACTCATGACATGAGTTTGATTTTCACCAGGCTAGTCATGCATTGGCCTTGGGCAATCAGACACTGGTGGCTTATTATGTAGTGGCCCTGTCATTTTTTTGTATGAACTATTGTGACTTGAAGTTCTTATTGGGTTGGGTCAACGTTTATCAATCATATCTTTTCTTTTTTACTTTGATTTCTATCAGTTATATTTTGCTAACCGTTGAACAAAATGGAAAATGGATTTCTGTGTCTCGATGCCTCTCTTACTTGACTTTATTGGTATCTTGGGATTGCATTGAGTATTTTGGTTGCCTTTCACCAATTTCCATCTTGGGGATAATTTGATTCTCCCATATGGGAGGGAGAAACGTTAGGACTAAAGATGCTTCAGACAATAAGTTCTATCTTTTTAAGGTTTTCCTTTTTTGCTACATGTCTTTCTTGAATTGTCTTGTATATTTGACATGCCATTTTTTATTTATTTTGTGATTCACTGTTAGTTACTTTCATTTCATGCCTTACTGGCGTGTCTTCATTTTTTGGCAGGAGAGGCATGGTTGTTGAGGAGATCCTAACTATTGACATAAAACCTGGATGGAAGAAAGGGACAAAAATCACTTTTCCTGAAAAGGGTAATGAGGCCCCGCATATAATTCCTGCAGATATTGTATTCGTAATTGATGAGAAGCCACATGATCAGTTCACAAGAGAGGGAAATGATCTGGTAATGACACACAAGATTTCCCTGGCCGAAGCCTTGACTGGATGTACTGTTCATATAACAACATTAGATGGCCGGAACCTGACAATACCAATTAACAGTGTCGTCTACCCTGGCTACGAGGAGATTGTTCCCCGAGAGGGCATGCCAATTCCGAAGGACCCGTCCAAGAAGGGAAATCTTAGGATCAAATTCAACATCAAGTTCCCCTCGAGGCTGACCACAGAGCAGAAAGCGGAAATCAAGAGGCTACTGGGATCTTGAGGAACAGAGTAGATCACCAGGCTACCTGGTTGTTTCTTGGGGGTGCATTGGGTACATTCTGATGTTAAGCTGTGAATACCATTCAAAAGACTGTTTTGTTAAGCCGTGCAGGTTTTAGTAATTTCACATAACTCATGTTTTAGCTTGAAATGCTGATTTTTGGCAGAATAATTTCATCAAAAATATACAATTCTGTGTGAGCCTGCTGTGGTGATGTCTGCCTAGCAAATGCGCCCATGTGCTTTCTTATAGGTTGATTTTGTTAGATATGTATATAGTTTAGGGTACATGTTATATTTGCCTCTGGATTATAGGAATAGACAAGAGTTCATTTAAACATGGTATCAAAGCTATGAAAAACCTAACCCTAGTCTAAGAACCGCTGTCGCTCATGCACCCGAGCCCCTCTTTGGCGTTGCATGAATATTAATCATATATTATTCCTTATGACTTGCAGAGTAGTTTATGCACTCGCGGTTTAAAACATTGTTGTTTTGTTGAAGGTAAGTTACTCAAGCCGAATAACCACAAGTTATTTTTTCAATGCAAAAGTTTTATTTTTTTCTTAAACTCTGCGTGATAAGTTAAGTAAACATCGATTATAAGGTCTAATTATTACTATTTATTATCTACTATCTTTTTAGTTAAATCGTTGAAGGGATGATATTTTATCGATGTATACTGTGTGAGTTAGCTACTGATCAAAGGTCTAGTTCAGAATCACAAAGGGTTTCAGATATCTTAATTTGGATCCCAACAGTCCACAGAGCACTATGCGCGTAGACCAACGAAACACTAAATCTAAGAAATAGTTAATGAGAAGTAATCATATATGCTCCTATTAAATGGCATAACACAATCACTTAATATCTTCCAAAGCATTCAAGTAAGAGCAGTGAGTGGAAAAATTGAAATAGCTACAATCTAGATTTCATGAATGGACAAATATATTGAAACGAGTACTCCAGATGCCATAGACAAATATAGCAGAAGGGAGAGAGTATAAATGTGGTTTTATAATAGCGGCTAACGATTCTATATGTTACTAGCTAGTAAGAACTCTACATGTTACTTTCTAGCTAGGAACTTTACATATTACTTACTGATAAGTGGTATAAGAGCATCTTTAGTGTATTAAATCGACATCGATTTAAAATCATGCCACGTAAGTATTCTAGGAACTGAGTTTATTTTTCTTCAATGTATTGAACCGATTCCTACTAATAACTGGGACCCACGTTACATTAAAAAATCACAAAATAATAATATCATCTCTCAAACGCACTCTCTTCTATGTAGTTGTTTAATACTCATATGAGTTGTTTAATGCTTTGAATCGATTTCTAAGTAGAGTTCGGTTTCATGCATTTTTTTTGTTAGAATCGACCCCTCTAATGTATTGAATCGATTCAATACCTTCTCTCTCCTTATTTGAACCGGCTAAAACACAACATTGAAGATGGTCTAACTCAACATTGCTACGTAACAACTCTGCTACTTTATGGCAAGTATCAACTATCTATAAAGGCAACTAACAATAGTAGTTCTAGAATAATTGCTAGCAACTCTACATGTTCCTTGATAACAATAACAAGAACCGCGACACCTCCACGCACGGCAAAAACTAGGAGACAGCAGGGTGCACGACGACATGGCGGTCGCCTTGTCGTGCGCTAGGGAGAAAGGGGATGAGGCAGGCAAGAAGCGCACCTCTAGGAGCTCCGCCCTTGAAATCTGGAACATCCACCCAAAACCTTCGATCGCACGAGGCTGCACCAACTCGATCTTGGTTGCACAACCACGATCCAACGGCGGACAACAACACAACACTGGTAGGTCCGCTCGTTAAATCTAGATCGTCCACCCGAAACCTTCGATCGCACAAAGCTGCACCAACTCGATCTCGGCCGCACAACCGCGATCTAACGGCGGACAACAGCACAACATCACGCAGGCCCACAGCCCGAACCGTTGGACTCGAAACGTGACCTCCGGGAGCTCCATCCGTTAAATCTGGCGCACCAACTCGATCCAGGCCGCAGAAACGCGATACAATCGCGGACGGTGGCACAACACGCGAAACATCCGCTCGAAATGTGACGAGGGCCGACCACACAAGGACATGGGCTCGACACTCGAGCAGACGCGATCCAACGGCGGTCAACACCCGAAACGGGCGGAGCTCCCACAGGGCACGATCGGACGGTGTGCGAACCGTACGGGTGTATGCCGCCGGCACGGACGCGATCCAACGGTGGACGAAGGCCGAGTCGCGCGGAGCTCCCAGTGGGCCGCGATTCTTTTCGCTATAAGGCTGCTCCTAATGCTCTACCTTGGCTAGTATCTTAAGCATATCATACAGACAAATTGATGATGTAACACTATAGTTAATGAGGAGAGATAGTACTCTAGTATCTAATTTAGATATCAGTTTAGGCTCGAAATCCAATACGTAAAATTTATTGTATAGCCATGCATGTAATTAAATGAAACAGCTTAAGATACTACACCATAAAAAAACATACATTGAAAAGATAGTATCCTAACACTCTTCATGCACTAAGAAATTACACTAAAATACTGTCCATTGAGAACAGCCTAAGGAAAAGAATATTGCTAGCAACTAGCAATAATAGTTTTTTGCCAGCTTCCCATCACTGGATGCCAACTAGCAGTATTTTGAGGAGGCAACTACAAAGCAGACTACGGTATATACTGGTTAGGATAAATGCACTCTGCAAACTAGAGCTCTTCCACATACTTCACAGTTCACACAACTAAAGAACACAAAAAGCAAGCACTTGAATATAAATGCAAATTATGGAGCAATTTAATTCCCCAATTTTTTTTTTAATAAAGTGCAAGTATATCCCTCTTGTTAGGATTCTTTGGCTCTAGCAAATTGCGCACCAAATCCATGCTTAGTAAGCTCTTTTAGCTCTGTGATGGCGATAGTAAACTACTTTTTAAAACGGGTGGCAAGAGATCTACCCATTCATTAAAGAAAGGAATAGAGTTTTAAAGTTAGGAAATTTTGATATATGTCATTGCAAAGTGCCCAATTAAGATAAATTCTGCTGCAAAGTGATAGTTTCTAAAAATAACGTTAGAGACATAGCTAGCTAATAAAAATCCACCGATATACGTATTTTGACAGTATTAGACCAATTTGCCCCACTGTCAGTCTCCGATGACGTATGCTAGCTAGGTCCTAGGAAGAAAAGGAAGCAGTGAGGAGCTCAGTTCCACCCAACCGCCGTAGATGTCAAAGATAGACTTGGGAGTTGGGCTGTGTCTTTTCGGGCCAGCCTGAGATCCAGTCAGCACGGTATAGCACGAACGTAAAGGTCGGTGCCGGGCCAGAGGATAGGGCTTATCGAGCGGTACACCATGACATCGACAGTTAGGCCTGTCACAAAAGCGACACACTAGGTCGGGCAACACGGATGCACGGCGACGACACGGGACACGGAGGCAGCACAGAGGCGGAGGGAGAGGAGAGCGCACCTCGCCGTGGCCGTCGCCCCGCCCACGTCCTCTGCCTCACAGCCCCAACCCGCGCGCTCGCCTCCACCACCAACGCCGGCCACGACCTCTCCAGTCTCGACCTCTATTTCACCCCCCATGCGCCCGCCTCCACCCCCATGGCACCTCTGCGCACTCCCCACGCGCCCGCCTCCACCACCGACACCAGCCACAGCCTCTCTACCTTTGCCTCGCCAGCTCCGTCGTCGCCTCTCCTCCGTCGATCCTACTAGGCTGCAACCATGCTCCCCATCCCCCGCGTGACCCAGAGGAGTGAGGTGGAGGAGGAAGTTGTACCGCTCCTGGAGCACATCGAGGGAGGAAGGGAGCTTGATAGCCTCGAGCTCGCGCGCCAGGTCAGAGACACCGATAGACCGAAGGAAGTTGAGTGCAAGGGGAGTGGGGAGGCAGATGTGGAGGGCTGGAGGACGTGGGCGTCGGGAGCAAGAAGTCGAGCGCTGGCCGCTGGGTCGCCAAGAGGAGAAAGTCGTCCACGCCTAGGGAGTGGGGAGGCAGAGGTTGAGGGCGGGAGGCAGTGGGTGTTGGTAATACGCTCTAGAGACGATCATAGAGAATAAATATTATCATGTTTTTTGGATGAATTATCATTAGTAAAGATTAACAAGTATATGACTTGTTGGTGAAGATCTTTAAGTTGTATGATGTCATTCTAAATGTATCTCTAGTCGGATGTCACTAGTCTGACACTAGTGACTTATCGACCAGCACATGTATTGATCGATGACCATGTTTCATCGGTCATAGATATAGGGATATCGAATCAATAATGTGAACACATGTTACAGAACATAGTGTTAGATTGACCCACCTTGAGACACAATTGAGATTGTTATGATTTCATGTGTCATCAATTGGTCTCAAGTAATGATGATGTATAATCCTTAGACCTGAGATCAACATGGTTTCCCACATATATAATAGTACATTTAGGGGGTTGCCAAACGCTACTCTGTAACTGGGTGGTTATAATGGTAGCTTTCGGGTATGCTATGAAAAATACGAAAGGTAGACAGTATTCCCACTTGGCGCAAGAGGAAACTCCCGACGGGTGGTTAACCCAATGAAAGTGAAACCTTAGAGGACATAATAACTTTAGGGTGGTAAATTGTAAAAGCCTCGTGAAATTTGCTTAGTCGCATGTCTTTGGAAGCGTGTCTTAGCCGACATTTTAAGCAATTTACCTCTTGTTGGTAAAGTTGTACAACCTCTACAAAGTGTAAAACTACTCGAATAGTCGTGTTCATGGTCATGAACATACTGAGCAAAGCCACTCAAAGTTATATTTTGGTTTCGTTTTAAAAATGAATTTAGCAAATGTTTTAGGATGGTTAATCCTTGTGAAAAATTAGGCGGTTAGCCATGTGATAGGAGGGTATCCTTCACCACTTTTGCATGGACATTATCCACTATAAAATTTACAATTAAAAAATTGATTTTAGTTATAGAATAAACTACCTTGGAACTTAGTAAGAATATCTGAAAGGAAAATATCGCTTTATGCAAATTGAGCCATATAAGCCCCTACTTGGTTAAACATGCATGCATTATAACTATGTTATTGGGTGTAACTTGCGGAGTACATTTTTGTACTCACCCTTACTTAATAAAATATTGTTTAGAGGAGAAGAACTTCGCTACCCATATGGATCTCAACGACTAGGCCGCTACCCCAGTCGATTGCCTGTGGCAGATTAGCTGGGCTCTACTATTTATTCTTTGTCTTCCACCGTATTCTTTATTGTTGGCTCATAAGCCTTTCTTGTAATAAACTTTGATATTTATTAATAAAATTGTAGGAGATGTGGTTGTTCCAATATTTGTTTGCTCTGTACACTATCTACTATTCTAGGGACTAGTGTAGAATACACAGAGGATTTGAGGGGTGTTACTCTCGAGTCCGACCGACATGGTAGCCCTGCCAAGTGGGAATACTATCTAACCGACACCCGCACATCAACATGGCACAATTAACAATGATGTGTTACAAATTATTTAGCCTAGTCTGCCCTACTACAGACTTATGGTAGTACGATGGAGCTTAACAAGATACGGCTCGAAGACCAGTCCTTAACTAGCTTGGGCAATATGCCATAAACCCTGGACTTGATCATCAAAATGAATCGATCCTGTGCATTGACTGGCACCATTCCAACATCCATTTTGCCCAAGTCTAAACTAATTTTTTTTTTTTTTTACAAATCAAATCATTTTCTAAAATTCATATGGTCAAAACAATACCATAGTCTCATTTTAAATCATAATTAAATAATTTGGCTAAACTCCCCAAATTCAATATTTTTGATCTATGCTTTGCTAAGCACAAAGTTTTTCAACATGTTCCAGTTCATAGTATTGTACCAACTAGATTTTCAACTAAGGTATCAAGGGATGTCTAATTCAATAACAAAATTGGCTATACAATGGAATTGGGAATAACTATAAATTTAAAATAGGAATTTAAATTAACTTAAAAATAACTAAGCATGTGATAATAATTTAAAATAGAATTAAAATAATTTAAAATACTAGGATCAAATATGATTAAAGATGTAACTTGCCTTGCTCAATTAGTTGTTGTTCTGAAACGGCGTCAAAAACTGGTTCTCTGAAGTCGTCGAAATCTATACGCGAAGATAAGTTAAATTCAAATAAAATTTAAATAAATTCCAAATTAAATAATTTAGGTTCTAGGAGATAGATATTGAATTTAGATGAATTTAGGAACAAGAATCGCTAGAATCATAGTTCGTACGGAAGAGAACAAACATCCGAAAGATTTGCCGGAAAATAAATCCTAAAAATTGTAAGGATGGAATATTCCAGGGAATATGCTATTTTAGAATTAACACAACACATCAACTGGCTGACATAATGACCCCACTTGCAAGAGAAACAATAGAGAGAAAGAAAAGAATGAAGCCAATGACACGTGGGTCCATAGTGTCATAGAGAGTGAGAAGGAAGGACAGAGCATGGCTCTAGGCAACACGAGCGCAAGGCGGCGCCGGTGGCTGGCAACATGGGGTGGCTGGCCGACCGACAAAATGGAACACCGAATGGGTGGCGGTCCCACGGGTGGCAGCGACGCGACCGGAGGAGCACGGTGGTGGCGGCAGCAGCGGCGGCGCCCAAGTGTGCGATGGCGGTGATGGCACGGTGGTGTGGTGAGGCAGGCGGCGTGCACATGGGATACACATGACAACAGGGATGGTGCAGGGCTGCTCGGGGAGGCCGGAAGGGGTCCGCGGATGCGAGGCTATGCTGGCCGGCGGCGGGAAGAAGGTGGCTACGGTGGCGGCTGAAGGGATACGAGTAGGCTATACTAGCTAGCAATTCAAAAATTCTACCACGTAAACTAGGATGCCATGCCAGCAAGAGTTCATAGATCGTTACCACCAGACGCGCAGTGTAGTGGAAGAAGAGTTGGATCAGCCTGATTCAATGAAGTGCACGTCGATGTAGTGGTCATAGTCGATCGTCCAACGTCGAGCATGTCGATGCAGTGGTCGTAGTCAATCGTCCAACGTCCTCGCGAGTCGATCGTCTCCTCTAGCAACCTCTGTTGTTCCTTGTGAAGATCGCAGATCGTCCTCAAGCATAACAGCAACCGCAGTAGCGCCTCTACGATATCCACACATCCAGGGAATGAACACCGTACGCCAGTGTGCTAGCACCAACTCGCACAGTAGGGCTCTCTCAAGAAGATGGCGGCTAGGGTTTCGGTGGAGCAACTCACGATATCTCTCGTCTTACCCATAGCCTCAAGCATCTCCTTATATAGTGCCCATGACGGATACTATCCGAACACATTTGTTCCAACCCGTTAAGTGTGTGACCTGTTATGTTCATGCGTAATCGATTGTGACTCGGAAACTCCTTTCTGATCACGAGTCGTTAGCGGCTCCTAATAGGACACAACGATTCTCGAATACACACGAATTATAACGGACAAACCTTAATGCAATATGATCTACGACTAGGTCCTTATCACTAATGACCAACTCATATTTGATCTCGACCACTTCGTAACTCCTTACGACCAGGTTTTGACCACTCAGTGATCATGTTCGACTAGCCTACGACCAGCTCGTATCTCCATACGACTAGTCCGTATCTGATCGAACTGAAAGACCTTCTCGTGTATTCTCCCTTTGCCTCACGATATCTGGTTGGACTCCAGGTGAGATATTATGTCATCCATGGACTATTCAATAATTTCTCGATCAAGTGTCGGGTAACTTCACATGGTTGAACTCTTCGATCACTAGTGGCATGGCCATGCACTTTCTTTATCTGCCACATCGAGGGGCCTAGAGATATCTCTCATGTTATGTTAGGAGGGGCAAATCCCATATCCATCTAGTCACATTCCTCCGCATGTTTCATTGTGTTGGAAATATACCCTAGAGGCAATCATAGAGATTATTATATTTCATTATATTCATAATATTGGATAATAAGTTATCTTCTTCCTAGAATAATATCGTTAATATTTATTATCAAGTATATGACTTGATTGTGAAACTCTATATTTCTGCGATGATTATTCGTAAACGTTCCCTGGTCGGAAACATATGAGGACACATATGAATAGACTAGCATATGTATTAGTTGATGACTATGTTTCACAGGTCATGGATATGGAGATATCAAACCAATAATATGGACAAATGTTAGAGAACATGGTGTTGGATAAGACCCACCTTGAGACACTATTGAGATTGTTATGATTCTATGTGTCGTTAGTTGGTCTCAAGCAATGATGATGTATAATCCTTAGATCTGAGATCAGTATGGTTTCCTACATATGTACTAGCACTCTTAGGGGTTGCCAATCGCTACTCGTAACTGGGTAGTTATAAAGGTAGCTTTCGGGTATGCTCTGAAACATGAGGAGGAATATGACTAATCGGATATCGGATTTGCCCCTCCTAACATAACAGGAGAGTTGCCTCTGGGACCCTCGTTGTGGTCGGATAAAGTAAGTGCATGGCCATGCCACTAGTAGTCGAAGTGTTCAACCACGTGAAGTTATTCGACACTCGATCGAGAAAGTATTGAACAATCCATGGATGACACAACATCTCACCTGGAGTTCAACAGAGATATCGTGAGGTAAAGGGAGAATACACGAGTAGGTCGCTTAGTTCGATCAGCTGCGGACTGGCCGTATGGAGATACGAGCTGATCGTAGACTGGTCGAACGTAATCACAAAGTGGTCGTAACCTGGTCGTAAGGAGTTACGAACTGGTCGTGACCAAATACGAACTGTTCGTATAGAGATAGGACCTGGTCGTAAGCTGATCGTAGACTGGTCGAACGTAATCACAAAGTGGTCATAGATCATGTTGCATTAAGGTTCGTCCGATATAATTTGTGTGTATTTAGGAATCGTTATGTCCTACTAGGTACCGCTAACGACTCGTGGTCGGAAAGGTGTTTCCGAGTCACAACCAAATAAACATAAACCTAATGGGTCACACACTTAACGGTTTGGAACAAACCAGTACGGATACGATTCGTAAAACGTGTTCAGATAGGATCCGTCATGGACACTATATAAGGAGATACTTGAGGCTATTGGGAGATAGACGAGTTAACGTGAGTTGCTCCATCGAAACCCTAGCCGCCATCTTCGTGAGGACGATCCACGATCTTCATAAGGAACTGCAGATGTTGCTGGAGGAGATGATCGACTCACGAGGACGCAGACGATTGACTATGACCACTACATCGACGTGCTCGACGCTGCACGATCGACTACGACCACTACATGACGTGCTCTACGTTGGACCAGGCTGCTCCAACTCTTCTTTCGCTGCTCTACGTGTCGGGTGGTAACGATCTGTGATCATCCTCTTGCTTGGCTTCCTAGTTTACGTGGTAGAATTTTTGAATTGTTGCTATTGTAGCCTACCCGTACCCCAACAGTGGTATCAGAGCCATCCTGCATAGTTTTTGATCTAGATCGGTCATATATACTTGATATGTGGTAGTAGTAGATTGGATCTATTACTGGTTGGGTCTGGTAACCTAGATCGGTTTATATAGATGGAACGATCTAGGCCCTGATCGACAAGATCGATCGGTTTTTCGGTGGTAGTAGATGGGTCTACGAGGAGGTATGAGCTAAAAGGACCAGATGGTTTATTGCGCTTGTTTACGACCACACTGCACAACACTCCTACCGGTCGGAATTCCGCCATTAGAGTATGCCGTAGTGTTTGGCCGTGCTGGGTATTCGTACTGCGCGCTATAGGTAGTGTGTGTTCATGTCGCCCGATAGAATTGGATTCCATGCATAACTTGTTTTTGTAGGGATTGATGTGAATAGTATGACCCATGATGTATGAGATGCATGTATGAGTGTAATGTTTATGACCTACGTGTCATGCTTATTGCAACGCAAGACTGTCTATATTTGTATAACGGCCTGCATGTCGACTTGTGATGCTTCTTCACTCCATATAATTTATTACTAATGCTATTAGGAGTAATGGCTTAGTGGGAGTACTTGGAGGAATTGACCACTTGGAGACATGGCGAACAGGAAGCACGGCAATGGAGATCACCATGTGGAAGGGTCATACTATATCACAATGCAATTTGATTTGTCTGTGAATGCCTTTATATTTCTATTCATTTATTTATATGCATGTTATTTAATTGCTTTAAATGCTTTTAACATGGTAGAAGTAAAATTCTCTGACATAATATTAAGTTAAATTGATGCTCTCCCAATTAGCTGTACCATCCAAAGTCATGTATTTTAATGGTAGGTCTTGCTAAAGTAGAGTGTCATTAATATTCCTTGACTAGATGGATTTGTGTCGAACACGTACAGGCATAGCATTGGTTTAACTTGACAATGTCAACATAACGGTTATGGACCTTGGGGCATAGGGTTGGGTGCCGGAGCATAGAGATGCTGCCCAACAACAAGACTCATATAGAGATATGATTAGCAAAGGGTTGCTTACCAATTTCACTAATCTTCTAGCAGTGATGCCAAAGCTCACTAGTAGATTAACTGATTATAGGTCTTGAATCACTAAATGTCATAAGAGGAATATGGTATTTAGTGGGAGTATCTTTATTAAAATATTTAATAGAAGTTACTTTTCTTGAACATATGTCTTAGCTTTGCATATTTTATGTTGTAGATCATGGCACCAACTGTTGTACCTACTTCCAGTTTTGCCTTACAGTCAATACTTGATAAGGAAAAACTGAATGAAACAAATTTTGCGGTTTGGTCCCGCAACCTAAGAATTGTTCCTAGGCAATATAAAAAGGAACATGTTCTAGAGGAACCAATTCTAGATGTGCCTGCTGAAAATGCTGCTGCTACTCTTAAAACCGCCTATAAAAAGGCATGTGATGAGTCCCTTGATGTTAACTGTCTCATACTTACTGCCATGAACTCAGACCTTCAGAAGCAGTTTGAGAACATCGAGGCCTACGATATGATCGTGGCGCTCAAAGGCGTGTTTGAGATACAAGCAAGAACTGAGAGATATGAGATCTCAAAGAAATTATTTGGGAGTAAGCTAGCTGAGGGTAGTCCAGTGAGCCCACATGTGATCAAGATGGTTGGTTACACACAGAGCTTGGAAAAACTTGGTTTTCCACTTAGTCAAGAGTTGGCTACTGATTTGATTCTTGCTTCGCTTCCTGCAAGTTATGGGCAGTTCATTCTGAACTTCCATATGAATGGCTTAGACAAGAATCTCACCGAACTGCATATGATGCTCAAGACTGCAGAGGACAACATTAAGAAAAGCAACAGTCATGTGATGATGGTGCAAAAGAGTACAAGCTTCAAGAAGAAAGCTAAGACTTGGGTCAAAAGAAAGGACAAGGCTAAAGTTTCGGATGGGATCCAAACTAACAAGCCTAAACCCAAGACTAAGACTGGCCTGACTTAAGAGAATGAATGCTTTTACTGCAAAGAGCCAGGCCATTGGAAAAGGAACTGCAAGAAATACCTGGCTGATCTAAAAAAGAATGGTGGAACAAAACCTTCCACTTCAGGTATTAATGTTATAGATGTTTTTCTTATTGATTCTTTTGTTAACTCTTGGGTATTTGATACCAGATCGGTTGCTCATATTTGCAATTCAATGCAGAGTCTAACAAGGATTAGGAGAATTACAAGAGGCGAGATGGATCTTCGTGTCAGGAATAAAGCAAGGGTTGCTGCATTAGCCGTCGGGACTTTGCCATTATTTTTTGCTCTCAGGATTTATTATGGAATTAAATAATTGTTATTACGTTACAACCATAAGTAGAAACATTATCTCTGCCTCATGTTTGATGGCAGAGGGTTATAAATTCATTATTGAGAACAATAGTTGTTCTATATTTTAGAATGAAATGTTGTATGGCTATGCTCCCATTTTGAATGGGTTGTTTATTTTAAATCTTGATGATGCACCTGTCAATAATATTAATGCAAAAAGGCTTCGGCCCAATGATATGAATTTCACTTTCATTTGGCATTATCGTTTGGGTCACATAAGTAAGAAATGCATGAAGAAGCTCCATGATGATGGAATTCTAAACTCATTTGATTTGAAATCATTTGAAACATACGAATCTTGCCTACTCGGAAAGATGGCCAAGACACCTTTCACTGGTCGAACTGAGAGGGCGTCCGACTTGCTGGCACTCATACATACTGATGTATGTGGACCAATGAGCACAACAGCTAGAGGTTGTTTTTTAGTACTTCATTACTTTCACCGATGACTATAGTAGATATGGATATATCTATTTAATGAGGAACAAGTCAAAATCCTTTGAAAAGTTCAAGGAGTTTCGGAGTGAAGTACAGAACTAACTTGGTAAGATAATCAAATTCTTACGATCTGATCATGGAGGTGAATTTTTGAGCCATAAATTTGGTGATCATTTGAAACAATGTGGAATTGTTCCACAGCTTACACCACCCGGCACTCCACAATGGAATGGGGTGTCTGAGCGGCGTAATCGGACCTTGTTGGACATGGTTCAGTCGATGATGAGCCAATCAGATCTGCCATTGTCCTTTTGGGGTTACACTCTAGAAACTACCGCTTTCACTTTAAATAGGGTACCATCTAAATCAGTAGATAAGACACCATATGAGATATGGACTGGGAAGAGTCCTAGTTTGTCTTTTCTAATGATTTGGGGATGTGATGTCTATGTTAAACATTTGATGTCTGATAAACTCACACCCAGGTCAGATAAATGCTTCTTTATAGGATATCCTAGGGAAACCAAAGGATATTATTTCTACAACCGAGAAGAGGGCAAAGTTTTTGTTGCCCGAAATAGTGTCTTTTTGGAGAAAGAGTTTCTTTCAAAAGGAGTCAATGGGAGAAAGGTGCAACTCGAAGAAATTTGGGAAACATCTGAAAGTGTTTCAACTCCAACTAAACCTCTACAGGATGAACAAAATATTGTTGAACCTGTAGATGAGGCATCAGCCCCACGTAGATCTAAAAGGCTAGGTCAATTGCCTATAAGGTATGGGCATGACGTATTATTATTGAATAATGATGAGCCTAAGATTTATGAGGAAGCAATGATGGACCCAGACTCTGAGAAATGGCTTGGAGCCATGAAATCCGAGATAGACTTCATGAGAGACAATCAGGTTTGGAACCTGGTCGATCCACTTGATGGTGTTAAAACCATTGAGTGCAAACGGATCTATAAGAAAAAGATTGATATCGATGAAAATGTTCACATTCATAAAGTTCGACTAGCCGCAAAAGGGTTTCGACAAGTTCAAGGGGTTGACTACAATGAGACTTTCTCACTGGTAGCGATGCTAAAATCTATACGGATCATTCTAGCTATTGCTGCATATTTCGATTATGAGATATGGCAAATGGATGTCAAAACGGCTTTCCTTAATGTAAACCTAAGTGAGGATGTGTATATGATACAACCTGAAGGTTTTGTTGATCCAAATAATGCTAGTAAAGTGTGCAAACTTCAAAAGTCCATTTATGGATTGAAGCAAGCATCTCGGAGTTGGAATATACATTTTGATGAGGAGATCAAAAGGTTTGGTTTCATCAAGAACAAAGAAGAACCTTATGTTTACATGAAGGTTAGTGGGAGCACACTTGTAATTCTAATCTTATATATGGATGACATATTATTGATTGGGAATGACATTCCTATGCTGGAATCTGTTAAGGCATCATTGAAAAATAGTTTTTCTATGAAGGACCTAGGAGAGGCAGCATATATCTTAGGGATAAAGATCTGTAGGGATAGATCAAGAAAGCTAATTGGATTAAGCCAAAGTACTTATATTGACAAGGTGTTGATTCGGTTCAACATGCAGAATACCAAGAAAGGGTTCTTGCCTATGTCATATGGCATAAGTCTTAGCAAGAGTCAGTGTCCTTTGACAATTGTTGAGCGAGACTGTATGAATGGTATTCCATATACTACAGCTATTGGATCTATCATGTATGCCATGATATGTACTCGACCAGATGTATCATATGCTCTAAGTGTTACGAGCAGATACCAAGCTGATCCTGGTGAAGGTCACTAGACAGCTGTGAAAAACATTATTAACTACTTGAGAAGGACTAATAATGCATTCCTAGTTTATGGTGGTGATAAAGAGCTCATTGTAAATGGTTACACCGATGCAAGCTTTCAAACCGACAAAGATGATTATCGTTCACAATCTGGTCTTGTATTCATTTTGAATGGAGGAGCAGTGAGCTGGAAAAGTTTTAAGCAAGAGACGGTTGATGATTCTATGATGGAAGCTGAGTACATTGCGGCTTCTAAAGCTGCGAAAGAAGGTGTTTGGATAAGGAATTTCATTGCTGAATTGGGTGTGGTTCCGAGTGCCTTGAGCCCAATGGATCTCTACTGTGACAATAATGGAGCCATTGCGCAGGCTAAGGAGCTTAGACCCCCACCAGAAATCCATGCATATACTCAGGCATTATCATCTTATTTGTGAATTGGTGGATAGAGGAGATTTTAAGATGTGCAAAGTTCATACGGATTTAAATGTTGCTGATCCGTTGATAAAGCCTCTCACACAACCAAAGCATGAGGCACACAAAAGAGCTATCGGTATTAGATACCTAGATGATTGACTCTAGTGCAAGTGGGAGACTGCTAGAAATATGACCTAGAGACAATCATAGAGATGATTATATTTCATTATGTTCATAATATTAGATAATATGTTATCTTGTTCCTAGAATAATATCGTTAATATTTATTATCAAGTATGTGACTTGATTGTGAAACTCTATATTTCTGCGATGATTATTCTTAAACGTTCCCTGGATAGAAACATATGAGGACACATATGAATAGACTAGCATATGTATTGGTTGATGACTATGTTTCACAGGTCATGGATATGGAGATATCAAACCAATAATATGGACACATGTTAGAGAACATAGTGTTGGATAAGACCCACCTTGAGACACTATTGAGATTGTTATGATTCTATGTGTCGTTAGTTGGTCTCAAGCAATGATGATGTATAATCCTTAGACCTGAGATCAGCATGGTTTCCTACATGTGTACTAGCACTCTTAGGGGTTGCCAATCGCTACTCGTAACTAGGTAGTTATAAAGGTAGCTTTCGGGTATGCTTTGAAACATGCAGAGGAATGTGACTGGCCGGATATGGGATTTGCCCCTCCTAACATAACAGGAGAGATGTCTCTGGGCCCCTCGTTGTGGTCGGATAAAGTAAGTGCATGGCCATGCCACTAGTCGTCGAAGTGTTCAACCACGTGAAGTTTTCCGACACTCGATTGAGAAAGTATTGAACAGTCCATGGATGACACAACATCTCGCCTGGAGTTCAACAGAGATATCATGAGGCAAAGGGAGAATACACGAGTAGGTCGCTTAGTTTGATTAGCTACGGACTGGTCGTATGGAGATACGAGCTGATCGTAGACTGGTCGAACATAATCACAGAGTGGTCGTAACCTGGTCGTAAGGTGTTACAAACTAGTCGTGACCAAATACGAATTGGTCGTATAGAGATAGGACCTGGTCGTAAGTGATGAGGACCTGGTCATAGATCATATTGCATTAAGGTTCGTCCGATATAATTTATGTGTATTTAGGAATCGTTATGTCCTGCTAGGTACCGCTAACGACTTGTGGTCGGAAAGGTGTTTTCGAGTCACAACCGAATAAGCATAAACCTACTGGGTCACACACTTAATGGGTTGGAACAAACCAGTATAGATATGATTCGTAAAATGTGTTCGGATAGGATCCATCATGGGCACTATATAAGGAGATGCTTGAGGCTATTGGGAGATAGACGAGTTAACGTGAGTTGCTCCATCGAAACCCTAGCCGCCATCTTCTTGAGAGCTCTACCGTGCGACTTGGTGCTAGCACACCAGCGTACGGTTGTTCCTTCCCTGGACGTGTGGATACCGTAGACGCGCTACTATGGTTGCTGTTGCGCTTGAGGACGATCCGCGATCTTCTTAAGGAACTATAGAGGTTGTTGGAGGATACGATCGACTCACAAGGACACAGACGATCAACTACGACTACTGCATCGACATGCTCGATGCTGGACGGTCGACTATGACCACTACATCGACGCACTCTATGTTGGATCAGGCTGCTCCAACTCTTCTTCTGCTACTCTACACATCTGGCGGTAACGATCTGTGATCATCTTCTTGCTTTGCTTCCTGGTTTACGTGGTAGAATTTTTGAATTGTTGCTATCGTAGCCTACCCGTACCCCAACACATAGCATACCCGAAATTTACTTTATAACTACCCAGTTACGGTGTATCATTTGGCAACCCCTAATGTACTATTATACATGTTGGAAACCATGCTGATCTCAGGTCTAAGGATTATACATCATCACTACTTGGGACCAACTGACAACACATAAAATCATAACAATCTCAAAAGTGTCTCAAGGTGGGTCAATCCCACCCCATGTTCTCTAACTTGTGTTCACATTTGTTGGTGTTTTAGAACCGATCTTACGTAATGATTGTTTGATTCAGGGGGTCTCCAAGACTCAAATCACGCAAAAAGAATGACACAGGGATTTTTATACAGGTTCAGGCCTTCTCTGGAGAGAATAACAACCCTACTCCTGTGTGGATATATTGAGTATGCTGGTTAAAGATCAAGAGAAAGACTCAAATGTAATGTCTTATGCTCCTGCTTGCCCCTCTTTTCTCCTCCTTTCTCTTCTCTTGATGATATTGTCTTTTATAAGTTACTTGAAGTGGGCGTCCATTTCTCCAGTCCAAAGGACGCCTCCACGCTTCAAATGTTGGAGCAGTTACTAGAGATTATTATTGGAGTTGTAACATTCGCACGTCGCCAAGCAGTTATCATCAGGATAGAGAGTTAAACGTGTAGTTATTCCAGAGAATAATAGCGTAATTAACTACCCATATCTTTAAATATGGTGCGGAAGATTTTCTGATTGACCAGGCCTACATGTTTGTAAGCCCCATCGACTAGGGACTGCTCGTCGAAGAGCTTACGACTAGGTGGTGGTCGTAGTAAAGCTTATGACCACAAACTAATCGTAGGATGACTTACGATCAGGGGATAATCGTAGAAGAGCTTATGACTATAGAACGGTCGTAGAAGAATTTACGACCATGAGGTAGTCGTAGGACTTACGACTATGGGATGGTCGTAAAAGAACTTACGACCTCCAGCTCCTCCCTTATGAACGTTAAGGGGTATACTCAGGCCCCCCAGCTTCAAGTGAAAATAACTTACTTGGAAAATGTGAGGACCTTCTCGGAATATTCAAGGAACCGGCCTGGAGGACTTTTTATTTTAGAGCTGTGGTACTACCGCACGGAGGAGCGGTAGTACCGCTCGGTACATTCCGAGAGGAGGTCCGCCAGGACCTCCCAGGAGATCTTCAAGACCTCCTGGAGGTCAAGGTCTGCCAAGACCTCCCAGGAGATCTTCAAGACCTCCTGGAAGTCTTGGCCTCTGTGCACTGAGCTAGTCCCAGGAACCCAAACTAGCTCGCACAGACAAACAATGATGTGATCAAATCCATACAACAACTGATAAGAAGCGACAGATAACTCAACATATATTATTAAAGACCTTACAGTCAAGCTTCTTACAGGGGTTTGCCCCTTGGGCTTACACAAAACCATCTGCGACAAGCATAAAAACCACACGGCGAGGTCAGTAGGTCGGCCCACAAAGCTATCGAGTGGAGGACGTCTCCCTAGCACGCATAGCCTCCGAAGACCTCTTCTTCTTGGAGCTTTGAGCTCCTTGGAACTCCTTGATCTGCTGGTTAAAATAGAGGGCACAAGCCATGAGTACTTTTGAATGTACTCAGTAAGCCGTGGGGACAATATATGCAAGTAAAATTCATGCACGGCTTGACAAGGTGAGCTGTATGGTTAGCTTGCAAAAAGCAACATTTAACAGTAAATAACATGTATAGATTGCAAAGCTCAAGTTGAAAGCATATTACATAAATACATTTGTTTTGAAAGGAGGGGGTGAGCACTAGCTCACTTGCAAAGCCATTTGGGGGAGGTCTAGTCGCACCCACGACTAGGACCTCTCCCAAGACCTCTCTGGAGCACCCACTCCAGAGCTCCCAAAGACCACTTCGTGGGAGGTCTGGTCGCACCCACGACCAAGACCTCATCCACGACCACTCTGGAGCACCCACTCTAGAGCTGCCACGCCCAGCCCTTGG
Source organism: Phyllostachys edulis (assembly GCA_036346405.1). Classification (NCBI taxonomy): domain Eukaryota; kingdom Viridiplantae; phylum Streptophyta; class Magnoliopsida; order Poales; family Poaceae; genus Phyllostachys; species Phyllostachys edulis. The sequence continues at coordinate 33,764,223 of CM070548.1, forward strand.
ACCTCATCTTGAGCCAACCATGACCCCTCTAAAGCCAGCCAAGGTCTCTTCGAGGCAAAGCCACGGCCTCTCGCAGAAGCGCCCAGGGACACATTTCATAAAAGTCTACCCTTTTGCACCACTTCTCCGAGAGATGTCCATAACCAAGGACTTGGCTATTCGAATAGATTTTACGCTCTGCAGAGGTGTACAAGTTTACCTACAATCCACGATTTCTCTAGCGGGACGGGTTCCGGAAAGACCCTTGCTCACTTCCGAAGGTGAGCAGTCTAGAGATCGTGACAAGGCCTTTACAAAGCTTTGATCTGGCTCGGAGCTGCCCGCTAAGGTTTCGCTTCCGGATGGGTTGCAAATGCCACCGGATTCATGCCCCCTCTTGCAGTGCGTCTGTTCGCTCAACCACACATGACACTAAGCCATCTCATTGCTAATTATTGGCCCGAGCCATCCCCATAAAATGACCTTGTGGTTGCACGGATTACGGATCCACGAGACACAAAGTTAAGTTCTTAAGCCTTTGCTCGAGCAAGACCTCCACAACCCAAAGTGACTCCTCGGGGACTAGCCCGGAGCACCCACTACTCACTTTACGCCTTCTTGCCAGAGCATAAAAAAGTTTTGAGGTTCTTTAGGCCCTTTGGACCACCAGCCACAGCCTTTGCAAATTTTAGCGAGGTGGCCTCGCACCACTAAAGTCTGCAGGGCATTACGCCACAGTTGCACAATGGTGGCACCAACCACGGTTCCATAGTTCAATTAATCAAGATTATTAATAACATTGATTCAAGATGAGACCGTCATGAATCTCTGACATGACTAAGCATAAACATACGGCCCCATGTTGGCAATAACAAATGATGCCAACTAAAATACCCAACCTAAGGTGTACAAGGTGATCATGACAACATGCCCAGTATAATCTCCAAAGGAGGCATAATGTCAAAAAGGATGTAGCTACTGTCCCAAACCATTTCTATAAAAGTAGCTATGCAAGTTTAGCAAATCGAAATACTTTTGCAAAAATGGGATCAAGATGGTCAAGGGATTCCACGACTTGCCTCTGTTGATGAGCAAAGCTTCGGTAGTGGTAGCCTGATCCACGAGCTCCTCAGCAACAGCCAAAATCTACATGTTCGCAAAATAAACCAAATAAGCAAATAGACTCCAAGAAATCTAAAGAACTTACTTAAAGCAAAGAGAGAGGAGGTCTACTGAGGGGAGGAGGTCCGGGAGGGAGGTCCCAAGAGAGGGAGGTCCAAACCCAAGGAGGTCCGAACCAAAGGAGCTTGGGGAGCTCACTAGGATAGGGAGAAACCGAGGGAGAGGTTAGAGTGAGGAACAAAGAGATGCCCCTAGTGCTCTATTTAAAGGAGAAGGAGAATAGAAGCACCACCAAAAGGAAAAGACCAGGTTCAAGTTATTGGTACAAAAGGTACTCTGCTAGCAAGTACAACAAAGGACTAAATCAGTCAAAAGAGGTGGCAAAAAGCAGAAAAGAGTATAAAGGAAAGGACAACATTTTAATGTGACTCCAACCCACATCAAATGCGTTTAAGAGCCTGAGGCAGAGGTCTTTGCAAAAGGACCAAAGGTCCTGACCTCTAGGGGGAGGTCCTGAGAACAAAGAAAAGGTCTCGAGGAGATCCTGAAGACAAGGAGGTCTAGAGGAGGTCCTAAAGACTGCAACAAGGTCTTGAGGACAGGAGGTCCTAAAGACTGCAAGGAGGTCCGAAGAGAAAAGGGAAAGAGAGGAAGTCTAAACCATCAGGGAGGTCTAAACACAAAGAGGAGGTCTAGACCAAAAGGGTCTAAACACAAAGAGGAGGAGGTCTAGACCTCAAAGGTTTAAACACAGAGAAGGAGGTCTAGATTACTAAGAGATCTAAACCTCACAGGAGGTTTGAAACCCAAAGGGAAGGTCTAGACCTGCAAGAAGGTCTAAACACAAGGGAGAAGTCTAGACCTGCAAAGAGGTCTAAACACAAAGGGACCTAGACCTCGAAGGAGGTCCATACTACTAAGAGTGAAGGAATTTGAGGAGGCCCTGAGGGCAAAGAGGTCCAAAGGACACACAAAGAGGAGGTCCCATGGACACGAGGTCCAAAAGACACAATCACGGGGAGGTCCTATGGACAGGAGGTCCAAAAGACACAACAACGAGGAGGTCCTATGGACAGGAAGTCCAAAAGGCACAACCATGGGGAGGTCCTATGGACAATAGGTCCAAAAGACACAATAACGGGGAGGTCCTATGGACAGGAGGTCCAAAAGACACAACAACAGGGAGGTCCTATGGACAGGAGATCCAAAAGACACAACCACGAGGAGGTCCTATGGATGGGAGGTCGAAAAGACACAACAACGGGGAGGTCCTATGGACAGGAGGTCTAAAAGACACAACCATGAGGAGGTCCTATGGACGGGAGGTCCAAAAGACACAACAACGGGGAGGTCCTGACGGTCGGATCCACAAAGGGGAGGTCCTGACAGTCAGATCTCTCAAAAGAGATCCTAACGGTCAAGATCTAACAAAGGGGAGGTCTAAACAGCTAAGATCTCCAAGGAGGAGCTTCTAACGGTCAGATCTAACAAAGGGGAGGTCTAAACGGTTAAGATCTCCAAGGAGGAGGTCCTAACGGTCAGATCTAACAAAGGGTAGGTCTGAACGGTTAAGATCTCTAAGGAGGAGGTCCTAACGGTCAGATCTAACAAAGGGGAGGTCTGAACGGTTAAGATATCCAAAGAGGAGGTCCTAACGGTCAGATCTAACAAAGAGGAGGTCTGAACAGTTAATATCTCCAAGGAGGAGGTCCTAACGGTCAGATCTAACAAAGGGGAGGTCTGAACGGTTAAGATCTCCAAGGAGGAGGTCCTAACGGTCAGATCTAACAAAGGGGAGGTCTGAACGATTAAGATCTCCAAGGAGGAGGTCTGCGGAGGCAAGGATAAGTGGGGAAGACTGGGACCGTCAGATCCCGATCGAACGGAGCCAAAAGATTAGGCCGTTTGGACCGAGCGGAGGTTGCAACACGATCAAGCCGTCCGATGCAGATCGGAGGGTACGAAAAGGTTGGGACATTCGGACCGGCCGAACGTGCCAACCAGATCGGGCCGTCCAATAAGCATCGAATGGTCCTTAGGCAATGAAGGCAAAACTCAAGCGGTACGACCGCAAGAGCCAGCAGTAGGTCCAAACGCTAGGGAGGTCTAGTCCTAAGGATGTCTGGACCTTCAAATCCAAACAGAGGGGAGGTCTGGATCCTTAGATCAAACAAAGGAGAGGTCTGGACCATTAGATCCAAACCGAGAAGAGGTTTAAACCTCAAAAGAGATTCAACCCAACAAAGAAGGTCTAAACTAGAGGCGAGGGAGAGATCCAAGCTCAGAGGAGGTCCAAAGAACTCAAAGGAGGTCCTATGAACATAGAAGAGGACCAGAGGATACAAGAGCAAACCAAATAAACAAAACGGGGAGGTCCAAGGGACATAGGGAGGTCTGATTGGACGTGGGGAGATCAAAGGGAGCTCTATATGGGCACATGGAGGTCCATATGGGCACAGGGAGGTCCAAAAGGACTCAGGGACGCCCAAATGAACTCAGGGAGTTCAAATGAACGTTGAGAGGTCCACGGGGAGGTCCAAACAGAGAAAGAGGTCTAGATTAAGGAGATCTTGACAGAGACGGACATTTAGGCCAAAGAGAGGTCTGAACACAAAGAGATTCAAACCAACAAATGAGAGGTCCAGATTAGAGAAATCCAAACACAAGGCTCTGGGGAAGGTCCAGAGAACAAAGGAGGTTTGAACCTACAAAGAGGTCCAACTGAAGGAAGGTCCGATCATCAGGAGACATCCAACAAAAGAGGAATCTGGACATAGGGGAATGTCCAGCAAGAGGAAAGTCTTGAGAAGGAGAGAAAGAGACCTAGAGGGGGAGAAGCTAGCCTGGAGGACAAACAAGGCAAACAGAGAAAAGAGGCTAAAAGCCAAGGAATAGTGATAACTCCAAATCAACCAAAAGGAATTAATTGAAGTGGGATTAGTTCAAGTTAAATCTCCAAATTCTGAAATCTTAAGTTAAGCTTTGAGCAAATAACAAAACCAAATGGTTATTTTTATTTTGAAAAGCTTTTCAAAACTCTGGACTGTGACGCCCCGTGTCATTACCCCAAGGGTAATCACACTTAGGCATACGGATTACTATTCGTTTGCCCGATGAGAACTCTTGCTCCAACGAATAGTAAGCCATTTATCGGAGATAGCATAGCAGAACAATAAAATAGAAAGCTGTACATCTTTATTGTAGTAATAGCCACATAAGGCTATGGTTCTTAATACAAATATTACACAACTACAAAAGGGCTCCTTCGCTTCTCTACTTTGCCTGAAATGCTGACCACCTATTTGCCCTCGCGTCCTCCACGCTATGCCCTCTGGCCAACACCACAGTTGCTAGCGGCATTCTCGGTACTGCAAACCCCTCATCCCACTCGGGATAGATCCGGCGGACAAGGATCTAAGCAAGGAGAGATAGCAAGAGTGAGTACTATAGTGTACTCGGCAAGCATTAATAGCTAAAATGCAATTGATGACTCTAAACTTAGTCATATCAAAATTCCTACCTCTTCTCTTATTACGAAAATAGCTTTCAAAACTTAGGTTGCAATTTTATTTACGAAGAGACTACTTGTTTACTCGGAGAGAAGAAAGACCCTGGCGGTTCCCATAGACTCCAATCCGAGTGGCATGAATTCATGATTTGATATAGCATCTTGTGAGCTTGTACCACTTTACCCATAGTAATTCGAACTCTAAATGAGCCAGTCCCCAACATTTCCTTAGATGGGTTCGAGTTGAGAATCTGAGCGTTTTCCATTTACGTGATTAAGTCTCCACCCATTACTTTCCATCGGTGTCGGATCGTGACCTCCGTCATCCACGAAGTTTCGGTAATGTTGGTTGGGTCGGATCATTAATACCCAACACTCCACCTTGCTACCCATTGTGGAGAGCGTAATTAAATAACGAGGTAACATTTTACGCCCATCAAGCGGGAAAATGGTTGGCACTTAAAATCTGACCTCGCCAGAGTAAGAGTTTTGTTTGTCCTTATATTATAACCACCGTAAAAAGGGACCCACCTCTTACCTCAACATCATCGTCATCGTCGTATTTCCCCTTTGGGTACCCTTTTACCAACCTATTAGCTTTCATTTCTTTCTTTCTTTCATTTCATTTCTTATCTTCCCAATTTCATCATAATCCAATTTAGTTTTGAGAAAATAGTTTTGATGCAATCTGAGATATGATAGAGCAATATCTGATTTATATTTAAAATAGCTATGTTTATGATCAAGGGAGTAGCTTGCTTCATGAATCAGGAAAGATAAATAAATCGGCGAAATTGATATTAACTACTCTGTTGGTTCACGGTACGCAATTTATCTGATGGTGCGAAATAATAAATACATAATTAAATATTTATCGACAATATATGCGACTATGTGCATGCTATTCAGATGATTCTTTTTGTTAGCGGATCTTAATTTAATAACGGATTTCGAACCCCCGTTAGGTTAGCACTCCCATAATTAAAATCGCTCTACATACTAACGGCTCTAATTAAAATTAGGCTTAGCCGAAACTAACTTAATCACATAGAGGATGAAATGCTATTTACGCGTGTTCTAATAAGTCCATCAATTTTTTATTTGCGCACAACCATGCAGTTGGTTTAATTTAGTTGCTAACACACGCATCAAAAACCTTAATTAACTTAGAGTTCCGAATTTCTAAAGTGGCATGCTACAATTCTAAAACTATAGGTTTAAAATGCCCAAAACTAGCTTTTTGCTAACTGCTGCTGCTACGAAAGTTTCCTACTAAGATTCATTAGAGAAATTGCTTATTTACCCTAAATTTTGCCTATCTAAAAATTCCTAACCCTAGTTTTAATCCGAATTACAAACTCATCAAATCCTTTAATTTCTCTACCAAACCCCATCTCTCTCTTTCTCTTTCCCCTCATCCATACGGTTGCCCCCTACTGCCCAGGCCTTCTTCCACAACCCAAATCCTCCTCAACCTCTTTCTTCTCTCCCTCTCACTCCCAGGCGCCGCCGCCACCCCCTAGGGCTTCTCCAACCTGGCCGACTCAACTCTATGTGCCACCGTCCCGCTTGGCTTCTCCCTACGCGACTCGGCTCCAAATCCGCCACCAGCGCCCGCCTCCCTTCGGCGGCACGCAGCGCCGCCATGCCGCCGCCGCCCCGCGTCCTCTTGCTCGGCTCCTCCAATCGCGCCGCCACTCACCCCATCTCCCCATCTTACAACTATTCTCCTTCCCTCCAATCCTTGAAGCCTTGCCGCCTCCCCATGGTTCCTCCATGGTGCCGCCTTCATGGAGCTTCCCACGGCGCCTCCTCTCTCTCCTCATCTACTCCTCCTCCTCCTCCTCCATGAAGCTTGCTGCTGCGTGTCCTCCGGTCCATGCCTTGCCCGCTTGGCTTGGGCCCTTGCTTGCGCCGCCCTTCAACCAGCGCCGCCTCCCCTGCTCACCGGCCCCCACCGGCACCTCGGCCCGGCCTCTTCTACGCTGCCGCACCCCACGGCCTCCTCTGGGTTACCCCCCTGGCCCGACCCCTTCTCGACGCGGCCGAAGGCCAGCGCCGCCCTGAGCTCCCTCTCTTTCCCCTACTCGGCCCGCACCCGCGTGGCTCGCCCGGCCTACGGCCGCTCGCCTCACGCTCCCAGCCCGGTTCCTTCCTCTCCTAACCCCCTCTGATTAGCTCCGATTTACCAGATTTGGTTGATTCAATTTATTATGTTGATTTCATTTTACTGATGTGGGTTCTTGTGCTTATGCATGAATCATGAATGGTGCTGGATGTGGCTATTGGGGCTTGCTAAAGATGGTGACGATGGTATGCTAAAACTTCACTCTCGGTATACTCCCCTCACCTCTAATCCCAATCCTCCCTTGCTCTGTGATGCGATGAGCTGTGGGCTTATGAATGTGCAAGATCGAGGGATGCTTGATTTGGATGGCTCAACATGATGCATTACTGATGATGGCAACTATTGATGGATTGGGGGAGATGTTTGGGTTACCTTTGCTGGGATTTGGGAATGGGGAAGAAGGGTAGTAGTGCCAACCTCGTGCTGGTGCTCCCCTTCTTCTTGTGCCTCCCCTTCTTCTTCCTTGCAGCAGGACTGGTATGGTGGCCTTGAGGGTGAGGCTCTGGTGCTCCCCTTTCTCCCTTCTTGGTGTGAGGATCTTTGTGAATGGGGATAGTGCTTGGTGTGTAGAGAGAGGCTTGCTCTTTTCCTTGAGGCTTGATCTAATCCTCATTTGTGGTAATTTCATTTTTACGGCCTTCCTATTCCTATTTACCATAACCCTATTTACCCTAATTCCTATTATCTCCTATTCTTGGCTGCTTTCCATTGTGAGGCATATGAGATAAATAATTGGTACAATTGGTTATATGGCTACTGCTTGTGGGCTTTTCGGTTGATCGGAAATATATGTTGTGGAGGTTGGATTGGTTTGCTAGATGATGTATTAAGCAGAGGGCGGAAATGAATGGGAATGCTTTGTTGGATTCTAATGTGTTTGAGGCAAAGCTGGAAAGGTGGGTGTTGGGCTTTGAATCTTGGGATGATGAAATCTGTGGAAGTAAAAGGTATCTATTGACTCTGGTTGATTTGGATACCTTGATTACTAAAGGAGCCGACTAACTCAGGTTGGTCAGGGTGCCTTGGTGATCGAGGCTGGTTGACCTAGGTTGATATAAATCCTATTGTGCCGGAAATTCTGACGGCAACCTTTCTTCGATCTAACTAAGATTTATGTTTTCGGTATATGCTAACTACGTCTCGAGTTCTATGTTGCATGACCAGGAAAGGTGTAGAAGGGTTGGACGAGGAGGCAAAGAAAGCTCCGATGAAAATGGATGCAAGCATATGAAACTGTATTTTATTTAATTCTTGTAATTGTTTTGTAAAATTAATCTTGTATCCATTATTGAGTTATAGAATAAATTTTGTAACAAGAATTTGGGTTGTAATATTTTAATTTTGATTTGTAAGCAATTTGTTATAAAGCTGTGATGTGGAATGATAAATGCACAATTTATAATGTCCATTGTTTGATTGTGTGGTTTAAAATTAACTGAGATTATGCTTGACATTGGTTTAATGAGATTTTTTACTTAAGCTAATTACCAATTATTGTTGATTAGCTTAGTCTTAATTATGCGGGTTCTCACATGGACAAACGGGGCGTTACAGAAAAGGAGCCATAGATGATCTTACGACCAAAAGACGGTCGTAGAATAGTGGTCGAAGGAAAGACTTTTCGACCGGTATTTCATTTGACCAGAAATTGACTTGGTCAAGAAGGTTGTAGAAAATCTTACGACTACAAGATAGTCGTAGAAAATCTTACGACTATAAAGTGGTCGTAGTATGGTGATCGAAAGTAAAACCTTTCCTACTGGTATTTCATTTGACCAGAAATAGACTTCGTCAAGAAGGTAATTTCGCTTGAGGTTTAAAGACAAACTTAGTTTTCTCCAACAGACAAATTTAAGAATCTCAATCGACTCTCATAGACCTGTCTGTTGGAGCGGTTCCCGAAGAGGTGGCAACTGTTGGGTTGACACGTCTTTAACCCAAGTGTGTGGTTATAAAAACTTACCATGGGTGTGATTTTAGGGTTCTTACTTTTCCCCAATCACTCCAACTGTTCATCGAGCTCTTGTATTCTCCGCTGTCGACCAAATCGTATGCCCTCTTGATACCTTTCCAAGTCCAAATCTCTCTTTTTTGAGAAAGATGGATAGAGCCACTTCCCAGTAGGCCAAATCGGAGATGGACGCGACCAAGATGAAGGCTCTGGTCGCCACCGAGAAGATCCCGAAGAGGAAGTTTGTCAAGTAGATTGAGGCTGCTGGGCAACATTGGCCATCGGGGGAGATTGGGCGGATTTTCGTCTTCTAGGCATACTGTGAGTGTGGCATTCGATTGCCTGCTCACCCTTTCCTCACACTCGTACTCGAGCACTTCGAGGTGGAGTTGGTGAACCTCATTCCCAATTCCATCACGATGGTTGGTGTGTTCGTTTACTTGTGCGAGGCCTACCTAGGGATTTCGGCCGACTTGGAATTATTCCAGTACTTCTATGGGATGACCAGGTTAGCGGGAATCACCGGTAGCTGCAGTCTGAAGCTCCACAATGGGAAATTGAAGGACTACATTCAGATGTTCACCCGGTCGTCATGGCCGGGATGGAAGAAGAGGTGGTTCTACTAGGAGATGACCAGTGAAGACAGCCTCTCTTTTGCTGGGATTGCCGCCGAGAAGAGTTCTTCCTAGGATTCGACTCCCGGAGATCTTGGCCAGATCGCCTCTCACATTCAAGCCATCAAAGACTTGAAGGAAGAGAGGCTTACCAGATGGCACGTGGTGAAGGATTTCTTCACGTACCGCATTAGCCCTTTGAAGAGGAGGGCTCATCCCATGTGGAGGTACTCGGGGCCAAAAGACCTGACCAGGGATTACGAGAAGGGTAAGTAAATTTCCAATCTTAGCCTTCTTTTTGTTGATTTCAAACTTGGCTATTGAAAGTTTACTTACTACTGCAGATCTCTCACAAGTAGAAATTGACGCTCGAGTCAAGCTAATTTGTGAGAAATCCCCACCACCCAATGTGGTGGCTACTCAAATCCTGGCAGTCCTGTCTGCAGAGGACAAGATGGACCGCCTAAAGCTAATCAAGAATTGATTTCATCTTTAGCATCTTGTAGTCATAGAAAAACTTATGACTAGGTACTGGTCATAGGAAGACCTATGACCAGATAATTGTCATAGAAAAGCTTACGACTAAGTGCTGGTCGTAAAAAAACTTACGACTGCTTAGTAATATTTCTTTTTCTAATTTCTGCAGAAAGTACTCATGGAAGACCGTCAGGACGATGAAGAGGTCAAACTGATGGTCGTCGGCACAGCGGCGGAGAAATTCAAGGCTCCTCCAGCCAAAAAGCGTCGACTCATGAAAGTCGCAAACAAGGGAGGCACAGGTTTAAGCTCTGCTGCTTGGTCCAAGCCTTTTGCAAATTTTGCTGTGGACATGGCCGCTGCAGAGGAGGCAAAGGCGATTGAAGTGACTGAAGTTCTCAAACACAAAGCCCCCAAGACCAAGGTACCCTTCTACTACGACAATAAGACTTTCGTAGTTTCTACCTCCCCTGGCTTTGTCAAGCAATAAGAAAAGGAGAACTAGAAGAGTTTTATATCTTTTGTGAAGAAAACCGCTGTGCCAGCAGTGCCTATGGTCGAGGGTAGTGCTGCCCTTGGGATGGTCGAGACAGGTCTCGGCCATCCGGAGAGCCAGGAGGCTCAAGGAGCGGTAGTTCTCGCTCAAGTCCCACGACCAGACATGGTCGTGGCTGACCTCATCCCCTAGCTCGATTTTCGACCAGACGTGGTCAAAGAGAAGAAGACGAAGAAATCTTCTTTAGGGAAGGTTGCTTCCAGATTCAAAATCAAATTCAGGAAATGAAGATATGTAAAAAGACAAAAGTGTAATAACAATATTTACCTTTTGCTTTTTACCATCTGACGTGTTTTCCTTTCTGTGATCTTAGCCCGACTCCTCTAGCCCTCAAGGACGTTCCTATCGAGGAATCCACTGCTATTTCTCCAGCAGTCGGGGAAATAACAGTGGCGGTGGTCGAAGGGTCGTCCACCGTCCAAGTGGTGGAAGAAGTCGTTGCTGCTGAGGCAACTGTGACCACAGAAGCAGTCATGGGGGCCGAGGTGACTATTAGGGAATGGGTAGGCTACGATAGCAACAAATCAAAATTTTCTACCCCGTAAACTAGGAAGCCAAGCAAGTAGATGATCACAGATCATTACCACCAGACACGCAGAGCAACGGAAAAAGTGTTGGAGCAGCCTGGTCCAACGTAGAGCGCGTCGATGTAGTGGTCGTAGTCGATCATCCAGCGTTGAGCATGTCGGTGCGGTGGTCGTGGTCGATCGTCTCCTCCAGCGACCTCTGCAGTTCCTTATGAAGATCGTGGATCATCCTCAAACGCAACAGTAACCACAGTAGCACCTCTACGATATCCACACGTGTGAGAACCCGAGGTATTAAACTTGTAATACTTAACCATCAAATTGGTCCTAGCATTACAAATAGAATATCCCGATTCTCGGCGTATATGTACTTCCCAGAATTGTAGTACACATACCCCATACAAAAAATTTAGCATCCATTCCATACACAAATTATTACAAGCGTACAACTTAAAGGACATACAAGATCATAATACAAAAGTAGAGCCGACCGGCCAAATAACAAGGTAAATAACCAAAGTAGCAGCGGAAACAAAAGCCATAAGATGGCGATAAACAAAAGCCAAACGGTTTGCCATTACCCACAAGGCAACCGCCAGGGCATCAAGCTAGTCGATCTGTCTGAAGTCGGTCTCACAATAGTCGATCCCTAGGGGATCAACCTCCTCTGCAACAATTAATTAAGCAAAGCAAATGAGTACAAAAATGTACTCGCAAGACTTACGTGTAGGGTAACAGGCCTATGCATAGCTACATGCAAGCTTATTTAAGTGGACGAGGCTCTAAACTCATTTTCAGCATAAAGCAAGTTTTCATTTGTAATAATGTAATAGATTTAAAGCAGTTTTACAATCTGTTTTTATTTGACAAAAATAGCGAGATACAAGTAATAATAATAAAAGACATCCTGGAAGTGGCTAACCCAATAGCCACCACAACAATAGCATGAATTCCCCATTCATACCACCCACATCAAGTTTTAATAAAATGTTATAGTCTAGTTCTCACGGGGCGTATCCAAGCATGTCCATAACCTAGGACGAGGCTATTCGAATAGATTATACCCTGCAGGGATGTACCAATGTACCCACATGTCAGACCACCTTTTCGCCAAGCTATTAGCACACTTCCTTTGGTATGCTGGCACGGCTAAGTCCTACGAGACATTTCCAATATTGTGCATTAACTACGAGTCGCCCATATAGGAGGAAACCCCATACGTTGATGCAGAGTCATCAAAGATGCTCATCTCCTTATAAAGGACGATGCTCCTTGCAATGGATAACCTCCACTACTGCTCACCCAATAGCCCACCATGCAACTCGGAGCTAACACACGCCAAAGTACTAAGTCAAGAGAGGTCCCATATCCCTCTCATGTGGTTAGCACGCAAATTGCTCGGTACGGTGATGCAAGTAACTCGGTCCTTAATTGACTTGGGCACTATTCCAGTCACACCATAAGATCACACCATCAACCATTATGCCCAAGTCTCAAACATTTCATTTTTTTAGTTTCAGTTTTTGACTTTACAAAGTAACAAAGCACAAAGTGCTGAGCATATGGTAATAATAATTTTGTGTGATCAAGGTTATCGACTAAGTCGATAACCGCCCAATTCTACCGGTAGCTAAGCATTTCTAAGCATGACACCGTAAAGACAATAAAAGAGCATAATTAAATCACCGGGCTCTAATTCACCAGCGATAATAATAACTTATGTTTTGTGGCAGGGGATAACAATTTAAGGGCAACCATGCAATAGGAATAGCTACCTCTAATCGGGAAAATAAACTTTGACACAAAAGCATGCATACATACAATTTGTAAACAAAATATTAGACTTGAAAGTAATGGGACATTTATGATCAAACTGCATGCCTTGCTGGAGATAACTTTCTTATTGCAGAGGATCACTCTCGTATTCAATATAATCATCGGAACCTATCGAAAGAATCGAGAAGCACAAATAAGAACGAATAACACTGAGAATACTCAAAAATTCAAATTCATCCAAAAATCATGAAAAATTCACAGAAGAAAGATCATGAATTTAGATGAATTTATATGAAATAATTATTCCATTTGGATTTAGTATGCGAGAGTTATAGTAGTTTGAATCTCAGATTTCAGGAAAATCAAATTAATTCTCATCTGTTACTATTCATCCGATTTTAATTATTTAGTGAAATTTTGCAGGATAGTGGTGGATATAAGGATTATAAAAATGGATAGAGGATAAAATTATATGAACAACCCAATTGGATTCATCCCATTTGGAGTTCAAATGAATTTCTTATGAATTTTTGAAGTTAATTCAAGTTCTAGTGTAAAAATAATTCCTTCCAGAAATTAATCCTAATTTCGAAATTTTCTGGAACATTAACATGCTTCAAACCTATTTCAAGTTAAAGTACATTAATAATGAAAACTAAAAAAATTGGTTTCACTCGTTTTGGAGTTGATTCGAAATAGTTATGCATTTTCGAAGTTTAAACCAACCTTTTTATAAACTATCTCACTAACTTAGTGCCTCTATTGCTATTAACATAACTATGGCATATGGGTACTGCCAAAAGACATTCATACAACCTAAGTCTTGCCCTCTAAATGATTTTACTCTTTTAGATTAAAACTAATGGCTACTTAGTAAGAGGTTTACTTATCCGATCTTTGTATTTAACAAGATTTTAGCTCACTGCTCTACTTCTAATTACCCTCTACTCTCTTAACAACTTTACTAAGGAGAAAAAGCTTCTATAATTAGCTTACTAGCTACTTTGATAAACTCAATTACCTAATGGAGATTCACTGTTTTATTGGGATCATTCTTAACACTTGCTTTTTAGATTTAGAGTGCTCTCTTTAGATCAAACTCTAAAGGCTATATAACCCAATAAAACCTTTCCATCTACTATCATTAGAAAAGGGCAGTAACTTATTGTTGCTTAACTAACCAATCCTAATTCTTGACTCAAGATTAATTTACACTTTTAGATTAAATGGTAATGGCTAAAAATTCATTATACTTTTTAATCAATTTGCTTTGACATTTGACATGGTTTAGCTCACTGTTTATATGGGCAATGCATTCCAAATCTTGCTTCCCATTAATTGTTAATCTCACCTACTGTTATTCTCAACTGAAACCTGATTTCCTTTTCTGATCATATTTTTAGCCAAAGGAGTTTGTTGTATTGAGTTGCTATTAAATACTTTTTCTCACTTGAATCAAACATCTATTTGTTAATTACATTTAAACATGTATGAAAAATAAAGTACCATGCTTAATGGGATGAGTATGCAACAATGACTAATAATTAATATAAACGCGGTAATGCGATTTAACTAAAGATTTTACCGTCGCACGCGCTAGGCGTGCGACTACCACCGGACGTCATCGTCGTCGAACTCGTCCGCGACCGCGTTCGCCGATCTTGCCTCCTCGCCTCGGCCGCCCCGGCGAGCCGCTGCCAACGCCCCCGCTGCATGCAGCTCCTTGGCATCGGGCTCCGCCTCGCCGTCGCGCCCTCGGCCACCTCTAGTGCCTCGGCACTGTCGTCTTCGCGCCGCTGCAGCGCCTCGGCTCTCGCTGCCATGCCGCAGCTACTAGACTGCATGGAGCTGCTGCATGCTTCTGCTCCAAGCTTCCGCATCAAGCAGCCTTGCTACACTGCTAGCTCCTAGCTGCATAGTTGCACAGGGCATCGCCTCCCTATCTCTTCTTGCAAACTGCTCAAAAGAGCTCGCATGCAAAAACCGATTGGATATATGGAAAGCTAATGAGATGAGAAACCCGAAGGTGTGACATGCAAGGGCTGATTCTCAGTTTTGGATTGGGAATGGAAGGAGAGAAGTTGGGATGATGAGCTAGTGTGCATGCTTGAGAAGGAATGGTGTTCTTTCTGCTGGGGAGAAGCAATGGCGTGGAAAGGCAGTGGATGGGATGGCTTTCGGCTGGGGGCAAGAGCAATGGCACAGGTTTGCTTTGCATGTTGGGAGGGAAAGAAAATAATGCCGAAGGAAAGATGAGATGGCAGTGTGGACTGAAGAAAGAAAATGGCGTGAGGAGTGGTTCATCTTGGGCTTCGGTTGTTGAGGAAGGAATTAAATATTAGTGAGGTTATAGTAGTTTGAGATGGCTGTGTGGCCATGCTTGTTGGATGAATAAACAATAGAGGTGAGAAGGTGTTGGTAGTGAACAAGGAGAGAAGAAAAGAATGCTGTTGGGAGAAAGGAAATGAGAGAGAGAAAGGGTTGGTTCGGCTGGAAAAAAAACAAATAGCAGCAGGGAGTTTGGTAATTTTTAGACATAGTTTCCTAGCTTCCAAAATTATGAAATTTTTATGGAAGGTTTCTGACATAGTGTAGATTCTTAGGTAAACTTTTCAGGAATTTATCTGGAGTGTGATTTTCTCTAAAAATCTTTAAAGTTCCTATTTTTGTTGGCTGTTAAAGAAATGGGCAGGACAAGAGTTGGAGAAAATAAAATGGTGAAAAGTTTGGCTGGATAGTAGGCAAAAATGAGAATGGGCAGTGGAGGGGATGTGTTCGGCTAGGCAACAGGAAATGGTCAGGGAGTTGTTCGGTTGGAGACAAAGGAATGATAATTGCTGCAACTAGCTATTGTACAGTACTATTCCTCCTCATTTTCTTCAACTTGTTCAAACAATCTCGCATGCGAAAACCAACCACAAAAATGGAATGCTTACGTGATTTGACGAGCATAGCGATATAACATGCATCATACGATTTTTGGTTTTTGATTGTGATTGCGAGGAGAAAAGTTAGGGAAAAGAATGGACATGCAGGTGTTTCATCTGTTACTTCTTTTTGTCCTTTTGCGAATTCGCTCAAACTGCCATGCATGCGGAAAAGAATTGTAGAAATGGGTTGGTCGTGCGATGACGATCACGGTGGTATGACATGCATGGCTTAGTTTTGAGTTTTTGGATGAGATTTGAACGAGAGAAGCAAAAGGAGTTAGCAGGGAAGGAAAAAAAAAGGGATGACTGGAAAAGAAAGGACACGCGGGTGTTTCGCCTGCGGTCAGTCGAACCAGAAAAGAAAGCGAAGATACTGATGCATGCATGATGACATGATTTTTGTGATGCATGTGAAACAAGAAATCAAAATAATTAAATATAAATGCAGTCTTTCAACCATTTGATTTAATATTGATTATTATTACTGGATGTGAGAAGAATTGCAAAACATGCTTTAATTAATTCCTCAATTTGTATTTAGAACAATTATGTTGTGTTTAGATTTTTATTTATCAACTTTCATTTTCGCTTGTTTTATTTACCTATTAGGTTTGTGTTTTAAATTTAAAATCAAAATTTAACAAGCAGATTAATTGGGAACCAAATAACCTCCAATAAATTCCAGAAAATCCAAACAAGCATAACAAAGAATATAGAATCCAACTAAAACATTCATACAATTGAAACCTATTTGCTTCAACAAAATGTTTTAAAAAGTCCAAAATTTTACAAATGCACATTAAATGCTTTACTAACCCAACCTAGGGATTTTGGGCTGTTACAACACGTCCAGGGAAGGAATAACTATGCACCAGTGTGCTAGCACCAAGTCACACGGCAAAGCTCTCAGGAAGATAGCGGCTAAGGTTTCGGTGGAACAACTCAACTCACAACTTTCGTGTGTCTCGTCTGTTACGTTCACCACCTTTTTCCCAATAGCCTCATGCATCTCCTATAATAGTGCTCGCGACAGATCCTACCCGAACACGTTTGACGAATCATATTCGTACTGGTTTGTTCCAACCCGTTAAGTGTGTGACCCTGTAGGTTTATGCGTAATCAGTTGTGACTCGAAAACCCTTTTCGACCACGAATCATTAGCGGTTCCTAGCAGGACATAACGATTCCCGAATGCACACAAATTATATCGGACGAATCTTAATGCAATATGATCTACGACCAAGTCCTCATCACTTACGACCAGGTCCTATCTCTATACGACCAGTTCGTATTTGGTCACGACCAGTTCGTAACTCCTTACGACAAGGTTTCGACCACTCTCTGATTACGTTCGACCAGTCTGCGACCAGCTCGTATCTCCATACGACCAGTCCGTAACTGATCGAACTAAGCGACCTACTCGTGTATTCTCCCGTTGCCTCACGATGTCTGGTTGAACTCCATGTGAGATGTTGTGTCATCTATGGACTGTTCAATACTTTCTCGATCGAGTGTCGAATAACTTCACGTGGTCGAACACTTCGACCACTTGTGTCATGGCCATGCACTTTCTTTATCCAACCACAACGAAGGGCCCAGAGACATCTCTCCTGTTATGTTAGGAGGGGCAAATCCCATATCCGACCAGTCACATTCCTTCGCATGTTTCATAGCATACCCGAAAGCTACCTTTATAACTACCCAGTTACGAGCAGTGTTTGGCAACCCTTAAGAGTGCTATTATATATGTAGGAAACCATGCTGATCTCAGGTCTAAGGATTATACATCATCATTGCTTGAGACCAACTAGCGACACATAGAATCATAACAATCTCAATAGTGTCTCAAGGTGGGTCAATCCAACCCCA
This sequence comes from Phyllostachys edulis, assembly GCA_036346405.1. Classification (NCBI taxonomy): domain Eukaryota; kingdom Viridiplantae; phylum Streptophyta; class Magnoliopsida; order Poales; family Poaceae; genus Phyllostachys; species Phyllostachys edulis. Next base: position 33,781,660 of record CM070548.1, read on the forward strand.
TGTTCTCTAACATGTATTCATATTATTGATTCGATATCTCTATACCCATGATCGGTGAAACATGGTCATCAATCAATACAATGTGTTGGTTGATAGAGTCACTGGTGTTCCGACCATTGACATCCGACGAGGGATTCATTTAGAACGACATCATATAAGTTAAGAGTTTCACCAACAAGTCACATACTTGTTAATCTTCATAACCAATGATTCATTCAAGGAACAGGATAACATATTATCCAATATTATGAACATAATGAAATATAATCATCTCTATGATTGCCTCTAGGGCATATTTCCAACAGTGACAATGGAGCATGATGCAGTAGAGGCATCAGGCCAAGGCAATGGATCGTTGGGCCACCGCGCCGGGAAGGAAGTCGCTGTATACGTTCCTCTCGGTCCCCAAGGAGGAGCTGCCGTCACCGAATCAAAAGAATAAGAATACAACTTCTTTACTGAATTCTTCGGCCCAGCTTCTGTAGTGGGATCTACTGCTTTTATATCTCGTAACCGAGTTCCCCACCCCAAGGATATTCCAAACAGAGGGAATATTTTCGATGAAGAGCGTCTCAAAAAGGTGTGGTGGAATTGGGTTGAAGAGAACGATGAACTAAAGAACCCCACTAGAGTACTCTCCATGTTTGCTCGAACGAGCATTAATGTAAGTACTTGTCGCCCAGCATTTATATATGTGGCTTTTCTCACTTCTTACTGTCTTTCTTTATGCAGAGAGCTCTAGAAAGTTGTCATCAGCAAGCAGTACAACCGACAACTTGTGCAATTGCTGACAGAGAAAGCTTAACTCTGAAAGGAGCAAAGAGATGGTAAGTTACTGCTACTCATAGTCATTTATGTTTTGACCACTTGCACATTGTTTATGGGGGTTGTTGTAGAAAAACTTGCGACTAGGTACTGGTCGTAGAAGGACTTACGACCAGAGAATTATCGTAGAAAAACTTACGACTAGGTACTGGTCATAGGAGAACTTACAACTAGAGGATTGACGTAGAAAAACTTATGACTAAGTACTAGTCATAGGGGAACTTACGACCAGGGGACTGTCGTAGAAAAACATATGACTAGTGAATGGTCATATAAAACGACCACTTTGTGCTATTCTCATGTCCACTCTTCGCTTTTGTAGGTTTAAGAGTGATGAAAAGACCTTGGCTGATTCGCTCGACTACGAGAAAGTTGAGATGAAAAAGCTAAGCAAGGAGAAAGAAGACCTTCTGAATAAGCTTCAGGATGCAGACTCTGCAATTCGAAAGTTGCAGAAATGAATAAACGGTAAGTGCTGAACTTAAAACGGCTTATGACCTTCTTTTCTTTTTCTAACTCTTATTCCTTTTCAGAAAAAATGGTCGAAATGGGGAAGCTCGAAACCGAGGTTAAAGAAAAGACCATGGTTGTTCACAAGATTTCTCGTATCGCCAAAGAAAAAGATTATGAGATCAAGTCATGGAATAAGCGCTATGCAAAGAGCACTGCCTCTCTAGCAGGTAAGCCAGTCTTTACCTGCAACCAATTTTGTTTTCCTTTTGGGGTCATTTTATCTGACTAGTCTTATTCTTTGCAAAGCAAGTAGTCGAAATAAAACAACTCCGTGAGGCTTCGACTCATAACCAGGAGGAGATGAAGTCGATGAAGTTCACCCTTCAGGACAACATTTCTCTCTTGAACAATGTACTCGACGGGCTACGTGCTGAGGAAATCACTTCTCGTGAAGACACGATGATTGCTCACACGAGTGCCATTGGAGAACAAGTCGGGACTTTACAAGAGTTGGTGACTATTCTGAAGACCAACCATGCTGATTCGATAAAAGAGGCGGTCGAAGGCGCAATAAGTTTTGTTCCGGCAAAACTTAAAGCTCATGACCCCAATCTTAATCTGCAACCAATCAAAGCCGACTTCGACTGCTCTGAAGCAGAAGCAGAGCGATTGATGGAAGATATGCAGTCGATCAGCAAGGAAGTCACGGAGGATTTGCAAATAGGGTCTCCCTCATTAGAGTGCTTGTACTAGAAACCTGTAAAGACAAGTTTTTGTTGTTGATATATAATCATTTCTTCTTCCTTCAAATCATCTTGTCGAGTAGTTAGCAACTCATAAGATAATGAATGGAAAAAGAAATTAAGACTAAGAATTGAAGTCATATTAATAACTTTATCCTAGCCCCCGACTACTTGCTTAGTTTATTTATATAAACTAAGAAAATAGTATGAAATGGGTTTTCTTAAAAAAGAGAGATGTTTAGCTAACTTATAGTTTTTGGTCACGATTATCATGCACTGGTCGAAAGAGTAGGAACGAGTCGACACTAGAAAGTTCCTTCTACTGGGCAAGACCATGTGCAAAAAGGAAAGACTTCGACTAGGCGATGTTACCTTCTTCAACCAGGTTAATCAAATCAAGAACGACAACTTGAGCTAGATAAACGTCTGGAGTACCTTAAAAATCTGTTCGACCTATTCCAGTGCACTCGGTAGGTTCGCTTTTGGTAGCAAGAGTTAGAAACAGGATGACGCTAGGAAGCTCCTTCTAGTGGGCAGGACCACGTGCAGAGAGGAAAGACTTCGACTAGGTGTTGTGTCTTTCTCCGACCAGTTTGAACGAAGCAAGTTTACCGAAAGTAGTTGAACAAATTTCAAAAGTGTACTCTGCTTAGAGTATTTTTCAAAATGAATGAACAAATAAACTAAGGTACTAAGAGTCAGCTTTGAAAATATTTCAACCATTTTTATTGGACCCGAACTCTTTGTGTTGGCATTAAAAAGGGAGGAACGAGTCAACACTAGGAAGTTCCTTCTAATGGGCAGGACCACATGCAGAAAGGAAAGGCTTCGACTAGGTGATGTCACCATCCTTTCAACTAGTGCAAAGAAAGTTTGGGTACTGGTCGTAGAAGAACTTACGACCAGGTAATGGTCAAAAAATTATCAAAGCGCTACTCAAAATAAGACAATAAAGATAGAAATAACCTGATACTTTATTATAGGGTTGGTCAGTTACACATAAAATTTATGTAACTGGTGGATGTTCCAAGAATTGAATAGAATTCGTCCGTCTTCCATTGCTAGTCATTCCGAACCTGTTCGTGTAACTTCGACCACTGTGTAAGGACCTTCCCACTTGGGGGAATGCTTTTTCCGATTAGACTGGGATTGAATTTTCTTCAATACCAAGTCACCTACAACGAGGCTGTGAGGTTGGACCTTACGATCGTAGTATTTGCGCAGGGCTTGCTGGTAAACTGCTGAACGGATTAAGGCTTGATTTCTCTTCTCTTCGAGTAGGTTGATGTCATTCACTCGACGTTGTTCCTGGATAGAGTCGTTGAAAGTTTTGAACCTTGTTGACCTGATCTTTAGTTCTAGTGGAAGCATGACTTCGGCACCAAAAACTAGGAAAAAAAGGTTTTTTGCATGTAGCCCGACTAGTAGTCATACAAACTGCCCAAAATGCTAAAGGTAATTCTTGGACCCAAGCCCTCGAGAACTTGACAAGCTGGTCGAAGACTCGAGTTTTGATTCCCTACATTATTTGGCAATTCACTCTTTCGACTACCCCATTGCTTCAAGGATGGGCAACAGAGGCGTAACATAGTTTGGTTCCCAACTCGTCGCAAAATTCTTAGAATTTTGCGCTTGAAAATTGCTTACCATTATCTATGATTATTCGACTTGGGACGCCAAATTGAGTAATCACGCTTCTTATCATGAACTGTTTTTCTTCTTCTGTTGTTATCCCAATCACAAGTTCGGCTTTGACCCATTTTGTGAATGTATCAATAGCCACAAAGAGGAACTCGAAGCCACCTAGGGCTTTTGGGAACAGTCCTAGAATGTCGAGACCCCAGGTCGCAAAAGGTCAAGATTGAGGAATTGTTTGTAATGCCTGAACTGGTTGGTGTATTTGCCTGGTATGAAACTGGTACTATACACACTTCTTAACCAGTTCTTTGGTATCATAGAGGGTTGTTGGCCAGTAGAAACCTTGTCAAAGGCCTTTCCGACCAGCGTTCTATAGGAAGCATGAGTTCCACAGATGCCCTCATCTATGTCGTGAAGGAGGTTTAATCCTTCTCTCTGTGATATGCATCGCATGAGTACCCCTTGAGTACCTTGTTTATAGAGGACTCCTCCGACCAAAGTATATATTTTGGCATTTCGAGATAAGGGATCTACCTTGAGATCATCATCGGGTATGGTACCCATCTGAAGATACTCGTAGATGGGATTCATCCAGATATCTTCGTATTCTAAAGAGGCTGTCTCAATAGGAGTTGTCTCTGGTGTTTCGACTAGAGACGGCTTCTGGAGCTGCTCCAAGAATACTCCTTTTGGTACTTGTGATAGGGAAGAAGCCATTCGAGCAAGCTAATCTGCGAGAAAATTATACTTTCGAGGGATAAATGCTTTTCAAGCTTTTGAACTTCTGATAAGTACCGAGATATGGTCGGATTAGAGCACTGGTACTCTTTTTCGACCAGATTCATGACTAGTTGAGAGTCTCCTCTCACAAGTAGTCATCGAATTACGAGCGCTTTCGTAGCTCGTATGCCAGCCAGCAAACCTTCGTATTCTACCACGCTATTAGTGGCCTGAAAGTTTAATTGAATGGCATACTTTAAGGTCTCTCCAATAGGAGATTCCAGGACCACCTCAGCCCCTGAGCCACTTAAAGTAAGTGGTCCATCAAATTACATCAGATTTGTCTATTTGGCGACAAAGTCTGCCAAGATCTGGGATTTTATGACCGTTCGGGACACGAAATGGAAGTCAAACTCCCCAAGTTCTACTGACCACTTTGCCATGTGTCCCGCTGCTTCCCTCTTCTGGAGGATCACTCCTACGGGAAACTCAAACGGCACAATTATCTTGTGCGCCTGAAAATAATACCGCAATTTCCTCGAAGACATGAGGAGGGCAAATAGAAGTTTTTAGACCTGAGGGTAATGCTCGTTAGGCCCGTGCAAAACTTCACTTACGTAGTAAACTGGTCGTTGAACGTTTTCACGTTCTACGACCAATACTACGCTCACTGCCTATGGCGTGGCAGCTAGATAAATTAAAAGCGTCTCTTCTGGTTTCAGAGAAACCAAAACAGGAGCACACGTAAGATACCTCTTAACATCCTCAAAGGCGGTGTTTGCCTCTTCTGATAACTCGAAACCCTCGTGTTTCCTTAGAAGTTTGAAGAAAGATAGTCCTTTTTCTCCCAGTCGTGCGATGAAATGACTTAAAGCCGCCATGCACCCTATGAGTTTCTGGACTTCTTTTCTTCATGGTCGAAGGGCGCATTTGCACAATGGTCTTTATATTTTCAGGATTTGCTTCGATTCCTTGTGCAGAGACAAGGAATCCAAGCAATTTTCTTGAAGAGACTCCAAACACACACTTCTCAGGATTGAGTTTCAGGCAGTGTTTTCTGAGGTTGTCTAATGTTTCTTGCAAGTTGAAAACATGATTAAGTCGCTTGATGTTTTTTACGACTAGATCATCAACATAGGCTTCCAAATTTTGGCCTAGTTGTGGTGAAAAAGCCGATTGCATCAAGCGTTGAAAAGAAGCGCCAGCATTTTTTAGTCCAAATGGCATTTTGACATAACAAAATATTCCAAATAGAGTAATAAATGCAGTCTTTTCTTCATCTTCCAAACACATATTAATCTGATGGTAGCCAGAATATACATCTAGAAAACTTAATGTTTCACAACCAGCAGTAGAATCAACCAACTGATCGATACGAGGTAAATGAAAATCATCTTTTGGACAAGCTTTATTAAGATTAGTAAAGTCTACATACATTCGCCACTTGCCATTAGACTTCCTGACCATTATAGGGTTGACCAACCACTCTAGGTGGTTGACTTCTCTTATAAAGCCTGCTTTAAGTAACTTGTCCAATTCTGATCTTATAGCATCTCGTCGATCAGGGGCAAATCACTGTAATTTTTGTTTTACAGGTACTTTGTTAGGCCGTAAAGCTAGCCTAAGCTCGATCACCTCTCTGGGGACTCCGAGCATGTCGGATGCTTGCCACGCGAAGACATCTGCGTTAGCTCGGAGAAAAGCGACAAGAGCGTCTTCCTATTTGGGGTCGGAAGTGTCCCTAATGCGAACAGTTTTTGAGGGCTCCTCTGAATCCAGAGGAACCTCTTTGACTTGGTCGTTCGGCTTTGGTGCAGGTTTAGACTTCAATTGCTTGGTCGGAGGCTGCCCCTTGTTTTCTTCTCGAGTTGGTATTTGGCCAACCATCTCGAGGGAACGACGGTCAAACGTATGCACCATCTTTTTATCACAGTAAATTGTGATTACTCCTTTGGGACCTGGCATCTTAAGACATTGATACTATAATGAGTAGCCATTAAGAATTTTGCCAAAGTTGGCTGCCCGAGTATGGTGTTATATGCTGTATCAAAATCGACCACATCAAAGGAGATCTTCTCTGTCTTGAAATTACTTGGAGAACCAAATGTTAAAGGAAGAGAAACTTGGCCAATGGGTTTGGCCGAAGACCCCGGTACAATACCATGAAAATAGTATCGTACTAGTCTTACCTTGGTCCTGGGTACTTGCATCTCGTCTAGGGTTCTCGTAAACAAGATGCTTAACGAGCTGCCACCATCAACCAACACTCGATTTACTCGACAGTAGTTGATGGTGGGTTCGACCACGATCGGAAACTGACCTGGTCGAGTAGAAGGGATCGGGCAGTCACTCTTTTTGAAAGAGATGGTGACTTCCGACCACTTTGACAGCTTATTGACAAGAGGAGGGTCAATGGAGTTTACCTCACGTTCGACAGCCTTAAGCTGTCGCTTTAACTCGTATGCCGATGATCCCCCATAGATATGCTTGATGGTATGCTCAGGATCTTGGAATGGCATCTCCTCATTGTCATCCGACTACATACAACCACTCGCTTGCCCTACCTCCTCGAGAGTAGGAAGTGATCCTTTGTTGGTATAGTAGTCCTCAAGTTTTCGTTGGAAAGCTCGGCAGTTACGAAGGTCATGTCCTTCCTTTTTATAGAAAGGGCACCACCTAGGCTTGTTGTTCTTCCTTTCGGGGCGCTTGTCCTTACCTCGATCAGAGTATGACTTGGAGCCTTTAGGCTTCTTATCGCTTACTGCCAAGACTTACTTGGAACTACTAGCTTGAGGCTTTTGACCCTTCGCATTGTTCTTGGATTTCTTGGTCTTCTTATCCTTCTTCTTGCCATTTTCACCCAGCTCTTGAGGAATTTTATCATCTCAATCAATAGTATTGTTCCATTCGACTGCTTTAGCAACAATCGCATATCGGTCGGCCATCTCAAAGAGCTCGGCGACGGTGACAAGAGGATTTAAAGTGATATCCTCCATGATCCTTCTACCACGGACTCCCTGCTTAAAAGCTCTGATGATAGAAGAATCAGAAACTTCAGGAATGGAATTCCGAACCTGACTGAAACGTCGAATGAACTGGCGTAGAGTTTCGTGGTTGTTTTGTCTCATCCTGTGCAGGTCATCCTACTTCCAAGGGCGATGGTAGGTGCCCTGAAAATTGGCTAGTAACAGGTCGCAAAGGTGCTGCCATGAATAGATCGACTCGAGTGGTTGATTTAACAACCATGATCGAGCAGTTCCAACAAGCACAATAGGAAGGTAAGTCACCATTACATGCTCTCCTCCTCTTGTTGCTCGGACAGCGGTTGTGTAGATCTAGAGGAATTCAATGGGGTTTTGATATCCATCAAACTTCTCTGTGTTCACTGGTCGAAACTGAGACGGCCAGCAAACTGCTCGGAGGTCGGGTGCGAAAGGCCGACACCCGGTAGTAACTTCTTGACACCTTCTTTCCGAAAAAGAAGGGTTGATGTCACCAGGTGATCGTACACAACGATACCTAGTCGTAGGTGGACCCGATCTGTGGTAGGTCTCAACCTTACGAGGGAAATACTCCTCATATTCCATCTGCTATCGTAGATTTCTGGGTTGGAATGGTGAACGATCACCTTTCCTGGGAGCTTGTTGATCATCAGGAGTTCAAGGAACTCTTCTTCGATTGGAGTCAAGATCAGGAGAGCGTCGTGACCAGTTGTCACGCTGATCTCCACGTGGTGAGTTGTTCGAACGACTGGTAACTGATGGAGTCGTACCGCTACAACTTCTGGAATGATGTCGGTGGGGGCTCTCGAGTTTGGTCATCGTGCTTCGAAGCCTTCGTGTGATCTCTTCGATGAAAAGGTCATAGCTGGGCGCTCTGGCAAGTTCCCGAGATGAGTTCTCGAGCAGATCATTGATGTATTGGAGTTCCTGAGCTTCTTCTGACCGATATTGAACGTGCCCAGGCAGATTTCTCTGAGCTGCAATTCTTTTCCATCGGGTTGTCACAGGATCTTCCATATCTGATCCTTGAGCTTGCCTCAATGAAGTACAATTATTTCAAGAATTTCCCACACGCTCATCAGAGTATTGATCCTTTTCATCACCAGAGGTGTCCACATCATTGCCACGAGGGGTCGCAGTGTGTGATCGTCGGGGAGCGTCCTCAGTCCTGTATTGTAACATCCCAAATATAGGTTGTGTTTCAAATATAACCAAACCAGGGTTTGTGTTTCAACTGTAACCTAATATGGGTGTTTGTTTCAAATGTAATTAAATGAGTAGAAATTAAAACTTTTCTCACACCTTGGAACTCTTGAACATTTCTTTTATTCTTGTCAAGAGTTGTGGAATTCAAAAACCTAAACCTCCTGTTGACTAAAGTCAACCCCTTAATCAACTTGGCAAGAATCTGGTATTAAACCCTTGAAAATATTTTTCCTTGGTTCTAGGGATGATGTGTGACCCCTCTGAAAAATTTCATAATTTTTAGAAATTATTTGATAATTTTTGGAGGTAAGTCAAACCAGTTTGACCTTTGGTCAAACCCTAGAACAGCCTTGATGAATTTCTTGAGAAAAATGCAGTGCATAAAAATCTCTGGAAATTTTATGTAAGGTTACTCCTAGAGTGAGGAAGCTCCAGTCAAAATTTCGGAATTTTTAGAGTTAGTTTGCTACCTCTAAAAATTCCTCCAAACTCACCCTTCAAATTTAAACTCAAATCTGGCACTGTTCCTTAGGTCCGAGCCACCTTCAAGTGGGTCGAACCCAACCACATCATAGCTCAGCCTGAGCCCCTCCCTCGCACGAGGTCGTGCCCCATTGGATGTAAATCCAACGGCCACGACCTCCCCTCTCCTCTCATCGTCGTCAGATCAGAATCTAATGGCCACGACCTCTCCTCTCTTTGCAGCGTCGTGCGCACCAGCCCGACCTCCCCTCGATGTTGTGCACCGTTGGATCAAAATCCAACAGCCACGACCTCCCATCCTTGTCGTGCCCGGCGCATCAAATTCTCTCCTCTTCACAGCGCCGTTGGATCAAAATCCATGACCACGACCTCCTCGATGTTGTGCGCCCTTGGATGTAAATCTAATGGCCACGACCTCCCCTCGATGTTGTGCGCTCTTGGATGTAAATCTAATGGCCACGACCTCCCATCGCGTCGTGCGCACCAGCACGACCTCCCATCTCTGTTGTGCGCCATTGGATGTAAATCCAACGGCCACGACCTCCCCTCTATGTTGTGTGCCGTTGGATCAAAATCCAACAGCCACGACCTCCCATCGCTTGTCAGAGTCACGTGCAACGGTCAAGACCTCCCCCCTTTGTTCCGTGCCATTGGATGCAAATCCAACGGCCACGACCTCCTATCTTCTTTCAGCGTGCGACCTCCCCTTTTCTTTTCGCCACCGTCTGATGTAAATCTAACGGCTGCGACCTCCCCTTCCTTATCGGAACCGTCAGATCAAGATCTAGTGGTCGCGACCTCCCCATTTCTTTTCGGAACCCCCGAGTCAGATCCAAGGGTCACGACCTCCCCCTTTTCTTATCGAACGGTCGATAGCAGTCACCTATTCTTCTCCTTCCTCGGTCTCGCGCACATGCGCCATGGCGAGAAGGGAGGCGGTCTGCTGTCACCTCTCAGCTCTTTTGTTGCAAGCATTAAATCTTGGTCGACCTTCCGCCCCCAAAGTCATGCTCAGACCTGCCCCCATCCCCTCACGTCCTTGTTGAGCCATGGACCGAGCTGTGGGCTAAGCTCGCCATGGAGCTTAACCCTAGCTCATATGCCTCTGCTTTCCGGCTATAAAGGGTCCCCTTGTTCCTCCTTGGCTTCCTTTATACACCTTCTCCACTTGCTCTCGGTTCCTTGAGCTCAAATCACCCATAAGCCCCTCGGCCGCCATTGTTGCACCTTGAAGCTCCTCGATGGCAACAGGGTTCCAGTGGCTTTTCCTCCACCTCTTTGCTTTCAATTGAGCCTCTCACCTCTGTGGTCAAAACCCCTAACCTAGTTGGTTTCGACATTTACAGGAGCGGGCTAATTTGGAGTTTGGTCCCCTTCGGCCGAAAAGCTCCCCCGTCTTCCTCAAGTCCGGTAAGGACCTCCTCCCTTCAATTCCTTGATCTGGGAGCATCTCCGAGCTATATAGAATCCATCTTGATGACGTGGTCTGGTTAATTTTGCTCAGGCTGCCTCGTCCTCGTTGTCGTCTCCAGTGTCGGCGCGGGTCTTCATTGCCGGAGCTGCTCAGCCCTCCGCGACCTCCAGGTAACCTCTTGGTAGTCCCTAGGAGCTGGGCACCTGCTTGGTTGAACCGCTGCGGAGCTCCTTTGCTGCTTGTCGTTTGGCCGTGCTTAGCACCGTCGCCCCTCTCCGGCTAATCGCCACTCTGGTCCACCACCGCAGGTGTGAGTGGTACCAGAGGGTGCGCATTACTATTGCGCACCCATAGCTGGCTGTAGCTCGCATCGCCATGGCCTGAGTCGCTGGCGGTGACCATTTCTTCGTCGTCGGTTTCGTTGTCGGACGGAGCCGACAACTGTAGCAGCTCGTTAGGACCGTCCCTTTTTAGATCTGCGGGCGAGATCTCGCGGGGCTGTGCGTGTGCACTGTGTCGTGTTGATTGTGAGCCGTCCATCTCATGATCGACGGCCCACACTCGCCGCCTCCTTTCGCGCGTGGGGTTTCCAAACGTGCCGCGCGCGATACAACTTGGGCCGTTGGATTCAAGATCAACGGCCCATGTTCGTTGGATCTGCGCGGGCACGAGCACGTTGCCCCGTTCATCTTGGGCCGTGAGATGCAAGATCAACGGCCCAGATTCGTCCACGTCGTTTCATTTTTAGGAATTCCCGATGGATTTATTTGTAAACTGAAAAAGGTAATAAGCTTTGAAAATGCATAACTATTTCATGCTAGCTCCATTTGAGTTGATTCAAATTTTGGTGGCTCTGGTTTGAACTAAACTTTAATCTAAAAATGGTTCTGAGTTTAGTTCGGCTCCAGGAAATGGATTGGTAAATTGGTTTCAAAATTAACTTTAAATGTTGCTCCAAAATTTACAATTAACTTGTAAAATGCATAAGTAATCCTCTATAGATTCTTTTTGAGTGAATCCAACTTTGTTGGCTTCCACTATTAGTGTTCTAAATGGTAGAATAGGATTTAGGCATGTCACTATTTTCAAAAGAATTGTGGGTGCATTTTAATTGTGCTCTTTTGCAGGTCTTTGAAAAATCATAGAAAATGCATACTAGCTCCAAATGAGGTGAACTCAATTGTGTTATTCATCTCATGAGGTGCTTTACTTACCATAAAAATCCCAGGTGCAACACCTCTTTAGAAAATTGTGCTTGAGAATTTAATTTGGATGAGCGATGTATCGATTTGAATTTTCCGGCATTTTCGGTGAGCAGATTTGTTTTGGCCATAACTTTGGCATTAAGAATCCAAATCAATTGGTTCTTATTGCTAAATTCTTTAAAAATCATGCTCTTGCTGCTGTAAAAAATTTCAATGCAATTGGAGAAAGTTTGTTGTGGAGTCTTTTTGGTTTTCTTCGTTCTTATCGGTTCTTTTCGCTTTTTCGTTAGGTGCCGACGAGTGCGTTGATAATGAGAGTGTTCCCCTGCAGCAATCTAAGCATATCCAACAAGGCAAGCAATTTGATCTTATCCCGTTAATCCCATTACTTTTAAAGTCTAGTACTTTGTTTAACTTGTATGTATGCATGCTTACTTTGTGTTAAATTATCGATTAGTTAAGCCTATAGATGCATACTCTGTAGGTAAATGTTCATTCTCTACTACTAAGCCTAGGATTATCTTGCTGTGATTTAGGGTTCGATGGATGGACTCTTATCACTTAGTAGTTTACGTGATAATGCTTAGAAATGCTTAGATAGCATTAGAAATGGGCGGTTGTCGACTTATGTCGATGACCTTGATCACACAAAAATTATTATTCCATTATGTCCAGCACTTGTGCTTTGTTACTTTGTAAAGAAACAAAAATGAAAACAAAATTGTTATTGATTTGGGCACAATGGATGTTGGTGTGATCTCATGGTGTGATGGAATGGTGCCTAAGACCCTAAGGACCGAGTTACTTGGGCCACTAAACTGAGCAATCTTGTGTGCTAACCACACGAGGGTATTGGGAACCCCTCTTGGCTAAGTACTTTGGGAGGTGTTAATTATGGGTCGCAGGTGGTTAAAACTGTTTTTATAAGGGGAAGAGCACCCGCAGTTGCTTAGGCTGGGCTGGTGTCTCCTACCTTTCGGGTTGTCGCGACTCTTAATTAGCATCATTCATTGGAAATGCCTCGTAGGACTTAGCCGTGCCGGCATACCAAAGGAAGTGTGATAAATAGCTTGGTGAAAAGGCGGTCTGGCATGTGGGTACATTGGTACACCCCTGCAGGGATAAAACTATTCGAATAGCCTCGTCCTAGGTTATGGACATGCTTGGCAAGGTCACTCAAGAACTAAACTAAACATTTAATTAAAACTTGTTGGGTGCTATGAATTGGGTGATTCATGCTATTGTTGTGGTGGCTATGGGGTTAGTCACTTCCAGGTTGTCCTTACTGTTGTTATTATTATTGTATCGTTGTTACTTCAACAATTAAAAATGCTTTGCCAAAATTGCTTTCAATCTATTATATTATTGCAAAGGAAAACTTGCTTTATGCTAAAATGAGCCTAAAGCCTTCCACTTAAATAAAGCTTGCATGTAGCATATGTATAGGTCTGTTATCCTTACACGTCAGTCTTGCGAGTACATTTTTGTACTCATTTGCTTTGCTTAACTGTAATTGTTGCAGAGGAAGAAGTTGTGCCCCAGGGGCCCTACTTTTGTGAGATGTGCTGTGGTTGGGACGACTAGGTTGGTGGTATGGTTGGTTGCCTTGTAGGCTAAAGGCAAACCATATGGCCTTCTTTTGTTTATTACCATCTTATGGCTTTTGCTTCCGCTGTGTTTATCTTTCTTAGTTGTTATTTGACCGGTCGACCCCTTTTGTAATAACTCTACTATGTACGTCTTTTAATTAATCTAGTTCGTGCTTTGGTTCTATGTCTTGAATGGAATTGATGCATGATTTTGTAAAGGGGTGTGTATACTGCATTTCTGGGAAGTATACATATCTCGAAGACACGGGTTATTTTGTTTGTGATGCTAGGGTCAATGGATGACTAAGCATTACAAGCCAAATAAGCCGGGGTCCTCACATGTATTTAGGAGAGTGATCATTATCTAAGGAAAGGACGAAGACCTCCCGTTGATGATCTCCACTTACGCTTGAGGCCTCCTCGCTTGAGGAGTAGTCGAAAGACACTGTCTGACGACTTGGAGCAAGCCCCTCTAGGAAGGGGAATTCTGGGTTATAACCATCTCCGTTCGTAGGTGAGCCATGTGATGGGATGGTCGAACTCATAGGAAAAGTGTGCTCAATCCCATCCTCGGTGGGGCTAACAAGAGAGAGATGGCCACCAGATGCTGATGAAGCTCCGGAATGATGGCTTCCAGGACTTGCCGTGCCAGGTCGGACTGTCTTAGATGGATTTGAACACTTGGAGGGGGAACCCTCGCCATGCTCTGATCCTACCTTGGGACAGCCCTGATTATGGTCAGATGGACCCTTGCCCTCTGAGGAAGCTGGTTCCTCATTTGGACGTAACGTTGTGGGGGATAAGGATCCCTCCTCAACTCTATCGGTGGTATGGTCTCCTGGAAAATAATCTCCGGAGGCAACATCACCATCGGATGATGCAATACTCGGCTCGTAGTTGAAGCCGGCATCCATGTCGATATCTGCGTAATCGGCCAAGTCGAACCAGTTCTCCTAGTTCCACTCTCCTGCCATGGAAGCATTAGAGTTGGGAGAAAATGAAGGAAACCTGATGACTAGAAGATCCCCACGGTCGGCGCCAACTGTCGATGTTTTAGAACTGATCTTACGTAATGATTGTTTGATTTGGGGATCTCCAAGACTCAAATCATGCAGAGAGAATGCCACAGGGATTTTTATACAGGTTCAGACCTTCTCCAGAGAGAATAATAACCCTACTCCTGTATGAATATATTGAGTATGCTGGTTAAATATCAAGAGAAAGACTCAAATGCAATGTCTTGTGTTCCTGATTGCCCCTCTTTTCTCCTCCTTTCTCTTCTCCTGATGATCTTGTCTTTCATAAGGTACTTGAAGTGGGTGTCCATTTGTCTAGTCCAAAGGGTGCCTCCACGCTTCAGATGTTGGAGCAGTTACTAGAGATTATTGCTGGAGATTATTACTGGAGTTGTAACGTTCCCACGTCGCTAGGTAGTTATCATCAGGACAGAGAGTTAAACGTGCAGTTATTCTAGAGAATAACAGCGTAATTAACTACCCATATCTTTAAATATGGTGCGGAAGATTTTCTGATCGACCAAGCCTACATGTCTGTAAGCCCTATCGACTAGGGACTGGTCGTAGAAGAGCTTATGACCAGGTGGTGGTCATAGTAAATTTAACATCCCAAATTTGGGTGTGTGTTTTAAATGTAAGAAAATGAGTAGAAATTAAAACTTTTCTGGCATCTTAAAGTTTTTGAGATTTTCTGTAATTCTTGTAAAGGAATTGTGGAATTCAAAAACTTAAATCTCTAATTGACTAAAGTCATGACCACCTTGTGAGAATCTTGTGTTCAACCCCTGGAAATATTTTTCCTTGGTTCTAGGGCTGCTGTGTGACTCCTCTGAAAAATTTCATAATTTTTAGAAATTATTTGGTAATTTTTAAAAGGCAGTCAACTCAGTTTGACTCTTGGTCAAACCCTAGAACAAGCCTTGATGAATTTCTGGAGAAAAATGCTGTGCATAAAAACCTCTAAAAAATTTACACAAGGTTTATCCTGGAGTGAGGAACCTCTAGTCCAAATTTTAGAATTTTTGGAGTTAGTTTGCTATCTCTAAAAATCCCTCAAAGATTTCAGCTCTAATTCTAAACCCCAGTCAAACCCTAGTCAACCTTTTCAATTGGGTTCAAGTCTGACTCGAACCCAACTCCTTTCTTGGTCCAGCCCAACCCACTAAATGCACCGGGTGCGTTTAAGTGGTGCGGTGGGTCTCAGCCGTTGGATCTCGTTTTAATGATCGGGTTCTAGTGGGCCGTTTGGACCACCCGAGATTCATTTTGATCGTGGCCGTCCATCCTTGATTGGGCCGCCAAGATTGTTTTCATCGGGACCATCCATTTTCTAATCCTACCGTCAATAGCTTGAGCCTGTACCCTTTGGGTTAGGCTCAACCCACTTGTCCATGTTCCAGCCCGAGCCACTTCTTTGCTATCGCTGACTGGTGGGGCCTGCGCCACCCTGTTGGTCGTCTCCTTCCTCTTGCCCGTGCGCCATGGCGTGAGAAAAGGGAGGGGCGCAGCACCTTGTCACCTCTCAACAGCTCTTTGCCGCTAAGCATTAAATGCGCGTCAGTGGGTCGCCCTCTAAGTCGTGGTCGCCCTGCCACCCATCTCCTTAGCTCGTCCATGGCAGAGCTGTGAACCAAGCCGTGGGCTAAGCACACCATGGAGCTTAACCCTAGCTCAACCCGTGCCCCTCTGGCTATAAAAAGCCCTTGAGCTCCTCCTTTGCTTTCTTTAAACACCCCTCTTGCTTAACCTAGCTTCCTCTGTGCTTGGTTGAGCTCAATTCTAAAATCCCCAAAACCACCATTGTTCACGACAAGCAAGCTTTGTCAAGACTGGCGCTCGATGGTTCTTCTTCAAATCTTTTCGCGTCCTTTTGAGCCTCTTATCATCTTAAGCAAATCCCCTAACTTAATTTTGTTTGATATTCACAAAACATTGTCAAATTTTGGGTTTGTTCAAATTCGGCTGAAGTTTAACCTTTTCTTCCTCAAGTCCAGTAAGTGGCTCCTTTCTTCAATTCTTTGCTCATGGACCTTCCTTGAGCATTAATGGAGCTAACCCGATGACCCGGTGCTGTTATTTTTGCTCAAGCCGTCACCTCCACTTCATCTTCTTCAAGGCCGGCAAGCTTCTTCGTCGCCGGAGCTTCTCCGGCCGCCTCCTTGCCTCTCCTATGCTAAGGTAGCTCCCTAATAGTCCCTAGAAGCTTGGGCACCCACTTCTTTGAACCACTGCGGAGCTTTTTGCCATTTTCGGTTTCGGCCATGTATAGCGCCGCCATTCTTCTCCGGCTAGCCGCCGATGTGGTCCTCCTCCGTGGTCGCCACCGCCACCAGCGTGTGCGCGTGGCTATTGCGATCTCATTTTGGCCCTTGGTCGGTGCCAGCGTGGTCCACATCGCCGGCGACAAGCCTTAGAAGCCATCGGGTTTTTGTCAGACGGGAACGGCGCCGTGTCGTTGTCGTTTAGGACACAGATCCTCTCGTTAATGGCTAATCATCGTTTAACCGCTGTTAATCAATGCTTAGTAGTTAATGGTTGGCTTTAAATGTGTCTTTGAGTCTCTGTCGGGTGGGCCCATGCCTCTCGCGCACTGTGCGCCGCTTTCCAACAAAGATCCGGTCATTAATTGATTAATCACTACTAATTAATGTGTTAAGCAATTAATCATCGTCCTAATCTATGCCTTACCGTCACTGACTTGCGGGCCCACGTGTTTAAACCCCCCCCCCCCGGGGAGCTTTAAACACGTGTGCGTGGCCTACAGTCGCTGACAGTGGGGCCCAGCCTCCTAAAACCCTTCGGGCGCGTGCGCAACACCTTGGATGCTCTTGGACCGTTCGTTGTGAGATCTGTGGCCCAAATCAGATTGAACGTTCGGACCACCGAACCTCAGCCGTTCATTTCTTCATCTACGGCTTAGATCGTGTGGGACGTTCGGACCACTGAACCTTCACCGTCTGATCTAGATCCAACGATCTAGATCGCTGTGAACGTTCGGACCACCGAACGTCAGCCGTCCATTTTAAGATCTACGGTTGAGATCTGCGGAACCTTCGGACCATCCGGACCTCCCCGTAGCCTTGATCGTCCGATTCTTGATCAACAGCTGAGATTGCGTGAACGTTCGGACCGTCCGAAAGTTGCTTTGCTCTCAGCCGCTCATCACGAGATCGACGGCCCACGTTCGTTTGAACGTTCGGTCCGCCCGAAGGTTCGATCAACGAGGACCGTTGGATCTAGTTCTAACGGTTTCGTTTGCATGTTGTGCGCGCGCGGCTATGCGCTTTGATTTGTGTGGGCCGTCCGATTTCAAATCAAAGGCCCATATTTTGCCGCGTGTTTCCTTTGAGTTTATTTATTTCAAAAGCCCGGTAAGCTTTATTTCTAAACTGAAAATTGTAATAACTTTAAAATTGTAGAACTAATTCATTTTAAATCGTTTTTAGTTAATTCAAATTTTGTTAGCTCTGGTTTTAACTAAGCTTTAATCTAAAAATGGTTGGAAGCTTAGTTTTGCTCCAGAAAAATTTGTTAATGGATTTAATTTCGGTTTAGCTGTATTTATGCTTTAAAATTTTATTTAACTTGAAAAATGCATAAGTAATTCTCTGTAACTCCTTTTTGAGTGAAACCAAGTTTGTTGGTTTCCTCTATTAATGTACTTAATTGTAGAATAGGTTTTAGGCATGTTTTTATATTTTAAGTTTATGTGGTTGCAATTGTATTATGCACTTTTTCATGTCTTTGAAAAATCATAGAAAATGCATCCTAGCTCCAAATGAGGTGAATCAAATTGTGTTGTTCATCTTATGAGGTGCTCTGTTTACCATAAAAATGTCAGGTGCAACACCTCTCTGGAAATTTGTGCCAAAAATTTAATTTCGGATAAATAGTACCCGAGATGAGTTTCAGCCTTTTTCTAGCAAACCAAACTTGTTTTGGCCATAACTTTAGCATCAAGTATCCAAATCAATTGATTCTTGTTGCTAAATTCCTTAAAAAATCATGCTCTACCTGCTGTGTCAATTTCATGGATTTTGGTTGACTTTGGTTTTTAAGTCTTTTCGGTGTTCTTCGTTCTTATCGGTTCTTTTCGTTCTTTTCGATTAGGTGCCGATGAGTTAGTTGATTGCGAAAGTGTTCCTCTGCAGCAAACTGAGCATCTCCAACATGGCAAGCTGTTTGATCATAATAATCCCATTGCTTTTAAAGTCTAATACTTTGTTTACAAATTGTATGTATGCATGCTTTTGTGTCAGTTAATTTTACCGATTAGAGGTAGCTAATCCTATTGCATGGTTGCCCTTAAATTGTTTATCCCCTGCCACTAAACTTAAGTTATTAATCTCGCCGGTGAATTAAAGCCCGGTGGTTGAATTATGCTATTTTATTGTCTTTACGGTGTCATGCTTAGAAATGCTTAGCTACCGGTAGAATTGGGCGGTTATCGACTTAGTCGATAACTTTGATGACACAAAATTATTATTATCATTATGATCAGCACTTTGTGCTTTGTTACTTTGTAAAGTCAAAAACTGAAACTGAAAATGAAATGTTTGAGACTTGGTCACAATGGTTGATGGTGTGATCTTATGGTGTGACTGGAATAGTGCCCGGGTCAACAAGGACCGAGTTACTTGTGTCACTAAGCCAAGCGATTATTGCGTGCTAACCACATGAGAGGGATATGGGACCTCTCTTGATTTAGTACTTTGGTGTGTGTTAGCTTCGAGTCGCAGGAGGTTGTGTGTGTGTGTGTGGTGTTGAAAAAGAAACTTGTGGTCATGTGTTGGGTGAGCGGGAGTGGAATCCTGTTTAGGTTCTCCACACCGAAGGGCATTGTAGTTGTCCGGGAGCTTTACCCTATAGTGGTAGTTGAGTTTCGGCTTTACAATGACTCTGTCTCAACGTATGGGTTTCTATCCATACGGGCGACTCGTAGTTAATGCACAATATTGAAAATGTCTCGTAGGACTTAGCCGTGCCGGCATACCTTCGGAAGTGTGCTTAATCATGTGGCAAAAAGGCGGTCTGACGTGTGGGTACATTGGTACACCCCTGCAGGGTTCAAACTATTTGAATAGCCTCGTCCTAGGTAATGGACATGCTTGGTAAGGTCGTGCAAGAACTAGACTATAACTTTTAATTAAAACTTGATGTGGGTGGTATGAATGGGGAATTCATGCTATTGCTGTGGTGGCTATTGGGTTAGCCACTTCCAGGATGTCTTTTATTATTGTTACTTGTTATCTCGCTGTTTTTACCTAATAAAAATAGATTGCAAAGATGCTTTAAATGTATTACATTATTGCAAATGAAAACTTGATTTATGCTGAAAATGAGTCTAGAGCCTCCTCCACTTAAATAAGCTTGCATGTAGCTACGTATAGGCTGTTACCCTACACGTAAGTCTTGCGAGTACATTTTTGTACTCATTTGTGTTGCTTAATTAAATGTTGCAGAGGAGGAAGCTGATCCCCAAGGGATCCACTTTTGTGTTGTCTTGGCGAGTTTGCGACTAGGTTGGCAGCCCGGTTGGTTGCCTTGTGGGTTAAAGGCACACTAATTGGCTCTTGTTTATCGCCATCTTATGGCTTTTGCTTCCGCCGTTTATTTAGTATTTAACTGTTAATTGGTCGATTGGCCCCTTTTGTAATAACTCTATATTGTATGTCTTTTGATTTGCTCAGTTGTGCTTTGGTTCTATGTGTTGAATGGAATTGATGCATAATTTTGTAAAGGGGTATGTGTACTGCAAGTTCTTGGGAAGTACATATATCTCGAGGCACGGGATATTTTGTTTGCGATGCTAGAGTCAATTGAAAGACTAAGCATTACAAGCCGAATTTCCCGGTCCTCACAGTAATGCTTACGACCACAGACTAATCGTAGGAGGACTTACGATCAGGGGATAGTCGTAGAAGAGCTTACGACTAGAGAATGGTCATAGAAAAACTTACGACCATGAGGTAGTCGTAGAAGGACTTACGACTATGGGGTGGTCGTAGAAGAACTTACGACCTCCAGCTCCTCCCTTGCAAACGTTAAGGGGTATACTCAAGAACCATATGATGGTATGATTATCCATAATAAGAATTATAGATAAATAATTAAATGAGGTTTATTAGAACCTCGTCAACATTCTTGATTCGATATCCCTATATCCATGACCGGTGAAACATAGTCATCAATCAATACATGTGCTGGTCGATAAGCCACTAGTGTTCTGTTCAGTGACATCCGACGAGAGATACTTTTAGAACGACATCATATAAGTTAAAAGAGCTTCACTAACAAGTCACATACTTGTTAATCTTTATAACCAATGATTCATTCAAGGAACAGAATACCATTTATTCAATAACTCATAAATATAGACGTGATACAATCATCTCTGTGATTGCCTCTAGGGCACATCACCAACAGTCTCTCACTTGCACTAGAGTCAATCATATAGGTATCTTATACCCGTTGATCTTGTGTGCACCTCATGCTTAGGTTGCAGGAGAGGCTTTGTCAATGGATCAGCAATATTCAAACCCATGTGCACTTTGCATATCTTCACATCACCTCTCCCAATGATCTCACGAATGATGTGATATCGTCGAGGTATGCGCTTGGATTTTTTTTATGCGATCTAGGCTCCTTAGCTTGTGCAATGGCTCCACTATTATCACAATAGAGATCCATTGGACTGGAAGCTCTAGAAACCACACCCAGTTCACAAATGAACTTTTGTAGAAGAAGACTAGGAACACGTGATGACGTGGTCCAATTGGCTTAAAACTCACCGGAGAAAGAGATCAAACGACGAAGGAGTTTCGGCCTAGAGGAAGAAGATGACAAATTTCTAGCGATGTGTTGCTGCAAATATGAAATTGATTGAGGGGAAATGATCACTCAGCATGGGAACACAATGTGACGCTGTTAGGACATCAAGAATCTCACCAGAATGATGGGAACGTGAAATGGGGTTGGCGGCCGGCGCTCGGGAAGACGACAAATTTGTCGACGATAGTGCTCGGTTGACAAAGGGAGTTCGTGGTGAGTGGGAAGGGGTGAGAGAGGTGATAAACCTCCCCCCTACAAGAATATCGTCCCAAGATTCCGTTTACTCGGAAAAGAAAGATGGGTAGTCCGCACGCAGGCGATCCTCCTGTTCCCAAGTTGCTTCATCCTCAGTATGGTTTGTCCACTGAACTTTAAAGAATTTAATGGCACGATTCCTTGTTCTTCGTTCAGCTTCTTCAAGGATGCGAAGTGGACGCTCACGGTATGTCAAGTCTTCTTGAACATCGAGACTTTCCAAGGGAGTTTCCTCGGTTGGAACACAAAGGCATTTCTTCAGTTGAGATACATGGAATACATCATGTACTCCTTCAAGTGCAGTGGGCAATTCCAACTTATAGGCCACAGCTCCTTTCTTCTCGATGATGCAGTAAGGCCCAACATATCGAGGAGCTAGTTTGCCTTTGACGCCAAATCGTTGATGGCCCTTCAGAGGAGAGACTTTGAGATAAACAAAGTCATTAGGCTCAAAGCTCAACTCACGATGACGATGATCTGCATAGCTCTTTTGCCTTGATTGAGCTATGCGTAATTGGTCTCGAATCAACCGAACTTGACTTTCAGCCTCATTGATCGAGTCCGGGCTAAAGAATGGTCTTTCTCCGGTCTCTGACCAATTCAACGGGGTCCTACATTTCCTCCCGTATAAGGCCTCAAATGGTGCCATGCTGAGACTAGCTTGAAAGCTGTTGTTGTAAGAGAACTCGGAAAACAGCAAACATTTCTCCCAATTCTTCCCGTATGAAAGAACACAAGCACGGAGCATGTCTTCCAAAACTTGATTCACTCTTTCAGTCTGGCCATCAATTTGAGAATGATATGTGGTGCTGAAGGAAAGACGAGTTCCCATAGCGTCTTGCAAACTTCCCCAAAACTGGGAGGTAAAGAGGGAACCACGATCTGAAACAATCGTCTTCAGTACCCCATGCAAACTCACAATCCTTGAAACATAGAGATCAGCTAGATGACCTGTACGAATTTTGGTCTTGACGGGTAGGAAGTGTGCCACCTTAGTTAATCGATCAATGATAACCCAAATGGCATCATTTCCCTTGGAGGTTCGGGGCAGGCCAGTGATAAAATCCATACCGATCGAATCCCACTTCCACTCAAGTACTGGCAAAGGTAGAAGTAGACCCGCTGGACGTTGATGCTCGGCCTTCACACGACAACATACGTCGCACTCGGCAACGAACCTTGCGATCTCTCTTTTCATTCGGGTCCACCAAAATCTCTGCTTGAGATCTTGATACATCTTTGTGGCCTAGGGATGAATGGACAAGGGTGAGTCATGGGATTTACGGAGGATTAAACTCCACAATTCCATATCCTTCAAAACAACAAGACGCTGTCTGAACCATACCACACCATGGTCATCTTCTGAGAAGCACTTGGCTGTCCCGTTCTTGATATTCTGCTTGACTCAGTTCACCCCATCATCCGTTTGCCGCACAGCCTTGATCTGATCTTCCAAGGTTGGTTGCACAACCATGGCAGTGAGAAAACCATGTTCAATCACTCCTAAGTTGAGCCGCTGAAATTCTTCATGAAGAGCGGGCTGCTCCTTGAGCATCAATGTGGTTCAATAAACCTTCTGACTGAGTTTGTCGGCAACAACATTAGCCTTGCTCGGATGATATTGGAGACCCATGTCGTAGTCTTTGATCAATTCCAACCACCTTCTTTGCCTAAGGTTCAGATCTGGTTGGGTGAACAAATACTTCAAACTTTTGTGGTCTGAATACACTTCACAACGATTACCAATGAAGTAATGTCGCCAAATCTTCAGTGCATGAACCACTGCAGCTAATTCCAAGTCATGGGTTGGATAATTGAGCTCATGAGGTCTCAATTATCTTGATGCATAGGCGACAACTTTGCCCTCTTGCATAAGAACGCATCCGAGTCCCTGACGAGAAACATCGCAATAGATATCGAAGCTTCGGTGGACATCGGGAAGAACAAGGACTGGAGCTATGGTCAACCGCTTCTCGAGTTCTTGTAAACTCTTCTCACAATCAGCAGACCATACAAACTTCTTGTCCTTCTTGAGCAACTCCGTCATCGGCTTCGCGACCTTGGAGAAGTTCTCAATAAAGCGACGATAGTATCCCGCTAAACCGAGAAAACTCTTCACATCGGTCACCGACTTGGGCTGACCCCAAGAGAGCACATTGCTGACCTTGCTAGGATCCATGGCTATGCCTCCCGCTGAAAGAACATGACCCAAGAATGTCACTTCTTCCAATGAAAACTCGCACTTGCTGAACTTCGCATAAAGCTGGTGCTCACGCAGCTTTTGCAACACTAGCTTCAAATGTTCAGCATGGTCTTCATCATTCTTTGAGTAGATGGGGATATCATCAATGAAGACCACCACAAACTTGTCCAAACACTCCATGAATACCATATTCATAAGATTCATAAACAGGGCAGGAGCATTTGTCAAGCTGAAAGATATGACGGTGTACTCGTACAGTCCGTAACGAGTAGAGAAAGTCGTCTTCGGAATATCTTCAGATTTGATTCAGACTTGGTGATAGCCCAATCTCATATCAATCTTGGAGAATACCTGAGCTCCGGTCAATTGATCGAAGAGATCGTCAATCCGGGGCAATGGGTACTTGTTCTTCACCGTCACTTCATTCAACGGACGGTAATCAACACACATCCGCAGAGTCTTGTTCTTCTTCTTCACAAAGATTGCAGGATAGCCCCACGGTGATGAGCTTGGGTAGATGAAACCCTTCTCTTGAAGCTCACCAAGTTGCTTCTTCAACTCCTCCAATTCATTCGGAGGCATCCGGTATGGCCTCTTCGAAATCGGGGTGGTACCGGGCAGCAACTCAATGACGAACTCGATGTCCCAGACTAGAGGCATCCCAGGCAATTCTTCAAGAAATACATCAGTGAAGTCACACACCACTGGGACTTCATGAATTTCCAAAGCCGGCTTCGCTTCAAGTGCACAGAGATGCGATTCTTGCAGCTTCGGTGAAATTCCAACTTGCTCGCCGAATGGACTTGTGAGGGGGATGAATTTATTGGCACAATCGATTTGTCCCAAGTGTTGGGATAGCCAATCCTTGCCAAGTATTACATCCAAACTTTCTTAATTGAGGAGGATAAGATTTGCCAAAAATCCTACTCCTCCAATTTCAGTAGAGGCATCCCGACACTCTTTTTCAGCTCTTATTTCCAACCCCGGAGAGGGAATAATCAAAGAAACATGCATAGGAACAATTTGAAGATCACTAAGTGCAGCAAAAGACTTTTATATAAAGGAATGAGAAGCTCCAGAATCGAACAAAATGGTAGCAGGATGAGAGTTGACAAGAAGCGTGCCCAACACTAGGTCGGGTGCCTCCTACGCTTCCTTAGGCGAAATATGATTGACTCGGCCGCTTCCCAAGCTTTGGGTTCTCTGGATAACCTTCTAATCTAGAGGATGACCATTTCCTTGCCCTCGCCCACCATTAGGACGAGGGGTCGCTCCGATATTCTTGGGGCAAGTGTTCGCATAGTGGCCCTTGTTACGGTAGAAGAAACAAGTAACCTCGGCAGTCGGATTGCTGAGGTTGACTTGCTGTCCTGTAGGTGCACGTGGTTGATACACAGCCTGCGGAGGATGTGGTACAAACACCGGTGGCCTCGGTGGTGGTGGTTCCTGAGGATGGGGCACTGGGGCTTGGCCGACTCGAGGACGAGAAAGGTTGGCCCTTGCTGATTTTTGGGTCTCCCATTTGTGCTTGTGAGACTCGCCCAGCGCTCTCCTCTTATGCTCAGCGACAATGGCCTTGTCGACCAACATCTGGAAGTCGGGGAAGTCGACGACAGATAGCTTGTCCTATAGCTCCCCAGATAAGCCATCCATGAACTTCTCCTACTTGGCTTCATCGGTGGGCATGTCCTCAGGGGCGTACCTAGAAAGGTGGTTGAACTCATGTAGATATTCAGTCACCGACTTGTGCCCTTGCTTGAGCGCCAAGAACTCCTTCTTCTTGACCTTCATCAAGCTGGCGGGAACGTGAACTCGTTGGAAGGCAATACGAAACTCCTCCCAAGTGATGGCTCGGCCCGCAGGCTGCATGGCGAGAAAGTTTTCTCACCATGAGAGCGCTGCGCCCTCTAGTTGATGAGAGGCGAAGAGCGTCTTCTCATTATCTTGACACTGGGCGATGTTAAGCTTCCGCTCGACTAGATGCAGCCAGTCGTCGGTGTCGAGGTGATCTTCAGACCACGAGAAAGTGGGCGGCTGAGTGCGAAGGAACTCTGAGAGTCCTCCCTACGGTTGATGTCCACCTCCTCCCCCAGATCCGAAGGCACCAGAAAGAGTGGAGGTGTTTCGCACAATAACCTCCAGAATGCGTGTCTGATCCATTCGGTTCCGCTCGATCTGAGCGAGAACCTCGGCCATGGTCGGAGGAGGCGGAAGTCCTCATCATGACCAGCTGGCTGACCTTGGCCGCTATGAGTTCTTCCAGCCATCCTGTTTCGTTGAAGTGGGTTAGCAACAAAATCCGAAAACTAGATGCGAAAGGTAGCAGTAGGGAAGCCATCAACTAGAAAAATGAGATATTACCCTAACGTGAAAAGCAATATATAAACAACAAGAAATGAACTGCAACTACTTGTAAAAAGGCATAAGATCCCATGCAAAACTCATAAGTCATAAGATCAACTTCTCGGCACGACTAACTCGTATTGAATGAACGAGCAATCGGTTGAGAAGAAAAATTTCAGAACACAACTCAAATTCTATTGCATCTAAGGGTCACGGTAAATACCGTCTAAGGGTGCTTTAAGCACTAGCCAACTAACATCACATCTTACCCTTTTAATTCCCACAAGTTTTAGTTGAATTATCCTCTCATTTTTAGCCCTAACGACAAACTAAGTGCTTGCTGTCCAAAACTTGTATCCAAGCTCTAAGCTAAAATTTTTGAACTCTAAGTGCTTCTAATCTTCACCAAATGACAGCCAACGCTTCATATTTACAACTCTCATTGATTCCCAAAACCAAATTTAAACGGTAATCAACTATCTTTTGAAAGAAGATGAGAGGAAATCAACTTTTCAAAACTCAACAAGATCAAGGGAAGATGAGCAATCTAAGATAGATAAGGAGTAAAATCTGATAACTTACTTAAGTTTTCATCAACCTTTTGATATTTTGAAGATAAGTTTTTCAAAACATCCTAAGGACGACCAAGCTAGGGATTTCTACAGTCAGTATGGCTCTGATACCAAGCTTTTGTGAGCACCCAGGGTATTTAACTTGTAATGCTTAGCCATCCACTTGACCCTAGCATCACAAACCAAATATCCTATGCCTCAGAGTAGTATGTACCTCCCAGGAGCGGTACACATACTCCTTCACAAAATATAGCATCCATTCCATACACAAGTCATTACAATACCGAGTTTTCAAATTACAACACAAAGGACATACGCATAATAGAGTTATTACAAAAGGGGCCGACCGGCCAAAAGACAAGGTAAGCAACTAAAGTAGCAGCGAAAAAAAAAGCCAAAAGATGGCGATAAACAAAAGCCAACCGGTTTGCCCTTACCCACAAGGCAACTGACTGGACTGCCAAGCTAGTCGTCCTGCACGAAGTCGGTCTCACAATAGTTAACCCCTTGGGGGTCAACCTCTTCTACAACAATTAAGCAATGTAGTTGAGTACAAAAATGTACTCGCAAGACTTACGCATAATAAACCTATACATAGCTACATGCAAGCTGAATCAAAGGAGGAGTCATAGGGTTCATTTCAACGCATAAAGCAATTTTTCATTTGCAATAATGTAATAGATTGAAGGCAATTTAACAAATCTGTTTTTATTTGATTAAATAACAGCGAGACAACATTTATAAACATAATTAACATCCTAGAGGTGACTCCCAAACAGCCACCACAACATAGCACGAATTTTCCATTCGTACCACCCGAATTCAAGTTTTATCGAAAATGTTGTAGTCTAATTCTTGTGGGAAATAACCAAGCATGTCCATAACCTAGGACGAGGCTATTCGAATAGTTCATACCCTACAGGGGTGTACAACTTTACTCACATGTCAGACCGCCTTTTTGCCAAGCTATTAAGCACACTTCCTTAGGTATGCCGGTATGGCTAAGTCCTACGAGACGTTTTCCAATATTGTGTATTAACTACGAGTCGCCCGTATGATGGAAACCATACGTTATGTCAGAGTCATCAGCAAAGAAAAAAACTTACCGATGCTCCTTGGAGTGGAGAACCTGGACAGGAACCCACCCCGTCACATCCAACACACATAGATCATTTCCTTTTTCACACAACACACATAATCTCCTGCGACTCGGAGCTAACACATGCCAAAGTACTAAGTCAAGAGGGGTCTCATATGCCCTCATGTGGCTACACACAAAAGTGCTTGGATCAATGGTGCAAGTAATTCGGTCCTTGTTGACTCGGGGACCATCCATGCACACCCGACAATCACACCATCCAACCGATGTGCCCAAGTCTAAAATATTTTATTTTCAGTTTTAGTTTTCCAAATACAATACATACATGGGTACCCTGACCCAAGTAATTTAAAGTGATGATATAATAACCATCGCCGAAGCGATGATCCCCATTCTACCGTTCTAAGCATTGCTAAGCAACATCAACTCGTATACTACAAGTAAAGTGACTAGAGCCCATCTATCGGGCTCTAAATCACAGCGGATATAAACTTAGGCTCAGTAGTAAGGATGGATGTTTACCTATAGTTCAATTAACTAATCAGGCAAACTATCGCAACTAAGAAATAACTTGTCAACATAGCATGCATACATATAGTTGAAACATTTGAAATATTAGCATGCGCAAATAATAGGATCAACGTGCATCAAAGGAAAATTGCTTGCCATGCTAGAGATAACTTTCTTGCTGCAGAGAATCACTCTCGTATTCAACGAATTCGTCGGAACCTATCGAAAAATTCGAGAAGAACAATAAGAACGAATAACACCAAGAATACTCAAAAATTCAAAATCATCCAAAAATTATGAAACTTTCATAGAAGGTAGAGCATGATTTTAAATGAATTTATCAATAAAAATCAACTGATTTGGAGTTTGCACGCAAAAGTTATGGCCAAAACAAAATCAGCTCTATGAATAAGTGCGGAAAAATCATCTCGGTTACTGTTCATCCAAATTAAAAGTTTTGGCGAAAATTTCCAGAGAGGTGGTGAATATGAAAATTTTATGGTAGATAGAGCACCACATGAGATGAACAATGAAATTTGATTCACCTCATTTGGAGTTAGAATGAATTTTTTATGATTTTTCAAAACAAGAAAGTAGTGCACAAAACATATGTAAATAAGATTTTCAGAGGAAGTAACATACTCAAAATCTATTCTATAATTAGGTACACTAACAAAGGATTCCAAAAAAATTGATTTCACTTCATTTGGAGTTACAGAGAAAAACTTATGCATTTTTCAAGTTAAAACAACTTTTAGTGCCAAATAAATCTAAACCAAAGGTAAATCTATTAACAACCAAATCTGAAACAGTAACGAGTCTCAAAAACTATACCAAGATAAAGTACACTAAAAATTTAATCCAACAAAATTTGAATCATTCAAAAAGGAGTTAAAATGAAATACTTATGCAATTTTGAAATTTATAGCAATTAATAGTACACAAATAAAGCATTTAGGAAAATACAAAAGCATATATACTTTTTATACTTTCTCAACCCTTTTATCTTTTAAAACATGCCAAATTGAGTGAGCAACACAGGACTGAAAAGAAGGACCTTTTTGCTTCAAATCCAAGACTTAAAATAGGACTCACAAATCAGCTTATCCTTTTCAATAAACAACACAAAGTGATTCCAATAATCAAACTAGTCAAAAATTTCAGCCATGTCATGCTTCAGTTATTTATGTAGCAAGTTTATTAGACCAGTCCAGATCAAGGCTACATAGCACATGAATAAATATGATAAAGATAGCTCAATTAATCTTTTGAAATCAAAGGCTTGACTTAAAAAAAGAAAAAGCTTCTGAAATTTCACACAGCTCCCCCTCAAAATAAGCCCATAGGATGAACAACACCCAATTCACTCCATAAGCGAACAAAGCGAGAAGTATCAAGCGGCTTAGTGAAAATATCGACAAATTGGAAATCAGTCTCAACAAAGTGGAGAACAATATCACCTTTTTCCACATAATCTACGAGAAAGTGAAATCGATATCAATGTGTTTTGTTCGAGAATGTTGCAATGGATTTTTAGCAATGTTAATAGCACTAGTGTTATCACAAAAAGAGGAACAAAGATTGCCCAAATCTAAACCAAAAACTTTGAGAGTAGCAGTAAATCCAAAGAACTTGAGAGCAACTAGCGAGCAAACAACATACTCGGCAGCAGAGTTGATTGAGCAATGTAAGATTGTTTTCGAGAGGACCAAGACACTAAGGAAGTGCCTAAAAGTGACATGTGCCGATGTGCTTTTCTATCAATCCTACACCCATAAAATCACTATCGGAGTATGCACGCAAAGTAAGACAAGATGAAGATGAATAGAAAAGCCCAAATTCTAAAGTGGATTGAAGATACCTGAGAATTCTTTTTACAGCCTGTCGATGAGAAGCACGAGGTGAAGCTTGAAATCAAGCGCATAAGCATACAGCAAAGTGTATATCCGGCCTTAAAGCAGTCAAGTAGAGTAGAGAACCAATCATACTCCTGTATTCTTTTTGATCCACTACCTCACCTTCTTCATCCGTGTCAAGAACAGTTGTAGACCCCATTGGTGTAGAGATGGGTTTGCAAGTTGCCATGTCAAAACGTCTAAGCAAATCTTTAGTATACTTGGTTTGATGAATGAAATTGCCTTGCTTGGTCTGTTTTACTTGCAGCCCTAAGAAGTAAGTTAACTCCCCCATCATACTCATCTCAAACTCCCTGCTCATAGTATCTGAAAACTTAGAAACCAAAGCATGAGAGGAGCCCCCAAAGATGATATTATCCACATAAATCTGAACAAGTAATAGATCATTGCCATGTTTAAAAGTGAAAAGAGTTTTGTCTACCTTGCCCATTTGAAAATCATTTTTTAGCAAAAACAGCTTAAGCCTCTCATACCAAGCTCGAGGAGCTTGCTTCAAACCATACAAAGCTTTTGAGAGTTTGTAGACATGATTAGGAAACTTAGGATTTTCAAAACCAGGTAGTTGCTTAACATAAACTTCTTCCTCAATATAGCCATTTAGAAAAGCACTTTTAACATCCATTTGAAACAATTTGAATCCTTTAGATGCAGCAAAGGCTAAAAGAATTCTAATTGCTTCAAGTCCTGCTCTGAGGGCAAACGTTTCACCAAAATCAAGACCCTCCACCTGAGAAAATCCTTGAGCAACAAGTCTAGCCTTATTTCTCACAACAACACCATCCTCACTTTGTTTATTTTTCAAAACCCATTTAGCTCCAATTACATTATGTCCATGAGGAGGTTCAACTAAGGTCCAGACTTTATTACGCTCAAAGTTTTCTAATTCTTTATGCATGGCATTGATCCAAGACTCATCAGATAAAGCGTGACTTACATCATTAGGCTCAAAGGAGGCAACAAAAGCAGAATGAGCATGTGAGTCAGGAGAAGTAAACTTAGAACGTGTTACCATTTCATGAATATCACCAATCATCAGTTCTGGAGGATGAAGTCGCTGAATCCTCAAAGGTGCAGAAGGTTCTGAACTGTCTTCAATATTTTGAACATCCACTTGTGGTGGCGCAATAGCAGCAGTAGGAGCTTGATCTTCAGTAGTTGATGGCATGGGAGAAAAGTCATTGCCAAAATCAAGATCATCTTCTTCATTAAGGAATATGCTTTCAGACTCCCCCTGAACTTGTGTACCTGAAATGTCAGTTCTAGAACAAGTTTCAACAATTTTGTTAGTTTCAAGATTAAGCACTCGATAGCCACGAGAGTGAAGAGGAAACCCAAGAAATAAGCCATCAGTTGATCTAGATTCAAATTTGTCCAGATTACCATGTTTGAGAATAAAGCATTTGCATCCAAAAATCCTGAAATGAGAAACACTAGGCTTTTTACCAAATCTTAGCTCATAAGAAGTCTTGTGCAGTGAGGCTCTCAAAAATACTCTATTAGAGACATGACAAGCAGTTGAGATAGCCTCTACCCAATACTTCCTAGGAGTAGCATGTTCATCAAGCATCGTTCTTGCCATCTCAACCAAGGTTCTATTTTTCCTCTCTACTACACCATTCTATTGTGGAACCCGTGGAGAAGAAAATTGATGTTCCAAACCCTTTTCAAAACAGAAGGAAGCAAACAAGGAATTCTTAAATTCAGTCCCATTATCACTTCTTATTACTTTCACAGCACCATTCAATTCGTTATTAAGTCTGAGAAATAAATCTTTGAAATGACCAAAAGCCTCATCTTTAGATACCATAAAGTACACCCAAGAGTATCTAGAGAAATCATCAACAATCACAAGAATATACCATTTACCTCCCGCAGATTGAACTCTTGAGGGACCTACAGTGTCCATATGTAACAATTGTCCAGGGCCATCTGTGATGATTACCGAAATAGGAAAATGTGGAGCAGCAACCATCTTACCATGTCGACAAGGAGAGCAAACCAGACCTTTATCACCTTTCAGTTTAGGCAGCCCTCTAATGAGATCCATTCCACTAATTCGAACAAGATGATCAAAACCAATATGTCCTAGTCTACGGTGCCAAAAGAAAAGATCTCTAGATTCAGAAGCTACCAAACATCTAACATTAGGTGAAAGAGAATGATTGAAATTAGCTTTAAAAACCTTCCCTAACCAAGAGATGTTAAACACAAGATCTCCAGAAGCATCTAAAACCCTGCAAGCATGTTTCCTAAAGCTTACCTCAAGATTTTCTTCTATCAATTGTGAAACCGAAAGCAAGTTGTATTTCAATTTACTTACTAAAGCAACATCTTTGAGAATGAACTTGTCATTAACATGCACAATACCTTTTGCCATCACAATTCCAGTTGAAGCATCTCCAAAAGTAATCAATTCATCAATGGATTCCTTAGTGAGGGAGGAGAACCATTTTGAATCACCAGTCATATGCCTAGAACATCCTGAATCAACCAACCATATGTTCCCCTTCCTCAATTGTTGTACCTACATTATGTAAATATCGGTCTCACAGTACTGGGTTTAGTAAGACATGATTTAGGAACCCAATACTGTGACACACGACGAGTAGGTGCAACAAAAGCACTTCTGATTTCTGCATGCTGTCGACCATAATATTGTTTAGGTGTCATCCTGATCAATTGTGTATCAGCTTGTTTAGTGAAGACAAAAGGAGCATGAAAATTCTTTCTCAGCCTATCTCTTTTTTCTTTCTTTGCTTTTCGAAAACAAAACTTAACCACATGTCCTTTTTTACCACAGTAGGTGCACTGATACTTTTCTTGATATGTAATTTCGGTGTTACTCTTTCTGATGCTTACTTTGGTAATAAAATCTTTTGCAAAACCAAAGTGATTTGAACACAACATGTTTAGGTTGATTCAATTTCAAACTTTCGATTCTAGAAGCTTAAGAACTTTGGGAGGATGATTCTTGGCATGTTCAGTAGAATTAAATCCTAGACCTTGAGTTTTAGTACTTACTTTAGATTTGTCTAGAATCATGTTCAAATTTTTCTTGCCAAATGAGAACATTTCCAAAGTGTCTTTAAGATATTCATTCTCTTTAGCCAATTTAGGATAGGTTGTGCACTTAACATATCCATTCTCAGTTTTCTTAGAAGCACTAGACAGAGCCAACTTTTCTTTTTTAGCAAATTCATTTAATTGTCTAGTCAAAGCTTCTATCTCAATTGTGAGTTTGGGACAATTAGTGCAAGAAAGTGTCTCATGACAAAGCATTTGTTGTATGGATTACTGAGATATCTTAAGCCTAGCTTCTAGCAGTTCACAATTAGAGCAAGTTTTAATTTGAGCATTCACAATACTTGGCTCTAAACAAATTGAGCTAGACTTCAGTTTTTCAATTTCAACATGTGCAAGTTTTAGCTTATCATTACAACAATCATGCACCAGTTTTAACTCTTGAAAATCAGCATGTATAGACCTAGCAACTTTCAATTCAGAATGCAAAACTTGACATGATTCACAGGATTCATCATCAGGAATAGCAGCTTTAAGTCTATCAATTTCAGAATTCAAGCTATCAACAACAAGATCATGTTTCTTCACTTTTTTTTGTATTTTTTAAGCTCATTTGTTAATTTTAGCACAGCACGTGATAAATCAGTATAAGAGGGCTTTACCTCATCAGGGTCACTGTAGAGATCATCATCATCATTAATTTCTTCACTACTTGCCATAAAGCACATCCCTGTAAAATCAGCCTCTTTTGTCTTCTTTTGGTCTTCCTCATTGTCGCTGTCTGAATCAACATCGCTTAATCCAATTTCTTCAAGTGCTGAAAGAACCTTGTTGACGGCCTTTCGATAATTTTGCTTTTTGCTTGAATCAAACTTGAATTTTGAACGCCAAGCTGGTGTTTTATCATCCTTAGCTTCCTTGCCTCTTAATTTGGGATAATTTACCTTAATGTGATTAGGCTCACCACATTCAAAACATCTTATTGGACCTCCTCTTCTCCTTGATCTGACATTATTGATTGCTTTAGTCACCCTATTTGAGAATAGCACAAGCTGTTCTTCTGGGAATTCTTCCAATTGTTCATCTGAAATAGCACTCAAAGCAGACAAAGAGAAACTAGAAGAGCTAGATGAACTGTCAGTTTGGTTAGTCACTAAACCCAATGATTTTGACTTGTGTATTCTGGCCAAAATATCAATCTCATGTGTTTTCATCTTAGAATAGAGATCATTCAAAGTGAGTGTTTCCAGATAATGTAATGATTGATTGTAGTGACTAGGACCTCCCAAGCAGACATATCCAAAGCATTCAAAATCATCTAGCATTGTCAGAATCAGAATAAATCACATCAACAGATTGCAAATCACTAATGATTTTACTAAAGCGATCAAAAAGAGTATCTACAGATTCACCTGGTTTCATCTCAAATTTAGAGTACTCCTTTTTGAATTGGTTCTGACGAACACCTTTAACAGATTTTAAACCTTCATGATAATCAGCAAGTGTTGTCCAAATCTTGTTAGCAGATTTAATATTAGCAATTCTAACAAACTCGTTTCTACTCAAACCTTGCAACAAGATATTTCTAGCCTTAGCATTAGCTTCAACATCAACAGTATTGTTATTTGTAATAACAGCAGGCACTTCATAAGGATTTTCAACTTTTTGCCAGATGACATTACCTTGTGCTTGTAGAAAGACCTCCATGCGTGTCTTCCAATAGATGTAGTCCGATCCATCGAAATATGGTGGCTTACCTGAGAATCGATCTCGATCTGATGCCATTGCAACCTTGCTCTGATACCACTTGTAGGATCGTAATGGCAATCAGAAGGGGGGGTTGAATGATTGCAGCGAATAGACCCCCGAATTCCAACTTCTTTTTGTTATCAAGAACTCCAGCAAACTCTTTGGATGACTTGAAAAACTTCACAGCGAGTATCACCTCAGACGCACAGCAAGATCAACAAATCAAGAACCAAAGTTGAACGAATCTGAACTTTATATATCAAACTTGATTTGTGTCTACAAGGCTTTCAGCAATCACCCCTCAAAGCCCCAAAACAAAGGACCTCTAAACCATAGCAAAACAGCAAAACAAGCTACCGTCAAAAACCCAAAAATCTGCCACACTAGCAAAGCGCACCCTCTGCCTCTTCTTATAGGCTAGAGTCCTATTCATGTCCAACACGACACCAATACGGACTCTATCTCAAAACAACCAGATTTGGAACTCCTTCCAAATCTGTCTTTCCAAAACTCCACGCCGTAAGCCTCCGGGACTCCATCCGTAGCTTCGGCGTGCACCCTTGATCTCCACGTGCTCGGTAGCGATCCAAACCACCTCTTGACATCCATGACTTCCAAGACCTTAGATTCCCCATCCTAGTCCGAGTCAATCCCGTCACCGACCGTGATTCGTCCTCAACGCCTAACCTGCACATACAAAGACCAAGGAAACCAATTCTTGGCACATGTTATCCAACTTGACCATCCATTAGCTCACTCATACCCATAAACACTATCATGCAACATGCAACAAGATATAGCTCACGAATTTAACATATCCTCAGTCAAATCCCCAAAACGACAACTTTCCAGAGCACAATCGGTACTACCGCCATTGTACGTCTGGTACTACATATCTGTGATCGCATCGCTCAAGACAACATGAACTACCGCTCATTGGGAAATCTCAAGATCTTCCAAAAACATGCTCTCTGGAATTTTCATACCGCAACATTGCGGTCATACCTTTGTGCGGTATTACCGACGTTCAAAGTGCAGTCATACCGCTTTCCGTCGTTCCGCTCCAAGACTCCAGATCATCCGATTTTTATTTAACTGTACCTATCAGAAGCTTTCTCTTTCTGAAAAACCAAGTGCGGTACTACCGCCATTAACACACCGGTACTACCGGACAACACGGTACTACCGCGTTCATCAGCGGTACGAATGTTTGGCAAAACTTCTCACGAACCTCAAAGAAGCACGAACGGCCCAGATGAGTTGGCCGATCGGACCGTGCTTCACAGCCGTCAGATCTTAAGAATACTGTAGCAAGTCCGAGATGATTTCATTCGTCAGATCTCAAATCAACGGCTCACAATGCTTTCATCTCGGACGGTCCGAACGTTACATCAATAACAGCCGTCAGATTTCAGATCAAAGGCTCACATTCCTTGAGGAGTTCAGACGGTCCGAACGTTCATCTCAATATCAGCCGTTAGATCAAGATCTAACGAATAGAGCAAAGCGCACCAGAGAAAATGACTTGCGGTACTACCGTAAACTACTCGCGGTACTACCGCAAAGCGGTAGTTCCGTGAAAACACGCCGATATTACCGCAACACGAAAAAGCTCAAAAACTTCAGAACAAAGCCATTTTTGCCACGAGGACGCTCCAGATCAGGATCTAATGGTTCGAGCTAAAACACGTTTGAAAACAAGACCTGCGATACTACCGTTGCACACCCGCAATATATCAGACCGCGCCGGTAGTTCGCATGTACAAAGCGGTACTACCGATAATCGACAAGCGATTTTCAACAAAAGCGAGCGAACTCAAAAGCAAATCAGTTGAAGAGCACAAACAAGTTCCAGAGACAATGTATTCATCATTAAGTACTGAGACTAAGTCTAGCTTATTGTCAATGTGTTCATCATCAAATATCATGACCAAAAACCTCTTGGTCATACAATGATCTACGACCAGGTCCCCATCACTTACGACCAGGTCCTATCTATATACTACCAGTTCGTATTTGGTCACGACCAGTTCGTAACTCCTTACAATCAGGTTTCGACCACTCTGTGATTTCGTTCGACCAGTCTACGACCAGCTCGTATCTCCATACGACCGATCATCCAGCGATCGAACTAAGCACCTTCTCGTGTATTCTCCCTTTGCCTCATGATGTCGGTTGAACTCGGGTGAGATGTTGTGTCATCCATGGACTATTCAATACTTTCTCGATCGAGTGTCGGATAACTTCACGTGGTCGAACACTTCGACCACTAGTGGCATGGCCATGC
Organism: Phyllostachys edulis; assembly: GCA_036346405.1. Taxonomy (NCBI): domain Eukaryota; kingdom Viridiplantae; phylum Streptophyta; class Magnoliopsida; order Poales; family Poaceae; genus Phyllostachys; species Phyllostachys edulis. Next base: position 33,818,740 of record CM070548.1, read on the forward strand.
ACTTTTTTATCTGACCACAACGAGGAGCCCAGAGACATCTCTCCTGTTTTGTTAGGACAGGCAAATCCCATATTCAACCAGTCACATTCCTCCGCATGATTCATAGCATACCCAAAAGCTACCTTTATAACTACCTAGTTACGAGTAGTGATTGGCAACCCCTAAGAGTGCTATTACACATGTAGGAAACCATGCTGATCTCAGGTCTAAGGATTATACATCATCATTGCTTGAGACCAACTAACGACACATAGAATCATAACAATCTCAATAGTGTCTCAAGGTGGGTCAATCCAACCCCATGTTCTCCAATATGTGTCCACATTATTGATTCGATATCCCTATATCCATGACCGGTGAAACATGGTCATCAATCAATACATGTACTAGTCAATAGAGTCACTGGTATTCCAACCATTGTCATTCGACCAGGGATACATTTAGAACGACATCATATAAGTTAAGAATTTCACCAACAAGTCACATACTTGTTAATCTTCATAACCAATGATTCATTCAAGGAACAGGATAACATATTATCCAATATTATGAACATAATGAAATATAATCATCTCTATGATTGCCTCTGGGGCATATTTCCAACAGTCTCCCACTTGCACTAGAGTCAATCATTAAGGTATCTAATACTGATAGCTCTTGTGTGCGCCTCATGCTTGGGCTGTGTGAGAGGCTTTGTCAATGGATCAGCAACATTTAGATCCGTATGAACTTTGCATATCTTAACATCTCCTCTATTCACAAACTCGCGAAGAAGATGATAACGCCTGAGTATATGTTTGGACTTTTGATGGGATCTAGGCTCCTTAGCCTGAGCAATGGCTCCATTGTTGTCACAATAGAGATCCATTGGGCTCGAGGCACTCGGAACCACACCCAACTCAACAAGGAACTTCCTTATCCAAACACCTTCTTTCGTGGCTTCAGAAGCCGCAATGTACTCGGCCTCCGTCGTAGAATCAGCAACCGTCTCTTGTTTGGAACTTTTCCAGCTCACTGCTCCACCATTCAAAATGAATACAAAACCAGATTGCGAACGATAATCATCTTTGTCGGTTTGAAAGCTTGCATCGGTGTAACCATTTACAATGAGCTATTCATCACCGTCATAAACTAGGAACGCATCCTTAGTCCTTCTCAAGTACTTAAGGATGTTTTTCACAGCTGTCCAGTGACCTTCACCGGGATCAGCTTGGTATCTGCTCGGAACACTTAGAGCATATGATACATCTGGTCGTGTACATAGCATGGCATACATGATAGATCCAATAGCCGAAGCATATAGAATTCTACTCATTTTGTCTTGCTCATCAGTGGTCATAAGACACTGACTCTTGCTGAGATTAATGTCATGTGCCATGGGCAAGAAACCTTTCTTGGAATCTTGCATGTTGAATCGTTTCAACACATTGTCTATGTACATATCCTGGCTTAATCCAATTAGCCTCTTAGATCTATCTATATATATCCTTATACCAAGAATATATGTTGCATCTCCTAAATTTTCATTGAGAAACTATTTCTTAATGAAGTTTTAATAGATTCAAGCATCGAAATATCATTTCCAACCAGTAGTATGTCATCTACACACAAGATCAGAAATACAAGCTTGCTCCCACTAACCCTTTTGTAAACACAAGGTTCTTCTTCGTTCTTGATGAAGTCAAACCCTTTGACCACTTCATCAAAATGCATGTTCCAACTCCGAGATGCTTGCTTCAATCCATAGATGGATTTATTTATCTTGCATACCTTTCTAGCTTCCTTTGGATCGACAAAACCCTCAGGCTATGTCATGTACACATCCTCACTTAGGTTTCCATTAAGGAAAGCCGTTTTGACATCCATCTGCCATATCTCATAGTAGAAATATGCAACAATAGCTAGAATGATCCAAATAGACTTAAGCATCGCGACAAGAGAGAAGGTTTCATCATAACCAACCCCTTGAATTTGTCTAAAACCCTTTGCAACCAATTGTGCCTTATGAATGTGAACATTTTCATCCATATATATCTTTTTCTTAAAGATCCACTTGCACTCAATGGTCTTAATACCATCAGGTGCATCAACCAAGTTCCAACTTGATTATCATGCATGGACTTTATTTCGGATCTCATGGCCTCATGCCATGACTCAGAGTCTGGGTTCATCATTGCTTCCGCATAAGTTTTAGGCTCATCATTATTCAACAATAATACGTCATGCCCATATCTTATAGGCAATTAACGTGGCCTTTTTTATCTACGTGGGGCTGATGCCTCATCTACAGGTTCAACAACACTTTATTCATCCTGTAGAGGTTCAGTGGGAGTTGAAACATTTTCATATGCTTCCCGAATTTCTTCAAGTTGCACCTTGCTCCCACTGACTCCTTTGGAAAGAAACTCTCTCTCCAAGAAGACACCATTACAAGCAACAAACAATTTGTTATCAACCCGATTATAAAAATAATATCCTTTAGTTTCCTTAGGATACCCCACAAAGAAGCACTTATCGGACTTGGGTGTGAGTTTGTCAGACGTCAAACATTTAACATAGACATCACATCCCCCAAATCTTTAGAAAAGACAAACTAGGACTCTTCCCAGTCCACATCTCATATGGTGTCTTATCTACTGATTTAGATGGTACCCTATTCAAAGTGAAAGCAACAGTTTCTATAGCGTAACCCCAAAAATACAACGATAGATCTGATTGGCTCATCATTGATCGAACCATGTCCAACAAGGTCCTATTACACCGCTCGGACACCCCATTCCATTGTGGAGCGCCTGGTGGTGTAAGATATTGAACAATTCCACATTGTTTCAAATGATCACCAAACTCATGGCTCAAAAACTCACCTCCACGGTCAGATCGTAAAGATTTGATTGTCTTGCCAAGTTGATTCTGCACCTCATTCTGGAACTTCTTGAACTTTTCAAAGGATTCCGACTTGTACCTCATTAAGTAGATATATCCATATCTACTATAGTCATTGGTGAAAGTAATGAAGTACTGAAAACCACCTCTAGCTGTCGTACTCATTGGTCCACACACATCAGTATGTATGAGTGCCAACAGGTCGGATGCCCTTTCACTCCGACCAGTGAAAGGTGTCTTGGTCATCTTTCCAACCAGGCAAGATTCGCATGTTTCAAATGATTCCAAATCAAATGAGTTTAGAGTTCCATCATCATGGAGCTTTTTCATGTGTTTCTCACTTATGTGACCCAAATGATAATGCTAAATGAAAGTGGAATTCAACTCATTAGGCCGAAGCCTCTTCGCATTAATGTTATAGATGGGTGTATCATCAAGATTTAAAATATACAACCCGTTCAAAACAGGAGCATAGCCATAAAATATTTCATTCAAAAATATAGAACAACCATTGTTCTCTATTATGAATTTATAACCCTCTGCAATCAAACATGATGTAGAGATGATGTTTCTACTTATGGCTGGAACATAATAACAATTATTTAGTTCCATAATAAATCCTGAAGGCAAAAGTAATGGCAAAGTCCTGACGGCTAATGTGGCAACTCTTGCTTTATTCCTGACGTGGACATCCATTTCACCCTTTGCAATTCTCCTACTCTTTGTTAGACTCTGCATCGAATTGCAAATATGAGCAACCGATCCGGTATCAAATACCCATGAGTTAATAGAAGAGTCAGCAAGAAAAAACATCTATAACATTAATACCTGAAGTGAAGGGTTTAGTTCCACCATTCTTTTTCAGATCAGCCATGTATTTCTTGCAGTTCCTTTTCCAATGGCCTGGTTCTTTGCAGTAAAAGCATTCATTCTCTTGAGTCGGGCCAGACTTACTCTTAGGTTTAGGCTTGTTAGTTTGGATCTCAGCTGAAACTTTCTTGCCTTTACCTTTGACCCAAGTCTTAATGTAACAGCCCTAAAAAAATTCATAATTGTAAAAATGAGGGATTTTTTAAACTTTTTGTATAATGTCTCTTGTTGTTCGTTTGCCTGCATCTTTGGGATTTGCTTGAGGACATTTTGCATCTCTTCTGTTCTCATGATTTTAACTACCATCCTGTCAATTTGTCTTTTCTCAAGTCTTCCTAGTTTTCTTTTCTTTTTCCCTATACCTCCTTTGGCTAAAGTATTGATCAACCTAGGATCTGATCCAACCCAACCGGCTCCCGTGTGTTCCTTCTCCTATTTCCCTGACCCACGGCTGGTCAAGCCGATGCAGCCAGACCTCTAGCCATAGGTTGGAGAGGTTGGGACTCCCCCATTTTACGGGCACCAAGTGCGGCCGGGAGTGCACAAGGGCAGAAGCCATCAATCCGCCATTAATGACTATCACAACATCTACACTGTGCTGCCACTCCATCAACAGCACCAGCCATACCTCCCTGTCGGGCTGAGCAAAAGTTCTTATATCTAGCTGCTCTGAGACCTCATGGCTTTTCTTTGCCATTCCTGTGCTAACCTCATTCTCTCCTTCCTCCAAGTGAACTTGAGCTCCAAAACAAGTTCAAGCGCTCGTCTCTGTCGAGCGCCACCCCATCGCAGCCTTTACCATTGACGCCCATCGGATACTCCAAGACCTCCTTGGCGGGCCCTCTATTTGCTTCTAGGGAATAACCTTGAAGACCGAAGACCACCTCCTCCCCTCAAGCTACTTGCAGCACGGAGCTTCTCCCCTTGTTGTGATCTACCCTCCCCAGCCGGCTTCTACTAACTCATTTCCCAGCTCGCACCGGTAAGTTCCTAGTGGCTGGGTGCTTTTCCTAGTTCAAGCCGCCTTGTTCTCTTTTTGGATTTTCCTTTGGTACTTCCTTTGGCTTCTCCACTGGTTCATTCGATTGCATCAAATCAGTCGAAGACTTCTCGTAACATTCTGGGTTTTCCCAAGTCTCTTTGAATTTTCAAGTAAAAAGAAACATCTGGTTTTGATGAGAGTTCAAAGCTCAACTTGAGATTCTAAAAAGAGCTTTAAAATGACTAAATCCAACCTCAACTAAATCTTAGCTTGGTTTTCCGCGAGTCTGTTGAAATCCTCGCCTCCCTCCTTGCACAGCCCTCCTATTTTACAAAGACCACCCTCTTAGCCGCGACCTCTCCTATTACAAAGAGCACCTCCGTGGTCGCGACCTCCCATTTTACAAAGACCACCCTCTATCGCATGATCTTCCTTTTTGCAAAGACCACCTTTTTGGTCTTTTGCAAAGACCACCCTTACGACCTCCCCTGGTCGTAACACCCCCACGACCTCCCCTGGTCGTAACCCTCACACGACCTCTATAGTCGCAACACTTCCACAACCTCCCACGGGTCTTAACACTTTCAAGACCTCCCCCTAGTCGTGACACTTTCGCGATCTTCTCAGTTTGTAACACTGTAACACCCCCACGACCTCCCCTGGTCGTAACATCTTCATGACCTCCCTAGGTCGTAACGCTCACACATCCCCTAGTTGCAACACTCACAGGACCTCCCCTGGTCCCGATATCTCCAGGACCTCCATGGCATTCATCTTGACCGTCGGGACCTCCTTGGCGTTCATCTTGACCGTCAGGACCCTCTTTGAATTCATCCTGACCGTCGGGACCTCCTCTGCGTTCATCTAGACCGTCAGGACCTCTCTTGGTTCCATCTCGACCGTCGAGACCTCTTTTGCGATCATCTTAACGGTCCAGACCTCCCTTTGCTTAGATCTAAGGGTACAGACCTCCCTTCATTTAGATCTAACAGCCCAAACCTCCCCTTCACTTAGATCTAAGGGTACAGACCTCCCTTTATTTAGATCTAACAGTCCAGACCTCCCTTCGCTTAGATCTAAGGGTATAGACCTCCCTTCATTTAGATCTAACAGCCCAGACCTCCCCTTCACTTAGATCTAAGGGTACAGACCTCCCTTCATTTAGATCTAACGGCCTAGACCTCCCCTCTCTTGGATCTAGCGATCCAGACCTCCCCTCGATTGGATCTAGCGATCCAGACGTCCCCTCGAATGGATCTAACGGTCCAGACCTCCCCTCATTTAGATCTAAGGGTCCAGATCTCTCTTCATTTAGATCTAAGGGTCCATATCTCTCTTCGTTTAGATATAAGGGTCCAGACCTCCTTTCGTTGATATGAGGGTCAAGACCTCCCTTCGTTTTGATCTAACGGTGCAGATCTCTCTTCGATTAGATCTGAGGGTTCAGACCTCCCTCTCGTTAGATCTTCCTCTTGATCTTTTTGCAAAGACCACCATCTTGATCTTTTTGCGAAGACCACCCTCATGGTCCACGACCTTTCTTAGTCTTAGCACTCTCACAACCTCCCCTGGTACAGTAATTCCAGGACCTCCCCTGATACAGTAATTCCAGGACCTCCTCTGGTATAGTGATTCCAGGACCTCCCCTGGGTACAGTAATTCCAGGACAACCCCTAGCTACAGTGATTCCAGGACCTCTCCTAGTCACAGTACCTCTAGGACCACCCCAAATCATAGTACATCCACGACCTCCTTGTCATATCCTTCTTGAAACAAAGTAGTTTCTACGACCACCATAGATCCGACGACCACTGAGTTTTCAACTATGTTGGTCTTGTATTTCTAAAGCTACGCTTTTGCATTATTTGGAGTTCTTTGCACATTTGAAAGCAATTTGAGTTGGAATATCTGCTTATTTGTCTTTTCGATTGTTTTGCGATTATAGAAGCCGAGGCGACCGAAGAACCGTTCATTGACCAAGATCCTGATCAGCAGCACTCTGAACAAGGCGAGTCAATCCTTTGACCATGTTGCACCCACTTTTTGCAGATTATGTTGCTTTAAATTATGAAACTGCATTTCTATGTTTTATCAAACTAAGTTGGTCTAGATCATAGTTAATACCTTAACAAATACTTGTGTAATTTGCTCACCTCGATGTAGATCCACCATTGGGATGATTGCGGGTGGATAGCCGGGGGAGAACGAAGCCACAAGAACCGCATTGGCAAAAGAGGGGGCCTCCCGGAGAGCCTCGGGAGTGGGCTCAGGGCGGTGGAAACCTTAGTGAACGGATGGAGTGCATTGAAGTTGAGCATTGTAAAGGCCTTGTGGTAATTTTCCCTTGATTCGCATGTCCAAGGAAACGTGTGAATATATCAAGGCGATTACCTCTTGTGGGTAAAGTGTGCGAACTCTGCAGAATAAGAAAACTATCGTGATAGCCGTGCTCACGGTCAAAAGCGGTGCTGAGAACTTGCTGGATATAGCTTTCGTTTTCACAAAAAAAAAAACCATTTGTGATGAAAAGGGAAGGCTGGGGTGGGACCCTAGGGATTTGAGAAAGGCCTAGTCGGAGACCAGTGGTAAATACGGGATAACCCGAGTATAGGAGGTGGGACCTCCACTAGTACTTTTCAAAAGAAAACTCATTTATAAAAACAAATTTGTTAAAATGCTAAGTCTTAGGATTTACTACTACTCATCTATTTCAAACCTGTCTTTGTGCAAATAAAAGAACTCTAAAGCTTCCCTTGATTAGCCTTGCATCTATAAGAACTGTATTGTGGGTTGGCTCACGAGTACGGTTGTGTACTCAGGCTCTGCCAATATACTCTTTTCAGACCCGAATGATCAAGACCCCTACTAGTACTTCACGGAGGATGAACCAGATGGTGGTGAAGACAACGAAGCTTAGGCCGGGACCCCTAGTCGCTTGCCTGTGGGCAAAGTGAATGGATCCACTATGATGTATTTTGCTTCTGTACCTGTTTTGCTTCCGCACTCTGGCTTTTGTAAAACTCACGCCTAAGTGGTGCTTTTATAAACAATTGGCCGCACGACCAGATAATTATGTAATATATTATGGGCTTGCACTATTCATATCAAGTATTGCACATATTGAGTAAGATTCACAATCAGTTTGTGCCTAATCTCTGGATAGATGTCTCACGACCACCCCTAGATAGTCTAAGACCACTACCCGATGCCTCACGACCACTCCTAAATGCTCTAAGACCTCCACCAGATGTCTCACGACCACCCCTAGATGGTTTAGGACTACTACTAGGAGACCCACGACCAGCCCTATATGGTCTAAAGATTACTTCCAGATGTCTCAGGACATCCTGTACTCTTTTTGGTGGCACCCTAGGACCTCCTCCTCAGGACTTCCTTAGGACCTCCTGTACTCCTTTTTGGGTGTATCCTTAGGACCTCCTCAAGACCTCCTATGCCTTTTGTCACATCCCCAAGACCTCCCCAGAACATCTCTATTGAGTTCATCAGGACCTCCCTAGGACATCTCTATAGTACACCTCAGGACCTCCTCAAGATAACTCTACAGTATTCCTCAGGACCTCCCATAGCCTCCAGGATCTCTTTAAGACCTCCCAGGACCTCCTCGTGAAATACAGGACTACCTAGGACCTCCCTCGATCACCTTAAGACCTCCCAGGACCTCCCTCAACCTCCTCGCAGGACCTCCACAGGACCTTCTCAGGGTCACTTAAGACCTCCCTGGGATCACCATAAGACCGTACTAGGATCTCTTTAAGACTCTTCTAAATTGCTATTTTGACCAAATATGGTCGTGTCTACAAACCAACACATGCGTCCGCGTGGAGCTTCTGTAGGTAAATGCTTGAGCAAACGTGGTATTCTATGTGTGTCATCTACTAATCCAAGGAATGACATAGTATACACAGGAGACCCCAAGTTCCAAAATTGGGGTCTGACACTTAACCCTCTTCTTGAAGCTCTTACTCTCTTTTGCACCATCATCACATGACAGTTGCTTTTCTTAATGCTGTCCTCTGCAGTCTTAAGCATCATATGCAGTTCGATGAGATTCTTGTCTAAGCCATTCATATAGAAGTTCAGAATGAACTACCCATAGCTTGAAGGTAGCGAAGCAAGAATCAAATCTGTAGCCAACTCTTGGCTAAGTGGAAAACCAAGTTTTTCCAAGCTCTGTGTGTAACCAACCATTTTGATCACATGAGGGCTCACCAGACTTTTCTCAGCTAGCTTACTCCCAAACAATTTCTTTGAGATCTCATATCTCTCAATTCTTGCTTGAGTCTCAAACATGCCTTTGAGCGCCACGATCATATCGTAAGCCTCGAAGTTCTCAAACTGCTTCTGAAGGTCTGAGTTCATCGCAGCAAGCATGAGACAGCTAACATCAAGGGATTCATCACATGCCCTTTTATAGGCAGTTTTAAGATTAGCAATGAGATTTTCAGCAGTACATCCGAATTGGTTCCTCTAGAACATGTTCCTTTTTATCTTGCCTAAGAACAATTCTTAGGTTGCGGGACCAATCCGCAAAATTCATTCCATTCAGTTTTTCCTTATCAAGTATCGAACGTAATGCAAAACTGGATGTAGGTACAGCAGTTGGTGCCATGATCTATAACAGAGAATATGCAAAGCTAAGACATATGTTCAAGTCACTTCTATTAAACAATTTAATAAAGATACTCCCACTAAATATCATATCCCTCTTATGACATTTTAGTGATTCAAGATCCATAATCATTAAATCTACTAGTGAGCTTTGGCATCACTGCTAGAAGACTAGTGAAAATGGTAAGCAGCCCTTTGCTAATCATATCTCTATATGACTCTTGTTGTTGGGCAGCATCTCTATGCTCCAAAGACCCAACCCTATGCCCCAAGGTCCATAACTGCTATGATGACCTTGTCAAGTTAAACCAATGGCACTCTGCGTGTAAGTGTCCGACACAAACCCATCTAGTCAAGTAATATTAATGGCACTCGCTTTAGCAAGACCTACCATTAAAATACATGACTTTGGATGTCTTGACCATTGGGAGGGCATCAATTTAACTTAATATTATGTAAGGGAATTTTACTTCTACCATGTTAAAAGCATATAAAGCATTTAAATAACATGCATAGAAATAAATGAACAGGAATATAAGAGCATTCACAGACAATCAAATTGCATTGTGATATAGTATGACCCTTCCACATGATGATCTCCATCGCCATGCATCCTGTTTGCCATGTCTCCAAGTGGTCGACTCCTCCAAGTACTCCCACTAAGCCATTACTCCTAATAGCACTAGTAAAGAATCACAAGGAGCAAAGAAGCATCACAAGTCGACACGCAGGCCGTTATACAAATATAGACAGCCTTGGGCTGCAATAAGCATGACACGCAGGTCATGAATATTACACACATACATGTATCTCATACATTATAGGTCATACTATTCACATCAATCCCTGCAAAAACAAGTTATGCATAGAATCCAATTCTATCGGACAACATGGGCACACACTACCTATAGCGCGCGTTATGAATACCCAGCATGACCACATACTGCAGCACACTCCGATGGCGGAATTCCGACCGGTAGGAGTGATATGTAGTATGGTCGTGAACAAGCGCAGTAAACTATCTGGTCCTTATAAGCTCATACCTCCTCGTAAACCTATCTACTACCACCGAAAAACCGATCGATCTTATCGACTAGGGCCTAGATTGTTCCATCTCTATGAACCGATCTAGGTTACCAGACCAGTAATAGATCCAATCTACTACAACCACATATCAACTATATGTGACCGATCTAGATCAAAAACCATGCAAGATGGCTCTGATACCACTGTTGGGTCACGGGTAGGCCATGATAGCAACAAATCAAAATTTTCTACCACGTAAATCAGGAAGCTAAGCAAGTAGATAATCACAGATCGTTACCACCAGACGCGCAGAGCAGCGGAAGAAGGGTTGGAGCAGCCTGGTCCAACGTAGAGCGCATCGTTATAGTGGTCGTAGTCGATCGTCCAGCGTCGAGCATGTCGGTGCGGTGGTCGTGGTCGATCGTCTCCTCTAGTGACCTCTACAGTTCCTTATGAAGATCGCGGATCATCCTCAAGTGCAACAGCAACCGCAGTAGCGCCTCTACGGTATCCACACGTTCAGGAAAGGAACAACCATGTGCCGATGTGCTAGTACCAAGTCGCACGGTAGAGCTCTCAGGAAGACGGTGGCTAGGGTTTTGGTGGAACAACTCAACTCACGACTTTCGTGTGTCTTGTCTGTTACGTTCCCCGTGTCTCCCAACAGCCTCATGCATCTCCTTATATAGTGCTCGTGACAGATCCTATCCAAACATGTTTGACGAATCGTATCCGTACTGGTTTGTTCCAACCCGTTAAGTGTGTGACCTTGTAGGTTCATGCGTAATCGGTTGTGACTCGAAAACCCTTTTCGATCACGAGTCGATAGCGGTTCCTAGCAGGACATAACGATTCCGAATACACACAAATTATATCGACGAACCTTAATGCAATATGATCTACGACTGTGTCCCCATCACTTACGACACTGTGTCCTATCTCTATCTGACCGGTTCAGATTTGGTCACGACAGTTCATAACTCCTCACGACCGTGTTTCAACCACTCTATGATTTCGCTCGACCGCCTCACGACTAGCTCAGATCTCCATACAATCATCAGAATCGATCGAACTAAGAGACCTACCGTGTATTATCCCTTTGCCTCACGATGTCCGGGTTGAACTCCGGTGAGATGTTGTGTCATCCATGGACTATTCAATACTTTCTCGATCGAGTGTCGGATAACTTCACGTGGTCGAACACTTCGACCACTAGTGGCATGGCCATGCACTTTCTTTATCCGACCACAACGAGGGGCCTAGAGACATCTCTCCTATTATGTTAGGAGGGGCAAATCCCATATCCGACCAGTCACATTCCTCCGCATGTTTCATGCATACCCGAAAGCTACCTTTATAACTACCTAGTTACGAGTAGCGATTGGCCACCCCTAAGAGTGCTATTACACATGTAGAAAACCATGCTGATCTCAGGTCTAAGGATTATACATCATCATTGCTTGAGACCAACTAACAACACATAGAATCATAACAATCTCAATAGTGTCTCAAGGTGGGTCAATCCAACCCCATGTTCTCCAACATGTGTCCACATTATTGATTCGATATCCCTATATCCATGATCGGTGAAACATGGTCATCAATCAATACATGTGCTGGTCGATAGAGTCACTGGTATTCCGACCATTGACATCTGACCAGGGATACATTTAAAATGACATCATATAAGTTAAGAGTTTCACCAACAAGTCACATACTTGTTAATCTTCATAACCAATGATTCATTCAAGGAACAAGATAACATATTATCTAATATTATGAACATAATGAAATATAATCATCTCTATGATTGCCTCTAGGGCATATTTCCAACACGATATTCCTCTTCTGCCTCAGCAACATGGGTCACCTCATCCTCTTCTACCTCCGCAACATCGGCCACCGTGACTTCTTCGTGAACCACGCGCTCTGTGTCCGAGTTGCTCCCACCAACCTGACGATAGCTGTCGGAAGGGCCTCCGACGACTCCCTTCGGACATAGTTGCACGAGTAGCACGCACTCGTAGCCATGGCGCCTACAGCCTTCTAGAAATCTCTTCCATGCAATCGTGTGCATCAGTCTGGTCAACTCCCACCGAATGTGCATGGCAGACCGACTCCAAAGCCCTTGTACAACGACACTCCACACCTCGGCGTCGAAGGAGAAGCTTTCGGTGAGCCAGCGTATGACATCTCTGATTTGGGCATTCTCCACATCCGGGTGTACCATAGTGACTTGCTAAAACCACTTAGGTCAACACCGTATGGACCTTCACGAACCGTACCAACACCGTAATGCACTTTCAATCTTGTGGGCTCTAACATGACTAATTTATCACTGCAAATATTTCGAACATTGCAACCAGCGATTTCTCAACATACATTCCCCCAAATATGTGCTAAACCAACAAGTAGCTACACATCACCTACATTCAGCCGAGAACAAGAACAAACAAGACTATTAACTTCACGCGGAGACCTTCTCTTCCTATCAACGAGCTTCCTTCGTCTTTCTCTTTCACGTCTCGAGCTCCTCTCCTCCCAAACCACCCTCTCCCGAGCTCCGCTTCTCCCCTTGTGTACCTCTCCCAAGCTCCTCTCCTCCCCTTCTCTCCCTCTCTCGAGCTCCTCTGCTTCTCCCTCTCCCTACCTTCTCCCCTTTTTCTCCTCTCCTGATCTGCTCTGGTTGTCTGCTGAGAGAAATGGCAAAAGAAACTGTGACGGGACCGAGTCTAGCTTTCTATACGACCGTGTAGTCGCTCAACCGTTGGACGACTTGGCAGCAAGTACTAGCCCAACGGTTGAGCGACACGTGGACTAGTCGTTCAATCGTTGGACGACTTGACAGCAAGTATTGGCCCAACGGTTGATAGTCGCTCAACTGTTGGACGACTTGGTAGCAAGTACTGGCCCAACGGTTGAGCGACATGTGGACTAGTAGCTCAACTGTTGGATGACTTGCCAGGCCCAACAGTTGAGCGACACGTGGACTAGTCGCTCAACCGTTGCACGACTTGGCAAGCAGTGGGCCACTTTTTCCAGCCAAGTCGTCGATCGGTTCAGTGATTAGGTCACGAACGATTCGAAAGTAATCTATGAATAAGTAATAGAACAATGCTCGAGGGAATGCATAGACAACCATGTCATAGTAACTACGAAGTAGAATACGTAAACACATAATACAAGTTATAGAACAATACTAGAGGGAATGCATAGACAACCATATCATAGTAACGATGAAGTACAATACGTAAACACATAATACAAGTACATAGAGCACAACGAAAACCCCCTACTGACCACCCGCTACGCCACCCGCTGCACCTCCTCCATTGTCGCCAAGTCCCACACCTAGTTAGTGCCACCAATATGCCCCGCTGGGCTTCCGGCTGGGTGCGGGCGCCAAATAGGAAAGGCGCCAGAGCCCTCACGATCCGTGCTCCCAAGGGGGCTGACTTCACATGTGGCTGTGTGATCACTAGGGGCCCGCTAAGCTACGACCCGGAAAAAACCTCAACGGGTGCGAGCTCAACTGCTCCCCTGACCTCCCTGGGTGCATCCGCGAAGAAGGTGCCCACGTCCTCATGCGGGGAGAGCTCAACTCCCAGGTGGAGCAGGAAACCTGCAGGACAAATAATGTTAATCTCTACAATATATCAACGATCACAAACCTGAAGAGAGGAAACGTATCTTGGTCAGGGGCCATGCGCGAAAAAGGGTCAAACCCGTCATACTGTCCAGACGGGTCGGGGAAGAAAGGATACTGCCCTATCGCTCTCGGGTAAGTGTCCTGGAACAACGACGGTGGCGGTGGCTGTGGTGGTGCGTACCCACGTGCCCACCCAGACCCTCCAGCCTGCTAAGGCGCAGGCGAGGCACATGGACGTGCCCCTCCTGAGCCTCCTGACTGGGCTGTAGGACGTGTCGGCCTCGGCATATGCACCGATGCGACCACCTCCTGGATCGTCCTGCACGACGTCAGGATCACGCAACGCCTCACCACACTACAGGCCCGATGGACAAACTACACTAGCTCGTCGCGCGTCACCTCCGTACCAATGCCGAGCCTATCTAGGATCGACTAGGAGTCCCTGGCAATCCCAACATTGATGTCCGTCTACAAGGATTACATGAAGGTGTCAAACCTATAATTGAGGTAACCGTACGCAAACATTTTAAAACACGATAGTACATACCGCGAGGTGCACGTTCCGCGTGAAGTGTAGAGGGTACACGTCGATCAATGCTGGTACACGAGCGGGGGGAGGGTCGATGACATGACCAGCCTGGTGCGTGTATGCGGGCCGTACCAACAAAGGTACTCGTCGTACATGCTGGGGTCATACGGGTCTTCCTCCTGCACACAGTCCTCGTGGGCGTTCGCCCACTACACCACCCACGGCTCCATCTTCACCGGCCACTGCATCCTGGTGCCACCCCTCCTACTATGCCTGCGAAATGTACCACTGCAATTAGTAGTCGTCATAACATAACTGGCAAAAACATATACAAACATGTGTTGTGTGTAACTCACACGTGGGTCGAGTCAGGCACCCTCGTCCCGACGAGAACTGGAACAACCTAGCAGAGGTTGAAATGGTGCATCACCCTGTGCATCGCGTAGTCCTCGACGAACACGTCGAAAACGAGCTTCTTCTGCGTCCGCCAGTACGCCCGGTCGCGCCAGCACAGTGAGGATAGCCCTCCGGGAGCACAACCCTCCATCTCCTTATCAGAGTACGACTCCCAGCGCACATCGTTAGCGGTGAGGCGGTCCAGCTGCTCCATGAAGTGCTCGTACACATGTGTGACCTACACGTGTTCATACTATGCTTGCGAGCCAGAACAGTGGTTATAAACGATGACCTGTAATACGGCTGAAGTAAAGATATAAGAAAGTATGTACCCGTCAATGGCACCAAAGGGACCCTACGGTCGGCCGGTCCACCGCGTCCCCATGGTACATGTCCTCACCGTACAAACTGGAGTCTACCAGCATGGGCAGTCCGAGAGAGAAGCGCTCAAACGACCACAGCTACAACAGGAGGGGGCAGCCTATGAGGATAGATGTCGGCTTCGTCCTACAGCACGCATCGCACATGTCACGGTACATCGCGGCAAGTACGGCTGATCCCCAGCTGATCTGTAGCTCCTCGCCATCAGTGATGGCCCTTGCGTACCCCAAGAGGCGGGCGTTGACGGAGTCACCGTGGCTGCTGGTAAATAGTACACAGCCGAAGAGCCACAGTAGGTACGCCTCGAGGTGCCACGACACCTGGTTGGCGGTGGGCTGTGGGACCATCCGCTCGACCTACGCACAAACGAATAATTAGTAAGCCCATCATATGGATAGGATAGTGCATCGCTAAACATGAAAAATAGGTAGCACATGTACCTGGAACTACGAAAGACACCGCAGGGGCAGGCCATGCCGCTGTCGCTTTGAGAAGTCGTGGTATGGTGGTGCGGCCTCCGCCGCAAGAACCCTTGAAACTCGCTTATGAGCGTCGCCGGTTGACAGCACGTCAATGATAATGCAGGGCTCCGCAATAGGTAGGCCGAGCAGCATCACGATATCCTACAGAGTAGGGGCCATCTTCCCGAATGGGAGGTGAAAGGTGTGCGTCTCGGGCCGTCACCGGTCCACTAGGGCTGTCAGGAGCGACCGGTCGAACGGGAACCATCATGACCGCTCCGGACTGGCCTGGACCTCCCCGTCATCCTCGACCGGACCGCCGTCCTCTTCAGTGGCCTCCACCATCCGCGTAAGAGGTAGAAGGCCGGCACGGCTCAGCCTGAAAAGCACGAAGAAGTAACTACATAGCAGGCATATGATACAAAAAAAAAGTGGCACTACTTGCAGACAAGCCTGTCTACCCAGCATCGGTCCAGTCTCCAAGCCCATCAGGGTGTCCGCGTACGAACCACCCCCCAAGTCAGCCGGGTCATCTCCGCGAACCAAATGCGGGGCACGATGGCTCGCACGGTGCTGTGTGTCGACCAACCGGTCCAGCAGACTGAAATGCTAGTCCAAACCACCAGGGTCGTGAGCCATACCTGCAAATCAAGAAATTAAAAGCATTAATGTTAATTGAGTATTTAAATTATATTCCAATGGCAAATAAATCATATTTGGTATGTTCTTAGTGGCACCTAAACACTTTGCTCGAACACAATGGTAATAAATATATAATTTCATGAAACCCAAGTGGTAAACATGCAATTTTTCCTACAAAAGGCGATATTACGTTAACACCTGTGCATATTTATAATGAGTGAAACTTTCAAGAAAAAAATTCAAAATTTCACATGTTTGGGAATCCTACGGGTTTGGGACTATGTATCTGTGATTTTTGTCTTAGTATTTTATAATCCCTTAATCCAACCAAAACTATAAATAAAATGTTATCAATTCTTTATTGTGCAAATAAATACATGAATTTAAAATTCTATAAACTAGCATTTGCGAATGCACGGGTTATCGACATGTTTATATAATATAAAAGTAACACTTATCATTCATTAAGCCCGGGCACAATTAGCGCAAGACGCGAAATAGTACAACTAAATTAATTTTCGCCGACTAATTTTTCCTCCATACGAACTTCCGAACTAATTGTATTAATCATGCTATCTCCAAACTAAGATTTTTTAAATCAACCTACTATTATTTCATTTGCTAACAATATTTCAATACACATGATGTTGCTTGTAAACCTACCATGATTTCAAAAATACACTCATACAAAATAATGCTACAAACTCACTATCATTGTCGTCGATGCGAAGAAACTTTTTTTCCTCCTCTCCCTCTTCCTCTCCTCTCCTTCCCTCTCCCTCTCCTCTCTTTCTTTCTTTCTTCCACTCTCGGGTCGCTCTCTCAAATGGCGACTGTTCACGGGCCGCCGCGTGCGCGGAATATAACCACCCCAAGTCGCCCAATGGTTGGGTGACTAGGGTCCAGCGTCAAAGCGACAGGTGTCCTAGTCGCTCCACCGTACGGCGACTAGAACTGAGTCGCCCATCCGTTCAGCGACTAGGAGGCGAAGGATCAAGTCGCTTCACTATTAAGCAACTTAGACACATGTCGCGCACCGGTTGGGCGACTAGACCAAGTCGCCCAACCATGGAGCGATACATGATTATTTCTAACAAAAAAATAAGGTAGTATTATTTCTGTAATTCCGAATAAAAAATATATTATTTAAAAAAAATCCGGCAACCTAGTGCGTCATCGTGACCGGTGACGGTGGACTTGAGGGTTGAAGCCATGGATGAGCTTGAGCCGTAGGAATACGAAGAAGACTATGGCAATAATGTCCAATATTTGTGAAAGATGTAGAGGAGTGGCATTTCTGTGAGGGAGATGTTTGTAATGGCATTTTTAGTAGATGTCACTTTACAGTGGCATATATCAAATTTTCTCGGTACACGAATATCACCATTCCCAGGTAGGCACACCAAGGGAATAAACACCACAAAGACACCTAGTACACACCAACACCCTCACACAACACCACCCCTAGCCAGGGATTTGACACAATAACAACAACCTCTAGCTACTCAGCCAAAAGGAAAACACAACTTGCCTAAACCAGGCACCAAAAAAATACCAAAAGACGACTTCGGAGGGAGGCTAAGATATCCCACAACTGACCATTCAGGCCCTTCACCTTATCTAACCCACAAAGAATAGCCAAATTTGGAGGGAAGGATTCCTTCATGACCTCCAAGCATTGTCCATAGCTTGTCCGTCCACTTCATACATAAGCTTTTTTATTATGCCTAATTGCCTGAAATGTCTTTATTGAGCCTTCTACTCCCCAACGGGTCGCTTTAGTTTTCACCTTGGAGGCTAGACAAGCACTCCTAGGAGTAGGTCCGTGATGTACGAGCTTCACCTTTAAGGTCTTATGTGGCGAGTTCCTTGCTCCACCCACCAAAGGGACATCTTGCGGCGTCTCGCCCTCAACAAACTACACATGGTTTTTCTTCGGCACCGGATACTCCCTCGTTGGTGTCGAAGGAGTGTCAACGAACATGGGATTATTGAAGACGCACCGATGGACAAAGGCAGCGACCCTAAAAATGTTGCCCTTACGTCACATCAGCTACGTCTCCAATTGCAGGGCTCCGTTTCCTCTAAAGAGATCACACGACCCACAAATGTTGTAGTGCAATGAGATGATAATGGTACCGCTCGTCGTACAGTCATAATGTTATAAAGTGTTTTTATTTTAAAATTTATGCAAAAATCCCTTTTCCAAAATTATATATTTATGTGCTCTAAAAAATCTACATTTATTTTTAAAAATTGTTATACAACACTCAACTAAATATGCCAGGGATTTCAGTTAAATTTCCAACCTATAGAGTTTGGATCGTGCTTGTACTTGACGATTTGTGCATCAACCAACTTTCTTCGTCTCTGGCAAGCCCGATCACGCTCTAGTATCAGTGTTGAAATAACCCAAATTTTCGGGTTTTCTAAAAATTTGGAAGCTTTTGGTTTAAATTCGATTTTCTTTCCCTTTTTGGAAAACCCACGCAAAACCCGCTTTCTCTTAGCCAAAAATGGCTTCCTCCACCCGTGCGTCTTTCTTCTTCTTCCTCCTCACATCCACGGCCGTCATCACACCATCCATCGCCATTGCCGTCACTTGCCACCTCCGCATCAAGACCGCCTCGGCGCCTTCCACCGCCTCCACCTCACCCCGCCCATGCCGCCTTCTCCCTCTCCCGTGGCCGCCCAAGCGCGCGGGGCAACCACGTCGCCGCCCCTGTTCCCACCGCCCATGTCGCTGCCCACGCCGCGCCCTGCTCCCACCGCCTTCCTCGCCCTATAAAAGGCCGCCTGGAGCTCGCATCCTTCCTCACCCCCACCACCTCCCCTTCCCTCCCATCGCTAGAGCCGGCCAAATTTGGGCGAATCACTGCCGCCCGCTGCTTCTTCCCCGATAAGCCCAACATCAATTCGCCGCCTCCCTTCCTCTCCCTCCCTCCCCCTCCCGGCTCAAGCACCACCGCACCGCCACCAAGCTTTCTCCTCCCCACCTCAATAAACCCACGGAGCTCGCCACCGCCTTCTCCTCCACGCCACTCTTGGCCGCCGCCGCCAAGCCTCCACACCCCACCCCCAAGCCCCACCAAAACCACCCAAAGACTCACCTTGGCCCACTGTAGCCCACCGCACCACCCGGTCCCGTCGGCGACCACCGCAGTGGCCGGAGCGCCGTCGGCTCCGCCTCCTCTGCCCGGGGCGAGCGCACGAGCCATTTGGTCGCACAGCTCAAGCCGCCAGGGGCACGGGGCCTTTGAGGCCTGGCCTCATGGGCCGTGAGGCACCAAAGTAATGGGCGCCCAGTACTGTTCAACCATTTCAGCCTTTACATGATTCATTTGCACAATAGATTCTTTACTATTCACTACACGGTAAAATGAATATTGTTCCCAAATCCAAAAAATGCACAGTAAACCCTAGCTACTGCTCATTTCAAACTAAAAATAGTGATTCCCATGACTGTTCAAAATCCAGTATTTGCAAATGAATAGTAATTTAGCACTATTCATTATCCGACCATGTTTTCGCCCGAAACCCTAATTCGACATTATATACCCTTTTCGACCGTTTCAAGCCCGTAAATCCATTTCTCAACTCCGTTCAGCCTATTGAAGCTCCTAATAAATCTTTTCACCTTTCTATAGGATCCATTATCCCTTTTCTATATTTTTGTTGTAGTTGGATCCAAATCTCACAACTCTGTTCAGTCCAATTGAAACACTGAATAAATACCTACCCTCCACACCAAGCTTCCTTTATGTTTCTTTTTCGATTTTATTTACTTGCATGTTGTTTCCAGCTCATTCCTTGTCGAGCCGGATTTTACTTGGTTTATTTTATTGTATTGCTTCTCGTTAGGTCACGAATTTGACGACCAGGCTCCAGAAGACGCCGGACAAGATCAAGGTTTAGAAGATTTTGTGCAAGAAGGAAAGTTGCATTCCTTGATCATTTTGAACCCATATTTCATATATTTATTATTACTTTCATTATTGTATTTGTGCCAATTACTTTAATTATTGAAATAATACTTTTGAATGACATGATAATTAGATAAATCCCATTACCCCACATACAAACCCACCTAGCACTTGTAGACCATATTCACCTTGACAAGTCCACATAAAATATTAGCTATACAAGTAGCTTTGTCACACAAATGTGTTTATCAATCAAAAGAGAGTATTGGAGGTTCGCCAATGGTTTTGGTGAAGAGTTGAGGGTTGTGTCCAGAAAGTTGGACAACCTAATAGACTTGTGGAAAAGTGGGTCAAGGGTGAGGCCTGCAGGATGGATAGCCATGTGGTGGTGTTTGTCCATCGCCTCACTGTGAGACAAGTAAGGACGAGAACCTTGTGCCATAGTAACAGACACAGAAAACCGCTCAACCACAGGTGTGGTCATTACTCCCTGGCTTAATACACTGCTCTTCCAATTGAATATCTACAGTATCGAGAATGGGACAGGAGTGGGCCAGTAAGGGACACTCGCTGGTCTACACAACGGTAGGTGCTATCAGCATAGGGGTGCAAGATCCACTGGGGCCGATGGGGTCTCCCTAGGGCTGTATGGTCCATAGACCTATTGGGTAGAGAATAGAAAGGTTGAGTAGTGAAAAAGCTTTGTTATCTCAACTTAGTTGCACGCTAAAGTGTTGCGTCTATATTGCATGACAGTATGAGCATGAGATATCTTGTGGGTAAAGTTGGGCAACTCTGCAGAGTGTATAAAAAAGTATTCGAATATACCGTGCTTCCGATTAATGAAGCTGTGTTAATGGGTGATTCCAGTACATGAGGCATAAGTAGAGTTTTTGATATGGTAAGTTGGTAATTGAGTTTGTTGAGAAACCCATGTTGTTATTATTTATTATTATTTTACTATTTTAAAAATAAACTGCTTTAACTGTAAAATTGCATCCACATATGCCTGTTAAGGTAAACCCTAACCATCCATTGAACTCTTTGCATGTAATTATTTAAATTTTTCTATATGGCTTGTTGAGTACAGAAGTTGTACTCATTCTTGCATAATCTGCAAAATCATCTACAGAGGAGATATGGGAAAACCTCGAGGATCTTGATGAAGAAGGCTTTGGCAAGATCACTAAACAACGGTGATTACGGTTTTTAGGTCTCTACCGCGCTCAAGCGTATCTGTGGTTTGAAGTTCTTTTGTCTTGTATTATATTAACTTTGGGCTTGGATGCCCGTGTCAGTGTTAAAACTGACTATTAAGGCTTAATCTTATGTAATAAAATGTTGGCTTTTGTTGTAAGCGAAAGCTTGCTTGAGACACTACTTACTTCGCAACTGCACATCCTGGACGGTTGTGAAGAGTTTAACGGTCCCGAAAATTGGGGTTGTTACAAGTGTGTCCACGAAGCAATGTCGATTGCCCTTGACGCTGAAAGCCCTCGCCCCCTACCGAAAGCCACCTTGCCAAATGTACCACCTTCTTTTCGTTATATTAAGGAGATACGTCAGAGGCGCCACCACTCGTTGCCAGAGGTGACGACAAGGAAGAGGAGGACATGTAGTGATGGCACCGGAGATGGGGAATACGATCGTGGCCGCAGCGTCGAACGTGACAGAGGAACCGAAAAGAGGTGGCGCGAGGAAGACGACAAGAATGAAAAGGATAGGCAGCAAGATTGCCAGCGCCAGTGAAGCAGCTGGCTGGAGAGTGAAGGCGTGGAGGTGTGCCGCGATGGGGGTGGCGGCGTGATGGAGATTTGGGGATAGATAAGGGCATCCACAGTGGAGGTTGCCACATGATGGTGGTTTGAGGAGAGAATGCCTCCACATAACCTAAAGCCACTAGACAACAATTTCTCCTCCCACAAAACATGGTGGCTTGCAGCAGTAGCTTAAATCTATTGTAACTTTGTGTTTGTTCTCGAGAAGAACTTGTGTGTTCTTATCTTCCACTATTCTTGCAATTTCTACAGGATTGCTTGGATTGATTCGTTGTGGTCGTCCAACTCATGCGCTGCATCCGTGCTAGTTGTGTGGATTGCTTCTTCGTGAGAGTTGTAGTACAATTGCTGCTTTTATGGTCATGTGCTCGAGGCAAGACTACTACAATTTCAGATCGTGTTGCTACCCTCAGGTTATCCTCATTCGTTGTGTGATCATCGTCATCGTAAATTTGGGCCACCCCATATCACAAAGGGAGAATACAAAGGGTCGGTCGACACCACAAGCACCAATGATAGCGCGAGCATGATAGGGATAAATAGCGGCATCACCAGGAGGCAACAACGGTGGAGGTTCAATGGCCTGCATCGGTGAATATGGATAAAATCAATCTAAATGATAACTTCCTAACTAATAGACAACTTTTCTAACTAATAGATAACATTTCTGATTAACTAATCCCTATACAAGAAAACTAATCAACTATCTAGAGAAATAGATATTCTTATTGGGGAAGGTAATCTTTTTCTAATCCTAATACTACAGTACCACACGTGCTGTTCACGGTGTTGTTGCAGACCCGCATCGTGGATTCCACGCCATAACAGTGTGCATCCCTTAAATTATCCTAAATGGGCAGAGTTAAGGCATACTGCACCCTATAAGCATGCACTGCACTTAATCGATCTTTTAACTTACTGCTTCAGCTAGTTTGCTGCGGTCGAAACATGACATGTAAACCTCAGCAGCAGAATCATAGGCCCTGCGACATTCTGCTTCTCCAACACTCTGCAGTCAAATATAGAATCTAAACTCAAGATGATAAAAATAAATTCTCATTATGTTAAAGTAAATTATCTACAAAATTACTCAGCTTCCAATAATTTTAACAACTCGATACAGACCACGCCTCCACTTTTCTGTTATACTTCCTCATATTTTCTGAATACTATGTCTAATAACGTTTGGATAATACTACAAAGGCACATAAAAAGTGATTATTCATGCACATTAATAGGGTGGTACATCTCACATCCAAATATGACCTGATACACCACCAATCACCAGAACACATCCACCGTTTGGTTTGAAGCCAAGTGTTGCAAATTTTTGGTCACATTGGCTGGATTTGGCATTTGTTTCATTTGCTGCAAAATTTTTGGCATGATTCTATTCCCATTGTCATCCAAGTTGAATTTCTTTCCAAAATTTGGCCCAAGTCATGGATGACCAAATTTTGGTGGTGCCAAATTTTGGCACACATTGGTAAGGCAGTTGGGTATCAAATGACTTTTTGCTAACTTGTACCCTATATGATTTTACTATCATGCTACAATATTCTAACTCTTTTCTCTTTGTACACTATTTTTGAGAGTTGCAAATTCTGAACATACCCCGGAGTCTCTGCCAGAGCAGGATCCGGATTATTTAAAATATTACGAACTCGTTGTAGGTTTTGGATTGTTACCGATGGTCTTGAAGGATTCCTGTTGGCAGAAGGTGTTCGATGACTCAAATTCCCTTCCGACCCACTTGCTTGTCCCGTTCGACCCATCATGCGCAGTGTGGTAGAAACAAGTGAACTAGCCGACTGATGTCCACCAATTCCATTGCCTCTGCCACCTCGGGTTAATGGCCAAGTGTCCGCACCATTTCCACCAACGGGTGCTAACGAGTTACGCTGTGGAGGATCGTGCACGACATCTTGATCGGTATTCCCGATTGCATTAACCTCGTGCCTCCAACAGTAGTCTCCCGACGAGCTCCCATCGTAACTAAGGGAGTGCCTTCCACTGCTTCGCAAGGAGCATCCATGATGGGGAGCGGTTTGAGATTACCACCTCCGGTGGGCTTTGTGTTGGACTCAGTCTGATCCGGTGGATTTTCAATCGTATGCTGAGTTTTATCATCTTCACCTGGCATTCGACCGGTGGCAATTTCATTGACACCGCTACCAGGTGCTAGTCGGCCCCCAGAATACCTAGGAGCCGTTGGCGAATACCGGTCGCTCATGATTGTATCGAGAGCACCTTGGCCCTCTAATTGCAATATTGAGCTTTTGTCGCTATTTTTGCCAGTCGGAAAAACCAAGCTTGTAGAGGCGTTCGGACATTTCGAACTAGTCGGAACAACTGATCCCTCTGGGAGTGCCACTGATGGTGATGGTGAATCTTCTTCCATTCGGTCAATCTCGCTGGTCTCAGCGAGCGGAGAACCAGCGACAGAAGAGGATGATGACGACATCGCGTCGTGCTCCATGGCGCGAATGCATGCGTCCATGTCGAGGTCAGAATAACCCGCTAAGTCGAACCAGTTCTCCTCATCCCATGTTCCTGCCATGATCGCATAAGCGACAACAGGACAGAAGGAAAATGAATGAGGATTGCTGAGCGAAGAAATCTTCAAGATCTCAGTGCCTTCTTCCCCACGGTCAGCACCAGGTGCTGACGATCAAGTCACCGATCTTACGAAATAAAATGAGGAAAATGGCTGAGAATCCTTGGAGGAGAATAGGGTTGCTTTTTATTGCAATGAACTGGTTTTTACAGAGGGTGCCTTTGATAAGACAACAAACTAGCCCTAGTTACAGTGAGTATATTGTTTGATGTGTTTCAGTTTGCTTCAATTGTCTTTAGATCGAATACAATTGCATGTCCCTTGCTGTTCATCATCCACCTTTAAATACTAACAAAGAGGTGGCAGTTACTCCTAAAGAAGACACCTTTTGGAAGTGACGCGTCTGTTGGGACATGGGTAGGCTACGATAGCACAAAACAAAATTTTCTACCGCGCAACCAAGGAACCTCCGCTAGATAGATCATGAGATTACCACTACACACGCCGACTCGTAGCGGAAGTAGAGTCAATGTAGCGAGTTGATGCAGTAGTGGTCGTACTCGCCGTGTGTCTTCTTCTCCTGCTCCTGTGATCGTCACGAGTTGTGGATCGTCCTAGTGCTGATGCTTTGCAACAACACCTCCAATGTATTCACACATACGAGGCAGGGATACCACGCGCTGGAGTGCTAGCGCTGGTGGCGTGGTTGAGAAAGGCGTGGCTATTAGGATTTCAGGAGTTCTTCTAGAAGCTTATGTTCCACCCCATGCCACTGTACCTCTATATATAGGCATCAATGATGAGTCTCGAACTTGAGGCCCATTAGGAACTCGTGGCCTACAAGAATTCAGATCACTATCCAAATCAAATCCTAGCCCTTTAAGTGTGCGACCCTATAGGTTCATGTGTAATCGGTTGTGACTCGAAAACTCTTTTCCGACCACGAGTCGTTAGCGGTACCTAGCAGCACATAACGATTCCCGAACACACATAGAATATATCGGACGAACCTTAATGCAATATGATCTATGAGCAGGTCCTTATCACTTACGACCAGTTCATACCCAAATACCACCAAGACATACTTAGTTACGACGGTTCAGAATCTGCATTTACTCAGTTTACATAAGACCAGTGTGGTCGGAACACTATGATCGAAACAAATGGTCCATAAGACCAGTGAGAGTTTTCCTTAGACCACCCTTGGAGTGCTTCGGGAGATCCTCTTGGACCTCTTCGGACCTACTTGTGTATTCTCTCTTTGCCTCACGACATCTGGTTGAATTCTAGGTAAGATAATTTGTCATCCATTGACTGTTCAATACTTTTTCGATCAAGTGTTGAATAACTTCATGTGGTCGACACTTCGACCACTAGTGGCATGGCCATGCACTTTCTTTATCCAACCACAACAAAGGGCCCAGAGACATCTCTCCTGTTATGTTAGGAGGAGCAAATCCTATATCCGACCAGTTACATTCCTCCGCATGTTTCATAGCATACCCGAAAGCTACCTTTATAACTACCTAGTTACGAGTAGTGTTTAGCAACCCCTAAGAGTGCTATTATACATGTAGGAAATCATACTGATCTTAGGTCTAAGGATTATACATCATCATTGCTTGAGACCAACTGATGACACAAGAAATCATAACAATCTCAACAGTGTCTCAAGGTGGGTCAAACCAACACCATGTTCTCTAACATGTGTCCATATTATTGGTTTGATATCTCCATATCTATGACCTGTGAAACATAGTCATCAACCAATACATATGTGTTCTCATATGTTTCCGACTAGAGAACATTTAAGAATAATTATCGCAGGAATATAAAGTTTCATAATCAAGTTACATACTTGATAATAAATATTAACAACATTATTCTACGAACAAGATAACATATTATCAAATGTTATGAATATAACAAAATATAATCATCTCTATGATTGTCTTTAGGGCATATTTCCAACAGTGTCTGGTCGGGGACGATATGTCTTCGAGTTGAGTACGGCCTGTGAGCGGATTTGGTTGGCTGAACCGTAAGGGGGGCGTATCAGTGCACATGAGTATATGTGTGCACATATACACAAACAAGATCCGGGCGCTCCATTGCCAATTAGACGGTACGCGCGCGTGGGCTAGCGTGCCTCTGGTCTTTCTGCCTTTTCCACCCCCGCTTGAACCCGCTTCGCGTTTTCTACTCCCGCTCGATCCCCAAATCAGGCAGTGCTCCGACGATTCCTCTCGCCCTCGATCCCAAATCCTCTCGCCGCCCCCCCCCCTCCCTCGCCGTTGAGCTACTCACCGCCCCTTGCGCAGCGCTGGCCCCTTGCTCGGCGATTCGGCGACGCCCCCTACCCCGTGTTGTTCCCCTACCCCACGCTGTCCCCTACTCCACGCCGACCCCTTCTCGGTCGCCGCCAAGAATCGGCAACTTCGGCGCGCCCCCCCCTCATCTTCGTGTCCGTGTGCTCAACGAGGATAGGTACTTCAGCACCGACTTCTTGGGGCGGGTCAAGGTGCCACTGTCTGTGGTCATGGAGACGGAGAACCTCTTGCTCGGGACCGTGTGGTACCAGCTCCAGCCCAAGAGCAGCAAGTTCAGGAGGAAATGGCGTGGCGGTACGTGCTACACGCATCCTTCTTTCTTGCCAAGAATTGACACTTCTCATGGTTACGTTTTGTAAGTCTGTCATGTTTGGTTGCCTTTGATGTTTTCGAATAGATGCTTCCTTGGAGATGAGATTGTGAGCATTGGATGTAGATGTTCCAGAACTGTAGGTTGGAGAAATGGAAGCTATGAAATTGGGCATGGAAGATTTGTTTCTGTGCTGTTTATTTCACCTCATTAACAGGCGCTCTAACTGTACAGGGGGAAAATGCGTTTCTTTGATAGTGTTGTCCATATATAGTCAACTCTTGCTAATTCCAATAGCAATGTTTCTAATTAATTAACAGATTTGGTAGTCTTAGTTCTTAACTGTTCTTCTGCCCCATCAGATGAATGATTTACTGCTAAGGTCAATTAAAACTTGCTGGAAAGTAAATCGTAGCTGTGGCCTGTGGATGAAGCTAACGTTATTAACTGTTTATATTCTGCTTCATTTCAGATTACTCAGGCAGACTGTGAATTGATTAAGATAGACATCCACTGTCATATTCAAGGTGATGATGTCCTTGAATGCATTAGCCTGGATGCCGACCAAGAACGAGAAGAGATGATGTTCAGAGTCATGTTCAATACAACATTTATCAGATCTAACATTCTGATGCTATCCCGATCGAAGCATTTGCAAAGGTTCAAAAGATGTTCAGCAATGTGGACTAGTTAGATCTGAAAGGGGATGTTGCAGTCCAGCTTTTCCAGCAGCTTACTTCATCGAAAAACTTACAGCTGAGGTAGGGGTTTTCTCCAAGCAAGAAAAACTTGAGCGTTATCAAAGAGGCAGTGCCATTGGAGCTTGGTTCAATTTGTCCAACCAACAAACAATCTGACAATGTTCAAGACAAATCAAGCAATGTTGAACACTCGATAGTCTATGTGAACAAGCAAGAAAGTGATGTACAGAGATTGACCCTGTTGGAGGC
Organism: Phyllostachys edulis; assembly: GCA_036346405.1. Lineage (NCBI taxonomy): Eukaryota > Viridiplantae > Streptophyta > Magnoliopsida > Poales > Poaceae > Phyllostachys > Phyllostachys edulis. Next base: position 33,847,036 of record CM070548.1, read on the forward strand.
GACCACTATTTCTCAAGGAAAATCAGGAATCACTGATGTTTTGTCTGAAATGTTGTCTCAATTCTGTCTGTCTGAAATCTGATTTTGTCTGATTGAAATCTGAAATATTGTGTGAAATCTGATTGAAATCTGATTGTTGTCTCATTGAAATATGAAATGTTGTGTGAAATCTGATTGTTGTCTGATTGAAATCTGAATTGAAATATGAAATGACAATGATTTCACATTTTTATTCAAAAATGTTTGAATCACATGAGCTAAGACATGAGTGGAATCACATGAGAATCTGAATCTATTATGTAGCTGGAGTATATGTGCACAACAAAATTACATGGACAATCGTTTTTTTTTTTCTGCTGCTATGTCTAGCAGCCATGTAATCCACTGGATGATGTTGGATTGGGTTCAGATAATGGGGATGGAAAAAAGGGAAGAGGATGCTAGGGATCGGTTTAGGCAATTGAGCTTGTGCAACCGACAGATCAACAGGCTAAAACACAAAAACTCATCTAAACCAAAATGTAGAAATCCACTCAAGTCTCACATAGATCACTGGCACAAGATGCTAGAAATAGAAGACAGCTCAGAGAACTGAGCGAATTAGAGCTTCTCATATTTGCCCCCTCTTATTTGCCTACAACACATATGCATAATACAAACACAATAGAATAATACAACTACATTTTTGTCCCTTAGTTAAGGGACATGGTTCCAGACAGTCTACCAGTTCTTCTCAAATGAATAAGATTCTAGCACAGCAACATGCTTACATCCAAAGGGCTAAACTGTTGTACAACATTGAAAATACACACATGAACAACGATAACAAGGTGACAATTGGGGGTTATCAAGCATGAGCAGCAGGACGCGCACTACACCTTCAACATATATATCCCCCCTTTTGAGTCTCTGACTATCTTTGTTATCTGTAACACAGGATAAGTTACACGGTGTATCATCGATAAGTTGCAGCAGGATGTTTTCCACTTCTTCGTAAAAGTATATCCTCAGGCAAATTTCACCTGAAATGCAGCAGAATATAAACAGTTAATAACGTTAGCTTCATCCACAGGCCACAGCTACGATTTACTTTCCAGCAAGTTTTAATTGACCTTAGCAGTAAAGTATTCATCTGATGGGGCAGAACCACAGAAGAACAGCTAAGAATTAAGACTCTACAAACGTTAGCTATTTGAGACGAGTACCAAATGATTTAGTCCCTACAGCCAAAGTTTCTGTACAAAGAGCAGTATGAGTGGGCTTAATTTTGTTAACAGCATAAAGTTCATATTAGTAGATCGTAACTATTTGACACAAAACAAATTGTACAATCAGAATCCATATAATCGAAGTTGTACAATTCAACCTATCAACTATAGGGTTCGATTAGAGAAACCACCAATTACCAAAGGTCTAAAACCAATGAAGTGAGAAAGTTAAGACTAAGAGAGACCAATAGCAGCAGAACATTCAGAGATTAAGTGCCTTTCATTTGCTTAGTTCAGGGTATAATCGCACAGCCTTTCATTTTTGCCGCAAGAGCACGAAGATGGAAAAACGCTCTGAAATAACAGGGAAAAAAATAGTGTGGAATCCTTACGGGGTGCTTTTAGTAAGACTCCAAAGGTTACCTTATATTCTTCTGTTTAGATTCGAGCAAGGATATAAGTTGTAGTTCAATCATTACTCCAAACATGACAGACTTGCAAAACGTAACCATGAGAAGTGTCAATTCTTGGCAAGAAAGAAGGATGCGTGCAGCACGTACCGCCACGCCGTTTCCTCCTGAACTTGCTGCTCTTGGGCTGGAGCTAGTACCACGCGGTCTGAGCGAGAGGTTCTCCGTCCCCATGACCGCGGACAGCGGCACCTTGACCCGCCCCAGGAAGTCGGTGCTGAAGTACCTGTCATCGTTGAGCACGGACACGACGAGGAGGGGAGCGGCGTCGAGCTACTGAGTAGGGGGCGGCGCCGAGAAGGGGCCGGTGTGGAGCAGGGGACAGCGCGGGGTAGGGGAACAACACAGGGCAGGAGGTGTCGCCGAATCGCCGAGCAAGGGGCCAGCGCTGCGCAAGGGGCGGCGAGTAGCTCAATGGCGAGGGAGGGGGCGACGGCGAGAGGATTTGGGATCGAGGGCGAGAGAAATCATCGGAGTGCTACCTGATTTGGGGATCGAGCAGGGGTGGAAAAGGCAAAAAGGCCAGAGGCGCGCTCGCCCACGCGCGCCCCGTCCGATTGGCGATGGAGCGCCCGAATTTTGTTTGTGCATATGTACACACATATACTCATATGCACCTGATACTTAGGAGTCTCGGCCCTAGGCCTATTTATCCAGAGGCGCACTTCATGCACTAGTGAGATCACAATTATTATTTTCAGATTAAATCTATTGTAACCTTGTGTTCGTTCGCGAGAAGAACTCGTGTGTTCTTATCTTCCACTGTTCTTGCAATTTCTCTGGGATTGCTTGAATTGATTTGTCGTGGTCGTCCAATCCACGCGCTACATCTGTGCTAGTTGTGTGGATTGCTTCTTCGTGAGAGTTTTGGTACAATTGCTACTGTTATGGTCATGTGCTCAAGGCAAGACTACTACAATTTTAGATCGTATTGCTACCCTCAGGTTATCCTCGTTCGTTGTGTGATCATCGTCATCGTAAAATTGGGCCACTCCATATCACAAAGGGAGTATACAAAGGGTTGGCCGACACCACAAGCACCAATGATAGCGCGAGCATGGTAGGGATAAATAGCGGCATAACCAGAGGCAACAACAGTAGAGGTTCAATGGCCTGCATCGGTGAATATGGTGCATCGAGGAAAAGTGTTGTGTGACGCCGCCATCATCGAGAGTGCAATAGCCAGCACAATTACGATGATAGTAGCAATCACCATTTATTAAAAATAAATAAATCTTTACTACAAGAAACGGAAAAGTGTAATATCTGACCAAGCATAAGTAAAAATAAATAATAAAAAACATTACTATTCACCAAAAAATATTTCCTTTTGTACTTATTTTGAATTTATAAGGTGTTTTTATTTGAACATTTCCATATTTATCCTCTCAAATATTTCAATATTTGTATTTTTGTTTCATTTATTTTTTGAGGTTTCAATTCCCCCTAACATGCAATGATCCAAACACCAAACACCTAGCCGTGGAGGGGGGAAAATCACACGCCTATAAATTCCACGTGTTCGATTCGCGTGGCGTCCCTGAGACGCCACCATTCCGAATCGAAATCGGAGTCCTGACTCGTAATGACGGTGCGAGATCAAGATTTAAGGCACCCCTCTGAAATTACTCAGCCATCCGCTCCCAATTCTCTCTGCCCCAGCTTCTCTCTTTCTTTTGTGCTCGCTTTGCCCTAGATTCCGCCGCTGCCGCCGCGTCATGGCTGCCGAGGCGACGTCGATCGGGCACTGGAGGGAGCTTTTCGGCTCCCAGGTCTTTGATGCACTCGAGGCCGCCATCACCATCGCGGCGCGGGACGACCCCGCGGAGCTCAGGCGGAGGCGCGACCACATCATGGAGCTGTTCTTCGCGCCGCATGCAGCTTCGCCCACGGGGATCGCCAAGAACGTGACGGCCGCGCCGGTCCGCGCGGGGGAGGACGTGAGCATCGCGAAGATCCGCGGCGTCGTCGGCAAGGAGGGTGTCCGCCAGCCCGCGCCGACCACAAAGGCTCTGGTTCGCCCTCAGACCTCCGCCGCGGCGTCTTCATCGTCGACCACTGCGGCCGTGGCAACGGCGCTGTCGGGGCCAAGCCTGGAGGCGAAGCTGGCGGCCACCAAGCGGAAGCTGCAAGAGGGATACGAGGAGGCCGCCGATGCGAAGAGGCAGCGGCAGATCCAGGTGATCGTGGCGCCAGAGATGGCGAACCAGAGGAGGAAACCCGTCGTCGCGCGCGTGAGCCGCAGGGTGTGCGCGGCGTCCTTGGGCGCGGGGAGGCGCACGATGCTGGCGCCGTCGTCTCTCGTTATGTGTAGCTAGGATCTGGAGAGTTCGATCTGAGACGAAGAATTCGTCGAGAACTAATGTTATCGTGTGTTATCGCCTCATTTTTTTCTGGACGTATGATTGGGGAATTCACGTCCTGACTTGTGTACATCTGGAGTAGTGCAAAGTTACTAGTTAGTTACTACTGCTACGGTCTCCTGTAAGTAAGTTGGGTTTGTTAATTAATTTTACTGAAATACCACATTTCTTGCCCAATTCTTCAACGTTGTGTTCTGCGAGCGATTCGAGTGTTCCGAGTTCCGACCTGACAGGAGTTTTGCCTCTAGCTGTAGTCCATCTCTCCTAACGATCAATGCCCGGAGCGGTCGAATCGACAGCTCGCCACGACGCCGTTTCGTCTTGTCGGGCTGGCATGCACACGATGCTGCCGTCGGCGCTTAGGAAGTGTAGCTAGGATCTGGAGAGAGTTCGTCAAGAACTAGTGTTCTCTCCCCCAAAAAAATTTGGTGTACTTAATCGTCTGGGCACGTGATTGGGGAATTCACGTCCTGGTTTCTGTAGATATGAATAAGTAGTGCACAATTACTACTACTCCGACCTCCTGTAAGTAAGTTAGGTTTGTTAATTGTTGAAGTCCCAGATTTCTTGCCCAATTCTCCAACCCTTTCTTCTCCTTGTGCTATTATTAACTTTCCCGTCGATGAACTTTCTTGTGAAATTCTCGTTATGGCACGTATGCTACGCGCTCTTCTTGTTATGGCATGGTTGATCAGTTTTCCTTCCCGTCTGTGTCAAGCATACAGGATACAGCATTTGGAAAATGCACACTGACAATATACCCCCCAAATAAGCCTTCACAAATATACGACAAACTAGCCAAATATTTTGGGAAAGATGACGGCCAGTGTCAAACTAGCACACATTTACAAACCTAACATCACACAATTACCAAACTAGCAAATATACCAGCCTAGTTACAAACTGACAACCAATAAATGTACACCGAAATACAAATAAATCAGCATTACCAAATGCCCCCAAACAATCAGGGCATCTCTTTGGTTAAATATAAACCTGGATAGCAGACTACTGTATATACTAGTTAGGATAATTGCACACTGCAAACTAGAGCTCTTTCACATATTTCACAGTTCACACAGCGCAAAAATAAGAGAGCAAACACTTGCACATAGCTGCAGATTGTAGATCAATTTAATTGTCCAAAACATGCTTCTTATAAAGCGCAAGTATATCCTTCTTGTTCGGACTCCTTAGCTCTAGCAACTGCGCCCCAAATCCATGCTTAGCAAGCTCCTCTTTTAGCTTTGCAATGGTGAACTTTTTATAATCTCCTGAGTTGCCATCTTTTATATCAGTACTAACTGTAACGCTGTCTTCTCCCATATGAACAGAACCACCGTCTTCAGTTTGGACACGCTTTACGGGGCTAGTGTTGCTTTTGGATCTCTTTCTGCTCCTCTCCGGATGATCAACGTCCATATCTTGGACCGACTCCATGCCCACTTCATTCTCTCTCGTCCTTTTGCCATGAGCAGTGGTTCTAAGCTTGCTATCCAGTGCAGTCTCAACAAGACGAATCGATGTGAACTCCTGGTGGAGTACATCAAGTTTACCTTGGGTGGATTGTAGCTGTAGAGATAAAGCTTCTGCACGCTTATTGGCTTCAGCCCTAGCCACACGCTCTGTTGCCAATAGACTCTCAAGAACGTGCACAGTACTGGACCTCTGTTCATTGCTCCGGGTCATTAATTCGTCTATTTCTTTCTCCCTCTCAGCAACCCTACTCTCAAGAAAGGTAACCTTTGACAATGCATCTGTTTTGGATTTACGCATCCTTTGCACTTCATCTAATAGATTTACTTTCTCCTGCTCCAGTCTACCAGCTTGTCTTTGGATTTTTTCAATCACTGCTAATTTTTCCATTGATAGCCGCTGGGCTTCATCCTTTTCATTCTGGGCTGCAATGGCCTCAGTTCGAGCTACATCAGCCAACTCAGTAGCTTTCTTTGCATCCCTCTCTGCAGCTTTATATCTTTCTTCCGCCACATCAGATTTCTTGCATTCAGATAAGAACCTCTCTTGAAGATGGTTCTTTTCTTGTTCGAGCATTCTAGCTTGTTTCTCATATGATACTGCTCTATCTCTTAGAAATTCTAATTTGCTGGTTAGTTCTTTAATTTCATCCTTCAAGACTGCAGTTTCCTTATTATGGCTATGTGCTTTGGATTCCGCTTCCTGAAAGTGGTGTTTAAGCTTTAGATAACTAAAATTCACATGAAACAGAATGCATCAATTCAAGAGAGTGATTGAAAGGCAAAGTGACCTGCAGACGCTCAACCAACACACTTTCATCACACTCTGCGTGTCTAATTTTTGAAATTAATCTCTTCATTTCCTCTTCCTGTCATTAACAAGTTGTCAACATACATAGTCAAACACATGAAACATATTGTGTGCATGTGGGGGATAGAGAGAGAGAACCTTTTCCTCCAACTGTGCAGCAAATTCAGCCCTTATAGCACTTTCCCTTTCTTGTGCGATTTTGTTAATTTGTTCTTGCACCGATGCTAATCTCTCCAATGCAGTTTTAGCTTGCACAGCAGCTGTTTCATATCTATGCCTCCATTCTGAGGCCTCATCTTGAGCAGAGGCTGCTTGTTCACGAGCTGCTTCCAACGATCCCTCCGCAGAGCTATATCTAGACTTAAGAGATGCTAGCTGAGCAATAAATATATCTTTTTCACCCTTGTGCTTAGAAACAGATTGATCATACTTTACTCTCCAATCAGTGCATTCGTGTCGTACAACATCAAGTTCTTTAGATATGCTCAAGCAGCGTTCCTCTAATGTGCTACACTTGGTCCTCAGATTTGCAAGATGACCATTAAGATCATCAGAAGCCCTTTGTTTTTCACTTATAGCAGCTTCATACCGTTTCAGATATTCAGATTTGTGGGCATCATTTGCTACAAGTTGTGTCTTTAAAAGTTCCACTTGGTCTTCACTTGACCGACATCTTAGTGCAAAGGAAGTTCTCTCTGATTCAGCTTCATTTATTAACTTCAAGCAGATGTCCAATATAGGCCCTTCCAAACTGGAAGAAAAGAAAACGTATTATCAGTCTTAGAGATTCCCACTACTCAACAAGTGGAAGCAAAGGTTGCACTCTACTGTTGGTTGAGATTTCAAAACTAACACCGGAAATCCGGCACTACTCATTTAACGGAACAATAAATTGACAAAAGAGAATGAATGAAGAATTATCGAAATGCTATGGAAGTTGTGAGCAAATGGCTCCAGCTGAATTGCACTAGATGTATTGATACCACAATCTATTGACTGAAACACATTATATATGCTATAGTTTGTGACTTTGGGCATAGAGCATCTAATATTACACATCAAGATCCAACATGCAATTACGATTTTGGATCTCAAGTCTCAACCACAAACTAAAAAAATCCAGAAACAAATATCATTAGAATATTTGAGACAGCAGGCAAAGCTTAGGGACATCCTAATGCTTGATAGAATCAAGAGAAGCTCAACGAAATATGTGGCAACAATATAGGAACATATTTTGTTCAAATCACTCCGAAAAAATATATAAGTTTTGACACAAACACTGGAAATTGTCATTTCTAGTTTTATCTTCTAAATGCAACTAACTTAAACGTTAAACCAACCACGAGCATGAAATATCTAAGGGTCAGAAACAGGAACAAACCACTGTCTTAAAAAGGCTGCAAGCATTCTCCATTTTCCTGGGCCCGAACAAGAAGTTTCATATTCAGCGAGTAAAGTTTCCAGAACCTGCAAAATTTAATGTGTTATCTCAACTTCAAAGCACAAACAAGGTAAAAACAAAGCTAGAGCAACTTCCATGATAGAAGATTAGAACTACAAACAATGCACTGATGAAACAAATTAGCAAGTAGCAACTTAAATCACAAAGGTGTGCAAAGCTGTAGTCAACTAGGCATAACATAAAGAGTCCCAGGTAACTTGAGGCAAAACAGAATCTCTCATCAAGACTATTTATCTAGCAAAAGCGCATTCACAAAATTATTCAAGACACAACATAGCACATCAAACAGAACACAGGCCAAACAAAAAATAAAAGAAAAGAAAGAAAGACACAACATGGCAAGTTAGCTTAATTGGGTCACTAATAATCATGCTGTATGATGTCTTCAGAAAGCAAGTATCGCTACAAGCATACATGCATGTCACACTGGAAAAATACCTGAATCACACCAGAAACTTTGACTCCAGGAGCAGAACATGCTGATCGGAGTTTCTTTTCCATGTTTTGTATTGCGTTTGAGCACTGCTTGCCGGCCTCTAAAAAGGCATTCCTTTTGTAGTCCTAAACAAATGAAGCAAGTCCATGCAGGCAAATGAGCCACAAGAATAAGAACCAAAAACCATCAGTCAGCCACAATGCAAGTGAACAATTATAGACAGCTGGATAATGAGTATCCTACTTGAAGTTGGGCAGTAGACTATTGGGGAAAATATTTCAACAACTAAATAGCAAAAAAAAACCATGTACGGAAGGACCCCCATTAACTTGAATACAGGCATATACCATTTGCTTAGCTATTTGGCATGAAATGAAGGCACCAGTTTGGGGGTCCATGGAGCTTAGGCTCCATTATCACATATTGTATAATTTGATCGAGGTATGCAATGTTTGATCAAGCTAGAGGAGGTAACACAATATATGAAACAATCTTCAAAACGAGGGCTTCAAACTTGTATATGTTAGCCTTTAATTCAATGAGGAATATAATAATCAAGTTATGCACTTTTAATTCGATGAGGAATATAATAATCAAGTTATGCACTAACTCAATTAAATGAAATTCTTTATTCAACTCAATTAGATATAAAAGATTGAATATATCAGAAATTCAGAGCAAAAAATCAAAAGTGTATGTCATCTCGATTAGAGAAATTCATCTGTAAGGGCCTCCCCTACAGTTTCTACTCAAAATTAGAGAAATTCAACAGTGGAGCCTACACTCCACTATTCGCTTACTAATTATTATATATCATCAATGTTCGATTGAACTTCTTGATGTATTTGAACTTATGTACCTAATGAGGTGATTACAGTACAAATAAGTTAAATTTAATGCAGCAAACTTCACATAACTTTACCACTTGATAATTATGTTAGTAGTTAAGATTTAAGGTTCACATGCATATAAAATATTTAGCTTACTTTTAAAACTATTTCATGTAAAAGGCAAATAAAAGGTCACAAACCTTGATAAAATCAAACAGAGAATACCATTGTGAAATATTACACTAACATATGGTCAATGGTGCTCTTGTTCTCTATGTATGGTTCCACACGCTGGATAAGTGAATAGTGATTATATCTAATGGCAAAATCAGATTCCACATAATGTTTACAAAAAAAAGGGTAGGTATACCTGAAATGCTTTTCTGCAGAAGTTGTTAAGAACTTTCTCATAATGCATACATGAAGTGCCAGTTCCAACAGCAGCAGTATTATATGCATCAAGTGCCTTTCTTAAAGCAGCTTCGTGTGCATCCCTTAAAGCATCCTAAATGTACAGAGTTAAGGCATACTGCACCCTATAAGCATGCACTGCACTTAATCGATCTTTTAACTTACTTCTTCAGCTAGTTTGCTGCGGTCGAAACATGACATGTAAACCTCAGCAGCAGAATCATATGCCCTGCGACATTCTGCTTCTTCAACACTCTGCAGTCAAATATAGAATCTAAACTCAAGATGATAAAAATTAATTCTCAATATGTTAAAGTAAATTATCTAAAAAATTACTCAGCTTCCAATAATTTTAACAACTCCATACAGACCACACCTCCACTTTTCTGTTATACTTCCTCATATTTTCTGAATACTATGTCTAATAACGTTTGGATAATACTACAAAGGTACATAAAAAGTGATTCTTCATGCACATTAATAGGGTGGTACATCTCACATCCAAATATGACCTGATACACCACCAGTCACCAGAACACATCCACTGTTTGGTTTGAAGCCAAGTGTTGCAATTTTTTGGTCACATTGGCTGGATTTGGCATTTGTTTCATTTGCTGCAAAAACTTTGGCATGATTCTATTCCCATTGTCATCCAAGTTGAATTTCTTTCCAAAATTTGGCCCAAGTCATGGATGACCAAATTTTGGTGATGCCAAATTTTGGCACACATTGGTAAGGCAATTGGGTATCAAATGACTTTTTGCTAACTTGTACCATATATGATTTTACTATCATGCTACAATATTCTAACTCTTCTCTCTTTATACAGTATTTTTGGAAGTTGCAAATTCTGAAACTAGTGTTCATGTAGAAAATAGTTGAAAAACATAACCTCAACATACAGAGAAACAACATGGTTCTCTCATATTCCTTTTGTATAAACATATAGTTGTCTTCATTCTTCAATGGATATCATCATATCAGACATGCTCTGATCAAATATGCATCACTTTACAGATATATTCTACTGTCCAGTGCCATGGTTTGAGAAACAAAATACCTGCCAAGAGGATGATATAGTCGGTACAGCTCCATTGTTTATTGCATCCAGGAAAGACTCTGTAACACCAGCAAGTACTGGTCCTGTCATGACTGTACCAGCAACTTGCTTAGGCCTTGTCCTCTCAAAAATAAACCTTGTTAATTCGTCCAGTCCTGCTTGAAACTCAGGCCGCAGTTTCTCAAGCTGCCAAAAAGAAGAGGCCCAATTAAAAATGTATCAAAAGAGGAAAAAAAAACCTTTTTCAGAAATGCATCCTACTAGAATGATAAATATAAGGGGAAGGAGCTTACAGGAATTTGATCGAGGCGTTGAAGTTCATTTTCATTGTTCAATGGACGTACCAGTGTGAAACATTCTCTATAAGGAAAGAAGGCACGAATGGACTCGCGGATCTAAGACAATTTGCATAAACAATATTTAATGAGATTGTGGATCACAATGCAAATAACAAAAAGAAAATTACGGAAGTGCACCCTCTAGAATATTACAAGATTAGAAACTACCCTATGAATTACAAACAATAAGAACATATTCTAATATAATACCTCATTCTTTGAAGATATATCCTTTCCTCTGCCTTCAAGAGGCCTCAAAGCAATTTCCAGGTAATCTTGTGGAGTTATCTTGCTATCATTCTCAACTAAATCTAGATAGAAATCCTAACAAAATGGAAGCTTTTTAGACCAGGGAAACAACTCCTCTGATAGTTTACCAAAAAAAAACTCTCAAAATCAAGAAGGTAATTACCCTCAGTAGCCAAACGAAGATAGGTGAAAATTGCCCAAGCTCAGATGCAGTAGACCTCCCACCATTTGCCCTCACACGGATATGCTTGGTCATTTCAGTAACAAGTGAAAGGCGATCAAGAGCTGCCTCGTCTATACCACCCATCTGCAAGGGCGAAGGAACCAATAAGATATATTTCTTGTGCCTTTGAACATGTTCAGTACTTCAGTGTCAAAAAATAAAGCACATTGCAACAATGTGACTAGATTATTTTGCGGATCTCAATGTGCTCACAACATCATATACTTGAAATAGGCTTTGCAAGCATTGATAAGAGCATGCTTAGAAAATTCCAAACAGTGTGACATGAACTTGTCAAGTGTCAACTAATTCAGAGGGTCATTCCAATAATTAATATCTAGGCCTATAAGAGAGAGTAAGCGAATCCAAGGAAAAATCTCCGTAATAGACATTTCAGATTTAGAGGAGTTTGTAAGAGCCTATTTGTATCATCACAATTCACAACTCAAGAAACTTATTTGGATGAGAGAATAGAGAGGCTATTGAAGCCATTCCAGTTGCAAAGAGACGAATTAATCAAATTTTGCCCAAATAGTAAGATGACATCAATAAAGTCTAAACTTCTTGGAACAATCCTTCTCTGTGTTTAATTGCTGGCTACTTTCCAAGAATAAACATTTGATTGGCAGTGCATAAAAGCTGTTCATGTGTTCCAACATCTACTCATCTACTGAGCCCATTTGCCCACTATCTTTAAAAGAAAAATAGAGCTGCTTCTGCTACTATTAGTACTACAGTGGCCATACAGATCAAGCCACTTCAGGTAGAAGAAAACAGTTCCGACATTTGTTAAGGGCAAACTTGAGTTTAAGCCAAAACACAAGGGTCTGGAGGAAAGAAATGACCGAACCATACCTGATTATATATAAACATACTCGAAAGTAGGACTGCCAGGGAGAATATCTGAATGCTGTAAGTGCCCTGTCAATGAAGAAATATATCAGTAAAGATTGTCTTAGGCATTAAGACAGAAAAAAAAGGTAACACATGGAAGCAGCATGCTCAATCAATTTTTAGGAATACTTGTTCCATTATATAAGCAAAATGCAATGGGGCTTATATAAATTCCAGCTGGTAATGATACTAAACCACTGATTAAAAGGAAACACAGAAACCAAATAGAGCACTTCATCAGTGTTCTTTGAGCTTAAGTTCATTGAGCAAACACTGCAGTCTTGTTTCCAACCTCTGCTCAATCAGAAAAATCAAAATGTAAAACCAAACATGAAAGTCAACAGACAGAAGCTTGCACTTTCCATGCTTATCCTAGTATTCTACATTGATGTATCCAGGAAAAACCCAAGACTTGCATGTTATTACAATCCCAATTTTCAATTTTCATGTATATGCACCATGGGATTTCGGAATTTAGCTCACCACATCAAAAGAAATAATTCTTTGCAAAAAGGGAAAAAAATGATTGGTTAAGCATTACCACAAGGTTCGGGACCAGAGTAAGGCGTAAATCCACTAACATGTGGTCTGGTAACTACAAGGACCAATCTATCATTACATAGTTGAATGTGGAAAAAAAATTAGCCTCAACAAACATGGAAAGAACTTCACGAGGATTATAAACATCTTCCCATGGAACAAAGAAACCAATAATGCAAAATTGCCTAGGCATGACAGCATTTTAAGCATGAGTAAATTTATCAGACGTCAAGAGCATAATTGCGCACATCAAGGATCAAAGAACCGTTACCAGGCAAAATCCCGTTCGGAGCCCGGTAAAGGTTCCCGGCCGATAACCGGAAATACCGGTGGAAAACCGAATGAAATTCATAAACCAAAATTTGAATTCAAATTTGTGGAGACCGGTAACCGGTCTGGTTACCGGGCGGTAACCGGAAAACCCGGTTGGAAAAACCGGTAAAACCGGAAAACAGAGAAAATGGATAATTAGCAATTGTTGAGTGTTTAATGAAGTAGCAATCCTCCAAGAGTTTGATGAAGTAGCAATTGCAAAAAACATAGTAGTCCTAACGTAGAGTAATGGATTGGTGGGCAGTTGGGCAGCTAGGATGGTGGACAGCTGGGCAACCATGTGGACACGTAAAGCTAGGATGGTGGGTAGCTGGGCAGTCATGTGGACACGTAAAGCTAGAATCTAGAATCTTCCATGGCCACTGCCATACCAGTATGCATTGTATAATACAACTATTCTATGGTTTTTCATTGGATAAAACACACCGTCTCTCACCTTGGCGTCCTAGCACCTTGCCTCGCATTGTCGCAGTGACAACATAGCTATCCATGTCAGGGATAGAAAAACCGGCCGGTTACCAGATTTACCGGCTGGGCTCGGGACAAAAAAACTGGTCAAAATCTTTAAAACTTGAATTTGAATTTTTGACTGCATAATGCTATTCTTAGGTTGGTTTAGGCCTTTTTATGCTAGATTACGTATTGAAACATGTCCATAAGAATTCATAAAAGCACTTAGTGACATATCCCCACACAACAAATCGAAGTAAGAGTTTTTAGAAGAAAATTCCAATATGCACTTAGTGACATATCACATATCCACACACTACAAAAGTTTGCACATATGCACACTTGAAAACATTCCATAAGAATTCATAAAAGCATGACATAGTAGCGTAAGCGCACTTGCAAATTTTTATGCAAAAAGATGATAGTATATGCAAATTTTTATGCAAAAAGATGATACTATATGCATAATACAAAAAAGACAAATCAAGACCGATTGTACTTGCTATGTATGGGTGTCTTGCTTCTCCTTTTTTGTATAGTTCATATGTGCTTCTTAAGGATTTTTAGGACCACTCTGTTTTTTGCAATTGCTACTTCATTAAACTCTTGGAGGATTGCTACTTCATTAAACACTCTACAATTGCTAATTACCCATTTTCTCTGTTTTCCGGTTTTTCCGGTTACCACCCGGTTACCGGTCTCCACAAATTTGAATTCAAATTTTGGTTTATGAATTTCATCCGGTTTTCCACCGGTATTTCCGGTTACCAGCCGGGAACCGTTACCGGGCTCCGAACAGGATTTTGCCCGGTAACGGTTCTTTGATCCTTGATCCATGTTAGTATTCAGGTCTATAAATAACAATATCTGTGTGATACCTGTCAGTATACATATTGTTTCTAAACTGGAATAATATGGTTACGGTTTAAACACTATTTGTACAAATCCTATCGTTTTTTTATGCCATAATGATGCCAGCAAGCAAGCTACCAGCACATCAGTAACTGCAGAGTAACATAAAATTGTACATGCATGCAAAAGATCACTACATTGTATAACTTGTGTGTGTGTGTGAGTGAATGAGTGATAGAGGGAGGGAGGGAGAGCGCAGTAGCACAAACATAGAATATTGCTTGATGCCCGATATTTGAAAGTAGCAAAGAAACATTAAATGCTTGTTGAAGAATAGCAGACAAGTTCCCATAAAAAAAGAATAGAAGACAAGTAAAAGAAACATGGCAACAATCTTTGAATAATTTGAGAATTTAAGAAGCCATGGAAATAAAGTGAGATCAACGAGATACTTCTTACCGTCTGATCATAGGCATCAATGCCCTCAGTGTCAAGTAGCAGAAGACTATATTCAGTTCCATCAAGTGCGGTTCTTTTTATTGGGGCACTCCACATCCAAAGGCCCTTGGTGCAGGGCCGATGGGTACCTGCTACTTGAAATCCACTGCTCCTTCCTAGAAGCTATAACAAACACAGAAATAAGCTACATTACTCTTTGACAGGATAATTAGTAAAAATATAGCAAAAATTCAGGTTAGACATTAAATTATCAAACTTACTCTAGAGCCAAGATATATCAAATGGCTACCTACAAAGTTTCAACCACAACTTATTGAGATTTGAAGGGCAGATTATTCTCCCAAAACTAGCAGTCTAGCACAAATGCCTATACAGCTCAATGTCAAAGGTACAAAGGTTATCCACAGTCATTTTACAAAGATGTACAATTACAATAAACCATGTCATCATACATCATTTTCCATAGAGGCACTTCTTGCTACTAGAACATAAATAACACTAAGATCAAAGACAAAGCCATCCATAATCTTCTTGTCTGATATTCTTGTCGATGTCCTTAATCCTCAGTTCCTCACCACTCCATTATCTAAATACGAATGTGTGGTTCATGTTCTGCTAGAGCAGAAACAATGTGACATAATCTTCGCAGAAAAATCCTCCGGAATATATATTGTAACTGTAATCACTCAGCCAGCAATCCACAGCACCCAAGATTGGCCATGAACAAGTCAATTGAGCACCAGTATAGCAGTAAGCACAATTTATCGTCAGGTAGGTGTCATTTTTGTCATGATTGTAGACACAACATTATATCAGAACAATTGGTCCTCTTTTAGCTTTTTAACAAAAATCACATGCTTCTAATATTCCAAACCTTCATCAGGCACCGCCTTGATCAACATCGATCCCCTCAGGAAAAAGGGTATTCAGGCGAATCCACACACACGTATATCATAACTTGTGTAATTTTCTCCTATCAACTGCATAACCCCAAAATAACGACATTTTAACCCCATTCCTACATATTTACCACAGTCACTATTTTGAACAATTTTATGTATGTAATTGATTCTATTCAGACCAGAGCAAGAGGGCCAAGCGACGAGGAACCTGGTTAAGGATGAAGCTCTTGCCCTGGCGCGCGCGGCCGCAGACGGAGACGACCCGGACGGGGCCCTTGACGATCTGCAGCGCCGACACCGCCTCCGGGT
This sequence comes from Phyllostachys edulis, assembly GCA_036346405.1. NCBI lineage: Eukaryota > Viridiplantae > Streptophyta > Magnoliopsida > Poales > Poaceae > Phyllostachys > Phyllostachys edulis. The sequence goes on from CM070548.1 coordinate 33,863,114, forward strand.
CCATCCGGAACCTGCCCCGCTCGTCGCAGTACACCAGCCGCAGTGGCCGCCCCCCTCCCCCTCCCGCTGCGAAGGGCGACCGAGGCGAGGAGGCGGACGACGGGATCCACGGCGAGCCGGGGGCCGGCCCCGACGGAGACAGCGACGCCTCGCCGTCGCCGCCGCCACGGCCACGGCTCCGGTCCCGCTCCTTGGACGCGGAGCCCCGGAGTCCTAGCATCTGCATCATCGTGGCCTCGCGGGGGGTCTTCTGTAGGGTTTGGGGTTTGGGCGATCTTGGAGGGGTTGGGGTTGGGGATGGTGGTGGCCTCGCTTCCCCAGGAGAGGCAGGGGAGCCTCGACTCCGAGGGGTTTCCTTTTCTTTCGTTTCCGTGAGGCCGGTTGCCTTTTTCGTTGGGAGGGAGGGGGACGGTTCGGTCTCTCCGGTCGCTTGTGAGGGAAATGATTTTTGCCTGTGCGTGCCTTTCGCCTTTGTTTACCCGGCTCTCGCTACGCTGTGCTGCCACTATATTGTCATCATGTCATGGCCTCCTTTTCACTTAAACTTTGAAGTGTGCTGCCGCCGGGTTTCTTCTCTTCTTCTTTTTTCATTTATCAATTGGGTTTGGTTTTTTCTTGGTAGCTTTAGGGCATGTAAAACACGATACCCTAGGTGGTAGCTTCGCATGGCCAGCTAAACTTGGATGCTACCGTGGTCCATGGAGGCAAGGTGAGTGCTTGCACTGCGTGGTCTAGAGAAGGAAAAGGAATTGCACCTTGTCATGTAGCAAAATCGCACTAGGTATATAGGAGGAAGACAACGGCGCACTTAAGTTAATGACGGTCATGACCAAGAAGACAATGGCCACAGTGGCACCAGGATATGGAAAAGTAGGGTGGGTGGCTAATAGATGGGTTCCTAGTCTTTAATAGGTTTTCTACTTCAAAGGTTTTTATGTAAAATTTTAGACTGAAGTAATAAAAAGAAAGAAAGCAGGGCTAAAATGAAAAGACTAAAGGGTTAAAATGCAAAGTTGTTTGTGAGGCCATTTGAGATTACCATCACCGGGTGGGTGGAAGTTTGAATAGTGTCTTAAGTGGCTTATGCCTAGGTAGATGATGAAACCACCACTTAAGACTACCATGCATTGCACATACCGCCTATAAATTGTTCCTAAAGTACATGCCCTTATAAATTGTTCCTAAAGTTCAATACATGATTTTTAAATTTTTCTAAACACACATTGCCTACCCTACCGTCTAATAAAAGTGTAAACTATATCAATGGCTTTTAATTGGCATGACACCGGTGAGTGGTTGTAAAGTTAATAACTTTGTTATATGTCAATTAAAAACTTAAAGTTTATGTTTTGGGAAATTTGATTATTTGCCACTACTAAAGATGTACAATTCAAGATTTGCCACTCACATGTCTATAACATGTAGCCTCAGGACAGGACAACCTTAGGAATTAAAGTGTGTCTGACCGAGCCAGCCGATGCTGAAGGGGTTCATGACACCCACAGAAGTTACTCGCCTATCTAGGCTAATCGGGCGCTAGACCCTTTGACGTACTAGCATCAGCGCCAGCAGCCACCGTACCGGACGAGGCTAGGGGTCATTCGTGAGGTACGCCCGAAGAAGGCCGACGACTAGATGTATCACTGATCTTATGTAAATATTAATTTGTGTACGACTTACATTGTGCTTGTGTCGGGTTTACAACCTTATTTGTTGTTATTGTGTGTACAACTAACCTTGTGCCCTAGTTAGCGTCCAGACACCCCCAAAACATCGTATAGACCAAATAAACGTGTACACCCCACCTTCGTTCTAGCCTTTAGCACCGAAATGACATATTGATGCCAGCGGCTACTCACACCGAATGACCACGCCATGTCACATTTTCAGACCGAATTGACCACACTCTGTCATGCTACCTTTTCATACCGAAATGACAATCCGCACCGGATTTTCTTAGTTAGCACACATTACTCACCAGTCATGCCGCCTTTTCAGACCCAAATTGACCACACCTGTCATGCCACCTTTTTATACCGAAATGACAACCTACACCAGCATTTCTAAGTGAGTAGACATCACTTAAAGATTTCCTCATGGACGTGAGCGCATTGTCATTCTCCATAATTTACCTCTTCATCACTACACCCTAGCCTCTTATAAAACCGGGGTACACTCCACCACCACAGCTAACACAACACTTGAACTAATTTCGCACAAAAGGGACAAAGGAGGGAGAAGAAAGGTAGAGAAGATTAGTACGTTGGGCTTGAAGATGTCAGGCTATGAGGAGATGATGCGGAAGCAGAAGTGGCTTGCCGGGAAGGTAGGAACCTACCTGCATCGTTCCATCAAGGATGCACCTGTACCATCAGACTTTCCACGTCCCTAGTGCAACTGTAGTAACTCGGCACATATCTTTCAGTCGACACACCTGTAGACCGCCGCCCGGGCACACTACACATGCTCGGATATCCGCGTAAGAGAATCTCACTCACACATCATTTTTTCCCATTGGATGTTGCATTTCATATATTGCTAACTTTATCTGTACATAATGGTAGCCGTCGGAGCGTTGCTATTTCTTCCAATGGATCGACGGCCCGAAAAAGTACGATATGGCATTCATCCAAAAGAAGTACATGTTGAACTACGTAGTGCCACCCGATAACTTCACCCGTTGGAAACCTCACTCGATCAAGAGCGGGGAAGACAAGGCAAAGGCAGCGATGCTCCGTAAGGAACCAGGGTGGTGCACTACTACAGAGAAGGCTATACTAGACACCTCATCTTAGACAGTTCCCCATAATCCGTCAGTGTTGTAATTATCACAGACGGTTTTACAAGCGCGACTATCTATGTTACTAGCGATGGCTAGAACCGTCTGTGATAATTCACAGACGGTTCTTAACAAGAACTATCTGTGATAATTGCAGACGTCGTAGATGGTTTTTAATTAGAACCGTCTGTGATAATTCACAAACGGTTCTTGATAAGCACCGTCTGTGATAATTGCAGATGTCACAGACGGTTTTAAATCCGAACCATCTATGATAATTCACAGACAATTCTTAATAAGAACTGTTTGTGATAATTTTGTATCAAAGGCGATTTGTGGTTGGAAGTGTCTGTGATATGTATCTCTTAAATGCATCAATGCCGCTTTGGCTTCCCGATGTGTCTCTTCATCTCACACGCCGAATTTATTCCTTGTTTTATAAAAATGATCAACCACCACCGAAGATAAATCCCCCACATCGCTCTACTCTCAAGCACTAATGAATATAATTTTAAAGAAATAGCTCCCTACTCTTTTTCCTTGTCGCCGGCATTGATGGCCTAGCTGGCCATCCTGTACAAGCACCTCCCCGACCGTACGCTAGCGGATGCTGCGGAAGGACATTGTGCCAACAGTGTCCCCCTCCTCTGCCCGAGGTTATGCCGGAGCATGTGATGGCCACCTTCCGCCGTCCTGACATCCTCCTCTGCCACGTCTTCCGGGTGGTCTCCCTCTTCCGGCGAGCTAACCTTGCCATCAACGTGGTCCTCCAGAACGACATTGCATGCCTCCAGGAGGCTTACCGTCGATTCGAAGCCTACATCGAGGTAACGGTCGATCGGGTCTACCAAGGTGAGACACCTCGAGCAAGGGAAAAGAGCCTCTGGACGTATTTCGACTTGGTTCTTGAGTCAGAGCGTCTTTGGGCAACTCTCGAACGATCGCGTCAACGGGTGGACGTGTTTCGGGCTACCTGCGCTGATCTTGAACCCCTTTGATGCCGACGAAGTTGCCTACATAGTTTTGAAGACGGAGATAGCAGGCTACTTGGGCCGCTATAAAAACTTGATCTTTTTAATTTCTACGTTGTTAAAAATGTTTTGTAAGAAGCGACTACCCATGTTGTTTGGCCATATATAAATACAAAAAAATCCAGTTTGGAGTTGAAGTTATTGTCTATGTTGAACATGTTTACTGAATATCGTGTTTATCTTACTGTCTTCTATGTAAACGGTCTCGGTGTAATGACATGACGGCATTACTGACAGGTGAGAAACAAGTCATACATATTTACTCCAAAGGCTAGCCAAAAAACCAAATATTTTTTAGCTATAGAAGGAACTATCGCAAGCGGTTTAGTGGAACAAACCGTCCGTGGTATGTATCATAGACGGTTCTAAAATAGAACCGTCTGTGATATGGTCGCATATTACAGACTGTTTTTAAAATAGAACCGTCTATGATATAATCGTATATCACATACGGTTATATTACGGAACCATTTGTGGTACTTATCACAGACGGTTCTATTCCAGAACCGTTTGTGATAATTTATTGATGGTTCTTAACAAGTGTTTATGATATGTACTCTATTATTAAATACCCAGCCCATCCCGACAGATCTATCTGTAGTGAGCCCTAAAGGCATTCTATTACATAACGAGAGCATATGAACGAAATATGATACTATAGAGCTTTTCAAAAGTTTGAGCTGAAATTCCGGAGTAATCGCACCCTTTACTTTATCAAGCTATTGGAATTGGCTGGAACTTTCTATACCGCGGATTTGGGGCGTTTGGTGAAAGCATACCACATATTTGCAATTGTGCTTATAGATCTATTTGTTCTTGGTGATATAAGGCTAGTATTTGCTTCTAATTATATGCATTATAATCAAGAGAGATGATAGCTAGGTTTAGATCTAGCTTGGTAGTTTTCTCCAATTTAAGAATGGGTCTCACCACTCCTAGTCTACTTCAATATATTCTTGCCATATATATACATATACATATATGTATATGTATATATATATATATATATATACATATACATATACATATACGTATATGTATACATATATATACATATATATATACGTATATGTATATATATATACATACATACATATATATATATATATATATATATATATACACATATATGTATACATAGACATATACGTATATGTATATATATATATACATATACGTATATGTCTATGTATACATATACGTATATGTCTATGTATATGTGTGTATATATATATATATGTATATATGTATATATATATGTATATATATATATATATATATATACGTATACGTATATGTATATATATATGTGTGTGTGTATATATATATATATATATATATATAAACACACACACTAGAGTATGTACTCTCACTTCTAATATACAACTTAATGCACATATTATACTTCTTAATCATTTTAAGATACTTAAATATCAATTATAAGACACTCCAATACGATTTGATTGAAAAAATTTCATTGGAGCCCTTTGTTTTTTTGCTATATACCCTTTTTCATATATAAAAGAAGTATATACACAAAGTTTGCTATAAAAAGTGGAATTTAATGAAATTTTTCATGGAACTCGCTTTGGGGTATCTTATAATCATTATTGGAGTATGCACAAATAGATAAAGAGGTACCATCATACGATTTTAAGTGGTATATGAGAGGTGAGAGTACGTACTTCCAAGAGTACCATACCATGAATAGTATGTAGCTAGCTACTTTAGATGGACAATTTAAAGTGAATGATATGTGTAAATGTAATGGCTAGCTAGCTATAGGAGAATTAATCTAATTTAACACTAATTTGTTACATGCGTAGCGTAGATGGACAGAAGCTGGATGTACATTGAGAACCATGTGTGTGAAGAATGCATTGATGGCGTGTCTGCTTTTAGAAGAGCTGCCGAGCAGGATATGTTGAAGAAGGGGATGAAATTTATGTATTGTCCATGCATTGATTGTGATAATCTGAAGATGTTTACCAACTTAGCACAGATCGAAGCGCACTTGATTCGAAGGGGTTTCAAAAAGGGGTATCTATGTTGGACCAATCACGGTGAAGAGCAAATTATACAAGAAGGTAGTAACATCGTAGAGAGAGACAACAATATGCCGGATGTGGACTGTGCTTTTGTAACATTCTGATTTTCTAAATCCTTTTTAAAATGTGTAAAATAAATTAAAGCTATTTTATTTTAACGAGAATTCCAAGTTTGGTTCGGTTGGAGAGGTTTGAGTTATTGATACCTCCGTTTGGTATGCTCAGTAGACTTCCCTTTAGCATATCTCCTTTGGATATGTAGGTTTAGACCCTCTTTGTGGCCTAGACCTCCCCAGGGGTTCTTAAGGTTAGACCTCCCTTGAGGCTTGGACATTTTCTCGTCTGGAGGTACCCTTATGTCCTGGCCGACCTCTTTGAGTTTGGTCACTTTGGACCTCTTTGTTGGTTCGAATCTCTTTGGAATCAGACCTCTTTTCTGTTTAGACTTCTCTTAAGTCTAAACCTCTTGTTGCATGGGCACCTTTCTAGGCCCAGACCTCTTTTTCATTCGGACCTCCTTGTATTCCAGTGGACTTCTTATATACTTTCGAACCTTACTAACTCATTTGAACCCCCTTGATATTTCTTCTTGGCCGAAAGGACCTCCCTAGGGTTGTTTTGATCCTTGCGAACTCCTGTTGGACCTCCTGTCGTGGATTTCTTCCCTAGGACCTCTCTTTCTTGGAACCCCTCAGCATGGACCTCTCTTTCATTTGGATCTGGCGGTTCAGACCTCTTCCCATCCCCTATCCAAAGGTCCCGATCTACCCGTGCATTATGTCCCTCTGTGGCAAGGTTATGAAAATCGGTTCTAGTCGGCGACTAGGCGCCGACTACGCGCTAGTCGTCCCTCTCCCGCTGCGTTTTGCCCCAAGGCGGACCTCTAGTCGGGACCAGCGCCTCGGCGGTCCAACGCGGGTCTCGGCGGTCCTCCGCGGGTGCTCGGCGGCGCTAAGCGGCGGCCGGCGGCGGCGCCGAGGCGAGCATAAGAAGACAACAACGCCCGACCACGTTGCGATGCTAGGGTTCGGCCTTCCCGCCGCCGAAGTCGAACTTCGCCCGGCTCTCGTCCTACTCGGGTTCCTCCCATCCTACTCCGGTGCCTCGGCGAGGTCGTGCGTCTCCGACTTCGGCCTTGTGTTGCCCGTCGACCCGCTCCACGTCTTCTTTGTTGCCGCCTCCTCCGCCGAGATCGACCCCTAAGGTAAACAATCCGCAATTGCCAATTAGCGATTGCCCATCGTCTCTTCCGTACTAATGGCTCGCTCGTTGGCTCTAGGTGCTCATGGAAATCAAAGACGCGGTCGAGGGCGAGGCGGCAAGAAGCGGAAGGCGTGTGGATCGAGATCGGCGATGAGGGCGAGAGTGAGAGAGCGCGGCGGTGGCAGCGAGGGAGCACCATCACGAGCGCGCGTTCAGCGAGCTCAACGGCCACGCTCGGGAGTTGCCCCGCCTCCGCGGGCGGTGGTGGTGAAGAAGCTGCATGAGCGAAAATATCCGAGCAGCGAAATTGTCTGCGATTATCTTATGCACTTGCGGCGAGGACCAATCCAAGTTTGAAGAGCGCCTCGATCACCGAATCTCTTGCAACACGGATTTCTCGAAGAAATGGTTCCTCTTCGAGGATAGCAAGTCGAGAAGCAACACTTGATGATAGCCAAGTAAATGAAGTGGAATCGGACCTAAGAGAGACCCATTCACTAAATTATGAGGTTTGGTTGAACCCTTCTCTCTTCAAGGAAGATAGGCCATTTTGCTTATTTGCTCACCGTTAGATTTATTTGGTTATGTAACAGAAGCGGGCATTGCTAGGTAGATTGGAACATCGAGAGGAAACTTTGATGCAAAGATTGCAAGTTCTTGAGGAATTGATATAAGAAGCACGAAACCGCGAATGACCGGTGCTATTCTTTGAAAGTGTAAAGCCTAGTGGACCTCCACGTTAAATCAAGAAGGAAAGCCTCACAAGTGAATGGAATGCTAATGCATATGTCAATGCATTACGTAAGTTTGCTTATAGAGGCCATATTGCTTAAAGCAAAGTCTTTGGAAGGTCTTGGTAGAGTGACAGTACTAAGCGAATTTTTCTTTCTAGCTATGTGTTCTCTTGTTTTATACTTAAGCATTGTCATCTGAAATTTGGATAGTAGCTCCAGAAGCTTTGCAAAAACACTGTTCTAATAATCTAATGTACATGGGCTTAGTTTCCTAGTATTTTAAGATTAAACAGAAACTGAAACATATGTATTGGACAAAGCCAAACTGTTGTGCTAATTAAAAAGGGGTTATCTTTATATTGATAATTTCTGCATCTGGGAGAGCTCTGTCACATCCAATCCGAATTTCACTTAGACTTATGTTATCTTGACATGGCAGATGCTGCAGAAGAATGTAGAATCATCATAGACATTGTAGAGTCTGCATGGCCATAAGGTAGATGGCTTATTATACTCAAACAACACAACACAGTTCAGGTAATGATTAACATTAGATCCAGAATACGAACCTCGTAACATTGTTCTTTTTAGGTAAAGGGCGAAAGAATATCATAGTAAAAGTTATCGCACCAATTTCCATAAGTGTGCTGCTGTCTGCTGATACTTGTATGTGCATGCCTTGTATGTGTCTGCAAGTTTAAAGGTAGTGCAAAGATTTTAAGTATTTTCAAGCAATTCCAAACACTTGTCATCACTTGCTTACTCATACTTCATATTGTCATTGTGACCTTGTTAAGAAAACAACAATGGTGTAGGTAAACAGAATAGTCGCAAGAGATTGATGATCGGGGATGCGAGCATTAGTGTTGAACTTGGAGACCATGAACTTCCATTTATTGATTTTGAGGAAATAGTCACTGCAACAAACAATTTCTCTATGTCTAACCTGCTTGGACAAGGTGGCTTTGGCAAAGTTTACAAGGTAAGAAGAAAGACCTACAACGTGTTGCCCCGATTATACCGAATTATTGATTTTTTAACCATTTTACGTTGTTATTCTAAAACAGAATCATAATGCATCATAACCTTAATTTTCTCCCGATTGAAATAATGCAGGGAATATCATAATAGATGTATAAAATGTGTGATGTGTGGCTGCATATGTTTCATACTTTCATTCATTCATCAATCATTCATACATTCTCTCACACAATACTACAATAGCAAAATAACTCATCATTAATTAAATGTACATGTTTACATCAAGCTTTTGGAGGGGAGATAATATACATGACTACATCAAATTGCCCATGTCTTGCTTCTTCAGGTAATTTTCCTTCTATCTTGCATTCTTGCTCAATTTTGATGCCTGATGCTTGCTCAATTCATCATATTATTCATATTGTGGGCTTATCTGCACCGTAGCCAAGTCGACCGCCTGGGCACCGCCTAGTCGCCGCCTAGACGCCGCCTAGTCCGCCTAGGCGCTAGGCCCCAGGCCACCGCCCGCCTAGCGCCTAGCGCTTTCTTGAACCTTGCTCTGTGGACCTCTCTTTGTTTTGAATCTAACGGTTTGGACCTCCCCTTACTTTGAATACAAAGGCCCAGACCTCCCCGACACGTTTGATCTTGGCTGTTGGACCTCCCTTTTGGAGATCCAACCGCCCGGACCTCAACTTGCCTTTAATCTCAACCGCAGGACCTTGTTGTAATTCTTTGGACCTCTTGTCCAAGACCTCTCTATGACCTTTTAAACTGGCTTTGGACCTCCTCATGACGACCTCCCTTGAAGAGACCACGACCGTCAGGGACCTCCCCATGTTCGGACCTCCTTTGTGTGTCCGGACCTCCTCAACCTTTAGACCTTCTTGTCCTTTGGGCTTAAGACCTCCTAAGCCTCTCGGACCTCCTCAAGGACCTCCTCTGCATGGGCAAGACCTCCCCTCTTGACCCATTGTTTCTAAGTTGACTGGCTCCACTCACGGACTTGGTCATTCTCATTTCCTCATACGAAAATATCTTGGGCATTTAATGCATGTCTTGTCACATTAAATGCATCCACATACGTGGTAATTACTTTGAATTGGGTCACTTAGCTGTACCCTGACATTTTTCTTAGTCCCTTCCCAAAGCAACATAAGCTGTCCTTCCTCGTACTTTTTAACCAGGGTGGTAGTGACACCTGCTCTGCCACTCACCTATCTTTGACCTATTTCTATACTTATCCTTGACATATGTATTTCTAGTTTTCTTCACCACCCTGACTACAATTGGACCAAGAAATTCTACCACATCACCTTTCTCTACACTCTGCTATCTTGGCTCTCGTTCAGTGGCTCCCAGGGAAGATCTTGCTGCTCACGATCTCCCTTCCATCTATTGTTCTTCCTTGTCCCTGGTAAGTCCTCTGGTGGTCCGCTTCACTCTTAATTCTTGCCACGGTATTGAGCTGGTCGTGTCCTTCACAGGACCTCCTCTGGTGGACTCCTTCTGGACTTCTATGGCTTTTATTTGAGAACCTCCTCCCTAGTCTTTGCGCAAGAACCATGGCTCAGGACCTCTTTGCCTATTGCTTAAGTCACTCCCTTGGGGTCTTTTGTTAAAGACCACCCTTCTCTGGTAAGCTTAGACCTCTTCTATAAGAATCTGTTCTAAAGTATGGACCTCTCTTGTTGGTTAAAATTTGGACTCCCTTTGGGGTCCCCTCGGTTTTCTTGTTGATCTCAGTTGGATCTTTATTTGAGTCTTATTTGAATTTGCTCTTTTACGTGTAGATTGCGAAGACTCGAGTCCGAGGGTTTCAAGAGGAAGAATCTCAGGATAGTGAGCAAGGCAAGTTGCACTCTTGATCATATTGCACCCAATAATTCAATCTATTTATGTTCAATTTCAAAGTTTAATGCATGCCTATCTTTACCCAGTTATTTCAATACCTGTTTTAAATTCATAGTTATACCTACTTCCTTGGTATGGCCACTGTTGACTTTGGACTGAACTCATTGTCACCTTTAGATCAAACTTGGGTCATGCAATAGTGTGAACCAAAACCATTTGAAAAACTGGTGCTTAGTCAAGCTTAGACCAAAAGTATTGATTTGGGGAAATCTTTACCAACATAACCAAATATTGCTTAAAATGTTTTTACCATGACATTGGGTTGTCATGGAAGGATGAAAAATGTTCTTTGGGGAAGCAAGGAAAATGAAAATGGATTGGGACTGGGGCGAATTGGTTGGCTTGGTTGGTGCAAGTTTATGCACGGGATCGTGCCTTTATGGTAGATCGATGCCCTTGGGTTTGTGGAAGTCGCCCTAGTCATGTGAGGACCGGTCTTTGAGTGACCAATGCCATGCCTATAATGGGCTATGCCACAATCGTGCAACCACATGTCTCCAGAATGGGGCGTGGGACCTGGCTGAGTAATTTGCAGAACTCTACCATATGCTGCTCCATTGGAGGTGTGGGAGGTCTTGTATGGCTAATGGTCTTTGATGACCTACTGTTCCCACTGGTGCAAAAGGGGGCTTTCCGCCGGATTGCGATCCATAGGAAAGTGAAACCTTAGCAAGGAAAGGCTGTGGTGGAGCAATGCATTGTAAAGGCCTTGTCATGAGCTCTAGATCTCTTACCTTTGGTAGTGAGAGGTGGCATTGACGAGTGCCGGACAAACTAGAGTACTCATGTCGTGTGGGTAAAGTGCACAACCTCTGCAGAGTTAAATCTATTCGAATAGCCGTGTCCACGGTCATAGACGTGCTGGCAAAGGCTACTCAGAGTTAGATGTTGATTTTGGGGATTTCCAGAAATGTTTTCAAATCTGTTTTGGGATTGCTATCCCATGGGTTTGGGCAGGGAGCCTGTTGTCAGGAGGGTATCCTTCACCAACTCGTTGATGAATGTTATCAAACTGAAAAATTGCTTTGACAAAATGAATTTCATCTATTTAAAGACATGCTTTGGAACTTAGTAATGGTAGTTGAAAGAAAATTGGCCTTGTGCAAATTAACCATAATATGCCATCCTTTGACTATCCATATATGCATGTCATTTTGCTAATCCACGGGTGTAACTTGCGAGCACGGTTGTTGTGCTCACTCTTGCTCATTGCAATCTTTACCAGGAGAAGACATTGGTAGTGATGAAGATCAAAGCGACTAGGTTGTGCCTTCCAGTCAGTTGCCTGTGGCGTGCTGATGGAAATGTTGCTCTTTTGCTCTTTTGTGTTCATGTTGGGCCCAAGGCCACCTTGTAAACAACTCTGTAGATATTTTGCTTAAATAAAGATACGATCTGGATGTCACCACCATTGTATTATTTCTGTGAAGAGCTAGCCATGATCCTTGGGACTAGCTCGGGATTCACAGGAACTTGGGAGCAAGCTCGGTCCTCCATGTCCTCACCAGGAAGGAACACGTGAGGTTACAGGTGGTCTTGGACCTCCACGACCACCTTGTTTTTCCCCCGGTTTGGCCGTGGCAGTCATTAGGCGCTCCTGGCTCCAAGACCCTCTCGGGTCGGGTTCTCTGGGCGTCCGGGAGGTCTGCGGATCTCCCGAGAGGTCTTGGGGAACTGCCCGAGAGGTCCTTTGTGGACCTCTTGAGAGGTCCTGATGGACTTTCCAGAAGGTCTTGGAGGACCTCTCGGGTGCCCTAGAGGTGGGTCGTTACAGCTTTCGAAGAGGATATGTCGCATAACAACAATCTGGATCAGATGTTACGCGATGCAGAAGGGAACTATAGTGAGAGAGAGTTTGATAAATTCAAGAGCTTGATGGAGGACTTAGAGAAACCTTTATTCTCGGGCTGCAAACCGAAATACACAAGATTGTCATCTGTGCTAGAACTGCTAAAATTGAAGGTAGGTAATGGTTGGTACGACAAGAGTTTCACAGCGTTGTTAGGTCTCCTAGCGGATATCCTTCCGGAGGGAAACGTGTTGCCCAGAACGACCTACCAAGCTAAGAAGGTTCTTTGTCTATTGGGAATAGAAGTAGAAAGAATACATGCATGTCCGAACGATTGTATCATCTACCGTAAAAAGCATACAAACATGCATGTATGTCCGGTGTACAAAGCATCTTGATACAAAGCGTAAGTATCACTCTGATGACGGCGAGGGCATCGAGGTGAAGCAAGGATCTCTTGCTAAGGTGTTATGGTATCTACCTGCAATTCTCCATTTGAATTGTTTATTTGCGAACCGAAATGATGCAAGATTGCTACATAGGCACTCGGAGGAGCGTAAGAAAGATGGAAAGCTAAGACACCCTACTAATTCTGCTAGTGGAGAAACTTTGATAGGAGCTTTGAAGACTTCGGTGCAGAACCGAGGAATATAAGGTTTGGGTTGAGTACAGATGGAATGAATCCTTTCTCTAAGATGAGCAACCGACATAGCACCTAGCCCGTGAATCTATGTATGTACAACTTTCCTCCTTAGCTGTGTATGAAGCGGAAGTACATTTTGATATCACTACTTATCCAAGGGCTGAAGCAACCTAGGAACGATATTGATGTGTACCTAGAACCATTGCTGGAAGATCTTTTGACATTGTGGAACGAAGGGGTACATGTATGGGATGTGTACAAACGAGAAAACTTCACTTTATGCGCTATGTTATTCTGCACCATCAATGATTTTTCCTACCCTTGGTAACCTATCGGGGTTTAGTACAAAAGGAGCCAAAGCCTATCCGCACCACTACTTAGATGATACTGAGAGTGTGTGGCTGAAAACTCGCACAAAACTGTGTACATGCGTCACCATAGGTTCCTTCCCAAGTATCACCCATACCGCAAGATGAAGAAATAATTCAACAAAAATAAGGAGGACGGTTCAGCTCCAAGGGCTTTTAGAGGGAAAGAGGTCTATGATATAGTTAAGGATATCGATGTTGTGCTTAGAAAGGGACGTAAATTGAGAACCTGTCAGAAGAACATTTGGAAGAAGCGATCAAATTTTTAGGACTTACCTTATTGGGAGCACTTTGAAGTTCGCCACTGCATCGACATCATGCATGTGGAGAAGAATGTACGTGATATCTTGATTGGTCTCTTACTGAATATTCGTGACAAAACAAAGGATGGTGTCAACGCATGGCGTGACTTGGTTGACATGAACATAAGGATCGAGTTAGCACCGAAAGAGACTGATAAAGGCCGAACGTACCTTCCCCCAGCTTGCTACACTATGTCCAAGGCACAGGGAAATAAACTGTGCCAGAGTTTACATGGTGTGAAAGTTTTGTTCGGTTACTCCGCTAGTATGAAGAAACTTGTTTCTATGGAAGATTTGAAATTAATTGGTATGAAGTCTCATGATTGTCATGTGCTGATGACACAAATGCTTCCTGTTACAATTAGAAGTATTTTGTCAAACAAGGTCCGAGTGGCAATTATAAAGCTGTGTTATTTCTTTAGCTCAATTGCTCAGAAGGTCATTGATCCCGATGGACTAAATGCTCTACATGCTAAGGTGGTGACGACTCTATGTCATCTTGAGATGTATTTTTTGTGTCATTTTTTGATATTATGGTCCATCTCATTGTTCACCTTGTGAAAGAGATAAAGATACATGGCCCTGTGTTCCTACGTCATATGTACCCGTTCGAGAGGTACATGGGAATTCTCAAGTCCTATGTACAGAATCGATCTCGGCTGGAGAGCAACATCATCGAAGGTTATACAATTGAACAGGTCATTGAGTTCTGTGTCGACTACATGGCTCAGGTGGAACCGATAGGTATGCCTCTATCTCGTCATGAGGAGAGGCTAGAGGGTATCGGGACCATCGAAAGGAAAGCAATCACTCTTGATCTGGATACATACGCTCAAGCCCATTTTACGGTCTTGCAACACATGACCAAAGTGTCCCCGTACATCGACGAGCACAAAGACATGGTACGTTAACAGAATCCAGGCCGGTCGGAGATTTGGATCATGAGAGAACACAACCGTCAGTTCAACGAATGGTTAAAGGTGTGATTCACTGGGAAGTCATCAAGTGATGATATGTTGCGATGGTTGGCAAAAGGCCAAAATTTACAATTATGACATGTCAAGGATACGACATAAATGGGTACACATTTTATATGACAACTTAGGATAGAAAGAGCACAATCCAGAACAACGGTGTCCGCATAGATGCGTTTCACGAGTAGTTCAATACAGCTGGGCCAAACATAATGAAACGTGGGTTGAGCTCCTACTATGGGTTCGTAGAGGAGATTTGAGAGCTCGACTACGTACTTTTCAAGATCCCCCTGTTTCGGTCCCATTGGGTCAAACTTCCACAGGGTGTGAAGGTCAGCATATGGTGTTACTATTGTGGACCTCGAACATGTCGGATACAAGGACGAACCATTCGTACTTGTTAAGCAAGTTATTCAAGTTTTTTTTGATGTAACAGACGGCAAATAAGAACCGCCACGTAGTTCTTCATAGAAAAAGAAGGATTGTCAGAGTTGAGAATATCATGGATGAGGAAGAGTACAATCAATTTGACGAGTTGCGCCCTTTCGGAGATGGCATCATGCTCGAGGAAGAACCCAGTAAGGAAGCTAGCTATATGTACGTCAATCATTGTGAAGAGCTATTTTTTTAAAAGGAAATAGCCAAGTGGAATGATCCAACACGGTGAACACCTATTTGGAAATTGTTCCATTGTAATCAAGAAACTTGGCATGTAATTAAGAAATTATCCCATTGTAATTGATTTATTAATTAAGAAATTATTCCATCTGTGATTGTATCTGCTTTCTTGTTTTTAGAGGGCGTGGCTAGCATTTCCTGAGGCTAGTCGAAAAACAGAATATTTTTTTAGCTATAGAAGGAACTATCACATGCAGTTTAGTGGAACAAACCGTCTGTGATATGTATCACAAACGATTTTAAAATAGATCCGTCTGTGATATGGTCGCATATCACAGATGATTATATTATAGAACCATCTGTGATACTTATCACAGATGGTTCTCGAATAGAACCGTATGGGGTATAGAATATCATAGACGGTTCTTTAAGAGAACCGTCTGTGATACCCTTTATTAGTAGGGCCTCACTAGGGTTTGCGCCCTTACTCCTCACTCGCCTGTCCCCCTCCCTAGTGCCTTTACTCCTCACTTGCCCATCCCCCTCCCCACCCTAGCGCCCCCAACCTCAAGCTGCCCCCCCGACCTCGATGCAGCCACCCCCAACCATGACGTCTGGCCCCAAGGTCACGCCAGAATCGCCAAGCCCCCTCAAAGACGGCAACTCAAGATCGCCATGCATAGCCGAATCCCTACCAGGGTACATCTCAACTGGATATATGCATCACATGGAGGTCTGGAATTTTGCTTTTGTTGTAGCGTAGTGCTGGGGTTGGTTGATTGCTTTTCTATGTGGGTTATTTTGATCGGTGGAGGAAGGAGTGGGGATATTGATGCTGAGTATTGAGTACAAACCACAAAAGTTTGAATTTTTAAATTCCTCACCTTGCTATGTATCATTTTCCGTTGATAGTAGCTTAGGTTAGGTTAAACAGAGGTGTGATTTTCCTAACTTCATTGCTAACTAAGACTTTAGATTTAGGGAGACAATAATGTGCTATTTGATTAATTCACAATCTCTTCTTGTGGTTTTGCCAAGCAAGTAAGTAGAATAACATTGTAAAATTGGAACTTTGAATAAGTGGATGGTGGTGAGCTTCAGGAATTTTCACCAACTAATTGGTTGATGACCTGATGTGAGCTTTGGATTTATTTTTTTTTGCTTGGTTGTTTATTAATTGAAAAAGTCTACTGAAGTGCTGATTGATGTGGCATGGTTGTTTCTTAATCACTTTTGAATGTTGCACTACAGGGCAACTTATTTCTATGCAAACTAGGTTCATGGAATTAGGTCAATGCAATTATTCTGCAAAAATACTTGATGCATTTGTAACATTTTGATATGTTAGTCTAGTGATGAATGATGATCATTTCAAATTTTTCTTAAAGACATGATCACTTCATTTTTATGTTACAAAGTTTATTGTGGGGAGGGCATATGTTGATTTCTTCCTATGTTGAGTTGCATTACATTCCTAGTTTTAGACAAAAAAATTTCCAATCAAGAAAAATTCCTTTTGTCTTTTGCTGAGATAGCAAGTAAGCAAGATGGCGTCCGCATAGTCTTCACTGCCATCATCGACGTCGCCGAATACGTTTGGCGCTCTAATGAAAGGGGTACCTAAACGAGATGGCAGAGGAATATCGAAAAGGCCTAGGGCCGAATGACCATCATGGAGGTTACTCCCGTTGGGGTCCCTCTGCATCCCAAGAAAGCAGCGGTAGCATTCCGGACCACCTGTGGGATAGTTGCAAGGGAACGGGTCCCTATCTCCACACCAAGCTGGAAGTCTCTGACAAGAGAAGAGAAAGAGCAACTGTGGGATGAAATTCCAAGGTCGTTCAAGATCCCAACAGAAGTCCAGGGACCCGTGCGACGGCAGGCGTTCCTCGCGATGGGAAAAGCGTGGAAGACCTTCAAGAGCACGTTTGTCACAGAGTACGTGGACAAGGATTAGACGGCCTTCACGAAGTATCTTTTCGTGTCGCCGGATACATCGGACGCCTTTGTGCGGATAAAGACGACGACCGAATTTCAGGAGCAAAGTGCGGCGCACAAGGCTATCCAGACACAAAACACTCACCCCCACAGACTCAGCACCGCTGGGTACGCGGGTAAAATCCCGCAATGCAGGAGGGAGGACGAGGATGCAATCCGGTCGGAGACCTCCCCGCCATTTGCCGGGATCACAGATGAGCGCGCTCGAAACTGGTTAAGAGCGAGGTCATCAACCACGTCTTTGGGTGCCATCTCTTTCATAAACCCGGCAGACGGGGAAGTGTCCCAATGTTTGGTAAGATATTTCAAACTACCTAGTTGTTAATAAGTCCATAACTTCATAGGGTCTAAAATAACATGATGGCATCTTACAGCAAACATTGATTACCAAATCTTCCCAAGGCTCCTTCGAAGCAGTCAGGGAGAGAGATATACTATCGACGGGCCTGGGAAACAAGGAGCACCCAGGTCGCACGCGAGGCCTTGGGGTTTACGTACTTTGGAGGTATGGATTCCCACACGACTCCAAGGCGTATAGGAGTAGGAAGAGATCCAAGGCCAAGCGCGAGGAATGGTTAAAACAGGAGATTCGTGTAGAATTTCAAGGACATATAGCATCATTGGAGGAAAAACTGAATCAAGTCCTCAACCATCCGCAAGCCACCCTCATTAATTTTGGGAGCCAATCCCCCTCAACGTCAGAGTAGCTGCGCGTCCACGCCACTTTCTGAATATAGCGACATCCAATTACCAATCAACGACATCTAGGTAATGTACATCTCTGGAATGCTATATAGATAGACCTATTGGACGCCTTATCTAATCACGTATCGTTATATAGTGTGGTGACCCGGCCAGGGGCCTCACCCGAGAGGTCTTCCAAGACCCCCCTGAGAGTCCACCAGGACCTCCTAGGAGGTCCCAAGGACCTCTCGGGCAATCCTCCCAAGCTTCCCAGGAGGTCCAGGGAACTGACCCGAGGAGGTCTTAAGGCTCAGGACCTCCCCAAGAGCCACGACCAGACCTAGGGGAGGTCCAGAGACCAACCCGAGGAGGTCATGGGACTTGGAGAAGTCCTAACCCTCCTGTGATCCGAACCAGTCCCAAGGATCAGTGGCTGGTTCACACAGCAAACACGAGTGTAACATACATCCACGAGAGACCTTACTAATAGCAAAAGAGTTGATTACAAGGTTACTTACAAGCCAAGACAACAAAGCAAAATACACAGCAGAAGCAAAACCAAGTCCATCCAATACACCACAGGTAATTGGCCGGAGGGCGCAGCCTAGTTGATTTGGTCCTCATGCATAATAGATATCAAAGGGAGAGCTTATAGGGTTGATTTGCGTAAAGCCAAGTTTATTTCAGATATGAGTACTAAGTTCAAGGCAATTACATTAAGTAAAATTCATTTTGCAAATCTCAGTTTTCAGTTGGATAACATTCATCACAAGTGGTGAAGGATACCCTCCTATCACAAGGCTCCCCGCCCAATTCCAATTTGGATAGAAATCCAAAACCATTTCACAAACCATTTTGAATCCCAAAACTGAAATCTAACTTTGAGTGGCTTTGCTAGCATGTCCATGACCGTGGACACGACTATTCGAATAGATTTACACTCTGTAGAGGTTGTACACTTTACCCACATGACACGACTTCTCTAGTTTGTTTGGCAATCGTCGCTGCCACCTCACACTCCCTTTGGTGAGAGGTCTAGAGCATGTAACAAAGCCTTTACAATGCATCGCACTACCGCAGTCCACCCTCGCTAAGGTTTCACCCCCTTTGGACTACCCATCCGCAGGGTTCAGGCCCCCTCTTGCGCTAGGTGGGACTACGAAGGCCGTAACATGTCTACCCACACACCAACAGGATCAACCACGATGGAGCTTTGCAAATTAATTGGCCAGGTCCTACTCCCCATTCTGAGGACTTGTGGTTGTACGGTGAGGCATAGCCCATTATAGGCATAGCAAGATGCGGCTCGCAGACCGGTCCTTAACTGGCTTGGGCGATCACCACATACCCCTGGACCTCATCCTTACCCAGGATTGAGTCCGTGCATAAACATTGCACCAGCCAAGCCAACCAATTCGCCCAAGACCAAATCCATTTTTCCATTTCTGTTTTTATTTTCCAAAACCATTTGCAAAAACCTCCATGACAACTCAATGTCATGGCTTTAAAACTCAGGATTCTTTGGTCTTTCGGTAGAAACACTTCCCAAATCAAAATTTTGGTCTAGCAAGAATAAGCATACATTTTTCAAATGCCTCTGGTTCTCACTATTGCAAAAACTAGATTTTCATCTAAGGTGAAAATAGATGGGGTTCAATATCGACAGTGGCCATACAATGGAAATTAGGCACAGCTACCATCTTCAAAACAGGTATTGAAATAACTTAGTAAAGTAAGTATGCATAAACCTTTGAAACAGAACATAGTAATTTGAAGTAATGGGTGCAACATGGTCAAGGGTGTAACTTGCCTTGCTCAAAGGCCTGGGTGTCCTCTTCTGCCTTAAGGAACTCCTGTTCTTCACTGCCTTCACAATCTACACGGTGGGAAACAAAACAACTCAAATAGAGCTCAAGCAAGGTCCAAAGAAACTCCAATAAAACACTGAAATAAAACCAACAGAGATGCTAGGTGATCAGGGGGGAGGTCCAAGGGGCTTGCTGGGGGAGGTCCGAAGCTAAGGAGAGGAGGTCCAAAGAGCTTTGGAGGAGGTCCAAGAGCTGATTGGTTTTAGCCAGGGAGTGGAAATGAGCAAAGGGTGAAGAGGAAGGGCTGCCCAAGCTTATATAGCCTGAGCCGCCTAGATTTCCAAGGGTAGGCGTGTTCAAGAGTTAGTGAAAAGGACAATAGGAGCAGGCAAAAGATGTGACAAAAGAATAGCACGGGTGCTGCAAATAGGTAGAAGCATTTAATGCGACACAACATACATTAAATGTGGGGAGACTCCCATGTGCAAAGGACATGGTCAAAGGATAAAGAAAATGGGTGAGGTTGCCAAATGGGGCTGGTCAAAGCCCGAGGGGGAGGTCCTGCAGAGAGGAGGTCCCAAAAGACACCACAACGGGGAGGTCCTGACGGTTAGATCTCCCAAGGGGAGGTCTAGACGGTTAAGATTTCTAAAGGGGAGGTCTTAACTGTCAGATCTAACAAAGGGGAGGTCTGGACGGTTAAGATCTCCACAGGGGAGGTCTTAACGGTCAGATCTAACAAAGGGGAGGTCTGGACGGTTAAGATCTCCAAAGGGGAGGTCTTAACGGTCAGATCTAACAAAGGAGAGGTCTGGACGGTTAAGATCTCCAAGAGGGAGGTCTTAATGGTCAGATTTAACAAAGGGGTGGTATGGCGCGAGGGGAGGTCCTGTGCGACCGTGAGATAAAGCGCGGTGGAGCAGGACCGTTAGATTTCAATCGGACAGGTCAAGGCAATTGGGCCGTTCGGACCGAGCGAACGTGTAACGCCCGACCCGGGGCCACCCGAGTGGTCCTCCTAGATCAACCAGAAAGTCCATCAGGACCTCCTAGAAGATCCAACAGAGCCACCCGAGAGAACCTCTAGGACCACCCAGGAGGTCCGGTAGGACCGCCCAGAGGTCCTGGGAGCATCCCCGAGGAGGTCGTGGAGCCAGGGAGGACCCCGAAGACCCCTCACAGCCAGACCAGGGGAGGTCGTGGAGGACTAAGGTCTCCTCAAGACCTCCCACGACCAGACCCGAGGGTGGTCGTGGAGGGTTGAGGACCTCCCACGACCAGACCTGAGGGTGGTCGTGGAGGACTGGGATCACTCCAAGGTCCTCTGTGCAACCGAGCTAGTCCCAAGGATGAACAACTAGCTCTTCACAGCATACAATAGTGGTAACATACACTTCAACGAGAGTTTTATTAATATCAACAAAGTTGTTTACAAAGGGGAGGCATACAAGCCAACAAACCAGAACACAGCGGAGGATAAACAATAGGCCACCCGATACACCACAGGCAATCGGCTGGAGGGCGCATCCTAGACGTCCAGGACCTCTAGGTCCACAGCAGGATCACCACAAGGCTTTCTTTCCCGGCTCAAAACAGTTATCAAGCAAGAGTGATCACAACAACCGTACTCGCAAGTTACACCCATCAATTAACAAAATGACACGCATAAATGGATATCTCATGGGAAGGCATAATATGGTTGATTTGCGTAAAGCCAAGTTTATTTCAAATATAAGTACTAAGTTCCAAAGCAATTACAATAATTAAAATGCATTTTCAAAACTCAGTTTTCAGTCGGATAACAGTCATCATCAAATGGTGAAGGATACCCTCCTGTCACAAGGCTCCCCGCCCAAACCATAGGATAGAAATCCCAAAAACAGTTTATCCAAAACCTTTTGAAAACAAAACCAATATCTAACTTTGAGTAGTCTTTTGCTAGCACGTCCATGACCGTGAATACGGCTATTCGAATAGTTTTTACTCTACAAAGGTTGTACACTTTACCCACATGACATGATTTCTCTAGTTTGTCCGGCATTCGTCAATGCCACCTCTCACTGTCGAAGGTAAGAGGTCTAGAGCTCATGACAAGGCCTTTACAATGCATTATTCCACCACAGTCCCTCCTCGCTAAGGTTTCGCCTCCATTGGATACAAATCCGCAGGATCAGGGCCCCCCTCTTGCGCTAGTGGGAAACATAGGTTATGAAAGACCATAAGCCATGAAAGACCTCCCACACATCAAAGTGGAACAACTGTAGTAGAACTTTGCAAATTAGTTGGCCAGATCCCACGCCTCATTCTAGAGACATGTGGTTGTACGGTGAGGCATAGCCCATTATAGGCCTAGCAAAGGATTGCTCAAAGACCGGTCCTCAACTGACTTGGGCGACCACCACAAACCCCTGGACCTCAACCTTACCTAGGATTGAATCCGTGCATAAACATTGCACCAGCCAAGCAAACCAATTCGCCCAAGTCCAAACCAATTTTCCTTTCATTTGCTTTTAAAAAACATTTAGAAGCTTCCATGACAACCCAATGCCATGGTTTAAAACCTTTAAACAACAGTCGATTATGTTGGTATAAATTTCCCCAATCAAATACTTTTGGTCTAAGCGAGACTAAGCATAAGTTTTTCAAATGATCCCGGTTCATACTAATGTACCAACCAGTTTTTCCTATGGTGACAAAATATTCGGTTCAAGATCAACAGTGGCCATACAAAGGATTTAGGTATAGCTATGAATTTAAAGACATGTATTGACATAACTTAGTAAAGTAAGCATGCATTAACATTTAAAACGGAACATATATAGGGTGAAATAATGGGTGTAATATGATCAAGAGTGCAACTTGCCTTCTGCTTGAAAGCTTTACAGGCCTTCTCCCTCACAAAGCTTAGGCTCACCAGTGACGTCGAGGTCTACACGTTAAAACAGCGTAATTCAAACAAAAGCCAAGTAAAAAAAAACCAAAAGAACTCCAAAGAAACATAAAACTAGAGCCAACAGAGAGGTTTGATGGGTTTGAAGGAGATCCAAGGAGCTTGCTGGAGGAGGTTCGGCAACTTGGGAGAGGATCCAGAGAGCTGGCCAGATGAGGCTCAATGGTTAGAGGGAGGTCCAGAGAACTGGTTGGGTGAGCAAAAGAGTGAGAATGGGGAAAAAGGTAAAGATGAAGGGCTACCCCAGCTTATATAGTTGGAGAGTCCAGAGGCAAACATGTTCAAGAGTAGGTAAAACAAGAGATGGGAGCAGGTAAAAGATGAGACTAAAGACAGCTCGGTGCTCCTAAAAGGTGGTAACATTTAATGCGACACAACAGGTATTAAATGCTTGAAGACTTCCAAGTGCAAAGGACATGGTCAAAGGATAAAGAAAGAGGTCGTGAGTGACAAATGGGGTGTAAGATTGACGAGGACGACTAGAGGGGGGGTGAATAGGCGTTTTAAAAACTTTTTTGGCTAAAACTGATTTCTAATGCGGAAGCTAATACAAATACGGTTTTGCACAATTAAAGCCTAAATCAACTAGGTTCACCTAAGTGCACCAACAATACAAGTCTATTGATAAATATAACAATTAAGCAAGGACTTGTAAGCTATACAATTTAATCAATGTAAATAGCACAAAGCTAGGCAAGCATTCATCCACAATGAATAAGCAATTTAATTCAAGGAATATAAATTGCAATATGTAAAGCACAAGAATGCAAACCACAAAAGACACGGCGATGTTTTACCGTGGTGTTCGGAGACTTGCCAGTCTCCCCTAATCCACGTTGAGGCAAACCCAAACTAATTCGACCGGCTCCACGAATTGAGCACCCGCCTCCAAGGTAAGTCCAACCACTTGGACCGGTTCCAAACCGAGCCAACACCTCGCTCCACTAGGGTTGCTCTTTCCTCCACTTCGGAGATGGCGAGCACCACGCCACTCACAAACACCGGGCCTTCTCACAAGCTCCTTTGAGAAGATCACCAGACCACGACGCCTCCACGCCATCTAGGTGTCGGCAAACACCAAGAGTAACAAATCTCGAACGCTCACTTGAACTAATCAAGTGTCTAAGCTCAAGTGGATACACAATCCACTACCTAAGGCAACACATGCACTTAGGGTTTGCCTCTCAAGCTCACTAAGTGCAACACATGCACAAATGAGAGTAGAGGGCATGCTCTTAGCTCAATGGAATGTCTCACAACCCTAGCTATGATCTACCACCTCCCACACACGGCCAAGGTGGGTATTTATAGCCCACACACAAAAACTAGCCGTTGTGGAAAAGTCTGCATAAAAAATCAGCAGGGGCGGTTCAACCGCCAACTAGGAATCAGATACCGCACTCCTCCAATGGTTATAAACTAGCCGTTGAGCAATTGGTTCAAGATAACCGCCAACACACATTCGGTACAACCGCTTAGCCCGGTTGAACCGCATTGACGCGCGGTACAACCGATCGCAGGGTTTCCAAATCTGCTGAAATGATATGCTCTCTGGAAAATATGAACCGCCATAGAAAAATCAGTACAACCGCATCGCAGTTCAACCGTTTTACAAATACGGTTCAACCGATTTCCAAAGAGAGCTCGAGTCGAAATTACATCGGTTCTGGTTTTCTTGAACCGCCATCTGGAAATCGGAACAACCGATTTTCGGTCAAACCGCACCAAAAATCCGGTTGAACTGCAGCTCGGTTGAACCGCCCAATACACGTCGGTACAACCGATTTTCCAGAGAAAACAGCAGCTTGCATTTCCTTTTCAATCTCAACTTTGCAAAACACATTTGCAAAAGATATGAAATGCAAACAAGGGTTCAAAGGCAAGATTCTCAACAAGTTGCAAAACACATTTGCCAACTTTTAGAATCATACCACAAATTGCACTCCCTTCAACTTAGCTAGCAAAACACATTTGCCACCAAGTTGAACGCGCGATGCAAACAAGGATTCACGTGAGATTCTCAACAAGTTGCAAAACACATTTGCCAACTTATAGAATCACACTACAAGGAATAAGGTACATAGACTTACACCATTTGCAAAGCACATTCGCAAACTTAAGTCACATGCTACAAGGTTTATCTATGAGCCACAACTATTTGCAAAACGCATTCGCAAATATTGGCAACATGTTAAGGTGAGTTAGAGCAAACACAATGAGCTATCAACACATGACCAACTCAAGCTACTAGTCAAAAGACCCCTCTTAATAGTATGGCAACATATACTAGCAATCCGGTCTCCCAACCAAATACCGAGACCGGTAAAAGACTAGAGACACATCCTTAGCCCTAGCTAATCATACCTTTGCCTTGCACAACCACTTGAAGCTTGATGACGCACATCCTCACTTCAAGTCCGGGTCCTTGACTTGAATACTCATCAACACATGATGAGTTCTTCACTTGACCTTCATCAACACATGATGAAGCTTCACTTCGGGATCTTGGCTTGATGCTCATCAACACATGATGACATCCTCCATCCCGAGTCTTGATATGCATCAACACATGATGCACTCTTCACTTGGCCTCCATCAACGCATGATGGGCCTTTACTTGACTTGATGATCAACACATGATCATCTCCTCTTCTTGAACATCATCGACACACGATGATTTCCTTCACTTGACTTCCACCAACACATGATGGAACTCCTCTTGACTTGATGATTATCAACACATGATGTCATCCCAAGTCTTCATTATCATGAAACATAACCTGTTTATCCAACTCATGGAAAATGCTAGTTCCATAATATGATTATCATTAATTACCATAACATACCACTAACTCATAATGGTGGGACAAGATACCACAATCTTTTCCTCTTTGGTAATCGATGATAACCACTTCAATAACAAATAATTGAATGTGGATTGGTATGAGTATATACGCACTACACAAGTTGTATATACTCATATGAATATATATAACTACACAAGTTATATACTCAAAAGATATATGAGCACACATGCCTCATATATACACATGAATATATTAACTACACAAGTTATATATATTCAAGGATATATGAGTACACATAAACTACACAAGTTATGTTATACTCACATATAAGTATATTTAGACTACACAAGTCTTATATACACACATGAATATATTAACTATGAAAGTTAAATATATTCAAGGATATGTGAGTACACATGAACTACACAAGTTATGTTATACTCACATATAAGTATATTTAGACTACACAAGTCTTATATACTCACATGAATATATTAACTACACAAGTTAAATATATTCAAGGATATATGAACTACACAAGTCTCATGTACTCATATGAATATATTAACTATGCAAGTTAAATATATTCAAAGGATATGTTTCAAAGTAAAGATCCCAAATATATGTGGAAACAGGAATATGGATCAATACTAATGAAACCTCAAAATATAGAATGAACTCCCCCTATATGTGTGCATACATGAATGTGTAATAAGAACATATGCACATATTTAGGTTAATCTTTTGGTGGAGTTCAACCTATATTTTGGATCCGAGGAATGCAACAATATATAAGAACTATGAAGTCGAATGCATACCTCTTTTGTTCTTCATATCCAAACGAGACTAAATATGAGATAAGGCAAATAGAATAGTTAGTCTCACAAATAGATTTATCATTATAAATGCATACCTGTTTGGATTTTCCTTTTGTTTATCCAATGAACTGGATTTGTCATTAATCACATGCATGCCTTCATGGTTTTCACCTTTATATCCAAATAAGACTGTTTGGATTTTCCTTTTGTTTATCCAATGATTTGGATTTGTCATTAATCACATGCATGCCTTCATGGTTTTCACCTTTATATCCAAATAAGACTACACAATATGTATATCAATAAAAGTGTTAGTCTCACAATTAGATTTGTCATTAATCACTAAAACCCTATTAACACGTAATGGTAGGTCTAGATTCTTCATGGGGCTAGTCAAAGCTCAAGGGGAGGTCCCGCAGAGGTCAAGGGAGGTCCTCACCCACGGAGGAGGTCCAAGCACAGGACCGGAGGTCCAAAGACACAACAATGAGGATGTCTTATGGACAGGAGGTCCAAAAGACCTGCTCACGGGAGGTCCGAAGGTCAAGATCAAAATCAACGGGGAGGTCCTGACGGTTAGATCTCCAAAATGAGATCCCAACGGTCAAGATTGAGAGCAAGGGGAGGTCCTGACAGTCAGATCCACAGAGGGGAGGTCTGGACCCTTAGATCTAACAAAGGAGAGGTCTGAACGGTTAAGATCTCCAAAAGAGAGGTCTTAACGGTCAGATCTAACAAAGGGGATGTCTGAACGGTTAAGATCTCCAAAGGAGAGGTCTTAACGGTCAGACCTAACAAAGAGGAGGTCTTAACGGTTAGACCTAACAAAGGGGAGGTCCAAATGAATGAGGGGGAGGTCCTAAAGGACACAGGGAGGTCCTGAGGGACACGGGGAGGTCCAAATGAATGAGGGGGAGGTCCTAAAGGACACATGGAGGTCCTGAAGGATACGGGGAGGTCCAAATGAATGAGGGGGAGGTCCTAAAGGACACAGGGAGGTCCTGAAGGACACAGGGAGATCCAAGTGAGCACCGAAGGGTTCCAAAGAACACAGAAGGAGCTCAAATGATTATGAAGGGAGACCTAGGCCTAGGGAGGTCTAAGCCAGAGGAGCATCGAAGAGGGAAGGTCTGGTCTAGGGGAGGTCCAAGCACCTGAGAGGCATAGACCTAAGGTCTGGACCAAAGAAGGACAAAACAAAAGAGGTTTGGACCCTTAGATCCAAACGAAGGAGAGGTCTGGACCATCAGATCCAGACGAAGGGTGGCCAGGACGGAGGGGTTTCAAGGGGAGAGGGATCCAATGGAGGAGAACCACAGAAAGTGGTCCAAAGGAGGTCTTGACGGTCAGGATAAACTCAAAGGTGATCCCGATGGCCAAGAGGAGATCAAGGAGATCTCGACGGTCAAGATCAACACGAGGAAGGTCTCAACGGTCAAGATGAAGCCAAAGGAGGTCCTTACGGACCCGGGGAGGTCCAAATGAGGTTCAGATGGACACGGAGAGGTCCAAATGAACTCTAGGAGGTCCGACTGTACCCAAGGGAGGTTCCAAATGAACCCAGGGAGGTTCACTTGAGCACACCGAGACCCAATTGGGCACAAGGAGGTTCAGTTTGAACAAGAAGCGATCTAGTGGAACACAGAGATCCAATGAACAGAAGGTTGTCCATTTGATCAGAGGGAGATCCAAATGAATCACTGGGCGTTCCAGTGAACAAGAGAGGGATTCAATTGAATACCAGGAAGTCCACATGAACTCAGAGGGGGTTCCAAATGAAGGGGAAATTCAATCCAAAATTAGAATTTCGAAATCATGGACATTTGAAACACACACCCGAGCTAAAACGCCACGGGATGGACGTGTCCCAAGAGAAGGTAAATCTGAAGGGGTGGTCTGGACAAGGGGGGAGGTCCGAACCACAGGGAAGGTCTGAACCATAAAGAGGTTCAAACCAACAAAGAGGTGATTTGGACTAAAGGAAATCCAAACCAAAGATATGAGGGGAGGTCCAGAGGGGTCAAGTGAGGTTTGATCAAGAAGGAGGGATCTGGACGTGGGCAAATGTCCAACTCAAGGGGAATTTGGACGTAAGGGCATGTCCAGACAGAAGAGAGGTCTGGCCATAAGGAAATGCCCATTCAAAAGGAAAGGCCTGAACTAGAGAGAAACCAGAGAGGAGGTCTAGAGAGAGGGTCTAGACCTAGGGAGGTCTAAACCACAAAGGAAGGTCTAAACCTCAGGGGAGGTCCAAATCACCAAGAAGAGATTAAGAGAGAGGTCCTGACCCAAAGGATGGTCTGGACCAGGAGGATGGTTTGGACAGAGAGGAATTCCAAAAGGCAAGGGAAGGTCCGAGCAGACAAGAAAAAGGAAAACAGCACCAGAGGTCAATCAAGAGGGAAGTCTAGAGAGAAATAGCTGAGCCCAAGGAAGAGCAGAACAAGTTGAGGTGAGGGATAACATCACAAGAGCTCTAACAGCTCCAAAGAACCAAACTTTAGGATTAGTTGAAGTTTAGCTTAGTCATTTTAAACACTCCAAATTCTAAAAAATCAGGTTAAGCTTTTGAAACCGCAACAAAACTGGATGGTTCTTCTTTTTTTTTGAAAAATTCAGAAAGGCTTAGAAAAAACCAGGGTGTTACAGAACGCTCCAACAGATCGGGGCCGTCCAACAAGGATCTGAGGGCTCAGAGAGGGTGGGACGTTCGGACCATCCGAACGTCTCACCAAGATCAAACCGTTCAATAGAAATCGAACGGTGCACAAGCGATAGGGGTCTGGATCAAGTGGAAGGCTGCGAGGGAGGTTCAAATAAACAAGGAGGAGGTCCTAGAGGACACAGGGAGGTTCTGAGGGATACGGGGAGGTCCAAATAGACAAGGAGGAGGTCCTAGAGGACATGGGGAGGTCCTGAAGGACACGAGGAGGTTCAAATAGACAAGGAGGAAGTACTAGAGGACATGGGGAGGTCCTGAAGGACACGGGGAGGTCCAAATAGACCAGGGAGAATTCCAACAGAACCAAGAGTGAGGTCAAATGAATATGAGTGAGGTTTAGACCTGGGAAGGGAGGTCTAGACCAGAGAAAATCCAACCACTTGAGAGGTTTAGACTTAAGGAGGTCTGAACCGGAGAAGAATAGAGCCAGCGCAGAAAAGAGGAGATCACCAAAACTCCACAAACCCAATTAAACAAATGCGAGTTTTAGTTGAAGTTTGATTTAGTCAAGTGAAATCCATTTTGAAATTCTCAAGTTAAGCTTTGAATTCTCATCAAAACAAAATGGTTCTTTTTATTTTGAAAATTTCAAGAAGGCTCTGAAAATCAGGGTGTTACATATAGGAGCCCATACCGTGCAACCTCAAGTCAAGCTTGTTGGCCCCATTCCTGTTGAGGTTGGGCGGGGGATGGCGTATCTATGCCTGCCATGGATGCTGGTGCATGGTGCCCAGCTAGGGACCGATTTTGTGAAGGTCCAAGTGGACATGGTACATGACATTTTCAGGGCCGTCCCACTGGAGAAGCCCCCAAACGACAAGATCATGACACTAGGGGATGCCGTCCACACATCGTCCAGTGGCCCAAGAGGGACATCGCCTTAGACCCTCCCGTGCTGGCATCTATCCAGCATGAACAGTCGGCCTCTCCACATGACCATCTACAACTTGCGGCCTCTCCGACCCTCCCTTCGATGTCCCCATGTGCACCTGATCCGCATCGGCAGGCCACCATATCGGCTCTTATAGAGACTACACCAAGCATATATGAACAGTGTGCCCATTCGTCTCCCGTGAAGAACACATACCAGCGTGTCAGTAAGACCAAATCGAAGAAAATCAAGGCACCTCAAAAGCGCTGGACATTATCGCTAAAAAACCGTTGGTCCCGGATACGCTCTTAGTCAGCCTTGGAATGGGTGCTGCTTCTTTGCATACGTGGTACATGGGAAAGACCAACAAGATGATGACACAACACCCTACGAGTTTCACCATCAAGTACACGGTAGGGCATTTTCTCCACAAGCTCGGCTTCTTCGTGGTGGGCTTCGACGGCTTGTTCAATCTCTTCAACCTCGATGCCTTACTTTTAAGACATTGAGCACTATAAGTGTCTACAATTACGGTCTGCATTCATGTAATACCGATAAATACCATAACTCCTTGCTTATGTATAGACACATGATCTAAGAAGCCAAGCAAAGAAAAGAATCGATTGGTTTTCTCAACCCACACTTGATCTCTGAGTAATGCATCAACGACAATGCATCCTACATCGAGGATTACGTAACAACGGGACTACATGTTCACAACGACAAGGAATACATACTTGTACCCTACAATCAAGGGTAAGTGCTTTACTCATTGTTATACTCATTGATTTGTACTTCATATGCAACACGAACTTAGTTTTAAGGATTATGGTGGCATACATGTGTAGGTGGTACTAGATTCTAATTGTCATTGTACCAAAGTGGAACAAGGTAATATACCTTGATTCCCTAATCAAGAGCCAGCATGACTTCACACTTATGCAACAATTAATCAACAAGTAAACTCATTTCATCCATAAATAACTCTATGTTCCCTTCATTTCCAATGGCTGAGGCTAACTTTTTGGAATTACGTAGGTCGTTCGCCGCGTACATTACTAAAGGAGAGAGACACGTGGAAGGGAACACCACACTGTGACATGTGATGCAATTTTTGGTACCTGCTAGTACACAATAATCATATATCACACTTCGTAATGATGCCTCTCAAGCTAAACAAACCTATGTATGTAATTCTATTTTTGCAGTGCCACCAGCAACGACAGGACAACGTATGTGGATTCTATATTTGCCGCCATATGCAAGAAATCATGGGTGGTAGGCCCAAGGATCTAGAGGTTTGTCAATCTCACAATAATTATTTCCTACTTAACAATTAATATATATAAGTGCTTACGACTTTACTCTTCCTAGCGATAGGGCATCAACATCCCTTTAAGTACAGTCCAAATGAATGAACTCTCTGAAATTCGAGGACGGATCGCCACCTTCTTAAAGACGGAGGTCATTGACCCAAAAGGAGAGCTTCATGCGACCGAGACTGAATAAAATTTTTAGTGACAAATAATGTTTTCTTACTGTATCTGTAAACATGTTGTAAAAATATTACGACAATTCATCTATAATCAATCTGTAAATTTGTTTATCTGCGATATATATGTGTATCTGTGATCGATATATGTGTATCTGTGATATATTTATGTATTTGTGTATTTGTTGCTTGTATCTATTATCTGTATATTGTTTTCAAAGGGCATGGCTAGCATTTCCCGAGGCTAGCCAAAAAAATTAGAAAAATTTCTATATATAGAGCGAACTATGACAGACGGTTTTGTAGTATAAACCGTCTATAAATGCCTACTATCACAGACAGTTCTGGGCACCAACCGTCTGTGATATGTAGCCCATCACAAATGGTTGGTAAACACAACCGTATGTGATGGCCGACATATCACAGACGGTTTCGTGTAATCAGACGGTTCAGAACCGTCTATGATGAGGGTTTAGAACCGTCTGTGATGACCCTCTGTGTGGTAGTGGTGGTGGAAGACCACAAGTCAGCTTGCTGGGGACGCCCGAGCCGAGAGCGCGACGGACAAGGGAAATGTAACCATGGTCCTTGATGCTCCTACTAAGCGGATGGTTACTTCCAAGGAGGTCTTGGAAGCCTAATACAGCGCTGCCTTTGGGATTGTTTGTGCCTGTAGGTCTGCAGGAGATAAGGGAAAGACACCGATGGGCCTTCAAGCGACCCACCAGTTTTTATGATTCCAAAAGGCTCACATGTATCCTACGTATAGATCAGGTTGATGATTCATACATGTTGTCGTTTCTACCATAAATGTAGCGAGACAAACAAATGCACGTAACAAAAACCTGTGCGCCATGTAATTCGCACCTACATTACGAAGTATTATTGTCGGAGTTGAAATATCCTCTTTTAAATTTAATTCCCAAATTATTCTCTATTTAATACTTCGTTCTCTTTTTCAATAGAAATCGATTGTGCTAACACTACACTCGTAACAATAGCGCGAGTGCAACTAACCTATAAGGGGTTGCTCCACGCAGTTAACAAATTCCAGCTTCTTTAAACGCTACAAGATATCTTTAAACGCTACAAGATATTATCAAATAACTTAGTAAAATCCTATAAAATTTGAAGCTACATCTCTGTCAAAAAAATAAACCTATTTCAATTTTTTCTAAGAAAATCAGCTCCTGTCGCCATTTGGTTTGGCGATAGCCATGTGTCGCCAATTCAAATGACGATTCGCCATTTCATACGGTAATAATTGAAATGACGACAGGGATATTTAATACTATTTAGTTGGCGACAGTAGCATGTCGCCATTTCAAACGGCGAAGAAACTTTTTTTCGTAATTTTATTAAACATGTTATTATTTGGGTTATTCTATTAAAATAATGTATTATTTAAAAAAAATTCCATTATCCTCTCTCCCGAACAACCGGAGGCCTCTGCAGAAAGCCGTACACTCCCGACTCCAGTGCCAACATGCTACTACTCCACTGCTCGCCGCGCCTCCTCCTCCGCCTCTCCCCATCCCACAACCTCCCCGCCGCCTCTTTCGCCCGCCCTGACCGCAGCCTCCGCCGCTCCACCGCTCTCCGCGCCGAGCCGGAACCGTCACCGTCCACCCCTGCGGCCGAGCCCCCAGACGCCGGCGAGGGCGAAGGCCCCGTGGAGCTCCGAGCCCCGACGCTCTTCTCTTTCGACGAAAACCCCACCCCACTGCAGACCGCCACTAGCGTCCTCCTCACCGGCGCCATCTCCGTCTTCCTCTTCCGCTCCCTCCGCCGCCGCGCCCGCCGCGCCAAGGAGCTCGTAATCCTCCTTCCCATGTCCCACCTCCACTCTCCAATACAACGCCTCATCTTACGTTCTTACGCCTTTCTTGGTGTTCTCAATTGGCTCAGAGGGTGCGGTCCAGCGGGGTGCAGAAGTCCAATAACCTGAGCGAGGAGGCCCTGGAGGGGCTGAGGCTGGTGAGCGCCTCGCCAATCGAGACCGATAAGCCGCCGTCGCCCGTGCAGGCGCTGCTCGGCGGGATTGCGGCGGGCGTCATCGCGCTCATCCTGTACAAGTTCACCACCACCATCGAGGCCTCGCTCAACCGGCAGACCATCTCCGACAACTTCTCGGTCAGCTCTCTGCAATCTTGTTCTTGTTGCTTCTTCGTTGGTTGAGTGCTGGCATTGGCGATAACAATACGGGAATTGGGACTGTCTATTCATAAGATGATTGAAATTTTCTCAAGCATAAGTCACCTTTTTTATCCATTAGATCAATATCTAATCATATGACATATCAAAATTTACACAAATTCAATGGTCACAACAATTGACTTAAGCTTAAGAAAATTTCAGACGATTTAAAAATAGCAAATCTGATTTGCACAATAGGCAAATTTTACACTAGTTGTAACCTGTGATGGGCACAAGAAGTGTAGTGCTTGTAATATTTGTGGGTGTTTGCAAGTCGAATTCGGAATGCACTCGGGCAGGATAGCATCTAGTTTACACATTTCCACTCTTATGCATCCTGTGCAACCATAAAGAGATCTTCCATTTCATGCCAATTTTGTAGCTAAGACGTAAGCTTACAAGGAAAAGATGACAAAGCCACTAAAAACATCCCTAGTTGTGCGATGCTTTTACGAGTTAGGATGTCATGAATCTTAGTTCATAACAGGGTAAACACTGCCGGGAGGACAGGTGGGCGGCGACAGCTTGAAGGGAGAGGGACTTTAGAGGATGAAGATAGACATAGACGGGGATGAACTATTGTTTATTTGTTCTTCTTGCTTAATGCCAATGATTACAATAGGCCTCCTTATATAGATGGCTCTTCTAATAATTATGGATAAAATCAATCTAAATGACGACCTTCCTAACTAATAGATGAGCTTCCTAACTAATAGATAACTTTTCCGATTAACTAATCTCTATCCAAGGAAACTGATCAACTATTTAGGGAAATATATATTCTTATTGGAGAAGTTCATCCCTTCCTAATCCCGGGGCTACAGTACGTGAACAAGTTCACACCCCCGTCCCATGACACTACTCCCCTCCTTTCACAACAGTTCGTCCTCGAGCTGTGGTGGTGGCCATGGCTGAAACCCTAGGAGACCCCATGTTGATGAGAAGTTGCGATGGCTACATGAGTCCTTGGAGATCGTTGCCTCCACACGTGATTGCGGCAAACTCACCGGTTGCTGCGGCAGACATGGCAAGAACTGGCGGCAATACCAGCCGGACACGACGCATTTCGCCAGGTCATGACAGTTTCGTGACGCCATGGTAGCATGCGGTAACGGTCTTGGCAGCGACAAATACATCGTGGTTCTTTGAACGCCGCCGCCTCTTGTTGCGTCTTCTTTTCCTTCTGATCCGCGATCATCTTCTTTAAAGTTGCATGCATGTCGAGGAAGATGGCTGCCATCTTCTTGTCGTTGTTACTCATGGTCATCTTGTTGGTGTTAGGCGATAGGTCTAATGGTATGATATGCCGCCGTAACCATAGTAGCAAAAGTCGTGGGAAGGAATCGACTGCGTTGATACCAAATGTCACGAACCTTAGTTCATAACAGGGTAAACACCGTCGAGAGGATGGCCGGGCGGCGACGGCTTGAAGGGGGAGGGACTTTAGAGGAGGAAGATAGACATAGACGGGGATGAACTATTGTTTCTTTGTTCTTCTTGCTTAATGCCAACGATTACAATAGGCCTCCTTATATAGAAGACTCTTCTAACAATTATGGATAAAATCAATCTAAATGATGACCTTCTTAACTAATAGATAACCTTTCCGATTAACTAATCCCTATATAAGGAAACTAATCAATTATTTAGGGAAATAGATATTCTTATTGGGGAAGGTAATCCCTTCCTAATCCTGGCGCTACAGCATCCATGGTACTGTTCATGCACATGATTAGTACCCCTAGCCCATGACATAGGAGGCATTTGAAATATGGGCACAGTAATTCATGTGCCAAATCAAACAAACTATCTAAGATGCATCCTGTATTCTTGTAAGAGTAATCGATGCAGATTGCTTTTCGGCGAATTATAAACTCCATCTCTCGCTGATTTTGACCAATGGTCTCTTGTCTTGGCTGAAGCCATAGATTGTAAGATTCAGCTTTCTCTTTTGGCAAAATTTTCATTGTATTAAGAAAGGGAAAGAAAGTCATACATTGAAATGGGAGTTCTGGCTTAAACTTTGGTCCATCTACATGATTACCTGTCATTTTCTCTTTATCCTTGAATAATTTAACATGACACTATGCAATGTCCTGCAGTCATTGTTTGCTGTGTCACAAAGTTCACAATTAAGGCTCGGAAGTCGGATCCCATCACCTTATGCATTAGAGATCTGATTAGTACTTGGAATTTGGAAACTATTTATAGCATATCAAGTAGTATTCAGCAATGATGCATGAAAGCTTGACCCAGGGAGCAATAATGTTTTTTTTAAGGAAATAAGCTATAGGGTTTGTCCTTCTTTATCTCCCAGGAAATAACATTGCTGGGGCTTGCAATAGTTTGATTATCATTAAATAGTCTTCTAAGGGCACTCACAATGCATAGTATCTCTAGGTTGTATCTAAACATACCACGTCATATAGAAATAGCTCTAGATACAACATTCCTAATGCATGGTATCTAGCAACTTTCTTCCCTCGTACCCCACCTCCTCTCTCTCTTTCTCTCTCCTCCAAATCAATTAAACTTTCTTGATTTTCTCAAATGGGTTGTAATGGGTTGTATCGTGCATGAGATATCACTCTACTCTCTTTCTTCCTTAACTCTCCTTCCACATCAGATTTTTGCTTAGTTGGCACTCCATAGAAACTGCTGATATCATTGCATGTCAAACCCCACAAAAAAAATCGGTTGACAGTTGAAACAATAGAATAGTTGTAATTAATTCAAACAATAACCAGAGTCTTCAAGTAATGTGCAATTGTGTTCGTTATTTGGCATTGGGAGCAAGGCACAGATTGTTTCAGTGAATAGCAGAATGTTCACTGTTGATGCCAAATTTAGGGAAGAAAATTTGTTTCACTTCATAGTAAGGAAATTTTGCAATGCTAAGTACAGTAGGCAAACATTGTTTTTAGTTTGATGATATGATGTGTTCTGTACATCTACTGTGGAAAAGCTTCACCAGTTGATAAAACTTGATAGCTTGGGAAATCTGTCTCATTAGAGTGCCAGCACTCATTGGTGTGTCATTCCTATTGCTCAAATTCTACTATAGTACTATCCTATCAGTATGTAATATATCATCAGCTAATGATTAATAGTAGGATGTAAACAGAATCTAGCATTAGCTAATGCTCTCTCTCAAACGCGCATGTGTGGGTACATGACAAGATTCAGTAAAATGTGTTTGTATGTTGTAGTTTTCAATATGCTGATAACATTAGTGAAATGCAGGGTTCATTATAGTTTATAATTAGCTCACACCTTGTCTAATGGAATCCATCCATTTTTGGTTTTCTTCAGGTTCGCCAGATAACGATAACAATAAGGTGCATGCAACTCCATCCATTTTCTGTTTATTCTCTCTGTTGTGTTGTCATCGTTTAGTCTAATTTTTAAAAACTGCCTTCCCTCTGCAGAACAATTATAAATGGGATGTGCTACCTAGCAACTTTTGTGTTTGGAATCAACTCGGTGGGATTAATACTGTATTCCCTCCAGCTTACTTTTGCTTCCATCATGGACGACGACTCCAGCAGCTCCTCCGCAGAGAAAATCAGCGAGCAGTCCAACACAAGGGCCTCATCTAATAGCTCCACAGATTCCACAAGTGACAGAGAATCAGTCAGTAGTGACTTGCAGCAGATCTCCGACAAGAATAAAAACTCAACAGAGTAGCTGAGCAGGCCATGCAATGCAATAGCTGAAATCTGGGAGTACATACAACCGGATAATCCTTGTGAGCATTCCTTTTTCTCATATTAAGCTGTAACATCATTCTTGAGTGCAAATCTATACTAATGAAGTTGCAATTAGGCTAATAGTAACATGTGCTAAAAAAAAATTGGACTTTGGTAGAAATTGCACAAAAACATGTAGTACTATTATTTTTATTCACTCTTTCTGATTGCCATTGGCCCAAATGTTTTGGTAGAAATTGTAGTTCTACAGGTTGAATAACATTATCACAATTCCTTGCTGCTAGAATATCTTCTTAGAAACTGTTGGTGCCTTGTACCATGTACAAATTCAGATTTCAGAGTGGAAAATAGTAATTCCTAAGGAGCCGTCGAGTGAATGCTGGTGTTGCAAAGTGGAATGTTCTGGACTGGAATTTCAAGGCCATTGGATTTTTGCCTTTTTTTCCCCCACATATTAGCAATGGAGCTATCAGCTAGTGTACCGATGCTCTCTGTTCTGTGTATCTCTTGATACCACAATAAAAAGCTATAAGTAGAATAGCCATTAGTTGTTTCTATTTTTTAATAAATTCTTTTGTATATTTGCTAATGTGTTCTCTCCTACAAACAAAAACTTTAACAATGTTCTGATTTTTAAGCAGTTGAGTAAAAAAATAAAGGGAAAATTGTTTGTGTTTCCCTCCCATGGGCCAAACCTAGAAAAGTATCTTTTGACCAGTCCTTGCTAATAGTATATGATTTTTGATTCCATGCTCCAGCATAAGATAACTTAGATGAATCACCTTGTTAAGGACTCTTTCTTTGGCAAGAACTATCAGCGTCGCGCTAAGCCTAAGTCGGCTGTAAAGCCGCGAGGCATACGGCAAGATAGCAAGCGTAGAAGGCAAGGACTCTTTGCGCACGGCAGGAAGGCAGGGATAGGATTAATCAATTTCGATATTAGTTATTTGAGGTAATAACCCTTATGGATACTTGAGATTGTAGGCTTCAGGATACGACTAGTTGGTTAGTCCTTCATACAAAGGACACACAATTGCACTCAAGAGATCAAGCAATAACAGAACAAGTCATGTTCGACGCACGAGGGCGAACTCAATCGCTATCCGTCATGTCTGGCGACGATCCTGAGTTGCAGGCGGTTGTCGCCGTCAATGCCAAAGATGATTCGCCAAGCTCGACCAAATTCTTGCTCAGCTATCCACGCTGAACAGGCATTTGGACAGCCATGATTTGCATATCTCGCGCATAGAGAAGTTCCAGACAGAGGACCAGAGCAGCGAATTGATGGCTCGACAATTATGGCCGCCTGCGCCGACGCCAACAACAGGAGGTGGCCGCATGGGTGAGGAACTCCATGGCGTGCCGCGATTCCGTAAGTTGGAATTTCCAACGTATGATGGAGACGAAGACCCCTTGCCATGGCTCAATATGTGAATATGTTTTCGAGGCCAGCGAGCTATGGAAGAGGAAAAGATATGGCTTGCTGCCTACCACCTCACCAGTAACGCTCACCGTGGTACTGTTAGATCGAGCGGGACGAGTGCATTCTATCCTAGCCTCGCTTCATAGACTTTGTGAACATGCGTTTCAGGCCGCCTATAACAGCCCCAGATTTAATGAACAGTAATAATATGCTTTGCATGGTATCACTGTTCATTTTTGAAAATGAGGCATTGTGTTACAATCTAAAACCTTCATTTTTCTAGCTTAAATCCAAAACTTGTTGAAGCTTCAAAAGAAAATACCAGTCACTGTTGGTATTATGACCGGGAAGTATTTTTAATAAAGACTAAATGAATTATTTTGGCCAAAAACAATTTTTGTAGAATTTTTAGAAATTATTTTGATCTTGAGAAAAATAATTGCTTTTAAATAAACCTATTCGGTTTAAGAGAAATATTTATGTATTTTAAAACATGAAACAGTGGTTTTCAAAATTTATTTGGGAAATATATCATCCCAGTAGCCTTTCTGCAAAATTTCATATTTTACAAATTTATTTGCTATTTCTAAAGCCCCGGTCAAACTTTTGAAGTTTTGAATTGGGTGGGTCAACTTGTCAGCCTAACCCTAGCCGTTTTGCACTGTAGCAACCCGAGTCAAGTGGTTCGGTCCAACCCAGTGCAACATGGTCTAGCTCTGTCACGTTCGGCGTGGGCTTGAACCTCGGGTGAACGTGAGCCGTCGATTTCCTCGTGATCGGTCAAGATCTGTAGAGCTGTGCGGGTTATCCAAGCACTTAAAGCGATTTCCACCGTTGGATTCTCATCCAACAACGCTCAGCTTTGGATTTAAAACCAAAACGCACCCCAAAACTCGTGACCGTCGGATCCTCCACGAACCGCCCAGATCAGCGTGAACGTTCGGACCTTCCGAACTCACGATGCATCTGAGCCGTTGGATCTAGATCGGACCATCGAGAGAGGTGGTGACGTTCAGACCGTCCGAACCTCGCTGCAATCTCTGCCGTTGATTTCCAATCCAACCGCGCCTTCCTTTTTGGATTCAAAACTCAAAGGCGCGTAATATTTTAGCCGTTGGATTGGATCGTGCGGTGCCGCTGCAATCGTGTGCACTTAGGGTCCTCATCCTTCTGTGAACGTTAGATTGCGATCGAACGACCCACGTGGAAGGTGATGTTCGGACCATCCGAACATCCCTATCAATCTCAGCCGTTCCTTTGCGATCACATGGCCCATATGGAAAGATACCGGTTAGAACTCCTCAACGTCCTGATCAATCGCGACCGCCCATTCCTAATCGGACGGCTGATGTTCTTTTGCGCTTGCGATGGTGTGGGTTGCGGCGGCTAACAGCGGAGCCCACCCGTCAGTGACGCATCTCTCTTCTTCATCTCGCCTGTGTGCCGTCGCCGACTCCATCGCCGGAGAGGTGGCGCTCCACAGTGAATTTGCAAATGTTCCTTTGCCACCTGGCACCATTTTGCCACCGCATCATCTCTAGAATTCTCTCCATTTCTCAGGAGGTTCAAACACTATAAAAACCCTAGCTTCATGCTTATCCACCTTGTTGAGCAGTGAAGCTTTTTCGTTTCTTTTCATTTCCAGTGAAGCTTTCTTTGCTCTCATTCCTGTTCATCCCTCTCGGTGCCTTATTCATATTGTAATGTGAATTTGGGCATTGTTTGTAGGTTAAACCCGAGAGTTGCTCTCTGTCAACCTGAGCTGATTGGAGCACCACTTCGGTGAATTCTTGCTCCAGTGAGGTAAACTCCACCTCTTCCTGTCAAGATCATGTATTGTGGTCCTTATAACTCAATCTCTCCATTATTTTCGGTTCTTGGTCCAACAGGAAGTGGATTTTTCAATCTTTACTGTTTTCGGCCAGTTTTGCAACTTCATCTTCTTCAACTCCGGTGAGTGAGCCTTGACCCTAATCCTTTCTGTTCTGAGCATTTTAAGGACTTAATTAACCTACCTGAAGCACTCACTTGTGCATTTGATACTCAAATCATCTTTACACTGAAGAGTTTCTTTTTATAACTTTTCGGTCTTTCATATCGTTTAGAGCTTTTAAATCTATTCTATAGCAACTTCTCAGTTTAGGTAGCTTCCTCCTAAACCCTAGTAGAATAAGCAATAATTCTTTTTACTTGTGATGCTTCCAAATCTGCTAATTGGTCAAAATCTCTTTTCTTCTGATTCTGTCGGCCAGACCAACAATAGCCGTATCAGAACCCTAGCCATAATCTTTGTTGATTAGTGTTAAGAAGGACTAATTTGGATTGTTATCTATGTTAATGAATGGTCTGCAGCATAAGCAAAGGTAGCTCTTGCTTAATATATCTCTAAATCAATTTGAGTCCTAAATCCATTTTCCCTGCTGGCTGTTGTCGGGTAAGCCGACAAAAGCAATAGTTTTTGTCCCTCAGTTGATCCTTGAAGGTTAATGTTAGCAAGGGTTGGTCTAGGGTATTATCTACCCTAAAGATAAGATTTAGCTCTTGCAAGAATCTTTTGCTTAGTGTGCTTTCCATTTAACAAAAAAGAATCAATTTGAGTCTCTGCTGTTTGCTGTCAGTCAAACCGACAAAATGCACAGCACAGCTTCCATCTTCTAATTCTTGTCACCTAATGCTAATAAATGATAAGTTAAGTTAGTACCTTAGTTAAAGATACTCTCAGCTTAAGCAAAGAATTTTATTTATATATGTATAGCTCAGAACACCATTCTTTTGTAATCTGTTCTAGTTTCAGTTTTCAAAATTTGAAACTATAGATCCAGATTAAACCTCAATTTTGATAATTAGTATTAACTAATGTTAAGTGATAAATTAGACTTTTAGTTTTACTTATTTAGCTATAACTTATTCAAAAATATTACTTTGTTCGTAATATAATAAAGCAGCAAACTTTTTGCCATCTGTCTAATTTTCAGTTTTCCTAAAACCTGAAACTGTAGCTATAACTGAATCTCAATTTCTGTTAATTAGTAATGTTAAATGTTAAGTTAATCCT
The DNA here is from genome assembly GCA_036346405.1 of Phyllostachys edulis. Taxonomy (NCBI): domain Eukaryota; kingdom Viridiplantae; phylum Streptophyta; class Magnoliopsida; order Poales; family Poaceae; genus Phyllostachys; species Phyllostachys edulis. The sequence goes on from CM070548.1 coordinate 33,905,032, forward strand.
TTAGTTTTACTCCTTAATCGTAACATAAACAAAAATATTATTTTGTTCATAATAGATAAAACAACAAACTTTATTTTGCAATCATCCTATTCTCGGTTTTCCAAAAGCTGAAATTATAGCCCCAAATGTAACCTTGATTCTTGTCAATTAGTGATAATAAGGTTAAATTAGGCTTTTAGCTTTACCCAAAATGGTTATAACTGAATCAAAAGTATTTTGTTTATAATGTATATAAATCAACAAATTCTTTGTAACCTGTATTGTTTCAGTTTTCAAATCTAAGACTATAGCATTAGTCTGACCCTATTTCCAAACCAGTTAATATCAACAGATTTGAATATGGGGTATTATCCTTATTTAGGTTAAATATAGCTTAAGCATGTTGTTAATTATGCATCACAATCTTGATCATGCATTCTTTTTCAATACTTTGCCTTCTGCAAGCCTTCTTGTTATTTATTGGATTTTTGTGTTCTAGATTCTGGTTCTTCTGAGGTGTTTGAGTCCATTTCTGAGCAACAAGAACTTGAACAAGAGGTTTACTATTGCCAAGGCAAGCATCCTCTTTGCACCATGTTGATTCCAGAATTTTTGAACTGTAGATTTCCAAAATACAGAGATACTGTTGCATGCTAATTTTCTAAAATTTATTTGTGATCTGTCTCTAGATAGTTACAACCTAACACTTGAGGCTTATCTTTAATCTGATCATACACTCAAACTTAAGGTAGTGCTTCTATACTTCAATAATTGTTTTCCGTTATTGCTTAGCCATGCAGTCCATAGAGCGTTAGTGTTTGACAAGCTTATCTTGTCAAACATGGGAACAATAAATGAATTTAATTTATTTTGATTCATTGTTCAGTTTATTTAAATCCGAAATGAATTTAAATATTGTTTAATAAACTGATTTTAAATCTGGACAAGTGGATGCTAGTGATGGTGCCTTAGTGCACGAGAATTGGGAAATGTGGTTGTCTTGTCTGGGTTAATTAAGGACTGAACATCGGCTGGATGATTCAAGCTCCAACGTACTTCCACACGCGGTGTATGGGTACTGTTTGGTTAAGTAAAGAGTTAATGCTATTGAGTTGGAAAACAGGAAATTAAGGACATGTGTTTGATCTCATATCTGTATCATATGTTCTTAAGAGGGTGAGGACATACATGTGTTCCATCGCATGTACGTACCTTAAGGTCTCCGATTGCGATGTAATATGTGTAGTGAGCACAGTTTGCATTTTGTTGATCGGGTCGGCATTCCCGGCACAACATGTGGGCCCCCGGTTGGCAAGTTCTATTAGTAACTTGAATCGAAGGGATCACCACACATGGGTATTCCACTCAATAGTGTCAACTTGTTGAAAAACACCAAATCTTGGTTTACCGTAAGATACCAAAGGCAGTGTGCTATAATTCCGGAGGCTTACGGGCTAACTAAGTCGTGTGGGTAAAGATGTACACCCCTACAGGGTTTAAAACTATTCGAATAGCCGTGTCCACGGTTACGGACAACGCTTGAATTTGAATAGCGCTTTGTATAGATTTTGGAAATCAAATTTTGGTTATGGGTACATTCGGCATGAGAGGTACTCATGCAATGATTTTTGTTGGTGGTGGACAGCCACTTTAATATTGTCCATTGTTTATGATTATGTTCTCATTTACTTATTGTTTTAGTCCAAATTGATTCATAAAATTGCTTTGTCAAAATTTAGTAAGTGTAGGTTAAGATGAATTGCTTTATGCAAAAATTGAACCATTATGACCTACCTGTTGTTAACCTTATGCATGTACAAATTCTAATCATCTGTATAGGTTCTATTAAACACTTTCTTTTTATAGTTTGTGTAAGTCTTGCTGAGTACCTTCCGTACTCAGGTGCTATAACCTCTTGTTGCAGGTGAAGATGGTTATTTGTTTATGATGCCCGTTAGTGCCGATCAAGGTGACGCTAACGAGTGAAGCTATTTCTTTCCTCCACGCAATAGCCTGCGGGTGGTGGGGCCATTGGTGGTCTTTGCTGTTTAGTTTTGCTTCCGCTGTTAAATCTTTGTTGTGACCCAAGGTCACTTGGCATTGTAGAACCATACCGAAATGTAAAGTTTTGTGTATAATTATGTAAATGTATGCTTTGTATGTATGATGCAATGTTGTTTAAGGATATATGTGCAATAGTCACTGATCCTGGGAACTATTGCAAGACATATATCCGGGAACCTGAATATTGGATTTGTTACTTATTATTATTATACTTCTAGTATGATTTTTAATGTGGGAACTGCACTGTTCCTTAGTTAAGAATTATGCTACTAGTATAATTTTAATTCGGCACATTTCCAATATTTGAGGGTCCTTACACCGCCTTTGCGAAGCAATCTGCTGATCGAATTGGCTCACCTTCGGCGGACCAGAACAGTACACGAGTACCAACAACAATTCCTTGTGTTGCTATGCCGTATTGAATAGCTCTTAGCAAAGCACCAAGGACAACTTTTGTCGGGACCCAAAAATACAATTCTGGACCCTCTGTGTATACTGCACTAGTCCAGGATCACGCTAGTGCACATAGTGGCAACATCAGTGAAATATTATTTCCATATACAAAGATGACTAATAAATAGGCAAATAACAATAAATATCAGAGTAAAGACCTTAAGGTCAAAGTTTACAATTAACGCCTCAGAAGGTGAATAGCTCAATGAAACTGCAGCGGAACGTAACAGAAATAACTTCAGTGAAGCCCATCCATATGCCCACAGGCAATCGGCTGGGGTGTGCGACTTAGTTCTCCATGATCCTTGAAGTAGACCTTGTTGACCGACGATTCTTCCACTTCTGTTGCATGTTTTACAACAAGCATGAGTACTACACAACCGTACTCGCAAGTCATACCACATAAATGCAATTATACATGATGGCTTATTCCAAAGGAATGTCTTTTGTGGTTCTTTTGCAAAAATGCAATATTTGCAATTTGAATATGAATAATAGATTGAAAGCATAATTCAAAACAAATAGACAATAATAATTTATCAGTTGTTTTCATAAAGACACATAGCCTAATCAAATTATTCACATAGCCATATGACTTAGGTTACACAGCTGTCCCTTCCCAAGGTTTTTATGAAAAATCTACCCCTCGTGTGAAATCCCCGAGCATGTCAATAACCGCGGACGCGGCTATTCGAATAGATTGATTTAACACTGCAGAGTTTGTACACTTTACCCACAAGTTGCAATCAACTTGTACGGAGCTGATCACAACAAAACCTTTCAGAAACTTCATCTCAAGCATTGATACTCCTAGTATGCTTACAAACCGTCACCCAAGCCATCCACAGCGATTGGTATGACACACACTGTTGGACAGGGAAGCGGCGAACCGTCCCGCGATGTGACTACTTGGTAGCACACACTTCCACCCTTACACACAACCTAACCTACTACTTGAGTAATCAATGTCAAGACTCCATAACTTATTAAGTTAGGCCCGTCCCATCAAGTATGTGGTTGTATGAGTGGCTTAGTTCAATGGCGCACAAAGTTAAGTCCTTAATTGACCAAGGCAAGACTTCCAATTTCTAACTATGCCACGGAGATTACAATTCCCATTCACAGAGTCCACCAATTCACCCAGTATCCACCACTTGCCTCATTCTAAATCTTTTTCCACCCAGTTGGTTAAGTGCAGCGTATGCCATCAACGAGTAATAGCACATAGTACACCCAGTTTTATCACAAGGTTCCATAATCACTTAGTCAGGTTTATATTTACAACTCACATGAGATGATGACTCGTAGCATGGCTAAGTAGACTAATCGTATCTAATCAACCCACGTTGGTGCTACGATAATACCAACTAAATAAACCAATCTAGGGTGACAAAAGATCATGACATAACAAATATACAAGGTGGATATAACAAATGAGATAATAACTACACCAAAAAGAATTCAAATAAATACTTAAAGTAAGTGCAATAATTTGAATCAAAGTAATTTTAGAAAACTGGGATTCAACATGATCAAAGGTATAACTTGCCTTGCTATAACAATGATGATCTTATTTATCTTTAATCTTCTACTGTCTTGATCTTCAGCTCCTTCTTGATCAGAACTTCCCGAAGTATCAACGTCTACTCGTAAACAAGCAAATAAACCAAATAAATAAACAACAGAGAGCAAACAAACTCCAAAAATTAAATAATAATCTCAGATAAATAGATCTGGAATTGAGATGAATTTAGGAATTTGTATAGACTCGAACAGAGTTCGGATTCAAAAGATATGACTCTCGAAAGAATCACATGAAATGATGAAATTGAGAGAGAAAAGAATATTCCTTCGGATTAAGAATAAAATGAATTGGAAACTTACAAGTGTGGTCCACTGGTAAGTGAGAGAGAGATAAAATCAAGGGATGACAAGTGGGCCATTGGTCCATAGACCAAGTTCATGATCTAGGGTTTGAGTTCATGGTAGATTGGGTTTAAGGCTAGGGTTTGACCAACGGTTGACTGACATGCGGGCCCATGGTTCATAGGCTTGGTTTATGGTGAACCGAGTCTACACGGTGTGGTTTAGGGTTAGGATTATGCCACATGGTGCTGACACATAGGCTGACAAGGAGGCCCCATGGGCTAAGGAGCAGAGGTGGCCGAAGAGTTGGAGGGTGATGTGGAAGCCACATCAGCATAGAGCAAAACAGGAGAGGAAGGAAGAGCTTCAGAAGAAATGGCCATGGCCGACGGTGGAAGACAACGACGGCGAAGGTGAACAGAGGAGAGCTAGCTCCGGGGAAGTAGCAAAACAGATTCCCCTGAGTGAGGCGAAGCTTCGGGTGGAGGTGGTTCGGCCAGGGCAGCAAGGGCTCGCCGACGGTGGTGCCTTGGGCGGCGAAGGAGGTCACGGCTGCGATGACCTCGGTAAAGGAGTGGCGCCCGAAGATATTTGAAGCGAGCATCGGCTCGGAGAGGAGATGGGGAACATCGTCACCACCTTGGGGCTACCGGAGATGAACAGGAACACCGGTGAGGAGTTGTTGACCGGAAACACAAGAGAAGCACGGCGGCGGTTAACCGGTGAACAAGAGAGCACAAGAAGATGGAATTAAGATGAGAATAGCTATGGGCACACGATGACGCAGGTAAAAGAGCAAAAGGGCTCACCAAGGTTTAGATCGAAACGGATGCCACGATCGGTTTTGTCGGACGGAACCGACAATGATGGAAGGGGGGTTCTCGGCCAAGGGCAACAGCGTCACAACGAAGATCGAGACGAGGCGGTTCCAAGGGCGAAGACGGATCGAGCGAAGAAGGACTGACGACGAAGAAATCCGGCAATGAAGAATCTTCAATGGCGTTCGGGTCTTCAGAGATTGCGACTGAAAGGAGATGGGGACGGTGCTGAGACTTTAGGGTTATGGACGAGGAGGGCGAGGCGATTTTTTTGACGCGATCGGGTTCTTTAAATAGTGCCGAGATGAAGGAGTTTGAGCAAGGGCCGGCGGCGTGGGCGCTGAGTTGTGTTGGACACGGGATGGAGAAGGTCTCCGGGTAGAAGACGACGCGCACGTGGCGGCAGGGACCCACGGTCAGCGAGCAAGAAAAAGGGAAGAAGGCAGCCGCTCATTGGGCTGGAAAATTAGCGGGCCGGGCTTGCACACGTGCGAGCGAAAGGAAAGGAAAATGAGGGGCGGCCTGGTTGTCTTGGCGCGTGAGGAAAAGAAAGTGGCCTAGGCTGGGCTGGGATTCGACTGGCTGCACGCGCAAGGAGAAACCGCAGGCCGACGTGGCCGGGAAAAGAAAAGGAGGGGCCGAAGGAGTTGGGCTGTCGCCCACCTGGTCTAGCGCACGGAAAAGCTAGCGCGTCCGCACGGCTCGGTTGCGCGTGGAAGAATTTCGGCTGGCTCGGTCGAAATAATGAGCACGCGGAGAAAAGAAGCGGCCGGGCCGAAGAAATGGATGTGGGCCTGAGAATAATCTGAGATTTAGTAATAGCTTTTCTTTTTAGAAAATAACAGAAAATTCAAATGACAAAAAAAAAGATAACAAATACACTCAGAAAAATTCTAGACAAATCTAGAAAATATATCCAAGTACATAAAACCCAAATAAAATAGTTTTGATAATAGTTGATGTTGAGATTAATCATATTAAATTGTTTTTGATTTATGAAAGTCCTATTTAGGCTTTATTAATTCAAATAAAATTGACAAAATTTTCCAAGGACCTAAACTACTCAAAAGATTTTTGAAAAGCCAAATTTTGGGACGTTATAACTTTTCATGGCAGGACCCCATAACGCGCTGAAGACCGACGCGGAACTCCAAAATCCATCGAACTTGCAAACGACGACGAGCCTCACTTGTGCATATGAGCATCGCGGAGAGGACGACTTGGTAGAAGCCCTAGCACCATTGTGAGGGACTTCCGCGCCACTTTTTTCTCACCGGTACCAACCAAGCCAATCAAGCCTCAACCGGCTGTCCTTGCGCCACCCGCGCCGGTCGCCAGTACGACCAGCCCTATGGCGACGAGCGCACCACGTCGGGCGTTTCTTTCGGGGCCACCAAACTCCTGGTTTTGACATCTCACACCGGAAGAGATGAACGAGCGTTGTCTTAAGGGTCTGTGCTATAATTGCCCGACGAAGTTCACCCACAATCATGCATGTTCGTTCAAGGGCATCTATCTTCTCGAGTTGGATGACAACTCCGGCGATGAGACAGTCGACACCGATGTCTAGATTTCCTTCCATGCCATCATGGGTGTGAGTAACAGCCAGACCATGAAGCTCTGAGTGTCCATCCAGGGCATCCTTCTCACGACATTGGTGGACTCCGGCTCGATGCATGATTTTTTGGCTGAGGGTGTGGACGACCGCAATAGGGTGGACCTCATGTCGCTCCAGGGATGAAGGTCACGGTGGCTAATGGCGATCGTGTCACCAGCTTAGGGGTGCACCGCGGCCTGTGCATGGACATCAACAACGAGTCTTTCGACGTCGACTGCTACGCTTTACTGCTGGAGGGTTTTGACGTGGTTTTGGGCATCTAGTGGCTGCATGCCCTAAGGCCCATTATGTGGGACTTTGACCTCCTCACCATGTCTTTCTGGTGGCGTGATGATCAGGTGACATGGCAGGCTTGGCCACTAACTGAGGCGCCCTAAGAGTACATGCATGCGCTCAGGAGGACGTGGTGGATGACTTACTGAATGAGTTCGCACCCATCTTTGATGTGTCGCACGGTCTCCCTCTGGCCTGCCGTCATGATCACCACATCCATCTTCTACCTAGGACAACTCCAGTGGCCGTTCGTCTGTACCAATACCCTCAGCTTTTAAAATATGAGATCGAGCGACAGTGTGATGACATGCTCTAGTAGGGTATTATTCACGAAAGTACATCGACATTCTCTTCATCGGTGCTCTTGGTCAAAAAGCAAGATGTGACTTGGCGTTTTTGCGTGGACTATCGAACCTTGAATGACAAGACAGTGAAGGATAAATTTCCAATTCTGGTCGTCGATGAACTCTTGGATGAGCTCAAAGGCGCGTGTTTCTTCACCAAATTGTACCTACATGGCAGCTACCACCAAGTCCGGATGCATCCACCGGACATTGAGAAGACAACTTTCCGCACGCATCAAGGCCACTTTGAGTTCCCGGTTATGTCCTTCGGATTCACAAACTCACCGGCGACTTTTCAGGCTCTTATAAACGATGTTCTTAAGCCTTTTCTTCACCATTTTGCCCTGGTGTTTTTTTGACAATATTTTGATTTACAGCTCATCCTGGTTAGAACACATTCAGTAGATGCGGGCAGTGCTGTAGCTATTGCCCGAACACAAACTGTTCCTCAAGCGCTCCAAGTGCTCCTTAAAGATTCGGTCGCATACCTGGGTCACATCATCTCTGGACAGGGTGTGGCCAGAATTTTTTTTAAAATAATCTATTTTTTATTAGAAATTTCTTCTTGCGATCTTTTTTTTTACAAGAATATACGCCTGTCGCCTAATGGTTGGGCGACTGAAGCGAGTCGCCCAACCGAACATCGAATGGAATGTACTAGCCATACCATTGGGTGACTGGATATCTGCCGTAACCGATTCGGCGACAGTGGTGTGTCGCCAACCGCTAAACAATCGCGGTCCTATCGCCTAACAGCTTAGGCTTATTGTGGGGTCTGGCTGTTTTTTATTTTTAATTCTTGTTTAATTGTGTTGTAATGAATATTACATTTTCTAGGTTAATTACATTTAGCAAATTTGATTTTATGATGTTATTTATTTTGAAAATAAAAGTGTTGTGACGAGGTTGGTTGGTCTGTTTGTTATTTTCGTAGAATATGAAGGGTACGGAATTTGTCAGACTCGCAATAACATTTTGTGATCGTCATATATTGTCGTAGTGCTCTAAATTTCTGTAGAATTTTGTGAGGTCGATTGAGATAGTAATGAGTTGTAAGTAGAAAGGTAAGTGATATTCGTTCAGAGAAAGGATGATTCATAAGCCTCCCGTCATAGTGTTGTTGCTTTTGTAATATTTGTATAATTTTATTCGTTCAGAGAAAGGATGATTGATAAGCATATCAGACGAGGTATAACCTTGAGAATGTCGTCCAAGCAAACTTTGTCTGCTGAAACACTTGTTGTCTTTTAGAAGTGGGATAGAAAGGCATCAGTACTATTGGAGTCTCTCCTCGATGAAGTCGTCTGAACGTATACACGTATATAGCCAGGCAGTTGATGAAGTACTTTATGAAACTTATACAGAATATGATTGAAGGGGCTGAAAATGCTCGTTGTGATGATGAAGATGCCCCAAAACATGGAGTCTCCCCTCGATGAAGTCGTCTGACCATATACATGTATATAGACAGGCAGTCGATGAAGTACCTTTTGAAGCTTATACAGAATATGATTAAAGGGGCTGAGAACGCTCGTTGTGATTATGAAGATACCCTAAAACATGAAGGATTCGATGTCGGTGCGAATAGTTTTTTCTGGGATTCCACTAGAAGAGGCATACTTGCAATATAGGCTTGCTTTGATGGCTTAGCGGAGACACGGAACCAGAATTACATTAGAGTCCGCGGACAGAAGCACATGGCATGATGGTTCGGCTAATTGCTTTAGTCATCCTCGCTACTACTACGGTACACTGCGACACAAGCATCCGGGCCATATAAGTATACATGCCTTTAGGGGATGGTAAAAAACATGGGGAGGTAGGACGGGGGACTATTACGTAATGACATGACCTACTGCGTGGACCGGGGCCATTTTTCCTTCCTTGCTAGCTCGGTGTTGAACTCCTCACCGGCCTTCCCCTTCCCCTTATCGCGGGACTGTCCACGTCGGGCTGGTATGTCGAAGTCGTCCATGTCCTACGATTCCATGATGTAAGTGCACCGTATAGTGAAAATCGTAAGTCGGTCTGAAAAGCTGGCGAGGCGGTCAGGGTTGGCAAGTCGATCTGAAAAGCCTAACCCTAAACCTAAACCCTAAACTGCGCAAAGCTGGCCCGTGTGGTCTTGTCACTGCACAAAGCTGTCTCCTTTGGCCTTATCGCTCACATAAAGTTGCCCGTGTGGTCTTGTCACCACGCAAAGCCGCCTCGTCTCGTCATCCTTTGTGCAAAGTCAGTTCCGTTTGGTCTTGTCTCTGCGCAAAGCAGCCAGCCCCGTCTGGTCTTATCATCTGCAAGCTAATACATTACCCACTTTGTTAGCCTCCCCCCGCGGGCTATAAAATGTACGCCCCACGCTCCGAAAGTAGGACCACTCGACCCTTGAAACCGTCGGAAGAAGAACCTTTTTCGTCTTACAGTAACATAAGATGGCAGACGCCAGGACCGAGCCCAACCAAAATTCGTCAAGCAAGACCTTCCCCTCAAAAGGAGAGAGGACTTCGGCCATAACTACCGGTTGATGCCGAAGAGGCATGTTCAACCGGTATGGCGAAAATGCGGACATGGGGAAGACGCTATCGTGCAGGTCATAGACGGCCCTTTCGATGGCGAACGACGTTTCTTCCGATGCCTATACTCTGGGGTAAATAGTTTTGTTCATGTTACTGCTAATACATCCTTTATACTAACCGTCCCTTGCAGCAGATGGCGAAATGCAACTTTACCCGCTGAATCGATCCTCCCCATGAACGACATGTTGTGATGCATGTGGATACATTGTGGAACTGAATCTTTGATTTGGAGGTGCAAATTGACGATCTCAAGGAGCAAAATGATGACCTCCGCTAACAGATGCAGTGCGAGAGGGGCAACAAGGAGGTCGTGAATATAGGAAGTTCCTATGATCCCATATGCTGCTGCGCCAACCCTAGCTACATATGTGCGTGCCACTACAACGACGGCCAGCCACGTCCGAGGCGCCCAACTAGAGAACACTCTATGTGGTAGCGAGAGGCTTCTTATACCATTAGGCACGGGCGAACCTCGGTAGTCTCCCCTTCTGTACGCACTTATGTTCAATCTCCTAAAGTATGTAACTAAATGGTGGACGCGTCATTGCGGTTGCTTTTGATCGAGTTGACATGTTGTATCGATGTTTCGCGTGCTTTAAGCTATAGGAGTCGATATGCATTGAACAAACATGCGTTGTATGAACGAGTACACATAAGAACGCAAAAGTATTACATGCATCACATATTAAGTGCAAAATTTAAGTATGACATAATGAACAAATGTACAGCCAGTGTAGGCGGACGCCCCCTAGTAGCCCCCTCCAACCGTACCCCCAGCATCCCCTCCCGCGTCGCCACCGCCCACTCCACCTTCGTGTCCTCCCCTACGGGCTCACTTGGGCCCCCTCCTCTGCACTGGGTGTTAGGGCCTCGGCCCTGAGAGGGAAAGACGGTCTGGAGCCCTGGTTTGACGAGGACCGAGAGGTGAAGGGGTGGACAGAACTGGCTGCTGTGTGGGTACTAGCGCACCGGCGAGCTGTGACCCAGAGAGAACCTCAGCGGGTGTGGGCTGAGGTGCTGGGTCCTCGGCCACCAAGAAGTCATGCGCTTCTGCGGAGCCTGGGGAGGACCCTCCGTCATAGGGAACTGGACCTGCACAACAAAATATTGTTAGTTAATAAAAAAACGTGATGCGTGCTGACAAACAGAGACGTGAAGTACCCTCGGCTAGCACCATGGCGCGCGCGAAGGCGTCCGTAGGGAAGTATGGCACGTCGTACGCGCCCTGCGTGTACTGCGTGTGGAAGGCGAAGGGGTGTGGAGGACCAACGTAGTGCGACGCTGCCGGTGTACGGGGCTATGCCCAGGCGGACCCTCTAGCCTCCTCAGGCCTCGGCGGACGTGGTCTGGTCTAGCCTCCGGCCTCGTCAGGGCGCGTCGGTGTTGGACATGGTCTGGCTGACCCTCTCGCTTTCTTGTGTGGTGTCACGGACGGATGGTGCCGGCGGACGTCTGGATGTCGACCGAGCCCGCGGCGTGTCAACCTCAGAGCTCGGTGCACGATAACAAAGCCAAAAATACATGTGGCTTGAACAGCCACACGACGGATAGCCTGGGCCGTCTCCTCGCATGTGCCCTCCACACCGTCCGTGAACCACTGAAGCCAGGAGCGGCAGTCTGTCGAAACCTCAGCAGCGATGCTCGCCTACATCGAAAACAAGACAGGGTGAAAACTGTAATGGCGGATGCCACAAGCAAAGTTTTCGAAGCAGGATGTAACGTACCGCGCGGTGGACGTCCTGCGCGAAATGCACAGGGTATGTGTCGATCGGTGCCGAGACACGTGGTGCGGGCTTGTCTGCAACAAGTACGAGCCTAGTATGTGTCTGAGGAGCGTACCAGCGAAGGTATGCGTCGTAGGTGCCGAGGTCGTAAGGGGTGTCCTCCTGCACACGGTCTTGTAGCGCGCCCTCCCACTACCTTACCCACGTGTTCATCCTACTCCCCCAGTTCGTGCCGCGGCGGACTCCCTTCATACTGAACCTGCAAGACGTAACATGTAGTTAGAAGTCGTGCGTACGAGACGATAGCAAAAAAAGGGGCATGTATGCCGATTACTCATGCGCACTATTTGTCGCACCGTCGCCGACCGGTATCGAACCTCCCGCCAGAGGGCGAATCTGGCGATCACACGATGTGCCCCGTAGTCCCCCACGAAGACGTTGAAGACAAGCGCCCTGCGGGTCAGCTAGTAGTCCCGGTCGCATAGGCACAGTGAGGACAGGCCGTGGGGAGCGCGGGCATCTAACTCTTGAGGGGAGTATGGCTCCCATCGAACATCGTCCGCCATGAGCGGTCGAATCGCTTCCACTTAACTCGTCAGACGCTGTGTCACCTGACGTCGCCGAATTGTACCTGCAAGGAACACAAGATATTAGATAGGACGATCGGTTATATGAACAAATTAGTCGCATGAAAGAGTACGTACCCGTCGCCGGCACCAAAGCGAGCCCATTGTCGACCGGTCCACCTCGTTTGCGTTATACATCTCTTGCCCGTACGGAGCGCTGTCATCCAACAAGGGCCGTCCGAGGCTAAAGCGCTCGAACGACCACAGCTGCAGTAGGAGAGGACACCCCGTGAGGACGGAGTTCGGCCTCGACCTGAAGCACGCGTCGCACAAGCCACGATAGGTGGTGGCAAGTACGACCGAACCCCAGCTGATCTGGGGGGCCTCCCCGTTGGTGATGGCCTTGGTGTACGCGATGAGCCACGCATCAACGGTGTCGCCATGGCTGCTGGTGAACAGCATCCAACCGAACAGCCACAATAAGTAGGCCTCGAGGTGGCGTGACACCTGTTGGTCGTCCGTGGCAGGGTCCATCCACTCAATCTGTGTACAAGGAAAAAGATAGTAAGACCGTAGTATGGAAAGGAGAGCGCAGTGCTTCCAACAGGAATGTCGTCGAACACGTACCTGGAACTACGAAAGCCACCGCAAGGGCGGGCCGTGCCTTTGTGCCTCCGGGAAGACGTAGTACCCGGCCGCGACCGCAGGCGGAAGGACTCCCTGAAACCTGGCCAAAAGGTCCTCGCGCTAGTCGGCGAGAGGCTCCTGCGGGAAGGCAACACCTCCCGCGATAGGGAGGCCAAGAAGCAGGGAGACGTCCTGCAGAGTACGGGCCATCTCCCCGAATGGGAGATGGAAAGTGTGAGTCTTCGGCCGCCACCGGTCCACAAGAGCTGTCAGTAAGGATCAGTCGAACGGGAAGTGTTGTGACCGCTCCGGCCCGGCATGGACGTCTCCGTCGTCGCCGACCGCGGGTGCTGCCAGCTCGTTCTCGTCCGTGGCTTGCACCATCCGGGCGAGAGGTAGTAGACTAGCAGCGCTCAGCCTGCCAAGCAAGAAAAGGTTAGTACTAAAGGTACGTATGGCGAGAAGATAGTGTTGACGTATTCTAACCTGGCTGTCCAGCGTGGGTCTAGCCTCTAGGCCACCTGAGGTGTCCGCGTGCGGATCACCCCCAACACAGTCGCGTCGGCCGCACCCGCAGGATGAGGGACACGACATGACGAACGATGTAGCCGGTCGATGCGCTCGTCCAGGAGGCCGAAACTCCAGTCGGATCCGTGAGAGTCACAAGCCATACCTGCAAAACAACTTGAAGTTAGCAAATACGTGGAAATATAACAGCGAATGTAAAGCAGGAGTAAATTTAACTTGTAAACAAACAAACCAAAAAGTACTAGGCCACTAGGACAATACTTTCAAAAGTAGTGAAAAAGGGATAGTAGTACAACACTTACATAAACATTACGTGTAACATACGATACATGTCTTACGACAGTACATACATCAAATGAAAATTGGGTAGTAGTAGAACGATTCGTAAACAATACAAAGTACGATGAAAATGTACATCGATTTGTAATTTTGGTCCCACTTTGCTGCTTGCAAGAAGTGCTATCGCAAACCATGGCAAAGGTTTACCTCACCGGTGGTGCCTTGCATGGTGCAGGTGTGTGGCCCTCTGGCCGCAGAGCTCAGCGCCGACCCAACGCCCGGCTTGTGCCGTCCATATCATTGGTAATACGATGACTCGCTTAACGACCCTTGCCACCCTTCAACATGTCAATATCCGTAATCCAGATCCTGTTTGCAATATCCAAGGTGGCGAAGTTACCCACAACTCTGAAGCCCCTAAGCTCGATAGTCCACGCCTGCACCACCCTGTCCTTCAAGAAGTACTCGGACACAAAGTTCAAAGGGTCCATGCGCTATCCCAAGATCTGGCGAGGACATGAGAGCATGGCTTGTGTAAGAGCTTCGGTTTGTTGCACGTACAGCTAGGTTCATTCACATGATCTCTAAGGCATACCTCGTGGGTGACTAGAGAACGAGCAGTCCCAAATTCGGCTCTATCCCGGAGGAGCACGTCGAAACGATGCTCCATATTGCCCATCATGTACACCGTGTACGACTGGCCCTTCTCTGTCTTTGCTTGCATGTATGCCGTAATCTTCGAGCAGTACGGTGTTTGAGGGTTGGTGGCATGAAGTGTGGCATTTGGATGCCTCTCCCTGAAATACCCGATTGTGTTGTGCAAAACACCTTCCACGATGGCGATGAGGGGCTTAGAACGAAGGCCCCTAAGAACCCAGTTGTACACCTCCGCAAGGTTAGTGGTCATTATGCTGTACCTTGCTCCGTTAGTGTCGTGCAGCAGAGACCACTTCTCCAATGGCTCGGCCTCGATCCAGTGGGAGAAGCACTCGATGTTCCTCAAGGTCCTCCGCCTCAGACCAGCAGGTTCAGACTCTGTTCCCTGGTTCCTCTCGTCCACGTGTTTCCTGCAGTGTTCATCCAGCAGCGCCCATAAGGCGTCAAATTTGCACTGCCGGTTCTGCATAGGCAGCCTCTTGAATAGCTTCACCAAGGGTTGCTTCGGGAACTTCTTGAAGAAGTTGGCCCCCAAGTGGCGAATGCACCATCTACTCCTCATATCCGGCCAAGGGAACGGCTCCTCGGGGTCTTCCTGAAGTTTTCTTATGGCCTTCAGCGTCCCGGCGTGGTGATCATGGATCACGCACACACCAGGACGAGCTCCAACAACTCCCATCCTCAGATGTCGAAGGAACCACAACCAGCTGTCGTAATTCTCACATTCGACGAATGCGATGGACAATGGCAGAATTTGATTGTTCCCGTCAACGCCTATGGTCGTAAGGATCTGCCCCTTGTATTTCCCGGTCAAAAAGGTCCCGTCAACTGAGATCATGGGCAACATATGCCTAAAAGCCTCGATGCAGGGACCAAAGGCTACGAAGGCCCTCTGCAATATCGAAAAACCTCGCGGATTTTTGGATGGCATGTCCTTTACAGCAGTGTACTTGCCCGGGTTTCTCTCTTGCAGCACCCCAAGCATACGAGGAAGGTTGTCGTACGCCACCTCAAAAGATCCAAACCGTCTTTCCAAAGCCTTCTGCTTCGCACGCCACGCCTTTGCGTAGCTGATCTTGTACTTGAATTTCTTCTCAATAGCCACCATAATGTGCTTGGCCTCCACACCCTTCTTCTCCACTATCTCTCCATATATCAAATTGGCTACGAAGGTCGACGTTAGGTTATGATGTCTGGACAAAACACTGTTGAGCATGCAGGAGTGCGGCTCTACCTTCGTGACAATCCAGTGAGTCTCATACTTCGGTCTATGTGTGTGCACTCGCCAAGGACAACCGGTCTGCTCGCACTTGACGGTGTACTGCTCCTAGCTAGATTTGACGACCCGAAATGTCCGCTGCATGGACATAGCCCACAACTTAATGGCATCTTGCAAGGATGTCTTATCAGCAAACATTGAGTGCAACCGAACCTTCGTAGCATGGTACTCCCACGACGATTTGTGCTCGTCATGCGTAGTTACACCCTCAACGTCAAATCTGTTCCATTCCTGGGGGTGGGAGCTCCGTCCTCATCGGAACTGTCTTCATCGTCCTCCTGTAAAGCTTCCTCTTCAGCATCGCCATCCGGTCATCACTATCCATTTGACGCAATATGTACTCCCTATGCTCTCCTTCATCAGCCTGTGCTGTAGGCTCACCATGCGGTGACCGATCTTCCTCTCCTGTATCTACCGCGTCGGGCTCATCACAAGCAACATCCTCCGAACCCTTCGTAACACCGCCTCTCGCTCCTCTTCTTCATAAACATCTTTGGGCACCGTGCTCCCACCACCCAGATGATATCCGACGGCGGGGCCTGCCTGCGGCTTCTTTTGGGCATGGTTGCACAAGCAAAGACACACTCATATCCACAAATACGACAAACCTTCTATAAAGCCCTTCCACACAACAGGCGTGCGCATTAGTGTTCTCAACTCCCATCTGATGTACGTGGGAGACCAGCTCCAAAGCCCTTGTATGAAGATGCTGCACACCTCAGGGTCTAAGGAGAAGTTGCGGGTGAGCCAGTGCATCACATCTGCGATTCGTGCATTCTCGCCGTCTGGGTGTACCAAAGTGGCTTGCGGAAAACTGCTCAAGTCAACACCGCACGGACCTTCATGAACGGTGCCAACACCATAACACACTTTCAATGTAGTGGGTACATGCATGACTTATTGTATGCCTGCAAATATTTCCAATATTGTAACTAGTCAGATCGCAACGCACGACATGCAAGTACTGCTACATTGTAATTTACATTTGTAAGGACCTTCGCCTATCCTCAACAACTACACTACAACATGATCAAGACGTCATTCATTCCCTAAGGCAGAGGCCACAATAAACGTGCAGTACAATATTCAGATTCAACCTCAAAACCGAGCTATTCTATAGCAGACATTATCCGATGCTGATGCTAACTTGCAATCCGAAATGCTACAAGTGGTATTCCAGTCTTCTACAGAGCTATACCAATTACCTAAGTCAATTAGTTCATACTAATTAACCTCTACTAATTAGTTCATACAAATAATTCATCCTCCTCATGCGCTCGGTCACGCATTATTCACCCAATAATAGTCGGTCACACATGCACCAACACAACTACAATACTTCTCATAAACAGCACTAA
The DNA here is from genome assembly GCA_036346405.1 of Phyllostachys edulis. Taxonomy (NCBI): domain Eukaryota; kingdom Viridiplantae; phylum Streptophyta; class Magnoliopsida; order Poales; family Poaceae; genus Phyllostachys; species Phyllostachys edulis. The sequence continues at coordinate 33,922,038 of CM070548.1, forward strand.
TACTCCCTCACGGACTATTTTTTCCTCTAACTAAAGTTTTCTATCGTTGCTACTTACATACAAATTAACAATATTTTGATTTTCTAATTTTTTTCTCTAACTAAAATTTCCTACAGGTGCTACTTGTACTACTATTTTTAACTACATAAACTATTTTTCTATCGCTGCTACTTACATACAAATTAACAACATTTCGATTTTCTAATTTTTTTTCTCTAACTAAAATTTCCTACAGGTGCTACTTGTACTACTATTTTTAACTACATAAACTATTTTTCTATCGCTGCTACTTACATACAAATTAACAACATTTCGATTTTCTAATTTTTTTTCTCTAACTAAAATTTCCTACAAGTGCTACTTATACTACTATTTTTAACTACATAAACTATTTACTTACTAAAAAAAATACACTACAAAGTAAAAAAACTTACCTCACAGACGAAGCCTTCTTCTTCTCCCTCTCCCTCTCCTCTTCTTCTTCTCCCTCTCCTTTTTTCCTCTCCTCCTCCCTCTTTCTTCTCCTCCTCATGCGCTCACTCTCTATTTTCTCTCTCTGCTAGCTCGCTCAGGGGACTGGCATGATCGCTTATATAAACCATCCAAGAGCAAGCAGATTCGGCGATCGAGCTTCTCGTCACTTGACGGTTCGGCAATAGCAGTATCGCCTAATCATGGCGGCTGCAATACTACCGCCCAGTTCGGTTCTGACTGATTTAAATCTTTGAGCAGTTGAGCGGCAATGATTCAATCGCTTTCTTTGTTGGATGGAGCCACGCCCAACCGTTAGGCGACATGAGTATAATCCTGTAAAAAAAGTTGCATGAATATATTTGTAATTTCTAATAAAAAATACATTATTTTTTTAAAAAATTCGTATGGCCATGGACCCTGACAAGGTGTCGGCAGTGGTGGATTGGCTGGTTCCCAGTTCCGTGTGGTCTTTACGGGGGGTTACAACTACTAGACTTCAATGTTCAATTCACTATGGATTGTGATGCGTTCAACACTGGGTTTGGTACGGTTCTACACTAGGGGGACCGACCTTTGGCGTTCTTCAGCTGAGCAATGGCGCCCCAACATGCCAAGCTAGCGGCTTACGAACGTGAACTCATTGGTTTGGTCAAAGCTATTCAACATTGGCGTTTGTATTTATGGTTGCGTTCTTTTGGCGTTTGTACGGATCACTAGAGCCTAAAATTTTTGCTTGACTAGCGGCTGTCCACCATCCTGCAACATCACTGGGTGAGCAAACTTTTTGGCTATACATTCACGGTGGAATACGGGCCGGGTTGGCAAAATGCCACGACCGATGCCCTCTCTTGGCGAACGTAGGGTTAGCCGACTACATGCTGTGTCTGCTACATGCTTTGATATTTTCGATAGCCTTCGTCGAGAACTTAATTCGCGGACAGACTTGGTCCAGTAGTGTGCCGATGTGTTGGCTGGTGGTGCCACGTTGGTCTGGTCCGTCGTGGACGACCTGCTACTTTTCTATGGGCTCGTTTTTGTTCCAGCCGATTTAGCGGTGTGGGCTACCCTGCTGGCTGATGCTCACAACTCGGGCCACGAAGGAACATAGAAGACACTTCATCGCCTTTGGTGTCAATTTCATGTGCCAGGCATGCGTCGGTTGGTCCAGGAGTTTGTGCGCGACAGTGTGACATGTCAGCGCAACAAGCCCGAGCATTTGCATCCATCCGGCCTACTTCAACCGTTGACAGTTCCACATCAGGTTTGTGATGATATTTCTATGGACTTCGTGGAAGGGTTTCACAAGGTACATGGCAAGTCTGTGGTTCTTACCGTCGTTGATCGATTCTCAAAACCCACTTTCTGGCATTGGGTCATCCATATACAGCTAGCTCGGTTGCTCGTGTCTTCTTTGACAATATTGTTCGGCTTCATGGCATTCCATCTTCAATTGTGAGTGACCGTGATCCTATCTTTACGAGCTCATTTTGGTCTAAACTATTTCGTCTTGCTAGTTCTAAGTTGCACCTCAGTTCCGCTTTTCATCTGCAATTCGATGGCCAAACTAAAGTCGTCAACTGCGTCATTGGCATGTATCTCCATTGTCTACCTGGGGATCAGCCGAAGGAGTGGCTTGGTTGGCTACCTTGGGCGGAAATTTGTTACAATTCTTCCTTCCAAACAGTCCTACAAGCCACTCCCTTCAAAGTCATTTATGGGCGAGACCCTCTTGGCTTTGGTCGTTTATGAGCCGGGTGTCGTTCGTATTGCGGCAGTGGATCATCAACTTTTGGAACATGACGAGTTTATTGCTGAAATTAGGAAAAGATTGCTTCAATTTCAGGCTTCTATGAAGGACCATTATGATAAAGCTCATCGGGCAGTCGAGTTTGATGTGGGACAATGGGTTTGGCTGCGACTTCATCACCGGACAGTGGCATCCTTAGGAAGACCAGCCCTAGGCGAGCTTTCTCCTTGTTTTTTCGAGCCTTAAAAGATTGCGCAACGTATAGGCACGGTGGCTTACCATTTGCATCTGCCTGTTCATGCTCTTCTACACGATGTTTTTCATGTTGCCTTCTTGAAACCATTCCATGGGGAGCTGCTCGAGGAGATCGTACCATTGCCAGACATTCATCATGGTCGTGTTGCCTCCAAGCCTACTCAGGTGCTTAGGGGTCACTTTACACTAGAAGTGACGAGGATTAAATTCGTAAATATTAATTAAAAGCCACATAGCTTATGTGGTCGCAAACCTTATAGCTAACGACCCCTATGGTCGTTAGAATCCTAGGAGTCGCCTGATGGGTAACTTCCTCTGAGGGGGTCCTGTACCCATTGCTCGATCAGATGACTGCTTGAAGAGTCTTTGACCTACCACTTGGACCCGGTTCCAGGTACATCCCTTCTGTGTGAAGAATGGAACATATGTCTTAATTGCTCCAAATCACACGATGTTTTTGGTCCTAAGTCATTGACAATAACCACTATATGGTTTTATCTCCCACTGACATCAACCGCTGATCAGTTGGCATTTCACTAACTGCCACTATCCCTCCGACCAGACGTGTCACTTCCAAAGGATGTCTCTTCTAGGAGTAACTACCACATCTTCTCCAGTTTTTTTTAAGGATAGATGACAAACATCGGAAGGAGGAGACCAAGACAACCAAGGGAGAACAACTACAATACATCTGATTCATCAGAAGGCAATTAGATTCAAGCAATACTCTCAGTGTAATTAGGACTAGTATGTCGCCTTGCCAAAGGCCCCCCTGCAATAGCTAGTTTATTGCAATAAAGAGCAACCCCACTCTTATCCAAGAACTTTTAGATATTTTCCTCTTTTTATTTTCGTAAGATCGGTCAGAAATGTGATCACCAGTATTGATGCTTTTTACAACCTAGTCATCAATGTAGGCTTCTAAATTTCGACCTATCTGTGGACTTAAGGTCTTTTGCATTAGCCTCTGAAAAGTAGCCCCAACATTTTTGAGACCAAATGACATCTTAACATAACAGTAAGTGTCGTATGGCGTGATGAAGGAAGTTTTCTATTCATCATCTTTACTCATATTAATCTGGTGGTACCCTGAATACGCTTCTAAAAAACTTAACAACTCACACCTAGAAATAGAGTCTACAAGTTGATCGATACGTGTAAGGGGAAAGTCATCCTTCGGACAAGCTTTATTGAGATCTATGAAATTAATACACATTCGCCATTCTCCGTTATTTTTTCTAAGCATTACAGGATTGGTGAGCCACTCTGGGTGGTCAACATCACGAATAAACCTAGCCTTGAGAAGTTTGTCAATCTTTGACTGGATTGCCTCCTTCTGATCTGGTGCAAAGCGCCTTAGCTTCTGGTTGACCGGTTTTTTTGTCAGGCCAGAGAGCTAGCCTGTACTCGATCACCTCCCTAGGGACTCCGGGCATATTGGATGCCTGCTAGGCGAATACACCCGAAGTGATTCAGAGGAAGGAGACGAGCGACTCTTCTTATTTAGGATCGGTCCTACTCCGACCAGTAGCTTTTGGGTGGTTGCACTAGCATTTCTGAGTCCAAACAACATTTTGACGCTTTCCAAAGAAGCGCCCTTGTCGAGTGGAAGTTTCTTGGTCTGGTCGGAGATTTTTGGAGCCGTCTTTGGTCTTGAGTGCTTGACCTGCGTGGAAGGTGGATTTGTATCCCTGGTCGGAAGTTCGTTGATCAGTTCTAGGGATTTACGATTGCATGCGTATGCCATCTTTCTATCCCCTCGAACCGTAATGACCCCTTTTGGTCCTAGCATTTTTAAACTCTGATAGCCGTAATACGTACCTATCAGGAACTTTGCCAATGCCGGACGACCAAGAATTCCATTGTATGCAGTTTCAAAATCTACTACATCAAATGAAATCTTTTCTGTTCGGAAGTTATCTGGTCTTCCGAACGTAACCGGTAGGGAAAGCTTCCCTATCGGTTTGGCAGTAACCCTGGAACTATACCATAGAAGGTATATTTCACATACTTTACTTTTGACTTGGGAACTTGCATCTCTTCCAATGCTCCCAGAAATAAGATATTTAAAGAACTATCACCATCTACTAAAACTCAATTAACTTTGCAATTATTAATAGTAGGTTCTACAATAATGGGGAACCTACCTGGTCAAGTTGAAGGGATGGAGCGGTGTTCTTTGCTGAAGGAGATGACTGTCTCCGACCACCTGGATGGCTTGACGATGATTGAAGATTCGGTGATGTTCACTTCCCACTCCACGGCTTTCAGATGGCGCCTTGACTCGTACGAGGAGGATCTACCAAAGGTCATATTAACGATATGCTGTGGATCCTGATACTCCATTTCTTTGTCGCCATTCTTGTCTTTTTTGGAGCTTGGTTCTCCAAGCTTCTGTATGGAGGGAAAATGACCTTTACCTGAATAATAATCCCCCAGCTTCTTTTGCTAGGCTCGACAAGTACGCAGATCATGCACTGCCGCCTGATGAAGTGGATACCACTTCTTATTCTTCTTGTATTCATCGGTCAGAGCTTTTGCCTTGTTACGACCGAAATAATCCTTCTTGCCCTTGGTAAATTTTTTAGGAGTCGCAAGAACCTCTTTATTAATGGGTTTACGATTTTTCTTACCCTTGAGAGCCTTATTGTGTTTCTTCTTTAGTTTATCCAGGCCGGGTTGAGGGATTTTCTCTTTTCGATCGATGGCTTTGTTCCATTCAACCACCTCACTAGCGGTTGTGTACCTATTAGCCATGTTGAAAAGTTCAACGGTCGTTCGTGGAGGATTCATTATGATGTCCTTTGTAAACCGTCGATTCCTCAACCCTGCTTGAAAAGCCTGAATAACAGATGTGTCTGCGACCTCAGGAATAGTGTTACAGACCTGACTAAACCTTTTGATGTACTGCCGAAGAGTCTCATTAGGTTCCTGCTGTATCTGATGAAGATGATCTTCCTTTTTGGGATAATCGTATGTCCCCTGAAAGTTTGCAATCAGGAGGTCGCTGAGTTGCTCCCAGGTGTAAATTGGTCCGACCGGTAGGTTGAGCAACCAAGACCGGGCAGATCCTTCAAGTACCATGGGCAGGTAGTTTGCCATCACATTGTCATCACCACCAGCTGCTCTGATGGCGGTGGTATAGATCTGAAGAAACTCCAATGTGTTATGCGTTCTATTGAACTTCTCCATGTTGGCTGGTCGAAACTTGTCTGGCCAGTGTACTGCTTGGAGCCCTGCTGAGAATGCTCGACAGCCCGTAATCGAGTCATGGCGCCTTCTTTGAAAATGAGCCGAATTGTAATAAGTTAGGGACCAATTCCTCAGGTTGATATTCCGAGTATCCGGTGTCCCAATCCGATTGTGGATGTTGGTATAACGCATTCGACCACTTGCTTGGTTTAGATGATGTCGAAGATCATCCGAGCCAAGCGGTCGCTCCTCTTGACGAGGGGGAGGAGTGGTTGCTTGGAAGAGCCGTCTTCCCTCGTGACTCCCTGGTATCCGAGGAGGTCTGGGTATCAATCGGTCCATAGTCCGACCATGCTGACCCTGCTAAGGGAGGAACGTTGGGAAGAAGTCAAAGTTTGACTTTGTGAATTTCTTTGTTCCCTGTACATCTCTGTACGCTACATGGTCTGTTGAAGGATCTCTGATACCTGCCTTGCAAGCTGAGCATATCTCGGAGTCTCTACCAGAGCAGGGTCTGGGTTATTTAAAATATCACGAACTCGTCGCAGGTTTTGAATTGTTACCGAGAGTCTCGAAGGATTCCTGCTGGCAGAAGGTGTTCGATGACTTGAGTTCCCTTCCGACCCTCTGTCTTGCCTTGTTCGACCCCTCATGCCCAGTGGGGTAGAAACAGACGAATTAACTGATTGATGTCCACCAGTTCCATTGCCTCCGCTGTCCTAGGTAGGTGCTTGAGTGTCTGCACCATTTCCACCTATGGGTGCTGGCGGGATACGCTGTGGAGGATTGTGCACAACATCTTGATTGATATCACCGATTGCGTTAACCTCGTGCCTCCAACAGCAATCTTCTGAAGAGCTCTGTGGATATCATGGGGATATGCTCATGATCTTAGGATGATATTACAATTAGCAATGGCATTTTCGGTTTGTCAAATCACGCGTTTTCGTCAAAGGTTGAAAAATTTGTCGAGTCAAGTGTGGTCGAGCGGCGTTCAAGGCGCAATGATCGGCCATTTGGCGGTTAGACCGGCGTTCAAAACGCAGTCGAGCGACCGCCATTGAATGGCGATCAACCGATTTTATCTTGTTCATCGGCCATTTTGGAGTTTTGGCTTTGGGATAGGTCAAGTTCATGGTCTTAAGTGCATATGTGTTGCATGATGCATGTTTTTGCTAACGTGGGTCAAGTTGTGAAGAACTTGTTCCCGGAATCGATTTCTTTGTCTATTGTTGTGCAGGACGCTTGTAGGTCAATGACGGTCAACGGCGATGATGATCGGGACTAAGCTTGGAGAGCTGAGGTTCAGAATGATCAAGGATGCCAGGTGAGGTTAATGGATTCAAGCATGGCGCAAATTGGACAAAGGTGACTGAACGGGCAGTTCGGTGCGACGGGTTGGATCAAGCGGCGCGGGGGTCAGTGCAAGTGCCATGGTGGTTTCGGCGGGAGCCGGACGGGAGAGACTTGCCGACATGATGAGAGCAGTTGGATAAACCTACACGTGGCGAAGCAGGTGTTTGCTTCACCAAGATTGGACTTGTCTTCGGAGAAGGATCGAGAAGGGATATTCTGGTAATTTCACTAAATACCGCCTTGGTAATCTCTTGGCTAAACCACGGCACGAGACGACGCATGGAGAAGTGGTTTAGGTCAACAGGAGTTGAAGACGACGCTTTAAAATGCGTGCGTGTGTAACCCGTTTGTGTGTGGGTTTAACGGGAGCCCATTATGGTTTACTCTTCTAGAAGCTAGGCATCCACTATAAATAGGGGTAGCTGCTGTCCAGCACCCAAAAGCACTTCATTTGGAAAAGCCTAGTTTTGTTTTAGGGACTTAGAGAGAAAAGGAGAGGCTTAGGGTTCTAGAGAGATGAGTTGATGGTGTGCTCATGGATTGAGCTCTTGTCCTCCTGATGGAGTGGCTGTAAACCCTCTTCAATCTCAAATCAATCTATGCATGATTTCTCAAAGATGAGTCTCTTTGTGTTCTTCCTCCTTCTTTTGTGATTTTGAGTCTCTATTTGATCCTTGAGTTTTCTATTGGTTTCTTACCGTGATCTAGCTTGCTGTGATATGTGGGAACACATCCAGGATCATCTTGATCATCAATCACCCATGAGCAAGACGTTAGATCATATTTCGATTTTGACTCGGTTTTGAAGCACCTTTCATTCAAACTGAAAAAGATAGAAACTTTGGCATGGATCTTCATGATCCTTAACTGGAATAGGTTCCTAATATCTTAGAGAAGGTGTGTCTCAAGTTTGGTGGAGTTTGGTCGTGTAGATCAAAAGTTAGGTCGATTTGAGTCTCGGTTTTCGGGCTGTCTGTTTTGTTCATCGTCAGGTCCGGTCAGACCGTTTCTATAACGCCGGTCAGACCGCCCAGCGGTCAGACTGACCTCCGGTCTGACCGCCCATTTGCCGCTGGTCTGACCGTCCTTAGGAGTTGAGCCTTTTGGTTTGATCTTTTGCTTTGGGGTAGATTGGATTCAACACAAGTCTTCTGCAGTACTTGTATGTTGATCTTCATAGCTTTCATAGCTAATGGAGTGATATTGGTATTGTATCTAGTCAAGGTGAAAAATTGAGCATGCTCCTATTCACCCCCCTCTAGTCGCCTATTCGGTCCTACAAGCTCCCATTGTAACTAAGGGAGAGCCTTCCACTGCTTCGGCAAGGAGCCTCCACGATGGGGAGCGGTCGGAGATCACCACCTCCGGTGGGCTTTGTGGTGGACTTAGCCTGATCCGGTGGATTCCTGATCATATACTGAGTTTTATCGTCCCCATTTGGCCTTCGAATGGTGGCAACTTCATTGACACCTTTACCAGATGTCGGTTGGCCCCTGGAATGTGTAGGAGCCGTCGGCGAATATCGATCGCCCACGACCGTATCGAGAGTACATTGACCCTCTGATTGCAGCGATGAGCTTTTATCGCCGTTCTTGCCGGTCGGAAGAACTGGGCTTGTAGAGGCGTTCGGATATTCCGAACTGGTTGGAACGACCGATTCCTCTGGGAGCGCCACTGATTGTGATGGTGAATCTTCCTCCATCTGGTCGATCCCGCTAGTCTCGGCGAGCGGCGAGCCTGCAATAGAAGAGGATGATGACGAAATTGCGTCATGTTCTATGGCGCAGATGTATGCGTCCATGTCGAGATTGGAGTAGTCCGCCAAGTTGAACCAGTTCTCCTCATCCCATGTTCCCACCATGATCGCATAGGCGACAACGGAATAGAAGAAAAATGAGGATTGCTGAGTGAAGAAATCTTCAAGAACTTAACGCTTTCTTCTCCACGGACGGCACCAGCTGTCGACGATCAAGTCGCCGATCTCAAGAAAATAAAAAGAGGAAAATGGCTAAAAGTTCTTGGATGAGAGTGACGTTTCTCTTTATTGCAATGAACTGACTATTATAGGTGGGCCTTTGGCAAGGCGACAGACTAGTCCTAATTACACTGAGAGTATTGCTTGAATCTAATTGCCTTATGATGAATCAGATGTGTTGTAGTTGTTCTCCCTTGGTTGTCTTGGTCTCCTCCTTTTGCTGTTCGTCATCTATCCTTAAATAACTAACGAAGATGTAGCAGTTGCTCCTGGAAGAGACATCCTTTGGAAGTGACGCGTCTGGTCGGAGGGACAGTGACAGTTAGTGAAATGCCAACTAATCAGCAGTTGATATTAGTGGGAGATAAAACCATATAGTGGTTATTGTCAGTGACTTAAGGCCGGAAACGTCGTGTGGTTTGGAGCAATTAAGGCATATGTTCTATTCTTCACACAGAATGGATGTACTTGGAACTGGATCCAAGTGGCAGTTCAAAGACTCTTTGAGCAGTTATCTGGCTGAGCAATGGGTATAGGAACCCCTGCGACCAGGTTACCCATCAGGCGACTCCCGGGATTCTAACGACTTATCAGTGACTTAAGGCCGGAAACGTCGTGTGGTTTGGAGCAATTAAGGCATATGTTCTATTCTTCACACAGAATGGATGTACTTGGAACTGGATCCAAGTGGTAGTTCAAAGACTCTTTGAGCAGTTATCTGGCCGAGCAATGGGTATAGGACCCCCTGCGACCAGGTTACCCATCAGGCGACTCCTGGGATTCTAACGACCAGGGTCGTTAGCTATGAGGTTTACGATCACATAAGCTATGTGGCTTTTAATTAATATTTAGGAATTTAATCCTCGCCAAGTGTGGATGAGAAAATTGAAGAGAACGACAAGATTGTGAAACTGGCATCATCTCTACCACATTATGGGAGTAGTTAGTGATGAATATTCTCGTCAGGAAAAGCACTATCAACTTCAATGAGGTAGTTGCATATCTATTGGAGGCGGAGTCTTTGAAAAAGCCATCAAAATCTTCATTCTCAGGTGATCAAGCATTGGCTGCCGTAGGTGTTACAGAAAAAAGCAAAATTCACAGGAAGAAGGCAAGAGCAAGGGCGCACGTGTATGCTATATGTGTGACGAGTAAGGTCATATGATAAAATAATGCCTTCAAGCAAATGAGGGGTGAATGCTTAGTGGCGGTAGCGAAAGATGATTTAGACGCACTAGTCGTCAATCAAAAAAGTACTTCTCATGGATGAATTTTAGATTCAGGTTGTTGCTTCCACATATGTTTGGCGAGAGAGATGTTTGATAAAGGATCTCTATGCCCGACACATGGAACTGTTCACATGTCGGATTGCAAGGAGTATGCAATCATTGAAGTGGGAATGGTTATATTGGAGATGTATGTTGGGGCACATCACACACAGGTGGGAGTTCGGTAAGTTCCTGGCTAAAAGTAGACTCTAATATTTGTGAGGTCACTTGAACTCAAATGTGTTGAGGTATCCCTTTAAGGTAGAGTCATGCGAGTTACATGCAAAGCGTTGATAATCATGAAAAGTTTTTGGATAAATGGAGGATGTCAGTTGCTAGGTAAACCTAAAGGAAGGGCAACATATGGGAGGTCTGATATAAATCTTGGCTAGGAGAAGAAAATCGTGTCATCAGTGATAGCTACTCAGATCTCATATGTAGTTATGTGCAGAACTGTAAAGGTGGTTGCAAACTTTGGTAGTCGCAAAGACGAATGTGCGAGATGTTGGAAGAAGGAAGATGTGGTAGGACCAACCACGTGGAACCAATGAGAAGGTGGGAGCTCGGAGGTGGTACAAACCTATGACATGGAGATCTATAGGAACAGGAAGTGTGGTTACACAAACTACACAAGAGAGAGTTCTTAGGTGGAGTGTCCAGGCGGTGAAGCTTAGATACCAACACATACATTGCAATGATGTGCATGAGCACCTTTTGTGGGGCACTCCTAAAGGTGGGAGGAAAAAACAAAAAACAAAAGGAAAAAAAGGCGGAGCTGAGTTGGAGCCAATGTTGAAAGAGGACGGTGACTTCAGCAGATAAGAGTCAAGGTGGAGATTGCTGAGATAGGGGGACTCATATTCTATTCCTTTAGGACTTAGAGAGGTATGTTGCATGAATTCTTATATGAATCCTAATAGGGCATGTTTGGAACCGCTAGGCTTTCCTGAAAAGTGGCTTCGGCTAGGTCAGAAATTTGAAGAGGTTTGGTGTTTGTTGTTTGGCTTTTAGATAATTTGGTGCAGACTTAGAGATGGAAAATGTCCAAATACCCCGAGGACAGTAATGGCTTGTTTGATGCCGTTTAACGCAATTAACAACATTTAACGACAACTAGTGACAACTGACGATTATTAACGACGACTAATAAACATTTATTGCAACAAATAATTATTAAAAAATAATTATTATAATGAATTTTACGACAACTAATGGTAGTTAACGACAAGTGACGATAACTAACGACAAGTAACAATAACTAACAACATTTAACGACAACTAATGGTAATTAACTACAAGTGATGATAACTAACGACATTTGATGACAACTAATGGTATTTAACAATAAATTGACCGCAATTAATGTAATTAATGGCAATCAACAATAAATAATTATTATGACAAACAATTATTACAGAAATAATTGCAATAAATAATCACAATAAACAATTATTATAGTGCATAATTAATACAACAAATAAGTAATTATTACAAAAATTATTACGATGAATAATTAATACAAAAATCAATCTTGACACAAAAATACGGAAAAGGGAACTATTAGCTTGATCAACTTCAACTCCTTTGTTAATGAAAGAATAATCCACCAAAACCAGAGCATCATAAAGGATATCTCTCACCAAGATTTCATCATCAGCACTCTGAGTTATGCACTAGAAACCAAAATGCAACATCAATACAAAAGAAACCCAATCATGTCATTATCACAACTCATGTTCCATGAGGGGAGAACTCTTAGTCCATTTTTTTTCTTTTCTAAATGACATTACCAAAGCAAATGGAATAAATTTGAACAAATGGTCAACTGGTCACAAGGGAAACATTAGTATTACTATAGACAATATTCTTAGTCTTGATAAATTATATAGACAGTATATGAAGATCCACAGATCAAACTTCAACCTGTTTGCATTTTGCAAAGATGAGATACAATTCCATCCCAAGTCATGCTCCTTGAGGATATATTGATAGCAAACATGGCATAGTAACACCAGCATGGGAAACACAAATGAAGTACAAAGGAACGAGTTGCAGAGTTCTGATCTCACAAAGGTAATTCGTGCTAATTAACTTACACAACAGATAATTCATGCCCCCTCTACTTGTTTCCGGGCTTGGGCTTGGCATCGGCAGTGTTAGGCACCCCTACCCTTACACATGATGAGGAACGACGACCCGATCTTCCGATAGGTTCGATTGATTTCGTCGTGAGGACGTTGACGCTTTGAGGCTTCCGACCCGCAGACCGTCACCTCGCAATTCACTACACCCGCACGACTGTCGTTATCGACCACGCTCGCACGCGATCGACCTTACCACAAGGGTTGTTGTTCCTGCAAGAAATCGAAGCAACTCACAAGAACAAGGAAGGTGCAATCTGAATTGTATTGCGAATATGGATGAAGTTCACAAAGTGGGGTTCCTCAAACCGTACAAACGGCAAAACTACGAAGTGGCAGAATAATCTAAGAAAAACCCAACCTAAAACTATGACGGCTACTGTATATATATAGGGGGACGTGAGGAGGTCGACCTAGGGTTGTGCGGCCGTGGGAAGAGGCGTACACAACCTGGGCTCCTACCTCGACACGCTTACAAGGCCCTATTAGGCCCAAAATGGCGACGCAACACCTTAACTTGTGACCGAGCTGAAAATGCTAGGAGGAGATCTTGTGCTGATGGACTTCCTTTTCTCAAGCAATCGAGAGGACTTCCTTTTTTGGGCATAATCGGTCAGATGACCAGGACTTGATGGATCCTCCCCATTATTCCTAAGTAACAAAAGATCACAATTATTAGGTAGTACACCATTCTGCATAGATAAATTATTAGCACCTAGAAACGAGCTCACCTCATAATTTAAGTGACGTGCTCGAGCTCTTGTCATAGGACCTTGTAGTTCAGCAACCGGATCTGGAGGATTTTGTGTAGTGCGTGTATCCGAAGGAGTGATGTCCTCATCAACACATACCCCCAAAATAAAGAAGTAACAAAGAGCAATTTGACCTAAGCATCTTAATATGCTAATAAACTCACACAGTAAATTTAGAATGTTTGTTTATTGCTCTCAGATGTCGAGTTGCACAAGATGCAATCTTGGCCCTCACGACACTTGTGTCAAAATTTTAATCACAAATTGAATATGACAATTAATTGAGGTAAATTAGGCCTTGAGCTAAAAATAAAACCTTACTTGTCTAATCATTCACTTGATGCAAATCATCAATTCAAAGTCTACTAATAACAGACAATTGTCGTATTCAACCTCAATTTGACATCAATACATCATCGAGCATTAATCCGAGCCCACAACATCACTAAGTAATATCTCCTAGTGCTAGTATGAACCAAATCAATCAAAATTTGAGACTTGCTCATAAAAAGTCTTGGAGCTCTAGCCGAGTCTACACTTCACTAACCAAATGCAAGGTGAAACCAACTAACAGACCATGCCACTTGTCAGTAACCAAATTTCTAGCCAAGCTAGCAACGTACTAGGGATGCTAAAAGGAACAGGGAACAGAGTATGTGTTGTAGAGAAGTAGAATGATTTCTTCAGACTAAAGCATACAAACTTACATGTACAAGTTGCTTCCAAACAAATGCTAGAAATATGTTTAAGACATGAACCGGTCACTTTAATTAACCACAACAATACTCCAAATCATAATTCAGTGATTCAAACCCATTTGAATAAGCACCCAATCATTTTTAGTGATTCAAAATCATCTGAATAAGTCGATACCTTGTAGAATTTCATGCTTAATCCACAGACTAAGCTAATTATAGAAAACACAAAAGCATTAGAGGGGCGGTGGATTTGGGGACCTAGCGCTACAGCATGAGCTGGTGGAGGGAGCCGAAGGAGGAGGGGCCGCGTCGGGGGAGGAGGGAGGAGGCACCACGGCGGCGGAGGAGGGGGGAGCCGGAGGCGCTGAGGAGGAGGTTTACCGGGGAGGAGGGAGGTGGAGGAGGGCGCCGGGGAGGAGGAGGAGGAGGAGGCGGGCGGGTGTGAGAACCAGATCTGGATCTGGGAGGAGGAGGAGGTGCGCCGGGAGGAGGCACGGGGGAGGCCGGTGGGGGAGGAGGGCACTAAGTGGGCGTGGGAGGAGGGAGCTCAGCGGGCAGGCGGGCGGGGGAGGGGGGGGCACTACCGCCGCTTTTATCAAGTGGCAATCCGCGGGTAATTACCCCCGAACTTCGGGGGTAATTTGGGAATAGAGTTTGCGGGAAGCTGCAGAAGCTCCCCGCGGACGGCTTCCCGCTTTCTCGCGTTGAGACCAGAAGTGGTCGCGAAAAGTCGACCGTTTGGGATGGCTTCCGGCTTTTCCAACCGAAAGCCGGAAGCCGAAGCTAAAACAAACACGGCCATAGACATATGATTCCTACTTCTCTTTAGAGTAGGATTCTGACGAGGATCTAATAATCCTCATTTAATTATTTATCTGTAATTATTATTATCGATAATAATACCGTCATATGGTTCTTGGGTATACCCTTTAATATTCGTAAGGGAGAAGCTGGAGGTTGTAGGTCCTTCTACGACTACCCCATAGTCGTAAGTCTCCTACGATCAGTCTATGGTCGTATGCTTTACTACGACCACCACCTGGTCGTAAGCTCTTCTACGACTTGTCCCTAGCCGATGGGGCTTAGAGATATGTGGGCCTAGTCGATTAGGGAATCTTCTACACTATATCTAAAGATATGGATAGTTAATTACGTTATTATTCTCTAGAATAATGGCATGATTTAACTCTCTGTCCTAGTGGTAACTGCTTAGCGACGTGGGAACGTTATTACTCCCATAATAATCTCCAGTAACGGCTCCATTATCTAAAGCATTAAGACACCCTTTGGACTAGAGAAATGGCAGCCTACTTCAACTACTGTATAAAAGGCAGAATTATCAGGAGAAAGGAGGAGGGAAATCAGGAGCACAAGACATTACACAAGAGTCTTTCTCTTGATTTGTAACAAGCATACTCAATATATCCACACAGGAGTAGGGTTGTTATTCTCTCCGGAGAAGGCCTGAACCTGTATAAAAATCCCTGCGTCATTCTCTCTGCGTGATTTGAGTCTTGGACCCCCCGAATCAAATAATCATTACGTAAGATTGGTTCTAAAACATCGACAGTTGGCGTTGACCGTAAAACAAAAATTACAGAGATTTGCCCCTGATCGACCAGATGCTATAAGATCAGAATTAGACAAGCTACTTAAAGCAGGCTTTATAAGAGAAGTTGACCACTCAGAGTGGTTGCCCAACCCTGTAATGGTTAGGAAGTCTAATGGCAAGTGGCGAACATGTGTAGACTTCACTGATATTAATAAAGCTTGTCCAAAAGATGATTTCCCTTTACCTCGTATCAATCAGTTGGTTGATTCTACTGCGGGTTGAGAAACATTAAGTTTTCTAGATGCATATTCTGGTTGTCATCAGATTAATATGTGTTTAGAAGATAAAGAAAAGACCACATTTATTATTCCCTTTGGAATATTTTGCTATGTCAAAATGCCATTTGGTCTAACAAATGCTGGCATTTCTTTTCAACGCTTGATGCAATCGACTTTTTCACCCCAGCTAGGCTGAAATTTAGAAGCCTATGTTGACGATCTAGTCGAAAAAAGCATCAAGCGACTTAATCATGTTTCCGACTTGCTAGAAACATTCGACAACCTTAGGAAATACCGCCTGAAACTCAATCTTGGGAAGTATGTGCTTGGAGTTTGTTCAAGAAAATTGCTTGGATTCCTTGTCTCTACACGAGGAATTGAAGCAAATCCCGAAAAGATAAAGACCATCGTGCAAATGTGCCCTCCAACTACGAAGAAAGAAGTCCAGGAACTCACAGGGTGCATGGCGGCTTTAAGTCGTTTCATCGCACGACTGGGAGAAAAAGGACTACCTTTCTTCAAACTTTTAAGGAAGCATGAGGGTTTCGGGTGGTCAGAAGAGGCAAACGTTGCCTTTAAGGATGCCAAGAGATATCTTACGAGTGCTCCTATTTTGGTTTCTCCGAAACTAGAAGAGTCACTCTTAATTTATCTAGCGGCCACGCCACAGACAGTGAGCACAGTACTGGTCGTAGAGTGTGAAAATGTCCAACGACCAATTTACTACGTAAGCAAAGTTTTACACGGGCCTAAGGAGCGTTACCCTCAGGTCCAAAAATGTAGCACCCTGGCTATGCGGAAGCCAAGATGTTACTTAAAAGACTAACTTACAACATCAATATGAAATAATTTCAACAACCTATCAATTAATAATAGGTAAAGATCAACGAACAATGGAATGATTATAATAATTTAATTAGATTTCAGCACATATCAAGAACTCTAATTATCCAAACATATTGAAACATTCAAGATAAAGCTATCAATAGTCTATACGAGGAGTATCAAGCATTTACTAGTTCAACCAATGCATAAAGAACAATAATCTCAAACATCAGAACTCTAATTGTTACAATCCACTTATCAAATGAAATATAATAACAAGTTCAACTATTTAAAAGGTGATGAATATGTAGTAAAAGAAGTGATCCATGTCTAATTCCTCCCAAGTATGCCGTCATCAGTGTTCACCTAAAATAAATAAATATAGGCAAGAATGAGTCCACGACTCAGCAAGTACAACAGAATAATATGAACAATACCGAATAAGAATATAACCATCACTTTATAGAATATGAATGTAGAATGGCAAAAATCATATGAATGAATGAAAATGCATGATCTTCTCTTCTGCTTATGCCGTTATAGCCAGTGAACACCTGTCGGTGTTCACTCAGGCCCGCATTATCCAAAATACGGGGATCCAAGGCCCATATGAAGAATATTTCATAATGTGGATCCAATTTGCCCACATTGGAATGGTGGGTCTTACGTGCCCATATTGGAATGATGAGTCTTTACTTCCCACTCCTGTGGGTGAATCATGAGCATATGATTGAATGAATGAATATGAATATGAAAGTCATAAACTAATGAAGCATGTATCAACATATGTAGAAAGAACAGGAATCCTTGGAATCTACTCGTAGACCATAGAATGTAATCATAACATGAACAACAAGCACGTCGAACAATCAGACAATATAATCCACAAAGTACTTGCCTTTCGCGTTGCGACGCGTTAGGAGGCAATGATGAAGCCCCTAATCTCGAACCCTCTCCTCCTACACAATTGAATTACTTGAATAAGAACATCGTGATATCGAGACACTACTCGCAATACTTCTACTTCATCTTCCCAAAGACCAAAGTTCATAGATATGTTCTACTCAAATTAAACGATATTCTAGCAGAAAGTTATACTGGACAGCAACACTAACAACTTCATAACTTTCGCTCTGAAACTCAAAACGGTGTGATATAAGATTCTATGGAAAGGTAATGAAATCCTCTACAATAACCTAGCTGGCAAGACTTTCTAATTCGGCCAACTTCTGTGTCTAATAATGAGATGAACTCTAGAACTACAATCTATCAGATAGAAAATTACAGCAGTAGAAGAAAATTCATAACTTTTGATTGGATTAACCAAAATTCAATATTTTTAACAATATGGAAAGCTTATCAATTTTTCTACGACAATCATGTTGGGTGAAATCCTTGAATCAGCCTTCAACATGATCTTAATTAATGAACAAGACAACTGCTCAAGTTCATCAGACTTTCTAGACAGTAACAAAGAAATCAACGTAACTTTTAGACCACAACTCCAATCTGGGTGATCTTTGAACCTATGGAAAGTTGAGAATGAGTCCCACAAATCTCTAGGAGTTGACATCCTTCAATTCGGACTCTAACTATACCAAAACTGACACACAAGTAATGGACAGAATTCTGATTCTAATCACAGCAGGATTAACAGCTCTAATTACGACAGCGATCCATAGGGAATGATTGAATTAAACCATAAGGACTCGAGATTACCCTTGAAGACCCTCAAGAACACGCTGAACAAACCCCACGAGGACAACCTCTCCTCTTCTCCTCCTTTCTCCCTTCTTCTCCTTCCCGCTGGCCAGCCACAACGCAGGGGAGGCAGCAGCTCTGGTCTTGAGGCAATGGCGGCACAAGGAGCAGGGAGGGGCGGCACCAAGGGAGGAGGGGGCGGCGGCTTGGGGAGGAAAGGGAGGGAGGGGCTTCGGCTAGGGTTAAGGGGAAAAGGGGCGGCTTGGGCCTTGGGCCCTAGGGGCGCCTTCCCCCCTCTTGGCCCACTTTTGGCCGGCCACAAGGTTGCACTGGCTTGGGCCGGAGGCCCAAACTCCAAAATTCCCCCCAAAACTCTGAATTTTAAATTAATTCCCTCTCCTGATTAAAATTCTCTCTAATCGATATTCGGGGTATTACAAAAAAACGCTCGCGATTCGACGACTACTCGTGAGAGGAGACTCTCAACTAGTCGTGAATCTGGTCGGAAAAGAGTACCAGTACTCTAACCCGACCATGTCTCGGTACTTATCGAAAGTTCGTATGCTTGAAAAGCATTTTTTCGGTTTCGAGATACAATTGATCCCTCGAAAGGATAATTTCCTCGCAGACCAGCTTGCTTGTATAGCTTCTTCCCGATCGCAAGTACCAAAAGGAGTTTTCTTGGAGCAGCTCCAAAAGCCATCTCTGGTCGACACACCAGAGACAACTCCTATTGAGATAGCCTCTCTAGATTACAAGGATACCTAGATGAATCCCATCTATGAGTATCTTCAGACGGGTAGCATACCCGATAATGATCTCGAGGAAAATCGCTTATCCCGAGAGACCAAAATGTATACTTTGGTCGAAGAAGTCCTCTATAAATGAGGGACTCAAGGGGTACTCATGCGATACATATCACAGAGAGAAGGACTAAACCTCCTTCACAACATACACAAGGGCATTTGTGGAACTCATGCTTCCTACAGAACGCTGGTCGAAAAGGCCTTTCGACAAGGTTTAAATGGCCAACAGCTCTCTATGATGCCAAAGAGCTGGTTAAGAAATATGTACAATACCAGCTTCATAGCAGGCACATACACCAACCGGTTCAGACATTACAAACAATTCATCTATCTTGGCCTTTTGTAACCTAGGGTCTTGATATCCTAGGACCGTTCCCAAAAGCTCCGGGGTGGCTTCAAGTTCCTTTTTATGGCTATTGATACGTTCACAAAGTGGATCGGTTTAACCTGTGGATCGATAACAACGAAGCGACAGAAACGATTCATGATGAGAAGCGTGATTACTCAGTTTAGGGTCCCAAGTCGAATAATCATAGATAATTATAAGCAAGTTTCGAGCGCAAAATTCTTAGAATTTTGTGACTAGTTGGGTACCAAACTGTGTTACGCCTTTGTTGCCCATCCTCAAAGCAATGGGGCAGTCGAAAGAGCGAATGACCAAATAATGCAGGGAATCAAAACTCGAGTCTTCAACCAGCTTGTCAAGCGCTCGGAGGCTTGGGTATAAGAATTGCCCTCAGTATTATTGGCAATTCGTATGACAGTTAGTCGGGCTACAGGTGAAACACCTTTTTTTTCCTAGTTTTCGGTGCCGAAGCCATGCTTCCACCAGAACTAAAGATTAGGTCAACAAGGGTCGAAGCTTTCAACAAGTCAATCTAGGAACAACTTCGAGCGGATGGCATCAACCTGCTCGAAGATAAGAAAAATCAAGCCTTAATCCGTTCAGCAGTCTACCAGCAAGCCTTGCACAAATACTACGATCGTAAGGTCCAACCTCGCAGCCTTGCTGCAGGTGACTTGGTATTGAAGAAAATTCAATCCCAGTCTAATCAGAACAAGCTTTCCCCCAAGTGGAAAGGTCCTTACACAGTGGTTGAAGTTATGCGACCAGGTTCGGTATGACTAGCAATGGAAGACGGCCGAATTGTCTCTAATTCTTAGTACATCGACCAATTACGCAAATTTTATGTGTAACCGACCAACCCTACAATAAAGCATCAGATTCTTTCTATCTTTATTATCTTACTTTGAGTAGCGCTTTGACAATTTTTTGACTATTCCCTGGTCGTAGGTCACCCTATGACCAATGCCTAGTCGTAAGTTTTTCTATGACAATACCCTGGTCGTAAGTCCTTCTACGACCAGTACCAAGTCTTTCTTTACACTGGCCGAAAGGATGGTAACAACACCTAGTCGAAGCCTTTTCTTTCTGCACGTGGTCCTACCCACTAGAAGGAATTTCTTAGTGTCGACTCGTTCCTCCCTTTCACTGCCAACACAAAGACCTCGGGTTCAATACACATGGTCAAAATATTTTCAAAGCCAACTCTTAGTACCTTAGTTTATATGTTTATTCCTTCATTCATTTTGAAAAATACTCTAAGTAGAGTACACTTATGTAATTTGCTCGACTACTTTTGGTAAACTCGTTTTGTTTTAACTAGTCGGAGGAAGATACAACACCTAGTCGAAGTCTTTCCTCTCTACATGTGGTCCTGCCCACTAGAAGGAACTTCCTAGCGTCGTCCTGTTTCTAACTCTTGCTACCAGAGCGAATCTACCGAGTGAACTGGAATAAGTTAAACTAATTTTTAAGCTACTCCAGACGTTTGTCTAACTCAAGTTGACCATTCTTGACTTGATTAATCTGGTCGGAGAAGGTAACATCACCTAGTCGAAGCCTTTCCTTTCTAAACGTGGTCCTGCCCACTAGAAGGAACTTCCTAGTGTCGAATCGTTCCCACATTTTCGACCAGTGCATGATGATCGTGATAAAAAAAACCACAAGTTAGCTAATCCTCTATCTTTTTTAAGAAAACCCTTTTCACACTATTTACTTACTTTATCTAAATAAATTAAGCAAATAGTCAGGGGCTAGGATAAAGTTATTAATTTGACTTTAATTCTTAGTCTTAATTTCTTTTTTCATTCATTATCTTATGAGTTACTAACCACTCGACAAGATGATTTGCAGGAAGAAGAAAGGATTATACATATCAACAACAAAAACTTGTCTTTACAGGTTTCTAGTATAGACTACTCTGACAAGGGAGATCCTATTTGCATCTCCTCGGTGACTTCCTTGCTGACTGGCTGCATATCTTCAATCAACTGCTCCACTTTTGCTTCAGAGTAGTCGAAGTCGGCTTTGATTGATCATAGATCAAGATTGGGGTCATGAGCTTTAAGTTTTACCAGAATAAAACTTATTGTGCCTTCGACTGCCTCTCTTATTGAATCAGCTTGGTTGGTCTTTAGAGTGGTCACCAACTCTTGCAAAGTTCCGACTTGTTCTCCAATGGTACTCGTGTGAGCAATCATCGTGTTTTTACGAGGAGTGATTTTCTCAGCACGTAGCCCACCGAGTACATTGTTCAAGAGAGAAATGTTGTCTTGAAGGTTAACCTTCATCGACTTCATCTCCTCCTGATTACGAGTCGAAGCCTCACGGAGTTGTTTTATTTCGACTGCTTGCTCTGCAAAGAGTAAGACTAGCTAGATAAAATAACCCCAAAAGGAAAACAAAACTGGTCTCAGGTAAAGACTTGCTGACCTGCTAGTCGAGAATCTAACTTCTTGACTTCATTATCATGAGAGGCAGTGCTCTTTGCATACTGCTCCTCCCACGACTTAACCTCCTGATCTTTTTCTTTGGCGATACGGAAAATCTCATGAAACCATGGTCTTTTCTTTGACCTCGGTTTCAAGCTTTCCCATTTTGGCGTCTTTTTCTGAAAAGGAATAAGAGTTAGAAAAAGAAAAGAAGGTCATAAGCAGTTTTAAGTTCAGCACTTACCATTTATTCGTCCCTGCAACTTTTGTATTGTAGAGTTTGCCTCCTGAAGCTTCTTCAGAAGGGCTTATTTCTCTTTCTTTAGCTCTTTCGTCTCGACTTTCTCGTAGTCGAGCAAATCAGCCAAGGTCTTTTTGTCGCTCTTGAACCTACAGGGAAAAAGAGTAGACTTGAACATAGAACAAGCGGTCATAAGTTCTAGTCGTAAGTTTTTATACGACAATCCTCTAGTCGTAAGTTCTCCTACGACCAGTACCTAGTCGTAACTTTTTCTACGATAATTTCCTGGTCGTAAGTCCTTGTACGACCAGTACCTAGTCGTAAGTTCTTCTACGACAACCCCCATAAGCACTGTACAAGTGGTCGAAACATAAACGACTACAAGTAGCAGTTACTTACCATCTCTCTACCTGCTCGCAGAGATCCGCTTTCTCCTGTCGCAGCTGCACAAGTTGTCGGTTGTACTCCGCAACAGTGATAATTTACTCCAGAGCTCTCTGCATAAAGAAAGTCAGTGAGAAGCCAGAAAAGCCACATATATAAATGTTGGGTAACAAGCACTTATGTTAATACTCGTTCGAAGAAACATGGAGAGCACGCTTGAAGGGTTCTTCGGTTCATCAATCTTTTGAACATGATTCCACCACACCTTTTTGAGACACTTGTCATCGAAAACATTCCCCCTGTTAGCAATGTCCTTGGGGTGGGTAACTCGGTTACGAGACCTAAAAGCAGAAGACCCCACAACGGAAGTTGGGCCAAAGAACTCAGAAAAGAAGTTGACATATTCTTCTTCTTCTGATTCGGTGACGGCAGCTCCTTCTTGGAGACCGGGAGGAACGTCTACGGCGACTTCCTTCTCAGCGCGATGGCCCAACGATCCATCGCCTTGGCCTGATGCCTCCGCTGCATCATGTGCTGTTTTTGCCTCGGCCTCTACGATCACTCCCGTGGTCGTAGTTGTTTCAGCAACAACGACTTCTTCCACCACTCGGACGGTGGACGACCTTTCGACCACCGCCACTGTCATTTCTCCAACTACCGGACAAATAGCAGTGGATTCCTCGACAGGAACATCCTTAAGGGCTGGAGGAGTTGGGCTAAGATCACAAAAAGGAAAACACGTCAAATGGTAAAAAGAAAAATGTAAATGTTGTTCTTACACTTTTGTCTTTTTATGTCTTTTTACATACATTCGTATGCTGGATTTGATCTTGAATCTGGAAGAAACCTTCCCTAAAGAAGATTTCTTCAACTCCTTGTCTTCGACCACGCCTGGTCGAAACTCGAGTTGAGGAATGGGATCAGCCATGACTACGTCTGGTTATGGGTCTTGAGCGAGCACTACCACTCCTTGAGCCTCCTAGCTCTCCGAATGGCCGAGACCTGTCTCGACCACTCTAAGGGCAGTATTGCCCTCGACCATAGGCACTGCTGGTGCAGCGATTTCAATCACAAAAGACATAAAACTCTTCCAGTTCTCCTTTTCTTGTTGCTTGACAAAGCCACGGGAGGCAGAAACGGCGAAATTTTTATTGTCGTAGTAGAAGGGTACCTTGATCTTGGGGGCTTTGTGTTTGAGTGCTTCAGCCGCTTTAGCTGCCTTTGCCTTCTCTGCAGCAGCCATATCTGCAGCGAATTTTGCAAAGGGCTCGGTCGGAGTAGCAGAGCTTGAACTTGCACCTCCCTTGTCGGCGACTTTCACGAGTCAACACTTTTTGGCCGGAGGAGCCTCGACTTACTCCGCCACCGCGTCGAGGACCATCAGTTCAACCTATTTGTTGTCTTGACGGTCTTCCATGCCTACTTTCTGCTGAAGTTAGAAAAAGAAATTTTACTAAGTAGTCGTAAGTTTTTCTACGGCAATCTCTTGGTCATTAGTCTTTCTATGATCAGTACCTAGTCGTAAGTTTTTCTATGACGATCCCATGGTCGTAAGTTCTTCTATGACCAGTACCCGGTCGTAAGTTTTTCTACGCCTACAAGATCCTAAAGATGAAATCAATTCTTGATTACCTTTAGGCGCTCCATCTTGTCCTCTGCGAACAGGACTGCCAGGATTTGAGGAGCCACCACATTGGGTGGCGGGGATTTCTCACAAATGAGCTTGACTCGAGCCTCAATTTCTGCTTGTGAGAGATCTGCAGGAGTAAGTAAACTTTTATTAGCTAGGTTTGAAATCAATAGAAAGAAGGCTAAGATTGAGAATTTACTTACCCTTCTCGTAATCTCTGGTCGGGTCTTGCGGCCCCGAGTACCTCCACATGGGATGAACCCTCTTCTTTAGAGGGCTAATGTAGTGCGTGATAAAATCCTTCACCATGTGTCATCCGACGAGCCCCTCTTCCTTCAAGTCTTTGATGGCTTGAATGAAAAGGGCGATTCGGCCGAGATCCTTGGGAGTCGAATCCCAGGAAGGGAGCTTCTTGGCACCATTTTCGGCGAAAGAGAGGCTGTCTTCACTGGTCGTCTCCCAGTAGAACCACCTCTTCTTCCATCCCGGCCACGATGACTGGGTGAACATCTGAATGTACTCCTTCAACTTCCCGTCGTGGAGCTTCAGACTACAGCTACTGGCGATTCCCGCTAGCCTGGTCATCTCGTAGAAGTACTGGAATAACTCCAAGTCGGTCAGAATCCCCAGGTAGGCCTCGCACAAGTAAATGAACACACCCAACATCATGATGGAATTAGGAACAAGGTTCACCAACTCAACCCTGAAGTATTCGAGTACGAGTTTGAGGAAAGGGTGAGCAGGCAATCGAATGCCACACTCACAGTACGCCTAGAAAACGGGAATCTATCCAATCTCCCCCGACAGCCAATGTTGCTCAGCAGCCTCAATCGACTTGACAAACTCCCTCTTCGGGATCGTCTCGGCGACAACCAAAGCCTTCATCTTAGCTGCGTCCATCTCCAATTCGGCCCACTGGGAAGTAGCTCTGGCCATTTTTCTCAAGAAAGAGAGATTTGGATTTGAAAAGGTCTCGGGAGGGCGTATGATTTGGTCGGTGGCAGAGAACGCAATAACTTCATGAACAGTGGAAGTGATTCGGAGAAAGGTAAAAAACACTAAGTCTCACCCACGGTAAGTTTTTATAACCGTGCGCTTGAGTTAAAAACGTGGTAACCCAATAGTTGCCATCTCTTCGGGAACTACTCTAATAGACAGGTCTATAAGAGTCGATTGAGATTATTTAATTTGGCTGCTTGAGAAAACCGAGTCTATCTTTACACCTCAAGCGAAATTACCTTATTGACCAAGTCTATTTCTAGTCAAATGAAATAGCAGTCGGAAAGGTTTTACTTCTGATAACAGTACTCCGACCACCTTGTGGTTGTAAGATCTTCTATGACCACTCTATAAGTCATAAGATTTCTAACACCTTTCTTGACCAAGTCTATTTCTGGTCAAATGAAATACCGGCCGAAGAGCTTTTCCTTCGACCGCCATTCTACGACCACCTACTGGTCATAAGATCATCTACGACTCCTTTTTCAAGTAAGTTATTTTCACTTGAAGCTGGGGGGCTAGATGAGGATCTAATAATCCTCATTTAATTATTTATTTGTAATTGTTATTATGGATAATAATACCGTCATATGGTTCTTGGCGCAAGATCGAGGAGGCCGACTAGAGGGGGGGTGAATAGACGGTCTTTAAAATATTTTGGCTAAACCGAGTTTTATGCGGAATTGTAAATCAATTCGGTTTTGCACAATTAAAGCCTAAATCAACTAGTCTTTACTAAGTGCACCAACAATATAAGTCTATTGATAATGATTGCAAGCATACAAAGACAAGTAAGCAATTTAATTCTAAGAATGTAAATTGCAATATAGTAAAACACAAAGTAAATCACTAGAGAGCAAACCACAATGACACAATGAAGTTTTACTGTGGTGTTCGGAGACTTACCGGTCTCCCCTAATCCACGTTGAGGTAAGTCCAAACTAATTGGACCGGCTTCACGAATTAAGCCAAACACCTCAATTCCACTAGTGGTAGCTCTTTCCCGCTCCGGGTAGGTGAGCTCCAACCTTCACAACACGCCAGGCCTTCTCACAAGCTTCTTGAGAAGATCACCGGTCCACGACGCCTCCACGCCGTCTAGTTGTCGGCAAACACCAAGAGTAACAAGCCAAGCCCCTTGCTTGACTCTCACCATGTGCAACGAATGCACAAACTCAAGTGGATACAAAACCCACCTCTAGATGCAACACATGCAACTAGAGACCTCTCTCCTTGCTCACAAGGTGCAACACATGCACAATTGAGAGGAGAAGCTCACACTAGCTCAAGTGAGTGAAATGGGATGCCAAGAGTTGTCTCTCAACCAACCAGTATTTATAACCCCTACACCAAAAACTAGCCGTTTGGAGACAAAACAGCCAAAAACTAGCCGTTACAGACTTGGTGCAGTACTACCGCCCTCACAAGGGCCGGTACTACCGTTCTGTGCGGTAGTACCGCTCTTCTCATGGCAGTCGTACCGCAGCTCAATTTCAGCACAGACAACACTCGGTAAAAAGGTCATAACTTTTGACTCCGATGTCGGAATTGAGTGATCTTGGACTCTATGGAAAGCTTATTCAGAGGGCTACACAACCCACCTATTTTATTGATCTCAAACATTTTTGATCAAATCAAAAAGCACAACTTTAAGAGCCACTACCATGGTCTAAGTCCAAAGAAATAGCAACAAGCAATCTTAGACCATGCCAAGGGAAAATCTATGAATCCCAATAATTTGCAAAACACATTTGCAAACTTAGATCATGCCACAAGGAGTAGGTACATGGACTTCAACCATTTACAAAACACATTTGCAAAGTATAGTCACATGCTACAAGGATTAAATGCATGAGCCTCGGCTATTTGCAAAACACATTTGCAAATAATAGCATCATACCATGATGAGCTAGAGCAAGCGAGATTGAGCTATCAACACATGATGAGACTCAAGCTACTAGACAAGACCCCTCGTAAAAGTATGTCAACCTATACTAGCAATCCGGTCTTTCAACCAAACACCAAGACCGGTAAAAGACTAGGAACACATTCTTAGCCCTAGCTAGTCATACCTTTGCCTTGAGCATCTTCTTGAAGGTTGATGACGCACATCTTCACTTCAAGTCCGGGTTATCGTCTTGACATCCATTTACTCATGATGCATCCTTTACTTGACCTCCATCAACACGTGATAAGTCTTTTCTTGACTTGATGATCAACTCATGATCATCCCCTCTTCGAGATCTTGATATGTATCAACACATGATGCATCCTCTTCTTGAACCTTGACTTGATGACGGTCAACTCATGATGCCATCCAAAGTCTCCATAACCCTAGAACATAACCTATTCATCCAACTCATGAAAAATGTTAGTCCAACACTGACTAACATTAATTACCAAGATATATCTGCAATAAATGCTTCTAAACAAGCCATCGCAGAAAGGTGCGGTACTACCGCCAACTACAATCCGGTAATACTGCTCTCCGGTCGTACCATTTCTCATGTGCGGTACTACCGATTTCCAAGGAGAGGCACCGAACCAAAAAACACCTCTATTGTTTTTATCGTACCGCCAACTAGAAATCAGAACGACCACAATGCGGTAGTACCGCTGCAAGAGCCGGTCGTACCACATTAGCGATTAGTTTGCTTAGACGTTCAGAATGCAGTAATACCGCCAAGTAAAGCGTGGTCATACCGGGTTGCGGTAGTACCGCACAACTTTCCCGATCATACCGATTTACACTGAACTTCTTCCAGAAGCTTTTCGAAATGCAATTTATGACTCCTTTGACTTGAGCTATGTCAATCTTTTATCATCTTTGTATTTCCTTTTTATGTCATTTTTCAAAGTCCGGGACTAAGCCTTGAACACATCTTAGCATACACATTAGTCCCGCAACACAATTGCAAATAATTAAATATAAAGTAATATGAGTATATATGAACTACACAATTTTTTATATACTCAATGGATATGTTTCAACGTAGAGATCCCAAATACATGTGGATAAAGAAATATGGAGCAATACTAATGAAACCACAAAACATAGAGTGAACTCCCCCTAAATGTGTGCATACACGAATGTGTAATAAAAACATATGCACATATTCAAGTTAAACTTTTGGTGGAGTTCAACCTATATTTTGGATCCGAGGAATACAACAATATATAGGAATATGATGTCGAACGCATACCTCCATGATTTTCACCTTTTTATCCAACTGAGACTAAACAATAGGTGTAACAATAGAAGTGTTAGTCTCACAAATAGATTTATCATTATGAATGCATACCTGTTTGGAGTTTTCCTTTTATATCCAAGCTGAGACTAAGCATGGTATAACAATAGAAGTGTTAGTCTCACAAATAGATTTGTCATTAATCACCAAAATACCCCATTAACACATAATGGTTGGTCTAGATTCTTCACTTGGGTATACCCCTTAATATTCATAAGAGAGAAGCTGGAGGTCGTAAGTTCTTCTACGACCACCCTATGGTCGTAGGTCCTTCTACGACTACCCCATAGTCGTAAGTCTTTCTACGACTATCCCCTGATTGTAAGTCCTTCTACGATCAGTCTGTGGTCGTAAGCTTTATTACGACCTCCACCTGGTCGTAAGCTCTTCTACGACCAGTCCCTAGTCGATAGGGCTTACAGACATGTGGGCCTAGTCGATCATGGAATCTTCTACACCACATCTAAAGATATGGGCAGTTAATTACGCTGTTATTCTTTAGAATAATTGCATGATTTAACTCTCTGTCCTGGTGATAACTGCCTAGCGATGTGGGAACGTTACTACTCCCATAATAATCTCTAGTAATGGCTCCATCATCTGAAGCATTGAGGCACCCTTTGGACTGGAGAAACGGATGCCCACTTCGAGTACTGTATAAAAAGGCGGAATCATCAGGAGAAAGGAGGAGGGCAATCAGTAGCACAAGATATTACACTAGAGTCTTTCTCTTGATTTCTAACCAGTATACTCAATATATCCACACAGAAGTAGGGTTGTTATTCTCTCTGGAGAAGGCCTGTCCGTATAAAAATCCCCGTGTCATTCTCTCTGCGTGATTTGAGTCTTGGAGACCCCCCAAATCAAACAATCATTACGTAAGATCGGTTCTAAAACACCGATAGATTCCTTCTTCAATTTGGAGAAGAACTAGGGGACTATATAAACCCATGATGGCTGATCATAGGAACCCAAGAAGCAAACCTAGCAAGAGGAACTTATGTAAAGCAGAGGACATGAGGGGATTAGAGGCTAGGTTATTCTTTAGCATTATATTCTGGCAAAGGCAAGGATCCGACGGTGCTAAGTGGTTCAAGATGGTTGTGAGAGAGCAACAACTCATTGTACTCTTTTGAGGCCGTGCTTAATAAAATTGCAACCGGCTTCACTAAATCTCTCTCTCGTCGTATTTGCTTCATCGCCGTTATTTTTGTTCTCTCTACGAGATTCGTATAATTTGTTCTTGATATCGTGCACGCTCGCGTTGTATCTCACAAACTCTGTTCCGATCTGAGACTACTACATATAAAGAGGGGTATCAGAGTATAACAAGTACTAGCTATGATTTCCTTGAACTTTAGTTCTACTGTACACAAAACTGTAAGTTACTCCGTACTTGAAATTTTAAGCAATGAAGTTTCACGAATAATCTTTCTTTCTCTTTAAAAAAGTGAAATCCCATGAAGATGGGTAGTATTGTTGTTCTAGGATTTTCCATCATCCTATTGTCACGCTTGGGAGATGTCTTTTTCGAGGGCACCACGAGAGAATCGCACCGCACGTTAAGCGTATTAAATTTTAGATTGAACGAGGAGTACCTTTTTTTTAACGATAGAAAGTGAAGTACAGTAGAGATACAATGACCTTAAAAAAAGGTTAAAAGCCCGGTAACTCAACACGACTTAAGCACCACTAGTCAGGGGGTGTATCTGGTGCACAAGAGGCATTCTATGCACATATGCACATGAGCCATCGTGGCGGTTCATCCCGAAATCGACAACGTAGGGCAAGCGAGCGCGGGCGGGCAAGCACGAGCCTGCCATTTTTGCGAAGCCCCCCTCCCCCCCCCCCGCGCCGAAACCATTTCTTCTCATTTCTCCTCCTTCAGCGCCTCCCCGCCCCGAGCATTCTTCCACGGCGCGCTCGCCCACTCAACCGTCCTCCTTCGTCGATCATTGCTGGCCGGCTTGCCGAACCCTCATGCCTCCGTTCCCTAAGCCACCCCCCTGCGCCAGCCACCGAGCTCCAAGTTCGTGTTGCGATCGTCCAAGGCGGGGCTCTAGTTTCCCGTCGGCCGCATCGCTAGGTACCTCAAGGCCAGCAAGTACTCCGAGCGGGTCGGTGCTGGCGCTCCCGTCTACCTCTCCGCCTTCCTGGAGTACCTCGCCGCTGAGGTAACCAGCCAATCTTTCTTCTCGATTCCCCAATCTTCTCTTTTCTTTTCCTCGCATTTTGTTCCCAAATTTGCTCTGGATTTCGCAATCTCATGGCAATTCTTGCTTTTCTTAGGTGCTGGAGCTCGTGGGGAACACGGTGCCGGACAACAAGAAGAACCGGATCGTGCCGCGGCACATCCATCTGGCGGTGCGCAATGACGAGGAGCTGAGCCAGTTGTTGAGCGCCGTCACCATCACTGCCGGCGGGGTGCTGCCCAACATCCACCAGACGCTGCTCCCCAAGAAGGCTGGCAAGGACAAGGCCGACATCGGGTCCGCCTCCCAAGAGTTCTGGGTTGCCTTCGGATCAAACCCAAATCAAAGCATGGCTAGCTGCTCTTGATTTGAGGTCTCCTTTTACTAGTATCTTGTTTTTTTGTGATTAGATTAGGTTTTGGTGAATGATGGCAAGTGGAGTTTGTTTGTAGTGAATGATGGTTGTTGGATCAGCTGGAGTTGAGCTTCAGAAATGTAGAGCTTCAGAAATCTTCAGAATTGTTAATGTATTGTTGTTGAGCTTAAGAAATCTTTAGAATTGTTAATTGTTAGTGAGCATTGTGAACTTAGTTCCCCAACAGCTGTGTGTGGAGATATCTGACCAATACTTGGAATGCATTTGTATGCGCACACAAAAACTTTTTTGAACAGATAGATAATAAAATTGATAGCAAACACACAACCAATGATGGACAGCATGCATACAGGAGAAGTTATGCAATGTTTTTCACTGTAAAGACACAAATCATTAGGATCAATCTTAGCCAAATTACCTCTATTCCTATCTTGCCATAAAGCACCTGAAAGCAAAGTAACAACTTGAGAATCACCTTCGGACCTTCCATCTCAAAGTGATATATATATAGACCTACCTTGATAAGATGATGTGCATGATCTACATGTCAAGTCAAAACAACAGTTTTGCTTAATGAGGTCATGGATTAATTTTGAGCTCATGTACACTGAATTGAATTGTACATTTCAAGCTTCATGTACACTGAGGAATGGAATTGTACATTTGAAGCTTCATGTACACTGAAATGGAATTAATCCACACCATCTTGAATTGAATTGTACATTTCAAACATTAATTTTGAGTTCATGGATTAATTTTGTGTGTAGAACAAGACATGTATGTTAGGAGCATAGTTGTATCTTTCAAACAACAAAGTATTTTGTTCATGAACTTGTTTCTATTCATACATGAATCATCCAATACATGAATTATCCAATACATTCAATGAACTTGTTTCTATTCATACATTCAAGGTCATACAACACAGCTACAGCTTCTGTTCGTATGACAAAGAGATATAGTATGACAGCTCCATACATTGCAGATTCATTAACTGTAAGCTCATTGCAAGAGTACAAGAATCCATTCCCATCATATATTTCTATTTATACATGAATCATCCAATGCATTTCAACTGCTACATCACAGTGAAAAATATGTCTACATAATGTTTTTGAATACTTCACATTATGTTACAACATTAGCTCATTCACAGATCCTTGAAACAATCAGACTGCACTTTAGATTCCAGATTTCATACAACATTCAAAAATTATTGAAACAAACTGGACTGCATTTCAGATTCCAGATTTCACACGGCATGCACAAAATCTTGAAACAATCATTCTGGACATTCTTGAAACAATCTAGACATTAATAAATTCTGATGCATTCAAGTATGGTTCCAAAAGATCCAGCTATTGTTTCTTGGTCTACTTTATTTACAGAGGATTGGCACTAGTGAAGTAGTGATCAACACTCATATGCCGCATTACAGTTCATGTTTCCGTGATGCAAAGAAGTCATGTATCAACAGAAATACATTGCAATTCTGCTTGATACTACAAAATTTCTGAAACAAATGCACAACAACTTCTGCTTATCTACTCCTTCAATCATTCACAGCTGATCTGAACAACATAATACATTCCCAGCCATTACATAATTCATTCTCATCCCATACATCGAAGAGGCTGGCCGACACTTCTTCTTGCCAGAGGAAGAACTTCTGGTCATGGCTGAACACCTGAGCCAGCGTCCCCTTTGCAAGTTTGGCTCATCTCCAGCTTTCCAAGTTTTTTTTGACTCAATCTCCAGATTTCTGGAATTGTTCAGATCTCACTTCCATATACAAGAACACAAGCTTCTGAAATATTTTTGATACAAGATAATTGCTTACCTCGGGGCCGTCGGCGCAGGGGGAGGCTCAGGGGCAGAGGGCGACTGGGCGCAGATGGGGCGGAGGGGCCGTCGGCGCAGGGGGAGGCTCTGGGGCGGAGGGCGATTGGGTGCAACCGGCTTGGAGCGGCACAGATGGGGCGGCAGGGCCGTCGGCGCAAGGGGAGGCTCTAGGGCGGGGACTGGAGGGGAGGCCCTGGAGGAGCAGCGCCGAGAGCGTGGCGACTACATGGAGCGGCGGCGCGGCGCTGGGGAGGACGCGCATGGGGAGCAGCAGCGCAGTCCCTCTAGGGTTTGGTTTGGGGGTGGAAGCACCGAAGCAGGTGCACGGTGTAGCTCTGTTGGATCGTCTCAATGTCGAGCCCCTTCAGCTTCACCACCGGCTAGGTCCTGGCGGCTCAGGCGCTCGGTGCGGGGACGACGCAGGGGCGGCTTGGCGCAGCTCGGCCTCCACGCAGTGGCGGCTTGAGCTCGCTCTCCACGCAGGCAAGGCTCGGGGGGGGGGTGCTGCAGAGGAGGAAGGGCGGTGAGCCTAGACGACGAGTGGCGCCGCTCACCTTGGGCGAAGTAGAGTGGAAGTGGAAGTGGGGAAGAAACACAAACGACTGTGCTTTGGGCGGGCGGGGGTAACGCAAAATCGCCTTCGCTTCCATCACATGAAGGCCGCCCGCCGCCGATCCCGTGATGGAGGGCCGGGATTTGCTATGTGCACATGTACATGAATGGACTCATATCCACCAGTACGTCGCCCACTAGTCAAGCACACTAGGAAACTCCTCAATATAAAGCACATCGGATGAGAGCCAATGACCTAGAAGTTTGAAGCCCCTGCAATGCGACAAGACAAAAATCCTATTTTCTTTTTTCTTTTAAGATTAGAAGGTAGACGCACACGCACACCATCATTCACGCACTCTACATGCTCACACACACAGTATGCTACTAGCATACCCTCCAGAATTGTGGAGGACATGGACCTCACGATGTGTGGCATGCACTTTCCTACTAAGACACTTGTTTGTATGTGAAGGTGTCAGCAGGATTCAAACAATCTCTATGTCACAAGTATAACAACCGTATCAAATGCCATGCTGCCTAGGCAACATATTCCGAATGCTAGCCCACTCGGCTAACAGATTCAGCTGCTCACCCTGCCTAGGAGAGTAGGAGGTGGCTGCGCCAGCCTCTGTGCAAGTAGATTTACACGTCTGATTTTCATTGGAATCATAATAACATATGGAAGTTCAAGAATTTTTTTTTAACACATGGAAATACAAAAAGTTGATAGCCATGTACACTTTTAAGCTAACTTCGTAACAGTTCCGGAGCTAGAAAATTTATGTTGGGGATGCACCATTGATGCTTAAAAATTGGGTAAAATGACGACTATTAAGTGATTATCGGTTGATTAAATGTTAGCACTGTGTAAACCCTGCATTACGAAGATTGTTCTTATATGGTACTTAACGCTCCTATATAAATAGTTGAGCTTTCTTTCCAATTAATTGACTACTTTACACAATTAGTTGTGAAAATAAGTTATTTTATGGAGTGATAACGATAACAAATACTAATTTTGATAAATAAGTTTTAAATGTGCTAACATATTATTAAAAATGTATAACCATTCTATTTTTTTATTAGTATGCCACATGACCCGCATGGTCTCAATAGCACAAATAGATAGAAAATCAAACAATCTCTATGTCACAAGTATAACAACCGTATCAAATGCCATGCTGCCTAGGCAACATATTCCGAATGCTAGCCCACTCGGCTAACAGATTCAGCTGCTCACCCTGCCTAGGAGAGTAGGAGGTGGCTGCGCCAGCCTCTGTGCAAGTAGATTTACACGTCTGATTTTCATTGGAATCATAATAACATATGGAAGTTCAAGAATTTTTTTTTAACACATGGAAATACAAAAAGTTGATAGCCATGTACACTTTTAAGCTAACTTCGTAACAGTTCCGGAGCTAGAAAATTTATGTTGGGGATGCACCATTGATGCTTAAAAATTGGGTAAAATGACGACTATTAAGTGATTATCGGTTGATTAAATGTTAGCACTGTG
The DNA here is from genome assembly GCA_036346405.1 of Phyllostachys edulis. Lineage (NCBI taxonomy): Eukaryota > Viridiplantae > Streptophyta > Magnoliopsida > Poales > Poaceae > Phyllostachys > Phyllostachys edulis. The sequence goes on from CM070548.1 coordinate 33,956,816, forward strand.
TAAACCCTGCATTACGAAGATTGTTCTTATATGGTACTTAACGTTCCTATATAAATAGTTGAGCTTTCTTTCCAATTAATTGACTACTTTACACAATTAGTTGTGAAAATAAGTTATTTTATGGAGTGATAACGATAACAAATACTAATTTTGATAAATAAGTTTTAAATGTGCGAACATATTATTAAAAATGTATAACCATTCTATTTTTTTATTAGTATGCCACATGACCCGCATGGTCTCAATAGCACAAATAGATAGAAAATCAAACACTTGATTTTTTTAGTTAGAAACTAAAGAAATTCCTAAAAGCTAAACAAAATATAGTACTTTCGTACCATTCAGACAGTGTCATGCACATAGGTAGACAAAAAAAAGATGTTCTACAAAATATGAATAAAGGGCATGTAATAAAATTTGCATATAATTCATTCAAGTATTATCAAATTGTAACGAAGTCCAAACTAAATTAGAACACATAGCTTGCTAGGGTATATACATAAATTTTAAAAATACTGGGTACCCGTACATACGGAGCACCCTAGCCAGCTCCACCATTGCTTCGTAATGTTTAAACATTCTTATGTGTCTAAAAAACAGAATTATTCGAACCCACATATGTAAATAATCCTTTGTTTAATACATGTAAATTGAAAAACTTACACCATTTCTCACATTTGTGAGTTCCTTTCCACGTACAATCCCAACAGAAATTCCTATCAGGTTGGTAGTAACGCGCGGATGGTAGACCTACTAACACTAGCCCACTCGGTTACCAGATTCCACCACTTCTGTTTAGTAAATCGGCAATCCACAAATAAGTGCACACAAGTTTCCTGGAGAGTGGGATCGAGTAGATGTGTCAATGGATTGCTGCAAATACAAATATTGGCATACATAAGCTACGAGCATTGCATGCTAAAGCCTCAAAAAAGTGTACGCAGGTCAGCAGCAAGTATTGGATGTAGAGGTGAAAACGGATCGGATACGAACGGATAATGGCTCTGCCATATTTGTTTTTGTTTTTTTCCCCGGATGCAGATATGAATACGGATGCGAATAATATCGAATACGAATACGAATCGAAACGAATACGGTTACGAATATTTTTTCGGAACATAAAAACCCCTTAAATTGCATGCCAGAAATTAACGAAAACATATAACTAGTTTGTTTGATGCAAACATTCATGAATTGTTCATATTTTTAGCATCCAGAGTTACTTCATAGTCCTTGTAAACTACTTCTGAGCAAGTTTTATTGATCCTCTAGATATCAAGTACACCTTACCAACCTCAATTAGGTCATAAAACTGATCAAACACCGAATTGTAATATGTTGCACAAATTTCTCCACCATGTGAATCAAGGATTAGCGTATTTAACGACAATTATTACAATAAACATTTATTACAACAAATAATTATTACATAAAATAATTCTTACAAACAGTTCATGCCCCCTCCACTCTTTTCCTGGCTTGGGACCGGCATCGGCAGTGTTAGGCACCCCGCCCTACCCTCACATGTACCCCCTAAGTGTATAATTAGAAACTACAACCATTTTTAAGAGATAGAAATTAACCAGTTAAACAACATTAAAGCAATTAGTCATGGAATCAATAGTGAAATTTTATAAGGATAAATTATCTATAACAACAGGCATGCCCATTCGGCAGTCAAAGAGGGAGGGGTGAAGGCAACTGTCAGTGGGCCAATTAAATCAAAACGATCCCCATTCGGCATTCGATTTCATCTTTGCTTCACAGAGAGAACAGAGGGGGCAGAGGGAGGCGCTCGGGCGGCCGGGAGCGGAGGCGGCGCTGGCGGGAGGAGGCGCGGGGAGGCGGGCTAGCTGGTGAAGCGAGTTCCGGTGGGGGCAGGGAGGCCAAGAGCGGCGGGCGGCGAAACACATGACGGGGCGGCAAGACGGTTATGGAGGTGCGCGGGCAAGCCGGCAAGCATGGCGGCCAAAGAAGGCGCGCATGGGCTGCGCCTGAGGGAGAGGAAGCTGGCTGCGGAGTCGGGGAAGCTTGAGGCGACCCGAGAAGGTCCAACGGCGGTGGTCCAGTGCGGAGGAAGAGGGGCGGCGGCAGCGGCTCGTCTCGGCAGCAGGAGGAGTAGGAGGAGGATAGAACCTCTACCTTGGCCGCCACCTCCGCTACCCGCCGCCGCCGCCACCCCTTCTCCGCCGATGAGCTCCCCTCCGCGCCACTGTCGTCCCCAAGACCGACATGTACTGCACTGGACCTTCTTCCTCTCGGCCGCCAGCGTCCCCGACGGCTGGTCCCCTTCACCCCATTCAACCCCGCTCCCTCCTCTCCCACTCCCACCCCCGCCGCCGCCACGCCCGGCCACGCGTGTCCCACCTCGAGGAAGAAGGTCGGGGTGTGCCTCAAGGGTAGGGCCCGCGCCGAGGCGGAGGAGGAGGAGGAGGTTGTCGCCAATCTCGATGCGGAGGCAGCGCCGAAGGCGGACGGGCTGGAGGAGAATGGCTGCAGCGGCATCAACATCAACGAGACAGTGGAGTTGAGCGAGCAGGGGTTCCGCGACGACGAGCTGGGATTCCTCCGCGATGCAGCGGCATCAACATCAACGAGACGGTGGAGCTGAGTGAGCTGGGGTTCCGCGACGATCGAGGGGAAGAAGCGCGTCGGGGGAGGAGGGAGCCGGTGGTGTGGCTAAGTGACTAAGTGAGTGCTGGATATCCGGACGTGCTCTTATTCGGATAATCTGAATCCGTATTCGTATCCGTCAGATATCATGTCTACCGTATTCGTTTCCGTTTTCGACAAAAAAAATCCGAATCCGTTTCCGATCTGAAAATTATCCGAAAAAAATCCGATCCGAGACCATCCGAATCTATTTTCGTCCAGATCGGACGGAAACTATTCGATCTGTTTTCACCCCTAATTGGATGGGCCCAGCCCCTTGAATTGGCACATAACATCGAAAGCTCATGCATGGATACAGATACGAATACTACAAAGAAATCACCGTGCACGCGGTGAGAGTCGTGTCTGTTAGACCCCCAGGCGTGGAATACCCGTGGATCTTATGTGTATACAGTGCTAGTCCCAGGAATTAAGGCTAGCACATACATTCACAATATTTAGCATCACAATCATACATTCATGATCTAAAGTAAAGCAAAAGATACAATCTACTTAAACTATTACAATAGTTATTACAAACCACGGCCGACCGGCCAAATAAAAGCAGTCATCAGAGTAAGTAAAACAGTAGCTGAAAACATAGTAGTAGTAGCAAAAGTCTAGTGGCATGCCCATCTGATCCCTCAGGCAACCGACAAGAAAACAAGGCCTAAGTAGACCCACCACCGAACCCCTCGGTGCCAGGTGCAAAGAACTCGTCATCTGGCGTTGGCTCATCTGCAAATTCTAAACCAACAACAATAGCAAGATTGAGTACTTGTGTACTCAGCAAGACTTGTAGTGTATCGCAAAATCATAGTAAATGCAAGGCTATCAAAAGTATGGCTCTACTCTACAAGTTCTTTTGCTCAAAGCCAAGTTTATTTGCAATATTCATAAGTAATACTTTGCAACGGTAATTTGAAAGAGCAGTTTATGAAAAAGTAAATACAGGACAGTAAGTAAAGTAACTGAACAAGTAACAACAAACACTCACAACCCTACTCGGTTGAAAGAAAAAATATAATCAGGATTTTGCCATAGAAATGGCACTGACAAGTTCATGTTCAACCATAGAAATGGCAGTCCTGTTATAGAAATAGCAAATCGGTCATAGAAATGACAATCCGCTATAGACATAGCAACAAAGCCATAGAAATGGCAGTTAACTCAACAAAGAAAAAACCCCATGTCATTACCCCAATCTTTTATGACAAAACAGTTTAGAAAAACAAAGCTACCGCCATACCAGCTGCACTAAGCATGATCATGACCGCGAGCGCGGCTATTCGAATAGTTTATCACTCTGCAGAGGTGTACAACTTTACCCATAATACGCGGTATTCCAGTTGCCTGGAATATCTCTATTTACTGCTCACTACCAAAGGTAAGCAGCCTAGAGTTCACGACGCAGCTTTTACATTATCTAGTCCTAACCCTGCATTAGCCCTGCGAATCTTTATCCTCATCCGCCGGGATTATAATAATAGTAACACTGATAGTAACAAGGTAACACATCGAATGATGAGCCTCACTCACCCGGATAGAAACCCGTTGAGTGAGTCCCTCACTTCGCCCGGATAGAAACCCGTCGAAGTGAGACATCCGCAGTTGTGTCGGCATGCTGATTCCCCAGCAATGCGCACATTACTTCTGCCTCCTGTCATGCAAGGCTAAAATTTCGATAACTTAGTTAGCTATGACCATCCCATAATAGCACATATGGTTGTACGATTAGGTCTTAGTCCCAGATTTGCTGGCTTCAGTCCTTAATCGACTACGGGCAAGATCTCCACCCTATCTACTAGTGAGTTACAATCCTCACTTTTTCAGAATACAATATAACTTGCCCGCGTCTAAAGACTAAGGTTTTTATGTCATTTTCGTATAAAATAACAGAGGTAACTCCTCTGGACATTTTACAAAAGACTCCCAAATGCGCAAATTATCATATTGTCCTTTAATCAATTTTGTAGAAATTCTATAGCTATAGTTGCATTTGTGCAGTAACTAAACTAAAAAAATTCCCAAATGACATTACATATTGTCTAACCCATATTCTAAAGGTTACAACAGTAAGAGATCAATATTTCAAGGAGACATATGCAGCAAGTAGGATTTACACTAACACTTTCCCGATAATAGCATTTTCGTACAAGAAATACACGCATGCATAATAGGATTTGCAAAAAAAAGTACAATAAGTAAAATACTGGGATCAACATGATCAACGGGAGTGCTTGCCTTGCTCTTGAGGTTTTGGAGGTATAACGGATTGATCGTCGCAAGAATAACCCGAATAATCAATGTCTAAAAAGAGCCGGAAAGGAATTAAATAGCAACCAACCAAAATAAATGGTAACCAAAAATAAATATTTTTACATATTCAGGTAGATTATGATTTTAGATGAATTTAGAGACAAATTTCACTTAATTTGGAGTTTCCTAGCAAAAGTTATTAAGGTTTTAATTTGGTTCGGCTGAAAAAATCAAATAAAATTGAGAAATACGCTTTCCAGTGGAGAAAGCGTATTCCCGCGCATGTTCTAAAGAGGTTTACGCTTTCAAGAAGGAAAAATGTATTATCCTCATAACTGAAAGCGCACTTTTCTATTTTCATTTGATTTCCGCTTAGGCTGACATGTGGGGTCCACTGTTAGTGACTCGGTCAACAGTTGACTAGAGCTGTTCGGACGGTCCGAACGTGTGTTTGGGTCCAATCGGGCTGGTCCGAACATGCTTGATTCGTTTGATGGTTTTGAATTAAGATTTCTTTTAATCTAAAGCTTGGTCCCACACGTCAGTGACTCATTAGGTTTAACTAAAATGTTGCTTAGTGCTTAATGACGAGGATTAGTCACTTATATTACATGCTACAGTGTTGTCCGGCAAAAACCGCGCGGTGGCGCTCACGCTCGCACTACACGCCGGCGATGTGGGGCTCGATGAGGCAAGTGTGTGCTCAAAATGGGATCTACACACTATTGCGCACCTACCGGCACCGACGACGTGGCCTGGGCTGGCTCAACGCAGTGGCGCGACAGCGACGAGTGGAGGAGCTACTACGACAATGGGCGACAAGGCAAACGAGCTACGCTCGTGACAATCTAACGCGCGCAACTGCTTCTACGGACTACCAGGGTCATACCGAAAGGACGCGGAGGAGCTGAGGTGGTCTGAGGTGAACTGTCGACGGTGAGGTGCGGCGGCGAAGTCGGTTGCGCATGGAGAAGAAACCCGGGTGAAGGAGCTTGAAATCTGATGGTCGAGGAAGCTTCAGTGAGTCCCGGTGATGCTTCAGGTACGGGGAATTGGCTCAAAGTGCAGTGAATCGCTGGCGAGGGTTGAGGCGGCGTTTTGACCGGAGACGAAGAAGAAGGGCCAAATCGGGAGCTCCTGTGGATCAAAGGCTAAATTGGGTGGAATGACTCAAGGTGTTATGGAACGTGATATGAGTCGAAGAACTCGACACTAAACCCTTCACGGTGCCGGAGACGAAGGCGATGGCGCACGACAATTTTAGGGTTTTCACTCTCCGAGCTCTGGAGCTCGAATGAGTGAATAAGAGGTGGAGTGAGTGAGCGCACTAGCTTGGAAAAGGTGAAATGCAGCTCGGGGATGCCCTTTTATAGACAATGTGGCAGAGATGAACTGTAACAGCCCAATTTTAATAAACAGTAATTATATGCATTTCATATTATTTCTGGAGCATGTGCATAAATTATGCATTTGAAAATTTTAAAATCAAATATAAACCACTAACACCAAACTAAAGCCACATAATAAATTTAAAATAAATACTCATGAAGATCTCTATAAAACAATTTATTTAAATACTATATCAATTATCATGAATTAATATAATTTTTTCCAAATTTTTGGGGCCAAATTTAAACCACGTAAAATTCAAACATATATCCATAGCTTATACTAAGTTTGAATTTATATTATATAAAATATCTCATGAGTAGTAAGGTTTAATAATTTTTATGAACACTATAACTTCCCAGGAACCCACCTGAATTATTTCAGGATTTTACAAATTCTAATTCTATTTTTAAACCCTCGGTCAACGTAGGAATTGGAATCGAAATCTCAGTCAAACCCTAGACCCAAACTAGTGGCACTGTGTTTTGCACTCGAGTCAGAACCGGCCACTTGACTCGGCGGAGTCAACTAGTTGCACTGTGCCGCACCCGACGCATTTGGACCGTTCGATTGGAAATCAACGGCCCAGATCTCATGCCTGATCGGGTGGTCCGAACGTTCCGCGCAATCTCGACTGTCCATTCATGATCGGGTGGTCCAAACTAAACCATACCGGGCCAAGCACTATTTAACTTAAACCCAACCGACTGTGTCGTCTCTTTTCTTCCACTGACCGACGGGCCCCACTTGATCGCCGGCTTGTCTTCTTCTCCAAGCAGCGCCGACGCCACATAGCCCCTTCGCCACTGCAGCACCTGGGACACGCGTCCGCGTCACTGCCGAAGTAAGCCTGTGTGCATGCCACGCCACCCCCATCTCGAAGCCTCTTGATCTCCATTTGTAGGAGCAGCACGCCTCACCTCCTTCATTTTCCTGCCCTTTCCCCTTTCTCTCCTCTGCCGAAGCCCAGAAGAAAGCACACCGCCGCCTTTTTCTCCCTCGTCGGCTCCCTGCGCCGCGCTGCCGTCGCTCAGGGCCCTGTACATCAAGGCTTGGCCGCGCGCCGACTCAGATCAGAGCCCCTAACCCCCTCCCCCACTCTCGTCTTCACCAAGAAGAGGCATAGAGCCGTGCCCGGTCGCCAGATCCTCCCGGTCTCCAGCGCCGCCCTCGCCGTCCGGCCAGCCCAGAGTTTTCTTCCAAATTCCTCACGTCACACCGCACCTCCCCACCCCGCCAGCGTTTCCCCTCACTCGATTTTGCATTCCATCGCAGGAAACCCGGCGGCGCCATCCTCTTCCTCGGTTCGCCCGGCGCCGCCACGCGCTCATCGTTATACAAAGCATCTTCGGCTCAATTCTTCACGGAGGGAGCAACCCCTGGCTTCCCCCAAGGTTTCCCCACCTCCAGTCCGAGCCCTCTTCCACCGGAGCGTCACCTCCACGGCGCCCCTGTCATGCCGCCCATGGCGCACGTCGCTGGCCTTCCACGGACCACCTCTGCCTCTACAACCGGCTCCGGTGAGTTCCCCTCGTCCTCCTGTTGCTCGTGCTCATCCTAACGTCTCCCCTCTTCCACCACAGCGTCGCTGCACCGTCAGCTCCTCCACGTCCGGCCACCACATGCCGCCGCCAGCGCGCCTCAGTGCCGCCCGAGCTGCGTTGCTACCACCCCTGGGCCGCCTCGCTCACGTCATCCCATTTTGCCCTTCAGTGGCTGCCGCCGTCGTCTCCATCGCCGGTAGCAAGTGCGCCCGAGCCGCCCCTGAGCCTTCCCTGTTCGGCCCCTTCTCTGCCTTTGTGCTTTCTTTCTTGTTTCCATGATAGGTGAGCCCCCTCACCATTCTCTGTAGTACTCGTGCTATTTGAGATGTAAAGCGAAATACTAGCAGATGTATAGAGCCAATACAAGATTAGAATTAGACAATGAAAATCTGATGAAATAATTGAACAAAGAAGGTATTAGATGATTAGTTGTTTTGTCAGTGGGTATAATCTAGTGATTGTCAGTGTACCCCTCTTGCAAAACCTATTCTCCTAAGCTGACAAGTATTGTGAAAATCACAAAGGTCACTCAATTGAAATTTGAATGAAGTTGGCTAGTAGCTTTTCAGTTGAGGGTTTTTCTGTTGTAGGTTATATGAGTAGTAAACTGAAGGTAATTAGTTTTACCTCTAGGCTAATGACTTTGGTAATACAGTAGTTAGAGATGTTCTTAACTCATTTAGCTAGTTGAATATTTCCCTACCAGAAGTTTTCAAATCTGAAAAACCATTTTAGATGGCCTTTTCAGAAAAACCCAACAGAGAGTAACCAACTCAGTTTTGAATGAAATGTCACACAGTAGAAGGAGTAGTGCTTTGTGTTGTATTTAGCTTTTAAGACACTCAAACATAATTCACCAATGAATAAGTGATCCCAGTAAGCAAATGTAATTGTCAGCACCTTAATTTCAGTTAGTTGCTCTGTTGTAGGTAAATGAACAGTTTCTGAAGATAGTTAGATTCATCTCTGAACTAATGGCTTGGTCAAGGAAGTAGCTAGAAATGTAAGGATTTAATTAACCTTTGAACAATTAAGCTATTAGTAGTAGTCAAATATGAAAATCAAGTTTGGTGATATATATATTTTTGAACCCATCAGGGAGGGTATCAAGATAAAAACCTGAAATGTCAGTAAACCAATTGCAATACCAATGTTTCCTTCTGCTAACTAATTTTGTGAATATCAATTGAGTTAACAAATTGGAAGTTTGAATTTGAAGAAAAGATTAGCTAATAGAACTTTAGTTCTGAAAAACTGCTGTTGTATATGCATGAATAGTAATCTAAAGATGTCAGTCTTGTCAATGAGATTATAGCATGGTTAATTCAATAGTTAGAAATGTTTCCAATTCATTTAGTTTTTTTTAACACTTAAGCTATCCAACAGCAGTAAGTAACCTAAATCTGAAACACCTTGGTGGATGTGAATTTTCAGAAAAACCAACAGAGGCCTACCAGATCATTATCTATGCATTGTTGAACAAACCAGGTAATGAGAGTACATTTAGGAGCACTAGTAAGTTTCTGTCCTTTCAATTATAAGTGAATAGTTGTCATAATAGTTAGTAAGATGATGAAATAAACTGTTTCCTCTTAATATACTTGTTAAGGTTTTGAAAGACTAATTGAGAGGAGAACATATAAGAGGATTAATTTTGACTGTATGATCATCGTGGATGTATACATAGAATGCCTAGAGAGAGTGTTTGTGAGTACTAGGTGTCCTGTTAAGGAAAACAATATCACCTAAACTCTAGGTATCGTCAGTTATTATGGTTACACTAGAAATTGAATTAATTTCAACAAGTCCATAAGAAATTGAACTCTAATTAAACTAAAATCTATATCTAAATGCATTCAGAATCATAACTTCCTTAATATGTAACCGTCATGTATTTTTGAGCATTTTGGATTTCTCGATTTTATCGGTGTTTATTCGCTATCGTATTTTCTCTCTAGATTATAAATTGCACGGAGTGAACATTTACACCTACAAAAGTGAACAAGTGGACTTCTAACAAGGCAAGCATCCTCTTTGCACCATGTTGATCCCAGAATTTTTGAACTGTAGATTTCCAAAATACAGAGATACTGTTGCATGCTAATTTTCTAAAAATTATTTGTGATCTGTCACTAGATAGTTACAACCTAACACTTGAGGCTTACCTTTAATCTGATCATACACTTAAACTTAAGGTAGTGCTTCTATACTTAAATACTTGTTTTCCGTTATTGCTTAGCCATGCAGTCTATAGAACGTTAGTGTTTGGCAAGCTTACCTTGTCAAACTTGGGAACACTAAATGAACTGCATTTATTTTATTCTTTGTTCAGTCTATTTAAGTCTGAAACGAAATCAAATTTTGTTTGTTTACACTGATTTTAAATCTGGACAAGTGGATGCTAGTGATGGTGCCTTAGTGCGCGAGATTGGGAAATGTGGTTGTCTTGTCTGGATTGATGAAGGACTGAACATTGACTGGATGATTCAAGCCCCAACGTACTTCCACACGCAGTGTATGGGCACTGTTTGGTTAAGTAAAAGGTTAATGCTATTGAGTTGGAAAACAGGAAAGTAAGGACATATGTGTTTGATCTCATATCTGTATCATATGTTCTTAAGAGGGTGAGGACGTACATGCGTTCCATCACATGTACGTACCTTAAGGGCTCCGATTGCGATCTAATATGTGCATCTAGCACAGCTCTACTTTCTGTCATTTAATTTCTGTCTTTCGAATCGGCATTCCCGGCACAACATGTGGGCCCCTGTTGGCGAGTTCTATTAGTAACTTGAATGGCGGGATCGGTCACACATGGGTATTCCAACTCAATAGTGTCAACTTGTTGAAAAACACCAAATCTTAGTTTACCCGGTCGGCATACCAAAGGAAGTGTGCTATTATTCCGAAGGCTTACGGGCTAACTAAGTCGTGTGGGTAAAGATGTACACCCCTGCAGGGTTTAAAACTATTTGAATAGCCGTGTCCACGATTATGGACAATGCTTGAGTTGAATAGATCTTTGTATAGATTTCGAACTACAACTTTGTTATGGGTACTTTCGGCATGAAGGGAAATCATGCATTGTTTTACTGGTGGTAGATAGCCACTTTGATTGTTGTTATTATTTATGATTACATTCTCTTTTACTTACTGTTTTAGTCCAAATTGATTTATAAAATTGCTCTGTCAAAACTTAGTAAGTATAGGACTAAGATGTATCGCTTTGTGCAAAATTGAACCCTTTACAGCCTTTCTTTTGTCAACCTTAAGCATGTATGAATTCTAATCCTTTGGATAGGTTCTATCAGACACTTTCTTTTTAATAGTTTGTGTAAGTCTTGTGAGTACCTTCCGTACTCAGGTTTTATAACCTCTTGTTGCAGGTAAGGATGGTTATTTAGATGAGATGCCCGTTAGCGCCGATCAGGGTGACGCTAACGAGTGAAGCTAATTCTAATCTCCACTCAATAGCCTGAGGGTAATGGGGCCATTGGTGGCTTTTGCTATTTACTTCAAGTTTCCGCTGCTAAATTTTGCTGTGACCATGGGTCACTTGAACTTGTAAAATCGAAATGTAAAACTTTGTATGAAGTAATGTAAGTATATGCCTTGTATGTCTGATGCAATGTTGTATAAGGATATATGTGCAATGGTCACTGATCTTGGGAACTATTGCATGACATATATCCGGGAACCTGAATGTTGGATTTGTACTGAATTAAGAATTATGCTTCTAGTATGATTTTTAATTAAGGACTGGTTGTTCTTGATTAAGAATTATGCTTTTGGTATGATTTTTAATTCGGTATAAATCTCCAATATTCCGGGGTCCTTACATGAACGAGGTGGAGCTCCGGCAGTGGCGGTCAACAGGGGCGAAGCTCTCATCGTTGTACGGGCAGGGAGCAGTTGGCGCGGGCAGGGATGGGCGCGGCATTGAACGGCGACGCGACACGGGTGGTTGGGCTAAAGCAAAACCATTGGTGGTGAGGTGAAACCGAGGGTGCGGCGGAGCTCTCACGCGCGAGTGCGCGCTAGCGCGGCCGAGCGCGAGGTGGACGACGAGTCCTGCGCACGGGCCCACCAGTCAGCGACACGATGAAGCGGTATGAGTTGATCTAATCTCCGTGGTTTGATCAGAAACGAACGTTCCAGATGAAACGAGCTGTCCCGATGGTCCGAACGGCCCAATTGATTTGGTCCGTCCGATCGAGATTGAATGGTTCAGATCGCGTGTCGTTCGGCCCAGTTGATCTGGACGGTTGATTTCAAATCCAACGGCTCAGAATCACCAGGTCCGACTCACTTATGGAGTTGGTCTGGTTCGACCAGGCTGTTTGGACTCGAGTCCGAGGAACAGTACGGGCTTTTGATTTTTGAATTAACATCTGATTTCTTTGCCAATTTAATTCACTAACCAAACGAAGTCCAAATTTAATGAATTTTTTTGTGTAGACTACTGGGCCCGAGTAGCTTCTACAGTAAAATTTTCAGAGGCTAAAACCTTCCATGAATTTCTACAAAATTCAAACAAGGTGCTGTTCCTAAGAGGTTGTAATGATTTTCTAAACAAAAATTTCCTATAGAAATTTTGTTGAATAGTTCCTAGGGTAAATAGCCCGAAACCTTTCTCTCATTTAGAAATCTTTGCTTTGTTTTATCTATTTTCTTTTTAGCACCTAATTGTAGTTCAAGTTTTATTTTTAAAACCATCACAAGATTTTCAAAAAGGCAAAGTTTAAATGCAAATGCTCAAAGGAACATTTCCTAATGCATTTAGATTACTTAATCCCAAGATTAGGATTTTGGGATGTTACAGCATCCACAGTGGCGGATCCAGGATTTCCAAAATGGGTGTTCGAAATTACAAACATGTTGTTCAATGTAAAACATAAAAGTTCATAATATATAAAAAAAACAAAGTACAAATTGTTCTTACTGAGCAAGTCTAACCAAGTTGTCCTTGTCATAAGGAGCGAATGACATATCTCTAAATATGCTTCCTCTTCATTTTTGAATGCTCTGCGGTCTACATGAAAAACAAATATGCTTCACATAAATAATTAGACATTGAGTTAAGCTTGCAAATTATCCACTGACTGACATATACATTAATGCGTACAAGCTATGAAGCTAAAAAAAGTAATGATCAGTGCCATTGTGCCAATCTGATTCACTGACATATACATACAAGCTATGAAGCTAATTAGCTAATAAGTAACTATCAGTGCTATTGTGCCAATCTGATTCACTGACAATCTGACATATACATTATACATACAAGCTAAGCTATGAAGCTAACAAAGTTGCCAATGCAAATCCACTCTATCACTTTATCAGAACCGATTATACTGATTCCATGAGGCATGAGCCAAATAGCCAATGCAAATCCACTAACTAAGGAGCCAATCAGGCAATCACTCAATTAGTGGCTCAGAGCCAATCTGGATTTCGGGGAGGTGTCCAGTCCAATCCATCCCCGCTTCGGCATCGAGCCGTCGACAGTGTCAGCCTCGGGCTAGTCGGGCCTTCCCAGCTTCCCTAGTTCCCCTAACCTCTGTTCGGCTTTGACTGTTCCCCATCAGGCCATCACAGCATCACGGCGACGGTGGCGACGAAGGAGGAGTGGCCGCAGGAGGCGAGCGCCGCCAACCTGGCCCCTGGGGGCTGGGACTGGGGAGCCGCCGACACGTCCCGAGTGAGGAGGGCGTGAGACGAGACGAGACAATAAACCGGCAGTGGAGCTCACCTTGACCTCGTCGTGTGCTGCAGCTACTCCTTGCACCGGATCCGGCTCGGCGCTCACCCCTACCCCGCCGCTAGCCGCCTCACAGCCGCCGCCACCGCCACAGAGCGAGAAAGGGGAGGAAGGGGAGCCGGATAGGGTTAACTCCCGCCTCTCGACGACTCGGCCACGTCAGGACTCAGGAGTGGGGAGCCGGAAGCAAACTGCGGACAGGATTGGGGGTGAGCGCTTGGGCTGCCGGCTTGGCCGCGACTCGCGATGCTTGGAGATGGGCCATAGTGGGCTGGTCACTGGTGGCGTGGGATGGTCGGGTTGAATCGCCGATCGGGGATTGGGATGCAGTGCAGTGCACAGTTGCCAGCTTGTATTTTCAGTATACATACTAGTATATATACCTAATATACATCATAAATAATGGATTTTTCTCAAAAAAAATTTGAGTGTATATTTGTACATCCATATCCCTGTACTAGATCCGCGTCCAAGTTCGAACCGTCATGCGATGATCACCACGCGCGCGCGTCTAGGATCTGCACTCGGCGGGATGGACGCATGTAGTTGCCTCCTCCCACGCGGTCCGACATCGATCCGACGGCTGCAACCTATTTGCGCCCTCCACAAGCCGCAGGCACGTGCGGTAAAACATGTGCGCGCGCGCGCCAACCGCCGCCTCCACGCGAACTGTCGCGTCCGAACAGGCGCGCGCGTAAACTCTTCAAACCGCCGCCCCCTTCGCGCCGTATTTATGCCCGCTCGCCTGGATAGGTGCTTCACTGCACGTACTTACCCACTAATTAACCAATACCTCGTCGAACTACCCTACCCTGCCCTGCCCTATCGTCCTCTCCTCCAACATCGACTCCGGCGAGTTACCATGGCCAACGAGCAGTACGACTCTGACTGCGACGTCAGCCGCTTCCTCAACGAGCCTACGCTGGAGACTCCCATGACAACTGTGCTGGAAGATCTGATCGTGCGCGTCGAGCCACATCCGGTGCGTACCATTTACCATCAGGCGCGGCCGATAATGCACGTCCAACACCATCCGGTGCGTACCATTTATGCGCAGCACCCTCAGGCGCCGGCCGTGCACGTCCAGCACCAGCAAATGCTGGCCCCGTCGCCGGCGTACGGCCTCCATTTTCATATGCTGATGCCGGAAACGGGAAGCGAAGATCTGTTCGCGGGCTTTCCCGTTTCTGCTAGCCCCTCACTGTACGACGAGTTCATGGAAGAAGGCGAGCATGAGCTTGCTGCACTCCTCAGGAGCATCGAGGAAGGCATCGCAGATGGCACCGGCGAGGGTGGCCCGGAAGTTTGCCCCATGGAGGAGGATGTCGTGACCTTCTCGCCAGGGCAACTGCAGTGCAGCAATTGCCACGTTGTCAGGGAGGTCATGCACGAAAGCGGTTGGCATGCACTGTTATGTATCTCATTGATGCCTAGATACTTTCGTATCTACTCGCATTGTTCCTGATTAAATTTCTACCTGTAACATTTGCCTTCTGGCGCAGAGAGACAGATACTACACTTCATAATTCATAGTGTGAGACCCGGAACTTTTGAGCACGCGATCGTTGATCGCGAGTACACTGATGCCGATGGCCAGACCCCCAGGGTCGAGTTGCAGTACGTTGAGTAAGTGATTCAATGAACTTACGGTGTTTATATTCCCCTACTCCATGAAATTCGTGGCATATATATATAGTTACATGAGGCAATCCTAATTTATGTCTCTTCTCGTTTTAGTCTCTGCAATCGCACACACGAGTGGGTGCGCAACTTCATCTCAAAGAGCGTCGAGACGCTGAGAAATGATACCAGTGGGCAATTGCACGACTCATGGTCTAGCTACTGCGAAGCGGTGAGCACTAATATTAGCGCGCCTCTAGTCAACGACGCATTCATGGAACTGGAATTGGACATGCTGCAGAAAATTCTGTCCACCCATCCTGAAAATGGTTAGTAAATCAAAAGATATCGAGCATACAATCTATATTACGTGTGTACGAGCCAATCTGCTAATTGCGCACATTTTGTTTCATGTGCTGAAGCTGAAGAGGTAACGCCTCCGGCTACACAGCCGGCCATGCAGGATGCTGAAAACATTAACCTTGCAGATGAATATTATGCTGCCAAATGGCCTGAACATACGCCAGAAATACTCGAATCTTCCTATGTCGCCATGCCGACAGGACAGCCCAGTTCCAATTCTACGTTATATCCCAGCATGTTGGCCAAGCAAACAGAGAGGGTGGAGAATATGAGCATGCAGGACACCCTAGAATACCTGCACAAGACAAAGGAAGAGGCTGCAAAGGAATTGAGTGTTTACTCCACGCTTAAGCGTCAATGCCGCAAGGACACCAAATATAGCTGGGCGGCGCGGCGGGTACGTATGCGCAAACTGCACATATATGAAAAGTTTGTGTAATACTGCATATGAAAATGATATATATTTAATGTGTCATTTGGTTATTGCCGCAGATTAATATTCTCAACAAAATGATCATGAAACTCGAGCAAACTGGACATAGAGTTGAGAAGAGTGGACTGCTGAAAATTAAGCAGAAGATCGATGTTATTATGACTGAGAAAGCATATCTGTATGCTGAAATCAAGAAGGCCATCAGAAAGAGGGAAAACAACGGTGTTGCTCCTTCCAGCAGAAATAACGACGGTGAATCTACTTCTGGCAGTACCTAACCGGTGTAGATTATGAGAGACGTGGTGGAGAGAGTTGCAGAATAAACAGTTCACTTGTTGTACAGTTTCAATAAAATATTGTATAAATTTAAATTTCATATAGGTGAAAGATGCACTAGTGGGCCTACGGAAGAATAATTGTCTTTTTATTTCTTTGAGATGGGTGATAATACCATCTACAACATCTAGAGAAGGATACGCTTCTTTTGTGTTGTGTTGTAAGCTACTTTAAAAGTAAAAAGTATGTTTTTAAACCGTAGAAACTATTGGCACGTCTGGCATGACGAGCCTTGGCTCGCCTTGCTACCTTTTGGGAAGCCTACTCCCCATAGAAACTATTGGCGAACAGGCTCGCTTCCCGACGTCTGCAACTCTCTAAGGACCAAGAGCTACGCCTGTTCCACTGTCTCCTTGATCGAACTCCCACCGGCGCCCAGGTCAACCTCTCCATATTGATGTGATTTTTCCCTTCCCGACGTACAGGTTGACCTTATGTTGAGTAGTGACTGAATCCGAGAGTGTCACAACCAAGTTAGTTCTTCACTCTCTTAGCGTTATATTTCAATGGAGGCCTTTATGCATGGATGTATGTGTTTGGTGTGCTAGAAAACTAATCATTGAGTTATGTATTATTTAGGATAAAAGATGCATCAGTTACACTCTTCTTGGAGTGTCAAATCAAACAAAGGAGATTTAACAAGTGCATAAATCTACATGGTTTCCAACCCATTGCATTTGTTTCTGCAAGATTATTAGGTTTGAAATTTTCGTATATCAGTAATGTACCTTAATATATGAGATGTATGCATTTTTGGTGGCTATTATTCATCTTTCCTCTGCCAAAGTTGCTTTTTAGTGAAGAACTAACTTGCTCGAAATCAAGTGCTAATTTTTCATCTTTTTTTTTGTTCAACATTTCTCAGGAAGTTGCTTGCATGATATTGCTCGCTAGAAGGACTAATCAAAAATCAACTAGCAAGGTATTTGCCCGTAGCACTTTTTTTGTGGATATTGCTCCATATTCTTACATTTCAGTACATCGATCTGTTGGGAACTGAATTACATATTGCTCTAGGATGACTACAATGATGTTACTTGAGCTGCACATCCAAATGATTGGCGACCCAAAGAGTTTGATGGAACAATCTTGTCTAACAGCCAAGGTGGTTTTCCACATGGGTGCTTTGCAATAGCTAATGGTGCCATAAATGTTGGGACCCAAATATATAAATCCAGACTCTGTGTATATACTACACTAGTCTAGGATCACGCTAGTGCACACAGTGGCAACAACGATGAACATCAATCCATACAAGCGATTAAAAGAAATAAACAACTAGATTTGATAAATAAATAAGAGTTTTGACTTTATGGTCGAGTTTGCACTATTCAGCCCACGCAAAGCTAGGACGAATAAAGAGATAGCAACAGTGGAACGAAAAGTAACGTCAGCAGAACCCATCACTTGCCGCATACAACCGACTGGGAATAAGACCTAGCGATCAACCTCATTGAAGAACACTTCCTCCAAAGCACAGGTTGACTCATCCAATCCTTCCTCTAAATGATGATTATAGCAAGAGTGAGCACATCTAGTACTCAGCAAGTTGTACCACATAATGCAATTTATAGATGATGGCTTATTCCAAAGGAAATGACTTCTATGATTATTTTGTGAAAAGAAGCAGTTACAATTGAATATGAATAATAGATTGAAAGCGTATGATAAAACAGTAATAATAAGTAAACAAGAGTTTCCACAGAGTTCACAAAGCTTAATTAAATTCTTTCACATAGCTTCCCTCCCACGATGTTTTCATAAAATCTACCCTTCGGGTAAATCACCGAGCATGTTCATGACCGAGGACACAGCTATTCGAATAGATTATTAACACTCTACAGATGTTTTACAACTTTACCCACAAGATATAACCAGTGTGGCCAACATCAATCAAAACAAAACCTTTCAGAAACTTTATCTCGACAATTGACCCTCCTGATGTGTCAGATCTTGGATGTCGAATACCTAAAGCTCTCGTGTGTATACCATACTAGTCACATGATTAGTGGCCCGTACACACATTCATATGCATACACATTATACATACAGCATGAAACAAATAGGACATTAAGCTTAAGTGTTTACAGCAAGTTATATTACAAAAGGCCGACCAGCCAAATTAAACTGCAAGTATCAAAAGAGGAACAACGAAAGCATAGTAATAAAACCAAAAGTCCAGTGGTGTGTCCATCCATACCCTTAGGCAACCGGTAAGTACCAAACCCTAGCAAGACCTATCACTGTACCTGTCGAACCCCAGTCTTTGAATACCCGAAGCCCTCGTGTGTGTGTGTACCGTACTAGTCCCATGATCAGTGGCTAATACACACATCCACAACATTGGCATACATATCCATACATACAAATATACAAAATGAAACAAATATGGTACATAACTTAAGCGGTTACCAACTTTACATCATAAGGGCCAACCAGCCAAATAAAAACTCAAGTATCAGAAGTAGTGAATGAAACAGTGGAAGTATAATGTGTAGAAAGTCCAAAAGTCCAGTAGTGTGCCCATCCAATCCCATAGGTAACCGACAAGAAACAAGTACTAGAAAGACCCATCACCAAACCCTCCGGTACCGGGTGCAAAGAACGTGTCGTCCGGCGTAGGCTCGTCCTCTAAGTCTGAACAACAATTTAAGCAAGATTGAGTACATTGCGTAGTCAGCAAGACTTGTAGTGTATCACAAAGTTTATTTATGCTACAAGAGATGAGATTCTATGCTACAAGTTATTTTCAGCACTAAGCAAGTTTTATTTGCAATATCAGTACATAGTATTTTGCAACGGAAATTTAAAGAGTAGTAAAATAGATATTGAACAACAAGTAAATACTTGAACAAATAACAAATCGCAGCCCTCCTTGGCTACGACCAACATCTTATTTTCAGCCATAGACATGGAGCTAAACTCAAATAAGAACAATAAAACGATTCCTTCAATTTCCAACAAGAACTATTTTCATAAAAACCAAGACTATACCTGATGGACCACACCAAGCACGCTCATGACCACGGTCACGGCTATTTAAATAGATTTACACTCTACAGAGGTGTACAACTTTGCCCACAGCACACGAATCCTCTAGTTTGTTTGGCATCCATCAATACCACTGCTCACTATCCTTTGGTAAGCAATTTAGAGTACGTATTGAAGCCTTTACATCATCTAGTCCTAACCTTGTACTAGCCCAGCGAATGAACACCCTCACTTCACCCAGGTACACCCCCGTCTTAGTGAGGCATTCACCATTGTGTCGGCAAGCTTTGTGCCCAACACCGTGGTGAAGGGAGCCCCTTCGAACATGCCTACACCGGTCATGCTCGCACTACTACGGCCTACCAACGTGCAAGGCTAGTTTTCAATGACTTAATTAGCTAAGACCGTCCCATACCGGCACATGTGGTTGTACACTTAGGCTCCCTATTTACTTGTGAGATACACCTCTCACACTTATCAGAATATAATATAATTCGCCTGCGTCACAAACTAAGTTTTTCATTTTTATTTTGTACAAAATAATAGAGGTAAACCCCTTTGGACCGTCATTTCGAAATCTCCCAAATTCATATTCAACATTTCATCCATTTTCCAATTTTAGTAAATCTTGAGCATGACTAAAACTTGTGCGATATTCGCACTCGAAATGCCCAAATCGGCATCAACTATTGCATAAACCATAACATAATGGCTACAAAGTAAGTATACCAATATTTCAAGGAGCATCATGCATTGAATAGGAATATAACTACCGCTATCCCAAATATAGCACTTTTAAGCAAGGGAGCTGCTACACAACGCTATACTGTTGGAAGCACTTCCAACGGTATAGCAAAGTTACGTGGGCCAAGAAAGTAGTAAGCGGAGGAATTGTGGAGGCCTTTTTATCAAGTGATCGAACGGTCATGCGTTATCCCATTGTTTTGCATCGAAACGAAGTTTCGAGTAGATTTTATCAAGTTCTGCAAAAATTTGAAGAAGTTCTAAAATCTTTCGAGGAAGTTAAAAAATTCAAGCAAAAGTTTCATCTTTGTTCCATGAAGTTTCACTAGATTTCAGAGAGTTTCAAACAGTTTCTAGAAAGTTTCGGTGAGTTTCATCCAGTTATTTGGGATTAAAACTTCATGAAACTATATGAAACTTAATGAAATTAACAAGATGAAACTTGAGATGAAACACGATGAAACTTGTGATGAAACTTTATGAAACACGATGAAACTTGGGATGAAACACAATTAAACTTGGGATGAAACTTCATGAAACTTAATGAAATTATATGAAACTTCATGAAACACAATGAAACTTGGGATAAAACTTTATGAAACTTGGGATAAAGCTTCATGAAACTTAATGAAACTTGATGAAATACGATGAAACTTAGGATGAAACTTCAAGAAACTATATGAAACTTGGGATAAAACTTCATGAAACTTCATAAGACTTGGGATGAAACTTCATGAAACTTAATGAAACTTGATGAAACATGATGAAACTTCATGGAACTTAATGAAACGTCATGAAACTTGGGATGAAACTTAATGAAACTATATGAAACTTGATGAAATACTATAAAACTTGGGATGAAACGTCGTGAAACTTAATGAAGCTTCATGAGACTTGGGATGAAACATCATAAAACTTAATGAAATATATGAAACTTGATGAAACACGATGAAACGTGGGATGAAACTTCGTGAAACTTAATAAAACTTCATGAAACTTAATAAAACTGCATCTCTGCCAGCCTTAGGATGAAACTTAGGATGAAACTTACACGAAATAGGAAGAGAAAAGGAAGAGGTGACCAAGATGACAATACCAACCTAGGAGTGGTTTACATATGCAGGTATGACTATGCAGTAGGTAGGAGACGAAGGTCTTACAAGAAGGTCGATTTATATATTTTGCTTCACCCTGAAGCGTCACCTTGGTACTTAGCATGCAGCTTCTGAGCCAAAATGGCAAGGTGAGCTAGCGATTTGCAAGATTTGAGGAGACCAAGGGAGAAATCTTTCCTTGTATGTCTTTGTGCTAATGCTCTCTTCTTGCAACTTTCAGCTTGCAGCTTGCGTGCGAGGCCGGTGCCGCCTTCAAGGTCACCATGTGCAACTGGAAGCTCATCGGTGCGCGGAGAGAGAGAGAGAGGTGGGTGGGGAATTGAAGATGGAATGGGTGGCTGAGAGAGGCGTGATAGTAGATAAGGGGAGCAACGATGGATGTGCGTGTGTAGCGACTAGATCCAATGGTGGATGGCTATTCCATTGTTTTGCATCGAAACACTATAGTGTTTTTTAGCTTTTCCCTTTAAGCAAACATACAAGCATGCATAATAGATTTTGCAAAAAGAAGTATAATAATTAAAATAATAGGATCAACATGGTCAAATGGGGTGCTTTCCTTGCTCAGGTTGCTCTGAATAAGAGGATGGATGATCATTGTAAATTTCGCTCGAACAATCGACGTCTAATCAAAAGAGCCGGAAGCAAATTAAATATAGAAAAATAATTTAAACAGCAATAAAATCCAAATATTTTTCCATATTCAGATAGAGCATGATTTTATATGAATTTATAAAAAATATTCACCTTATTTGGAGTTCGTATGCAAAAGTTATTAACGATTCAATTTGCTTCGGTTTTGAAATTCCATAAATTATTAAAAGGCTGACGTCGAAAGTGTATTCTCTGAGGTTTACGTTTTTTCAATAGAGAAAGTGTATTTTCCTTTGAGTTTTACTGAGGTTTACGCTTTCCAATAGAGAAAGTGTATTTTCCTTTGAACTGAAAGCGGCTTTCTCATTTTTCTGAATTTTTATTAACTTACATGTGGGGCCTACTTATCAGTGAATCGTAGTTTTATTCTCTAGATTTTTATTTATAAAACAGAGGCGGTCCCACATGTCATAAACTAATTATTCATTAATTAAAGGATTAAACCTATTTTGATTTTAATTATCTGACGACTGGGGCCCACATGTCAGTCTCTCGGTTTTAGAACATGTTTTAAAACCGGGAATAGTGTGTGGTCCCACATGTCATAGACACATTTACTAAAAACATTTAAAATTAGATTTTTGTTAACTTTCTCGGCTGGTCCCACGTGTCATAGACTTTTTACCCTTAACCTTTGTCATTAGTGCTAACCAAATCCTAAACTCGAGTGGGTCCCACTGGTCAAAGAGAGAGTGAAGGAGCAGAGCTGCGCGCATAGCCGAGCGCCCTGGCGACCTTGCCACTGGCGAACAACGCGATGAGCGACGGAATGAAAAGAGGAAAGTAAGGCGAAGCTATGGGTGGTGGTGGTAGCGACGAAGATAGCCGGAGGCGGCATTACGATGGCAACCTCGGGTCTGCGATGCACTTCGCATAGGAGTGGTGCACTGGGCTCAGTGAGTCTAGGCAATACTAACGGGCTAGGCGTGGGGACCTAGGGTCACCGGAGGTGAGCCGGCGGCAAGCAACCGCGGCGGCGCTATGGATGGCTAAGAGGAAAAGTGTACTAGAGACTCACCCTTGGCAAATTGATGTGTGCATGAGGATCAGTGACTAGCCATGACCACGAGGGTGAAGAAAATGAGGCCAAGGAAGGGTTGAGGTGGCTTGTTATCAACAAGCAGCGGCGGTGCAGGGGAGGCTCACGGTGATAGCTCTCCACAACGACGGAGGTGTACAAGGAGTGTCACATTAGTTCACTGACATCCTAGGGATGGTGTGGACACAAGGAATTTGACCGAGACTCACCGGGCTTCGAGGAAGAAGGGAAATGGAGATGAGGGAGAAGATGGTGATGCTTGGCTTTACTGTGAGTTTGCCTGCATTGAGTTAGGGGATTAGATGAAAGGGTGTCGGAACACATGATGACACACTCGAGAGAGGCTCAAACCTTCTGGAGTGGCAGGAACGCAGCAGCTCGAATTGGGTGCACGCCGGAGTCAGGGACAAAGGCAAACATGATCAAGCTACAAGACTCTTAGGGCTACATTGAGCAAAGAAGAGGGATGAGTGACGCAAGAGGATCACAGTGACGGGACTATCGTGGGTGAGGAAGCTCACCAGAGCGGTAATGGCGCGGAGGAGTGCTCACCAGCATCAAGAACGACGCAAGCATTCCCACGAAACCAAGGAGCGATGAAGCTTCGATTTTCACAAAATGGAATGTGGGCGAGCTGAGGATGACAGTGCGCGCTCTAGCGCTTAAGTAGCTAGGTCAATTGTGCGAGAAGAGCGACGAGATGCCGGCGGTCACGTGAGATACTCGCGGGGGCTGCTCTGGTCTATCCGTCCATGCAAGTAAAGAGCGTTAGTGGGGTGGATAGCATGGGCAATAGCAGGCGGAGGTGATAGGAGGGTGGTCGAAGCACGAAACTATGGGCGTCGGTCGCGTCCGATGGGTGAGTGGCAGAGCGGGAGGGGCGAGCTAGCGCGTAGGCGAGGGCAAGAGGTGGAAGAGAGGTGCTGACATGCCGGCCCAGCATGTTAGCGGGAGAGGAAGGTGTGGGCTGGAGTGGGTGCGAGAGAGAGATGGGCCAAGTTGGGTTTTGGCACAAGGTTCGGCGAGAAAGTTCGATTTTGCTTTTGAATTTTTCCAAAAGTGGCTAAATGATTCTTGAATTTTTGTACTTAGCAAACAGAGTCAAAAATTTATGAATATTTTTTTGGTGATTTCTGACTCAGTATAGTTTCTTGTGTAAATATTTCAGGATTTTAACTACTCTGTGTTTTTTTATAAAATTCATACAATTTTCGGGTTTGCATGTGAATTCACTATTTGATTTACGCAAAAATTCAAAATCATGAAAAAATGGTTTTTCCTACAACATTATGTCCAAAAGTTATTCTCCCTCTTATTTTCACTCAACATTCCTAAAATATGTTTTTTTTGAGATGTTACAAACCTACCCCCCCCCCTTACAAAGAATCTCGTCCGCGAGATTCGGTAGGCTCGGTAAAGAAATAAGGAAACTCGGCTCTAAGACGGTCTTCCCATTCCCACATGGATTCATCTTCGGTGTGGTTTCTCCACTAGACTCTTAGCATCTTGATGGAGCGGCTATGAGTATGTCATATGGCTTTGTCGAAGATTCGGATCGGGTACTCTCGGTAAGAAAGATTCGGTTAGAGATCAATGTTTTCTAACTGAGCGAGTTCGTTCAGAGTCCGGAGGCACTTCTTGAAAGTTGGGGTGGCAACTCCAATTGGTATGCTACTTCGCCTTTCGTTTCAACGATTCGGTACGGTCTGATACACCGAGGTGCCAATTTCCCGTGGACTTGGAAATGGCGGATGCCTCGCAGCGTAGAGACTTTGAGATAAACATAATCGCTTATCTCGAAGCTCAGCTCGGACGATGACGATTGGCATAGCTCTTTTGACGTGATTGCGCTTCCTTCAAGCGCTCTTTTATCGCGTCAACGTGCTCTTGTGCTTCTTAGATGATGGTCAGTCCAAAGAATTGTCTCTCACCGGCCTCGGACCAAAATAGGGGTGTTCTACACATCCTCCCATAAAGTGTTTCGAATGGCGACATTTGAAGACTTGACTGGAAGCTGTTGTTGTAGGAAAACTCAGCAAACGCCAAGCATTTCTCCCAATTCATGCTATAGAATAGCATGCAAGCTCACAACATGTCTTCTAAGATCCGATTTGTCCTCCCCGTTTGGCCTTCCGTTTGTGAGTGGAAAGTCGTGCTAAAGAATAGCTCGGTTCCCAATAGCTCATGCAGGCTATCCCAAAATCGTGAGGTGAACTGAGGGCCTCGATTGGATGTTATCGTCTTTGGCACACCGTGCAGGCGAACGATGTGGTTTGTGTAGAGCTCGGCGAGTTTGGCACCCTTATATCTGGTATTGACCGGGATGAAGTGTGCCACCTTTGTCAAACGGTCAACGATAACCCATATCGAGTCATGCCCGTTTCGGGTTTTCGACAGGCCGGTAATGAAATCCATACCGACATCATCCCATTTCCATTCGGGAACCTTCAGGGGCTGAAGTAACCCCACTGGTTGTTGGTGTTCCGCTTCAACACGTCAACACACGTTGCACATGGCAACATGTGCAGCGATGTCCCGCTTCAAACCATGCCTCCAGAATTTCTTCCAGAGCTCCTGATAAATCTTTGTACTCCCAGGGTGAATGGAGAGTGGTGAATCATGAGCTTCTCTAATGATTAGCTCCTTGATATCGTGATTATCCGGGACATGTAGCTGTTCTCCGCGCATAACCACTCCACTCGCATTCTCGGTGAACTCCGATTTCCTGCCGTCCTACAAGTCGTGCTTGATTTCGGTGACTGTTGGATCTTTGAGTTGAGCAGCTTGGATTTGAGATTTGAGGGTAGGTTGTAGCACTAAAGTAGTAACATATCCCTGCTCAACTATTTCTAAGTTGAGCTTTTGGAACTCTTCATGCAATGTGGTTGATTCACTTCAATTGACATGTTTACGTAGTAAAGCTTCCGGCTGAGAGCATCGGCTACAATGTTGGCTTTACCAGGGTGGTAATGAATGCCAAGATCATAGTATTTCATCAACTCAAGCCATCTTCATTGCCTTATGTTCAGATCTGGTCACGTGAAGAAATACTTCAAACTCTTGTGAGCGGTGTAAATTTCACAATGATTGCCAATGGGGTAATGCCTCCAGATCTTGAGATCATGAATCACGGCTGCCAATTCCAAGTCATGAGTTGGATAATTAGATTCGTGAGGCCGCAACTGACATGACGCATAGGCCACCACTTTATCCTCTTGCATCAACACACAACCGAGGCCATGGCGAGATGCATCACAATACACAACAAAACTTTTGTACATGTTCGGCAGGGTAAGCATTGTGTCTGTTGTGAGCGTTTTCTTCAATTCTTGAAAGCTCTCATCACATGATGTGGACCATTCAAATTTCTTCTCCTTTTTCAGAAGTTGTGTCATCGGTCTTGCGATTTTGGAGAAGTTCTCAATGAACCGGCGATAATATCCGGCTAGGCCGAGTAAACTTCAGACTTCTGGAATGGTGTGGGGCTATTCCCAATCTAGGACATCTTGTACTTTGCTCGGGCCCATAACTACACCTCCTTCAGATAGAACATGGTCTAGGAAGCCGACTTCTTTTAGCCAAAATCCACACTTGCTGAATTTTGCGTATAGCTGATGCTCGCGCAGCTTGTCGAGCACCATACGCAGGTGTTGCTCGTGTTCTTATGCATTCTTAGAATAGATAAGAATGTCTTCGATGAACACCACCATGAATTGATCCAAATACTCCATAAAAATTTTATGCATTGGTGTGTATGAATGATATTACAGTGTACTCGTACAAACCGTAACGGGTAGTGAATGCAGATTTTGGAATGTCTTTCGGCCTGATCTTGAATTGGAAATAATTGAGCCTCAAATCAATCTTGGAGAAGACAAAAGCAATATTAATTTGATCAAACAAATCATCAATCCCCAGGAGCGGATATTTGTTCTTGATGGTGACTTCATTTAAACAACAGTAGTCGGCGCACATTTGTAGACTGTCGTCTTTCTTCTTCACGAACAACACAGGGCATCCTCATGGTGATGAGCTAGGACAGATGAATCCTCTATCCATGTAACAGCCCGAAATTTGGGCTTATTTTCAAAAATGTAAAAGTGTGAACTTTTTAAAACTTTTGATGAATTTTATTGATATTTGCTTTTCTGGATTTCATTGCAAGACTTTTTGTCTAATTAAGAAATTTAAGAAATCAAATACTGAAAATACAAAAATAATTAAGGATCAAAATGGACCCCACTAGCCAGGCATCTTCCTTCATGGCGCAGAGCTTGTCGCCAGCGCCATGGCCACACGACCACAAGCTTGCGCCAGCGCAGCTGCCTCGCCCCTGGTATTTGGCCACGCTCCCGGTTTCACCCCCTGCCCATGCCTGCCCCGGTCACTTCACGCGCTCGCCATGCTCTGCTGCCCTCCCGCACCCATGCTCTGCTCGCCTCTACATCGCCATGCCGTGTCGTCCTCATAGCAAATGTCACCAGCTCTCGTTGTTTCCTTCGAGCCCTCCGCTCGTTTATATGAGCACCATGTGCGCCAAGGAACCCTGTCCATTTTCCCCAACTCCCTTCTCTTTTTCTCTCTTCTCCAAACCCAACCGAGCTCCAAGACCCGAATGCCATTCTCGGACCTGGCCGCACCGCCTCCAAGCTCTTCAGTCGCTCTGGTGAACTCCGGCAATCCGCGTCACGACGTGTTCTAGGGACCCAGGAAGATTTCCCCTCAAGCGATTTCGGGCTTCATCCACCGAGGTGCTGCACACACTTCTTCTTCTCCGATTCTGGCATAAAACCGCCGCCACCTTCGCCGACCTTGATTCATGGGGCCTCCCTCCGATTCCTCTCTCCGTGAGCATCCTCTAGTCTCCCTCTACCTCTCATTTGTGCTCTCTTCCTCTCCAGGTCACCGCCACCGACGACCACCCACTACTACAGAAAAGACCTTCACAAACGGTTCAAAAACGTCATCACAGACGGTTTCGTGAGCCGTCTGAGTTTATGGGTCAGTAATGACATGATCATCACAGACGGTTTTGAACCGTCAGGAAGCTATCACTGCACTATTCTTATTCGTAACCGCAGCGATAGTCTATTCCTGAGCAGTTACGAACAAAACCATCTGTGATAAGTAATTATCATAGACAGTTCTTATTTAGAGCCGTCTGTGATAATTTTTTCTATTGCAAAAAAAAAATCAAACCAATCAATTGCTAGACAGTAGTTTTCATATGCAACCTCTAGCAAGACAACTAAAATCCAATTAAAATTATGATGGCAAACACGTTACAAGAAAGGGAAACCAAAAGGTTTTGACAATGTCCCCTCTGAATGGGAAAAAAGAATAAAGTTACAAAGTTAAACTAGCTAGAAACCATCTATGCCACCAAGCTCCTGAAGAACTCATCGGCTTCTTGGATTGGTCTTGTGAGCTCCTCTCTATACCTCACCAGCATATCACAAGATGTTCTTGCATGTCGTCGAGCTCGACTCAAGCTCGTCGGCAAGGAGAGACGACTAAAAACCTCCAACGGCACTCCGACCTTAGGTAACACAAAATTAAGATAATTTTTATTACAACAAACAGCCAACAAATTGTGTATGTTATGGGGATGTACATGTACCTTCCGGCAGTCTACCTCCTGCAGCAGACAAGGAGCTCCTCTACATGACCGCATCCCTCCTCATCGTCGTTGTCGGTTGTGTCTCCTTCGCTGAACCGCGACGGGGAATCGAGGGTGGTCGCCGGAGCTCGGTGTGGGGAGGGGAGAGGGAGAGACTGATGGAAAACAAGGCTGGGGTGGCTATAATATATAAGGACAGCGCCAAAACATTTTGCCTCCCGCGCGCGCGTTCAAAATTTTTCGTACTCCCGCGCTGCGAATCACAGACGGTTTCATACAAAAACCGTCTGTGACGACATATCACAGACGGTTCTTAATACGAACCGTCTGTGATAAGTATCTTATCACAGACGGTTCATATTAAAAACCGTCTGTGATATATATCTTATCACAGATAGTTTGTATTAAAAACCATCTGTGACTTGGAATTTTCCTTACACTCTGATTTTACCATGGCATGGAATCATTAACACTCCTATTTTACCATGGCTTGAAATCACTAACTCTCTGATTTTACCATGGCTTGGAATCACTAACACTCTGATTTTACCATGACTTCAAATCACTAACTCTCTGATTTTACCACGGCTTCAAATCACTAACACTCTGATTTTACCATGGCTACAAATCACTAGCCATGGTAAAATCACAAATACTTATCACAGACTATTTTTAATACGAACCATCTGTGATGAGGATGAGAAGTCACAGACGGTTCATGTTGAAAACCGTCTGTGAAGTTTCGAGACAGTTACGAACAAGCATGCAGGATATTTAGTAGTATCACAGACGGCTCTTGTTCAGAACCGTTTGTGATACTTCACAGACAATTTTCAACACGAACCGTCCGTGATGAGGGAAGTCACAGAGCGGTTCATGTTGAAAACCGTCGTGAAGTATCCTGACGGTTACGAACAAGAACCGCTCAGTGATATTTAGTAGTATCACGAGCGGTTCTTGTTTAGAACCGTCATATACTTCCGCGAGCGGTTTTAACACGAACCGTCGTGATATTACTTCTTCACTGAGCGGTTTTAAGCGCACCAATAACCTGAGCGGTGGCTAAACCAAAACCGTGTGTGATTGTATTTAATACAGACGGTTTTGGTCAACCGTCTGCGATGAGGCGCCAAGTATTGGCCTTTTTGTAGTAGTGACCCCACGCCGCCGTCGGCACACATCGTCGCACTGTCTCAGCCACTCCCCACCACCATAAAGCACTCCGGTGAGTACCCCCTAGCACCCTCGTGCTCATGCTCACCTAATTCTCCCCCTCTCCCTCTCCGGCACTGCCGCCATGTTTCCCCTCCACGGTCGGCCACTGCTCGCCCTTGTCGCGCCGCCACAGAGCCGCCCAAGCCCCAAAGCTGCCACCCCTAGCCTCCTTGTCCCCCCTGGGCAATCCATTTTTGTGGTCGCCTCCGCCTCACCGTCGCTCTATCATCGGCGACATGTGCCGCCCGAGCTGCCCTGAGCTTCCCCTCTATCTGCCCTTCTTTGTTGTCTTTGTGAATTCCTCTCTTTGTGAGACACTGACAGTGGGTCCAGTCCATTATATGCTCAGCCAAAACAACAGTAAGTAAGGATTAGACATTGTTGGAGGTTTCAAATTTACAAACCACTTGATGGTAGCTAAGTCTAGTAGTTGAAAATGTTTGATAGTGCTTAATAGCCATTAACAGCCAAAGGAACAGACGAAGCAAAATTATGAATTTCATAATGATCACAGTGACAGTAGACTTTCACTTAACAAATGGACAACGGAAATTTGTTAGTAAGATGTTTAAATGAGCTAATCCTTCGTAGTAGAATTAGTTGGATAATTAGAGGTTGATCTAACAAGGGAACACTAATCTGAACAATAGTCAAGTTAGTAAGCTAAATAGTTAAGTGATTAGTAAATAATATAAGATGATTAACCTAGATAAATAGGGGTTAACTAAAAACCACCGGTAGGCTATTTATCATTTTTAATGTGAACACAAATTTAAATCATACCAAAGTGGTAATTGTCATAAGGATAGTAGAGTAGGATAAAATAATGTGTCATTTTATGAAAATGTTAGTTAGTAATATAAGATGGCGAGTTAGGCAATCAAGGTATAATTAACAGGAGTATAATTAAAATAATTAGCTAATGATAAATATTGAGCGGTTGGTAATTAGGAACTGTATATAAGGAGTTAACTCAATAACAGTGAGCAAATAACATTTCAAGTGCAAGTGGGAAAAATTATATTGGATTAAAGAGCCATTAGGGATTGGTCTAAAAGGAACAAACTAACTTGAAAAACAAGTTTGGAAGATAGCTATTCAAAATTAAATAGTGGGCCTCCACTTAACAATTTGACAACAACATTTGATAGTAAGCTAATTCTTCTTAATAAAAGTTGTTAAGAAATTAGAGGGTAATTTGAAAAGGAGCAGTGAGCTAAAAACCATATCAAATGCAAAGGCAAGTTAAGTAGAGATCATATTGAGTTAACTAACCGTTAGTGTTAAATCTAAAGGAATAAAACTAGCTAATTAGGGAGCAAGATATCGGAACATGGTTATCAAAATGACAGTAACCCTATGCCTTGAATATGATAAGAATAGTGGCACTAGGTCAATGAGATGGTTAATAAGGATTGGTAAAACAATTAGATATCAACTCATATCAGTATGCACTTAGAATAAATTCATAAGATAATGCTCCAAGTTGAAAATCAAGTAAAGCTTCCAACATCGTTGATGTCTAGATAATAGAAGTAGGCTTGAGGTTAAGGTCAGTAATGATGATGCAAGTAAATAAGAATTCACCATAATAATGGCATGATGGTATAAGAGGGTAGGTTCCACACAAATCTTGTCATTAGAGTAGCCACACCAACAGTGCCAAGTAAAACTAGTAATGGTATCAACTAAAGCTAAACACTAGGGATATGACTAAGTTGGCCATAATTAAATCGATAAGATAGTTACAACACACCTAAGACCTACCTAAATGGATGTTTGCCCAAAAACCTAGCATCACATGTTAACCGGGAAAAGCTGGCGTAACATGAAATAATGACAAGTCATAAGAACTCGTAAGTATAAGGATAGTTTATATAATTACAAGTCCAAATGAAATTTAGAGATGAACTTAAATTGGAGATTAGTTAGTATGGCACTAAAGTCCAGGTTAGAATGGAGGCCAACTAAAAAAAATAGTCCTCAATACGTATTCTAGTTAAAGGTTAACCTAATATACTAGATGTGCCTTAGTATAAGCTTGATCATGATAATAACTAGGAAATAATAACAAAAGGAATTATTAAAATGAGCTAGACCTCCCATGCAAGTCATGGTAAGGTACTGTCAATAAAACGGTATCAAGTCAACAACAAATCGAAACATTAATAACTTTTACATGCGAACTCAGAATCAAATGAATCTTTTTGCTAAATTGATATAAAATCACTCTCTATATAAATATGCAAAAATATTTGGATTTTCTTACTGTTGGATTTATTTCTCCGTTTGTGTTTTGTTTTTTGTTCTTTTGAATAGACGTCGAAATTCGCAAGCAAGATTATCGACAATCAAGCGACCTCACTCTCTGAACAACCAAGCAAGGCAAGCACCTACTTTAATCATATTGATCCCAGAATTTTACTTATTATACTTTGTTTTGTAAATTCTATTATACATGCGTGTATGTTTTGTATGAAAATGCTATGTTTGGGAAGTCGGTAGTTGTAAATCCTATTTGATGCAAATATCTCCTTGAAAAATTGATGTCTTACTATTATAGCCATTAGATTATGGGTTAGACAATATATAATATCATTTGGGAGTTTTCAAGTGCGATTATCGCACAACTGCTAAATAGAACGATAGATTTTCTTGAAAGATTATAAAAGGACAATATGATAAATGTGAATTTGGGAGAATTATGAAAAAGTCCAAAGGGGTGTACTTCTGTTATTTTGTATAAAAATAAAATGAAAAACCTAGTTTCAATGTGGGCGAGTTATATTATATTCTGAAAAGGGTGGGAAAGGAGTCTGACTCGTTGATAGGGGAGATTCTCGCCTAGGTCAATTAAGGACCGAATGCCGACAACTCCAATCTAAGCCTAAGCATACAACCACATATGTTGAACAGGGGCGGCCTTAGCTAATTAAGTCATTGAAAAACTAACCTTGCACGTAGGTAGGCCGTAGAGTGCGGACGGGGCCAAAGAGCGGGCATGTCCAAAGGGGCTCCCTTCACTGAGGCGTTGGGAATAAAGCCTTCTGACACAAGTACGAATGCCTCACTCAATGGGAGATATCCGGGTAGTGAGGATAAATATTCGCTGGGCTAGTGCAAGGATAGGGCTAGAAGATGTAAATGCTTCGACACGTGCTCTAGACTGCTTACCTAAGGTGTAGGATCAAGGATAACCGACTAGAGGGGGTGAATAGGAGGTTTTTAAATCTTTTTGACTAATAAAAAACTTAAGCAAGATAGTCCTAACAAAGCTCTCTAGCACAAATATGATGATAGAACTACTATGCTAATTAAGACAAATATGAACTAATGTCAACACTAGATACAATCCTAGCTGACACTACTATAGAAAAGGTCTTCACAAACGGTTCAAAAACGTCATCACAGACGGTTTCATGAGCCGTCTGAGTTTATGGGTCAGTGATGACATGAGGTCATCACAGACGGTTTTCAAACCGTCTGTGATGCATCTTATCCGAACGGTTATTATTAGCGAGAACCGTCTATGATAGGCAACTATTACGAGCGGTTTTAAGTCAAACCGTCTGTGATGATCGATATATCCTGACGGTTTGTGGTCAAACCGTCTGTGATGACTTTTCTATAAAGCCTCCAGCGATGGCTACCATGCTTCTTAAACTTGCATGGGCTCGATGAAGTTGTTTTAGATCGCTGCCTCATCCTCCTCATCTTTGCGTGGACGACCCCGAAAGTGGTGAGGACTTAGAATATATATATATATATATATATATATATATATATATATACGTATATATATATATATATATATGATGCCGGTTTTAAAGGCACAAGCAGCCACTTCTTGGAGACTTTATAGAGAAGAGATTAGGAATGGAATGGTAGGACGTACCTGGGACGCAAGGTAGGAGAACTTGACCGGCATAAACACAGTTTCACAGACAAAGGTGAAATGAATGGCGAGAAGCAACGGATGACATCTTGACAAAATGACAAATCAACAATAAGTCATAACTCATAAATATAACATATCAACAACCCAATAAGTCATAACATGTCAACAACCCATACATATCAATAGAAGAGACAACACTTGACACTTCTGAATAAGTCATAAATCATAACAATATAACATATCAACAGACAACAGCCCATACATATCAACAGCCCAATACTTCAATAGCAGACAACACTTACACTTCTGAATTCACTCATTCAGCAATCAGCAATCAGCACAAGTGCACAATCATTTCATTCATTTATATTTATGATTTCTCTACTTCTCTCTACATGTATGTATTACACATTTACACTTCTCTGTAATGATGCACTTCTCTTCATGTATGTATTGTATTACACATTTAGTATCTGGGCTCTGGCCAATGGCCATCACCATCAGCAGCAACCAACAACCAGACAACATTAAGAAGACAAGAAGGGGACTTACGCGTTAGTGGGAGAGCCTGAGAGGTTGGAGGCACGAGGGAGGTCCGAGGTAGCGTAACGAGCCGGCGGTGAGAGGGAGGAGGAGCTGGAGCTGCGGCGTAGGGAGGAGGTGCTAGGGCCGGCGGCGCAGCAAGGGAGGACTGGGAGCTTGATCCGGTAGCGCAGGGAGGAGGGAGCTTGATTCGGAGGTACGGGAGCTAGCGGTGAGAGGGAGGAGGAGCTCGGTTCGCATGAATACCAACATCACAAACCATTGGTGATAGATCTGTCTTACCTCGACATCGCCGGTAGAGAGGTAGCCGGGGTCGCGCACGCCGGGGGGAGGAGGAAGAGGGGAAGGCAGCGTCGTCGTAGTTGTGGCACTCGCGTGGGGAGGGGAATGGACGATAGTAAGGGTGCTGGTGAGTGACGACGCGAGTTAGGGCGCAAACCCTAGCGGGCTCCTACTTATAAAGACATATCACAGACGGTTCTATAGTGGAACCGTCAGTGATTCTTATCACAGACGGTTCTATTATAGAACCGTCTATAAAGTCTACAATTATCACAGACGGTTCGTATATAAAACCGTCTGTAATAACTTAAGTTTCACAGACGGTTGGTATTTGGAACCGTCTGTGATAGCCTTTTCTCTACAAAATCTCCAAGCAGCGAGCTAGCTAGCTGAATTCAGGCATCGGAGTTAGCTATACTTCATTGAACCTGATACACTGGAGTGTGCCATTTATTTCATGCCAAGGTATAAAGCAAATCGTACACTCCAAAGGTGTCAGATCGACAAGTAGGTGTGTTTCACTGAGCGTTTAGGATGAGCTGCCAAGCGGCGAGCTAGCTAGCTGAATTGATCGAGCCTCGAGTTAGCTAACAAAGGCTACGAACTCTGTGTGTGTGTGTGTGTGTCTATATATATATATATATATATATATATATATATATATATATATATATATATATATATATATATATATATATGAATATATATGAAGCCGATTTTAAAGGCAAAAGCACCACTTCTTAGAGATTATATAGAGAAGAGATCAAGAATAGAGGAAAGGGGAGGTGGGCTCGAGGAGGAGGCAGCCACTGTTTGGAAAACTCTCACAAGGATTGAAACAAAACTCTCATGGATAATACTTGAATACAAGTCCAGTGAAACATATAAAATATGTTGAAATTAACATGAATGGTAATAAGATAACAATATATGGTAATAAGATAACAACATATAAAATTGCCTCCCTCAGATTGCCACTTCTTAAGGTTGCATCAATGTGTTTTTTCAGCAGCACACCCTGCATCATACTTATCGAAAACAAAAAATGTATTTAGGAACATACCATGCAGCAGTCACACCCAAACACAACTCCATTCCCCACCTCGATCCAGATCTATCCATCCATCCAGCCAGCAGTCACAGAGGGAAAGACAACAAGACAGCAAGGCCAAGGGTGTCCAAACCGACCATCAAGCTAGGTAGGTAGCCCACATTGTAACTCGGTTCACATGAATACCAATAGCGCAAACCAATAGATCTATCTAATTACCTCGATCGACATCACCAATGTTGGTGGTGAGGTAGCCGAGGCTGAGGTCGGTGGAGCTAGAGGTAGTCGGGGGAGGTCGGTGAGGTAGCCGGGGTCGCGCACGCCGGGGGGAGGAGGAAGAGGGGAAGGCGCGTAGCGTCACCGTAGTTGTGGCACAACGGTGACACTGCAAAAGACACTCTTATCGTACGAGTGTCTTGTGCAGTGAACCGTGGTGTCACAACCATTGGCGACGGGAAGAATGGTGGCGTCGGTGACGGGGTCACTCGGGCGGGGAGGGGAACGGACGAGAGTAAGGCCACTAGGGAGTGACGAGTTAGAGCGCAAACCCTAGTGGGCTCCTACTAATAAAGAGACTTATCACAGTCGATTCTATTATGAAACCGTCTGTGATATGGTCTCAAATCACAGACGGTTCATTATTAAAACCATCTGTAAAGTATCACGAGCATGTTGTTTGGTGAAACCGCTCGTGATACTTAATAATATAGAACCGCTCGTGATACTTCACAGACGGTTTTATATAAACCGCGTGATATTACCACTTCACGCAGCGGTTTTTTATAGCAAGAATAACGTATGGTCCCAAAACCAAAACCGCTCAGGATTGCATATATCTGACGGTTTTGGGCAACCGTCTGTGATGAGGTGTCTAGTATTAGCCTTTTTGTAGTAGTGTGAGCAAATTGCACAAGATAATTTTTAGAAATGTAAACGCGGAATAGTAAAGACAAGCATAAACCACAATGAAGATAATGAAGTTTTTCCCGTGGTATCGAAGACTTGCCGGTCTTCACTAGTCCACGTTGAGGAAGCTTGAACTAATCAAGCCGGCTCCACAAATTAAGTCTTCCCTCGATCACTAGTGGTTGTTCTTCCTCCGCTCCAGAGATGGCGAACACCGAACCACTCATAATTTGGCGCCGGGCCTCTTCACAATCTCCTTGAAGAGATCACCGTGCGAACTATCGCCAAGCTGTCTAGGTGTTTGGCAAAACACCAAGAGTAATGAACCACAATCTTCGCTTGACGGCAATCAAGTGCTAAGGATCAATCTAGAATGAATGCACTTGAATTTAACTCAACCACCTTACAATAAATGCAACAAGTATATTGGAGGTGTAGAGCGAATGCTCAAGGCTCAAAGGATGTTAAATGTAGTCTCTCTAACTGTCCTTGAGCTGGTGGAGAGGTATTTATAAACAAATACGACCGTTGGAGACAAAAGTCATAACTTTCAAAGACAAGCGGTAATCTGCCAGATAATGGCAGAACTACTGTACCTCTCCAATCGATGACAAGAAGCTAGGCGCATTTAATGCCTCTAATCTAGCCATTGGAAAAGCAAAGCGGTACTACCGCCGTTCATCACGCAGTAGTTCCGCTCGCCGGTCATACCGAAAAAATAAGTGTGGTACTACCGCTCTTCCTTGAGGTCCAAAAGGCACTCACTGGAAATAATGTACCGCTATCTTTCAGACTAGCCGGGTTGTGGTAGTTCCACTTAAGAAATGTGGTCATATCACGATGCGGTAGTTCCACCACACAACCCTGGTACTACCGCACCTCAAGGTGAGCAAATTAACATGCTCAAAAGGGTGTCACTCTGGAAAACACGTACTACCAACTAAAACTCGGTCCGACCGGGTTGCGGTAGTACTGCACCACATTCTCGGTCATACCGTTGTGCGTTAGTACCACCAACAAAACGTCGGTACTACCGATTATCCTGAGAAATGCATAGTTGGCTTCCAAAATAAATTCTAAGTGCATGCATGATCCTATATTGATCCAAATGGCACAAGAACATGCTATCAAGCTACTAGTCATGATCCCTCTTAATAGTATGATATTTAACCTAAAATCCGGTCTTCTACCCTTTTCTCCTAAGACCGATAAACATAAAAAGGATCCTAGACTACTAGTACCTTGTCTTGAACCATAATGATCTTCATGTTGACATTTAGCATGCATCTCCAGGTTGTTATAATCATCACTGGGACTAAACCTTGTAAATACTCAATAAACATGTTAGTCCTATATTCACATATTGTCATTAATTACCAAAACAATTTTTAGGGGCCTAGATCCTTTCAATCTCCCCCTTTTTGGTAATTGATGACAACCCAATCAATATGTGAGAAAGATATAGTTTTGAATTTACCACTTGTCGTGAAATGAGTTGTACATTCTTGTTGTGACTTTAACAAAATAATTCTTGCAATGAGCTCAAAAGAGTTTTGAGAATTATTTGGTTGTTAAAGTCATTTCAAAGAAAGCTCCCCCTAAATATGTGCATATAAATGAGAAGATGTTGTTGCAAGCACATGTAGAGATTTTGAAAATTTTGGCAGAGTTTCTTTTGTTGGTTGGAACTTGAGAGAGTTGACAATACTATAAGCAACATAAGAAAGAGATTGCAATTCATGAAAATGTCATAACCGTATAATCAAGCACTAAGTTCAACAAGATACCATAAAGACAAGAGAATATAATATCATAGCAATGTTTAAACTAGGCTATTACAAGCACACAAGTTCTAAGTATTAAACACTACATGTTCAACATAGATTATATAATAGATAGTAGCAGTCTAGCAGCCCAATCTTCCTTTCTTGCTTGCTCCCCCTCAACCTTTCAATCCTTTTCTCCTCCTAGCTTCTCCCCCTTTGGCATCAAAATACCAAAAAGTCACTCAGTGGGATCTTGAGGAGGTGGTGGAGCTTGAGAGGATGAAGCCCTTAGAGGTGTGTTGAGGTGACGTCATCCAAAGCGCTGTGGAGTGGTCAAGGCTTGCTCAAGTGCAATCACACTATCTATCAATGCAGTCAGCCTATTATTAGTTTAAAGTTGAAATTCTTGCTGAGTATTTTTCATCTCCAAAATAGCTGAATAAATATGAGCAACAGAGACTTGTCCTTCTTCTGGAGTAGCTGCCCTTGGAGCATCTTCCCTCTAAGCATCTTCCCTTTGTTGTGCTTGAGAACGAACAGCTGCAGGGATAGGAGGACTGTCACGTGGCTTGTATGGCTTATATTTAGATCCCAAGCCTCCACTATAATCAGTCTTCCGGAAGATCAAAGCCATGATGTAGGGAGCATAATTAATTCTGTTGACTCGATCATTCTTGGAAGAAGCTATTTCCCTAAGGATAACATCCACCACATCAAACTTCCTCCCATGCATAATATTATCTATCAAATTCCAGGCATGTCCTCTTATGGCATCAAAGTTCCCGCTCTTAGGAAGAATAGTATAATTTATGATCCCGTTGACCAAACTGGGAATAGGCAGGAGACCGCCTATTTTTCCTGGAGTATATATGACATTCTGATCATAGTACTCTGTCCAGGTTGGAAATAAAAGAGCAGGCTTGTCATAAATCTTCTCATATTTGCTGGACTCTGTCCTTAAAGCAAACTCAAATTCATGCCTGTGGCAATCCAAATAAGCAGTCCCTGTCATCCATGCTAACTGAGTGAAGTCTAGAGATACATAGAATGTAGCATAGAACTGCCTGATGATTTTCTCATCGTAGTCACACCTGAGTGCTACAAGGTCATAAATATCGGCTTTTTGAAAAAGCCGATATGTCCCATCATACTTGTCCAAGGAGTTAAGATGTGGCCAATCCACCCACTTATGATCAGCAAACTGCCTGTGGGGGCCATACAATTGTTCATGAACTAATTCCTGAAACTTAGTATGGAACTTTGGATTTGTAGAAGAATCTGGAAGCACAAATTGATTTCTATGACACATTAAAGCATACTCATCTGCTGTGATCATCCTCAAGTCTATCTGTTGCTCCTCAGGTTCTCCCATCTCCTCGTCAGATTCTGTTTGAGCTTCAGTTTCTGCCTCAGATTCTGTTTCAGCCTGGGATGAGCTCTCCTCATTTTTTGAATCATTAGTTACAGGACCTTTGCCTCTATCTTGTGTTTCCTTACGTCGTACCTCTATATTTTCTTGATTAGGAGCTGCAGGTGGCTGAGAAGAAGATGTTTGACCTCTTGGAGGGCCATAGGATTTGCGAGTGACAATCCTTGTCCTTGGCATCTTTAGACAGAAAGGATAGATAAAAGATCAATCAAGGTCAATTTGAAATTGAATGGGATGATCTTGCTATTTTTGTTAGGAAAATTGGTAGTGTCGCAGTTCAAGTGACGGTAGTACCGGGATGCGAAAGTATCGCCATTCACTGGCTGGTACGACCGCATCATGGTAGTTCCACACATAACGAGCGACAGTACCGCTTTCTCTGAACTCGTTTTAGGGCACGAATTGCTTGGATTTTCCAGATGTCTCTAATGGATTGAATCCATGGAATGGATGCGCAAACATCACAAGACACTGGATTTGCAATTTTGTCCAAGAAAAAACGCATTCAAACATCCTCATTTCAATTAAACCTAATTTGAGACCTAGTGCTCAAACGCAAGGCAAAAGAGAGGATTAAAACATAATTTACCTTGAGAATTGGGGGATAGAGACCTTTAGGTCGCAAGAAAACAACAGGAATCATCGAAAACCTGAAGGGATTTGAGGATTTTTCGAGGAGGTTTGAGTGTTCTTCGGTTTGGGAGAGAGGAACCGAGAGAGGACGGAATGACCGCTCGGGGATAAAGGGGTAAGTGAAAGGGTAAAGACCCGAGCAGTTATTTTCTTTTACAACCGATGCGGTAGTACCGTAGGTTACACGCCGGTAGTATCGCAACGCGGTAGTACCATTGTTAAACCACCAGTAGTTCCGATATTTCTGGAACTTCAGAAATAGACTTTGGAATTTGAGAAATATGCAAATGATCCCTAGTTTTGCACTTAAGTAAATATCATTTAGGATTATTATGCATTAAAGAGACTAATATCTATCTAAGAACATGATTTTTATGAACATAGAGGTTTTTAGTAAAGTATTTAAAATATCTTTCTTAAAAGCTTCAAATAACATCAAATGGAACATAGTGCATAAAGCATGAGTTCAAACAACATTTGAATAGTCTATGATATTTAATCCATTCCTCAACTTACAAAAGTGGCCTTCATCTAATGGTTTAGTGAAAATATCTGCTAATTGGTCTTCAGTCCGGATGTGGCTAATTTGAATATCTCCCTTGCTCACATGATCTCTCAAGAAATGGTGGTGTATATCCATATGCTTGGTTCTTGAGTGTTGGACTGGATTATTGGCTGTTTTATCGGCACTATCATTATCACACAATAGAGGCATTTTAGAGAAGTTAATTCTATAATCCATCAAGGTTTGCCTTATCCATAGTAATTGAGCACAACAACTACCCGCAGAGACATACTCCGCTTCAGCGGTGGATAGGGTTACGGAGTTTTGTTTCTTTGAGGACCAAGATACTAAGGATCTCTCTAAGAATTGACAACTTCCGGATGTGCTTTTTCTATCCACTTTGCAACCTGCATAATCGGAATCGGAATATCCAATTAAATCAAATTTAGCACCTTTAGGATACCATAAGCCGATGCAAGAGGAATGATTTAAATATTTAATAATTCTTTTAACGGCCATAAGATGACATTCTTTTGGGAAGCTTGAAAACGAGCACACATACAAACACTAAACATAATATCGGGCCTAGATGCGGTTAGATAAAGAAAACTATCAATCATAGACCTATAAAGCTTTAAATCTACCGATTTACCTCCCTCATTTAGATCGAGATGACCATTTGTAGCCATAGGAGTCTTGATAGGTTTTGCATCTTCCATGCTAAATCTTTTAAGTAAATCTTTCACGTACTTGGATTGACTTATGAATGTCCCATCTTTTAGTTGCTTGATTTGAAGTCCAAGGAAGAAACTAAGTTCTCCAAGCATTGACATCTCAAATTCCCTAGACATCATATCACCAAATTATTTGCAAAACTCTTGATTAGTAGACATAAAGATGATATGATCAACATAATTTGACAAATAAAGAATTCATTATCAATGATTTTTGTGAAAAGAGTAGTATCAACTTTTCCAATTTTGAAACCTTTTGAAACAAGAAAATCTCTAAGTTGTTCATACCAAGCTCTAGGAGCTTGTTTGAGACCATAGAGAGCCTTCGATTGTTTATAAACATGGTTATGTTTTTTAGGATCCTCAAAACCGGGAGGTTGTTCAACAAAGACAAGTTCGGAAATTTTGCCATTTAGAAAAGCACTCTTTACATCCATTTGAAAAGGTTTTATTTCAAAACATGATGCAAATGCAAGCAAGATACGAATAGATTCTAATCTAGCTACGGGAGCAAAAGTTTCACCAAAATCCAAACCTTCAACTTGAGTATATCCTTGTGCTACCAATCTTGCCTTGTTTCTTACCACAACTCTATTTTCATCTTGTTTATTCCTAAATACCCATTTTGTACTAATCACGTTGTGATACTTGGGTCTTCCAACAAGCGTCAAAACATCATTGCGAACAAAGTTGTTGAACTCTTCGTGCATAGCATTTGCCCAATTCAGATCATCTAGTGCTTCTTCTACATACTTTAGCTCAATGGAGGAAACAAACAAGTAATGCTCACAAAATGAAGCAACACGGGATCGAGTTAGAACACCCTTACTAACGTCACCCAAAATTTGATCAATAGGGTGATCTTTTGCAATGGTGTTGTGAATCTTTGGATGAACGACCGGTTCTTGTCCATCTTCCACTTCTTCAACTTGATCTTGACTTGGCGAAGCGAAGTAGGAGGTTCAACTAGAATAGAAGAAGATGGATCATCATTGTCATCTTTTGGCTTGATATATCATAATATCATATTTTTCATTGCTTGTCTCAAGCCTTCATCACCTACATCATCCAAGTTTTCTTGCTCTTCTTGAATGCCAAATGTTGTGAATGTATGCACTAGCCACTGATCATGGGACTAATATGGTACACACATAAGGTCTTCGGGTATTCCACGCCCGTGGGTCTGACAATCCAATTGCTCTTTGAGTTGTTGCTTTAATTCGACCAACTCATCAGATGCCATTAGATATGGTCGCTTGGATATATATATATATATATGTGTGTGTGTGTGTGTGTGTGTGTGTGTGTGTGTGTGCTGTCCCGGGTAGCAAATCGATGACAAACTCTATGTCTCAGTCTGACAGCATCCCCAGCAATTCATCCAGAAACACGTCAGGATATTCACACAACATGGGTACTTGACTAAGCTCTGGAATTGAGATAGAGTTGAGCGTGGGCTGTTGTGATGGAGCGGCGTATGTGGAGGAGAAAACAACTCGTTCCCCATCGGAGTTGACAAGGGAGACGGCCCGTT
Organism: Phyllostachys edulis; assembly: GCA_036346405.1. Classification (NCBI taxonomy): domain Eukaryota; kingdom Viridiplantae; phylum Streptophyta; class Magnoliopsida; order Poales; family Poaceae; genus Phyllostachys; species Phyllostachys edulis. Next base: position 33,999,832 of record CM070548.1, read on the forward strand.
CTTCACAATCGATAAATCCTTTGTGTCTAGACAACCAATCCATCCCGAGAATCACATCTAACCCAGGTGTATATATCATAATGAAGTTGGCTTCGAATTATACCCCATTAATTTCAATTTGGACATCAGGACAACCAAGTTTTACCCTCAGGACAGGTCCGGGTGAACGAACTAGCATGATGCTTTCTAGGGATGTAGTTTCCAACTCTTGTTGCATAGCAAATTTCTTAGATATAATGAATGAGATGCTCTGGAATCAAATAACACCAATGTAGATACTGAGTGAATGAGAATCGTACCCATCACCACATCTTATGCTGCATTGGCGTCCTTGGCGGTCGTATGGTTTGGACGACCGCGTCCGAAGCCTTGCACCGGTTTGGGGGCTTGCTGCCCTCCCTGACCTCGCACGGGACCCTAGGGTCGCTTTTGGACATCAAGGGGTTGAGGTTGAGGCACTAGGAACTTCTTCTTTTGGCACTCATTCGCAAAGTGCCCACGTTTGCCGCAGTTGTAGTAGGTGACGGCTGCTGCCCGGTTTTGTGTGCCGGACGGCTGCCCTCCATAGTTATATTGCTGAACCACGGCTTGCTGCAGGCCGGGGACCTTGTGCTTGATACCTCAGAGGTGGTGGTGCTGGAGGACGTGCGTTCGATGGTTGCCAAACGTGCGGTCTTGGCGTGCCACCACTTGCTGATTTCTGCGCTAACCACTTGCCCTTACGGCTTTCCACGACCGTCCGAGTGCTCCCGGAAGAGAGCAACCTTCCTCCCTTCGTCCGGTATTTCGAAAGTAGCATATCGGGCAGGGTAGTTGAAGCGATGGAGGAACTCCATCACGGTCTTGTTCCCCTACCTGAGTTCATACAATTCCTGCTTCTTAGGGCCTGTTTGGTACAGCTCCGCTCCAAGTTTTAGCAACTCCAACTCCAGCTTCAGTCTTGGATCCACTCCTCTGAGAAGTTGGAGCAGTCTGAGGAGGTGTTTGGTGTTGAAGCCAACTCCCACTCCATAAATGAGAATGATCCATGTAAAAAGACGATAGTAACCTTGGTTTTGTGACTTGTATATTTCTCAGTTTTTTTTATTGTTTACTTGGTATTTGGGCTTACTAACACTAAGATTAACCGTTGGATTAGGCAGATTTGCAAAGCCGTTGGATCAAACTACTGTCAATCAGCGTATACAATTAACCGGTGGATTTGCAAAGCTCTGGCGATCAGTACGGTTTACCATTAATTCAGGTGACCATCATGATATATACATGTTATACAGCATGCTGAATTAGTGATAATGGTTTCACGTGGACTGGTTTTCGAATGACATGGCAATTAGTGTGTGTCTAACATAAAGCATCTTGTCTAACATAAAGAGAAGTGCAATAGCATGATGGTCACCGTTATCACTAATTCAGTGTCAAAACATAAAGCATGCTAACAGTGACCATCATGATATATACATGTTATACAGATTTGAATTAGTGATAATGGTTTCACATGGATTGGTTTTGAATGACATGGCAATTAGTGTGTGTCTAACATAAAGCATCTTTGTCTAACATAAAGAGAAGTGCAATAGCATGATGGTCACCGTTATCACTAATTCAGTGTCAAAAACATAAAGCATGCTAACAGTGACCATCATGATATATACATGTTATCTGACATCTGTCAATTAGTGATAATGGTTTCACGTGGATACATCAATCTGACATTCACAATAATTTGAACAAAAATTCACATTCATCACATTCCAAAAATTCAAAAAATTCACATTCACATTCCAAGGGAGGAGGATGCTGTTGAGGGCTACATCAACATCACACTGACATTCACAATAATCTCTGTTGAGGGCTACATCATGCTATTGAGGGATACATCAATCTGACATTCACAATAATCTGAACAAAAATTCACATTCACATTCCAAAAATTCCAAAAATTCACATTCACATTCCAAGGGAGGAGGATGCTGTTGAGGGCTACATCAATCTGACATTCACATTCACATTCCAAAAATTCAGATAGGTGCCATTCACAGCTCGGTGGCTTACCTTGAAGAGCTGCCAAGGGAGGAGGAATCGCCGAGGGAGGAAGCGCCGCCGAGGGCCGGGGGAGAAAGAGCAGCCGAGGGCCGGGGGAGGAAGAGCCGCCGTCGGGGACGAGTCGCCTACCGCCCTAGCCGGTTGCAAATAGGCGAGGATGAGCACGAGATGGGGGCTAAGGGGAGGCGAAGGGAGGTGAAGGGTGGGGAGGCGTGAGCGAGGGGAGGCAAAGGGATGGGGCGGCGAATGGTGGTGGGCGTGAACAGGCGAGGAGGTGAAGGGGGTCATGGCGGCGAATCAGTGGTGGGGCGGCGAACAGGCGAGGGAGTCAAGGGGCATGGGCGGCGAATCAAGGCGGCAATAAGGAGCTGGGGTGAACGGGAGAGGGAGGCGGGGTTGGGGCGGCGAATGGCTGGGGGGGTGATGGAGCTGGGCGGCGAACGGGAGAGGGAGGCGAGGGTTGGGGTAGAGAAGAACTGCTTGGGGATTTGGTCGCAAGTTGGGGTCTTGGTCGTAGATTAGGGTATATCGGTGGCAATTTATGTAAATACCTTCAACTTCAATGGGTACTTTATTTTATTAGTCCTGACTTCCCACTTGGAGCATGGTTTCACTGCTCCCAAAATTTGTACTAGAGGTCGCTCCACTCCAAGTTGCCCCAACTTCAAAAGTTTTGTGGAGTTAGCCCGTTTGGCACAGCTCCACAAACTCCAACTACGAAGCTGGGAGTTGGAGCAGTACCAAACAGGCCCTTAATGTCCATGAGGCCCGCTGGGATGTGAGCATCACGGAATGCCTTCTTGAAGGCGGCCCAAGTGAGGGTTTGGCATTCCCCGAGAATGGCCTGGTGGTTCTCCCACCAAGCTGCTGCTGCACCTTGCAGCTGATAAGATGCATATAGCATATTCTCCTTGTCATTGCGTTGGGCGATGACCAACTTGCTCTCAACGGTGCGAAGCCAATCGTCGGCGTCGATTGGGTCTACCGTAGATGAGAAGGTCAGCAGCCAAGATCGCATGAATTCGCCCATCCTTAACAGTGGCATGGCGGTAGCTCCACCTCCAGTGGCTGTAGTGCCTATGTTGGCGGTGTTTTGCACCAATTGTTGTAGTAGTGTAACATCCCAAAGTTTTGTTACCAAAAATAAAAATTAATAAAGTTATTATTTTATTGGATTTTCTCATATTTAAAAGATTTTTCTTGATTTTCTTGAATTTCCTAGATTTTAAAGTCAAAAATAAAATTTATTGAGTTTTCTGGGTTTTTTCTTGGATTTAAAGTTAAAAAGAAATTTTTAATTAATTTCGTGAATTTTTTGGATTTAATTTTTTTCCGTAAATTAAAAATAATTTATGTTCAAAATAAAAGTCCACTTTAAGTTGGAATTAATTTTATTAAGTTCAAAATAAGTCATGGAATTTTTGTGAATTTTTCTAGAATTTTTGAATTATATTTGCTATTTTTTAAAAGCCTATTTGATTTGTTGTATTTTTTGAAATTCGAAAACCTTAAAAATCCGAATATCATTTTTATGGCTGAAATCTTCTTTCTCCCAGCCCATCTCTTTTTTCTAACCCAGCCCAGTTCCTCTCGCGGCCCAAATTTCATTCGTCTTTTTCTCTTTCCTCCTTTCTCTCAGAGGCCAGAAGGCGCTAGAGAATAGGATCTCGTCTATTTTTCACCTTGTTCAGATTCAACACCAGGTTCACCCCAATAGCTATGAGAGCTATGAGGATCAACAGCGAAAGACTTGTGTTGAACTCGAACCAAAAACCCCAAAGCAAAAAACCAAAATGACCAAAACTCGATCTCGAAATCGGTCGATCGTAGGCAAAATTCGGTCGATCGACAGGCGGTTTTGGCGTTATAGGATCGGTCCGACCGCCCCGACGTAAGCAGTCAGACTGACCCAAAACCAAAACGAAAATCGGTCTAACTTTTGATCTACACGGCCAAACTTGACCAAATTTGGAACACACCTTTCTAAGGATATTATGAACCTATTCCAAGCAGAGATTGAGTAGATCCACGTCAAAGTTTCAACCTTTTTCCATTTTACCGAAGGAAGGTTCAAAACCGGGCAAAAACGAAAACTTGACCCAACACTTGCTCGTGGGAGATTGATGATCTAGATGAACTTAGATATGTTCCCACATGTCACAGCAAGGTAGAAGGGGGCACGAAACCAACCAAAAAGCAATAGATCAAAGAAACCTCCAAAATCTCAAGTATAGAGCATGAACACAAAAGAGACTCATCTTTGGGAATCATCCATAGATTGATCTGAGGTTAAGAGAGTTTACAGCCACTCCATCCATGGAGGACAAAGCTTAATCCATAAACACACAACTCAACTCATCTCTCTAAAGCCCTAAGCCTCTTCTCTTTCTCTAATACCCTAACACCAAACTAGGGTTTACAAATGAAGTGCTTGGGGGCTGTTTGACAGCAGCCACCCCTATTTATATGGAAGCCTAGCTTCTAGAGAGTTAACCCTAATGGGCTCCCATTAAGGCCCAACACAAACGGGTCACACACGCACGTATTTTAAAGCGCCGTCTTCAACTCTCTTGACCTAATCCACTTCACCACGCTCCGTCTTGCGCCGTGGGTTGGCAAAAGGTCACCAAGACGGTATTTGGTAAAATTACCAAAATACCCCTTCTCGATCCTTCTCCGAAGACCGAGTCTGAACTGCGCGAAACACATCCATGCTTCGCCACATGTAAGTTGATCCAGCGGCTCTCATCGTGTCGGCAAGTCTCTCCCTTCCGGCTCCCACCGGACCACCATGACACTTGTACCGACCCCCGCACCGCTTGATCCAACCAGTCGCACCGAACTGCCCGTTCGGTCATCCTTGTCCATTCTGCGCCACGCTTGAGTCCATTGACCTCACCCGGCATCATCGATCGTTCTGGACCTCGGCTCTCCAAGCTTAGTCCCGATCATCCTTGCGTTGACCGTCGTTGACCTCCAAGCAACCTGCACACCAATAGACAAGCAAATAGAATCCGGAAACAAGTTCTTCACAACTTGACCCACATTAGTGAAAACATGCAACATGCAACACATATGCACTGAAGCCTATGCCCTTAAGCTAACCCAATAAGCATCAACAAACAACTCGACGAATCAAGTCAAAATCGGTCAGACCGCCGTTCTGGCCGGTTTGACCGCCCCTGGGACTTAACCAAAAATCATCGCAAACAATTTGACGATGAACAGGATTAAATCGGTCAGACTGCCACACTGAGGCCGGTCTGACCGGTCCTTGACCGCCGGTCTAACCGCCTCTGCCTGACAGCTTCTATAAACTTTGCCGAAAACGCGAGAATCGACAAACCGTAAAAGCCATTGCCAATTGTATAATCATCCTAAGATCATGCACATATCCCCATGATATCCACACTCTCGCTGTTGCTCGGGCCCGCCTGTCAGTCCTTCTTCCTCCTCCCCTTTCTTCTTCCTCCCGCACGAAGCCGCCACTATATACCGAGCGAGCCATGCTCATAAATGCCGTCTGTTACTCTCGTTTTTCTCACGCATTCAAGCAAAATGAAACCCTCTCTCGCCACCGCCTTCAGTCCGGCATTTTCCCTCACCATTACTCGCCTTAACGTCGTGTTTACGTCGACGCTCGCGCCGGCTTCAAACCTGCCCATGATCTCCCTTCCCCGGCCTCCCCTTGCGCTATAAAAGGGAGAACAAAGCACCCCCCTCCTCCACTCATCCCATGCCCGAAGTTTCCCCTCCCCTCTCCCTTCCTCCTTGCCGCAATCGCCATTTTTCTCACCACCGGACACAAGCCCTTCGCTGTCGATTTCTCCACCGATGTTGTCGACGCCACCGACTTCGTCGCACCGTGTTCTACACCGTGCTTGCGCTATCTCTGCCGAAGCGTCACCGGAGCACTCGCGACGCCGTCGAGCCGAACGCGCCACCACCTTTCACCTTGCCACCAGCGAACCTTCCGCACTCAACCGCAACCGTTGTGAGTACCACCCTCCCTATCTCCTCCTCTCTCGGTTGGTGCCCTCGCCGCCGGCCGCCGCGCCGCCGAACACCGGCGACCTTCGATCCCCGCGCGCCACCGCCACTGTCACCACCACGTCACCCACCTCAGCTCCTTTGCTTACGTGGCCGCTCATGTGTCATTCCTGTGTGGCAAAGCCACGTGGTCCCATGCGCCTAGTCCACCGTGGACCAGGGCAAGCCCCGTGGACCCGGGCCCACATGTTAGTGACCCACCCGATTTTCCTTAACAAAAACAATTCAGCCGAAATTCTTTTCCCAATTGCTGATGGCATGCTGATGCAATAATTGTTTTTCCTTTCAAAAAATAATTCCAGAAATTCAAATTCTATCATTTCATGTGAATTTGAATGTTTCGAGAGCCCGTTCTCCTTCGTTTGAGCTCTGATTCAAGTGATTCAAATTTATAAATTCATATAAATTTAATATCTATCTCCCAGAATCAAAAATAATAATTTTGAGTTTATTTGATTTTTGTTTGAATTTTTTTGAATTTAGCTTATTTTCGTGTATAGATTTCGACGACTTCAGAGAGTCAGATTTCAACACCGTTTCAGAACAACAATTAATTGAGCAAGGCAAGTTACATCCTTTGATCATATTTCATCCCATTATTTTAAATTATTTAAATTCTGTTTTTAATTATTACTACGTGCTTATTTGTATTCAATTTAATTTAAATTCCTGTTTTAAAATTATAGCTATTCCCATTACCACTGTATAGCCAACTTTGACACTAAATCGAACATACCTTGACAGCTTAGATGAAAATCTAGTTTATGCAATAGTATGAACTAGAACACCTTTGGAAAAATATATGCCTAGTCATGCTTAGACCAAAAATATTCAATTTGAGGAATTTTAGCCAAAGATTCAAATATGGTTTTAAAATGAGTCTATGTCATTATTATGCCATTGAAATTTGTAAATGATTTTAAAAACAAAACAAAATAAAAAAAACTGGTTTAGACTTGGACGAAATGGATAGTTGGTCGGTGCAAGTTTATACACGGGCTCGTCTTAGTGAATGGTCGAGGCCTAGTGGTTACTTTTAGAAGTCGTCCAGTCAATTAAGAACTGGTCTGCGAGCTGCGGATTGCAAAGCCCTTCCGTACTTTCACAAGTCTGGTATGAGACAGACCTGGCTAACTAATCTACAATATTTCATTGTGGTTATGTCATCCGGTTGTGTGGGTGTCAGAATGACTTACTTTTTATTATCCAATATGGCGCAAGAGGGGGCTTCTGTTTGGCGTGAAACCTTACGACAGCGAAACCTTAGCGGGCATGACTATTTTGGGATGATACATTGTAAAGGTCTTATGATAATCACTTAGTCGCACACCTACGGAAGTATGTCAGACGGACATTATAAGTCGATTATCTCTTATAGGTAAAATTATACAACCTCTGCAAAATATAATACTATTCAAATAGCCTTTATTCATGGTTTTGAATTTAAACATATCACCATTTGGTGAAACATAGAGTCACCTCTGCAACCAAAAAAAAACCCGACTGACATTTGACACGCAGAAGGCTTCGGGGTTCCATGAAATTTCGTCAAAAGTAGGGAGCGTTTAGTGAAAAAGTGACTACAGAAGACCAGAAGTGAAACTCGTGCTGGGAATCCCCAATCTTGACTCCCGATCTCAACGCCGGGCATCTAGCGGTCAAGCCCTCGGCCGCCGCCGCCTCCCCCCTCCATCTCCCAAACTCCCGTGACCGCAAGTGGAGTGAAGGAGGAGGAAGAGGTGGAAGAGGATTCATTCAAGAAAGGAGGAGCGGAGGAGTCGTCGTCGAAGATGATCCTTCCGCTGGCGAAGCTCGGGACGCTGGCGTTGAAGACGATGTCGAAGCCGATCGCGATCAGGCTCAAGACGGAGGCCAGCCGCCACCCCAGGTTCCGGCATCTCATCATCAACCTCGCACAGGTGCCGTGCTGGCCATCTCCCTCTCTCTCCCTGCCTCCATTTAATGTCCCTGTTCACCTCATCGCACAATCCAAACCATCTAGTGTGTGTAACTTGTGGCTCCGCAGGATAAAGAGATGATTTTGTCCGTTTAGTGTTTGTGGTTTTGGGCTTTGCGGTCGCCTAGTTTAGCTACCCACTCCTTACTTGCATAGCCTATGATAGAGGGTTTAACCATTTATGAAAAGTCTTGAGTAAGGGAATTTCTTTGTTTGCTGAATGCATCCTGATACTCTTCTTACTTTGAATTTGGCTCTGTGGCATTTAATTTCTGGTATTTTGGTTGGCTTGTACTTTGTCTCGTTGTCATTTCTTGGGTTTCTGGTTAGGAAATGTGGGATGCAATTTGTTCTCTAGGACGATAGTTTACTGATGAAGGCCATGGCCAATTTACTGTTTCGGATGTTCTTAGCTGTGCATTTGACTTTTCAAAACTTAATTGGCCAAACTATGTGTTCCTTATAATGAAAAGAGCATCGGCACTTCACAACATAACTGACTGTGTATGAATTTGGAAGCTGAAACTAGCACCGTTAGTTAATCAACTACCATACACCAAGACGAAATCCATCAGCTTCTCATGGTTAATTTCCAATCCCATGGTAACCAGTTAACCACAACAACACGAAAGTTGCTCTAGCAGTGTTCCATTTCTCACTGACGTGTTATCATCGTATTGGAAACATCCTTTAGTGATGATGGTTTGTGTGGTAGTCCACTCCAGGGTTCAAGAAATTCGGCTGGGATTGCCAGTTTCTAGCCATATAAACTAACCAGAATTTTTTCTTCCGGAACTCTGCATGGTAATTGACCAGTTACTGCCTTGTTACTGGAAACCAGCTGACAACAGGGAACCGGGACCAATCTGGACTTGTGAATACTTGGAGTATGTATCTCCTTTCCCCTCATGAATTGAACAAATTGATGAGTTCAGAACTGATGGATTAGGATTTTGGAGTTGAGATATTGATATCATGTGCTGCTATTGTACAACTTGGCGCTAGAGTTTGACGCTGGGCACCAACCTATACAGTTGGGACGAACAAAATGCCATTCAGTGGCTCAGTGCTACTATTTTGCTATGTTACTGTGAGGGGAAATTGCATGGCGAAGAGTTACTTTTATTATCTTCTCTATTCTTGAAATCCTTTACTGAGGGGGTTCTCTTTCCAACATCTAAATTCCATGCAAAGAAACCAACTAAATGAAAGATTTTTCACATAGAAATCACTTGTGTGTTGATCGTTTTAAAATGATATGTACGGAAATATCATGAATGGCATCAGTGTTGGTTGTTATTGAACAAAGAGCATATTTCTACACCATGCATGGTATCTGATCTAAAGAATGATGTTTGCACTTTTGCCTGCCTTTTTGACAATTATTATATTGTAAATGCATTTGTCTTGTAATCAAAATTGCAGTTTGCACTCCGTTCAGGCAATCTCAAGCTGTAGATCATGCCAATAGTATATGTATTCAACATATAAGTTTGCATATTGACTCTCTTCACTTGAGAATTACCTACTACATAGATATTTGAGCACAGGTTGGGTGATCTGAATAGAAAACAGCAACTGATTTTTAGCAGACAGATTGCTTCTCCGTTGACCAAGTGATTTGTGTTCATAGATTTCTGAAGCCAGTGTTAAAGCTAAAACTAATGGAGTTAGGGGGGAGAACTGCATTCCATGCACCATAAACTTAAAAGTTAAAACACCTGAGATGCAAGGCACATAAGCTTGCACTCATGAACATTGTAAGACCATAGTCACCAGGAACCCAGGTCGATGGAGTCAAGGAACAGGGTCGCGGGACACCACCTGCCAAAAGTACGATGCAACGGGGGGTATACCTCTTTGGAATGATAGTTCGGGACGCGGGACGTGATCCCGTTATATCTGGGTCGATGACCCAATTAAAAAGTTATTTCTTATTTAGGTCAGATAATGTGATAAGGTGTGATATAATATAAGTATATTTGAAAGAAAAGAACGAAGAAGAAAAAAAAAGAAAAGGAGGGGGCAGAAGGGAGTGTGCTGGCTCAGCCCACAAGCCCAGCCAACAATAGCAAGCTACAAGCAAACAACCCAGACCCCCCTCCTCTCTCTCTCTCTCTCTCTCTCTCTCTCTCTCATACCTAACTTCCTAACCCTAGCAACGCGACTTCTCTCTCGCTCGGCAAAGGCAAGCAACGACAGAGGTGGCTACGCAGCGGTGGAAATAGCAAGCAACAGGCAGCAACAATGGTGGCAAGCAGCAACGGCGGCAGTGACGCTGACAGCTAGGTTAGCTCAATCCTCTCTTACTCACCCATCTCCCCTCTCTCCCTCCTGTCCCCTTGCCCGTGCGACCTGGTGGCGTCCCAACAGTGACCAGATCACTGGCGACCCGCAATTGGGGACACTGATCCGGGGTCGTGGACGAGCTCAAGGAGAGGCCGACGGTGCAGCGTCCGGGGGCACCCAGATCCACCGCCCAAACGATGAAGATGGCCCAGATCTAGCTCGATTTGACACCAGCGATGAAGGGAAGGATGGGTGTTGTTGTTGCTGTAGGGTTGTAACATCCTAATTTTCGGTCCTTTTTGAAAATTTCAAAATAAAAATAACCATTTGATTTTTCTGAATTGTTAAAGCTTAATTTAAAATTTCAGAAAATAAAAATAATTTAATGTGAGTAAATCAAACTCCAATTAAATAAAATTTGATTTTATGGGCTTTCTTGGATTTTCTTCAAGTTCTTTGTTGTTTCTCGCAACCCGATTTATTTTATTTCCTTTCTGTTTTCCCAAAATTATTTTATTTGTTGTAAAATTTAATTTAAATTATTTAATTTAAAGTGGGGATTTCTTTTGTAGTTTTTGTATTTTATTGAATTAAATAAAGCTTAAATTGAATTTTGGAATGAAAAATATTTTAAATGATTACAATTAACTTCAATTAAATCCAAAATTATTTTATTTGATCTTTTCAGTTCCAAGGAATTTTATAAAATTTTCTTGGATTTTCTTGGATTTTCCAGATTTTCTTCTTTTTTCTCCTTGTTCTTCTTTTTTTTTTTTTCTTCTCTTTCTTTCTCTCACTTCCTGTTCTTCCCCGAAAATCCCGTGTGCCTGGCGCCTATTTTTGCGCTGCCTATCTTGCTTGTTCGACCCACGCTTGCACACCTCACGCCTCTACTACCACCTCCTCTGCCCGTCACCCTCGTCAAGATTCGCCCCAGCTCATACTGCGCTCAAGGTCATGATGCAGCCAAGACCGCCTAAGCCCATACCGCTTTGCTCCTCACTTCTATAAAAAGTGCAAAGACCTCCTCTCCTCCCTCCCCTCCTCTCCTCTTCCCCCATCGTGCCCTCTTTCTTCCTCCACGTTGCCGTGTGCCACCACCTTTGTTCTCCCTTTTTGGTCACTCTCTTGCCGAACCACTTGCGTCACGGTGTACCCCCAAAGCTCCTCATCCACCTCTTCGAGTTTCCTCTCCTCCCCTCTCCTCGCCGGAATCGTGCTTTTCCTCTCGCCGGCCGAAGCTCCTCCTTCCTCACGTTCCGTCGCCGTCGTTGATCCTCTGGCGACATCATCACCACCGTTGAGTCGCGCTTGCTGCTCGCAGTGCTCTCCTCTCCTCATGGGGCCTCGTTGAGCACCGCCACCTCTAGAGCCGCCACGGCCAGGCGCTTTTCGCGGGCCACGCCTCGAGAACCGCCTTGCTCTCGGGGTTCCATTTTGCTTGTCCTCGGCCGTCGCCTCCTTGCCCATCGCCGGTGCCATCACCTTGACCAAGTCCCCCTGGAGCTCTCTGTCTTGTTGCCCTCTTCTTTCTGTGCTTTCTTCTTCTTTCTTCTATGAGCCTCTTCCATGTGGGTCCCTTTTGGCACACTCACATTCCTTCCCTTTGTCTCTTCCTCCTCTCTAGCAAGTGGGCCTATGTGGTCAGCCTCCGCTTTTGCTTTCTCTGTAAAGAAAGAAACCAGCAGAGATAAAATATTATATCCTTTCTTTCTTTTTCTATCATTTCATGTGATTGAAAATTTCTGGACGTTCGTTCTCCTTCATACGAACTCCGATTCCGTCGATTCTCGTTTCTAAATTCAGCCCCTTCCTTTTGGTTCTAATTTGATAATTTTTTATTTTATTTGGAATTGTTGTATTTATTTGGCTCTTTTAGCGTATAGATTAGGAGTTTAGAATAATTCTCGGACTCGTTTACCGAAGCCACTCAAACCTTCAACGAAGGCAAGTCGTAGACCTTTGATCATGTTGAAACCATTTTTATAAAATTATATTGTCTTATATCAACACACATTGCTAATTTTATATTAATAGTTTTCGGGAATAGTTAAATACTTAATTGTCAATATGCCTCCTTGAATAAATGTAAATGACTTATACCCTTGGACACCATAGGTTGGGTTAATTTTAGTTGGATATATTTTATTACTAACATGGAAAACGTAGATATGCTTAGCCATGCTTCAGTTGTACGGTGGGTTCCTTCACAATGATTACTCATGAAAACTTGATGTAATGAAATATGGAATTTTGGCGATGCCACTATTTTGTCAAAATGCCACACTTTACTTTTGCCTCAGGTAAAATGCCATTATGTTCGACGCAATAGACTAAATGCCACATGTTATTTTCGCACTTCGTTAATTTGCCCTTTCGGAGTATTTAATTCATATTTTCGGTATAATGACCCTGACCCACATGTGAAAAGACGCTTTTGCCCCTCTCTCCTCTATTTCTCTTGGCTAAAAGCCCCCTGGAGTCCAACTTCATCCTCCCCATTTTCTCCTCTCTCTCTCCACTTCTTTGCTTCTCCTGGGATTTGCTTGGCATAGGCTCTCCTGGCATCCTCCCGGCTCACGCCATGCTGGTCCGCGGTGCCCCTTGCCTCCCGGCAGGTCCTCCTCTCTGCCGCCACGCGCGCCTCCTCTAGCTTCAGCCTAGCAGGTCCAGCTCTCTCGCCCATTGCTCCGTTGTGCGCCCATGCTTTGCGCCCTATCTTCTTAGGCCCATCGCCCCTGCCGCCTCGCCCCTTCGATCTGCGTCGCGCTTAGCCATGGCGCGCTGCGCTGCCGCCCGAAGCCTCACCTCTTTGCTCATCGGTGTGGTCGCAGGGATGAAGGCCGCACGCTTGTCATGTGCTGCCCCACGCCGCTACCCGCTTCTTCTCTCCTCCGACGCGCGTCCTCCACACGCTTCGCTCGCCACGGCCGTCCACGTACCGCTCCGCCGCTTCCAAAGAACGACACCTCTCTCGCCGCCGGCAAGTGAGCGGCCGACGTGGCGGTCGTCGCACTACCGCCACGCAACGCCGAGACACATCACGGCGCGTGGCGCCAGAGGAAGCGAGGCGAGGCGGTCGCCGACGTCGCGGATGACATCGACGAGCGTGCGGCGCCTCCCCTCCACGGCGAACTGTCTCCCGTCACCGTCGTCGTCGTCACAGAGCTTGAGGAGGTCGCGGAGGTTGGAGGAGGCGGCGAGCGTGACACTGCGCCACAGCGGCAGCGCCCTCGGCTCCTCCATTTTCTGCGCAAACTCGGGAGTAACCTACGCCCGTGTGGACTCGGACGCATACATACAAGGAGGGGCAGAACCGACATTTCGCAGGTGGGCCAGGGCCATTAAACCAGGAATAAGAATAAAATATTCGAAAAGGGCAAATTAATGAAATGCGAATATAAGATGTGGCAAATAGGCTATTGCATCAAACTTAATGGCATTTTACAGAAGGCAGAGCATTTTGACAATTGCCCCATTGATCGTGTAGTAAATGGGATGATTTTTAGGATGTGGTTGCCTCGCTTGAGTAGACACTAAGTACTTAACTTTGTGCGCCATTGATCTGAACCATACTGTACAACCATATGTCTGAAATGGGTAAGACCTGGCTGAATAATTTACTGAGTCCAAGTATTAAGCTCGAGGCTGTAGTTGATAGGTGTTCTCTTGATTATGGTAAATGCACCCCCATATCTTGAGATGTGTGAATATGGTAAATGTACTTCCATAACTTTGGTCGTGCAGGCGATGTTAAATGAACGTCCATGTCTGTCGGGGCCTGCGCTGGGCGATGGTAAATGAACGTCCATATCCGAGCAGGTTATCCCCTACAACGGTGAACTCCAGGTCGATGGTAAATGAACGTCCATGACTTGGGATTAAGCTAATCGGGCGAGCTGCTGTAAGGATAAAGCATTGTAAAAGCCTTGTGATAGTCACTTAGTCATACGCCTTCGAAAGCGTGTCTTGGCTGATATTATAAGATGATTATCTCGTGTGGGTCAAGTTGTACAACCTCTGCAGAGTGTTAAAAACTATTCGAATGGTCGTGTCCCCGGTTATGGACAATGCTTGGTGATTTCACACGAGAGTTAGATTTTCTCAAAAATATTGGAATGATTTGATTGGGAAGAGATCGGGCTGTTGGTTTGGTCGGGAAGTGAACGGGTGTTCACTAGTTGTTTCAAAGAACTTGTTTACTTATGTATTTAATCTTTTAAATTATGCTCTTCAATCTACTTACTGTATTTACTGTCAATACTGCTTTCTGCAAAATAGCCATAAACCTATCCTTGTTCAAGTAGCATGAACACTATTTGCATACATTTCCTTACGACTTGCTGAGTACGTTATGTACTCACGGCTTTGCGCCATTTGTTGATCAGTCACCGAAGAAGAACCAAGGAACTCAGAGTTCTAAGAAGAGGAATACTTCGAAGATTATGCGAACTAGGATGCGTTCTCCTCTCGATTGTCTGTGAGCATGTCGGATGGCTACCACGAGTTTGTTTTATTCCGCTGCAATTTTGTCTTTTGTCGTTAAGCCTTGCGTGGCAAACTCTGTAAAACCTTACCATAAGGTCCGTTGCTACTAAATAATATTAATTTGTCTGCTTCTTAGTTATTTTGTTGTATGGATATGATTTCATCGATGTTGCAACTGTGTGAACTAACTAACGATCATGGGACTAGTTCAGAATACACAGAGGGTTCGGATTAAGTGATCCGAGGTCCCGACAAGAGAGAAAGCTACAACTAAAAGGTGGCCACCCTCGGGAGTTGAGATTGCTCCTCCTAGGGGCAGGAGGCAGCGGAAGAGGATGAAGGCTAGGTTATGGATCTAGGCTCTGATACCATGTTCGATGTATTGCAATAGCCCAAAGAGCTAATATAAGATATGAAATTTATGAATAAAACAGTAATTGCATTCAGTACTTTTGTTAAGCTGATGAACAATTATTTAGAAGTCTACCAGTATTGTAGTTTAAGCTTCATTAATGATGGTCTAAATATTTGACAAGTTTGAAATTATGGCCAAAGCTTACATTCTGTCTTGGTGTAAGATAGCTGTTGTGCTGGTACTCGCATTACCGATAGTCCAATATTTTCACGTAGTGGTTGTTAACTAAACTTTATTTGCAAAAACGGTCTCCCTTGTGTCTATATTCCTGTGTCCATATTCACAGCTAGGGAAGGAATTATTAAAGAAACATTGCATATTTATACTTGGAAATATTTTAGTAGTTTTATGGTCCAATCTTTGATGAGGTACTTGCTTGGCACACAGCATGCCCGCCTGTTGCTTTTCTCTATGCACATCTGTGTTCCTGTTCAGTGTTTGGCTGAGTGGACTTGGTGAAATAAATAACGAGTCCTCTAGTGTAGATTATGGAGGTCCACATCATAGAGAAAGAAAGAAATGTGGGTCCAATAAAAGGGAATACTAAAGCTTTTTCCACTGCTTTAGTGACAAAAGAGAGTGTGCTTAGCCAGGGTGACTTACCTTATCCTTGCTGAGGTGCTTTTCATACAGTCATCTTGCCTTAGTATCTGTCCATGCATCCTGTCAGCTAATGGTAGACACCGTAGCACTATATAACTCTTGGTCCGGGAACATACACCCTTTCACTCACATTTTTTCCTGTCAATTTCCTTTTTTGCTGCTTTTTATTTCTTTCGACGACTTAGTAACCATTTTTGCCACATGCTGCTTTTATAGGCAAATCACCGCATTTCGACAAACATCCAAAGAAGAATATATGGTCATTCAACTAATGTTGAGATTCGGCCATTGAATGAGGAGAAAGCTGTTCAAGCTGCTGCTGATCTTATTGGGGAGCTCTTTGTTTTCTCGGTATTCACTAATTCATAGCTGAGTATACTTTATGAAATTTATTGTACCTTGCATGTTTTTCTGTATGCCATAATATTTCAACTTGCAAATTTTGATAAAATCCTTCCTGAATTTTCAGGTAATTATTCTCTTAATGCAAACCTTGAATTTCTATGTGAACACTATATGTAGGCTGAATAATTTTTGTACCAAGAATTATTTGGTTTAGGTAAAATGCATGAACACATTTAGGATAAATGTAGACGATCCACCTCATGCTATCATGACTTTTTCTTCTCACCTGTATTTTCACATGGTTTGGTGATTATTTTTGTTGGTCATTCACTATAGTTTAGCAAATATTGTGTAGTAGGTTGCTGGGGCTGCAGTCATCTTTGAGGTGCAAAGAAGTGCAAGGTCAGAGGCCCGAAAGGAGGAGGCTCGTAAGAAGGAAGTTGAGGTAACAGCTCTGGGATGTCACAGGTTTTGGATCATGTATCGTATCAGTTTTCAAAGAGTTCTGAATTTCTGCTAATTTCTCTGTGCTGTCCATATATTTGAGAAAATTGAGTCTATTCACTTATTCATGTGTAATTAGAAAATGAGTCCTAAAAAAAATCACTTGGCTCGTTGCTGTGTCACATCAGGGATTGATTGAGAAAACCACAAATCTATCTAATGCAGCAATCTAGAAGAGTCAATCAACCAAAAGAAATTTAAGCAATCAGTCAGTCAAAACTCCAAAGGCAAGTCCAATAGCTCCTTGAGCCAAGTTTGTTGGGCACATTGTAGAGTAAGATATTTCGTAAACAAGCCACTTTGCCTACATGTAAAAGATTAACATCGTAATAAAAAAACCATCAGACTTGCACCAATGCACATGGTTGTTGACAGTCTTCTTTAAACTAGTAGCACTATTTTCTTCGCACGATAAAATCTTTATTTCTTCATAATTTTCCCCATG
This sequence comes from Phyllostachys edulis, assembly GCA_036346405.1. Lineage (NCBI taxonomy): Eukaryota > Viridiplantae > Streptophyta > Magnoliopsida > Poales > Poaceae > Phyllostachys > Phyllostachys edulis. The sequence continues at coordinate 34,016,971 of CM070548.1, forward strand.
GATGAAATTATATCCAATGTTTGTTGAAGTATGTCAGTGTCTCAAACACTACAGACAAGATGAAACATTTGTCAGTGTCACTTGGGATAAATGCCGACTCACCGGTCTTAGAGTGAGGATTTTTGCCCTGTCAAATCTTGGAACCTATGGAGACTATATCAAAATATGCAAAAGGTAGCAAACAGCACTGGTTCCAGCCACAATTCAGGATATCAAGGCCATGAAAATTAGCAAACAGCAAATTACTCAAATGGATGCGGCTTTGTAATTTCAGACAAACAATCCATGCATGCTTGGTTTAAAGCAAAGGCAAGTGGAGTGCGAGCCAAGTCCTTAGCTGAATTACCGGGTTGATCTTGAGCTGAGCATAACTATGTGTTGATCTTCTTAATTCAGCTTTGAAGCTCCAGGTCCAACAATAGTAGCTTAGTATAGTGAGGCTGTATGTCCCAAGTGAAAGTGAAGTTCCTATAGCAAAGACTTACTAAGCTTTGTCTTGATTTATTACTTTTTTGTTGACCACTGTTATTTTGCATTGTTCTGATGGTTTTTAGAGCCAATACTCCCCAAGCTCAACTAATATTCTGATCGTGTATGCTTTCAACTGATTTTTAGCTAACACAAGCATCTTTCCATGTCCTGGCATATAAGTATAATTTTGACATGACTATAATGTGCAATTTCATAATTCATAAATTTGTAACCTACGAAAAGAAATCTTGGATATAACCCTGTAAAAAGATTGTATCCAGTGGGGTTCAGGGTCATGGGGAAAGGTGGTTTTTATATATTGAGCTCTTATCTCTTGAACCACATGCTTGTGATCTGTGATGAGTGATGACTAACTGGTGTCAACATTATCTGCGATGTGTATGAGTGTCTCAAATCTGCAATGTAGCTTGTCTTAACCGTACACTGTCCAGTTTTCCATTGGCACTTGTTGATGTGTTTTTCAATTATGTTTCTAACTCCAATTGTTTTCTGCTTCAGAAAAGTATAATTCAGTAATCTTCTCTTCTTGCTGTTGATTATATACCTAATTTGTGTTGAGTGTTGACTACTTCGTGTCAATAATTTCTACATTTGCATGAGGATGTAAACCTGCTTCTATCTTGAAGGAATTGAGGCAAAAGGAGGATCAGCTGGCTCAAGAATTAGAGACTATGAAGCACAAGATTAGTGAGTTAGAGCGCCTTGCCAACTCACGAGGTCTCTCTGGAGTTGTTTTCAGGAGCATCAACGTGCCAGACCAAACGAAGGCATCATGACCAGTTTGTCCAGACCAAACCTGCTTCAGGGACAGAATTCTAACCAAGTGAATCGACATTGCCTTGTGGTGTTTGTAATATTGCACATGCGTGTGCAGATTTTTGAAACACTCATCCTGTCGCTCGCTCGTTATTCCCACCAATCAATATGGGAAAGATCCCATAGGAAGTTACTTTGAGATTTCAAACAGTGTGTCGTATGTGAGGCTATTTTTACTCATTTACCAAAAGCCTTGGAAGTATTTCCTTTGAAGAGAGCGCCATGGAGAAAAAAATTGGTTATTGGATTATTGGAAACCTGAATCCAATAAGTTCTGGCATAGTTCGTGCGAGTTGTCAATGTGCACGATAACTTGTCTTTGAAAGATTGTTGTCACAATATTATCATAGTCCGTAACTCATTTCTGTGCATATCACGTTGCCAAGGGTGCGTCTTCTATGCGCATTCTCATTTCTGCCTACCCCTTGTATGCTGGAAAACTCAGGTTGCATGCGATATGTTTCAATTTTCAAGTCTGGCATATGTACACACAAGTCGGTTTTGTACATGTGAATCTTTTGTACATATCAATGGGGAACATAGTAGCTTCTTTTGGCATATAGATGGTCAGATAAAAATAAAAAACTAGCAAATAGCAATACATCGGGGAATTTCCAAAAAAGAAAAACAATTGTTAGCATAGAACGGGTTGCGCATGTCAAGCAAGGTTTTGCCCTAGGCATGTGGCAAACTGAAGCCAGTATGACGATGCCAGTGGAGCTAAGATTTACTGCATAGGTAGGGCCTTTTTTTTTTGCCTGATGCAAAGGGAGATGGTACTGGCAGTGTACTTCTAATAAGAGTTTATTTGTTTCTTTAGCCCTACGTGGCAAGTTAAGTTAACGTTGACCATGAGGTTCAGTTATTATTACAATTTGTTAATTTGAGATCTTTTTAGTTAAATCGATAAATGGATGGTATTTCATCGATGTTTCATTGTGTGAGCTAGCTACTGATCTGGAACTAGTTCAGAATATACAGAGGGTTTCGGATATGTAAATACGGGTCCTGACAACGCCCTCTGGCCGTCGTCCCGATTTGCGCCCGGGTTCTGTCCCACATTTCTCCGTCATTTTTGTCCATCCGATGTTGCGCGCCCCCTTCTCGCTGTTCGATTTGCCTCGCGTTGGGTTCTCACACCCTGCTTTCGCTTTGCCATCTGTGCCCGATGCTTTGGTTCCCGTGCAAATTGCCCTGCCTTTTGTCCTCCATCACCCTTAGCTGTGCCGCCTCTTTCGCTGCTTCCTTGTTCTCGCCAGATGGTTGCCTTCATCGTTTGGATCACCATCCTTCGTCGCTCGCTTCCTTCCTTGCTCTGTTTCTGTCCCCCTTTATTTTGTCTAGTGTTCGTCTCTTCCCCACCATTTGCTCTTTCTTTTGTTGCTTCATTTTTTTTCTTGTGGATAGAGGGTATTTCCCCATGATATGCATGCCTTCCCTTCTCTCTGGGTTTTCGGTGGGTTTTTCAAACCCCCCCTTTGTTTGTCTATTGTCGGAGATGTTTATTCCTTGGTCTACGCTTCGGTTTTCTAGCTTCCGTCTTCAGTGGGGTCGGCTCTGCGGTACTCGTGTTGCTGGGCTCTTCCCCTCCCTTTCTTTCTATCTCATTCGGGCCGATTTTGTCTCTCCCTTTGTTTGGGTACTATTGGGGCTACCTCTCGGTTGGCCCGTTCTTCGTTTTCCTGGGGTTTTCCCTCTGCCTAGGGGGTGTTTTTTGGTGGATCTGCGCGGATCTGTTCTCGTCTGCCTTCTTTGTGCTGATGTGTGAGTGTTTTCTTCCCTTTGTTGTGTACATGGTTTGTTCTCCGCTGTTTGTGTTTGCAAAAAAAAAACTGTTCCTTTTTATTCTTCATCGATGTTGGTATGTTTCGTTCGTTTTTTTTTTGCCATGCTATTTGTTCTGCTTTTTGGTTTGGACACCTTCTCTTGCCGCTTCCTCCCTCACTCCGTTTTCAGCCCCCTTCGTTTCGTCTGGTGTTCGTCTCTTCCCCTCCCCGCTGTTTGCTCTTCCTTTTGTTGCTTTGATTTTTTTCTTCTGGAGGGAGGCTCTTTCCCTATGGGTCTACATGTCGTCCCTTCTCTTTCGGTTTCTCTTCCTTTCGTTCAGCTATTTTGCTGCCCTTTTGCCGTTGCCGTCTTCTTGTTTTCTCTTTCTCTTTCTTTGATTTGGTTGGGTTTTTCTCCCCCTATTTGTTTGTCTACCGTCGGAGGTGTTTATTCCATGCTCTGTGCTCCAGTTTTCTGCCTCCCGTCTTTGGTGCGGTCTGCTCTACCGTCCTGATGTTGCCGGCCTCTTCCCTCTCTTTCTTTCTATCTCACGTGGGCCAATTTTGTCTCTCCCTTTGTTTGGGTACTATTGGGGGTACCTCTCGGTTGGCTTGTTCTTCGTTTTTCGGGGTTTTCCTCTCCGCCTAGGGGGTGTTTTTTCAAGGATCTACGCCGATCTGTTTTTCCCCCATCCTCTTCGTGCTGATGTGTAGGTGTTTTCTTCCCGTTGTTGTGTACATGATTTGTTTTGTGTTGTTCGTGTTTACAAAAAAAATGGTTCTTTTTTATTGTTCCTCGATGTTGGTCTGCTCCATTCATCTTGTTTGTCGTGTTGTTTATTCTTTTTTTGTTTGGACGTCTTTTCTCGTTGCTTACATGCTTGTGCTACTATTTTCCAGCTCTCTAAGGCCGTGTTGTTTCTCTCTGCGCTACCTGTTTTGGTCGATCGGTATCTTCTCTGATGGTTCCTTCATCTCTCATGGACGGCGTTGATTAAGGTGCGTCTAATTTCGTAGGATTTGTCTGTGGTCTTCTTTGGTTTTCGTTCTATTCCTTTTTCTGCCCATCATGTATCTCGTGTTTTTCCCTTCGAATAGATTTTGTGGTTTATATAGCGTATCCCATTTTAACCTGTTTGGTCCTTATTGTTTCTGCAGGTCCTGTTGTTGCCATAATAGTTCCTCCGGTCATCGTTGTCTCCTCGGTGTTGTTCACTCCCTCTGTGCCGTTGTAAGCTTACTTTAGTTTTACTCTTTCATTTACACAATTCAGTTGTGCTTTTGTCTTTGATAGAACGGCATGTTTATTTAGCTAATGTTTGCTGTCTTTTTACTTACCTGTGTTTATATGTGCCTCAGCCGTTTTGGTGATTCGTGTTGTTTGTGTAGTTTCTACATATGTGTTTGCTATCTAGGACTATCCCTGTGGATTTTCCTACGATCGTGCTTGCTATACAAATAGATTCCTTGTTTATGTTTGTTGTCCTATACGCCGGTTTCTTGTTGGTGTTCAAGCACTTGCCGTTCTTTGTTTGCAGCGCGTTTATGTGCTCCTGATTGTTGGCTATTCTACTGACAGACCTATGCTTGTTGTTTATGGTTGTGCACATAAATGTACATATATCCATGGTTGTCATTGCGGTGTCCACCTTATTTCGTTACGGTCATAGGGTCTCCCCCGCGCCTCTATTTTTCTAACGCATTGGTGGTTGATGTCCATCGGCTTTCTATCCTACATTGCCTCCTGTTTGGTATGTATACCTACGAGTTTTCTTCTTACCCAATTTCAGTGTTGGAGTCTATGGTACATGGTTCCTGGCCTCATCGTTCCGGCTATCACTTGTATGATGTGTTCCCTTCTTTATGCGGTTGGTTCTTTTTTGCCTATGTAATTGTGTGCCTCTGTTGTTCCCATGACCCATGATCAGTCTGCTTCTTCTTCGCTTCGTACGCTTCGCTGCCTACGTCCTGTTTTAGGTGGCAAGTGTTTTTGCTTGTTTATTGGAATTATGTATGTTTGCTTCCCCTTTCCCAACATATTTTCCTTGCTCCTATTTTTCGGTTCTTCCTTGCATGTTATTCTGTCGTCGTCGTTTCATGGTTGGTCGAGTACAGCCTTGTCTGATAGCACCGCTTCTCGTAGGAGGCCGAGTATGCCTCCCTACCTGCACTTATTTCTTTCTTCTTAGTGTTGTGCATGCTTCGACGAAGATATTAGGTTTCCCCATATAACATCCCAAATTTGGAGTTCATTTGAAGCATTTTTAAAAAATAACCATTTGAATTTTTTTTGGTTAAGTCAGAGCTTAATTTGAATTTTCAGAAATCAAAACAATTTAATGTGATTAATTTAAACTTCAATTAAGTTCAAAGCTGTTTTATTTGGGTTCTTTGAGTTCCAAAGTATTTTCTAGGATTTTCTAGGATTTTTTGGAGTTTATTTGCTATTCCTTTGAGCTCGGTTTTCTTTAATCTCTTTTATGAAATTCGGAAATCAATTTAAATTCTAGATTTTCCTATTGGGCCTAATTCTTTTTCCTTCATGGGCTTTTGTTTTTTTTCCTTCAGCCCACTTCTCCTTTTTCCTTAGCCTTTCTTCTTTCGCCTCGGCTTTTTTCCTTAGCCTTTCTTCTTTCGCCTCGGCCCACTCCATCCTCTTCCACGTGCCAAGCCCGCCACCTTTCTTCCTCCTTCTCTCTCTACCGAGCGGGACCTGCCTGTCAGCCGCCACCTCCTCCTTCCTCCTTCCCTTCTTCCTCCCGATTGCCAGCTCGTGTCCGAGCCGGACACGTCTCGCCACCGGCCTTATCTCCAAGCCTCCCATCCCCAGCCTATTTCAGTCGTGCCGCCCGCGTCAAAAATCTTGCTCAGTCCTCCTCTTCCGAAGGAGCCACCGATCCGCCGAAGGACTCCATTGCCCGTTTCGCCGCTGTACGTCATCCTCCGATCGTGCCTCCGCTACCATTCAATTCACCTCTCTGTGCTCTACATGGTGCTCGCCTTCCTTTCGCCCATGCATCCCCAAGTCGTTGTCACCTTCGTCGTCTCCAAGTCCGGCCAAGCTGCTCGTTCCCAACCTCTCTCCTCAGTGAGTCCCTCGCCTCCCCGGGCACGTCATTGCGTGTTCCACGCCATCCTCCTCCGATCCCCAATCTCCTTGTCCTCTCTCTGCCACCCTAGCACCTCACTGCCGTCCCCGCCACGCCTTTTTCCTCGCCTCCGGCCGTCGATGCACCGTCGTTCCCATCATCCTCTATCCGCCCCAAGTTGCCTGTCGCGTTCCTTGTGCCGTCGCCAACCCCGTGCTCCTCTCCGTCTTCCCAGGGTGCTGTCGAGTCACCGTAGCCGCCGCAAGACAAAGCTCCCTTCCGCCACCGTCGCCGTCGCCACCGCCACCTCACTGACGTTCTTGCCGCGTCGTCGCCGCCCAAGCCTTCCTCTCCTCGTTGGGGTTCTGTTTTGCCCGTTTTCGACCGCTCCCTCGCCGACATTTATCTGCATCGTCGAGTGCAAGCCACCGCCAGCGCCTCCTCTATTCTTCCTCTCTCTGTAGCTCTCTCTATCTCTCTCTATCATGTGGGTCCCACATGTCATCCTCTGTCTCTGTTTCTTTCTCTCTCTGTCAACTCGGCCTGACCTATCAATCCATTGCTTTCTCTCTCTTTCACTTACAAGTGGACCCCACTTGTCAGTATCAATTTCTTTTTCTTTTTCTTTTCAGTCGAAGGAATATTCTCTGGAATATTCTTTTCTCTCGCTTTTTCCTTTTCCCACAAATCTTTCGAGAGTCTGTTCTCCTTCGTCTGAACTCCTATTCAATCCATTGAAATTCCTAAATTCATCTAAAATCGAGTTCTTTCTTTTAGAGTTGGTTTTCCTATTTTTGGATTTTATTTAAAGTTATGGTTTCTCTCTCGTTTAGACAATCTGTTCAAGGAGCAGATGCAGAAGCAAGCTTTGAAGATCCAAGTGCAGTAACTAAGCAAAGCCAAGGCAGGTTGTAGTCCTTTGATCATAATGGACCTATGATTTCAAAATTATATTTTTTTTATATCAAATTGCATGCTATCTTTTTTATATCAATTATTTTGGGAATAGTTAATTATCTATTTGTCATTATGCCACCATTGATTATTTGAATACCATGAATCATTTGTCACTATAGGATGGTCATTACTAGTTGGACATATTGGTATCACCAACATGGGTATTGTAGAGATGCTTAGTTGTACGATGGGTTCATGTCACTTGTTCAATAATGTTAAATTTGACTTAATGAGATATGGAATTATGGAGGGTAGCCACTGTTGTTAAAATTTGTGTACCACGACAGGATATGTCATTGGTCTTGGTTAAACTAAATGATTTCCGCTCAGGCGAGTGATCGTGCAATAAAGGGGGTGTGGTTAGCACATGGTTGGGTTGTGATAGACTCAACTGAGTAATTGTCAAGGACTTAATCTTGTGCGGCATTGAACTAGGCCATATATGTTGGAACCCAAATATGCAAATCTGGACCATCTATGTATAATACACTAGTCCAAGATCACGCTAGTGCACACAGTGTCAACATAGATGAATATCATTCCACACAAAGAAAATGTTAGAATAAACGACTAATTTGATTATTAAATAACTGTTATGACATTATGGTCGAGTTTACACTTATTAAGCCACACAGGGCTAACACTAGATAAAGAGATGACAGCGGAACGGAAAACAACTCCAGCAAGAACCCATCGACTTGCCGCAAGCAACAGGCTGGGATCAAGACCTAGCGATCACCCTCCTCTAAAAACTCCTCCTCAAAAGCAGGCGAAGACTCCTCCACTTCTGCTGAATGATTGCAGCAAGAATGAGTACTCCGAGTACTCAACAAGTTGTACCACAGAAATGTAATTATAGATGATATATTATTCTAAAGGAAATGACTTATGTGCTTATTTTGCAAAAAAAAAACGACACTTGCAATTGAATACAAATAATATATTGAAAGTGTAATTTAAAATGAATAAACAATAATAGTTTAACAATTGTTTTCACAAAGAACACAAAGCCTAATCAATTTCTTTCACACAGCCATATGAGTTTAAATCACACAGCTGCCCCTTCCCACTTGTTTTTATGAAAATCTACTTGTCCTGTGAAATCCCCGAGCATGTCCATGATTGTGGACACAGCTATTTGAATAGATTGATTAACACTTTGCAGAGGTTTGTACACTTTACCCACAAGATATAACCAATGTAGCTAGCACCAATCAAAACAAAACCTTTTCGAAACTTCATCTTAACAATTGATCCTCCCGTTGTGCATTCTGACAACACTAAACCCCCACATAGGATGTTGGCCCATCACACACCGTTGGACCTGGACATGGCAAACTGCTCATAAATGTGAATCGCCACACAGACAGAATCACACCTCCACCCTGGCACACAACAAAACATATCTGCTTAAGAAATCAATGTCAAGAATCCGAAACTTACTAAGTTAGGCATGTCCCATACCAGGCATGTGGTCATACAGTTATGGCTCAGTTCAATGGCGCACAAAGTTAAGTCCTTAATTCACCAAGGCGAGAATGAAAAACTACTTTCAATTCCCGTATTCATATTTTTCCCAAACGCACACAGTAGAACCTTGCAGGGGCACTTAAGGGTATTTACATTCCTTTTAGGTATTCGTCTAGTTAGAAAAATTCTAGGGAATTTCACTATATTTCTAGGAAGGTCTAAAACACTAAATTTGGAGTTGTGAGTGAAAAGTTATGGTCTCGGGAAAGTCGTTGTCCAGAAAACGATCGTCGATGGCAACTGTGGCGTAGATGGGCTAATTACACATAGTAGATGGAGTCATTTAACTATTGTCATAACTGGAATAAGTTAGGTAATTAGTAGTAGTTTCCAGAACTACCATTGTTTGCTACTTTTCAAGTTATAGAAAAATATATGTTAAAGAGTGAAGTAGACTGTTCTGGCAGATTATGGTTTAATCTTCAAGGTTGGAAACAGGGAAATAATCGGCGGATTCAAAGGGTTTTGCATAACTAGAAAGTTGTAGGTAATGTTGTGGGGTTTCCAAAAAAATATTTATTTTGCTATGTTTGGAGTTCAAAGGAGGGAGTTAGGGTCGTTTTACTACTGGGACAGCAGGAAGTGTGCCTGGTAAAGTTAAGTTAAAGGCGTCTTTTTTGCGTGTAGGTTCGATGGTGATTAGTTTGATGTTTTGGTACTATGGTGAAATGTGTCTTAGTGTATTTTAATTGTTTGTTCAGGGAGTATTGCCTCAAACACTTTGCTACCATCTTGCCACCCGGCTCCTAGAGCATAAGAGGAAAGTGCGTGGTAGAACGGTGATCAATGATTTGATTGTTGTTTTTTTTATTCATTGATATGATGTTATTGTTGGACCAAAAAGGCGACTAGAGGGGGGTGAATAGGAGCACGAACTCTTTTTCTCCTTGATTGAATTCAATACTAATTTCACTCCAATAGTTATGAAAGCTATGAAGATCAATATACAAGCACATTAGAAGACTTGTATTGAATCCAATCAAAACCCCGAAGAAAATAGACCAAAATCACAAAAACTCAAACTCAAATGAGTTGGGCGGTCTGACCTCTCCTATGGGCGGTCTGATCTCTAGGTACATGGCGGTCTGATCTCTCTTATGGGTGGTCTGACCGGCAACTAGTTGGCGGTCTAATCTCTAGGCCAATGAACAGTAAAATCAGCCCGAACTGAAAATCACAAATTGGTCTAACGTTTGATCTACAACTCCAAACTTCACGAAACTTGAAACATACCTTCTTTAGGATGCCAGGAACCTATTCCAATCAATGATCGTAAAGATTGTTGCCAAAGCTCCGACCTTTTTCCATTTGAGTGAATGTTGCTTCAAAACCGAGTCAAAACAAAAACATGATCTAAAACTTGCTCGTGGGTAATAGATGATCTTAGATGCCTTCCCACATGTCACAACAAGCAAAATCCGGGCCACAAACCAAAGGAAAACCAACGGATCAAAGAAAGCCCCAAAATCACAAAATAGAGAGTAAGAACAAAAAGAGACTCATCTTGTGAGATCTTGTTTGGATTGATTTGAGATTGATGTTGGTTTACAGCCACTCCATCCAGGAGGACAAAGGCTCAACACATGAGCACACAATCAATCCAACTCCCTAGAACCCTAACATCTCCACTACTCTCTCCTAACCCTAAAACACAAACTAGGGTTTTAGATATGAGGGTTTTGGGGGGTGCACAACCAGCACCCTCCCCTATTTATAGTGGAGTCTAGCTTCTAGAAAGTTTTCCCTAATGGGCACCCGTTAAGCCCACACACAAACGGGTTTCACTTACGTACGCATTTTAAAGCGCCGTCTTCATCTCCTCTTGACCTAAACCGTTTCTCCTTGCACCGTCTTGCGCCGCGGGTTAGCAAAAGATCACCAAGGCGGTATTTTGGTGAAGTTACAAAAAATACCCCTTCTCGATCCTTTTCCAAAGACCGAGTCTAATCTTCATGAAGAAATCCCATGCTTCGCCACGTGTAGGTTGATCAACGGCTCTCTTCATGTCGGCAAGTCTCTCCCATCTAGCTCCCACTAAAACCACCATGGCACTTGCACCGACCCCCGCACCACTTGATCCAACCCGTCGCACTGAACTTCTCGTTCGGTCATCCTTGTCCATTTTGCGCCATGCTTGATTCCACTGACTTCACTCGGCATTCTCAATCGTTCTGAACCTCAGCTCTCCAAGCCTAGTCCCGATCATCCTCGTCGTTGACCTCCAAGCGTCCTGCACAACAATAGACAAAGAAATCGATTCCGGGAACAAGTTCTTCGTAACTTGGCCCACGTTAGTCAAAACATGCATCATGCAACACATATGTACTGAAACCCATTAACTTGACCTAACCAACAAACATCACCACCAAGTTGGCTGATAAACAAGTGAAAATCGGTCTATAGTCCCTCGGCCGGCCTCGACCGCCACACTGGCGGCTCGACCGCCACCTAGCCGGTCTGACCGCCCAACCTAGGGACTTAGCCAAATTTCCATCCTGGAAATCTGAAACTCTCTGAAAATTTCAAATGAATAGACTTTTGACTCGAAGCTCCAAAAATTATAAGACCAAGTGTAGAAGAATCCTCTTTCTTGCCTACACCCTCTATTTTTAGCCCAACTCCAAACTCAAAAATCTTTTATGGTCGGTCGACTGTCGCTAATTGGCTGGATCGATCGCCACCACTTTGCTCGAGGCTTGGCGGTCGACCGCCAGTGGTGGCTTGGTCGATCGCCACCTTGGTCGGTCTCGACCACTGAGCTCGACAAGATGAGAACTTCACCGAAAACGACTGTTTCGATAAACCTTCATCGCCATTGCCAATTGTATCATCATCCTAAGATCGTGAGCATATCCCCATGATATCCACAGTTTTTTATACCATACATTTCTTAATTATACCTTCTTGAGAATGACTATGGTATCGTTGTTGATGATGAAGACATGGAATGTTGATAATAGAATATTTGATGAATTTAAATTGAGTTATTGCATCATGTGCATCATTGCATAAAAGAGAGGTGATCATGGTGATCACATATCTACCTCATTTGTAGAGACTTCACGAGAGTGGAGAGGCTCCCGGTCCTTTTGAGGATGGGCTTGAGAAAGAGTAAACACTGTCGCGGGTGTTCACTCGTGCTACACCAGTATAAGCGATGAAATGAGCATGTAGCATAGAGTTCCATTGCATTAAATGAAAAGAGAATGATATGTTTATTTGAGTATGAGCAGGAAGATAGATAAATGAATGATGTCGTTGACAATATTGAGAATGGTTATTAAATTCTTGTTTCTTGTTTTATTATGTTCTTGCTGAGTCGTGGACTCACCCTTGCTCTATTGTCGATTTAAGTGGACGTTGACAACATCTTGCGTAGGAGAGAATAGCTCACATGGTTCACTTGCAACCAACACAATTACTTGATTCATATTGCCATGAAATCTTTCAATCTAGTATGATCATACTTCATTTAGGATTCGTTAGACTTGATAAATGTTGGGTGAATGGTTTGGAACTTGATTTATTTATTCATTAGACTCGGTTTGGACTGTTTAATATTTATTGGTTGATTATTCGTTATTGTCACCTAGTATGTTGATCATTATACTTATTATGTCGTATTTAATGTTTTTATTGTGACCCGTGGACGGTTTTATTCGTTATATGCTTGCTGAAAATTGTTGTAATATATTATTTAAATTAGTAGTTAGTATAGTTTAGTGGTATTCCGAACTCAGTGTTCAATCCGTTATGTTACATCCATATGCTCTACGGCTGAACATGTTAAAACTTGAGAGATTATTAAGGGTGAAACGCCGTAAGATGTCACTTCAGTGACCATACCATAAGAAGAAAGGAACTCGGCACAGCAGACTTCAAAGGGGAGGCGGTTATATCTCGGGCCTACATCGAGACTAAGTGCTCGTCTAGCCTTCAAGGTGAAAATAAAAAGGACTCGTCGAGACACAGGAGGCACAATTCAGATTGTTGAAGAAGTTAGCATCATCGAAAAGCCCAATGACAAAGTGGATGAACAAGCTTTGGATAGATGCTTGGAGCACTCAAAGGAATCATTCTCTCCAAGTTTGTTTGTGACTATTCTCTATGGGTCAGATACGGTGAAAGGTCCAAGAAATTTTTTTGAAATAATATTAATTTAAAAAAATTACAGAACTAGGCTCTATCGCCATTTCAACTGGTAGCAGGGGTCATATCGCCAGTTCAACTAGCGGTAGGAGGCAGAATTTTTTTATTTTTGTGTGTAGAATTAGGGCTAAACATTTATTACTATTTTATTTAAATTTCTACCGTTATTCTAGCATCTGAACCGCCACACAACACTCACCAACTAAACTATTGCCACCAACGGCGCCGCCGGCGAAGACAATGGTGGTGGTTTCAGACTGAATGTAAGTTACACATTACAATTGGACGCACGACATAATAAGAAATAGAATAAGACAGTAATAAGAAATAATATTAGCACAACCTATTTTAAAGCAAAACGCCATCACATAGTTTTTCGACAAATCATAATTATGTTACAAAACATTCCAACACAATGTCATCACATAATTTTTCAATAAATCACAATGATGTTACAAAACATTGAAGCACAATGTTATCACATAGTTTTTCGATAAATCGAAATGGTGTTACAAAACATTACAGCACAACATCATCACATTGTTTTTCGACAAATCACAAAATTGTTACAACACATTTCAGCAAAATGTCATCACATAGTTTTTCAACAAATTACAATGACAATACAAAACATTCAGCACAACATATTTCGAGAAGACAAACCATCCTAGTGGCTGTCGTCTGGACTGCCGACCTCGCCTTCATCCCGTGCACTTCTCGTAGGGCATTTCATGTAGGTATGTCTGGACTCCCTGCAAATTGAACGCTTCTTCATGCGACGCCCCGCTTCTGCTTCGTCCATGTCATTCCTGATACGTCGTACCTACCGCCGGCCAACCTTTCCCTTCAGCCTAGTGATGTCCGTGGCCCAGATGAGTTGCTCCTAGGTAGGATGGCCAGTGAAATGGCTAACCACACCATAGCCATACAGCTCTGTATTCTAGGTCTGCATCACCTCTTCCTTAGTAAAATATCAGAAAAAGTACTAACCAGGATGTTGCGCCATCGTCAAACATGCGGCTATGACACGTAAGCATGGCCTATACAAAAGAAGAGGCTTCTTGCAGGTGCATACACAACTAGCGTGACGTAGCGTGCACTCGTGGATAACTCTCACGCGGTTCATCCCACGGCGTCCTTTCTCCATGCACATAATCTCGAAGTGAAGCTCTCTTGTACCCATCTTGAATGACCGGTGCATCTCACTCTTCTTGCTTGAAGGGATACGGGTAGGCTACACTAACTTGCAATTCAAAAAAAATCTACCACGTAGACCAGGAAGCCATGCAAGCAAGATATCATACATTGTTGACACCAGACGCGCGATGCAGCGGAAGAAGAGTTAGAGTATCTTGGTCCAACATCGAGCGCGTCAATGTAGTGGTCGTAGTCGATCGTCCAACGTCCTCGACACCGATCGTCTCCTTCAGCAACCTATCATGTTCCTTTTGTTTAGGTCGTGGATTGTCCTCGATCAGCGTAGCAGCAACCACAGCAGCGCCTCTACGGTATCCACACGTCTAGAGATGGAACGTCGTATGCCGGTGTGCTAGTACCAACGCGCACGTTAGGGCCTTCGGGATGATTGCAGCTAGGGTTTTCGTGGAGTAACTCACACGAACCAACAACCCCATGCATCCCCTTATAAAGAGCTCATGTCGGATCCTATCTGAACTCGTTTGTTCAATTCATTAAGTGTGTGACCCTGTAGGTTCAAGCGTAATCGATTGTGACTCAGAAACTCCTTTCCGACCACGAGTCGTTAGCGGTTCCAAGTAGGACAACGATTCTCTAACACACATAAATATTATACTGAACAAATCTTATGCAATATGATCTGCAACCAGGTCATTATCACTTACGACCAGATCGTATCTCCATACGACCAGTTCTATTTAGTCATGACCAGTTCGTAACTCCTTACGACTAGTTCATCAACCAGTTAGTGTCGCCGATCTGGCATTCTTTACCTTATATTTCGTTATATTCTCCAATTCCGGATTCCTGTGCAGACACTTAAAGAAATTACCACAAAATTCCCTGAAAATTACTAAATTTTTAGGCTGAATTATGTACACAGAAATAAAAAAACAAATAAACAGGGCTCTGTCGCCGGTTGAATTGGCGATAGAGTTATGTCGTCAATTGGAACAGCGATAGGACCCTGTCGCCAATTCAGCTGGCGACAGGAGCCTGTCGTCACCAGTTGGACTGGCGACAGTGGCTTAGTTCTGTCAAAAAAAAATCGACTATTTAATTTTGTAAAATTAAATTAATATTATTTAAAAAAAATCAAAGGTCCAAACGTGAGCCATGGGATATATCCGCTTCTAAAGTCGTCTTTTGATGTTCTTCTGCCTGGTTTAGGTGAATTTCTTTCTTTCTTTTAATTGAGTGGCTAGTTGTTGTTGTTGTCGTGGTGAGTCCCAGATTCGGTTTATTAGCTTAACTGGTAATCCCAGTGGATCATGGATGTAGTTTGGTTGTAAGAACACTTTATTAGCTTCCTATAAAAGCTGGTTTATCCTTTCAAAAAAAAAAAGTCCCAGATCCGGGGAGTTTGGTGTGCAGGTGATCGGTGTTTCTCGGCTGTTTATCCCCTTGGCGAGTTTCGCCTACGACGGGTGATGTATATTTTGTACTCTTTCTTTTCTTTAATGAATCGGTAGAGCTTCTATCATCCATTTCAAAACAAAAGGTTGTACAGTGCACATATGATCAAGTTTTTGCACAAAAATCTGCATGTACACATGTTCTACATCTACAGGTTTTATTTTAGTGCACAAGTGTGGAAACTAAAATGAGTTCATATGAATCTAGGTTCGTAAAATACGCAATAACCGATTCATAGCAGTCTTACTTGGTATTTTCATAGAGGAATCTTAATATCTTTTCTATTTGAGCTACCAGGAACGCTATTTATTTATTTTTTGGGTAGTTAGGCCGTTAGCTAGGGGTGTGTATCATGTGAAAATACACTAAATGTTGTAAATACTGTGAAAATCGGTCTAGAAGCTTTTAAAAATTCTCAAAAAAAAAAATGTTCCAGCGTGCAAAGATACAATAGAATGCATTGTGGGCCTTTAAGAAAAGAAAGATTTGCACACGACATTTGGACTTTGGAGCGCAAAGTTACGAAAGTCCAATAAATGAAGCAAAGGTAGCAAGGAGCGAATTACTGAACTCTCAACACAGCAAAGAGCAAATCAAAGCGGCTAGAGAGTAAATAATAGATCCCTAGTCATAACATTGCAATCTGGACCAAGGACTCCTTTTGCAAGACTCGTCAAAAGTACACAAGAAGCACTGAGCTGATCATAAGACCCAGCAATCAAATTAATTAACCCAAACAGCATCTAGCTGCAACACAACACAACACAAACAATAAAAACTGCAAGAACTGCCCTGTAGCATGCACCGTCCTGTTGCTGACCGCTCATAGGATCCAGCAACTCCTTTGCTTCCTGCTGCTCTTCTTCTTCGGCTTCGGTGGGCACAGCACGGCTTTTATCGCAGAGTCAAATACGGACTTCACATTCTGTCCCATCAAGATATCACCGACGTTAGAACCAGCGGTAACCGGCCGAAAACCGATATCGGTGTAAATCCCTCTGCTTATCGGGTTAATGCATGGTAAATAGACCGATGAAAAACCGGTTTTCACCGATCCCTAACCATTTAGCGATGAACCAGCCCGGACTGACTGGTATTTCATTTTTCGCATATTTAGCTTTCATCAATTTCCGGCCGGTACGACCGGTTTCCGGCAGGTTTTGTGAACCTTTTGCAAGGACAACTCAGACATGAAGTGGCCTGTACTTGG
Organism: Phyllostachys edulis; assembly: GCA_036346405.1. NCBI lineage: Eukaryota > Viridiplantae > Streptophyta > Magnoliopsida > Poales > Poaceae > Phyllostachys > Phyllostachys edulis. Next base: position 34,033,593 of record CM070548.1, read on the forward strand.
TTCCCGTTGCTTCTCTCTTCTCCAATCGGCTTTACAGGTACAGCTAGCACTTACTACGTACTCTTTCGTGTACGAATCAGTATTCAGTAAATTAAGTAGCTATCCGTCTAACCTAACAAATTAAGTTTATGAGTGTTGCAGTACTACTAACCAACTAGTCCATGTGTATACCTGTTGCGTCTTGGAGCTGCATTCTGTGTACGCTGCGGCACCGATCATCCTCTTCAGCTCCTCCCCCTGTTCATGTACAGCAGGAAGAAGCTCAGATGCTGTTGGGCCAAACTTTGCACTTGATGTGCAACATTGCAAAGATGACCATTGTGTTGTGCGTAAGAGCAAAACACGTACAGAACATACACGAAATCCCATCGATGAATCTCTGACATTTGCGGATTCCATTAGTGTTTCGTTTTCGCGTTGCAAAACTATGCTAAATGCTAGCGTGTGTAACATGTTCTTGTTCAAAGAAAAATGTGTGTAAAACGCTTGTTAAACTGACCTGTGCAGTGGAGATTGGTGCTAAACCCGGGTGTTCCAGGAAGAATTGCTTGTCCTCACGCAAGTCTGCAAGTACTCAATTCTTATCAGATTTTGGGCCTTGTTCCGATTTAGGTAGGATTCGTAACATTATGACTTCAAGAAACCTACTCTATGATGCAAAAATAGTAATTAATGTAATGTGGGTTTTCTGGAAAGGCGGTCATATTTATAAACCGAGAGAAAGACGTAATTTTTTTGGCAATGTTTTTCTTGTATAATTGGCTGAAAAAATATATATTAGCAGCCTGCTTACCGAGCTTTGTTCCAACTAATACGATAGGCACATTTGGAGCATAATGCCTCAGCTCTGGTATCCACTGCTCCATGCGGAGGAAAAAAAGATTGTCAAAATTAGGGATTATTAAAAACGAAATCAAGACTTTCTTGGCAAAAAAAATTTAGGTAAAGAAATGTGAACCTTCTTGTGAATATTCTCATAGCTTGCTTTGCTGATGAGGGAAAATGCCAACAAAAAGACATCAGCCCCTCTGTAGCTAAGAGGCCTTAGCCTGTTGTAGTCCTCTTGTCCTGCAAAAGGCCAGACAAGGTTTAAGAAAAACACAAATTTTCCTATTCACAGCAAAGGTTGCAAGGCACATCTTCCTATTATTCAGATAAAACAGATGTGAATATTATCTATCGCATTACCTAAGTACTCACATAATAGCTACGGAATCCGAATATACTGTGGGCCTTCCTGACCATTTCTCTAATATTTGAAATGCCAATAAATTCAGAAATACCAATAAGGCACAATTACTCAAAATAATCAACATCAAGTACTGCGTGGCATAAACATGACGCCTGTTACTCGTAACATTAAGGTAACTGAAGAAATGAACATGCATTTCGGAAATCTAACAAATCAACCATCAGACACTGAAAGTCAGCCTACATACCAGCAGTATCCCAGAGCCCGAGGTTCACCGTGTTGCCGTCAACGACCACGTTCGCGCTGAAGTTGTCAAAAACCGTGGGCACATAATCCTATCCACCAGAAAACCATACAAGAAGATTCAGAAACCAAACCCACGTACGGTTCCTTGCCACAGAAAGTGACAACCAAGAACTGCGGTTTCGGTGTCATCACTCACCGTGGGGAAAGTGTTGCTGGTGTAGGAGATGAGCATGCAGGTCTTGCCGACGGCGCCGTCGCCGACCGTCACGCACTTGATGAACCTCGCCGTGCTCATCGTCCTTCAAGACAGACAGATGGATGGATGAATCCTTCTTGCTCACCTTCCCTCTGAGCTTCTGAGCACTTGATGCTCTTGGTTGGTTTGGCGGTTATGGGCAGAGTCAGTGTTATATATATGTACACAGTTGTCTTAAACGGCCTTAACAATTACTCAAAGGATGCTGGGATAAAGGGGGAAAGCAAAGCAAAGGGGCAGATTGGCCTCAGTGGGCATTTTGTTGGCTAAGTGCTGTGGGGTCCCAACTCATTCTCAATTCCTCAGCTGAATCTTTGAACAGCAGCAGCTGATGAATTATGCATGCTTGCTTCACACCACTGGCCCCACCAAATCGGCCTTCAAATGACGCACGTAAATGATAATTGCGTGGTTGGGCATAACTAATCATCAGTTTAAGCAACAGAGGGTTGCAACTGAAACATGTAGTGGTAGTCCTCAACAGTACTGGTTTCCTGACTTTAGGAAGAATTCTCATTTCAGGTATTGTCAACTGGGAAGGGAAACGGGGCCTTAGCGAAGATCAAGTGTGACAAATAAGGTGTTAATTTCTATCACAAGTTACTTAGCCATGTTGAGTTGGTAGGGAAAAAAAAATTCAAACTGCAAAAACACAGTAATTGCTTTTAGTGGAACAAATGATCTTTTTTTAGCAGAACTGATCGTCATGAAATTTATCAAAGTGCGCGTAAAACTGGCACTACGACTTTTGCAATGTCAATTTGGAAAGGAATACTTCACACACGAGTCAGGGCATATGACAAGCTAACTAACTGAAAAATGTCTCATGCTTTGTATTTCATCCGAGTCAAGAGCTAGCACGACTTTTGATTAGGATGGTTTCTCTTGTTAGATATGTCTTTGTATAGGGTGTTCTTTGCTTATTTACCTACACTGTAACACGTATATTTTAGCCTTTGGCCATTGGAATAGATAAGGGTTCACTCCAACATGGTTTCAGAGCATATGGCTCTCTCCTCCCCCAAAATCCCCAACCCTGGCCTCTCCCCTTCTTCCTACGTGACCGCCGCCGCCGTCATCGCTCATCGGCCGCCGCCGCCGTTCGGATCATCCCTTGCTCCTCTGCTCCGCCCGGCGTTGCTCTGCTTCTGCCTCAAGCTGCTCCGCCTCCTCTGCCTCGGCCAGCCACCACTCGGATCCAACCAAGCCTCTGTCCCGAGCTAACGCCGCCCCGAGTTGTTGCGCCTCCGCCCCAAGCCACCTCCTCTACCTCGGCCGCCACCGCTCGGATTCGACGATGCCTCCTTGGATCCGACCGCCCCCGCCAGGATCCAACGTCGCCCCTACCTCGAGGTGACGTTGTCGCCCCCACCCGGCCAGCCCCTACGTCGAATTCGCGCCGCCCCTGCCTCGGAGCTCCTATGTCTGGTCGCCCCTCTACTCCTCTGCTCAGGCTGCCCTTGCCACCAGTCGCCCCGAGCTAGATCCGCACCGCCCCTACTTTGCCCCGGATCTAGCCATCTCTGGGCCACCCCTCTACACCGGGCTACTCCTCTCCGGATCCGGGACGCTCCGGATGGCTACCATTGGTGGCTCCTTCGCCATCCCACTCACTTATGTTCAGTTCGACGAGACGAACTTTTGGGAGTGGGATATCCACATGAGGATTCACCTCAACTAGCAACGCCTCTAGGGTCACCTCACCGGCGAGCAACCCTGTTTGCCTCGCCCTAATCTTCCTGCTGGTGCGAATTAGGCTACTCAGGAGATCGTCACTGCTGCTCTAGAGGAGATCCTAAAGCTCTACTAGACTAAGAAACATGCCTATGAGAGATGGCAGCATGCCAGTGGCCATCTTCATGGATGTGGCGAAGGTATCGACGACTCAACTGATGTGGGACCGACTCCGAGCTCACTACCAGCCAATGAGTGATGCTATGTACCTCTCCGTCATGCACCAGGCACAGTCCCTCCAACAACTTGATGCCACTATGGATGACTTCTACCAGCAGATGTCTGAGGTGTGGCATCAGCTCGACTCTCTAGGGCCAGATGTCTGTCGGGCATGTCTCTGTTGTGTGCGACTCCGCGCTCACCAGGAGACTCACCGTCTGTACGACTTCCTAACATGTCTCCAGCCTGAGTTCGAGACCGTACGTGCTCAGCTCCTGACTGGCCACCCACACTTGATCTTAGTGAAGGCCCTTCACGGGTGTTCGTGCAGAGGAGACTTGTCTTCGTGGTGCCATTCAGATGTAGGTTGTATTGTCTACTTCAACGTTGGATCCTTCAGCACTGACCATGGTCCATCCAGCTCCCGTAGCACTAGTGGTTGCTATCTCTATTACTGGTCTCCACTGCACCTACCACCAGCGTGACGGCCACAAGTACCAGGACTACTACAAGAGGAGAAAGGACTAGGGTCACAGGGGTGGACGTCCACCAAAGGGCTCTGGAGGTTCTTCCCACTCAAGAGCTGCTGACTCTCGCCAGGGCTCCTTCGGTGATGTGACACAGTAGCTCCTCTCCCTGCTCTAGCGCCTCGGTGTCTGCTCGTCCTCAAACTCCTCAGGCTCTGCTCATCTGGCTCTTACTTCTCAGCAATTTTCCTCGCCTCCGCCACCTCTCTCGTCAAGTATATTGTCTCTGAGGATCTTGGACTTTGGTACTTCTTTTCACATGACACAAGATTCTACTCACCTCACTTTTGTGAGTCCCACAGCTCTTCCTTCCACTATTCAGACTGCACATGGGACTTCTCTTCCTGTTGCAGAACGAACACAATTTCCACTTCTTCCTCTCATGTTCCTGCAGTCTCTCATGTTCCCAAGCTTACTATGCAGCTTATGTTGGCCAGTCAGATCACGGATCACGACTGTCGTGTTATTCTTGAGTCTAACTCTTGTTGTGTCCCAGACTGTCACACGGGGACTCTGCTTGGTACTGGCCCTCGGTTTCGTGATTCATAGTATCTTTGGGAGCTCGATCGACTGCACCTTCCTTCCACTCTCTCCACCAGTCAATCGATCACTACCACTACCTCTGTTTTTTGTTGCATCCTCTACTACTTCTTTTGCTCAGTGGCACCATCGTTTGGGTCATCTATGTGGATTGCGTTTGTCATCACTAGTAGGTTGTGGTGTTCTTGGATATGTTTCTTGTGATACCTATTTACATTGTATGGGTTGCAAGCTTGGCAAGCAGCTGCAGCTCCCCTATCCGTCTAGTAATTTTGTTTCTGCTCGTACTTTTGATCTTGTTCACTCTGATGTTTGGGGTCCGGCTGTCCTCATTTCTAAAGGGGGTCATCGATACTATGTAATCTTTATTGATGATTATTCCCGTAATACTTGGATCTACTTTATGTCCTCCTATAGTCAGGTTCTCTCTATTTACCATATGTTTGTCACTATAGTTCACACTCAGTTTGATTCGGTCATTCTTGTTTTTTGTGTTGATTCTGCTAGTGAATACCTATCTACTGCTTTGTGACGCTTTCTCACTGAGCAGCATACTCTCTCCAGTACTCTTGCCCTGGTGCTTAAGTGTAAGCATAGTCACTTGCTTGAGACAGCTCGCGCTCTCATGCTTGCCTCTTCAATTCCACCTCACTTCTAGGTGGAGGTTGTCTCTACTGCTACTTTCCTCATCAACATGTAGCCTTCCACTGCTCTTCAGGGTTCTACTCCTGTCGACCATCTCTACGGTCGAGCTCTGGAGTACAGTCACCTTCGTTGTTTGGGTTGCGTCTGCTTCATTCTTCTTTCACCTCGTGAGTGTACCAAGCTGACTGCTCAGCCAGTTGAGTATATTTTTCTTGGCTATAGTCTTGAGCATAAGAGTTATCGCTGCTACAATCATATTGCGCGCTGGATGAGGATCTCTCGGGATGTCACCTTCGATGAGTCCTGACTTTACTACCCTCGTTCCCCTACTGTCAGCTCAGATTCACTTGTTGAGTCGATCTCCTTTCTAATTTTTTTTCTGGTCATCAGCTTTTCACTTATGTTTCGTTTCCGCCTCCACCTTCTTTACTTCCCTCTCCTCCGGCTCCACCTGTCCCTTCTCAATCGGAGTTTCCTTCCAGCTCCTTTGTTGAGATTTCACCATTTCCCTTGCACTACTCTCGCCGTCCTCGGCCTCCTCCTTCTCTAGTTGAGTCTCTGTCTTTGCTGAGCCCTGCTCCCAGCTCTTCTTCTCCGTCCTTGTTGGGTCCTACTCCGCCTTCTCCTACCAGATACGATATTTGTGATCATCACACTGTCATGCCTCTTGAGCGCTACGGCTTCGCAACCGCTGCTATTTCTAAGCTTACGACCTATCGTGAAGTTGTTGCTCATCCTAAGTGGCAGCTCGCAATGTCTGAAGATAATGATGTTTTAGAGTGTATTAGCACTTGGGATCTTATGCTCTTACCTGCGCGTGTCACTCCTATCACGTGCAAGTGGTTTGACCCACTCGAATGGCTCTCTTGAGCGCTACAAGGCTCGTCTTGTGGCGCATGATTTGGGCTAGCAATCCTTCTGATCATAGGTCTCTTTCCGCCTTTTGTGTTTTCCTTGGTTCCTCTCTGATTGCCTAGAAGACCAAGAAGCATACTTTCATTTCCTGTTCGAGTGATGAGGCTGAGTTGCGAGCCATGGTGGCATTGACAGCTGAGATCACTTGGGTTTGGTGGCTACTTGAGGATTTTGGTGTTTTAGTTTCTACATTGACTCCTCTCTTATCAGTCGGTACTAATGAGATCAGCATTGCTCAAGATCCTGTGAAGCATGAGCTCACCAAGCACATTGGAGTAGATGCTTCGTACATAAGATCGCATGAGCATGACCAAGTAATTGCTCTTCGGTATGTGCTTTTGGATCTTCAATTAGCATATTTCTTCACCAAGGCACAGACCAGAGCTCAGTACAACTTCTACCTCTCCAAACTTAGGGTTGTTGATCTACCATAAGTTTGAGGGGGGTGTTAGATATGTCTCTTGTATAGAGTGTTTTGTGCATAATTACCTACACCTATATGTATATTTTGGTTTTTGGTTTATTAGAATAGTTCAGGGTTCATTCCAGCATGTCAGACCAGCCGTGGATGCCGTCACCGAGCCTCGGAGGATAACAAATTTTACCAACTTTAAAATTATTATTCTATGCAACAATCCGTATTGTAAAGCTCCTAGTTTTTTCGTGTTGGAACAGTAACTTTCCTCCTACAACTACAGCTGGCTTTCTTAAAAGTTAAAAAATGTTACTAAAATTACAGGCATTCGTTAAGATAGACAAGGACCCTTCTAAAAATTGTAGCTCCGCAAAAATCCCTCGAAATTCCTGCAAAAATCTTTCAAAAACCATCAATTGTAGCTCCAAACAAAAATTCAGTGGAGCTTACTGCATGTTGAGGTAAAGTTCATGTCAGGATTTTTTTTGTCCCCCTCTCATGCATTGTGCTGACACACCAGCTAGCCGGGCTGGTTGGGCAAATGATTGTAGGAGCACCGTAGCTGGCTGTGTATCTTGCCTTTCTTTTTTTTTCTTATTTTCTTTTTTTTTTGTGGGTGCTGGCCTTAGCATTGCTGCCTGTTGTTGGCGTTGCTTTGAGTGCACGGCCAGGCCAGGGCCGGAAGCCGCTCTACTACGGGATCATCAAGCTCGCCTTTATGCTTAAGTGCCGGTTGCTTAACTGCGGGGAGATAGAGCTAGCGATGCGTTATTATGATGCCAAGACGCAGTGGCCACGGATCTTCTATGAACGTACCTAAATACACCCTTTCGTAAAGGCTCAATCAATCTGTTTCACATAATGGTATTTGCCACGATAATCCATCCCTGACAACGGAGATGGATGGTGCCAAGGGTGAATCTAGGCCTTGAGTTAGGTAAACTACAGTTTAAGATTTGAAAATCTTACCAGTGTTAAAGTCCATAAAAATTTCTTGAAAAATAATCAAATATTTTAGCTCGGCCCAAGAACAGCTACTTCAGTCCGAGGCTTGGGCCGAGGTCGGCTCCGCCCCTGGGTGCAGCAAGCATCGGCAATTTGGATGTCAGGTTGGGCGCTAGCACTGAAAGTTCTACTCCACCACTGATGATAACTCTTAAACATATATCATACATGTTTTTTTAACGAAGGCGGAGAGCTACATAAAGCAGGAGAAAACAGAGAAAAATAAAAGGTACAGCAGATCCCAACAGAGGAAACACCACAGATAGGGTATGAACCCCTCTAGATACCTAGGTGAGCAACCTAACATAGAGACTTGGGCTAATATCAAACTAGCCACGGTGGACTCCGATCAACTCTAACGCACCCAGACCACACACCACAACCTAAGGAAGGACTACGCCCCCACCACCTAGCACGCTAAAGTTTCTGTAATCAAGTTAGCATGCAAAGGTTCGCCAACACACAGTACTTGAGAGAGAAGAGTGGAATCAAAGGCATGGAGCCACAGTTGAAGAACCACGGCAAGCGCTGCATCCTAACAAGATGACCTTCAGGCCCTCTGAATGTAGTTGGTGAGGGAAGTGGCCCCTCCGCTCGACGACAACAGTGGACAGGGACGACAGCTTCATCTCCTCTCCTCCTCCTGGAGGGATACCATCGATGGCCTGCCTCCAGGTCCAGGTCAGCTGTTCTACGTGGGACATCCACCACGGTCGACCTGCACCTCAGGACAGCGACCCATCGAAAAAACAAGCGCACAAACTCTTTGTGCCTCTTCAGCAACCGACCTTTGACAACGGCATGGGTGACCTTCTCCACTAGCAGGCAAGGATAGCAGATGACAGCGAATCCGAGGGGAAGAAGGATGACGGGGAGGCTTCGGCTCCAGTGGCAGGCTCTCAGGTGGCGGCAGTCGTTGACGTATCCAGAGGGGAAGAGGGCGGTGACCATCTGCAGGGGATCGATGGCAGCTGGACGGCCAGCGGTATCTGGAGAGCATCTTGTGGCCAGAATTGTCGTCTGGACACTGAACTGGCGGCCTATAGCTCCTCTCCTCTTCGTCAGATCGAAAGACGTCAAGCAATCTCACGTCCAGATCCAGCTGGCCTCCCGGATGACGCAGCCCCCGACGTCAAGGTCCCCAATGTCGACAAGCCACCCGAATCACCCCTCCCTGGGTTCCTCTCGGTGGACACATCGCCGACGCCGACCGTCGTGCAAGGCCCCAGGGTTGACAGCGAGGTCCTAGTGGGCGGCAGCTACAATCCAGGCGCCGCGAGAAGCGTGGCGGGGTCCTGGACGATCGTGCAGTGGTAGAGGCCGGAGGCAACCCAAACGCCCAAGATGTTGGCGCCGGAGACAGCGAAGGAGTTGCAGATGTGCGGGAGCGGGCGTCGAGGCGCGAGAAGCAGTGCATCTCCAGTGGCAAAGAGGGAATGGGGGGGTCGTCAGAGTCATCAAAGATCCAAATTTGTAGCTACCACCTCCATCGGATGCAGCTCCGAAGAGGGGATGACGGGGTGTCCCAGGATCTGCCGGCCGGCATTGAAGAAAGGAGTCGTCTGGGTACGAGGGGCTCAGCTGCCCGATGCTTGTCCCAGCCGCCGCCGCCGATCAGAATCGAGAGGAACGCGCGGGGCTCCAGATTCACTGGGATCGATCCGTCAAGAAGAAGCTGCTGAGCGAAGAAGCACCTCCAAATCCAGTTGGCAAGGGGGTGCACAGGGGAGAGGAGACCGGAAAGGGGAAGCTGCAAGAAGAGAGAAGAGGAGGTCCCGCCGCTGCCGCCACATTGGAGAGGAGGCGATGGCGGCGGACGGGAGCTCTTGCGCGGTGGCTAGGGTGCGCACCCTGAGTTGCCTAAGAGCGACTCAGGTGACGAGATGTTGAAAACTAGATAGATTTAAGGTGTGTACTTGTAAAAGAGAAGGCTTCGGGTAATTAGCTGTTGTATATATCATACATGTTATAGCAAAGTAGCTCCGGTATTTGCAATTATGACAAAAGAGGAGCAAAGCACAAAAAAATGGATAAACTAGAGCGGTTGGCTGCAACAACGTACGTCGTGGATTAGGATGACCACAAGATCGTATACAAAATCATCTTTCACGAAAGATGCTATCCCCTTGAAGATGGCATGCGTTCAATTTAACAAACCCACCCACCAAATTATGATGGTACGGAGACTGGCTATCATTTGCTATACCATTGTGGCTGTGCATTTTGGAGAGAAAACGGCACAGAAAGCATCATAACGGGCAATTGTTTTTTCCGTATTAGCACATTTTGGCTTCTAGTTGGCGTTTGGCGGCATGGCCATCGTGCGGTAGCGCTCTACCGCCTGCCACGTGTCTCAAAAATTAGGGTTAGGTTTAATGGTTTCAGTCGTTTGTAGGAATTTTAAAATATAGTAAACGGGTTCAGAAAATTATAAAATTTTACGTAGAGCCTCCCGACACAGTGTATTTGCTTGTGTAAATTTATCATATTTTTTTTGTTCAGAATTTTTCTCGCAATTTCATAAATGTGTACAGTTTTGGCAAGAACAAAAAAATAACAGAAAATCATGTCATGTGTTGTGCAAACAAACATCTGAATGAGGCCCTCCCTCCATCTGCCTTTCTTTTCCGCCGAAAGCAAGCAATCTTATTTTCCTGTCACCTCCATCTATTCGTGATGTCTCCCGCATCTAATCCTTGTCTGCTGTATGTAAATTAAAATCGATCGCGTGCTAGGAATGATTCCCTCCCGGCTATAAATTAGCGAGCGAACGAGCGCGATTTCATCTCGCAGTCGATCGCTCACTTGCTCTTTCGCTCGCTCTCTTGCTTTGTCGATTATATTTTTTGGAACATTTCTGCGTTATTGACTGCCGTCATTCGCAGGTAATTCGTATCTCCGTCGTTTAATTCTTGAGGCCTCGTTAATTAGTTACGAAATAATTAGTCATAATTTTACGATAGATGCATACTTAAGTAGTTGTAATTTTACAGGCATTTACTTAGTTTAACGTTGTTAGTCCCATGTCTCTACCGATCGTTCGTAAATTATTTATTAACTGCGTAGCATTTTTTTTTGTTCATAAATTCTTCATTAGAAGACAATTTACCTAATGTTATGTAAATAATTAGTTATAAATCTGTAATTTGCAGTTAAGAAAATGTCATGTGATGCATGCACTGCTGGCGAGGTTAATTAGTTACCAAATAATTAGTATGTCTTAATTAGTTAGTTTTAAACAATTAGAAAATAGAAAGATAATGACAGCATGCACTGCTAGTTATTCATGCAACTAATTATTTCGTGCTAGTTCATAATGACATGCAAGTTATTCTAGTATGCATGCACATGCTGGCCAAAATAATGACAGCACGCACCGCTAGTTACCATACAAGCAATTAGTTGCTACATACTCAAGTATGCATGCACCATGCAATGAACACACACATATGCAATTAATTTTTTTTAAGCAAAAGGAAAGAACAGGGGTTAACGTGTGTAAATATTGAGGCAAGATTAATTAGTTACGACATAATTAATTTGTCTTAATTAATTAGTTTTAAACAATTAGAAAATAGAAAAAAATGCCAACATGCTCTGCTAGTTATTCATGCAACTAATTATTTTGTGCTAGTTATTTGATGATCATTATCAATCTTCTCACTAATATTCTGTCTATTTCATGTGTTGCGAGCCATGTCTCCACCGGAGCTTCTGGAATACTTCTACGATGGGGACCACCAGTGCAAGCTGTGGATCGCCGGTGACGTCGATGGCCCTTCGCCCATGCTGCTTCGAGCAAGGAGGGATTCCTGGGAGCTGGATGATCGCTACGTCCTGATCCTCTAGGACACTGGCTTGTTGCCCCTTGCGAGGCTGGTGTCCATCAGACGCCGGATCATCCTAGACGACAGCCTGCTGTCGGCACTTATCGATAGGTGGAGGCCCGAGACGCACACCTTCCACTTTCGGTGGGGTGAGATGATGGTCACCCTGCAGGACATCTAGCTCTTGACCGGTCTCCCGATCCGGGGTGAGCCACTTGTGTCGGACCCTCTGTCGGCGCATTGGAAGGCTATGCTGGAGCAGTGGTTCGGCCAACCTCTCCCGAAGGGTGCACGTGGCGTCCCCCGGACTTGGTTGAACCAGTTCAGTGATTGCCCGCAGGGTGCACCTAATGAGGTCGTTAGGATGCACCTCGTTGCTTACCTTCTTTAGCTCTTTGGTTGGGTCATGTTTCCAACCACACAGGGCGATTGGTGCTACCACAGTTACGTCCGCCTTGCCGAGTCGTTGGTTGGCGCGAAGGCTGGGCTGATGCCTCAGTATAGCTAGGGGTCAGCCGTCCTTTGCGCCACATACCGGGGATTGTGTGACGCTTCGCGGTGCAGCACTGGTGGTACCCCTGGCCTGGCCGTCTGCTACGTGCTCCTGCAGCAATGGAGTTGCGAGCACTTTCTGTGTGGATATCATGGGGATATGCTCACGATCTTAATGTGATGGTACAATTGGTAATAGCTCTTTGGGTTTGTCGAAACGATCGTTTTCGGTTTTGTTGAAATCTGTTTTCGCAAGTGTCGGGATAATCGGTAGTACCGGCGTGTGTCGCGGTACTACCGCTGATGCGGTAATACCGCTTGTGTTTGTGGTAGTACCGCTGGTCGGTATTACCGCAAGCAAAGCGGTATGGTTTTTCCAGAACGAGTGTAATTTGTGTTTTGGATTTCTCGAGGAGCGGTAGTACCGTGCTATGGTTGCCGGTAGTACCGCATGACGGAACGACCGCGTGTGAGCGGTATGGTTTTTCCAGAACAAGTGTTTTGGGAAGTTTTGGATTTCATTGAGGAGCGCGACGACTTGATTATGGAGTCTTGGTACTATCAAGATCTTGGTAGTACCGGCCATAACATGGCGGTAGTACCGATTTGGTTTCTGAGTTTCGTTTAACTTGGAGAATTGTTTTTGGGTTATGTCATTTCCATGTTTGTTAATGCATATATGTTGCATATTGCATGTTTTGAGCTAACGTGGGTCAAGTTGTGAAGAACTTGTTCGGAGGCGATTTCTTGGTCTATTGTTTGTGCGGTGGCTTCTGTGTCAATGACGGTCAACGGCGAGGAGGATCGGGACTAAGCTAGAGAGCCGAGGTCCGAAGCGATCATGGATGCGGGTGGTCGGTGACTCAAGCATGGCATGAGAATGGACGAGGTGGATCGAAGCTAGCGATTCGATGTGTTGGTTGGATCAGCGGCGCTGGGTCGGTGCAAGTGCCTTGGAGGTTTCGATGGGATTGGACGGAGAGACTTGCCGACATGATGAGAGCCGTTGATCAACCTACACGTATGGCGGAGCGGCGATTGCTTCGACGAGTTGGACTCGGTCCATGGAGAAGGATCGAGAAGGGTATTTTGGTAATTTCACCAAATACCACCTTGGTGACCTAATGCCAACCAGCGGCGCAAGGCGGTGCGTCAAGAAGTGGTTTAGGTCAAGAAAAGTGAAGACGGCGCTTTAAAATGCGTGCGTGTGTGTCCTGTTTGTTATTGGGCCTAACGGAGCCCATTAGGGTTAAGTCTTCTAGAAGCTCTAGGCCTCCATATAAATAGGGGTGGGCTGCTGTAACATAGCCCCCAAGCACTTCATTTGCAAACCCTAGTTTGGTTTTTAGGGTTTAGGGAAGAAAAAGAGGCATAGGCTCTAGAGATGGATTGATGTGTATGCTCTTGGATGGAGCTCTTGTCCTCCTTGAGGGAGTGGTCAGTAACAAGCAACATCATGAATCAATCTATGGATGTTCTTCCAAAGATGAGCTCCCCTCTTGTGTTCTTCCTTCTCTTTTGATGATTTTGGGTGCTTCCTTGATCCATTGGTTTTTGGTTGTTCTTGTGCTCTCTTACTCCTTGCTGTGACATGTGGGAACGTATCTAAGGTCACCTAGATCATCAATCTCCCACGAGCAAGAGTTGGATCAAGTTTTTCGTTTTGCTCGGTTCTTTGCCCTTCTTAGGTAAAACTGAAAAAGATCGAAACTTTGACGTAGATCTGGACGATCGTCACTTGGAATAGGTTCCTAATACCCATAGGAAGGTGTGTTCCAAATTTGGTGGAGTTTGGCCTTACGGTTTAAAAGTTACGTCGATTTTCGATTTTGTTTTCAGTCAGTTGTTTCGTTCATCGTCGGGACAATCGGTAGTACCGCACTTTTGCTCGAGTAGTACTGCGATCTTGTAGTACCGCACATTTACTTTGATGTAGTACCATGATGCGGTAGTACCGCAATTACAACAAATGTAGTACTGTGTCCACGATTTTTCAGGATTTCTTGAGGAGTTCTTTGCTATGCTTTGAGGGTTTAGGAGTGGATTCATTCAAGTCTTCCTTTGTGATTAAGCATTCATCTTCATAGCTCTCATAGCTATTGGAGTGATTTGCGATTTTGAGTTGAATCCATTATCTTTGCAAAAGATTTGGTGCTCCTATTCACCCCCCTCTAGTCGCCTATTAGGTCCTACAATTGGTATCGAGCGGTTAGCTCTTCTAATAGATCTTAACCGTTCTGAGGAGCCATGGCGACTGACAAGTATTCACTCAAACCTCATATTTTCGATGGAGTTGATTTTGCTTACTGGAAGGCTCGCATGCAAGCCTACATCAAGGCTCAAGGCGCGCTATTTGGCTTAAGGTCAAAAATCCATATGTCGTCTTACCGATGACGATGTGATCACTCCGGACATTGAGGCTAACAAAGAAAGCTCGCAATTTCTTGATCCAAGGTCTTAGTCGATCTGAGTTTGAGTGTGTGGCTCATTTGAGGTCTGCTCACGAGATATGGAGAACCCTCTGTGACTATCACGAGGGCTCGACTGCGATCAAGGAAGTGAGACAGAACCACTCAAGAAAGAATACTCGAAGATCGAGCAAAGACACAGTGAGTCTTTAGATGAGCTGTGGGGAGGTTCTCCAAGATTCTTCATGACCTTCGTCTTTGTTGATCTTGTTTTCACCGAGTCCGAGAATGCCGCCCGACTTTTAGGCGCTCTTGATGTGAAGGTCAGGGGATGAAGATCACATCCATCAATGACAACAATTGTCATGAGTGAGCTTACCATGGATAAGCTCTACTCAAGGTTGAAGACGCATGAGATTGACTTTATCTCGCGTCTCCCCAAGACAGAGTCGATGGCTTTGGTGGTCGACCCATCGAGGGCGACTCGGTGATTCCCTTGATTTTGGCACATCTGGTTTTTCTTTGTCGACTTTACATTCTTTGAGCGATGAGCGCTAGAGAAGCTACACGAAGATGATTTAGCCCTCCTATCCACCAAATTATCGAGAGTTTACAACAAAGTGAGGAACAGGAGGAGAGGTGGCCTGTCACTTGTTTTGAGTGTGGTGAGCCTAACCACATTCGCTCCAAGTGCCCCAAGTGAAGGGCAAGGAGGAGAAGGACTCTCGAGGCGTCATCAAGCCAAAGACAAGAAAGGCAAGAAGCCAAACTATCGCAAGTTAAATCGGCCAAGTCCTTGCCGCTCTTGAGAGTGTTAACATGAGCGATGTGGACTCGGAGGCGGAGGGCGGCGATGATGACTCTCATGGCAAGAAGAAGGCCCAGACTTCACCGGCATGTGCTTCATGGCCAAGGACACCACGACGTCGACTCCTCCAAGCGGCAGCGACCTTTTCGATGATCCCGATGAGGTTGGCGTGCGAGGAAGGAGGACATATGGATTGTTGACTCGGATGTTCTCGACATATGGTGAGGATTCTAGATGGTTCTCCTCCTCACACGTGCATCCGGCAATGAATTGATCACATTTGGGGATGCTTCTCTGGGGACCGTGATGACAAAGGGCACAGTCTTGGCGTCAACAACAAATTCATGCTCAAGGGCGTCGCTTTGGTAAGTAAGTGAAATATAATCGCTTCGTTTCTCCGCTTGATGAGGGTCTAGAGGTGAGATTTAAGAGTGGTGAGTCAGGTTTTAGATTCCTCTGGTGAGCTTGTCTTTAAGATTTCGAGGTTTGAGAGGATCTTTTGTGCTTGATTTACGTATCTCTTACGCTTCTAGCCCTAGGTGTCTTGTTGCTTCGATTCCCATGATCTAGTTTTGTGGCATCGTAGGCTTGGTCACATAGGCCCGACCACTTGACTAGAGTCGATGTAAGGACTTGATTAGAGGTTTGCCTAGGTGAAGGTCATTAGAGACCTTGTGTGCACACCCTGTAGACATGGTAAGATGGTTTCTGCTTCTCATCCACCTCTTACTTTAGTGATGACCGATGGACCAGGTCAGCTCTTGCACTTAGACACTGTTGGTCCTTCTAGAGTCCAGTCTGCCGGTGGTAAGTGGTATGTGCTTGTGATTGTAGATGATTACTCCAGGTATTCATGGGTTTATTTTCTGGTTTCTAAGGACGAGGCATTTGGTTTCTTTAGAGATTTGGTCCTTAGACTTGCTGTTGATCTTCCTGGAGCCTTGAGAGCCATTAGGAGAGACAATGGGACAGAATTCAAGAATTCTTCCTTTGCCATATTCTGTTCTGATAGGGGGCTAGAGCACCAATTTGCTTCACCTAGAGTTCCCCAGCAGAATGGTGTTGTAGAGAGGAAGAATAGGACCCTTGTAGAGATGGCCAGGACCATGCTAGATGAGCATTCCACACCTAGGAGGTTTTAATGAGGCTATCTTTCTTGCTTGTTATATTTCTAATAGGGTGTTCTTGAGATCTGTTATTGGTAAGACTTCCTATGAGCTCAGATTTGGTCATAAGCCCAAAGTTTCTCATTTCAAGATTTTTGGTTGTAAGTGCTTCATTCTTAAACATGGCAACCTTGATAAATTTGAATCTAGATGTTCTGATGGCATATTTCTTGGATATCCTGCTCATTCTCGTGGCTATCGTGTATTTAATTTTGACACTAACAAAATTGTTGAGACTTGCGAAGTCACTTTTGATGAGGCTAGTCCTGGTACTAGACCCGATGCTACAGGTACACAGGTTCCTGATATTCGAGAAAGCATCTTCGTCGACGATGACTCTGAGGATGAGGACCCAATCCATCCTCCAGTCATTTCTGAGAGGGTTGGGGAGCCTGCTTCTACTACACCGACCGGATGAGCGCCTCTTCCTACCTTCACCGACGATCAGAGTGGCTCTGTGCCTACCTCCACAGCCGATGAGGTAGAGGCCACTTCTGCTCCAGGAGCTCCTCTTCATATTCAGCGACAGCATCCACCTGAGCAGATTATTGGGGATATTCATGAGCGAGTCACTCGCTCGGAGTTCATTTTTTTCGATTCTCATGCACATTACGCTTTTGTCGCTTCTTTTGAACCCCGAGATATCACCCATGCTCTTTCTGATGCCTCTTGGGTCAATGCCATGCATGAAGAACTTGAAAACTTTGTAAGAAACCAAGTCTGGACCTTAGTTGAACCTCCACCTAATCAACATGTAATTGGAACAAAATGGATTTTCAAAAATAAGCAAAGTGAGGATGGGTTGGTAGTTCGCAACAAGGCTAGGCTTGTAGCTCAAGGTTATTCCCAGGTAGAGGGCTTAGACTTTGAAGAGACTTTTGCTCCTGTAGCTAGATTGGAAGCCATTCGCATTTTGCTAGCATTTGCATCATCTAAGGGTTTCAAGCTTTTTCAAATGGATGTCAAAAGTGCTTTCCTGAATGGTTTCATAGAAGAAGAGGTCTTTGTCAAGCAACCACCTGGTTTCGAAAATCCCAAATTCCCAAACCGTGTTTTTAAACTCTCCAAAGTCTTGTATGGTCTGAAGCAAGCCCCTAGAGCTTGGTATGATAGGCTTAAGAGTTTTCGCTTAATAATGATTTCAAAATGGGAATGGTTGATAAAACCTTGTTCACTCTTAAGCATGGCGTTGACTTCTTATTGGTTGATTTATGTGGATGATATCATATTCGGTGGTTCCTCTCATGCTTTGGTGTCTAGATTTTCAGATTCTATGAGCGGGAATTTGAGATGAGCATGATGGGCTAATTGACCTTCTTCCTTGGTCTTCAAGTCAAGCAAGCTGAAAGAAGGCACCTTCATTCATCAAAGTAAGTATACAAAGGACCTTCTTCGTAAACGCCGACATGGGAAGCGATAGACCAATGTCTACTCTCATTGCCACGACCACCGTCTTTGGACCCAGATGAGGATGGAGAGCCCGTGGACCGGAAGAATACCGTAGCATGATTGGCTCTCTCCTCTACCTCACGGCGTCGAGGTAGGACATACAATTCATTTGTGTGTGCATGCGCTCGATTCGAGCTTCCTTGAGCTTCTCATCGTCAAGCGGTCGTCGCATATTCAGTACCTCCGGGACACTCTTGACTTTGGACTTTGGTATTCTTCTTCTTCGCTCTCTCTATTCGGGCCTTTTCGATCTGATTTTGCGGGTGTAGAGTAGATAGGAAGAGTACTTTGGCACTTGTCATTTCTTAGGCACATCTCTCATCTCGTGGTCATCTAGGAAGCAGTCCTCTGTTGCCGATCCTTCCGAGGCCGAGTATGTAGCTATGACCGATGAGTTGCTCTCGGGTTCTTTGGATCTTATCTACTCTTGGGACTATGGTTTGTTTTTGGGTAGTGTTCCTCTTTTACGTGACAACACTAGCGCCATTAATATTGCAAAAACCCGATTGCAACATTCTAGGACTAAGCATATTGACATTAGTTACCATTTTCTTAGAGACCATGTTGAGAAGGGTGATGTTGTGCTTCATTTTGTTGAGTCTCGAGCAACGAGTTCTTGACATTTTCACTAAAGCTCTTGATTCTTCTCGTTTTGCTTTTCTGGGGAGAATTGGGGTTGTTAGTCCTCTTGGCCTGTTTTGAGGGGAGTTTGCTCTTTTGCATTCATTGTACCATAATGCATTTTAAACTTCAAACAACTTGCATTGTAATATAACCTTTTGGAGCTTTGATTATTGTCCTTGTGTGACATGCTTTCATACTTTATACCTGCCATGTCTTGTGCTAGCTTGCTAGATGTCTTTTATGGCTTTTTATGTATAGCTTAGCTTTTGTCATGCTAGCTCTATTATCGTGTGCAAAGCTGAATTATAATATGACTTGTTGGATCTTGTGACTAGTTTTGCTTTAGTGATTCTCTCATGATTCATGCCATGTCATATAGGCTTAATTGAGTCTGAACTTTTTACGAGTAGTAAATTGAGCTATGCTAATTCTCAAGTCAAGCAAATGAAAAATGAGCTTTTTGTGAAAAAACCGATCTCACCAATTCTTTCTTATGAGGCGCTTGCCATTGCACTAGGCATGAACTCGGGGAGTTTTGGATGACCGGACTATTCTCTTAAGCTTGTGTTGCTTGGGATGGTCGTAGTGAGGCTTGAGATCTAGCACAATGATAAGAAAATAAATTGGCAATTGGTTGAAACTTAGAAGGCGTTGTGGATGGCTCCTAGTCCGGGACTTGCTTTACTAAGATAAAATCAATCATTTTCAAAGAAAGTACTCAATGTGCTAAATTCTAAATGCTTGAACAAATTGATTCAAAATTGATCTCAACGTGCTCAAAACTGACTCATTTTCTAGCTTCTGGCTCCGTTTTGCTTGGTGTAATACTTGTACAGTCTTCATGGATAATCTTCATGGCTCCTTTTGCTTAAATTACAAACAAACAAACAAAAAAATTGAAAAAATGAAAAATTACAAAAATTACAGCCATTCCATTACTTTCATGCTCTATCTTCTTCCATGCACCTTGATGAATTCATTGTCAAAGGGGGAGAAAGATTGGTAAAAATGTTGTTTTAGAGCTTTTTGGAGTTATAGGGTTTTTATTGATCATAGTGAGTGGGATCATCTCTATTGCATTCTTTTGGTCTTATTTGCCTTTTCTGAAGTTGATTTGCAATTCTTGAAGACTCACAATGATCAAAGGTCATTTCGAACAATTGTTCTTTCATATGGACCTTAAGTGAGATTTTGACCCGTTTCTGGAAAATGAAGCTTTCTTGCCTTCTTTTGCCGTATCTCACTTGCTGATACTATTCTGGAGCTAGCTTGGTCATTTCCTTTGCTTTTTCTTGCATTTGGACCAAGTTGTGCCTTTGATCGAAAACGTCGAGTTCTTACTCTTTCAAATCTCAAAACATGCATTTGTGGGAATTTGCCAATGTGTTCATCAAGGGGGAGATTGTGGATATCATGGGGATATGCTCACGATCTTAATGTGATGGTACAATTGGCAATAGCTCTTTGGGTTTGTCGAAACGATCGTTTTCGGTTTTGTTGAAATCCTGTTTTCAGCAAGTGTCAGGATAATCGGTAGTACCGGCGTGTAATGCGCGGTACTACCGCGATGCGGTAGTACCGGCTTGTGTTTGACGGTAGTACCGCTGGTCGGTATTACCGCAAGCAAAGCGGTATGGTTTTCGTAAGCAGTGTAATTTGTGTTTTGATTTCTCGAGAGCGGTAGTACCGTGCTTTGGTTGCAGTAGTACCGCGATGATGAAACGACCGCGTGTGGCGGTATGGTTTTTCCGAACAAGTGTTTTTGGAAGTTTTGGATTTCATTGAGGGCGATGCGACCGCGATTAGTTATGGGTCTTGATACTACCGCTGATCAAGAGTATCCGCCATAACATGGCGGTAGTACCGATTTGGTTTCGAGTTTCGTTTAACTTGGAGAATTATTTTTGGGTTATGTCATTTCCATGTTTGTTAATGCATATATGTTGCATATTGCATGTTTTGAGCTAACGTGGGTCAAGTTGTGAAGAACTTGTTCCGGAGCGATTTCTTGGTCTATTCTTGTGTAGGTGGCTTGCGGTCAATGACGGTCAGCGGCGAGGAGGATCGGGACTAAGCTAGGAGAGTGAGGTCCGAAGCGATCATGGATGCCGGGAGGTCGGTGACTCAAGCATGGCACAAATGGACGAGGTGGATCGAGCCGCGATTCGATCTGTTGGTTGGATCAAGCGGCGGGGTCGGTGCAAGTGCCTTGGAGGTTAGATGGGATTCAGACGGAGAGACTTGCCGACATGATGAGAGCCGTTGATCAACCTACACGTGGCGAAGCAGGCGATTGCTTCGACAGGATTGGACTCGGTCCATGGAGAAGGATCGAGAAGGGGTATTTTGGTAATTTCACCAAATACCACCTTGGTGACCTAATGCCAACCCGCGGCGCAAGACGGTGCGTCAAGAAGTGGTTTAGGTCAAGAAAAGTGAAGACGGCGCTTTAAAATGCGTGCGTGTGTGTCCCGTTTGTTATTGGGCCTAACGGGAGCCCATTAGGGTTAAGTCTTCTAGAAGCTCTAGGCCTCCATATAAATAGGGGTGGCTGCTGTAACATAGCCCCCAAGCACTTCATTTGCAAACCCTAGTTTGGTTTTTAGGGTTTAGGGAAGAAAAGAGAGGCATAGGCTCTAGAGAGATGGATTGATGTGTATGCTCTTGGATGGAGCTCTTGTCCTCCTTGAGGGAGTGGCTGTAACCAGCAACATCATGAATCAATCTATGGATGTTCTTCCAAAGATGAGCTCCCCTCTTGTGTTCTTCCTTCTCTTTTGATGATTTTGGGTGCTTCCTTGATCCATTAGTTTTTGGTTGTTCTTGTGCTCTCTTACTCCTTGCTGTGACATGTGGGAACGTATCTAAGGTCACCTAGATCATCAATCTCTCACGAGCAAGAGTTGGATCAAGTTTTTCGTTTTGCTCGGTTCTTTGCCCTTCTTAGGTAAAACTGAAAAAGATCGAAACTTTGACGTAGATCTGGACGATCGCCACTTGGAATAGGTTCCTAATACCCATAGGAAGGTGTGTTCCAAATTTGGTGGAGTTTGGCCTTACGGTTTAAAAGTTACGTCGATTTTCGATTTTGTTTTCAGTCAAGTTTGTTCATCGTCGGGACAATCGGTAGTCTTGCACTTTTGCTCGAGGTAGTACTGATGATCTTGGTAGTACAAGACATTTACTCATGATAGTACTGCGATGCTTGTAGTACCATAATTACAACAATGTAGTACCTTTGTCCCTGATTTTTCGAGATTTCTTTAGGAGTTCTTCGCTATGCTTTGAGGGTTTAGGAGTGGATTCATTCAAGTCTTCCTTTGTGCTTAGGATTCATCTTCATAGCTCTCATAGCTATTGGAGTGATTTGCGCATTCTTGAGTTGAATCCATTATCTTTGCAAAAAGATTTGGTGCTCCTATTCACCTCCCCCCTCTAGTCGCCTATTCCGGTCCTACATTCTGGTTGGGCAGCCGTCCATAGAGGGAGTGGTGCACCCGTACGCCTCCCCTCCCCCCCCCCAATCGACGCAATAGACAGGCTCACCATGGGCTTTCGGTGGACTGCTGGCCATCTGCGCTGGGCCAAGGACAGGTCAGTGAGGTGCTACTCGTTGTACCACAACAAGTTCAAGTCGTTGCACGAGAGCGACATCATCTCGTGTCCATGTTATCTAGATTTCATGCACACAGTAGCGCCATACGGGTTGTCTGTGCAATGCACCCAGGACATCGGGTTGTGGATGACAGACTGGCACCTGGTGTTTGCACATATGGTGGAGCCTTACGCGTCGCAGCACGTAATGCGACAATTTGGTGCGTACCGTGTCGTGCCTCATGCAGACGACAGAAGCTCGCAATGAGTCGATACGCTGTGAGTCAAACTTTATTTGAGTAATGTTTACAATTTTTACATCTTCTTTTCTAACATCAATCCTTCCGGAAATGCAGGAAAATGAGGGCGGATGTGTAACGCCCCAAATTTTCAATTTTGGATTAAAAATAAATTTTAATTATTTTCCTTGAGTTCTCTGAATTTTCTGGAATTTTAAAAGCTTTTTCCTATTTATTTTAAAGCCAAAATAATTTATTTGTAAAAATTAAATACCAATGTTAAGTTGGAATTATTTTATCAAAACCCAAAATACATCAACCCTAATTTACTAAAACTCTAATTATAGAAACCCTAAATTCAGGAACCCTAGAAACATAAAATAAATTTAAGATGTTGCCCTTTTCTAATATCACATGTAAACCCTAAAACCAAAATCATAATTAAAAAGTCCAAATTAGGTATAATCATATAGCTAATAAAAATGGGGATATATTATCAAATACACTTTCCCCTAATCACATAATAAAGTGCAAGCAAACATAGCTTGAAAGACTTTTGGAGAAAAATATATTACAAGAAAAACCCTAAAGACAATTACACAAAATTCTACACTATGACCTAAGCCTCCCCAAAAAAAATAGAATTTTTGAAGTTGTTTTGCTATGTCAAATAAATCCTAGAAAATAAAAACTCAGAAAATCCTGAACCCTAGCTTATCTCCCACTAACGGTTGGACCCCACCGTCAGGCTACTATTCCTTCAGCCGCACCACGTTGCAACCCGACCATTTCGGCGCAGCACCCTCTCCCTCTTTCACTGGCAAGCGGGCCCGCTTGCCAGGCTTCTTCTCCCACGCAACGAGTGCACTGCGCCAACTCGCCCGTGCCGCGCATGGACACGCCGCCATGGCTCACCGTTGGTTTTGCCGCGCCCTCGGTTTCCTTCGTCCTCACGCGCATCACCTGTTGATGGCCATACCTTGTGCCCTCTACCTGCCCGGCCATGCCCATACTTGCTCACCATCTGCCCTAGACGCCCGATCGCCACGCCCATCCCCCGGTGTCTTCCTCCCTCGGCAGCTCCGAAGCAAATGCCACCACTCTTCTCGGATTGCTCCGCCCCTTGCCTATATATGGTGAGCACTGAATGCATCTAACTTTCTTCTTCACTTCTCCACTTATCCCTCTCCTTTTCCCTTTCTCCCCGAGATCCAATTGAGCAAGGCCCCGAATGCCATATTCGGCCTGGCCAAGCCGCCTCCACGCTCACTGGCCATTCCGGCGATCTCCGGCCACCGCCGACCATGTCACGGCATGCCCTCCACCACGAGGAGCAAAACCCCTCGGCCAATTTGGGGATTAACCCCACCGGAGCCTCGCGCATCATCCTCTTCTTCAACTCCGGCTATCACCGCCAATTTCGCCACCGCGCCTCCTCCAGTGATCCTCCGGCCAATTCCTTTCCCCAAGAGCATCACAAGACATCCCCCTACCCTACCCCATCACTCACCTGCTCTCTCTTCCTCTCCAAGTCGCCGGCACCATTGGAGCACCCGTGCCGCCATCGGTCCACGCCTTCAGCCACCTCGGTTCCCTACGACTACACCAGTACGCTCCCCTCAGCTCCCTAGTGCTCATGCTTCCACTAGTTCACCCCCTATCTCCTCCGAGCACCGTCGCACCGTTTTGCACCTCCAGCCGGCCGCCGCTCGCACCCTTCTGATCGCCACCATCCACCACTGGTCGCGCCTCCACCACCACTTGGACCACCTATCCACTCTGGTCCCATTTTTGCCATCCACGGCCCCTCGCCGCCATCCAACTGCCAGCGATGACTGCCGCTCCAAAATCACCCGAGCTTTCCCCTATAGCGGCCCTTCCTTTTTAACTGCGAAATTCCTTTCTCTATGTGTATGACAGTGGGCCAATCCATTAGGTGCTTAGTCTAAAGATTAGTAACTAGGATTAACAACTAATGAAGGATCCAAAGTTTCAAACCTCATGATGTTAGCTAAGTTCAAAAGTTGCAGGTATTTTGTCAGTACTTGGTAACCTTGATAGCCAAATGAACAGAGTAATGTGATAGATGAAAATTTGACTTGTTAGGAGCATCCACTTGTAAGGCAAACTACTCACTGCTAACCAATATTGTGAATGTTATTTGGACCACTCAAATGTATTAGCAAAATTGAAATCTTATTTAGCAAGAAGGTTTAGATTACCACACTTCAAGTCTGAAGATTTTTGTGTTGTCAGTTGACTAAATAGAGAAGGAATTATGAGAATAATAAGGATTGACAATAGACTAATAACTTGTCTAAAACAAGTAGTTAGAAAATTTACTGATTCTATTAGCTAGTTTGAAAGAAATTCAATTAGTTAGAAGTTTAGTTGAACAATACTTCAATTAAGCAAATCTTATTCCAAAAGTTCTGAAAACTACAAATAACAAGAATGTCAATAGCAAGCTTCTTGAATTACTGTCGAAACACTCGGATTTTTTTTTTGACAAATGGAAAATGGAAGTAGTATGAAGTTCAATTGGCAAACACTCCAAATTAGAAAAATTTCCTCTAGTTGAATACATGAACAGAAGAGTGGTCTAATGAAAATTTGAAGTTGTAGTAGTCTGATAACAGTACTAAGTTAGAGGTTGATATCTTGGTTAGCTTTTAAAGTTTAATTAAACAGAAGTAAACCAAACTGAAGATAATCTAAATTGTCAATAGGCTAATAACATTCTAATACAAGTAACCTACTAATGGAAGATTCAATTTGTAAACCACATGATGTTAGCTAGAGCCCAATAGTTAATAGGTTTGACAAGTGCTTAATATCCAGTTAACAACCAAATGAACAGTATGAAGAACTTAATTAGGTCAGTGAGATATTGTCATGGCTGGTACCAAAATAATTGTTTATAAGATATAAAGAGGACAATTAACTTAAATGAGTAAAGCTAATTGAGTCTTGGCATGTGGTTAGCTAAACAATAGTAGGCCTTATGCCATGGATATAATAACAGCAATATTAGCACTAAGTCAATGAGATGGCTAATAAAAATTAGTAAAGCGATTAAAGATTAACAATCATTTATATGTATTTTTTTTAAGTTGGGAGTTAACCTAATATACTAGTTGTACCTCAGTATAAGCATAATCATGATAATGACCATGAAAAGGACACACTTAAAACATGGAACTTCCTCGGTAAATAGGAAATAACAACTTCCTTTGATTATACTTGTGTCTGTAGTATTTCCTTCATCAACTCCTTGGATAGACTTCGTCTGAAGTATTTCCTTCATCAACTTCTTTTGATTATACTTTCGTCTGCAGTATTTCTTTCATCAACTCCCTTGGAGATATTTCGTCTGAAGAATTCCCTCCATCAACTCCACTAGGTACGATTAGTTTCATCTGGAATACTTCCGTCCTTCAAGATGTTGTTAGATATGTTTACCTTCATCCGAAGTGTTTCTTTTTATTTGAATATATTTGAATTTGGTTTGTTTTCGCATATAGATTTCGACGACTCCGAGGAAACTGAATTATTTGAAGAATCAGATTCCGACGTCGTTTAAGAACAACAACTAAACAAGCAAGACAAGTTACATCCTTTGATCATGTTTGAATCCCGGTATTTTTTATTATTTAAATTATGTTTTAAATTATTATTGCATGTGTATTTATATTCAATGTAATTTAAATACATATTTTCAAATTATAGTTATGCATAAATCCTTTGTACTGCTAATCTAGATATTGAAATAAACCTACCTTGATACCTTAGTGAAAATCTAGTTGATAAATAGTATGAGCTAAAACATGTTGAAAAACCTTATGCTTAGACATGTTTAGACCAAAAATATTGAATTTGGGGAATCTTAGCCAAATGTTCAAATATGATTTAATTGAGCCTATGGTATTGGTTTACCATAGGACCTTTGCAAATGATTTTTGAAAAGCAAAACAAAATAAAAATTGGTTTGGACTTAGGCGAAATGGATAGTTGGTGGGTGCAGGTTTATGCACGGGATCGATTCATTTTTATGATCGAGGCCCATGGGTTTTGTTGGAAAGTCGCCTAAGTCAATTAAGTATCGGTCTTCAAGCCGCATCTTACCAAGCCTTACCGTACAACCACATGTCCAGAGTGGGGAGGACTTGGCTAACTAATTTGTAACATTTCACCGTGGTTGTGTCATCTGGTTACGTGGTTGTCTTTTATGACCTACTTTTATATATTCCCACATGGCTCAAGAGGGGGATTATCCAACGGATGGTTCAATCCAAAGGAAGCGAAACCTTAGTGAGACGAGACTATGGTGGGATGGTGCATTGTAAAGGCCTTGTCACGTGCTCTAGACTGCTTATCTAAGATAGTGAGCGGTGGTATCGACGGATGCCAAACAAACTAGAGAAGTCATGTCATGTGGGTAAAGTTGTACAACCTCTGCAGAGTGTAAAACTATTCGAATAGCCGTGTCCACGGTCATGGATATGCTAAAGCAAAGCTAATGCAAAGTTAGATTTTGGTTTTGATTTTAAAAGAATTTATCAAATGATTATGGATTTCTTATCCAATCGGGAAATTTGGACGGGTAGCCATGTGATAGGAGGGTATCCTTCACCACTCTTGTGTGAATGTTATCTAACTATAAAACCTGAGATTTAGAAAACGAATTTTATTTATAGAATAAACTGCTTTGGAAATTAGTACCAATATTGAAAAACAAAAACCTTGTTTTACACAAAATCAACCCTATAAGCCATCATTTGTTATACGTACCCTCATGCATTATAATCTATTATTGGGTGTAACTTGCGGAGTACATTCATTTGTACTCACCTTGCTTAATAAAATGTTGACCAGAGGAAAAAAGGACTTCGCAGCTACTGAAGATCTCGATGACTAGGCCGCTACCCCAGTTGATTGCATGTGGCAGATTAGCTAGGCTCTACTACTTTTTCTTCGTCTTCCGCTGTGTTCATCATTGTTGGCTCATAAGCCTTTCTGGTAATAAAACTCTGATTATTATTCAATAAATATGTGATATGGATTGTTATCATTTTGTTTAACTGTGTACACTAACTACTGATCATGGGACTAGTGTGGAATACACAGAGGATTTGGGAGTGATAATCTCGGGTCCTTACAGGATGGGCACATTTAGGACTGGCGCTCGGTCCCGCAGGAGTGGACTACGGCATGGATGGACAGGGCGCACTTGGATGTCTAGCGTGAGCAGCGTCCGTACGACCTTGAGACGTACAGTGCGTACTTGGAGTGGTACGTGCCACAAACGCACACAAGACTCACCATTCCTCCACCGGAGCGCCCAGAGCGGGTGACATCAGAGACACACCAGGAGAGCCTCCGCTGTGCGTACGATCGTCACAGCGTTTTGTGGCGTGACGACATCGTAAGACACTTACAACCTCTGGTCGTTTCATTGACGACATGCGTACTCTTCATTAATGAACTTATTATGTATGTCACTACAGTTGGAGCAGGCACAGCGTGTCCATAGCGCATTGGAGGCTGCCATCCGCAGCCTAGATAGAACACCGGCTGGATATAAAAAAAATTTGAAGCACATCTCGACGGAGATAAAGAAGATATTAAAGAACTTGAGCTACGGTCATTCGACGGATGACGTCCTGCGCATCAGGCACCAAGTGGGGGGGCATGCTCACCCGCTAGGTCACCACGACCTAGCGAGTCCGGCCGGTGCCGTAGCGTTCCCCGTGGGTCATCCGCGACCCAGAGCGGCGGAGAGGTAAGTTATGTATAAATCTATGTTCTATTTTTCGGTTATGACTAACGTTCCGCTAACATCATGTCTGATGCGCCCAATAAACCTTAATTCATATTGCGCATGGGAAGATGACTAGCGGCATGGAGAAGGCTATGTGTGCGGGTACTAAAGCTGTCCATAAAGTGCATGTGTGCGTCCCGAGTCGCACGGGCTGTCGTATGCGTGTGAGGAACCAAGTAGCGTGCAACGTGTGGAGTCCTTGACGCATGAGTTTGCTTGTTTGCATCATGTACGTGGGCAAGATAAGAACCATGATGGGTGCAAGCTAGGAAGGGAACGGCGCATGCATGTTGTTGATGACAATATTTGGCATCTATGATGGTCATTGCAATGCTGATTGGTTCAATGGTAAGAATTTAAAACTACCGCTGGTTCACCTAACATTTTGTTTTGAATCGGAAGGCAGAATGTCTTCAAAGGCCTCCTGGGAGATCCTAGAGGACGTCCTGAGCATTTCTGGAAAATATCCACAAAGACCTCCTAAGAAAACCTGGAGGGTGGTCTTTGCAAAATGACCAAAAGGGTGATCTTCGCAAAACAAGGGGTCTTGGCTCAAAAGGGTGACCCTTGCAAAACGTCCAAAAGGTGGTCTTTACGAAACAACAAGCGATGAAAACAAGGGAGCTCACGTGGCTTCATCAAAACCGCCCAAGATCTCCCTAGGAGCACCCGCGCGCCTTCATCAGAGCCGCCTAGGACCTCCTCAAAGGCGCTCACGTGGCTTCATCAGGGCCACACAAGACTTCTCCAGGAGGACTCGTGCGCCTTTGTCAGAGCCGCCCAGGACCTCCTCAAGGGCGCTCACGTGGCTTCATTAGGGCCGCACAAGACGTCTCCAGGAGAACTCGCGCGCCTTCATCAGAGCCACCCAGGACCTCCTCAAGGGTGCTCACGTGGCTTCATCAGGACCGCTCAATACCTCCTTAGGAGCGTTACGCGGCTTCATCACGGTCGTCCAAGACCTCCTCAGGAGCACTTACGCGCCTCCATCAGGACCGCCCAGGACCTCCTCAGGAGCGTTCACGCGCCTTCATCAGGGCCATCCAAGACCTCCTCAGGAGCGCTACGTGGCTTCATTACGATCGTTCAGAACTTCCTCAGGAACACTTGCGCGCCTCCATCAGGACCGCTCAGGACCTCCTTGGGAGTGCTACGCGGCTTCATCAGGACCGTCCAGGACCTCTTCAGGAGCACTTGCGCGCCTTCATCTGGGTCATTCAAGACCTCCTCAGGAGCGCTACGCGGCTTCATCACGGCCGTTCAAGACCTCCTTAGGAGCACTTGCGCGCCTCCATCGGGACCACTCAGGACCTCTCGGGAGTGCTACACGGCTTCATCAGGGCCGTCCAGGACCTCTTCAGGAGCGCTTGCGCGCCTTCATCAGGGCCACTCACGACCTCCTCAGGAGGGCTACGCGGCTTCATCACAGCCGTTCAAGACCTCCTTAGGAGCACTTCCGCGCCTCCATCAAGACCGCTCAGGACCTCCTCGGGAGTGCTACGCGGCTTCATCAGGGCCGTCCAAGACCTCTTCAAGAGCGCTTGCGCCTTCATCAGGGCCGCTCAAGACCTCCTGGGAAGCGCTACGCGGCTTCATCATGGCTGTTCAAGACCCCCTCAGGAGCACTTGTGCGCCTTCATCAGGACCACCCAAGACATCCTCAGGAGCGCTACGTGGCTTTATCAAGGCTGTCTAAGATCTCCTCAGGAGCGCTATGCGGCTTTATCAGGGATGTTCAGGATCTCCTCAGGAGCATTACGAGGTTTCATCAGGACCGTTCAGGACCTCTTCCGGAGATCCCGCGCGTTTTCATCAAGACTTTCCGTGAAGGCCTCAGGACTTTCCACGAAGACTTCCTCAAAGGAAACTTACGTGATTGAATAGGAAAGATTTATCAGTTATAGAAAGTCTAGAAATCAAATGGTATAAGCCAATCATATCTATAAATCTTGTTTGGTTTAGGAGTCCTTTCTTACGGCTAAGACCTGTCGCCATTTAAATAGAAGAGGGTCATGGCCGATTAAAATCATCATCAATTGATCAATACAATTTGCATCTACTTTTTACTCTAGCTTCCCTGTAGTCCCGTCCTTTTTTCCAATCCTTTTTGCTTCCCTGGCCAGGTTCAAGGACCTTGTCAGGACATCGCCGCCGTCTCAGCACCACGACTAGCTCCGCCTAGGTGTTGTGCATTGTGGTTTTCGACGAAGTTGAATCCTAACGTCGCCTGGGTTCAATTTTGCCGGTATTTATCAAATCGTGTGTGTTGGTGCTTCTTTGTGTCATATTTTTGTGTCAACACAAATTGGCGATTCCGCTGGGGAAGCGATCTATTCCCTAGCCATGACGAACGGATCTGAGGTTGATCCCAACAACGTCATTGCGCCCGCTATTGAGGAGCTAGATGAGGAAGCGCAACGAGAGTACGAAAAGCACAAGATGGAGTTCGACAGGGCGTTTGCTTCACGTTACCAGAAGACAAGACAGGGCGTCATCCGGAAAGGAGGAGAGTTCACGCCGGTCTACACCAAGCCCTAGGTGACTCCCATTGTGAGTAACGCATCTCTTACTGAGGAGCAAGTCGCTTTAATGATTGATCAACAACTAGGTGCTTCCGTATGTAATACCATGGATAGGTTGCTATCTAATCATCTTAAGGCCATGGGTCTTGAAATGCAAAGTGAAAAAGATCTGAAACAACCCATTTTGCCTCATACTAATGCTTACAATATTAGCAATGGTAGCAACATTCAGCATGTCTCCTTGCTTATTAACACATCGGCAGCAGGTATACCCTCTCAGATTATACCACATAGTGTGCCGATACAACATATACATAGCCGGACTAACGTGTTAAGTTCGGTTGGTCATAGCGCATCATCGCATATTATTCCAAATATTGCTATATCTGAATCTGCAGCCCCTATGCCTTCATCAATTACAAATGCTAATATGGCCAATTCGGGTGCACCTAATAGTGGCAATTACATTAGCATGGGAGAAAATTCAGCAAATTTGAGCACCTTTGTACCGCCTTTGTAGTATCTGATGTACCTCCGTGCCACCTCAAGGTTCCAGCATCCCATATGGTCCACTACCTGCTAGTAATTTTGATAGTGCTCCACAACATATAACATATCCACAGCCGAACCATACTACATATGCCTATGAGACACCACAACCCAATGTTTTTAGGCCACAACAACCAGCTGATGTGACACCCAATCGGCCTACGGCCGAGCCATATATGGGCCCTGAAAACGTTAGAGAGCAAGTGATTAATGTGTTGAGAGAACAGTTCGGAGTGGAGCCCAAAGCTAGATCACATGCGTATCAAAAACCATACCCTGATTTCTACGATAATGTTCAATATCCTAGAGGTTTTAGAGCGCCTGAATTTATTAAGTTCACTAGGGATGATAGTAGAACTACTTTAGAACATGTTGGCCAATTCATCTTGCAGTGTAGTGAAGCTAGTGCCAGCGATGCTTTAAAACTGAGGTTGTTCCCTTTATCATTGTCTGGCCCTGCATTTACCTGTTTTACTTCTCTGACGCCTAATTCTATTTATATGTGGTCTCAATTAGAGCGAAAATTCCACAAATATCTCTATACTAGGGACACTGAGCTTAGATTGTCACATTTAACTTCGGTTAAGCAGAAACACGATAAACCTGTTACTGGTTACATCCGAAGGTTTAGAGATACAAGGAACATATGTTTTAATTTGATAATTTCTGACAAAGATTTGGCTGATCTAGCTTGTTCGGGTTTACTGTCTCAATTAAAAGAAAAGCTAGAAAATCATGATTTCCTAGATGTTAGTCAAGTATTACAAAAAGCTCTGGCACAAGAGAGCCGAGCTAAAGAGTCTAGAAATTTTCAGAGATCAAGTGATAAAGTAAAAGTCGATCGTCCTAGTGTTCATATGCTTGAGTATGAATCTGAAAATTTGGACGATGATGATGTTGATGTGTGTGTGGCCGAATGGGATTGGTCCTCAAAATCTAAACCATTCATTTGTTCGGCTTTAAAACCACTGTCACAAAGGAATCGGCAAGAAGAGATCAAATACACTTTTGATGTTGCTAAATGCAATAGAATCTTTGATTATTTGCTACAAGAGAAACAAATTAGATTGCCTAACAAACATGTTATACTAACACCTGAAGACTTAAAGAGGCGTGCATATTGTAAATGGCATAATTCTTATTCTCATGCCACTAATGACTGCAATGTTTTTCGTCGACAGGTTCAATCGGCCATTAATGAAGGACGATTGAAATTTGCTGAAAGTCTGAAAATGCAGCTAGACCACAATCCCTTTCCTGTCAACATGATTGATTTTGAGAATAAGAAAGTGCTTGTTCGGCCATCTCAGGCCGAGTCTACAAAAGGCAAGAATGTGATGATAGGAGAGAGAGGTGCAGGGACATCGAACTCTTGGGCTGTGCGAACTGTTAAGCCAAAAATGATCAAACCGAAAAGCTCGAAAGGTAATCATTGGAAGGTTAATAAAAGCAGAAGCAAGACCAGCAAGAGAGTTGAAAAGCCAAAGCCCACATTTAAGGAACTTCTGGCTAAATATGAGAATAGCAAGGTCGACGGAAACAATGCTAGTCGGCCCAATAGTTTTAAGCGACCAAGATCACCCACAAAGCGAAAGTTTGATGGTTGGAGTCGTCGTCGAGAAGACCTCCATGCAACAGTGCCGTGTCATCCCTTTGGGCCGCCAATGCCTATCCCATGGAGTCCTCCTCCCATCGGGTTTCCTCCTTGTTCACCATGGGGCTGGTGTAATCCATGGACGCCGCCCCCAGTACCTTTTAGACTATTTCATCCAGGATGGACAGCACCCCCGAAGACCTGTGTTCGATAGGCTATCACGTCCTGATAATGACCGCTTTGATCAAACAAGTCGATCTTACAATAGGAGAAATGACAAGGTGGTGAGAAAGGTGTATCGTGTCAAGAATAATGGTAGCATGGGACATGTAGCGCTCCAAGACCTCCTCCAGGACATCCCTCGAAGACCTCCTCAGGAGTACTCACATGGACTCATCAAGACCACTCAAGACCTCCTCAGGAGCACCCACGTGGACTCATCAGGACCACTCACGACCTCCTTAGGAGCACTTAAAGAAACAGAGAAGTCAGATTTGAATTCAAAGGGAAAAGAGCCGATCATCGAGGAGGAGGTCTTTATGGATGTTTGCCAGGACCACTCAAGACATCCTCTAAGACCTCCTAGGAGGTCTTTGGAGAAGCCGACCAGGACCTCTCAAGAGCAAAAACGGTCGGCTATCGTTGTTTCGAGTATTAGCAATGGGAATTACATAGCAGCAGCATGTGGTTCGGGCACAAGCAGCAGCGTGTCTACAGTGGCCATGAACAGTGTCGTAGCTACAATGCCCGTGGACATCAGACCAGCTACAGTAGGAGCTGCAGCGACAACCGAGCAGACCACATCGCATGTTGGTTTTGAAGCACCAGGAACAGTGGGGAAGTTTAAAGGAAACACATCTTTGTTATCTGGGACAAAGTTACAGCCCCGTTGGTGTCCTCTCGGTTTGTCTCATTCACAAAAGACAAGGTTGCAGTGGCTGCGCACACAAGAACTTAGAGAGGCTCAGGCAGAGAAGATGAGAGACGATTTATTTAATGAGATAAAGCCTATGATGTCTGCCCGAAAAAAGTGGAGGTTAAAGCCAGTTGATACACCAGTTCAAGTGACTGATGATGAGGAGGATGATTTGCTGGATTATGGGGGATCTCCAATGATTAAGGATGAGACTCCACCTCGTGAAGGTATGGATATTAATATGGTATTTATATTGCCTTCGGAGTTTTAGATTGCTAGCGAGGAGATCGCCCAGCTATGTCTTAGCCCTAAAGAAGCCATTTTTGAGAAGCCCAAGGAATAGAGCTGACATTTGAAGCCGTTATATGTTCGGGGACATATCAATGGTAAGTCGATTTCCATGATGTTATTTGATGGTGAGGCTACTGTGAACTTGATGCCATATTCAGTTTTCAAGAAATTGGAGCGAGAGGACAGTGAGCTTATGAAGACTAATTTGATGCTTAATGGTTTCACGGGTAAATCCACGGAAGCCAAGGGTGTCATCTCTATGGAACTTACTGTTGGTAGCAAGACTCTATCTATTGCCTTCTTCGTCGTTGACGTGCAAGGTAATTATAGTGTTTTATTTGGCCGTGATTGGATACATGCAAATCGCTGCATTCCTTCTACCCTACATCAAACTCTAGTACAATGGATTGATGATGATATAGAAGTGGTTCAAGCGGACACGTCGGCTTATGTCGCTTTGGCCGATGCTTCAGCTGATTGGCAGCATGGTGATGTCCAATGTTTGACGAGTCTAGATCCTTCTAGTTATGATTATCTTATTGTTACTAAAGATGGTTTTGTACCCGTGTCTGTACAACCAGCTTCCGTAGCTCGGCTTAGTAATATGATGTTATAAATGAATAAAGAGAGTAGTTTAAAATGGTTACAACAGCGTACAGAGCAATATCGGTTAAACAAGAACGATATTTGTGAAGCTATTGATGATTTTGATGAAGTAGAAAAGTTGGGGCAAGGTTTCTCGTCGGCTGACCCATTAGAGAAAGTTGATATAGGCAATGGAACTATCTCTAGGCCGATGTTTGTAAACAAAAATATGTCTACTGAGTACAGGAGCAAAATGATAGAATTGCTTAGAGAATATGTTGATTGCTTTGCTTGGGAGTATCATGAGATGCCAGGACTCAGCCGGGAATTAGTTGAGCATCGATTACCCATTAAGACCGGTTTTAGGCCTCATAAACATCCACCTAGAAGATTTAATCCTGACATATATGATTGGATCAAAGAAGAAATAGGCCAATTGTTGGAGGCTGGTTCCATTAGGCCATGCAGGTATGCTTAATGGATTTCTAACATCGTCCCGGTTGAGAGGAAAAATACCAGTAAGTTGAGAGTATGCATTGACTTTAGATATTTAAATAAAGCTACTCCTAAAGATGAATATCCTATGCTTATAGCCGACATATTAATTAATGATGCTTCAGGACATAGAATAATTAGTTTCTTAGATGGTAATGCTGGTTATAATCAAATTTTTATGGCCGAAGAGGATATGTCCTGGTTTCGTTGGTTTGTTTGAGTGGGTGGTTATGACTTTTGGGCTAAAGAACGCCGGTGCTACTTATCAAAGGGCTATGAATTTGATTTTTCATGATCTACTTGGCGTTATCATAGAAGTGCACATTGATGATATAGTGGTTAAATCGAATGGTATGGATCACCACTTAGCCGATTTACATGTGGCCTTTGAACGAATGCGTCGGTATGGTTTGAAGATGAACCCACTCAAGTGTGCTTTTGGTGTGTCGGCTGGTAAATTATTAGGGTTTATAGTACATGAGAGAGGCATAGAAATAGATCTTAGCAAAATAGAAGCTGTTAAGAAAGTAAAGGCGCCACAGTGTAAAAGAGATGTGCAAAAGTTTCTGGGAAAAGTGAATTACCTGAGGAGGTTCATATCCAATTTGTCTGGCAAAGTTAGTGCTTTCACTCCTATACTTCGGTTAAGAAAAGAGACCGAATTTACTTGGGGGGCAAAACAGCAACAAGCATTTGATGAAGTTAAAAGGTATTTGTCTACACCTCCTGTGTTGAGGGCGCCTCAAGCCAGGACGCCGTTTCGGCTATACATTGCTACAGAAGAAGGTGTCATTGGCGTTGTTTTAACACAAGTAATAAAAATACAAGGAATATGTGATTACCTACCTGAGTCGGCGTCTCCTGGGAGCTGAGATGAGGTATGTGTTTATAGAAAGATTATGTTTATCTTTGTATTATGCTTGTACCAAGTTGAGGCATTACTCGCTATCTAGTACTTGTGTTGTTGCATGTCAAACCGATGTTATTAGATATATGTTGCAACAGTCGATTTTTAAGTGGTAGAATCGGAAAGTGGGCTTATGCGTTAATAGAGTATGATTTGGTTTATGAATCTTTGAAATCTGTGAAATGCCAAGTCGTAGCTAATTTCATTGTCGATCATAGGATTGATAATGAAGTAGACTTAATTGATTGTCTATCTGTTCGTCTGTGGAACTTGTATTTTGATGGCTCAGCTTGTAGAGAAGGACAAGGTGCTGGCATTGTTTTAGTTTCGCCTAGAGGTGTTGTTTCTGAAACATCGGTTCGCCTAGAATATTTTTGTACCAATAATCAGGCCAAGTACGAAGCTCTTTTGTTAGGATTACAAATTTTAGAGTCCATGGGTGTAAAGAATATAGAGGCATTTGGTGATTCATTATTAGTTGTGCAGCAAGTTTCTAAGAATTATCAATGTTTTGATGGATCATTGAATATTTATTTGGAAAAATGCTTAGAATTAATAGCAACTTTGGATGATTTTACTATTGGCCATGTCGCTAGAAAAGAGAATATTAGGGCAAATGATTTAGCACAACAAACATCTGGTTATCAAGTTAAAAGAGGTAAATTGTTCATGATAGAAAAACTGATGCTGGAAAGTGCTACAATTTGCATAGCCGAACAACATGATGGCAGTTCGGATGCTTTGAAAACATCAAGTTTTGCCGAACCTAATGACTGGAGAAAGCCTCTAATTAGTTATTTAGAAAACCCTAGTAAATCTGTTGATAGAAAGCTTCGGTGACAAGCATTAAAGTGTATATTGCTTGATGGAGAGTTGTATCGCCGAACTATAGATGGGCTACTTTTAAAATGTTTAGGTTCGAATCAATCTAAAGTTGCCATGGGTGAGGTGCATGAAGGTATATACGGTACACATCGGTCGGCTCATAAGATGAAGTGGTTATTAAGAAGAGCTGGTTTCTATTGACCGACTATGTTGGAGGATTGCTTTAGATATTATAAAGGGTGTGAGTCGTGTCAGAAGTTTGGTGATGTGCAATTGGCACCCGCTGCTATGTTGCATCCTATTATTAAACCGTGGCCGTTCCGTGGTTGGGGTTTAGATTTCATCAGCCAAATACACCCTACATCTTCTAAAGGTCATCGTTTTGTTTTAGTAGCCACACATTATTTTACAAAGTGGACGGAAGTTGTTCCTCTTAAAAACATGACACATAAGGAGGTAATTAATTTTATTTTGGAACATATTGTTCATAGATTCCGCATACCACAGACTTTAACTACTAATCAAGGTTCAACTTTTATGTCCCATCAAGTATGTGAACTTGCCGAATCGCTTAGAATCAAGCTCCTTAATTCTTCACCATATTATGCTTAGGCCAACGGTCAGGCCGAGTCAAGTAATAAGACCTTGATCAAGCTCATTAAGAAAAAGATAGAGGAACATCCTAAGAGGTGGCATGAAGTGTTATCTGAAGCATTATGGGCTCATCGTATATCTAAGCATAGTGCTACAAAGGTAACACCGTTTGAGTTAGTGTATGGGCAAGAGGCCGTTTTACCTATTGAGGTAAATCTCAGTGCCCTTAGACTAAGCAAAATGATTTGTCGGCCGTAGATTACCATAACTTGATGATGGATAGGATAGATGAAGTTGCAGATGAAAGATTAAAAGCTTTGAGGGAGATTGAGAAGGATAAGGTAAGGGTAGCCAAGGCCTACAATAAAAGAGTAAAGGAAAAATCGTTTCAAATAGGAGACTTAGTTTGGAAAACGATTTTACCTGTTGGAGCTAAAGATAATAAGTTTGGGAAGTGGTTTCGAATTGGAAAGGTCCGTATAAGGTGGTAGAGATCGTTTCTAGAAATTCATATATGGTGCAATGTTTAAAGGGGGATAGGCTGCCAAAAGCCCTCAATGGCAAGTATTTAAAAAAGTATTATCCGAGTATTTGGCAAGATGCTTAAGAAGCACACATGGCCGATGAGTTATTTACCATCGTCCTGAGAAACATACATATGGCCGGTGTTTAATCATCGTCCTGAAGTGATATTGAAGACATTATTGTTTTGTGGCAAACATGCTTGTTTTACCAAAAAAAAACAGGGGGCATATGTTGATGACAAGATTTGGCATCTATGATGATCATTGCAATGTTGATTGGTTCAATGCTAAGAATTTAAAACTACCGTTGGTTCACCTAACATTTTGTTTTGAATCGGAAGGCAGAATGTCTTCAAAGACCTCTTGGGAGATCCTAGAGGACGTCCTAAGCGGTTTTGGAAAACATCCACAAAGACCTCCTAAGAAAACCTGGAGGGTTGTCTTTGCAAAATGGCCAAAAGGGTGATCTTCGTAAAACAAGGGGTCTTGGCTCAAAAGGGTGACCCTTGCAAAACGTCCAAGAGGTGGTCTTTACGAAACAACAAGCCATGAAAACAAGGGAGCTCACGTGGCTTCATCAAAACCGCCTAAGATCTCCCCGGGAGCACCCGTGCGCCTTCATCAGAGCCGCCCAGGACCTCCTCAAAGGCACTCACGTGGCTTCATCAGGGCCGCACAAGACTTCTCCAGGAGGACTCGTGCGCCTCCATCAGGACCGCTCAGGACCTCCTCGAGAGTGCTACGCGGCTTCATCAGGGCCGTCCAAGACCTCTTCAGGAGCGCTTGCACGCCTTCATCAGGGCCGCTCAAGACCTCCTGGGAAGCGCTACGCGGCTTCATCACGGCCGTTCAAGACCCCCTCAGGAGCACTTGCGCGCCTTCATCAGGACCACCCAAGACATCCTCAAGAGCGCTACGTGGCTTTATCAAGGCTGTCTAAGATCTCCTCAGGAGCGCTACGCGGCTTTATCAGGGATGTTCAGGATCTCCTCAGGAGCATTACGTGGTTTAATCAGGGCCGTTCAGGACCTCTTCTGGAGATCCCGCGCGTTTTCATCAAGACTTTCCGTGAAGGCCTCAGGACTTTCCACGAAGACTTCCTCAAAGGAAACTTACGTGATTGAATAGGAAAGATTTATCAGTTATAGAAAGTCTAGAAATCAAATGGTATAACCCAATCATATCTATAAATCTTGTTTGGTTTAGGAGTCCTCTCTTACGGCTAAGACCTGCCGCCCTTTAAATAGAAGAGGGTCATGGCCGATTAAAATCGTCATCAATCGATCAATACAATTTGCATCTACTTTTTACTCTAGCTTCCCTGTAGTCCCGTACTTTTTTCCAATCCTTTGTGCTTCCCTGGCCAGGTTCAAGGACCTTGTCAGGACATCGCCGCCATCTCAGCACCACGACTAGCTCCGCCTAGGTGTTGCGCGCTGTGGTTTTCGGCGAAGTTGAATCCTAACGTCGTCTGGGTTCAATTTTACCGGTATTTATCAAATCGTGTGTTGGTGCTTCTTCGTGTCATATTTTTGAGTCAACACATGTGTTTCCGTCGAGCAACACATGCATGCGTGTTCATGCACTTGAGCTAGAACTTGTGTTCGGCTCTGTTACTTGCATACAGGATGTTTCCAAGGAAGGATCCTATTCTGTTACCTTTGGAAAGAGCATTGCTAGCTACGTGAGGATTTCTCTCATGCATGGAATTGAAGAGCATTGCTAGTTACGTGAGGATTTTTCTCATGCATGGAAAGAGATCGATTGGGCCGTGCTTGTGCATATGCACATACACACAAGTGTGTTGATCGAGGAAAGATGCATGCGTGGGAATATTGCAATCACAGCACAAGAGTTATGCTGAGCGATTGGTTTCCTCTCCAAGGGAAGAAATCACCTTGCTTATTTTGTGGAGATCACGTACTAGATAAATGAGCTTGCTTATTTTTTTGGAGACCACGTACTAGATAAATTAGCATGTGAAGAGAAGAGAATACGTGCATGCTATAGTTTATACGTATGCATGCAAGCCATGCAAGTTTCTTAGGTATGTGAAGAGAAGAGAATACGTATGCCTGCAACCAGAACTAAACGCATGGGCATAGAGCCACAAGGAAACCGTGTGGAGCCAGGAATCAAGCTAGGAGATTTTGGATGGTTCGGCCTACATATATGCATCCGGAGTTCCTATTTTGTACGTGCATGTGCATGCCAATCCCAGGAGGTTAGGAGTCCATATACTGTGTGATTTCCTTGGAGATAAGATGGAAAGAATATTTCTACCGAACCAACAAAAATCCCAAGAAAACAGGAGGGCGGCACCAATTTGGTCTGCATGCGTCTGGATAACATCAAGGCTGCCGCGGTTGTTTTCCTTGAGCGTGTATGCTTTCCTTCCTCTTGTACGTACAACGGCGCATGCACTGGATGGGAGCCACCAGAAGCCGGTGCAATACAAAAGATGGAGCATCAGTTTTGAGTTTGAGTCTAGCCGAATCAACTTTTGTACGTGCACGCTTTGGTTTTTCCATTAGAACTTCTAGTCGCGTACGTCTTTGTACGTGCATGTGTGCGTTGTGTATTAGGACTTGTAGTCGTCATGTGTGCCGGCTATATAAGCCATAGGTGTGCGACCATGTAGAAGGCAGTTTAATCTTGAGTTATGAATTAAAACACGTGTGTTGGCCTTCAGCCGTTAGGATTCATATATGTTCTATGAGTGTTCTTGTAAATTCCAACCTCGGATTTCATCTTGACGTGAGGGTTTCTAGCAATAGTGATAGGAGTTACTCGTTGGATCTTTGATCTCTATTTCTCGTTTGTGTATTGAGGTGTACGCGAGTGTGAGATTTATTTATTCAAGTGCGAATTGTATCCTGTAATTCGTGCTCCACATATTTGTTCGGGAATTTCCATCGTGAAAGATCGGGCAACCCAAAAATTTAATCTCGTCTCGAGGTTTGATCTGCATCAATGTCGTTCTCTCACCGCAGGTCCGTCGGGATGAATCACTTCTACCGTCCGTGTTCGGTACACAGACTAGTACTCTCCGTCAGTCATCTGCACTATACATCCGAGAGGTAGAAGTGATTCTCAATTCACATCCGTAGTGTTTATCTGTACTGACATTGTTTCATCTTATAGCCTTCAGTTGACCGTAGGGGTGACAGCCAGTTCACGTCGACTGATGATGACGATACGGGTCTCCCAGGTCCTAGCAGGGAGCATTACACGTTAGGGTCAGGGTCTGGACCATGGCAGGCATGGTTTGGAGCGTACGTAGGGCAAAACTCCTCTGGGTTCGCTGCCCCCACCGTACGTCCAATGCCAGAGCTCATCCGGGTTGGCTAGCACACCATACATCCAGGGCCAGACCTCATCCGCCCAACCGGAGTGGCAGACATCATACCCGGGGAGTGAATTTCTCCGTCGCTCATGAACTCTTCAGAGGTGTCCCCCAGGACAGCATGCCTCAACAAGACGTACTACTACAGAAAAGGTATTCACAGAAGGTTCAAAAACATCATCACAGACGGTTTCGTGAGCCGTCTAAGTTTATGGGTCAGTGATGACATGAGATCATCACAGACGGTTTTCAAACAGTCTATGATGCATACTTTCACAAACGGTTATTAACTGAGAACCGTCTGTGATAGGAATCTATCACAGACGGTTTGTGGCTGAAACCATCTGTGATAAGTAGTATATCACAGATGGTTTGTGGCTAGAACCGTCTGTAATGACTTTTCTCTATAAAGCCCCAAGCAGTGGCTGCTTGTGCCATTAAAACCGGCATCATATATATATTGTTCGTAGTTTCTCAGTCACTTTGGGGGATTGTCCATGCAGCATAAGAAGGATGAGACAGTAGCCACGGGCAACCTCATTGAGCCCCTGCAAATTTGAAAAGTATGGATGCAAGGAGATCGCTAAGACATCCAATTACCTGGATGTTGTCGATTGGTAATTGGACGTCGCTATGTTCAGAAAGTGACGTGGACATGCAGGTATTTCGACTGGAAAGTGGCATCATGTATCAACAACTAATCATTCTTGAGCATATAGTCGTCTTTAAACCTAACAAGAACATCATATCCATTATCCAATTCAGTCTCTGGTTTTGGTGCCCCTTCCTCAATGTGGGATAATTGTGGTTGACAAAACCGGATCAGCCAGGATAGCCAAGCTGAAGAAAAATGAAATAGCTGTTGATTTTTGGACAATTCCGGTTATTTCAGCTCGATTATGGTTTAGTTTGCGTTAGGGTACATGTGCCTGCACCATTTTCGCCTAAAAACTATAGTTGTTAGAGAAGACGAATGGTTCTACTTACTAATTTATCTCCACTACTTAAAATCTACTTACTTATTTATCTCTACTGCTTAAAATAGAGTCGGTGGTGCTAATGATTCATCTGCCCCTCTTAACTCCCCCCGTCCGCCTCCCCAAAAAATCTCTTAACAAAAAAAGAAAAAGGCAACCTACCAACCCAAAAAAACCACCACCCTAAAAATGTTTTTTTTAGAATTTTTTGAAATGCACAAGTAGGCATACCTAAAATGGCTGCATATGACCTGAACATTATAAAATCCCTGTACAATTTGTACTCTCTCTTTTTTTGGGTTGGAACATATCCATTGCTTGGGTTCTCCTGAATGTGTAACGGAATAAAAAGGTTCAATTGCCTTATCTTTAAATAAAAATCATTTTAAGGCAACACAACAAATTGTGCTGATCCAATTATAGCACCAAATGGGGGGAAATGGTGAGCGTAGGCTGACTTGTTCCATCACGACCCCAATTAAAGCTACTTTCACAGAATTTATAATACTGTGTCTGCTGATTTTCAGCTATATCGAGTTATCGACAAATGTGCCGCTATCCCAAAGAGAATTTTTTTTATTAATTAACTATTTTTTAATTTTTATTTTAAAGTTAATCCTCGGCACACTTTATTTCCAGTTCTGACCTTTTTTGTCACACCACCACCCGTGACATGACAAAACAACGCTATCATGCCACTCATATCTTTTGCCACGCCACCACCTGTGACATGACAGTGTTGTTTGATCACGCCACGACCAGTGGCGTGACAAAAAAAGTACTACTTAACGGATTTATTCTACCACCTGACAGTATTGTTTTGTCACGTTATGGATAATGGCATGACCAAAGAGGTCAGAATTGGAAATAAAGTTCGTCAGAGGTTAGCTTTAAAATAAAAATTAAAAAAGAGTTAATTAATAAAAAAAGTTCTCCCACAGAACCTCGAGTCAGACCTGCACAGTAGGTAAATTTTATTCTCAACAACGTGAAATCAGGTTCAAAATGCCAAATACAGGTCCTGTTTGGAACAATAATTTCACAAGAAACAACTTAATTCCCGCATTCAAAACAGAGCCATATTCAGCCACAATTTCACAAATACGATCTGGCTTTTTACTTTCTCGGCCATGGTTTGCGACAATAGAGTAAGTTTCTCCTTCCACCATATTATTAAAGATCAATATATCACCTCAATAAACAAGGGAATACAATGACATGCAAATGCCTGCCCCAAAGGCTAGAGAAACAACAGGAAATGGCAAAGGAATTCCTCCAAGAACTTTACCTGCATCTGCTTAGAGCAGCCCTCAAAATATTGATCACATCGTCGCTAGAACAAAACACACAAAAAGAATACTCTGTCAACAAAGTCAGAGTGATGTCCAGTGTCTG
This sequence comes from Phyllostachys edulis, assembly GCA_036346405.1. Lineage (NCBI taxonomy): Eukaryota > Viridiplantae > Streptophyta > Magnoliopsida > Poales > Poaceae > Phyllostachys > Phyllostachys edulis. The sequence continues at coordinate 34,077,175 of CM070548.1, forward strand.
TCTCAGTTTTTTTTTAAGATACCACGGCAGCAACCAAATGGGAAAGAAGCAGCTTGTAGTTTCAAGGTTGGCAGTAATTTCATGTCAATGTGCTCCAGGAAGCTTTGCTATTGCACGAGGGCATAAATCTGGTCACATGGTTGGCATTTCAAGCACTTGAAGGACATCTTTGAACTCAAACTCATGTGTTTCTTTGTTGAAACGCTCTACAAGCCTGTATCTCACGTCATTAAGGTAGAACGAGTGAGCAGTCTCTAAAAGGCACTTTGCCTCTGAATCGGTCAGCTTACTGGTGAAAACAACATCTCCTCGGATAAGCACTGTATCCTTGGTTTCAGCAAACTCTGTATAATGAGTGACTGTATAGTAAGGGCTTGCTTGAGTTCCTCTTGCTTTATAGTCTTCAAGTCCTGTGAAGATCATGTGTGGCATCTGGACTGGGGTGTTGAACGACAGGATAGAACAATAAGCTTGAAATATTCCAAACAAACTAATGCTTAAATCAATTAAGCCAGCTACAGAAGCGTTGGAAAAACAGTACACAGTACCAAATCTATGGTTTTCCCTAGCAGACAAGCACACACTTACCAGTCACTACTAAATGCTTTACTAACACAACATTTTGGTTAATCATGTATTGCAGTGAAGAAGAAAAAATTAGAGAAATGATTTTACAGATAATCATACACTTAATCTTTTTTTCTCAGCTTAAAGTCAGATTGGGATATATACAAATGGGTTTGAACAAACAAATGTCCATGCGGAAAATGGCATATCTTTTCAACACTGTCAATCCTTTATAAATTTCAAAAGGAGATTTAGCCAAATTCTACAGCATCTTTAGTTTCTGCAGCCACACTGCCTTGCATGTGCGGAGAAGATACTATACATAAACATTAACCATATTAAACATACCCTACTTTTACACTCAGACAATTGGATGGGGTGTTCAAACCATAATTAATTAATTAATTAGCAATGCATTGACTGCAGCTCAACAAAAAGAACAGGAAAATCCATTATTACGATAAGGTCTGAGGTTGGTAAAATGATAATCATGAATATTATGTTGATCTGTTATATTAAGATATATTTCTCATTGAACAGTAATCTATTGGGTTAATTTGGCGTGAGCATATCTACCATTCTTGATCCAAATGTCACACCCCCAAAAAAGAACAACAAAATTTGTATTCCAAGGGTTGAACTGTTCCATAATAAGAGGCACATCAGATTAAGAATTTCAGATTGACCAGAGCCCACCATATTGTTATGTTGAGTTGAAAAATCAAGACATATACGTTATGTTAAGAACATGGATATGAGAAAAAGCTACATTCACTGGAAAAAATATGAAAAGGAAAACAATCAATGACTAGGCTTATGAAAGTCCAATATTTTCTGCAAAAGAATTGAGTAATCACCTTGCATAAACATGGTGGTATATCCACTTCCTATCCGCAAAGGAATAACAAAATGTCGGCTACAAAAAAGAATGAAATTAGTGCAGGGAACAATAATCATGGTACTGCTAACAACTCAAATCAACAAATAAATACCATGTCGCTGATCTTTGTTCCAAGAGATGGTAAAGCTTTGCTTTCATAGATGCACCTATATGACCTCTTCCCAAGTGATACTAATGTTCCAGGAAAAGAAGAGTAACCCAAGTAAATTGCAAAAACGAAATGTTTAAATACAAGTTAACAATACATATGCAGCTATCAGCATGTACAACTACAAAATAAATAGTTTAAACATGATTTTTATAATAACTGAATGGGATCACTTACTGAAGTCGAACTGACTTTGCTGATTTTGTTGTGTTAATAGGCCAACATGTGAGAGTTGGTGGTCATGGCAGTAGCCATTTAAAAAAGGAAGTTCCTGAAGATCAAAACCTTCCTGCCCACCCTTCGTGCAAAACTGCAAATCATGCACGATTTTCACATCCTATCTAACAAAAGATGGTCTAAGAATCACCTATATGTTTTTGCCTTGGATATCATACAGCCATGGTTTTAAATATCACACCATAGCGGCGTTATAGCCCCACTATAGCGGTCAAGGTACCCCGAGCGCTACATATCAGTTGTTTTTGCAGTTTATTGCAATATCGCTGATATATCGGGCCAATACAAGCGCTATCCGCTATAAGCTATATCAGCGCTACTGCTAACATAAGGGTGCACCTCTTGATTTGGTAATATCCATTAATACCGGCCATTCCATTGGTTGGACTTCCATATTCCCACCTAATCCAATTGATTAACCTTCATATTCCCACAAATCCCAGTTGTGCTAGTTAATAACATTCCATCTCTTAGCAAGCCTATGTTATCAAAGAAGAAAGAGAAAACAATCATCAAGCAAAAATTCTCCGCGTGGACAAAAAAGAAGGAACGAAGGGGATGTTGATTTCCCATATTCTTCGTGAGAGGATGAAGATTGATTAACAAAACACTATGTGGCTTTTATGATTTTTGATGTTTATCTTAGATATAGACATGTGGGATTTAATATTTTGGATATTTTATGCAAATTATGCCTGGGACTTTGTAGTTTAATATTAAGTATCTTTATATTTTGGAATAAGTCCATTTTACCTCCTTGAACTTTTAAAAAAGTCTGTTTAACCCCCTCAACTACAAAACTGGTTTTTTAACCCCCTAATCTTTCGAAACCATGTCAGTTAACCCCTTTAGACGGTTTGGCTGGGCGGTTTTGCATACGTGGCAAGGTTTTGCCCATTTCAGCGCTAGACGTGGCAAGGTTTTGCCCATGTGGTACCCATATCACCCTTCTTCTTCCTCTCTTTCTTTCTCTTCTCTCTCCTCCCATCTTCACCCGTTCACCTCCTCTGCACTCGTCGGTGAAGCAGCATCACCCAAGGATCAAAATCTCGGAACCAGAGAAAAAACCGCTCGGCGGCCAGTAACCGGAAAAAAGCCGGTCAAAATTCGAATATGGAAAATTAAATTTGCGAAGTTTTAAAACCGGTAACCGGACCGTTTACCGCCCAAAATCGGAAAACCCGCTACCAAAACTGGAAAAATAAACTAAGAAAATCGGTTATGGGTAATTAGCAATTGGAATAATGCAAATATTAATTAGAAAGTGTTTAATGAAATAACAATTTTGATACATAAGGAGCTTGATTGTCTAAAAATTGTTGGGACTTGCTTATACAATAATTCAAGCATATTTAGCTCATATAATAGGTAATCTAGCACAAAAAAGACCTAAACCAACCTAGGAAGTGCATTATGTAGTCCTAAATTTAAATTTAAATTTGAAAATTTTCAGGCGGTTTTTTTCCTCCCAGTTCCCACGGGTTTTTCCGGTTACCGGCAGGGTTTTTTTCCTTGGCAGCACCTCCTCTACCGCCGCCACCCCGTCGCCTCCTCCTCCCCACCCTCCTCCCTGCTCCGCCACTCCTCTTCCTCCTACCCACGAACGCGCCACCGCAAGTTGGTGCCTGGTAGCGACGTGGTTGCGTCGCACTCGTCAGCGTCATATAGAACCCAAAGAGCGCCGCACACGAGCACTGAGGTGGAGAAGTGGTCAGCGTGGGCCGTCGCCGAATACATGCAGGCCAAGCTGTTAAGGTCGCCACTCTAGACATCGCCGATTCCCAATCCGCCTCAAAACAAATTCTTCCTCATCACCACGCCTCTCATCAAATTGAAGTCTCCACTAGCATCCCCTCACCGAGCCAAGTCTCCAAAACCCATTCCCCTACAACGCCATCGCCGGAATCTCACCGGATCCTCGCTGTGCCATGGTCATGTCTGCGCCGCGGTGCCACACGCGCGTCCCCGGTGTTCCAGTCCATGTCCTACCGCAACATCACTGTCACCAAGTGTGCATGATCCTCCTGAACCTCCTGCCCCCACCCCGCCGCCGTCGCCGGTGCTCACAACCGACAAGCTCCTATGTCACGCCATGGCGGACCATTGCTATCAGGCCACCTCGGTCTATCTCCATCGATGCTAAGGACACCCACGTCTTCCTTGTGACGTCCTCATTCTCATGATCCCCTCCCTCTTCCCAGTCCGCTGCCAAAATCACCGCCGGTGAGCAAACCAACCTACAGGCGCCATGCCAGTCGTGTCCTCGTTCCCACATTTACCTTCCACCCCTCCACCAACAAACCATAAAAATGGGTTCGCATAGATCGGGAACACGTCATGCTCACCTCTTTTCCTTTGTTCCGCCGACGGTCCTCACCAGAGCCATGCACCTCCACCTCTGCTCTGCACAGATCTGAGGGAAACAAGAAAGAGGAAGGCTCTGTGCAGTATGACAGGTAGTCCCGCAGGAAAGAAGATGGGAGGAGAGCAAAGAGAAAGAAAGAGAGGAATAAGAAGGGTGATGTGAGTGCCACATGGGCAAAACCTTGCCACGTCTAACACTGACATGAGCAAAACCTTACCACGTATGCAAAATCGCCCAGCCAAACTGTCTAGGGGTATAAAGGAGTTAAGTGACCTGGTTTCGAAAGATTAGGGGGTTAAAAAACCGGTTTTGTAGTTGAAGGGGTTAAACCGACTTTTTGAAAGATTGAGGGGGGTAAAATGGACTTATTCCTTACATTTTTAATGTTTCATAGTTGAGCATGTAGCACCCGCTATATCTCCAATATACGCTATCCGCTATAAAAATAGTCCACCGCTACGCTTCCGCTACCCGCTATTTAAAACCTTGCATACAGTGTTTTCTGATCTATGGGAATAAATTCCTTGCCTAAACAAAATGGTAAAGTTAAATTTTGGCATCATACAATGTGCATATCGTTTTATAGACCAGCTATTAAAGCACACAACCACTTCCACCCTACCCCCACCCTCTCTCCCATCTTTTTTTCCCTTTCCCTACCTATCTCTGCCTAGGATCCACCTTATCCTGACAACATTGTTTCCTCCCCTCATTCACCCCTCTAAACAGACAACTGAGACTTCTTGGTCCTAATCAGTCCTCTTCTAGATCAACTACGTTCTAGATAAAGGCAGCATTTATAAGAAAATTAATATACAGTACTACGTGGAGCACCAGTTTTAAAATAAGATATATTCTTAATGATGTTCACCTTCAAAACTTCAATTGAAATACAAACAATGCGCAGATCTGTCCTAATATGTGAACTTGTCAATAATTGAGCAATAATCATGCTCCTGGCACTACAAGGCTATATCCCCTGGCTCCCGATTCAAAAACAACCATGGAAATTTTGATTTGCTTGCATTGTCGGCCTTCAGACGCTCATATCCCCCTTTATACATAATACATCACATCTCTCTTCAAGTTAACCTTGTTCTTAAGAACGATGTAGCAAGGCATGCTGTTGTTTAAGTATTGAATCTTTTGTTCTTTAATTCTTTTGCTTTTGATTGAGTACAAAGAAGGATATGGTGGCACAGTGCTATATGGCTCCCAATGTTGCACCGCCACTCACTTAACTCCATCCCTCCCCTCTACTTTTCGATCTGAGTTCTGCCTACTGGTTCTCAACTAATAATCTTTTAAGCCCTCTTACATTTAATTACTGTGATTTAGCACTTTTGCATTTCCAAGAAAGATGGTACTTTATTGGGATGTTGTGAAATCTCTATGCTTTCCGGACTACATTTTGCATGGAAGTTGTTACCGTGTTCCTCACAATAGTAAGGACAAGTTGACAACGCCAAGCTACTGTTTCTACAGGGATATGTTGTCAATGTAATATTAAAATCAGAGCACATGCCACTAGCATTCTATCATGGTATGACAAACGTGGTGAAATGGTGAATTGGTGATATGCTTGAAAGTAACAACTACTAAGAAGATTCTGTGGAAGTTACATTACCAGAACTTTTTTTTTACTTGATTCCATGGTTGAAGAGAAAGGAATGTGAAAGTACACCTAAATTGATTTGGATGGTTCAACCTACTTCCATTCCCATCATTGCGTCCTCATGATCCATAGCATGCAAGCTGAGCTCGATACAAACTTGCAATGTCCATTTTTACCGTGTTTCCATTACCATGCATATATTCTTATATTTGGCTAATATATGAGACTGAAAATGAAACAGCTTGCAGAAATTCTTCACCGATATGTTCTTTCATTAGCAGGAATTCTGAACATCCACACTAGCAAAGATCATAGAAAGTTCGTTTCAATTGCTCCTAGATGACAACGGTCAAAACATTCCAACGGATGATTGGTTTCATTCAGGTACCTTAACAAACAGTTTGTTCTGGATAGTGCATGAAATATTACCAAGCATGAACATCAAATTCGGATGCTTATCTACCGCAGCCATCAGACGAGATCGAACAAATAGTACGAGACGGGACGGAAGGAAAGGAAATGAGGAGGGCGGAGGGCACTGACGTCATCCCAGGCGGCTACTAGGTGCTCGGGCGAGAGACCCTTGGCGCGCTCGACGTCGAGGATGGAGCCCAGCGGCTTCGGCTGGAGGGGGGTGAAGCCGCTCGCGAACCGCGAGTACCCCCTCCACGGCGCCCACCAGGCGAGTTCAGCAGGCGCCACCTCCACCGCGGGGTGCGGCGAGGGAGGGGCGTGCCAGCCGCCACGGGAGGGAGCGGGGCTTGTGGGTGAGGCGGCGGCAGAGCGCAGGAGTCGCAAGGGTAGCCGCCTCATGGCCGGAGCGCGGAGGGCGGTGATGGTGAAGGGTTTTGGGGATGGGCTGGTCCGCTGCTCGATCGCTGGACCGATGGGGATTTGGGGGATAAAATAAAATAATATTATTTTTAAAAGGAATTACGAAAATAAATAGTCTAAAAACTAATTAAATAAATGGGCTACTTTTGTTGTTCCAAATGGCAAAATTGCCTTGTCGGGAATGGCGATAAGAGCCTTGTCACTATTATAACAGTACTTCCGTCATTTTAAACGGTGACAGAAGACTGTCGTCATTTAAATTGGTGACAGGATTAGAAAATATTTTTTTTCAAAAGAAAACTGAAAGTAACAGCAAAATATAAGTTACACATTACAATTCAACGCAAGACATAGTAAGAAACAAAAATATAAAGTAATAAGAAATAATACTAATACAACGTCATCATATAGTTTGTCGGCAAATCACAATTATATTACAAAACATTCAGCGCAACATATTTCAACAAGACAAACCATTCCGTGGTCATGACCTCAACATCCATCATGTCGACCTCCACAGTCAGATGAGGTCTCCGCGGCACCGTCCAGACTATCGACCTCTCCTTCATCCTGTGTATTTCTCGTATGATATTTCTCCATATCGAAGATGTAAGTTATGTTCAATTTGCATCATGATTATTGATTTGGTTTTACATTCTGCTATCTTAACATCATTCAATCGTCTAGCCCATCTCGCAGAACATGACTGACTTCGAGACTGGCCGCCACCGTGGGGTAGTCCCGAGACAAGGAGAAGGGACCGATGGGCTAGCAAGACTAATTAATTTCGTTCCAATTCACCTTTTTTTTCGATTCCAAAAGGGAGCACATGTATCTTAGATGTTTTTCGATTCGTTGATTCGTGCATGTTGTCTTTTCTAATGCACATAACTAAACCCTGCGCGACATGTAATTTGCAATTAAATTATGAAGTCTTTCAAATTTTATTCCCAAATATTTTGTTTATTTTAAATTTCGTATTGTTTTCCCAAAGGAATCGGTTCTGTAAACAATACAACCAAGACAACAGTGCGCCTGACAACACTAAACCAAAATATTTTTGTCATTTTGCTCCGAAGAGGGCTGTTTGTGCTATTGCGCCACTGAACTTGCATTCCACATTGCGCCATCGATCCGCATTCTTGACTTCATGTTCTGCTATCTTTTCTAAATTTGCATTCCAAACTACGCAGACACTTAAATATATTACCCAAAAATTTTGTGAAATCCACTAAATTTTGAAGCTAGATTTTGTACATATAAATAAAAAATTTAAAATTTCGGACTTTGCCGCTAACCGAATCGGGCGATAGGAGCCTTTCAAAGATCGTTCTAGTCGACGGTGAGTCTATCTTTGTAAAAAAAAAATCAATTATTGATTTTTGTAAACCTTTATTTAAATATATTATTTTAAAAAAAATTGGGGGATTTGTATCAGAATATAACCTCAAAATAGTCTTTTTCATTTAGAGATCATATTCATTCCGATTTATATTTAAAAACAATGACTAAAATGTTCCTTTTTATACAAGTATTTTGTGTTTAAAAATTGCGACCGAAACAAATTAGACGTGTAGACAACATAGTGGATTGAACCGTGGTCGAGGCCCTCCAAAATTAACCACACCAAACATCGAGTGACATCGATAGATTGGAACCATCAACGATCTTAAGAGTTTTGTTTTTGGAGCGACAGTAGATTGGAAAGCAAAGGAACAACCAACCACAAGGGGTGATTTTGAAACTTGACTTTGAAAAGGCCTATGATAAGATTTAATGGAGTTTTTTTGGAGGAAGTCATGAGGAGAAAAGGATTCTCCAATCTCTGGATTAACCAGGTTATGGGCACTGTTAGGGATGGTAAAGTTAGTATCAACATCAATAGAGAGATTGGTCCCTATTTTAAGACTTATAGAGGTTTGAGACAAGGAGATCCTTTGTCCCCCCTCCTTTTCAACTTGGCTGCAGATGCTTTAGCAGAAATTATTAAGATTGCTCAATGCAATAATCTGATCAAATGGGTGATTTCTCATTTGATTCCTGGTGGGGTTCCTATTTTGCAGTATGAAGATGACACTGTTCTTATGTTGGAATACGATGAGTCCTACTTTCTGAATTTGAAATTTCTCCTCTATTGTTTTGAATGGATGTCTGGGCTGAAAGTTAACTATCACAAAAGTGAGATTTTTGTTCTGGGAGGGACTGTTGAGGAATCTATTAGAGCTGCTAATATTTTTGACTGTAAGCTGGCTTCTCTGCCTATGACTTATCTTGGTATCCTGATTGGAGATAGTCACATTGGGGTTAGGGCAGCAGATGATGTGATTAATAAATTGATTAAGAAACTTGACAACTGGAAAAACAGTCCATTGTCCTCTGGGGGCAGGTTAACTCTGGTGAACAGCAGTTTAAGCAGTCTCCCTACTTATACCATGGGTTTTTACAGGCTCAATGAGGAGGCTCACAAACAAATGGACACCATTAGATCGAGATTCTTCTGGAGGGGTGTTAGTAATAGGTTTAAGTATCACATAATGAAATGGGATGCTGTTTGCAGACCTAAAGACTTTGGGGGGTTAGGGGTGATTAACACAAGGGTCATGAATGATTGTTTGATTACTAAATGGATTTGGCGTATTACCTCTTCAGACAATGATCTTTGGTTTAGAATCTTGAAGGCTAAATATTTCCCTTGTTATACTTTTAGAGAAGCTGTCAAATCTCGCAGAGGTTCTCAGTTCTGGAATCAGCTGGTTAAGGCTAAAACCTTTTTTGATTGGGGTGTTAAGTTCATTCCTGGGAGGGGTCATAACATTTCGTTCTGGGAGGATGCCTGGGCGGATGACTGTCCTTTTAAGACCAAATTTAAGAATCTTTATCTTTTTTGCCGCCGCCCAGAGATGAGTGTGGCAAATTGTCTGACTAATGATAATTGGAACATTCCTTTTAAAAGATGTCTTGGTCCTGAGGATGCTACTCGGTCTTAGAATCTGAAGAACGCTCTTTCTGAAGTAGTTCTTAACAGCAATCCTGATGTGGCTGTTTGGTGTTTTGAAAAATTTGGACTGTTTTCAGTCAAATCTCTTTATAGACAGTTGCTTTTTGGGGGGTGTTGTTTGCAGGAAACTTCAGAAGCTTTGGAAATGCAATATTCCTTTAAAAGCTAAAATTTTTGTTTGGCAGTGTTATCATAATAAAATCCGGACTTTAGATCAATTAAAAAAAGGGGGTGGAAGGAGGATGCGAAGTGCAATTTATGTGGTTGTTTTGAAAACATTGACCATGTACTGTTCAATCGTATCATGGCTAAGTTCTTCTGGCTTTGTGTGAAGGAGTCCCTTGACTGGGATCGGGTTCCAGTTTCTGTCGATGATTTCCAGTTGAATTGGCTAGATGGGAGGGGGGCTACTGACTACAATGTTACTTTGTTTAGTTTTGTAGTTTCCGCTTGGATTCTCTGGACTGTTAGAAACAGGGTGGCTTTTGAGGGGATTTATCCTCGACAGCCAATGGAGGTGATTTACAAATTTCTATCGTGTTTGCAGCGATGGTGTCCCCTCCTCATCGGAGCTGATCGCATTAAGTTGGACAATCTCATCAGGACAGTTGAAGACTAGTCTAAGTCCTTCTGCAGTTTGAGCAATCTTGCTAGTGATAATTTGTAACTTCTCAGTTTTTGTGATCCTCTATCGCCTGTTCCTATAGATTTGTCTGGATTCTGCTTGTGGTTCTCTGTTATTTCTTTCCGTCTGTCTTTCCTTTTGCTTGTGCCTTTAGCGATAACTGGTGTCCCCAGTAACTCAGTCCCTTTGTATTGATGTTATATGCTTTATAAAAGCTGGGCGTTACCCTTTTCAAAAAAAAAAGGAACAACCAACCACTACGGAAGATGACGTTTTCTCTTGTCGAGGTGTAACAGACTAAAAATCTAAATTCTCTATTGGTTACATTTAAAAGATTAAGTTATGCATTTAAACGTGTATGGATGTGATATGAATGTTATTAAATGTATATGTTAGCTACTGATGATAAAACTAGTACGGTAAACATATAAAGAATTGGAATTAAAAATTCCGGGTGTAATCATGATTGTCAGTGGCGTGAGAAGCAAGACAGTTCTTCCAATGTTTGCGAATCGCGAGACCGTGAATCAGCCTATTCACCCGCAGATCTCTCTACCCTTTATAGACCAAATCCTGGGCGAATTTTTTTAAAAACAATCTATTTTTTATTCGAAAATACAGAAATAATACTGTTTAATTTTTATTTACAGAAATAATCTCGTGTCGCCGTACGGTTGGGCGAGTCCGGCAAGTCGCCCAACCGCAGGGCGACACATATTCAAGTCGCCCAATGGAACGGCTATTTAAACGTTCGAGGCGTCGTCACTTCATGGCATGGCGACTTGGATAAAGTCGTCATACGGTCGAGCGAATTGCTAGCACCTCAATAAAAGTCGCCCAACCGTATGGCGACTTGGGCACGTGTCGCTAAACCCTTGGGCCAGCACTTCCTGCCAAGTCGTCCTACGGTTGAGCGACTACACGATCATATAGAAGGCAGCCCAGATCCCGTCATGGTTTCTTTCACCATTTGTCCCGGCGGACAAGCATAGCAGATCGGGAGAGGAGAAAAAGGGGAGAAGGTAGGGAGAGGGAGAAGCAGAGGAGCTCGAGAGAGGAAGACAATAGGAGGAGAGGAGCTTGGGAGAGGTACACAGGGAGGAGCAGAGCTCGAGAGAGGGCAGTTCGGGAGGAGAGGAGCTTGGGAGAGAGGTACACAGGGAGGAGCAGAGCTCGGGAGAGGGTGGTTCGGGAGGAGAGGAGCTGTAGACGTGAAAGAGAAAGACGAACGAAGGTAATACTCTTGTTTGTTCTTGTTCTCGGCCGAATGTAGGCGATGTGTAGCTACTTGTTTGTTTACCACGTACATGGGGAATGTATGTCGAGAAATCACTGGTTGCAACGTTTGTAATATTTGCAGTCATGTCGGAGCTCACAAGATTGAAAGTGCATTACGGTGTTGATACGATTCATGAAGGTCCGCAAGGTGTTGACCTAAGTGATTTCCAGCAAGTCGATTTGGTACACCCGAACCTGGAGAATGCTCGAATCGAAGATGTTCTACACTGGCTCACCAGAAGCTTCTCCTTGGACCCCGAGGAGTGGAGTGTCGTCATACAAGGGGTTTGGAGTAGGTCTCCCACGCATATTCGGTGGGAGTTGAGCAGAGTGATGCGCACGGTTGCATGGAAGGGATATCTAAAAGGCTGTAGGCGTCGTGGCTACGAGTGCATGCTACTCGTGCAGCCATGTCTGAAGGTACTCCTTGCAGGCCCTTCTGACGCCTCCCGTCGGGTTGGTGGGAGCAGCTCGGTTGTGGTTCATGAAGAAGACGCGGTGGTCGATGTTGTGGATGCACAAGAGGACGAGGTGGCCGACGTTCAGAAGGCAGAAGAGGACGAGGTGGCCAATGTTGCAGAGGCAGAAGAGGAGGCTGAGGCAGAAGAGGAGACGGAGGCAGAATATCGTGCACCGCACGCTCAGGCCAGTCCCCAGGCAGATGCAGGGGAGCATGTCCACATCATAGTACGTCAGATGGAGATTGATGACTTGACAGCTCGAGCGAAGGAGGAAGCTTTAGAAGAGGATGGTGATAACTCTTCCGAGGAGGACGAAAGTCCCATCCCGCAAGGATGGAATAGGGTGGACGTTGAGGGTCTTGCTGTGCACGACGAGCACAAATCACTGTGGGAGTACAATAGGGCGGAGGTTCGGCTTCGTGCAATGTTTGCTGACAAGGGATCACTGCAGGATGCCATTAAGCTGTGGGCCTTATCCATGCAATGTCCGTTTCGTGTACTCAAATCCAGCTAGGAGCAGTACACCGTGGTATGCGAGCAGGCTGGGTGTCCTTAGCGTGTGCACGCAAGGAGACCCAAGTACGAGACTCACTGGATTGTCTCGAAGGTAGAACCGCACTCCTGCTTGCTCAGTAGTGTTTTGCCGAGGCATCGCAACCTGACGTCCACCTTCATAGCCAATGTCATGTATGGAGAGATAGTGAAGAAGACGGATCTGGAGGCCAAGCACATCATGGTGGCTATCGAGCAGAAATTCAAGTACAAGATTAGCTACGCGAAGGCATGGCGTGCTAAACAGAAGGATTTGGAAAGGAGGTTCGGTTCTTTTGAGGCGTCTTACGACAACCTTCCTCGTATACTCCAGGTGCTGCAGGACAGGAACCCGGGCACATACATTGTTGTGAAGGACTAGCCACCCAAAAGACCGCCGCTAGGTTTTATGGTATTGCAGAGGACCTTCTTAGCATTCGGTCCCTGCATCAATGCATTCAGACACATGTTGCCCGTGATATCAGTGGACGGGACATTTCTAACTGGGAAATACAAGGGAATGATCCTGACAGCAATTGGCGTTGATGGCAACAATCAGATTCTGCCCTCAGCCATTGCTTTCGTGGAAAGTGAGAATTACGACGGTGGTTGTGGTTCCTTCAACATCCGAAGGTGGGAGTAGTTAGGCGGCGTCGATGTACGCATAATCCATGATCGCCACTCCGGGATGATGAAGGCCATCCGACAACTTCAAAGAAGACCCGATGAGCCGTTCCTGGCGGACCTAAGGAACAGATGGTGCATTCGCCATCTTGGGGCCAACTTCTTCAAGCGAGCAAAGAACCGATTGATGAAGCTGTTCAAGAGGCTTGCTATGCGAGAACCAAAGCGTAAATTTGATGCGTTGTGGCGGATGTTGGACGAGCACACCAGAAGCATGTCGTCGAGAGGAACAAGCGTCCCCTCATTCTGGGGCAGCCTGACCGGCGCCTCACACCACTGCGAGAGCTCGACCCTCCCCATTTGACGCGGAGGACCTCGAGGGACATTGGGTGTTTCTCTCATTGGATTGAGGCTGAGCCATTGGAGAAGTGGTCCTTACTGCACGACACGGATGGTGCAAGGTATGGCATAATGACCACTAACCTTGCAGAGGTGTACAACTGGGTTATTAGGGGCCTCTGGTCTCATCCTCTTATTGCCATCGTCGAAGGCGTTCTGTATAGTACAATCGGATATTTCAGGGAAAGACATGCAAATGCGGCACTTCATGCGACCAACCCACGCATAACACCCTATCGCTCGAAGATTACAGCATACATGCAGGCCAAGACCGAGAAGGCTCAGTCGCACACGGTCTTCGTAATGGGCAATACGGAGCATCGATTCGACGTGATCCTCCGAGACAGAGCCGGATTCAGGACGGCTCAGTCTCTTGTTACCCATGAGGTATGCCTTGGAGACCATGTGAATGAACCTAGCTGCACATGCAATAAGCTAAAGCTCCTTCACAAGCCATGCTCTCATGTCCTCGCCGCGTGTGGGACCATCCTCATGGACCCATCGAACTTCGTATCGGAGTACTTCATGAAGGAAAGGGTGCAGCAGGTGTGGTGTGGTGCGGCGAGCTAAGAGGCTTCAGGGCTGTGGGTAACTTCGCCACGTTGGATACTGCAAATAGGACTTGGATTCCGGATCTAGACCTATTGAAAGGGGGGAAGGGCCGTCGCCAGAGTCGTCGCATTAAATAACGATATGGACGAAGGGAAGCCGCTGCAGCGGTAGACGTTCGACCATCGCCGCCAGAAGGGCACCTTGTCGAGAACTTGCAAGGCACATGTCGACACGTAGGAACTTGTATTACAACTACTAGTATGTTGTAACACGTACTTCAGTTAGTACTTTGGTTCTTGTAAGCAATTGTGGAACTAGTATGTTGTGGAACTAATTGTAACATGTAATGTGCTTCGTAAAGTGGACTTTAATGTACTTCTCGCCCGTGTCTCCGCTTAAGCCATCAAAGCAAGCCTATATTGCAAGTATGCCTCTTCTAGTGGAATCCCAGAAAGAACCATTCGCACCGCCATCGAATCATCTATGTTTTATGGCATCTTCATAACCACAACGAGCGTTCTCAGCATCTTCATAACTTCATCGAGGAGAGACTCCCTCACGTATCGTAATATCACTTACCTTTCTACTTACCACTCATTACTATCTCAATCGTCCTCACAAAATTCTACAGAAATTTAGCGCACTACAACAATATACAACGATCAAAAAATGTTATTGCGAGTCTGACAAATTTCATACCCTTCATATTCTACGAAAATAACAAACAGACCAACCAACGTTGTCACCACACTTTTTTCTTTTAAAAAAATAACATTATATAATACGATTTGCTAAATACAATACCTAAAAATTGTAATATATATTTTAACGCAATTGTTCCAATTGGATTTGTATAATACCAGGTGTAGGAGCTAAAATCGCCCACTGGTTGGGCGACTTGAACTAAGTCACCCAACCAATTCACGACTTCCTAAACTCGCACATCCGTTTGGCGACTAACTCTCTAGTCGTTGTTCCATTGGGCGATTTGAATATGTGTCGCACTGCAGTTGGGCGACTTGCCGGACTCGCCCAACCGTACGGCGACACGAGATTATTTCTGTAAATAAAAATTAAGCGGTATTATTTCTGTATTTTCGAATAAAAAATAGATTATTAAAAAAAAATCAATCCTGGGCACTGTCAACACTTGTGTCTTGCAAAATCTGCAAGATGCACCTTTGTCTGATATCAGCTGGTGAACTTGTGCGAGAGTGATGTCGTTGTTACTTGAGGGTAGACCGGTTCATAGACAACCTGACCCGCCGGCCCGGGCCGAGCTTGGGATTGGCATTCTGGCCCAAAAGCCCGACGGCCCGAAAAACATGATTAAAAATATAAAATTCTGGAAATGAATTAAATATTACTTTTTTATTCTGAAAATGATAATAAAAAAATAATATATTTAAATTGGAAAAATCAAATTTCGAAGGCTGCTCTCGAACTGCCCGCCTTTGAGCAAGGCTTTTCAAGCTGACCAGTCGACGTTTGAACAGGTCTACTTGAGGGCCTTTTGTGTAATTTCTCATTTGAGAAAAGAATAAACGAAAAAAAAAAGATGTGGGGCCCATCGGTCATTAAGGTGGTTGGAGGATAAGGTTGGAGCTTGTCTCCAACCCTAACCGAACGAGCGAGCAGCGTTGGGGGCTTGGCTTTGGCCTAGCGGCGTCGCGCGCTACGCGAGCAATGCGGGCGGCTCGACGGCTCGTGCGCGATGAGAGTGGGTCATTGGCGGCAGCAGCAAAGCGGTTCTCCTCCTCATTCTCGAGAAAAGCCGACCCCTATCATCTTTTCTGGACTCTCGATTTTTTGAATCAATTTCTCCCAATTTGATACTTCTTCTTCTCTGTCAATTTGTGCTCGATTTTGGATCTTGAGAGCTCCTGCGTCGCTGTGATTATCACGGTGCCATCAGAAGTGAGGCCAAAAACGCTTCTTCTTGCTCGTTCCCTTGGTCCCCTCGTACATCCTTTCTCTATTTGGGTGTTTTGTAGGGGTTTCTTGGTTTTGAGCACTTAGAGGAAATTTTCGGTGTGCTCTCTGGATTAATCTGGCAAAGGGAGAAAAAGACTTCGGATTCTGGTTTTGGTGCTCTGTGAGTGTACTTGGCTGGTGCATTTCGGTGGTTCTTGTGCGGCATATCCTGTACCTCAGCTTTGTTGTTCGGTGTGTCCTAGATTGCAAAGAGTGGCATTGTATCTCCGTCAACCTTGTCTGATATTCGTGGCATAGCAAGGCAATTGGTTTTATGAGACAGCGCCAATTGGCGTGCCTTGCCGGTTCTTCTCGGTGGCTTTGAGTGTCATCCGCATCATGAGTATCACTGATTACAATTTTGCGTTACTAAGCATTATGTGTTGTGCTAGTCAATTTCATTATGTGATTCAGTCTAGTACTGGGAGACTTTGCAAGTAATTTTAGTGGGCTCGGTTTAATTGCTCTATGATGAATTGATGGTAAAACTGAAATTGACTGTGACACTAAGTATCGATTGATCTTGAGCTGTTAGATTACTTGTTGTTTTTCTTGTTCTGGGTAGTTGTTTCATCTTGTGATACTTCTTGTTCACAGTAACGATTCATATCTATTCTTTGTTATCCTTTTTTGGTCACTGTTATTCATTTTTGTTTCTGGTATCCATTTTTTAACCCTGTTGCTCACATCTGTTGATGGTTTTTTGATGAGATTGAATCTTTACTTGTTGTCCAGCTAAGTTAGACTTGATACTTTGTTTGAACTTGACTGATAAGAATAGCAAGTTTTGTTTTGAGCTCAAGATCAAATCTATAATTGTCATATTCAATTCGGGATTACATATTGACATGAGTGTTGTGATGGTCAAGATTATTTCTTGTGCAACTAGCCTTCTGAGAACAATAAACAATATTATAAATCTTAGCTTTATGCTGATTTTAATTGTACATATGATCTATGTGTTGAGCATATTATTCTGTTTAAATGACTTGGAGATTTTACAGGTGTATATGTTAAGTTTGTCATTTAAATGCTGCTGGAATTATGATTTGATTACTGTTAATTATGCTGGAATTAATTCTGAATGTTTGCTCAAACCACTTTATTTACGACAGATGCCTGATCATCTTGACGGCGAAGGTCAAGGCCAGATAGACCTTCATCGGAGAAGGCAAATGTGCCAACGGTGGTGTCACAAGCATGCGAGGAGTGGAAGAGTTAGCAAAGGACGGAGAGGGAGTGACGGTCAGCTACCCGCTTATAAAACAGCAATCCCCTGAACATTTTTATCAACTTTTACTTCTGAAAGTAGCAATAAATCGTGAGTGGAATTGAAACAGATTTGAAACTCCTCATTCTTAATTTTTTATTTTGAAATTAGTTGGAAACATATTTTATGTAAGAGGTGCTTCAAGTCTGTACCATAGCCGCATTCAGACGAGTAACGTCAAAATCAATGCTAGTGGACTGCCGTGCGACATAGCAATGTCCTTTTTTTTTCTGGAGAGTGACGTAGCAATGTTCTATCACAACTCAAAGGACAGAGCCTTAAGCCCCACTAGAAGTTGTCTCAGAAAATTCCTTGCAGTTGATATCGATGGAAGAAATTTCAAGTAAAATCCTCCCCAAGACATGCAACACAGAAGCTTCAGTTTTGTACATTAGCTTCAGATACTACTATGACGTGGTAGATAAGCCAAATGTGTATATAGAGGAAACAACATAACTGTGCCGTTTAAAATACGAGAATTTAAAGGCCAAAAAATGCTCTCATTTTTAAGATAAATACTAATAGTTGCCACAGCAAAACCATCTGATCCAATGTGTATCACTTCCGACGTCTCCTATCTTTCTCCATTCTTCAGTTTTCTAGTCAGTGTTGCAGCAGTAAACAAAGCTTCTTTCTCAAACGGCGAGATCTGGATATTCCTGCAAAGACGAAAAAAACTAAAGCCATAAGAAACTTCACGTAAATTTTTGGGCAGAGCCATACTGATTAACTGGCTGCCATGGAATGCAGCGACAGACCAGACTGGTTGCTGCCAATAATCAGCTAGTAGCACTGGTTGGTAGCAACAATCAGTCTCCTGACAGCTTTTAAAACCTGGTGGCCATTACCATACTGAAACAAAATACTCACGAGTTGATTTTTCTAATATTCTGAAAAGCGGATACAAAATTGCAAGATATCTGTAGCAGAGTTGCTCCGATCTTTTTCGTTGTATCATTAGTTTTGTCAGAATCACCTTGAACAGACAGGCAGACCTGAAAATATGCAATGACTAAATTACAAAGGTAGATTGTAGTAACTGCAAATATATCAGAACATGAGGGGCAGGAATATGAAACTATATTCTAAAGTGTATGCACCTATTATTTCAATCATACTGTTTCGGAGGTAACATAAAATGAATTAGCTACTTGCTTCTATCATGCATGTGAAGAATGCCCACGGGATCTAATTAAAGAAAAATGCCAAAATCTAGACACAAACATGTGTAAGCCCATAGAACAAAAAATAAATTATGCATCATCGTGATGAAATGTAACCTGCAAAAACTACCAGTAGCAAACTTTCAAGTCCCTAACCTGGTAGGCATGTGCTAAAAGAAGCTGAGCAACTTCTGAACTCATCTTTTTGACAATTGCTTTTGCGCTTGTTGCTGTTGAGAATAAACCCAGAACACTTTCCAATGTCAAATCCTGTTGTGAATTATCTGACCTCCGAGTATGAACTGCAGGCTATATAGAAAAAAGTGTTGGAATGAACCTTAATCTATTCCAATGGGCCAAAGCCAATATAACATATACAGGGTAGCCAATATGCAAAGAACACCCTAAGCTAATATACATATGTAACACTCCCCCCCCCCTCCTCTCAAACTCCGAAGGCATGTACTGAAGAGCAATAATTTGATCTTACACCTACGATCTTATGTACGACGCATCTACTCCAATGTGCTCGGTGAGTGCATGCTTCGCTGGATCTCGAGCAATGCTGATCGCACCAGTATTGTATGATAAGAGAGGAGTCGGTGTAGAAACTAAAACACTGAAATCCTAAAGTAACCATCGAAGCAAGATGATCTCAGCTGTCAACGACGTCATGGCTCTCAACTCAGCCTTAGCACTCGAACGGGAAACGGCGGTTTGCTTCTTGATCTTCCGGGCAATCAGAGAGAAACCAAGAAAAACACAATAGACAGAAAGAGACCGGCGATCATAATGATCGCTAGCCCAGGTCGTATCAGAGTACGCCTGAAGTTGCAGAGAACTGGAGCGAGGAAAGAAAATGTGACGAGTGATGGTCCTGCGAAGATATCGCAGAACACGAAGGTGACTGTAGTGGGGTTGAGTGGGAGCGGAGACGAACTGACTCAAAATGTGAACTGGGTGAGAAATGTCAGGTCGAGTGATCCCAAGGTAGACAAGGCTCCCGACTGTTAGTCGCTGGATTCTTGCACTTGGTGATAGCAAGATCCTTACTCTCATTGGGAGGATGACACTTGGAGATGGGGCAATTTTCTTTGTTTATTTCTCACACAATGCCATGCCAACCTCGAGGGTTGGGGATACAAATTATAGGTCGCTAACTTGACCAAGCATATGCTAAGATGCTAGTCTAAGATCTTTGTCCTAAAAGCGCCTAAGATGTTGTCCTAAAAGCGCCTAAGATGTCTTTGCCCTAAAAGCGCCTAAGATGTTGTCCTCTAAGATGTTTGTCCTTGAAGGGCAAAGCAAAAGCAAACACACAAGACTTATCCAACAAGTACGAGACTTATTCACCATTCTCCCCTAAGTCTTGTGCGCCGTCTTGTGGGAGAGTTGAACCATCCCGATCCCGGAGCAGAGCTCGAGGAATTTGACCTCCCAAGAGGCTTGGTGAGCAAGTCCATAAGGCGATCCGTGGTGTTGATGTAGCTCGCCTTGATGTCGCCTTCATCCAATGACCTCGGATGAAGTGGTACTTCACCCGGATGTGCTTGTTCGTTCATGGAAAACGGGTTCTTTGCGAGCAGAGCGGACTTGTTGCCCACCCCGAGCGCCACCGCTTCAGTGTCTCGCCGAGGAGATCACCTGCGATCGAGCAGAGCAGGCGCTGAGTCGAGCGGTGGAGGCCGCTATGTACTCGGCCTCACAACCGACAGGGCCACCACCGCCGCTTGATCGATCGCCGACTAACGAGGCACTTGCCGAGGAAGAAGAGAATCCCGTGCAGTTTTTTGGTGTCGATGTCGCTGCGCCGCGGTCGCTGTCGCTGCGATGGCGAGTCTTGCGCCACGACACCTCGGGTAGTGCAAGCCGTGGTCGGAGGTGCCCGCAACGAAGCGGAGGATCCTCTTCACGCCGCCGATGCTCGTCGCTTCATTGCATGAACCGACCGACGAGCCGACGGCGAACGCCAAGTCCGGCCGGCGTGTGGACAAGGTAGCGAAGGGCGCCCCGTCGCGCCGATCTTTGCGTCGCGCCCGCCTCTCCAGCCGTCTTTGTCGCGGCTCGCTCGCCACCTCTCCTCCATAGGAGTGTGGGCGGGTTGCGGTCGGCGAGCCCGCCCAGCTCAACGATGCGCTTGGCGTGGGCCCGCGCGAAGGAGATCTGGAGCCGTCTGGTGGACCTCGATCCCTGTAGAAGGAGAGAGCCCCAAGTCGCTCATCCGAAGGCGGTCTTCATCTCCGCTTTGAGCGCCGACCTCGGCCTCCTTGGGCGGTGATCACCAAGTCGTCGGCGTGAAGCGCCACCGCCAGGCGTTGCCGCCACTGCCCGCCGGTAGACCCGCACCTGCGTGTGCGCTCTGCTGAACCCCATTTGCATAAGGGTGGAGTCGGCTTAGCGTTCGGGCTCGTGGTGCTGCCGAAGCCGTAGAGGGCCTTGCGTGGCGGAGGACCTTGCCACCTTGCCGGGGATGACGAATCCCGGCGGCCGACGGACGTGACCTCCTCCTTCAAGTCGCCGCTGAGGAAGGCGGACTTGGCGTCCATGTGATGGGCGTGCCAACCCTCTGGTACGCAAGTGCGAGGAGAAGACGAAGCGGACTCCATGCGCGCGACAGGCGAAAGCGTCGTCGGTCGATCCTCTCGCCGCATGAAGCCTCGTGCCACCAAGCGAGCCTTGTGCTTGCGATGGCGCCGCTTCATCCGCTTCACTTGAACACCCACTTAAGGGTGATCGCGTGGTGGCCGGCAGAAGATCCGCCCGGCCCACGTCCGGTTCCGCTCGGCGGCGTCCATCTCTTGCTTCATCGCGACACGCCACGCCGCGTCTCCTCCGCCAAAGCAAAAGGCGGGGCTCGCCGTCGTCGCCGCCCAAATCGCAGCCCGCCGAAAGTCGTCTTTGCGCCGATCGAGGGAGAAGCGGCAATGCCGAGGATGTTATCCATGGTGCAGTAGCGCAGAGGCTTCGCCGTCGTGGTAAGCGTCGACGCGATCCTCGTCGTGGGACAATGAATAGCGAACTCCACCGTGTCTTTGCTAAATGCGTGGACCAAATTTGTTGGGCCGATCCGGTGGTGTGGGCCGCGTCAGAGAGTGGTGGCCGCATGCGGGAGTGGCGGTGGTGAAGAGTGGGGTGTAGCCGGTGCCGAAGGTGGTGGAGCACTCGGGAGTGGTGGCGAAGCGAGATGTCGAGCTCGGTGAAGACGAATTGCTAGCTCCCGACTCTCTCGAAATGGACGTAGTCGACAACGGTCCCCAGGAATCGGTCGAATCGCCGTCACCGCCTTGTCCCGTATCGGCACCATTTCGTCGAACCTGGCGTCACGCGAGATGCGACGCCTTGGCGTGTGTCGTGGTCGAGGATGCGGTGAGGCCTTGAGCCCTCCGCGTGGCCGATGAACACTCCGAGTGCTCTCGTCGTCGAGCTTGCGAAGTGGCCAAGCTCCTTGGCGAACGCGAGGGAGCCAAGACCCGCAAGAGAAATCGCCGGCTGCGCCCATGCCAAACCTCGTCTGGCGTCCTGCCGCCGAGTGCCTTGGTAGGCGGCGGTTGAGGATGTAGGCAACCGTCACCACCGCTTTCCCGAGAAGGCACAAGCATCCCTCGCTGGAGGAGGGCAGAAGCCATCCCCACAGCCGTCAGTTGCGCCGCTCGACGACGCGTTCTCGCTGCGGTTTGACTGGTAGCGGAGTAATGGTGTGAATACCTTATCAAGACAAATCTGACGCGAACCACCGCCGTGAATTCGCCGCCGTTGTTCTGGCGCAAAGACGCTGCAGCTTTACGGCGCGCTCTGCCTCGCAGCGGCGACTGCGTCGCGCTTGATGGCGTCCATGACCTCTCCCTTTGTCGCCGAGGACCATCACCCACATGTAGCGGGAGAGGTCGCCGACGGCGGCAGAAATGGCGTCGTCTCCGGTGTGGCGGGTCACCGCCACACAAGTCTCCCGCACGAAGCTCGAGCCTCTCCTTGGCTCTTAAACTTCTTCTTTGGGGAAAGAAGTCGCCTCTGCCGTCAACACGCAGACGCCGCAGAATCGCTCCACATGGTCAAGGGACGGCAGCCTCGCACCATCTCCGTGGCACCGAGCCGCTTCAGGCCTCGAAGTGAAAGGTGCCTAAAGCGCTGCGTGTTATCGCCACGCCTCGTCGTCCGACGAGCGGCGAGACGAAGGGTTGTGCCACTGCACGTGAAGGATGTAGAGTCTATTTGCGCCTCTGGTTACCTTGGCAAGAAAGCGCGGCGAAGATCCCAAATCCGCGGCACCCGTGCTCGATCTCGACACGCGAGCCGTTCTCGTCCGGTATCCCCAAGCCGATGATGGAGTTCTCGCGGTCGGGGATGTAGTAAGCGCCGGTGGCGACTGTGCTTTCGCCCGACACGGCGGTGAAGATGAGCGAGCCGACGCGCTTGATTTTCACGCCGGGCGTCCCAAACTTGACGGAGCCTCGAGCGTTTGAGTCGAGCTCGGAGAAGAACTCCGCCGCCGGTCATGTGGTGGGTGGCGCCCGATGTCGAGCACCGCCCGTCGGTCTTATCGTTCTGCGGAGCTGCCGCCGAGAGGCATGTGCTTTTGGCTCGTCAAGGTGGAGGGAAGGCAGCTGCGGCGGTACCGGAGGTAGTTCGATGCTCGCGATGAGCAATGAACGAGCCGGCTGCTCCTCCTCCTCCTGCTGCGACGCTGGGCTGGCCGCGTCGTGGTATCGACAATCCTTGGCCCAATGACCAAGCTTGCCGCGATTGTGGCAAGAGTAAATCTCGTCGGCTTTTGCTTGCCAGCGGCGCCGCATACTGGCGCCCACGGTCATCACCTCGTGGTCGCCGACAATCCTTGGCCCAATGACCGAGCTTGCCGCGATTGTAGCAAGAGTTGTCTCGTCTTAAACTTTGCTTGCCTGCGCTTGCGGCCACGCTTATGTCGTGTGGAAGAAGGCTCCTTCTTCCTCGTCACCTTGGCCGTGTAGCCCACTGCTCCCGAGCGAGGAGGAGCTTCCCGCCAATGGTGACGGGTCCCGAGAGACGCCGTGGCTCATCGCCGCCAACGACCTTGAGGCGACCGCGCCTCGATCGTCATCGTGGAGAGGTCTAGCGAGACTTCGTCGAGCGAGCCATCTGCTTGTACTTCTCGGGGACCTTGCGGAAGAGCTTCTCGCTCTCTCCTCGCCGAGGTGGTGTCGCCGAACCGCACTAACTTCGCAGCAGAGTGTTGAGGCGAGAGCAAAGTCATCAACGTCCTCACCTTTGGCTTGAAGGCGTGTTCTCCCACTCCTGCGTAGTGCCCGCAATGTAGACTTGCGGCGCGGCCGCCGCCGCGCGTCTTTGCGGCGATGGCGTCCCAACCTCTTTGGCGATTCGCTTGTTGGTAGCGAAGCGCATCTCGGCGGGGCTGCGGCGATGAGAGCATCCGGCGCCCGTCGATCCCTGGTCGTGGTCGGCGTCTCCGCATCGGATCGTGCATCCCACATATGCCGCGCTGGAGCTTTACCCTCATCACCGCGGCCCGCTCGGCGTAGTTGGTCTTGGTGAGGTAGGCCATCCGCCGGGGCCGGCGTCCTCGACAGCGACTGGTACTCGTGGTGACCACGGATCGAACCGGGAGAGCGCGTCGCTGTGAAGGCCGCGCTCTCGCCGACCAGACGCCGCCGCTGCACGTCTCTCAGAGGCGCCGCCGGCGTCCGTCCGTATCTGAAATGCCGCCCGCCGCGGGCGTGTCGCGGTTGCTCATCGCGCCACTCGCCTCCGCTTGCCTCCTCTGGGCGTGACTCGAGGTCCGCGTCGCTGGCTATCATCGGCGAGATGGGCTGCTTGCCGCTTCTAATCCTGACCTTCGAAACCTTGACGCTGCTGCAATCGCCGCTGCCGCCGCTTCACCGTCCGCTTCGCCGCCGCTGCTGCAATTTTTGACGCTTTTTCGCCGCCCCGCTGCCCGCTGTGTGTCGCCGCTTCGCTCGCGTTCTCGCCACAGCGAGAAGTTCGGCTTGCCGCCGCAGCGTGCTCGAGGCGATCGAAGGCCGAGATCGCCTCTGCGGACATGGCGTACACCGGGAACTGCGTGGAGAGAGAGCCGCTTCTGCGGTTGGGCCGCTGCGGGCCGAAGCGAGGCCGAGAAGGGATTGAGCAGAGATGCTCAGTTGCGTGATAGGCCGGCTCGATACCACTTGTTAGTCATTGGATTCTTGCACTTGGTGATAGCAAGATCCTTACTCTCATGGGAGGATGACACTTGGAGATGGGGCAATTTTCTTTGTTTATTTCTCACACAATGCCATGCCAACCCGAGGGGTTGGGGATACAAATTTATAGGTCGCTAACTTGACCAAGCATATGCTAAGATGCTAGTCTAAGATGTTGTCCTAAAAGCGCCTAAGATGTTGTCCTCTAAGATGCTGTCCTTGAAGAGCAGCAAAAGCAAACACACAAGACTTATCCAACAAGTACAAAGACTTATTCATCACCGACAAGATGGTGATAGCGAGTAGGGTCCTCAAGAGGCTCACCATCAGTAGGCCGAAGGTGAACACCAAGCTCCATAGGAGTATCCACCATGCGCTGATCACTGAGACAAGCGCGAGCAAAGATATCTTGAATGTACTTCTCCTGGGAGAGGTAGTAGCCCTCAGGCGTAGAAGTGATCTCAATCCCAAGGAAGTAACGAAGAGGACCCAAATCAAACATTAAGAACTACTCGCTAAAATGCTCCTTCACAAAGGCAATGTACTGAGAGTCATCTGCAGTAATGATCATATCATCCACATATAGGAGGGGCGTTCGACCCCGAGGAGAAGTGTGTACAAAGAGGGAAGGGTCGTGATCACTGGCGGAGAAGCCAGCAGCAGTGACAACAGAGAAGAAGCGGTCAAATCAAGCACGAGGGGCTTGTTTGAGCCCATAGAGAGAGCGACGAAGGCTACAAACCATACCATTAGGGACAGAATACCCAGGAGTGGTTGCATGTAGACCTCACGCAATTCGCCATTGAGAAAGGCGTTCTTGATGTCCAGCTAAGAGATGGGCCACTGTCGAATAGAGACCACATCAAGGAGAGTACAAACAGTGGTCATGTGAGCGACAGGAGCGGAGGTCTCATCGTAGTCACAACTATGCTCCTACTGAAAACCACACGCTACAAGACGAGCCTTGTGCTCAAGAGAACCATCCGAGCGAGTCTTGATCTTGTACACCCACTTGCTTGTGATAGGAGTGACACACGCAGATAAGGGCACAAGATCCCAGGTGCTAGTAAGCTCCAAAGCAACAATCTCCTCGGACATCGCAAGCTGCCACTCAGGGTGAAATAATGACCTCATGGTAGGTCGTGAGGCTCGAGAAAAGAGCGGTGCCGCAAAAACGTGTAGCGCTTCGGGAGGCCAGACAGTTGCGATCATGAAGATCATATCTGGGAGAAGAAGGTGGAGCGGGACCCAGCAAGGAGAGAGAAGAACTATGAACAGGGCCCAGCAAAGACAGGCTCAACTGGAGAAATAGGTCGAGGACGGTGAGAGTAGCGTAGAGGAAACACACGAATGGCTGAATCAAACTGAGTGTGAACCATGGTGACGAACATCTGGTAAATAGAGAGAACCTGACTGCGAGAGGATATGAGTAGATCCAAGTATGGCGATAATAATCATCAATAAATGAAAGACAATGGTTTTGGGGAAATTGTGAATGAATTAATGGGAGCAAAGGCTCGAGTACATATAGGCAGGGATGTTCACGGGAATAGGAAATAACCCTATCTGAGAAGATCCTTGCCTATTATAACCAACTAACCAAACCGGGGGGCGCACAAGGCAACATGCTGCGGCAACCGCACCACCCTAAACCCAAGGGTCCTGCCTAACATAGCAAGGGCCCTGCCTAGTATAGCACACGCTAACACCCCCCCGCAGTCGAATCGTCAGCCACTGCACACGTTGAGACTGGTCCTGAATTCTGTAAAAATGGTGGAAGGTAGGCCCTTGGTGAAGACGCCCATGATTTGTGATGTAGTAGGCACATGTAGGGCCTTGAAACAAAGACCAGCAAGCAACTTCGTTCTCGGACAAAATGGAGGTCAATCTCGATGTGCTTGAGTGCGTTGATCTTTGGATGGGGTTGGAAGACATGTAGACGGCGCTGATGTTGTCGCAATACACCAGCGTAGCTCGCCGGAGGGGGGCGTGAAGCTCCAGGAGGAGCTGGCGCAGCCAGGTAGCCTCGGCAACTCCATTAGCCATCTGCGATACTCGGCTTCAAAGATCGACCGAGAGACGGTGTTCGGCGTTTGATGACCAGAGACGAGGCGTCGCCGAGGAACACAAAGATAGCCCGAGGTGGACTTGCGCGTGTCGGGACAACCATTTAATCGGCATCGATGTAGACCACAAGATCCGTCGCTGAGGATGGTCGCAGCATAAGACCCATGTCAAGAGTGCCACGAATGTACCGAAGAATCCGCTTCAGTGCAGAAAGGTGTGGCTCCCTGGGATCATGCATGTGAAGGCATACTTGCTGCACAGCGTAGGCGATGTCTGGCCGAGTGAAGGTCAGCCACTGCAAGGCACCGGCGAGGCTGCGGAAGTCAGAGACATCGGAGACTGGGGCACCATCTGCAGCCGCAACCTTGGGGCTGGTGTCCACTGGCGTCAAGCACGGTTTGCACTCGGACATGCCGGCGCGATCAAGGAGCTCCATCATGTATCGCTTCGAGAAAGAAGAAGACCATCGCTAGAGGCCGAACATGCATCTGAGGAAGTGGTGCGACTGCGAGGTCCTTCATGGAGAACTCCTGTTGCAGGGCCGAAATGATCCAGCGGAGGAGTGTTGATGAAGAGGCCGTAAGGACGATGTCATCGACATAAAGTAGCAGATATGCGAGGTCGGATCCGCGACGGTAGACGAAGAGCGACGTGTCTGACTTGGCCTCAACGAAACCAAGGGAAGTCAGATGCGTGGCGATCCTGGTGAACCACGCGCGAGGGGCCTGCTTCAACCCGTAGAGAGATTTGTTCAGACGACAAATAAAATCTGGGTGAGCAGGATCCTCGAAGCCGGACGGCTGTGCGCAGTACACTGTCTCTGAGAGGGTGCCATGTAGGAACGCATTCTTCACATCAAGTTGGTGCACGGGCCAGTAGCGAGAGAGAGCGAGAGAATCTTATCTTGATCGTAGCCGCTTCACCCATTGATGAACGTCTCTGAAAAATCCACGCCAGTAGCTGGGTGAAACTCGAAGAACCCCGGTAGCGCCTTGTACCGCTCAAGGTCCGTCGCAAGATGGAACTTATGCTTGAAGATCCATTTGCCCGTCATGACATTGGCATGTGGCGGACGGGGCACAAGATCCCAAGTGTGGTTCTGCAGAAGGGCGGCGTGTTCGTCTTCCATTGCAAAGACGCCCTTGGCTCGGTCGCGAGAAGGCTGCGATAGGTCTTGAGATCGAGACAGAGCGCAAAGATGGAAGAGCGCCGAACGCGAACCCGCTTCTTAGCGCTGCGTCGCCATAGAGTCGGTTGGTTGGTCGTGGTGGGCAACAAAGACACTTGGGAAGTACCCTTGGCGAGCGGTTGTCTTGATGGCGAAGGTGGTGCGAGTACAATGGGCGAAAGCATTCGGCGTCGCGAAGCGCGGTGATGACACGCTCGGGAAGAGGCGGGAAGCCAGGTGGCGGCCCACGAACGGGGGACGCAGCAGGCGATGACGGCGTGGCCGCGCGTGGCACGGGGAAAAAGGCGTCTGTCTGGCGGCGTGGCGCGGTGACGCCGTGGTGGGAGGAGGCCGCAGCGTGGTGCGCGTGACGACGACGTTAAAGCCGCGCGCGCGCGCGGCGTGAAAAGCGGTCGGGGCAGCGCGTGGGTGGCGCGAGGATGGTCTTGGGGTCCCCAGAGAGCGTCGCCCCGGAAGCGTAAGCGCGAGGTCCTCTGGCCTTGACCTGATGGGCCGAGACACTGCAATGGGCGCCAAGACACCGGGGTCGGCGGGATGTGTTCCTGCAGGCAAAAACTTGTGCGATGGACCAATAGGAACAGGCACAGCGTCAGGAGTATCAAGAAACTCGAAGGCGGCAGGAGGGTGGGGTCCATCGCGATCAGCAAACGGAAAGGTAGTTTCATCGAAGATAACATGCCTTGAGATGATGATGCGATTGGAGGAGAGGTCAAGACAACGGTATCCTTTATCTTTGGTGAGAATAGCCAAGGAAGACACATAGGACAGACCTAGGGGCGAGTTTGTGAGGAGCTGTGGCAGAATGGTTCGGATAACACTTGCAGCCAAAAACCCGTAGATGATCATACGCCGGTGGTGTGCCATATAGAGCAAGATCTGGCGAGAAAGCGAGGTCTTAGTGGGCAAGATGTTAAGCAGAGCCGTCGCGGTGGAAGCGCCTCAATCCGAAGAAGAGGGGCATGGAGGCTTGGAGAATAAAGGGAGGCGAACAACATTATTGATCGATCGAATGATGCGTTCGACTTTTACCGATTCAGTCCGAGGTGTAAGAGGCGGGACATGCGAAGATGTATGCCGGGTGAGGAAGAAAGAAACTGGTATTTGGAGTTGTCAAACTTCGCGCTGGTTGTCGCGATGAAACGACCTTCACGGTGGAGCCGAGGCGGCGGAGGCGTAGGCAATGAAGTTGGCGGCGTCTTTGAAAGTGTCGATTTAACACGAGAGGAAAAGTCCACAGATAGTGCGTGCAATCATCAAGAATGACCAAATAATATTTATAACCGGGACACTGCGACGAGGGGATGTCCAGAGATCACAATGTATAAGATCAAACTTATTAGACGCATGAGATGCGGACGCATGGAAGGGCAAGCGAACGTGGCGCCCTAACTGACAAGCATGACA
Source organism: Phyllostachys edulis (assembly GCA_036346405.1). Lineage (NCBI taxonomy): Eukaryota > Viridiplantae > Streptophyta > Magnoliopsida > Poales > Poaceae > Phyllostachys > Phyllostachys edulis. Next base: position 34,106,550 of record CM070548.1, read on the forward strand.
TAAATCGGAGCAATCCTCTATATGAAAGGAAACACTAGACGCAAGCTTCGACAGAGCTTCATGGCCAGGGTGACCGAGACGACGATGCCACAAGGGGGAGGCAGCCTTGGCGACAAGAGACTGTGCTGGAGAGAGGCGCAAAGAGTACAGGGCCCCGGAGCTATTGCACCTGACGATCTCGTTCCGAGTTTGCAGATCCTTCACAGAACAACCAGCAGGGTCAAACTCAACAGAGCAATTGTTATCGATAGTAAACTGGCGAACTGAGATGAGATTCTTAATAATTTGTGGAGACACAAGGACATTATTAAGAAATAAAGAATGAGGTAATTCAGTAGAGCCAGTGCCAACTACGGGAAGCATGGAACCATTACCGACAACAATGGATGAATGAGTAGGATACTACCGAGAAAAAATATGTGAAAGATTCTTTGGAAGAGGATGTCATGTGAAGTAGCACTGAGTCAAAGGTCCGCTCGGCGGACGGTGATTCAACGTTGCGTCGAAAGCGGAGGCGATGTTGAAGTGTCCCAGAGGCGAGGCCAGCCATGGGGTTGTAGTACCTGGCGGCGCCCGATGGTCGGCCCTCGGTCGGCCTTGAGGACCGCAGTGGGCTGCCGCTTCACGGCGACAAAGCGTCTTCTTGGGAACGAGGCCGAGAATCGGCGCCCGATGGGGAGCAGCCGCCACATGTGGATGGTGCCGTCCACGGGTTGTAAACGGACGGCGAAGCGGCCGGTGGGCCTGCGATCTTGGCGCCGAGATCGCTGCGGCCGAGGCGCGCGGTTTCTTCTTCTTGCCGCCCGTCGCTGGCGGCCGTTAAGCGACCCTCGCCGCCGCCGCGCAAGGCTGCTTGGCAGCGGTTGTTATTCTTGTAGCCGTTCCCGTGGCCGGCCCCCCCGGAGTTGGAACCGGACTGCTGTGGGGACGGCTGTGAGGACTTGGTGGTGGCAGCGAGGGCAGCAGCCGGGGAAGGCTGCCGATACTCCAGGGTGAGCTCCTCCAGGGTGAGGTCGTCACGCGCGTCGAGGAAGGAGGGGAAGGGCCGGGCGCGACGAAGCAGGGCGCCGACGTGGGTGAAGCGCTCGTTGAGGCCTCGGATCACGTTGAGGACGAGGGTGCGGTCGGTGACGACTTCCCCGAGGGCGGTGAGATCGTCGGCCATCTTCTTGAGGCGGCGAGATTCGGCGACGGAGAGAGTCGCCTCGACGGTTATGAACCGTGTCTCGAGCTGGATGGCGCGTATCTCCCGGTTGCCGAGGAACTGAGACTCAACGGCGAGCCAAGCGTCCCTGGCGGTGGAGCCCTGGGAGGAGATGATCTCGGTGAGATCGTCGGAGAGGGTGCCGAGGATCCAGGATTGGACCACGCAGTCCATCCGCTCCCAGTCCGGCGAGGGGACCGGGTTGTTGAGGCGTACGTGATCCTGGAGGGAGAACTTGCCGAGAGTCAGCAGGAATTGGTCACGCCAGCGATTGAAGTTACCCGAGTCGACGTCGAGAACGATGGAGATGAGGTTGCGGATGTTGGAGACGGCGACCGCCTGAGCGTGAAGGTTCAGGAGGGCCGCGGCCTCCTGGAGGAGCATCGCGGTGTCAGAATCGGCCGTCTTCTTGCGGGTGCAGCCAGCCGGCCGGAAGGTTGGGAGGTGGCGATTCGGCGGCGGCCGTCGCATGCTCCTTGGCCGCGTTCACGGGCGGCGTTAAGCGGGCGATAAGCGGCGTCGCGGTCGAATGCGGCGGCGGCCGTCGCTTCCTCGTCGACCTCGATCGCCGACGAGCAGGGCGAATCGTGCATCTCCGGTGTCTTTGCGCGAGGCGTTAGCCTTCTCGAGGTCGCCCACGGGCAAGCTCGTCTGTTAGACTGAGGAGGCGAAGGGACTGACGGATCGGTGAGAGCGCCGTCGCCGTTCTTCTGGAGGTCACCCGCCTTGGGCGACTCGGGAGCCATGTCGCCTGGGGAGGGAGAGACGCCGCGCTTCAGCGAGGAAGTTACACAAGGGCACTGACGGCGGCCTACAAGGCTTAGGTAGCTAAGCGAGGAAATCCGAGGAGAATCCCGGACTCGTGATACCATGAAAGACAATGGTTTTGGGGAAATTGTGAATGAATTAATGGGAGCAAAGGCTCGAGTACATATAGGCAGGGATGTTCACGGGAATAGGAAATAACCCTATCTGAGAAGATCCTTGCCTATTATAACCAACTAACCAAACCAGGGGAGGCGCACAAGGCAACATGCTCGTGCAACAAGACCACCCTAAACCCAAGGGTCCTGCCTAACATAGCAAGGGCCCTGCCTAGTATAGCACACGCTAACAATAAAGATCACATAGTATCGATGAACCCCTTTCGAAACAAAGGGAGCCGGACCCCAAATGTCGGAGTGAACAAGATCAAAAGAACAAGCCGAGACAGAATCACTAGAGGGATAGGGGATTGCAGCTGCTTGCCAAGCTTGCAACCCATACATGGTAAAAATGTGTCACCAGAAACAGACCCAAGAAGAAAACAACATATTAGAGACAACAGTTGCAATCCACAGATATAACTCAAACGATGGTGCCACTGAACAAACGAAGCAGTAGAGGACGCAGCAAAAACAAAGGCTCACAAGGCTCACAGGTGAGGAGCAACGGCGGAGGCGGCGGCAGTCAGGTGAGGTATTGGGCTAATCCTATCTCTGATACCAATGGGCCAAAGGGCAATATAATACGTACAAGGTAGACAATATGTAAAGAACACCCAAAGCTAATATACATATGTATCAAAAAGAAGGCAGCAATAACATCTATGAATTTAATTCCATTACAAAATGAACAAATGTAGTGGAAGCTCACAAGTGTATTGTAACATCCCAAAGTTCTGTTACCAAAAAAAGAAGTTATTATTTTATTAGATTTTCTGAGTTTTAAAAGAGTTTTCTTGTTTTTTCTTGAATTTCCTAGTTTTTTAAAAGTCAAAAAGAAAATTTATTAAGTTTTCTGGGTTTTTCTTGGATTTAAAGTGAAAAGGAAAATTTTAATTAATTTCTTAAATTTTCTGGAATTTGAAAAGGTTTTTCCTATTTTCCAGAAATTAAAAAATAATTTATGTGCCGAATTAAAAGCCAACTTTAAGTTGGAAATAATTTTATTAAGTTAAAAATAATTCAAGGAATTTCTGTGAATTGTTCTAGAATTTTTAACTCTATTTGCTATTTTCTAAAAGCTTAAATGAATTAACACATTTTTTGAAATTGCTAAAACCTCAAAAATCCGGAAACTCACCTTCGGGCCTAAACTCTCCCAGCCCATCTTCCTTTTTCCTTTCTTTCCCACACGCCCGACCCGTTTTCCCTGGCCCACTCCAGCCCACCTCCACCCTTTCTCTCACCGCCATGTGGGCGGGGCCCACGCTGTCAGCGCGTTCCCTCTCTCCTTCCTTTTTCTTTCTCTCACTGCCACTTGGGGCCCACCTGTCATTGCCCCTTCTCCCTTTCCTTTCTTCTTCGTCTCGACTCCGAATGCCACCGCCATTAGTGCCGCTCTAGACCTTCCAAACTAGGGCACATCCGCCCAGATTCGCCGCGATTGCGCCGCCATTATGACACCGTGTCATCACCGCGCCCGTTTCGGCCTCCCCTTTCCTTTTTCTCGTCGCCAATCCCCTAAAATCCGCCACTGTCCGGCGCGACCTTCTTGTGCCGCACGCCCCTCCGTGACCGCCCTTGCCCTATAAATAGGCGCCCCGGCTACGCCTCAAGTCCCTCATCCCACCGCCGCACTTCACTGCTCCTCTCCTCTCCTCTAGCCACCAGAATCGACGTTTGAAGTTCGTCGGCCGAAGCGCTTTCCGCCGCCATCGACGATGCTCCGGCAACACTGTCTTCACCCTCGGCACCGCATCACCGCGTTCTACCTCAGGCTCTCCTCGCCTTTGCCGGAAACCCATCGGAGCTTCGACACCGTCTTCACCTGAACGTTGCCGCCGCACTTCCACTCGCCACCAGCCACCTCGTCGCGTTCCTCCGCCTCAACCAAGTGCCCTAGGTTCGCCTCACTCCGCTCTCTTTTGGTACACTTACCAGCACTCACCATGGCGCGTAGCGCCGGCGACGATTTTGGCCAAGCACCACCACCTCGCCGAGGATGACGTGGCAGCGCACGCACGCACCACATCACCGCCTGCGCCTATGTCAGCGCCGTGTGGCGCTTGCGTCAGCACACGCGTCAACTTTCACAGATGATCTTGGATAGTTTATCCAATTAGGAAATTGGATGGTTATCTATGTAATAGGAGGGTATCCTTCACCAGAAATGTATGGAGGCTATCGTACTATAAAACTTGAGAATTTAGAAAATAAAATTTTGTTATAAAATAACTGCTTTGGAACTTAGTACAAATATTTAAAACGAAAACATTGCTTTATACCAATTCAACCCTATTAGCCTTCCTTTGACAAATTCATGCATGCATTATAATCTGTTATTGGGTGTAACTTGTGGAGTACATTTTTTTGCTCACCCTTAATAAAATGTTGTTCAGAGGAGAAGTACTACGAGGAGAGTGAGGACTTGAACGACTAGGCTATGTTCCCAGACGATTGCCTGTGGCGAATCGTGTGGCCTACCTTATTATTTATGTTTCCGTTGTACTTTTCTTTCAGGTTTCTAGCCCTTTTGTAATAAACTTGAAATATTATGAATAAAATTGCGTGTTATGGTTGTACTATCATCTTTTGTTTGACTGTGTACACTAGCTATTTCTAGACTAGTGTGTGAGACACAGAGAATCCAAGATCTTTTGCTCCTGGGTTCGACATGTATGAGATAATGAAAAGAATCCACAGATCACAACATGGCAACACACCAATATTAGCAATTCATTCAACAAGTATCTCTAGTCCAAAATAGATGTCATCGTAGCTCTATGCACACACAAAAAGGAAGAAGTTAACGCCTTTATTTGTGACATATATTTGCCCCTATTAGTTGATATTGATACCTCTCTCAGACAACAACTACCAATAAGCATTTAATATGGCCATCTCGTGGGAAAAGTTGCCTAGAAAAACCAAAACTACCTTACTACAATGACATCTAAACTGGGTTGAAGGTAGTATTTTTTATCGATATGTCTAAAACAATCATTAGTCTACCCAGCACACAAAAAATAATTAATTTACAAGGGTGATCAACGCCTCTGATTCAGATGTGACAGCTGATATTACCAAGTCTGCAAATGTTAGCATAAGCTGCAAGAACCAAAATTGTTATTTGGAAATTAGAATTCATTTTCACTTTGACCAAATTCAAGGCAATTCAGTCTATTAGATTGAACTTGTAGAAAAACTTAAAAGATTTTTTTTTTAACTTTCAGAACTCAGTTTGACATTAAATGTACAGTTTGACACTTTGACATGAATGAATAAAACAAAATAGTTCAGATTATCACGGTCAAGACATGATGAGGGTGGAAATTCTATATTGGAGAGAGAAGTCAAATTGGATCAGCTGGAAAGCAACACTACTGGTACCAACATTTGCTTGAGACCTTAATGAATATAAGTTGCATACTGAAACACCAAAGAGTCTCATAAGGGGCATTTCTTAAGTTGCACACAAGTCTTTTGCATGTTTGGAAGTCAGGTGATTGAAGACAAGAAAATTTACCATACCTTTCCACAATATTTTGAAAAGTACTGTAAAATAATCTCCAGTTTCCACTTCCATTCCATGAATGCCTGTTATAATTGATTAATAAATCATTAATTTGCTATTGAAGGTACAAGTACAAAGATAACTGTAGAAATGGAGTACTGAAAAATGAGCAGTGCAAACAAAAACGTAGTTAAGAAATAGTAAGTACATATGCATGCAGGCATATAACTTATAAATTGCACAATTACTACCAAGGTTTTTGTGCCTCTTCTTTATCTTGTTTCTCAACAACGCATTACACAGAAGTTTAAGGAATGTCTGTATTTTTTTCCCATTCCTGGGAAAAATCCAACAGCACAGCTGCCGAATTATTGATTGATGAATTAACAGGACTGAAAAGCTGCTTATATTTCCAAAATCGAATCAGGGCTTCCAATATAGTAGGTGGTCTTCATTTTTTTCTTTACAGCTAGCATGAGGCAGACTACATGAGATGAAGTCAAAATTACAGCTTTCAGACCAACAAATGTTGGAACAAAACAACTGTGAGTGGTTTACAACAAGCTATTGATACATGACCAATTCAGTTTCTCATGCAAGTTTAACACTGCAACAACATAAAGTTTAGATATCCATGAAAAATGACACATCAAGCGATCACAATGATTTGTGGTTACCAAAAGAAATGGGGATAAATAGCTTATGTTGTAAGTTAGCTCATCTAAAATAACTTCCAAGATAGGATTCCTGCAAAGAGAGAATTGGAATGTCAGAAATTAACAAAGGGTACCTTCCCTAAGCAAATGAAACTCAGAAACATAACCTGAACCCATCAGCTCTTGAAGTCAGACCCAATGTGTCTGCTTCTTTCCTAATCGAGTCAAGGTTCATAACCTAGAAAAACTTGAAAGGGTTAGCACTGTATTTCAAGCAAGCCATGTGTATCACCAAATACTATATACTCACCATCACAAAAAGTTTCTGGACAGATACAAGTGCTTTTCTTTCGAACTCACAGGATGAAAAGGTTAAGGAAGAATCTAGATGAGATGCTGGTTTAGCATAATCTTCTTTAGAAGACATGTTATCTTCAACTTCCTGGTGATATTGGTTGAGCAGAAGGGATATGCAGTTCTTTACTAAAGATTTGAATACCAGTTTTCGTGATCCCTGTTAATGAATATCAACAGGAATTCCATCAATGTCATGAAACAACACAAGAAATTTGCATTAGTTTAAGTAACTTCAACCATATCACTGGGTAAAATATTTTCTTTAACAAAAATGGTGAGATGGAGAAACAGCACAAGAAGATTTAGCCAAGAAAACTAAGATACTTTTTATAGATTTTGGATGTAGGTCATACCAGAAGCATATTTAGAAGAGATTCCCTGAAAATCACCCAGTCTAATGACCCTGTAACAAAATCAGAAGAATAGGTAAGAATATCCTCTTTTCTACAGACAGAAATAAAAAAACAGATACAACATAAACAGCTAAGTTCACAAGTACTTTACCTTTGTATGCAATATGACGAGGTACAAAATCAGCCTCAAGTGCGCTCACAAGATATTGGAAAAGCACCATGTTCTCTATAGGCTAAATTACAGAACAGAACAAACTCAAACTGATGTCTTCAACAGCAAACAAACAAACATACTGTAAAAGAATAGAGATACCCATTGCGTTATCCTTCCTAATTCCAGGTATTAACAAAGGCTTAATATACTGGCTTACTTTTCATGAACATAACAACGAAAAATATGGATTTGCCTTATTTAGGATAAAAATGGATTAACTCATCATCAGTCGCAACAACTTAATTAAACCTTAGCAGAGGTGAATCAATTCAGGCATATAATTCCAATATAGCTTGATTTTTAGTGACTAGTGGTCAAATCTTTTAGTGATCCTTTTAGTATTCAGTGTAACTCAAACTTGTGTGCTGCGTTACAAGGTCCCATACTCAGATATTCCTAATCAAATTACTCCCATCATTTGAAGTATCAGCTATCAACTATCACGGCCTAATACAACATAATCAAGAGAAATCTGGAGCAAATCCTAATCAACCACCAGTTCGTGTGCACGCACTGCCCATGTGATGTAAGTCTGTAACAAGTAACAACCTTTATTGGAATAACTAATTACTTTGATAAATAAATCAAACAATATGATGGTCAACAATCAGGTTGAAACAACACACCACATTCATTATACTGTAGAAAATAATATTGAGACATTAATGAACAAGCAGCTGCTGGCAAACATTCTTAGAAGTTAGAAACTATTAAATATTAACAGTTACCTTAATTCCATTATTAGTGTCTGTGTCATTAGCTGCTTCCACCATTTCCTCGATCAACGATGAAAATCTCTTCAGAAGGCCAAAACAGAATTAGGTATCTTGACAACACAGAAAAAAATCAGAAACCCAAATATGTTGGCCTATATTGTCAACCAGTCTGAACATATCAAAAAGATAGTAATTTAAAACAAAATCAGATCAAATGTCAACTATAATTCCTTACCTACTTAACAATATTGACTAGCATGTACCACAACAGTCAAAAATGGTCTTCAAGGAACTCAAGTAGTCAACTAACTAAACGAACATACATATAATAAGGAGACATAAGTTTTTTGGTCGAAACAAAGAGGGGGGGGGGATAAAAAATGGATGTTTTTTATCAGCATATGCAAAGATGAATTACAACATAAGTAAATGATAATATGATATATAACATCATTACCGAAGAATCAAAGAGGTGATCTAAGCATCTGGTGTTTCCCCCAATCTCACCACAAGCAACATTATTGCCAAGGAGAAACGGTGACCATGACTGTGGAGAACAAGAAAGTACTTAAGCATGTCAGATCTAAAAATTCGATATATGTATAAAGCACATAATAGTACACGTTATTTTAAAAAAACATCATCTGCTGAAATTATATCATTCTTTTACCTCTTTAACTATAACTAAAGCTTGGTGGAGACCAGAATCTGTCAAATATGCTCTTGGGTATTGCTACAAGATAACATCAAAAGCAAGTCAGATGAAATGACAACATATTTATAGCCTATAGGTCTTTGAATGATACTTTCTGGTGGTAATTCAGAATTGTAACACCCTGCAGCCCAAAATTCGCTCATAATGCGTAGCACCTCACTTGGGCTTTCATCCTCGCTTCGCCAAAAAGGGTTAACCCGGAAGCGCTACGATTTGGGCCAACAGGTATTATATGCTAGTGGAATTCAATGTAAACTGTCAATGTGGAACTAAAGGATGGGGTGTTACATTTCCCCCAGTAGCTTGCTGCCCTTGGCAACGTGAAATGCCCAAAAACACCCCTCAGTACACGACACATGTTGTGTGCCGCTACAGGGCCACACGCACACACTGACAGGCCAACGCGGCATGTGTTGATGCTCTGATACCATCTGTAACACCCTGTAGCCCAAAATCTGCTCGTTGTGGAGACATTGTATGGTTATAATCTTAGTGTTGAACAATTGGCATCGGTATCGAGGTGTTTGGGGAGAAACCCTCAGTTTAGCAAATTGTCGATTTTGTTGTGGCCGACGGTCTGACCAGCCAGGGGTGACAGTCAGACCGACGGTATGGGATTTTGAGGCGGTATGGGATTTTGAGGATTGCACACCAAACACTTGTGTGGAAGTGTTTGAGGATGAGTTTGCACCGGGTGCCATTGAAAATGGAAACTGGACGCGAAACTACATAGAGTTTTGCCGAAAAGTACAGATGGGTGTTTTACCGGGGCTGGCGATCAGACCGCTGGTGGCCTGGAGGTTCTTGTTCTTGCTCTCTTTGGTGATTTTAGGGTTCTTGTGTTCCAGGGTTTTGCATTGGTCTTTTGCTGTGATCTAGCTTGTTAGAACTTGTGGGATCTGATTCAAGGTCATCTTGATCATCTTTCATCAACGAGCAAGCTTTTGGATCAAGTTTAATATTTTCCCCCGGTTTTGAGCCTTCTTGCCCTCAATCAAGAAATTCATGGAACCTTGGCTACGATCGTCTCAATCGTCGATTGGAATAGGTTCCTGGCCTTCTTGTTGAGCTATGTCTGAAATCTCAGGGGATTTGGATCACTAGATAAAAAGTTAGGTTGATTTGTGGATCCATCGTCGTGCTATTTTTCGAGCAAAGGTCGACCGCCTCACCTCTTGATCAAAGCCGTGGCAGTCGAGACCAAGAGAGGCCGTTGAGGGTTCATCTTCTCGGTTTCAGCTCGAGTCTTTCGTTGTGGTCTTGAGACTTTGATCATCGTAGCTTTCATTGCTATTGGAGTGAAAAGGAAGTTGGATACCGGAGGTAAGAAAGAGGTGGCTCCTATTCACCCACCCACCCTCTAGTCACTATTTCGGTCCAACACCAGCCCACCGTGGGGCAGGCCCACGCATGTGTAGCACCTCACTTGGGCTTTCATCCTTGCTTCGCCCAAAAGGATTAACTCAGAAGTGCTACGATTTAGCCCAACAAGTATTATATGCTTGTGGAACTCAATGTAAATAGACAATGTGGTACTAAAGGGCCGGGTGTTACCAGAATAGTATAACAAGAAAATAAGTAGAGCTCCCCTAAACCCCAAAAGGAAAATGCTTAAGTAGTTGAGTGAATATTAGTCATGCTATTGAACAAAAAAAATATTGCACTATTAAGTAGTTTTCCCCTCTAAAAGATATGAATCACTAATATTGCACTCCCTCCAAAAGATATGAATCGCTAATATAGCAGGTTGGAATCTATCTCCCCACTGTCATAAGTGCCATGATAGACAAAGGTACAAGGGTCGTCTCAACTTGGGGAAAAAAGTACTAGAAAGATAGAGAAAAGGATAAGCAACATTTTACCTTGCTCAACTCTGTTAAGAGATGGAAACTTGCCATGGTAAGCTCCAGGGAACTGCTGTTTTGAAGAATCTGAAAAACAGCATTGTACATTCTCCTTGCAAAAGGACAAGATTTACATGAAAAGATATCCATATCATGATAAGAATTGACTCAAATAACTTCCAAATTCAACAAATACTTCTCAAACGAAATTGCACGAAACATTCAGCAAAACACCTAGTTAGTCTGAACAATTAAGGCATAAAAAACATTACTTTTTGCACACAGCAAGAAATGTTTTACGAGAATTAAAATAGAAAATACATTTGTAAATGCAGTAACTTTTACTGAAACGGGTAAAACAATAGCATGTATGCACAGCACATACTTCATGTTGGTACAGCTAAGGAAAACAGAAAAATGTGAAAGATAGTGGATAGATCAGCTTTTTAATCTTCATTCGTAACAAAACAGACAAGTGCAGACTAAGATTCACCCAATTAGATGACATAGAAGGCCATGAATCATTAGAGCAGATTTCCCCGACACTATACAGCAAAATTTTCAGCAAGTGATTCAACTTGTGAAAAGGGATCACGGGTATCATCAACATGTCCAGGAAGAAATTTTGCACACAAGATGCATCCGAATAAGCGCCAAGCTACTACTAGCATGATGAAGAAAATTCCACACTGTAGAGCATAGGTTAAACAGAAGGGAACCTATCTACTCTAGTCTGCGCGCGATGAGGGCCGTACCACGAGGGGGCCGAGGGGTTGTCGGCGGCGAGGCAGGCGGAGCGCACCGCTTCCAAGAAGGCGGCTCCTGCGGAGACGCGCGCAAAGATTTAGCGGTGGGGTCAACAGGTAAGTGGAAAAGGGGAGAAACCTACAGAATTAAAAGGAAATCGAAATAGAGGAGAGAGGGGAGGAGGTGGGTACGGTCGTCATGGAGGTCGCGAGAGTCCTTGATGCCGGAGGTGTCGAGGATGGCCATCGCGTTCTCCTCGATGCCGCCATCCGCGGCGGCGGAGGCGGGCGGCGCGCGGGGCGGCGCCATTTTTTCCGCGCCGGCCCGGGGGGGTGGGATTGGTTTCTCGCGACGCTCGGGCTGGGAGAAGCGGGAAACAAGGGCAGCGCAGAAGGCAGAAGGCCAGAAGACGGGCACGTTTGGTTACGACCCTACATGTCGTAGCAAAATTTTGATAATATCAAAATCTAGTCAAAAAATACTGTGATACTGAAATTAATGTGTTTTGATTGTAATCATATCAAATTTTGCTTTTTTGCCCAGCATAACACGTGGGTCCCGCATGACATATATTCTTTTTTTGCCTCAAAATATGCCAACAGTGATCTTATTTTATTGATGAAATGACAAGGAACACAACGGTTCAAACGGATCACAAATCGGATACTCGGTTTAAAAAATATAATCATTTGAAACTTACTAATCAAACTTATCTTGCAATTAATGCAACACTGTGCTGCCAAGCCAAATATTTGGCACCGGATTTTGGAACCAAAATTCTGCCAAAGAAATGGCTAGGCAAAGCTTGGCAATACCAAATTTTTAGGGGCAAAGCCAAATTTTGGTATTAAACCAAATTATGGCCAAATTTTATGGGTATTATCAAAATTTAGTTTGATTTTATTTGGGATGCAATCCAAACAGCCTCGACGCCTCCTATTGTAAGTCGTGTTTGTGTGTTGTGCAGCACTTGTGTTGCGGCCTGCTGGGGCGTAGTCACCTGATCCTCTGACGTTAGCGTTACGATGTTACAGAGCCAGGTCGCCAGTAAACAGCAATGCACAGTTGCACAGTGCAAAACAGCGAGAGAGGAAGTTTGGCAATTACTCCCTCCGTTTGGCAAATACTTAGCACTTGTACTCATAACTTCTCGTTTAGATCTTGTGAAGCAGTACCAAACACCCAGCTTCTCGAAACCATAAGATTCTGCTTCTCGCGAGGAGCTGTCTCGAAAATGAACTAGTAACGAGGAGCAGCATTCCCATAGATTCTCGTGGGAATCCAACCTTACAGAAACGAAAATACCCTTTGAAGTTGGATGTTTTTACCCGCAAATACCATCGAACTATCCCATAGGAAATCCCACTGCGCGATCCTGGCCCGTACCCCTTTGCCTTTCCCCTGTGTCCTCATGTCCTCATCTCCTCCTGCTGCTCTCGCGACAAGGTGATTTTTGCCAGCACTGCCGCCTCTGTATGCTCCCTTCCACACTACACTAAGCGAAGCTAGGATGAGGCGACATCTAGCGAGGAGGGAGGAGAGGAGGCGGTGATTTTTCGGGAATAGAGCTATATTTCCAAATCTGAGATGGATTAGATCCGAGAAACAGGGAGGGCCAGCGTGTCCGTGGGCAGTGGGCCGCCGCCGTCGCCTTTCGCTGCCACACCGGGTCCCCATCCGCGTGCCCTCGCGCACATCTCCGCACGGTCAAGTACGACCCCTCCACCACCTTTTCTGCGCTCAAGGAGTTCATCCTCGCTCGGTGGCCGCTAGGTGAGAGACGGATTCCTATCGATTTGGTAGAGTACATGAATTTTGTGTCCTGATCTGCTTGTTTGATTTGGCGACCTCTGTAATTCTCGATGCCATGCGGTTTTTTGGATCATGTATTTCTTTTTTTTTGTGGTTGTCGCGTGATGCTTATGTAGTGCTGGTCTTTTTTGCTACGTGCAGTTTTGCTCGCGGCTGATAAGGTTATTGGTATGCTTCATTTTTCTTCTTCTCTGGATGGATATGCATGGCATGCTGAATTCATGCCATTATCATGTGTGGATTTTATGTTTGATTCATTTATCAAGACATGTACTTGTTTATATCTTTATGATAACTGATAACATGGCTTAAATGTTCTTGAACTGCATAGTGGTTGGTGTCAAGTGATCCCTTCGTATTATGCTTTCCACAATTAATGGAAATGCATCCCTTGTATGGCTACGATGAAAAAACTTTATATTATGTGTTGTGTGGATATTACAATTAACAAATGTTGGTTAAGATTATAGCATCTCTCTCTAGCAAGTCAGGTTCTCAAATACAGTTGTCTATATAATTGTTCAAAATTTACATGAAAAGTATCAATATCTCCTATGCATTTGGCATCCATCTTACATGTTCACAGATAAGGAACACCGTGGACCATTTGAGTACTCAGAAGATCTTACAAACTTGACTGATGGGGCAGAGGCTTCAAAAAAACGTCATTTCTACCCAAAGTTATCAAGGAAATGATAATGATCTTTTGCTAAGTACTGATAACATGGTTAGTGCTAAGTGCTTTGTTGTGCTTAGCAGGGACGCTCTATAAGCCCACAAGGAGCATTATCATTGATGAATCCCTAGTCACTCATTCGTCATATGCAAAGCAACTACATTTAGTGCATTGCTTCAGGTGGTCAGCCTCCAAACTGCAAGTTCTTTTTCTACGCTCAGAAAGATGGGGCTAGTGCTTTCTTCCTTGTGGAACGTATCGTCAACATATCAACAAAGGCACATCTCAAAATTAAGGCTGATGATGTGACAGCTGCTGAGGCATTTTCTACTTGTTTCAATCAACCTTGTCCTCATTTGGGGTTTCTTGATCCTGGGCATTTTGTGTCTTGGTCATGTAGTATGTCTGCAGTCTGCTATACTCGGAATGTTGGGGAATGAGATGACTTTTTCTGTCCAACAGCATGGCAACACTAGCAGATTTATCAGGGAGATAACATTGGAGTTCTCTAAAGATATATTATTTATGTTATCTAGGTGAAGAAACTACGCATTGTATCATTTCAATACTTGTACGTAATAGCATTTAATTATCATTTGAACATTTATACGATATGAAAGTATCTTGTTATTCCATAAAAATTGAACAAAGTCCGAGTACATTTCCGAAGAGAAACGAGTCGACATTTGTCCGGGCTGATTTTGCACAAGTTTCTTTTCCTAGAAGTAGTATGAATATTTTTCTAGTAGCATCAACCACCAGGTGGACCTGAACAGGAGTAGCACATGCAGGTCCATTTTGCACTACATTTCCTCATTTTGTAATGCATGTTGCTTCATTTTGCGCGAGGAGTTTGCTCTATTTTGCACGTAAGGGTCCATATTGCAATGCACGTTTTCTCAATGAACAGGAGATTTCCCTGTCTAGTGATCTGCGTAGCAAGCATTATAAGACACAATTAAAGTATTTGTACAAGTGGTAGCTTGGTCTATTTGCCTCTAATCCTCCCTCATATGATTTTTGAAACCAACCTACCAGCCAACCGTTTTCAACAAACAACTCTAAATTCTCATATAAGTAGATTCTCATAGAATCAGTGACAGAATTTGGAAAATGATAATCTAGAGCTCTGCCAAATAGGGCCTGAGTCTCACGGTGCATATTTAGGCGATCTACGATGAAAATGCCCCTCATAACTACTCTTGGACTGCACAAATAACTAGGTAGAGTACTGACGAGGATTTAATAATCCTCAATTATTTATTTATCTATAATTCTTATTATAGATAACAATATCATTGTATTGTTCTTAAGTATACCTCTTAATATTCATAAGGGGGAAACTTAACTGAGTGGTTGTAAGCCTTTCTACGAACATGTCTTGGTCGTAAGCCTTTCTACGACCACGTTGTGGTCCTTCCTACGATCACCTTGTAATTGATAAAGCCTGCAGATATGTGGACCCAATCAATTAGGGATCTTATGTGCGGTGTTTAAGGCACTGAGCAGTTAGTATACGTTGTTATTCTCCAGGATAACTACATTACGTCTCTGTCTCTGACGATAACTACCAGGCGACATAGAGGAGTCATAACCCTGACAATAACTTCCATCAACGTGCGTGTTACACTAAACGTCAAGATGCCTCTTGGCCTAAAGAAAGTGTTACCCCTTCATGCACTATATAAAGGCTAAAGTCAGTGAACATCGGGGCAGAGGATCAGGAGGATGAGACATTAGGTATAATTCTTCTTCTTCTTGATTATAATCAGTATAGTCAATACAACAACAACATAGGAGTAGAGTTGTTATTCTCTTTGGAGAATGCCTGAACCCGTCTAAATCCCTGTGTCATTCGCTGCATGGTTTTAATTATAAGAGACCCCCGAATATTAATTCATAAGACCGATACTAGATCATGGACAAGTACAATGGCCAAGGGTAAAATAGGGAAAAGTACATTGGGATGCGTATGGTGAAGTGTTTTGAAAAGATATATTTAAGCAAGAGTGGCAGGTATTTCGAAACGGATGGAGTACTGTAGCAATACCATTCAGCGTAAACGGGTAGCGAAAATCACTGCAACATGAGTACTACTTTGCATTGTAGCATCTGATCTAGTCCATTTATCTCGGGTCGAACGGCTGACAATCACCCAAAGCCACCGCATTGTGCTTCATCTGACTTGATAATCCCCTTCCGTCTGGTTGCCAGGTATTGCGAGTGGCATTTTAATTTTTAGTTGTAACATTAGAATTCTAGTAAACCATTGCCCCAAGCAAATCGGCGGCTACAAGTTCAGATACAAATGAAAGGACCTTGGTCCATCCACACCATAAATAGTGCCTTGCACCATACAAGCACCATGACTTGCAAGCTCATGGGCAACTTTGTTACGCACTCTTGGATGGTGCTGAATTTGGAATCCTAAAACACAAGTAAGAAGCACGAAACACGAGTGGGATTTGGGAACGACCGAATATAGGTTCAGGCGTTCAGCTGTATAGGAATGGGTGGAGACTGGAGAGGACTGCGTTGTTCCTAATATTCGATGTTTGCAAGAGGGATAAAGGTTGTGCAATTATACACAGTCTCTTTTTCCTTTTTTTAGATAATGGAAGAGAAATCTCTCTCCTGTCCTCTGCATATGGTCTCTTTTTCATTCTTTTAAAAGGGAAAGAAAAATGTTTGGGAATGGAAATAAGTGGTTTTACTCCAAACCAATATAAATCTCGGAATAACCTATTATTCCATGTTTGCAATTTGGAATGGACATTACTAGCCCGCATTTGTTCCATGTCATGGCCACCCAATCTTCGAGGTGTCAGTCATTCTGGCAACTAGCCCGTAGATCCTTTGTCACCTCCATGAGTTAAGCCTATAGTTCCAAGCATGTGTCATGCTTGCATGATTCTGCTTAATAAAAATTATGATACACAGAAGGAATTGTGTATCTTTAATTAAAGAAAGAGAATGTGGAATTGAACCATGACCCCAACCGCAACAACCTTAGACTCTATCATCAGCCCACATGCATGTCTCTCGCACAGTTCTACTTGTCAACTATTTTTCTTTAATCCTCTCATCTTTCATGGGTTTTGGATACTCCCATTCTAATGGTTTGTTCAAGAGGAATAGGCGAAAGGAATGTTATTTTGGATTTATGTATCCTTTTTTTTATGGATTTCGTGGCTATGTTGTGATCCTTTTCTTATAAATCAATTTGGTGTTTGGAATATTACAAGTAAATGCATTTTGACTGTCAGTGTGACCATAATACATTTTCGGCAGCTTGTGTTCCTTGTGAACACAATAAACCCAAGTTGTTTTATATAAAAAAACGTTGATGGTGTTGAGCCATATACAAACACTTAACAGCTGACAAAACAGATGGGGCAGACAAGGATGACATATTACTTGTTTTGGTTGATGAAAACAAACCCTATGTCTTTTTCTTTCTTTCGTTCTTTGCTTTAGCATGTGCAACTACATTAGGAAATTTTTTGCATACCCCTTTCTTGCTCCTCTCTCTCTTTTATGCGGTCCACCATTGGCAACTAAATCTCTAGTGACCCACTCGGGGTTCACGAGGGCCGCTTTAGATTTGATACGGTGCTATTGGACTGTGTTAGCGACCGGGGGATGAATAGCAGCTCACTTTTTTGTTTTTGGAATTCCAGTTGTTTTTACTCTAAGAGTTATATGAATCAATGAAGATTAAAGTCTAAAAATCATAACGGAAGAATTGAACTGATAACAAGAAGCTCAACCCTCAATCCCCCTCGCCTGGTTTGACCTCTCTCAAGGGCAATCTGACCTCTCCTCAATCTGACAGAAAAATCAGCACGACGTTGGATCTACAAAATAATCTAACTTTTGATCTACAAATCTAAATCGCTTGAGATTTCATATACAGCTCAACAAAAAGCTTAGAAACCTATTCCAATCGAAGACCTAGACAGTCATAGCCAAGATTCTAAGAATTTATTGTTTGAGTGCAAGAAGGCTAAAAAACGGGTGAAACTCGAAACTTGATCCAAAGACTTGCTCGTGAATGAAAAATTGTCGAGTTGCCCTTGGATCAGATCCCACAAATATTAGCAAGCTAGATCATAGTAAAAATATAAGGCAATACCCCTATAACACAAGAACCCCAAAATCTCAAGAAAAAGAGTAGAAACAAGAGACAAATCATCTTTGCACGAAGTTGATTGGATTGATATTGAGGAATTGAGGGTTTACAACCACTTCACCATGGAGGATAAATGCCCACTCATGAGCACCAAATCCTCAAGATTTATTTCAACACAATCTCTCAAACCCTAGCCTCCTCTCTTCTCTCCGTTTTCCCCAAATCTCAAATTAGGGTTCCTCTTATATAGTGGAGGCTAGGTCTATAGAGAAACCTTAACATGCACCCGTTAAGCCTACACATAAAATGAGTCTCTCACTCACGTATGCTTCTCAAAGTGGATGACGACCTGGTGTTATCGAATCTACATTTTCGTGATCTTATTCTCCTTATAACATAAATCGCTTCTCCTTTGCACTGTCATGCGTCGCGGTTTCACCAAAGTCACCAACCCAGTTTTTTTGGTGAAGATACCAAAATTCCCCTTTTTGATCTTACCATCCTTGACCGAGTCCAATTTTGTGATGCAATCTCATGCTTCACCGCGTGTATGTTCATCAATGACTTTCCTTATGCCGGCAAGTCTATCTCATCCGACTCCCACCAGATCGCCTCAACACTTGTACTGGCTCAAACCACTTGATGCAACCCTTTGCACCAAACTTTCCGTTCTTGCCCCTCTTGTGTCTGCTTAAGACCAACCACTTCACCCGACATCCTTAATCGTTTTAGCCATTGATTTCACCAAACCAAGTCCCGATCATTCTCATTATTGACCGTAGTTGACTCCAAACTTTACTGCACAATAATAGACCAAGAAATTGATCCTTGTCACAAGTTCTTCGTAACTCGATCCACGTTAGTCAAACACACGCATCATGCAACATATGCAACAAATCAATAACCCTAGGTCAATTCTCAAAATTTAGCATAGCTCATTGTGTACTAAATTGATAGGGCCGGTCTAACCACTATCAGCTGGCCGGTTTGATCGCCCTTGGTAACAGAGCACCGGTTTGACCGCCATGGTGTGGCCAGTCAATCCTCTTCTCAAAACCAGAAAACACTCCTACTTGGACTTTTCAGTTGAATTATATCTAGTTTCACACCCAGTTTCTATTTTCAACGACACTTAGTGCAAACACATCCCCCAACACTCTCACACAAATGTTTGATGTCTATTTACCCTAAACCTGCATCGCCCCGCCCCGCCCCATCCATAGCCAATTAGACTGCCCCGTATGGCTGGTCAGACCGCCTGCTAGGGCCGGTCATACCGCCTAACTCCTGATAGCAGGACAACTTTTGCAAAACAAAGAGCTAACTCCTCAAACTTTTCGACAACGATGTTAATTGTTCATCACTTGATTTAGGATCAAACCACATGGTCTCTATAGGTGCCTAGGGTGTGGCGGTGACGGTGCCAACAACCCTCAACGCGACGTTAAGTCGGTGCTAATGCTGTGGGTTGTGCGAGATTGCTAGTGATGAGAGCAAGGCAATACCGTGGTCGATAATGAAAACAATAATGATTGTAGAGGTTGCTGGCTTCAGGACCGTCGTCGGCACCGAAAATCTCTACAGAAGACATAAACAGACAGACAGAACCACAGAACAAGGCGACATGAGAGTCAGTCAGTAGGAGCCATTTCTCCGTTAGCAACTCCATTCCCTTTCTCACTTAAAAACATCAGCCGTCGACTTTGCCAGTTCCTTGAACGGTTCTTTCGGAACTTTTGTAGACATTCTATGTTTGTTGATGAAATCAAATAGGAAGCTCATTCCTGTTTCAACAAAAAAGGACGGCCAGAAGGCTCGAAGCTCCTCCGCGTCCGGAAGATGCTAGAGACTTCCTTGGGGCTTGGCATGTAATAGGAGCGGATGGATATCGTTTATTTTGTATTTCTTATCGGACTCGGATACCAATTTCTCTATTTCGTATTCGCTGCGCAAGCCTTCGGTCGGTCGGTCGAAAATTATCCGATTCTTTTATACCCTTATACATAACATTAGACTGTAGGGGTACAATCAGAACGAATACAGAGACACTAATCGATGAGATAGTGAAAAAATACTCAGTATTCCCTGTCCGCTCAGATGCAATAACACCTATATGTTATTATGTTCCTAAGTGAAGTCATAACAGGCTTTCTTCATATCGCCTGACGTATGGATGAATATCATTCATTTCGTATCCTATTTCATACTTTTTTCTCCGAGTTGAACATAGATAATACTAAATTCTCATGTATTCTTTCTCTGTTCGTTCCACGAATCTTTGGGTCTGTTTGCTTGCCGTCCTGGAGTGGTTTTGCCTGGCCAGCAGCTCACCTTGAGGAAGCTTGATCGTTGTTTGCTTGCTGCCGCTCGAGTTGCCTGGCTCCGGCGCTCGTTTTGAGCGCCTAGCTCTTAGGCCTGGCAGGCAGATGTATCTGCTGTCTATTGTTTTATCCAACGGTCTATTTTTTATTCACCAATTTCAGACACAAACTTTCAACCAAACAACTTATCTTCAGGTTTATCTGATCAGACAAAAATTATCTACTTTTCAGGCTACCTTCAAACACTATTTTCATTCAGACATAAAATCAAGGCATCATCCAAACAAACCTTTTATCCGCTTGTTTGCCCCGTCCGGGGCGTCGCCTCAACCTCCAGGCCCGCCTCACCGTATCCCGTGCCGCCGCCGCCTTTCTGGTGTGGTAAACCCATCGTTTACCCCTTCGCTGGCCCCACCTTTTTCCCCTCCCTCTCCCCTCATCTCCTTCCGAAACCCTAACCCCAAAATCTCCTCCACTCCCCGCCTCCGCTCCGTCCCATGGCCGCCGCCGCCGCCGCCGAGGTCGAGCGGCTCTACGAGCTCGGCGAGCGGCTCTCTTTGGCGAAGGACAAGTCCCAGGTGCGCTCCCCTCCCCTGACGCCGCCCATTTTCCTAGGGTTTTGACGGGGGTTTATGTCTGGGGCTTGCAGCACGCGGCGGACTACGAGGCGATCATAGCGGCGGTGAAGGGGCAGAGCGTGAAGGCGAAGCAGCTGGCGGCGCAGCTCATCCCCCGCTTCTTCCGGAGCTTCCCGGCCCTTGGCACGCGCGCCATGGAGGCCATGTTCGACCTCGTCGACATGGAGGAGCTCGGGGTCTGTATTCTCTCTGTTCTCTCTGCTTAGTTGATGTTAACCGTTTGCAAACTAAGCTAACTCGGCAAGTTTATTGGTGGAAGCATTAGTCGAGAGTGGACAAACTTGATGACTATCTTGTTTGCGTTAAATCGGTCTTTGATTCAGATTTACTCCCCGAAAAACTAGAAATCTGTATGTTAAAGCTGGTTCCTTTTTTTTTTTGTGTTTAGGCAACTTGGTTGGGCTACTGAATTTGGTAAAAATCTGTAAAATTTTCTGCCTTATTGTTTATTTATATAATTTTTTATGCCGCTGATGACATTAACTATCTCCCCAAGAGACGTGCAAGGAGAATAACTTAGGTTTACATGCACAGAGATGCTGTCTGAAATTCACTTGTAAATTCACTCGTTCATAGCGAATATCATTATCCCTTCAGCAAATCTAGAAAATTCTTTCCCAACTTTAAATCGATTCTTAACTGGCTAAGCTGAGTATACTATCAATGCTTTGTTGCCACTTAAACCAAAAAACATGGTGTAGTAAATATTACATTGGTTTTTCTCTTGCCAGAAGCTACAATTGGATCCAAACAACACCTGCACTGGAATGATGAGGCTATTTGGTAAATAGGGAAAATGGATACAGTGAACTTTGGTGGTGGGTTATCACATGGAACAATGAATGATTTGTACCAATTTTGATGCCCACTTGCTTTCCAGTGATCATATAAGGCCTAATGTTTCCGTGTTGTATAAATGTAAGCACTAAATGTGACAGTGTGATCTATGATTTCTCTGCTTGCCCTATAACGGTTATTTGTTTCATGCTTGTCCTTGATTACTTCAGGTGATGTGTGTCCAAGAATTTTAAAAGTTGCTT
The DNA here is from genome assembly GCA_036346405.1 of Phyllostachys edulis. Lineage (NCBI taxonomy): Eukaryota > Viridiplantae > Streptophyta > Magnoliopsida > Poales > Poaceae > Phyllostachys > Phyllostachys edulis. The sequence goes on from CM070548.1 coordinate 34,128,412, forward strand.
GGATAGCTAGTGTTTCACTTGTCATATAAATGTGTAAAAGCAATGAAAAACTTTTCTCTATTTTTCTTCAGAATGGTTTGCATTTGTTAAAAGGATGACACTATTATATTTTCCTTAGAACAATATGAATGCAGTCTATGCACCAGAAGGAGAACAATATTAATCAGTGTTCACCATGGTGCTGGGCGCTAGTCAGGCGGCATACCAACACCTAGCGCCTAATCGCCGATTAGGCAGGCCTAGGCGACCGCCTAGGTTGGGGAGGCCAAGGCAGTTAAAGGCGCACTTGAGGCGCTAGGTCCGTAAATCGCCTTAAGCGCAAGGCGAAAAGAAGCGCGCACCTGGGAAATGTTAGGTGCAATAATAATAACATAATATTTCCCTGTCATCCAGGTGACATTAGGTCGTCTTTTATATTAAAATATGCAACATTGACACTTCATATATGTTTGCATCAGCTTTCTAAATTGCTATAGCTATTGGAGATAAAGAAAACTATACTTTAAAGAGCTGTTATAATATTTAATAATGTCATATTTATTTTAAATTATTAAATACAGTATAGTACACCCCTAAAGCACTCACTATTCTCAGAGCCATAGAAGAAAAGGCAATGTGCATCACCTATTTCCCATGAGTTAACAAAGCAAAAGCTGCAGTGTAGTCCACCTAATGTTAAAAAAATACACAGTTCCCAAGTGCTCTCCAAGGCTCCAACTCTCCAAGAGTTCACTGCACAGCTTTCAGCCTTTCAGTCCAGAGACAGATCACGTGACTACTCCCCTCTCTTCGTCTCCTTCATCGTCATCTAAAACCCAACAGTGTTTATCCTCTCTCCTCCATGACTCCTCTGCTCAAGCTCCTCACGTTCCTCCAAGAGTCCTATCTTTCTCCAAGACTCCAACATCATTGTGTGGTTGGTAGAAGAACCACTATATAATCGAGTTAAGACACTAATGGGTTATTTGGCTTTTGTTTTGACCTAATGTTTCCTCCCCTCCTCATATTCCTCATGTTTTCAACCCCTATTTCATCTTAACATGATTGGGCCAGGCGAGCGCCTTAGCACCTTGCTGCCTTGCACTTTAAGCAGAAAGGCGTGCGCCTGAAGCAGCTCGAGGTGTTTTTGCCTCGCTGCGCCTCGCCTGAGCGCCTAGGCGAGTGTTTTTTGCGCCTTTGACTGCACCGGGCGAGGCGGGAGGGTGTTGCCTAGCACCTAGGCGGGCTGGGTTGCCGCCTTTTAGAACACTGATATGAATGTAGCCTATGCACCAAAAGGTTTCATATGATCAACTCCTTGTCATTAAATGTTCTTACAGATCAGAATACAAGCTATTCGTGGGTTTCCACTTCTCGGCAAAGACGCAGAATTTCTTTCAAAAAGCGCAGATATTCTCGGTCAACTCCTTGCAAGCGGTACACTCTTCTTCCTATCTTTACTCAGATCGAATGTCACATGTTTATATGGTTCTGAATTTTGCATTTATTTCAGAGGAAAATGTGGAGCGTGATGCTGTTCATAAAGCACTCATGTCCCTTATACGACAAGACGTTAAAAGTAAGTTTCCAATGCTCATTTACTGCTTGTTTATCATTTGGAAAGTACTTTAGGATACATGCTCTGTGCTTGAATTACTGGCTGATGTCGTAAATTTCTGATCTGAATTTTCTTTTTGGGGGCATAGACTTGTAGACTATCAAGGTCATTTTTATCGTCGTTCTAAAATAAGTTGTGTAAATTGTGCCCAAGATAACAACAATATATGATTTCTTTCTTGATTTTCTACCATCAATGATGTTTTTTGTTCCAGATTCATTCCAAGTGGCTATTTATGACCTTCATGCAGTTTTAGAAACTAGGAATATCAACCTGTGGTGTTTATTAAGTGATTGGTGCTCTACACGTTGCCATACATTATTACATTTCAGCTTTTGCTTTTTTTTTTTTTGCAATTTCTCATTAGATATATGGGTATTAAACAGAACAGAATTTCACCATCATTTTCAGCAGTTGAAGTTTCGAATATTTTCTTGTTCTAGAACCAGTGTTTTGAATCAAGGCAACTTGAACCATTTACGCGTTCGCATAGGTCACATGGGTTATTGGTGAATTTGTAATCTTTGCTTGCTTATTAATTTAGCATATTTGGCTCGCCATCTAAATTTAATGGTAAACTGCATATGCATTTTGAAATTTCAGGGAAATGTTCTAGGAAAAATCATCGAGATGCATGCTATAGTTGACATATTCTTAGTAACACTTTTCATGTGTTTTGAAATTAGAAATCTTGGTTGTTAGTCAATTCTCGCAGATGTAATTTTGGTCTGTTATGTCTGGTATACATGTATTAATTTTGTGTGCACTTGATCTGGCTCTTAAAATGTGCAGTGCTGGTCAACAAATGTTGGACGATTAGTATAGTTTTTATGTTTTTGTCTTAGATCAAGAGACTATACGTACCAATTTTGTCGGGGCCCGAATTTCCGAATCTGGAACCCTCTGTATTTTCTACACTAGTCCTTGGATCAGTAGCTAGTGCATACAGTTCATCGTTGATAACAAGGTCGAATCACGAATAACGTAAAAGTAACGACAAGGTACTGGCCTTAAGGCCACTTACTACAAAAGAGGTCAAAAGACCTTTAGCCTTACAGCAACGGAAACAACAAAAGTCAAACTCCGAGTGATGGCCCATCAAACTGCCCGCCGGCATTCGACTAGGGAGCACAACCTAGTACACCGGATGTCCTTCGTCGTACCCGCAGGCGTAGTAGTCCTCAACATCATTGAAGGTTTCTGAGATTTGTTTTGAGTGTAGCATGTGAGTACATAAAGTACTCCGCGAGTCTTGGGAAACATGAATATGTATAGCTTTAACAATTGGGCTTATAGGGTTCTTTTGCACAAAGCAATATTTTATATTTCAAACATTTTATATAAAGCACATTTGTCCAAAAGATAGTTTCCATAAGTAAATAAATAAATTGATTAATTGCATCCACCAGAGAAGGTTCTAGCTGACTGAATATCTACCCGGGAGTGACAACTGCTCCTGGTTCCTAAAGTTTACTCTTTTGAAATCAAAACAAAAAATCTACCATGTGAAAACGCACCTTGCCCGCGCTTGACCGTGGGCACGGCTATTCGAATAGTTTTACACTCTGCAGAGGTTGTACAACTTGATCCACATGTGATAATTAGCTTATAATGTCCATTCACACACTTTCGAAGGTGTGCGACTAAGAGATTATCATAAGGCTTTTACAATACTTTATCCTCACATTAGCTCGCCCGATGAGCTTGACCCTAAGTCGTGGAGGTTCATTTACCATCGGCCCGGAGCTCACCGTTGTGGGGGATAACATGCCCGAACGTGGAGGTTCATTTACCATCGTCCGGTGCAAGCCCCAACAGACATGGAGGTTCATTTACCATGCTGCACGACCCAAAATATGGAGGTTCATTTACCATAATCAAGAGACACCTATAACTACAGCCTGCGAGCTTAATGCTTGGACTCGATAAATTAGTCAGCCAGGTCCTCCCTACTCTAGACGTATGGTTGTACGGTATTGCTCGGTTTGGATAGTCACAAGCGTCGATCCTTAGTACAACTTGGGCGGAACTTACCACATTCCCGGTTCTCGTGCTTTAGCTCCACCCGCCTGATCTTACCACCCGCCCAAGTCAAACAAGTTTTCACCATTTTATTTTATTTTCCAAATACTGACATTACCTAATGTCATACATTTCTAAAAGGATTTGCATAAAAGGTAATAAGGGTTTCCTCCCAATAGGTGATTCTGACTAATAAGCATGTCTAAGTAATTCTACCGCGTTTAACTATTCCACAATGTTGTAATCAATATCGTGGATTTGCTATGCTAGGGGTACAATGGATTAGGATAGCAATATCAAAGGAAGACATTAACAACTTTTAGGTTTAACTAACAACCTACAATTTAAATTCATCATTTTATGTAAATAGCAATGCATAATACTTTAAAACAAAAAACATGATTTAAAAATCATAGGTACAAAATGGTCAAAGGAGACTCGCCTTCGTCGACGGTTGAGGTCAAGACGTCTGGTTGATTCAAATTGGCTTCGGCGGCGTCCGATTCTACACGCACAAAACAAGGCAAATAAATACAAGGAAGTCAAACAAAATCCAAAAATTATAAAATTAGTACTGAAAGAGAGAATATGAATTTAGATGAATTTAGGAACAAGAATCGGCAGAATTGGAGTTCGTATGGAAAAGAACGAATGTCCGGAAGATGGCGATCACATGAAATGATAGAAATAGAAAAAGGGGAATGTTCCTGGAATCTTATTTTTGTTGGAATTTTGGATTAGTGGAGAGGCTTTCAGCTGGGCCCCATAAGTAAGTGGGAGAGAGAGAAGGAATGAGCATATAGTGTATAGCTGAGGGGGTCTACTTGTCATTGATATTATATAACTAGTTATATCTTAAATGAAATATCATTGGGCCTAAATGGCTGAGTGACATCCTAGGCTGACTATTAAGAACTAACCACTTAACTAACTATGTGTTTAACTAACTGCTACTTAACCCCATATGGGACTCACTGTCAGTTGAATTCTCGAACCACTGATAATTTCTAATTACCTCCTAATCTCTTGACTCAATTATTAACTAACACTATTCGAGCATACCCTTTGCTACAAGAACAACTATTAACCAAGTAGTCTACTAGCAATTTTCTAAACAACAAACTAATCTAGGTGGCCCCTAATGTCATCAAAGTTTTAAGCATAATTTATACGTTACAGTCTCTAACAACTAAATCAGCTAATTAACCAATTATACCCTAACCAATCTTGATTAACCCCTAATCCAAATTACTGGACTTGCTAACTAGCTGGACTTACTACCGAGTGAGGGCCAACTGATCACAAGAAGAAACTCAGAGTCGAGACAGGGGAAAGGAGGCGGCGCTCGGGCAAGGGGGCAACCGTGGCGGCATTTGGCGCAAGAAGGGTTCGGCCGTGACCAAAACCGGTGGCCGGGACCCTGAGGGGGCTACACGAAGTGGTGGCGTGAGGCACAAGTGGTCGGGAGCAGCAGCGCAAGCAAGGCGACATAAATGGTCATGGTGTTCTGGAGGCGGTGTTCGGTGGTCGGCGGCGAGGTGGCATCTTGTGACCAAGACGACGTCCACACGGGGAACACGCTAGGACACTTGGGACGGCCAGGGAAGGGCCAAGGCGTTCCAGTGACGTGGGCTGGCGGCGAGGGTGATGGGGCGCCATGGAGGCGATGCTTCGGTGGGGGAGAGCTCCCGTGAAAGGTGGTGGCAGCTTAGGGGAGGTGAGTAGTTCCTTCACCTGAGTGGAATTGACCGGAGATGCACCGGCGAGGAGGGACGGCCGGGGTGGCGGTTTCAGTTGGCGGGGAAGAAGGCGAAGCCGTTGGTGAATACCTATGACGAACGAAGAAATTGGTTTGGGGGAAAAGGAGAGGGGGCTTGGGAGCAAGATGTCGACGACTCGGATGGGGAAGGGGTCACGGAGAAGTGGGTACATGGTCTGCCTGCCACAGCCGGCATGCCGAAGGTGGCCCTTGCATGGGGCTCCTTGAGCTTTCGGTGGGGAAGAATGGTGGAGGGGGAGGACAGCAAGGAGGCTGGGTGATTCGGCAATGGCCTTTATAGGCCAGTGGGCGGAGTGCGCGATGGTGGCCGGCGGCATGGGCAGAGGAGCGGCGTGGCGGCTTGCATGGGCATGGGCATGGGCATGGGCAGGGTGTCATGGAGGGGAAGCTCTGTATTGTGGGGCCGGCTGATAGTGGGAGGGAGAAAGTGATTAGTGCTAGTGCTGGTTAGGTTGCAGCATCTGGTTTTGATCTGGTTCGGTTGCAACGGGGAGGTTCGAGTGGCTCTTGACCAGAGGAACAGTGCAAGGAAAAGAAAAGTATTTTTGCGAAGTATTCGAATTGCAAATTTTGATTTTCAGAATTTGGCGAAGATTTAGTACTGATATGATCAAATAAGAATTTGAATATTGGATAAGGAATATAAATATATGCACAAACTCCAACTGAAACCCGAATAATAATTTAAATTTAAATTTTCGAAAACGGCCGAATTCGGGATGTTACAAATTTGTAATCACATTTTTGTCGATAGTGTTCACTTTCACGGGCTGAAAATTTTCTTTTGTATTATTTCTCTACATCAACTACCCTTTTTGGTTCTCTACCTTTTTTTGCTGGTGCTAGTCAGCATAGCACAGATTCCACTATTCCACTATTCCATAGCCGTGTGGATATGTGGCAGCTTGGTACACAGATTCGTCTTTTTTTGATGAACCTTCTGCATGTTTCTATCAGTACTTCTGTTAAGCTTCTGATAGCTTGAAGAGCCATCAGGATTTTTACCTTGCTCTCTGGTTGAGACTGGGAATAAAATTACCAGAGTTAGTTTCATGAATGATTCTTGAACCGGTGTTAAGAATATCAAAGCCTGCTATATAATTTTGTAGACTTGATCTTCTTTTGCCATCATTTTTTGTGGAGTGATTTTATCTTCCTGTAGTTATTGTATGATTGATAATTACTAGTAAATGATGTAATATGAATGCTGTTGACTTTATTAAGCACTTATCGGCTGCTTTTATTAATCTGCACCTTCTCCGGTCCAGATTCCTTGCAGCCTTTATTTAAACATGTGGAGTCAGGAACAGAGATTCGCGAAAAGGTTATTTGTTTCCTTAGAGACAAGGTAAATAGCTACATAAATAGATTACATGTTTTGTAGGAAATCAACTGTACTGCCTGAGATTACTGATTAAAATTTTTCCACAGGTCTTTCCTGTTAAAGCAGAGCTACTGAAACCTCAAGCAGAGATGGAGAGATATATAACTGATTTGATAAAGAAAGTATGTGCTGATGCTTTCAATTTTTGGCTATCTGATTGATTTTTGGCAATTATGTTATCATATATATATATTTATGTGTAACAAAGAATGTCATAATTCAGAGTGTACAAGATGTAACTGGGCTGGAATTTAAATTATTCATGGATTTCCTGCGGAGTTTGAGCATATTTGGGGATTCTGCTCCTCGAGAATCCTTTCAGGAATTAATTGAAATCATTCAAGCACAAGCTGATCTCGATGCACAATTCGATGTAAGTATGTTATTAGAACAGCCTTGAAACGAAATTTACTGTATGAGTGTATGCACATTGGTAATTTTTTTTAATGATTTCGGGAGTTGGCTCTGCTCAGACCCAGGCTTTCTTTACGTGTTTGATGTTTCAGCTATAAGCATGGTTAACACTTAACACATTTGCACTGTATTTTTTCTAGTGACGAACACAGTATCTTATCATTTGAAATTTAATCTTGTGAACCTTTGAACTAGGCTAGAGGAATCGAATCAGAAACATTATTTTCTCGACAGATTAGCAACCTAAGCAAATAATAAGTAATTTGGTATCGCAAATTGAAGATACCACACATCATTATAATACCTCAGTGGGACAAGATAAAAAATTCTAATTATGGCAGTAAAGTTGTGTTGAGCGCACAGTAATCAATGGAAGAAATATAACTTGCACGTCGAATATGTATCCATTTAGCAGAATATATGTATCATGGGGTGGTTGTGAGTGGTGTAGGTAGGGAGCCACAGAGGAGGACAGCGGCTGTGGGAAGGGTAGGGCATAAAAGTGGAGGTGTTGGAACAGGGTCAAATGGTGGATTGCACATATAGTAATGATGTTGTCCTGGTAATAAGCTCATCCGAGATGGCAGCAGTTTAAGAGTTAACATTAACTAATTGAGTTGCCTGACCACCATGTTCGGCTTGCCTCACTTCTAGATTTTGCCTGGCGCTGAAACAGTTGTGTTAGTATGGTGTATTTTTTAAACAATGATAAATTACTTGGGCAGTTGGGCTAAATTTGTGGGCCTGTGGCAAATAGTTGTTGGAATTTGGAAGTACTTGGTGATTTCGTATTACGATTTTAAGGTGGTACCAAATACTACTAGACACAATAAGTGCATTGATTTCTTAAGGGCATAATAGAGGAAAGGTGAGTATATTTGAGAACATGAACTCATCACTTGTTGGCGTTTTGAGTGGCTCTCCGTATACAAGGCAAGTCTTGGTGAGCTACTGAGCTTGTTAATGGCTTGAATTTGCTTGCAAATTTGCATAATAGGCTCAAGGTCTCCTAATTTATGCTTCAACATGAGTGTGAACCTAGCCAGTTCTCAATCCAAGCTCACCCCTACCTTGAACTATGTTGTGTGTCTGAAGATTGAAGAAATGTCATTGCAGTCGGTTTCATTTGATATCTGTATGTAGCGTAAATTAATTGATGGTTACAAATCAGCTGTTGCGTTGGATCACTTGCCTATATTGTTATTTGTTGAAATTTCTTTTATGTAGCCAGGTTGTGCTTTTGTGCATTTAATTGGCTGGGTTAGGGATCAATAATAGGGGCATATTCACGTTGGACAATTCCCATATCAGCCTATCTATTAGACTTTTTTTAGGGGATACCTGTCACGACCCGACCCAGGGCACACCCGGGAGGTCCCTCAGGACCTCTTGGGAGGTCCAAAAGGGGACCCCCAGGACGCCCTGAGAGATCCCTTAGGACCTCCTGGAGGTCCGTAAAGGACTTTCCAGGACGCCCCGAGAGGACATCCCGGTAGGACTTTCAGACCTCCCGAGAGGTCCGATAGACCACCCGGAGGTCTGGGGTGGACCTCAGACCTCCCCAAGCGCTACGCGCTACTCGAGGGAGGTCCGAAAGGGACCAACCCGAGGAGGTCGTGAGGCTTTGAGGACGAGCCTAAAGTCCACTGCGATCTAAACCAGTCCTCAGAGATCAATGACTGGTTCTCACAGCAAGCAAGTGATAACATAGATATCCACAACAGCTTTATTAACAACAAAAGGAGGTTTGATTACAAGGGTTGTCTACAAGCTCCAGCAACCGAGAGCACAATACACAGCGGAAAACCAAAAGATAGCCTCCAACCATTACACCACAGGTGATTGACTGGAGAGTACGGCCTAATTGAGTTAGATCATCTTTATCATCATAGGAATCTTCATCTGCTCAATTTATGAATCAAGCAAGAGTGAGCACAACAACCGTGCTCGCAAGTTACACCCGTCAATTAACAGAATGACATGCATAGGGATATATCAAGGGAAAGCATAATAGGGTTGATTTGCATAAAGCCAATTTTATTTCAAATACAAGTATTAAGTTTCAAGGTAGGTTACAATAGTTAAAATTCATTTTTGTAAAATCCATTTTCAGTTGGATAGCATTCATCATCAAGATGGTGAAGGATACCCTCTTGTCATATGGCTTCCCGTCCAAACCCAATTTGGTTAAACCACCAAAACCAATTTCATACGTCTTTTGAAAACCAAAACCAAGAGCTAACTTTGAGTGACATTGCCAGCATGTCCATGACCGTGGACACGGTTATTCGAATAGATTTACACTCTGCAGAGGTTGTACACTTTACCCACATGACATGAATTCTCTAGTTTGTTTGGCATCCGTCGATACCACCTCACTTCATTTGGTGAGAGGTCTAGAGCACATGACAAGGCTTTTACAATGCATCGCTCCACCACAGTCCACCCACATTAAGGTTTATAAATCCCTTTGGATAGAAACCCACGGGTTAACGAGGTGCCCTCTTATGCCGGTGGGACTACAACAACAGAATATAGACAACGCACCGCATCAACAGGACAAACCACGATAGAGCTTTGCAAATTAATTAGCTAGGTCCCACGCCTCACACTGGAGACATGTGGTTGCACAATTTTGGCATAGCCCATTATAGGCTTAGCAAGTGGTGTCTCAAAGACCGGTCCTTAACTGATTTGGACGACAAACCTCAACCCTGGGGCATCGGATCACATGACCCCTGTGCATAGACATGCACCAACCAAACAACCAGCTTCGCCCAAGTCCAAATCCATTTTCTTTGCTTTTCAAACCTCCATGGCACACCAATACCATGGCCATTTGTAAAACTTCCATGACATACCAATGTCATGGCCGAAATCCCTATGACACACCAATGTCACGGCCCAAATCATTTGAATAAGTGATATTTTTGGTCAAAACTTTCCAAATCAAGATTTTGGTCTAAGTAATGCTAAGCATTCCGTTTTCTTTAAAAGCTTCGGGTCTTCACTATTGCAAGAACCAGATATATCTAAGGTGACAATGAGGTTGATTCAACATGGACAGTGGTCATACCAAGCAGTAGGCATAATTATGAATTGAAAGATAGGCATTGAAATAACTTAGTAAAGTAAGCATGCATATATTCTTGAAATCGACATAAGTAATTTGAAGTATTGAGTGCAACATAATCAAGAGTGTAACTTGCCTTGCTCAAAGTCTTGAGCTTCTTTCTCTCCTTCACAGAACTCTGGGTCTACCCAGTCTTGACAATCTACACGGTGAAAACCAAATAACTCAAATAGAGCTCCAACAAAATCCAAAGGAAATCTTAATAAAATTCCAAGGTAAACCAACAGAAAGACGGGGAGGTCGGGAGGAGGTCCAATGAGCTTGTCGGAGGAGGTCCAGAGAGTCAAGAGAGGAGGTCCAAGAACTAGGAGGGAGGTCTAAGGTATGCTTGGTTGAGACAGAGAGGAGAAATAGAGAAGAAAGTGAGAAATGACTTCCCAGGCTATATATAGTGGAAGCCAATGCACATGACCCAGGATAGGGGTCATCAGGAGTTGGTAAAGAGGACAATGGGAGTAGGCAAGGAATGTGACAATGGTATGTCATGAGTACTGCAAAAGTGAGCATTTAATGTGATACGACATGCATTAAATGCGGCAAAGACTTCCTTGCACCAGGACATAGTCAAAGGTAAAGAAAACTGGTGGTGACTGCCCAGTGGGGGCAGCCAAGACCCGCAGAGGAGGTTCTGCGAATACATTGAGGAGGTCTTGCAGAGATCAGGGGGAAGATCCTCACCCACAGGGGAGGTCTTGACGGTTGGATCTCCAAAAGGAGGTCCAACGGTCAAGAGCAAGCGCAAAAGAGGAGGTCCGCAGGGGCTAGGAGAAGGTCCTTTCCCGCAAAGGAGGTCTAGACGGTTGGATCTCTGGTAGGGGAGGTCCAACGGTCAGGATCAATTACGATCGGGGAGGTCCGCAAAGGTAAAATGAGAACCTCACCCGCAAGGGAGGTCTGAGCCGTGGGATCAAATCCAGGGGAGATCTGGACGGTTAGGATTTCAAAGGGGAGGTCCTAACGATCGGATCTGCCAAGAGGGGAGGTCTGGGCGGCCAAGATCTCCAAGGGAGGAGGTCTTGACGGCCAGATCTTCAAGAGAGGAGGTCCTGGACGGTTTAGGTCTCCAAGGGGGAGGTCTTAACGGTCCAGATTTACAAGGAGGAGGTCGGAGCTGCTGGATTTCGATTGGACTGCCCAGAATGATTGGGACGCTCGGACCAACAGAGCTAGCGCTGGATCTTAGCCTTAGAACTAAATCGGGTGGTCCAAAATGGTTGGGATGTTCGGACCATCCGAACGTCTGACCAAGATCAAATCGCCCAATGCAAATCGGACGACTCACATTCGATAGAGGTGGAAATAGATAGGGAGGAGAACCTGGAGGACCTGGGGAGGTCCTGAAGGACACAGAGAGGTCCAATAAAGGTAAGGGGAGGTCCTAGAGGACATGGAGAGGTCCTGAAGGACACGGGGAGGTCCAATAAAGGTAAGGGGAGGTCCTAGAGGACATGGAGAGGTCCTGAAGGACACGGAGAGGTCCAATAAAGGTAAGGGGAGGTCCTAGAGGACATGGAGAGGTCCTGAAAGACACGGGGAGGTCCAATAAAGGTAAGGAGAGGTCCGAAGAAGCGGTAGTACCGCAAAGTGCGGGTGGTACTACCGGGCTGGTACGGAAGGGAACCTCCAGAGAAGGTTTCAAGGCTACAAGCAGCGAAGGAAGGTCCAAGTAAGTACGGAAAGCTTCAACAGGGTTCCAAAGGAACTCAGATGCACATGAGGGTGGCGTAGGCTTGGGGAGGTTGTAAGCCAGAGGAAACCCGAGAGGGTGAATTGGACCCAGGGAGTTTAAGCTCTTGGGAGATCTAGACCCAAGGAGGTCTGAACCAGAGGGGGACAACACAAAGGAGGTCCGGACCTTTGGATTCAAACGAAGGGGAGACCTAGACCATTATATCCTAGACGAAGGGAGGTCTGGTCCAGAGATGGATAAAAGATGGACAGAGAGGGGAAGACCATCAAAACTCCAACAACACAGCAAACCAGCAAGAAACTTTAGTTGAAGTTTGAGCGAGTCCACTTAAATCTATTACGAAATTTCAGGTTAAGCTTTGAATTCTCATCAAAACAAAATAGTTCTTTTTATTTTGAAAATTTCAAAAAGGCTTTGAAAATCAGAGTGTCACAATACCTATTATACTCTCTATCTATCCCTTTATCTTTGTCAGTGGTTACCATTTCCTTCTGTTTGAGGTTGGCAGCTGATGATATCCATTTCTATAGATATCTGTTTTTCACATATCTTATATTTAGTCTGTTATCAACTGGTCAACTGTCACGGACGGGGAGAGAGCGAATAGGGTAATCGTGGTGAGTCACTGGACGCGGCCCTAGACCCCGACGTCGCGGCGGTGGAGTTGTAGCTACGGTTGCCGCACGGCTGGGGCAGGGAGACGTGAAGAGAGAGAGAGGATTGGTTTTCAGATTTTCTTACTTGATTCAAAAGAGAATACATAGCATCCTTATATAGTGGATGCGGGACCTTTCTAAGCTAATACGAACTCTAACACAATCCTTCCTGAATACTAATCTTCCTAAATTGCTAAGTGTCCTGAAGGGAGTTATTTAGGAACCTACCATATCCTGAAGGGATATCCTAACTTATCTCTTCTAGCTAATTATGGAATTAATCCTCATGTTGTTCGGTTGTATCCGAAATAGCCGGAAGTGCTTGCCGTGTCGGTTTCGGTTTTTGCCGCCTGTGCTAACCGGTTGGACCGGGAGGGCACTGGTTGGACCACCGGTTGGACCTGCCAGGCACCAGTTGAGCCCGTTTCCCTCTTGCACCGTGAGCAAGTCAATCCCCACATGACATCAACAGGGAAACGAATCATGTTCACAGCAGCGTCTAATTATGTATATTGGTTTCTGTTCTTTGTTTGAGGCCAACTGTGTATTTTGCTTAGCATTCTCAATTCATTCTTTCAGGTTTCTGACATCGACCACATCGAGAGGTGGACCTCATGCATGTATATGGCTCTTCCTATCTTCATGGTATGAACACATTTAATAAAAAAATGATGAAGTCATTTAAGTTAGTGTATATCATTTCATCTTTTGGTGTTTTTCACTTTGTTTGCGTGATCTGCAGAGAGGTGCATCGAGCAGCAAGTTTCTCAACTATTTCGTTAAGCAAATCATCCCAGTTTTCGATAAGGTAAATCGCTTCATCTTGTATCTTGCACCCTTTGCTTCGTAGGAGGAAACACTAAATGGTTATTGTTTATTAGGCACAACTGTGCAACATCTTTCATTCCCTTTTTTTTTTGTTGCTATAGTACTTTTCTTGGTGAACACAAATTTTTTTGATGCATTCTTCGTATGACTGTCGTGGCTATTGTTGTGAGCCTTTTATACTGCCTGATTGAAGCATTAGAATAGTTGTTTCCTTGCTCAAATTGTGTTAAAGAACAACAGCTTCGCACAATCTGGTGATATCGAGTTTTTAGTTGAACTCAACAATTTATGATATTTGAAATCGAGATCGACATACTTTCTTGTGATCTTGTATTATCTTGTATTTTTGGATTTGGAAGAAGTTCAAAAAGAAAGTAACAAAATGGTTTGAATAGATGGAAGAGTAGGATATTCATTTTGGAGAAAATCACACGCAGAGAACATAGCTTAGTAAAACAGAAAAACAAAAACAAAAATGGATTTGGTTGACTTCTGAGTCTTTATTTGCTGTTTTTGTTGCCTCAAGGATTCACGCTTTGTCCAGTTGAAACTTTTGACATTTGGCTGCCATTTCAGCTGGAATAGTTTGTTTCTTATGAAGTACATTCAGCACTAAGGTTCTGTTTGGCATTGCGGTGGCTTTTCAAAAGCACTTATTTTATTCTGCTTTAAAAATTACAGTTAGTTGAAAGCATCTTTTTTTGGAGCCATAACAGAAAAATCTTACTACAATTAGTAAAGATTCCTGTAACTAAAGAGATTCCACAGCACATCAACCGCAAACTGGTCTTGCTTACCCTCTCTTTGACAAGGGCTGACATGCGAGAATAACAAAGAAGAACGCGAAGTAGTGTATAAGTTTCCTGTAGTTATAAAGTTTTCTGTTATCTAAGCCTGTCATTCTCCAATCAAACTGTCCAACTCCTGCATCAACCAGAAAGTGTTTTTTTTTCTTTCAAAACAAGCAATGTGTTTTTGCATCTCCATTTGTGTATTTCTCTTTCAGCGTTAATTTTTCGTTTTTTTTTTTGCATTTTTAATCTATTTTAGATTCCTGAAGAGAAGAAACTGGATTTGCTCAAGACTATTGCTGCAAGCTCACCACATGCTATGGCACAAGATTCACGTCAGCTTCTTCCATCTATTGTTCAATTGCTCAAGGTTTGTACATTTCTTGTCTCTGATAGGTTTCTAAGTGCCATTTGGCGAGGTTTATTTTGTGCACTGGAAGACGTGGACATTAATTCCCCTTAGTTACAGTGAATGTAGTATTATTAAAATTTCCAAATTCATCTTACCATTGCATTTACTGTTTGTTTTGCAGAAGTATATGCCTGGGAAGAAAGTAGAAGATGTCAATCATAATTATCTTGAGTGTTTGCTGTACACTTTCCACCATTTGGCCCATAAGGTTAGATAACAGAAATAGTTATCTATTATGAATCCTGTCTTCATGGATGACCTTTCCTTGTGATGACCTAACGTGAAATACAGACTCCAAACACAACAAACAGTCTCTCTGGTTACAAGATTGTTACTGGACAGCCATCAGATAGACTTGGAGAGGATTTCTCTGAACATTACAAAGATTTTACGGAGAGGTAGCTTGCATTTTTAATCCCACACATGGTTCCCTATGGTGATTTGCATGAACTATTTTATTTGTGTGCATTCCTTTAAAAACCTTGGCTTAGCAAGCAAGCCTAGTAGTTAGTTCCCATTGTTAAGGGTATTAGTAGTATGTGTCAAGGGTAATTGTGGTATTTGCTAGTGTTCTAGGGTTTAGTCTTGTGTGTCCCATCAATAGTACAAAAAACCAGACCGGTGGTTCGACCAGAAAAAACCAGAACAAGAGCTTGGTCTGGTCCGGTGTGCTCTTTGGATCGTTTGCCAAAAAACCAGGTGATTTTTTTTTAAAAAATCATCGCGCCACTAGGATTCAAATTGGCGACCTCTTGCTTCCCCACAATGGAGTGAGCCACCTGGACTACATTCGTTGTTGGTCTAAGTGGGTATAAGCATCTTTATTAGGTTACATTTTCTGGTAGATGACAATGCTCTATTGATTTTCCAATTGATTATGCTGGCAAATATTAAAATAATATTACTATTGAACCGTGGTCCGACCGGAAAAAAACGAACGGTTGGATCGGTGAATCATGAACCGATCATGTGAGCGGTTCGCTTGTCGATCCGATTTTTCGCACTATGGTCCCATGTACTCTATATTAGCCCCTTGGGTTATTGCAATATATCTAACTATTCATTTACACTCTTCTTCATCTAACATGGTATTAGAGCCTAGATCCAAAGTCTACCCTCCATCCTCTTTTGCTGCTACTACCCCCAGGAGGAGCAATCTCCACTCCCCGGGACGGCCACCTTTTAGTTGTAGCTTCCCCCCTTATAACTTTCTCCCTGCAGCAGGAACTACACCGTTGTCCTCTGTCCTGGTCGTCTTCCAGCAGCAGCAGTCCTCGTCACCCTTCATCGCCTTCCTCAACCGAGTTGGCCTCCAACATCGTCTTCCTCGTCGCTAGGCCTGGATCCGGGCACTGCTCGTCGTCCCCGAGCTCCCTTCTCGCCGGATCGAGCTCGGATTCGTCACCGTCAGTTGCTAGCTCGCTGGCTCTAAGGTCGCCTTCACCATCTTCGTGCTCCATCGTTGGGATCCGCCACCACCACCAACTTCTCCGGCCAGATCTAGTCGGATCCATCGATGCCAGCCGCGGAATCGGGCTTCCTCTTCGTCGCCACCCTCGTCCTTGCCGGATCCAGCGTATATCATTGCCGTCGGCCTCATCCTCGCCGGTTTCGGCGTAGCTCGTCGCCGCCATCCTCGGATCCCGTCGGATCTAGGCCTTGTCGTCATCATTGACTGTCGGCTCGGCCTCATCCTCGCCGGATCTGGCGCAGCTTGTCGCCGCTGGCTCATCTTCACCAGAACCGGCGCCGCCAAGCTCGGTCTTCACTCGTCTCCATCGGATCCGAGCTTAGGATCGTCTTCCCCGACGAGCCTCTTCATCATCTACGTCGTCCTCGAGCTCCTCCATCCGATCTGGGCTCTGGGGTGCTGCCGAGCTCGGCCTTCGCCGGATCTTCTCGTTAGGCCGCTGACGGCCTCATCGTCGTCTCCTCGAGATCGACCCCGCCGCCGGCTGCTTGAGCTCTGATCGGCTCGGATTTGCTCGCGTCGCCAGCTACCCTTGCGCTTCTGCCTCCGGATCAGCTGGCCGAGGACACTGTGACGTCGCCTGTTGACGCCGTCGCACCGACGACTTCGCTTCTCTACTTCAACGGCGTCAGTGTCCGCTGCTCCTGCTCCACCGAGTCCAGCCTGCTCCTGCTCCACTGAGTCCGGCCTGCTCCAGCTGCTGCACCAAGCTCTTCTCGTTGCCTCGAGAAGGCCGCTCTCGACGTCGACCTCGCCTGCCTCGTGTCAGCCTGGTTTCCGTCGCTGCCGGCAAGGATCCGGACGGGGCCATCTCTGGCGCTCCCAACTCCCAAGATCAACGATGTTGCCAATAAGCCTTCTTTGAGCCGACTTTCTATTCGCTGGACAACAATCTTGCTGGTCGTTGGCTCGTTTCCTTGGCTTATCTGGCCTTTGGGCTTGTTGCTTGAGTTGTGGCTCATGGGCTTTGGGGCTGGCTTCATCTGCTGCCACTTGGGTCATTGTTTTCGACCGCCATGGAGATTGCTGCTGTTGTGGGTCGAGAAGTCCATTTTCTTCTTACTTGTTGCTAGTTGCTGATGCTAACCTGCTAGTGCTAGTATTTGCTGCCCGTATCTTGAGTCCTTTTCTTTGTTTTCCATCAAGTCCATTGATGTCTCTTTTCAGCTCGTCAAAGTTGTGCCGATTCATCATATCCTTTGTCGATAAGCCGGTTGCTTCTTCCTTTTCGGGTTGCCGCGGTCCGTCCATTGGATCGAGTGCGGTCACCCCCATCATTGTCGTTGTTGATGCGATTTTCCCCTCTTGGTCCTCTCGTAGCCTTCTTGTGACTTGACATGTGTCGTCACCATCTTGCTACACATCTTCACATTTGTTGTGACTTGACATGTGTTGTCGCCATCTTGCTACACATCTTCGCATTTGTTGCGATTCTTGACCGATGGCTTTCTTTATCGTCATCATCACGACTCTTTCTCCGCCTTGCTTTGTAGTGGTGTTAAGGGTATTAGTAGTATGTGTCAAGGGTACTTGTGGTATTTCCTAGTGTTTTAGGGTTTAGTCTTGTGTGTCCCCCATGTACTCTATATATTAGCCCATTGGGTTATTGCAATATATCTAACTATTCATTTGCACTCTTCATCTAACACCCATCACATACTTGTTCATGTCTTACCCTCCTTTTCATTGCATTTTTATGTTCTATTGTTACCTTAATTAAATTGTTTATAGCTTCATCTCTCATTTACAGTACTAGCCACTTCTTCACTATTAAAGCTTTAAGCATGTGCTTTCAAAAGTGGGACTCCCCAAATGGACGTTCCACTGTGGTTTTGCATACAAATTCAAGCCCTATTGTATAAAAAATGTATCTCTTAAGGGCTTGCAGGATAGATGGGCTTAGTACTCCCAAGTACTCCAACGATAACTCGAAATTTTGGAAGCCTGAAAATGCATCAAGATCTTACATCTCCACGTTCACAGTTCATACGGATGGGCAGCAGCAGTACTGCCACAACTACCACCTGCTTAAGTGCACACTGCACAACAACATCTAGTGCTTGGAATGGTGGATCTGATTTTAGTTCCTATAAGTGATAACAACTGTTAGGTAATTAGGTTGAGGGAGCCAATGATCTGTGAGTATCATCCTAAACCTAAGGGTGGATCAGTCACATTATCTGGACATCCCTGTGTGCATGAATGGAAGAATAAATAGAAGGTAAATCTGTGAAGGATCGGTTGGTATGGGCACAAGTGGGTGACACCATGATGCTAGATTTCCCATTTAGATTTTGAGATGCAAAAAATATAAATTTTGAGGACAGAACAAATGTGCGACCACTTTCTTAATTTGCTTTGTCATTCCACTAATGCGTGACATTATCTTGCACAAATTTGTTCCTTCAGTAGTGAATTGGATGGAGCATATGAAAGTATTTCTCATGCCAGATTCTGTGTTCTAATCTGAAAGCAAGCAATTTTCTAAATAATAACATCTACCAAGTTAAATTTTGTGCAACATGAAAATTGTTCATGGCATTAAGGAGCATGGAGGATTCATCTTCTTTCGCAATTCTGTCAAATCTGTCATGTTCGCGACTTTCTTATTGTTAGAAATGCACAGGTTAACTGGAACAGAAGAGACAGTTCGAGCAGCCTCGAAGAGACTAACTCAGGGAATGGCAGATTTCAACAAGGCAATATCTTCAGCAAAGACCGAAGAAGAGAAAACTAAAATTGTGAGTTTTTAGATGCCTGCATTTACCGTGTCCTGTTCCGTGTAAATGTTCTCTAGCTTTTACCATGTTGGACCAACATTATTACTGGCAGAATAATCTTTCTCCCAGAACCTTTTACTTCAATCTATAGGATTGGTTCTAGGCATTTTTTGGGCGAACAGATTGATCTTATGTGTTAAATAATACTTCCTGCCAATTGATTGTGATGTGAATGTGATACTTTTTGCAGAAATCCAATCAACAGAAATCGACAATGATAATGCGGGCCTATAACAACATATTGGCAATGGCGCAGGTGATTTCTTTGTTTTACTTAGGTATAATTTTTTGTAGGATTATAATTTCTCTTTGGGTGTTTGTTCAGCATCTCCGGACCAGTTGCTGGACATCAATTAGCTGTAAGCTTGTTTCTATTAAGCAAGTTTTCAAATACTCCATTGTTGACTTTTTACGGTGTACCAGATACAACTTTAATGTAGAACGAATAAGACGCCATTACAAATAAGAAACCAACAGGAGTAATGTCTAAGTTAAAATGACGACAATACAAGGCTAAAATCTAAATTGTAGGCAATAAACATACCATGTTTATTTTACTTAGCTAAACCAAATTGCATTCATATGATAAAATAATTCCAGAATAAAACAAGTAGTACACAATATTAAACATGCTTATACCGATGGAAGATTAAGCAAACCGTAACAGCCAAACAACAACCTAATAAAATTTAACTGTCTCAAAATGCACAAACTTATCTGTATTTTGTTTCTAGATCCCTTGGAATAAAATCCTGTCCATTCGGCGAAGCCTAAATAAGCTAAAGGTGGCATAACGCTAGCTAATTCAAGCTTCAAGCTATCAGCTATGTTGGTCAAAATAGACTAATATACATAATTTGTAGCTCTGTGTTCAAGGTCTAAAAAGCAATTGCACAAGTATAGCTAACTATTTAAACCTTGCTATTAAGTTGAGCTAATGTCTGAACTACGCTGCTGCTGCTTTGTGTACTGCTGATGCTATTTCTGTATGTTATGTCAGAAGAAACTAATATTACATTTTCAATGAGGGTTTATAGTAAGTGATGAATTTTGTTAATTTCAGCCATTGCATTCGAAATCCCCTTCATTTATTGGTGATAAGAAAATCACGCTCTCATGGATGGAGCAGCCAAAGAAACCAGCTGCTACAACAGCAGGGTTAGATGTCTACTATCCAATATTCCATTTTTACTCCAGATTCTTCTTTTCTTTTTAGTCAATTCTAGTTTGTGGATCTTTCAGAGGGAAAAGGGCCCAACCTGCTACAAACGGGAATGCCCCTGCTAGCAAGAAGGGGCGAGGAGACGGAGGAATGCAGAGTCAGCTTGTGAACAGAGCTTTTGAAGGGTTGTCCCGTGGTGGTCGAGGCAGTGGAAGAGGGCGGGGCAGAGGAGGCCGAGGAAGAGGGTGGGGCTACCGCTGAGATCGGTTAGAAAGCTATGCATTCTGAGGGAGTAGTTAGCTTCTGTGTGCAACAAGGTGGCATTACCATTGACGCGCTCAAAGCTCGTACAAAGGGTGCTTGAGAATGTGGAAGATCTGTACACCCTAGCTGTTCACTTACCATTCATCGGTATCCTTTTGCCTTCCTGACCGTTTGTTATTTGACCAATTTCATCTTTTTTGGTTGTTTGATGAACTGAACAGTACATTTAATTTAATAATTTGTCGTTAGAGTATTTATTTAGGAATTTACTGTGCTTCGCTGCCTTCCTAATATACCCTTCCCTTGTTTTGCAAGCTGCACAGCTTTCCACGAGTTTAGATGTCAATTACGGGCACAGTAATTTCTTTTGTTGCATTACAAAATTTTTAAGTGTTGCACTCGCTAATTTTTTTGACAATAAGTTTATTTTCCCGATTTCATTAAGGAAACGAAAGTCTGGTACAGAACAATAAACTAAAATGTACAAAGTAAAGAGTTTCTACCAGGCAGTAAACATCTCTAACTGCACTACTCCTAGGCCCTGTTACAGATTTTGAAAGAAGCTATCAGTCCCATCGGCTCAATCCTTTATGAAGTTTCACTTCATCTTCAGAGTTCAAAGCTATCAAGGTTCAATTCTCCAGACGAGAGGTGCCAATCCACACGCTTTGCTAGAGATTTCTGTTACCACTTGTCGCAACTGGTTGCTTCCCGCCTGGAGATCCTCTTGTGCTCCTGTAAACCGGCCCAGAGTCATTATGTAATGTCGGGTTTGGACTTGCATCCATACCTGATGTGTGTATGGAGCTAGACTCACGATTAGTAGTTAGCTCACATGGTACAATTATCGGCGAAAGTCATCCGAACATACGTGTAAATAAAAGAGTACTTAGTATTATAGAACAAACGTAAATAGGCCGTAGGGCTTAGTTTTTACCGAACAAGCCGATGGGCTGATAGGCCAATTAGGAGATTAAGTAGTAGCGGAATGTAAATAAACCAAAAAGTGGTCTCCATGAGCTAGGTTAGGATCTAGTTATCGTCATCCTCTTCGTTTCAATAATCGAGTGCATAGAAATATCCATACATCGGTCTTTTACTTCGTAGTATGAATCCACATATTTGAGCAACTATAAGTATGAAGGTACTTAGCAAGCCATCACAACAAATATAAGTATATAGATGCAAGACTTGCTAAAAGAGAGATCTTATGGTTATTTTAGCACAAAACAGGTTTTGCTTAAATACTATAATTATTTTCCATATCTATGACTTAGCCTTTTTAACTTCAAAACCAAAGTTTCATTTGTGTATAAAATTATTATCTCGATAAGGTTCTAATCAACCTACAGTTACTCATAAGGTCCTATCCACCCACAATTACTCATAAGGTTCCATCCACCTATATCATCGCTACAACCAGTTTTTCGTTAACATGTCTCAATTCAAATTTTATTAAGGCTAACCAAGTGAGGCCTTTTGCACAATGTCCATAACTAGGGCACGCCTATTTGAATAGATTATACATTCTGCAGGTGTTGTACAACTTTACCACAAGATATGATAAACTCATAATGTCGACTATGACACGCTTCCTTAGGCATGCAACAAAGATGATCATAACAAGACTTTTCTAATACCCAGTCCCGACACTCAACTCGCTTCGGCGGGAAATCACTCAACATTGGGACAGTGACTGTTATGGCGTACCCCTAGAATGCTCCATTATGGGACACATTTTCAATGAGGGACTCTGTTGTTAGGGAGTTACTAGCACTTCTTGATATAAAATTACCTCTGTGCGTGGTGTTTATGCCGGAAACTAAGTAAAGTAATATGTCAGGTCTATTCCATACTAGACTTGTGGTTGCACGTCTTAGTAGTTTAGAAATGCAACACATGATTCGGTCCTTAATCGACTCAAGCGAGACGGTCCACAAACCTAACTCTCGTGCATGCCTCTGCACCGATATCATACCAATCACTCGCCCATGTCTCCACCATTTTTAATAACATTTTTCTGTTTCCAGTGGCAACCCACAATACCACACTACGATTCACAATGTATCCCAAGTTCTTGTAATGTTAATGTTTGTGTCATATTCAATTCAACCACTAAGCAATGTCTAATGTAACATCCCAAAATCCAAATTTTAGGATTATGTATTATAAATGCATGAGGAGAAATGCTTTGATCATTTGAATATGAAATTATATCCATGTTTGAATTTGCATTTTGTTTTAAAAGTAAAACAAGAAATACAAACAAACATGTACTAAAAAAAGTTAGACAAAACAAAGTAAAAATATTTAATGAGAGAATTATTTTGGGCATAATATCCCAAGAATAATTCACCAAAGTATTTATATGAAAACTTGTTAAGAAAAATAAATACAAAAGCATAAGAACAGAAAATTACATGAAATTTCGAGAAATTCACAGAAGGTTTAAACCTATCAAAAATTTACAAGAGAAACTACATTAGGTGAGAAGCCCCCGCAAAAAGTTTCATAAATTTTCGAAGTCATTTGGTTGGGAAATAAAATCAGCAAAGAATTCAGCCGAAAATCAAAATTTCCTAAACCTAATCTCCCTCTCTCCCTTGTCGATCAAGGGCCCTGAAGACGATGCTTAAATCCACTCGCTTTGGGCCAACAAGACACCATGAGCCCTCCATCGCCCGCACCGCTTTCGCCAACACCCCCGATTTTTCCACCGTCCAACCACCTAGGTCGCATCGCCGTCTTCTCCCGTGCCCATTCCTTGCCTCGGATGCGACCCACAACCACCTGTACACCGGAGAGCCTGCCACCTCGCCCATGGTCACCTCTAGCTTTCCCTTGCGTTTCTCCGCTTCTCCATCTATATAAAGAACATCCCGAGCTCCCTTCTTCCTTTTCATCATCAGTGCGCTCATTCCCCTACCTTCTTCTCCACTCAAATGAGCTCAAACACCTTCGGAGCTCGAGCTTCATCTCGGCCGTGCGCCGCCACCTTCACTCTGGCCGATCAAAAGGGTTCCTTGTCACCCCTCTCGTGTCATATCGTGTTCCAGAGATCCTTGATGCTTTCCCCTCACTCCATTTCGTCTTTGATCCACAGGAGACGCCGAATTGCATCATCATCTTCATCTCCGGTCTTCTCCGCCGCCGCTGACGCCATCGGAGCTCCACTGCATCTCGAGCTGATTCCTCACACCAGGAGCATCTCCAGGACTCCAGCAAGCTTCCTCGATCTTCGGACGCAGCTCTCCTTCAGCTGAACCTCTTCTCTACGCGAAGCTCCTTGCGCCGCCCTGGTCTTCGTCGCCGACTCGTCTTCGAGCCTCCGCGTCCTTCTGGTATAACCCCAGTAGCCCCTAGATGCTTATGCGCACATCATTTCGTTGAGGGCGTTGATGGTTTGAGCATTCACTCGTTGCCGTAGCAGCGCTACCACCTAGCTCCGTCGCACTGCCGCGTCGAGCCATCTCTGACCACGCCACCGGTACTAGTAGATGCCCATGCGTACGGGGCTCCCATTTTGGGCACTCCCCGGCCTTGCCAAGCACCACCTCGCCAGCGAGGCGTGGCTCTGCGTTGTCCTGAGCCGATTGCCACTGTAGCATAGTCATTAAGACCAAATCTCGGTCATTTAGGACTAACCAATGATTAGCTGTCAGTTTTATTAACGTGTAAGTTGCTGACATATGGGACCGAGCTGAAAGTTTAATAAAAACTTAAACGAATCAGTATCCTTAAGTGAGTCGCTGACATGTGGGCCCCACAGCTTTAAGTGCACAGTGAAACCCTGTGAATCCGTGCGCTGTGCGTATAGAACTTCGGTCTATGCACTATTTGCATAGACCGTGTCTCTAACATATAGGACCCATGTGTCGGTTTTTAATGAAAGTCCGAAAAGAAATAGAAAATACGTTTTCAGTTATGAGGAGAATACACTTTCCTTATTGGAAAGCGCAAACCTCAATAGTACATGCGCAGGATTACGCTTTCTCTGTTAGAAAGCGTATTTCTTATTTTCTCTGGATTTATTAAACTGAACCTTATTCAAACCTTAATAACTTTTGCTACAAAACTCCAAATTGAATGAAATTTGTCTATAAATTCATCTAAAATCATAATCTAACAGAATATGTAAAAGTATTTAATTTTGGTCTCTGTTGAATTTATTTAGTGTTATTTAATTCGTTTCGGCTCTTTTTGATTTAGACGTTGATTGTCCGAGTAATTATTTCGACGACCAATCCACCATATTTCTAGAATAGCAAGAGCAAGGGAAGCACCTCATTTGATCATATTGATCCCAATATTTTACTTATTGTACTTTGTTTTGTAAAATCTATTATGCATACGTGTATGTTGTGTATGAAAATGCTATGATTGGGAAATTGGTAGTTGTAATCCTATTTGCTGCACATATCTCCTTGAAATATTGATCCTTTACTGTTGTAGCCTTTAAAATATGGGTTAGACAATATATAATGTCATTTGGGATTTTTTTTAGTGCGATTATCGCACAAATGCAACTGGAATGATAAATTTTCTGAAAAATTGATAAAAGGACAATATGTTAATTGTGAATTTTGGGTTATTTTGAAAAATGCCTAGAGGTGGTATCTTTGTTATTTTATATGAAAATGAAATGAAAAACTTGTCTTTAGACGTGGGCGAGTTATATTGTATTATGAAAAAGTGAGGATTGTGACTCATTAGTAGCTAGGGTGGAGATTCTCGCCCTTAGTCGATTAAGTACTGAAACCAGCAAATCCGGGACTAAGATCAAATCGTACAACCGTATGTGCTAGGATGGGGTGGTCGTAGCTAACTAAGTTACTGAAAACTACTCTTGCATGACGAGTAGGCCGTAGAGTGCGGATGACCGAACGATAGGTTGTCCAAAGGGGCTCCCTTCACCACGGTGTTGGGCACAAAGCTTATCGACACAACTGCGAATGCCCCACTGAGATGGGTTTCTATCCAGGTGAAGTGTGGGACTCACTCGACGGGTTTCTATCCAGGTGAGTGAGGCTCCTCATTCGACGGGTTTCTATCTAGGTGAATGAGGATAATGATTTGTTGGGCTAGTGCAAGGTTAGAACTAGGTGATGTAAAGGCTGCGTCGCGAG
The DNA here is from genome assembly GCA_036346405.1 of Phyllostachys edulis. Taxonomy (NCBI): domain Eukaryota; kingdom Viridiplantae; phylum Streptophyta; class Magnoliopsida; order Poales; family Poaceae; genus Phyllostachys; species Phyllostachys edulis. The sequence continues at coordinate 34,153,922 of CM070548.1, forward strand.
CTCTAGACTACTCACCTACGGTAGTGAGCAGTGATATAGAGAGTTCCAGGCTAACTGGAATATTCACGTACTATGGATAAAGTTGTACACCTCTGCAGAGTGAGAAACTATTTGAATAGCCGTGCTCGCGGTCATGAGCGTACTTAGTGCGACTGGTATGGCTATAGTTTTGATTTTCAAAAACCGTTTGTCACAAAACTTGGGTAATGACATGGGATTTTATTTTGTTGAGTTAACTGCCATGTCTATGGCTGAACAGAAAATGTGGCTCGCAGCCGAGGAGGGTTGCGAGTTGTTGTTATTCTTCTTTTTGTGCTCAAAACTGAGAAGGGTTATGAGATGATGTTATTATTTGTTCAATTCTTTACTTACTGTCCTGTATATATGTAAACAACTCTTTTAAATTTCGTTGCAAATTACTACTTATGAATATTGCAAATAAAAATGGTTTTAAGTAAAATAACTTGTAAAGTAGAGCCTCATTCTTTGATAGCCTTGCATTTAATATAATTTTGCGATACATTACAAGTCTTGCTGAGTACACAAGTACTCCATCTTGCTTATGTTGTTGGTTAGAGTTCGAAGATGAGCATATGCCAGACGACACATTATTTTGCTCCTGGAATTGGAGGGTTCGGTGACGAGTCTACCTAGGCCTTGTTCCTTGTCGGTTTCTTGCGGGATCGGATGTGCATGCCGCTGGACTTTTGCTACTTATATTATATTCTTCCGCTGCTATAGTTTACTCTGATGACTGCTTTTATTTGGTCGGTCGGCTATTGATGTAATAATTTGTAATAGTTTAAGTAAGTACCCTTTACTTTACTTTTAGCTATGATTGTATGGATGTAAATACCAAATATTGTGAATGTGTGTACTAGCCACTGATCATGGGACAGATACAGTATACACATAGGGTCTTCGGGCATTCCACGTCCGAGGGTCCGACATCGCTTGCTATTAGAGCCATACTGACTGTAGGACAAACTCTAGATAGAACGGTCAATTGCAACCTAATCTAACCATAGGAATGGTTCTGAAATTTTAGAAATATTTGCTAATTTTTTCCCTCTTAGCATTCTCCTCTCATCTAAAGTCTCTTTTTAATCATCTTCTCTCATCTTGATTCAAACTAAATCTAGTTTTGAGAGAAGGGATGCTCTCTGAAAATAAAAGTTTTAAATCACTTTTAGGACTTTAAAACAGAGCCAAAATGATTTCAAAATGTCGTTAAAACATCCCACACAAAGTCCTTTTGGAGAGTCTTCTTTGAACTACTAAGGATACCACTCTAGATCTCTCTTTTATCAAAATTTCAGAACATGATGCTTGCTGAAATTTGTGTAATGTACTATCTTTTAAACCTCTCCTACTTTCATTTGGAGTTAAATTGAGTGATTTTATAAAGGTCTACTTATATAAAGATCAAGGGGTAGTATTACTTGATTATAAGCCTTAAGGATTAGTTAAATAAACTAAAGAATGGGTAAAAGCTTGTGATGAAATTATTTTCCATCTACTGTCATTTCTTATCCATATCTCTTGTCACTTGATCACTAATTCTCCTTTTGCTTAAATCATGTAGATGACCAACCAGTGGGAGCCTCAGTACTGCACCAGCACTTTCGAGGAGGGTACGCTTGTAGCATACCTTGTGGGTAATGTTGCAGCGTATCGAGTGACCGCATATGCCCCAGTGTACGGTCTACATTGCACCCTTGAGCGCGACATCCACTTAGTACCTTGCCCAGGTGCTCATCCAAGGATGGAACTTTGGAGACCCTATTTTTCGTTGCTACGGAAGAGGCTCGACAGTCCGGATTTCTCTCCTCGATGCGGCTTATGTCACCGTCGTTCGGCTGCGTCACACACTGCCGGAGCTGGAGGAGTCATTCTTCCACTTTCCAGCACGGGTCGTGGACCAGGAGGAGAACACCTACGGGGTGGAGGGGAGACAGTTTCTCACCCCTCACTTGCACCTAGCAGGCCTGGTGAGGTCCTTCGACGGGTATCTCGGTCGAGTGACCCGAGAGCTACTGCAGGCTCGCTGGAGGATCTCCACCCTAGAGGACAACATTGATCCTATGGTGGCTTAGGGGTTCTTCTCCTGAGAGCTACTATTCGGAGAAGATGCCGTACTGGCGCATGCTGAGGAGCTGCCGCAGGCCACCATTCGCCTCTAGTCCCGTACCCGACGTCCTCGTATGTGGGTGATCGGTCACCACCGTAGGGTGATGGCCCTTGGCAACGATACGGAGGAGCCCTCATGGACGGTGCAGTGCTACCGCCACCCCTACGCTGGACATGAGGATACCGAGCACCAGAGTACTCCACCCTCCGCTGTCCCTAAGTCCTCAGGAGCCGCCCCGCGTGACTACGACGTCTAGACTACAACAGTTAGTCTAGAGCTCACCTGTAGGACTTTGCGTGAGCGTTTTTGGACATTTTGTAGGTCTAACTTTATGTGCGACCTCGCTGTAAAATATTTGTAATATGCTACTTATGCTGTTCTATTTGCTCTCTTTTGTAATATAGAACAACGGGCATGTGCACCATGCTATGTTTGACTGTTTGTTAAAGATTCATGTGTGCTGCCTCTAAAGCTTAAAATTATGCATCATTTTAGTTTAGATCAAGTTAAGTTAGATTGGGATGATAATACTTGCTGACCCGCTCAACTTATGCTTATTCCCCCTCATCCTGCGAACATTTGTTTATTTTGCACTCTATTTGATCAGGATGCCGGTAACGTGCTCAGTTCGTCAGCTCATGGCGACCGGAGCCACCTCCGGATCACAACCACGAGGGGCGAGGGTCCTACACCTTTGCAACCTAACCCTCAACATCCTTCCACCTCAACGCCAGCTGAGCAACTTAGCATGTCGTCACCAATGAACCCGAAGTTCTACCGCCACCGCCCACTATGGCGCAAGTGCTTGCCATGATTGAGCAAGGGCGGCAAACAAACACCCTTCTACTCTAGTAGTTGGTATAGAACACCGCTACCCTCGGCGCGGCCGCTGGAGGAAATTGGGCTGCTATCAACCAACTATCGTCTAGGATGGGCGAGTTCATGCGAACTCGGCCGCCAACCTTTGCATCAGCGGCCGACCCTCTCGACGTTGATGATTGGCTCCGTACTGTAGATAGCAAGCTGATCATTGCCCAATGCAATTACGAAGAGAAGGTGCTCTATGCATCTTATCAGCTGCAAGGAGCAGCAGCAGCTTGGTGGGAGAACCATTAGGCTCTCATTTCGGAAGGCCAAACCATCTCTTAGACCGCTTTCAAGGAAGCATTCCGCGATGCCCATATTCCTTCAGGCCTTATGGACATCAAGAGGAGGGAGTTCTACGAACTCCGGCAAGGGAACCAGATCGTGATGGAGTTCCTGCATCGCATCAACTATCTCGCTCGCTACGCGGCGTCCGAGATACCAAACGAAGCAAGGAAGGTCGCCCTATTCCGGGAGCACCTGAATGATGAGATGAAGTGGTCACTCGCTACTCACAACATCCCCAACTTCCAGACCTTGATCAACAAGGCAATCTGGGTCGAAGATATCACTCGGACGGTTGTAGAGAGCCGCAAGCACAAGTGGCTTGCGCAGAAATCAGCAAGCAGCGGTCCGCCGAGACCTCATGTCTGGCAACCATCAAATGCTCGCTCTTCAGCACCACCACCTCCGAGGTTCCAAGCACCAGTTCCCCGCCCTCAACCAGCAGCGGTTCAACAATATAACCGCGGAGGTCAGCCATTCGGTACACCAAACCGGACAGCAGACGTGACCTGCTTCAGTTGCGGAGAACGCGGGCATTTTTGCCCATGTATGCCCGAAGAAGAAGTTTGCAATGCCTCAACCACAACCTATTGGGGTTCAGCAGTGACCCGAAGGCCTCGCCCGAGGTTAGGGAGGACAGCAAGCACCCAGGCAGATGCAAAGGTTCAGACGTGACCGTCTGAACCACACTACTGCTGAGGAGGCTAACACATCGCCTGATGTGGTGATGGGTACGATTCTTGTACATTCCGTATATACATTAGTATTATTTGATTCTGGAGTAACCTATTCCTTTGTCTCTAAGAAGTTTTCCGTGCATCAACAACTAGAAACTACTTTGCTAGATAGTGTCCTGATAATTCATTCACCCGAGTCCGGCCTAAGGGCGAAACTCAGATGTTTTGAGGTTCATATGGAAATAAATGGGGTAAATTTCAGAGCCAACCTCATCATGATAGACACACCTGGGATAGATATAATCCTTGGGATAGACTGACTAGCCAAACACCAAGGAGTAATCGATTGCGCAAAGCGAGCTGTTTCTCTAGTCAACTTTGACGGAAAATGCGTCGTATTTACCTCCACATATGCCGCTCCATCGCAGCAGCCCAGTCTCAGTTCCATCTCAATCCCATAGCTTAGTCAAGTACCCATGGTATGCGAATATCTCGACATGTTTCCGGATGAGCTGTCGGGAATACCACCGGATCGAGACATGGAATTTGTCATCGATTTGATACCCGGGACAACACCTATGTCCAAGCGACCCTATCGAATGGCATCTGATGAGTTGGCCGAATTGAAGAAGCAACTCAAAGAGTAGTTAAACAAGGGATTCATTCGCCCTAGCTCATCCCTATGGGGAAGTCCCACTTTGTTTGTAACAAAGAAGGACGATAGTCTACGGATGTGCGTCGACTACCGTTATCTGAATGAAGTCACCATCAAGAACATATATCCTCTCCTGAGGATTGATGACTTATTTGATCAAATGAATGGCGCCTGTATCTTCTCCAAGATTGACTTGAGACTCGGATACTTTCAACTCAAAGTCAGGCCAGATGATATTCCGAAGACTGCGTTCACCACCTATTACGGTCTTTATGAGTACACCGTAATGTCTTTCGGACTTACCAATGTTTATGCTAATTTCATGAATCTTATGAATACAATTTTCATGGAGTATTTGGATCAATTCATGGTGGTCTTCATTGATGACATTCTTATCTACTCCAAGACTGCAGAAGAGCAGGAGCAACACTTGCGATTGGTGCTCGACAAGCTACGCGAGCATCAGCTGTACGCCAAGTTCAGCAAGTGCGAGTTCTGGCTGCAGGAAGTCGGTTTCCTAGGCCATGTGTTATCTGAAGGAGGTGTGGCAGTGGACCCGAGCAAGATACAAGATGTCTTAGCTTGGAAACAGCCCCGCACCGTTCCTGAAATTTGAAGTTTCCTCGGTTTGGCGGGATACTACCGCCGGTTCATCGAGAACTTCTCCAAGATCACAAGACCAATGACTAAACTTCTGAAGAGGGAGAAGAAGTTCGAGTGGTCAGTAGCTTGTGACCAAAGCTTCCCCGAGTCAAGGAAATAGCTCACATCAGCCCTAGTACTCACTTTGCCCAACACACATAAGGATTTCACTGTGTATCGCGACGCGTCCCGCCACGACCTCAGTTGTGTGTTGATGCAGGAAGGCAAAGTGGTGGCCTATGCCTTACGTCAACTACGGCCACACGAAGCTAATTATCCAACGCACGACTTAGAGTTGGCAGTTGTGGTTCATTCTCTCAAGATATGGAGGCATTATCTTATCGACAACCGATGCGAGATTTACTCAGATCATAAGAGCCTGAAGTTCTTCTTCACCCACCCTGATCTAAACCTGAGGCAGCGAAGATGGCTTGAATTGATCAATGTCTACGACTTAGGCATTAATTACCACCCTGGTGAAGCCAACGTTGTAGCTGATGCTCTCAGCCGGGTGCTTCATTGCATGAGCGCATCGATCGAAGAACATCAACCGATGCTGCATAAAGAGTTCCAAAAGCTCAATTTAGAAGTGATTGAGGAAGGTTATGTTGCTGCTCTAGCACTACAACCTACTCTCGACTCGCATATCCAAGCCGCTCAGCTCAAGGACCCGATAATAGCCGAAATCAAGCTCAACCTATGAGATGGTGGAAAATCAGAATTTTTCGAGAACATGAGTAGATTAGTTATGCACGGACAGAAGATCTGTGTTCCAAAGGACCGCGATATCAAAGAACTAATCCTCAGAGAAGCTCATGATTCACCCCTCTCCATTCACCTCGGAAGCACCAAGATGTACCAGGATCTCCGGAAGCAGTTCTGGTGGCCTGGTATGAAGCGAGACGTTGCTACACATGTTGCCATGTACGACATGTGCCAGCGAGTCAAAGCAGAGCACCAACATCCCGCAGGATTGCTCCGACCCCTGTGGATCGCCTAATCAAGGTGGCTCACTTTATTCCTGTTAGCACCACCTATAATGGAGACAAGCTTGCAGAGCTATCATCCGTCTGCATGGCGTGCCGAAGATTATAACCTCTGATCGAGGACCTCAGTTCACTTCCCGATTCTGGGACAGTGTGCACGAACTGCTGGGAACCGAGCTATTCTTTAGTACGGTATTTCACCCACAGACAGGAGGTCAAACAGAGAGGACCAATCAAATTCTGGAAGACATGTTGCGAGCATACGTGCTGTCCTATAGCACGAATTGGGAGAAATGCTTGGCATTCGTCGAGTTTTTCTACAATAACAACTTCTAGTCCAGTCCTCAAATGTCCCCATTCGAAGCACTCTATAGGAGAAAGTGCAGAACACCCTTGTTCTGGTCCGAAGTCGGAGAACGACAATTATTTGGACCAACCATCATCTAAGAAGCACAAGAGCAAGTCGATGCGATCAAGAGACGCCTGAAAGAAGCACAGTTGCAACAGAAGAGTTATGCCGACTGCCGTCGCTGGGAGCTGAGCTTTGAAGTAAACGATTTTGTTTATCTCAAGGTCTCACCACTGCGGGTTATCCGTCGTTTCCAAGTCCACGGGAAACTAGCACCTCGGTATATCGGTCCATACCGAGTTCTCGCATGGAAAGGCGAAGTGGCTTATCAGATAGAGCTACCGCCTCAACTTTCAGATGTGCATGACGTCTTTGACATATCGCAACTCAAAAAGTGTTTCCGAACTCCTACCGAATTCACTTAGTTGGAGAGCATTGACCTCCAACCGAATATTTCTTATCGGGAGCACCTGATTTGAATTCTAGACGAAGCCATGCGTCACACACTAGCCGTGCCATCAAGATGCTGAGAATCCAGTGGAGCATCCACACGGAAGACGAAGCTACATGGGAACGAGAAGATCGCCTCAGAGCCGAATTCCCCAACTTCTTTATCGAGTCCTCTGAATCTCGGGGATGAGATTCTTCGTAAGGGTGGGTAGGTCTGTAACATCCCAAAATCTGAATTATGGGATTATGTATTATAAATGCATTAGGAGAAATGCTTTGATCATTTGCATATGAAATTATATCCATGTTTGAATTTGAGTTTTGTTTTAAAAGTAAAACAAGAAATAAAAACAAACATGTACTCAAAAGAAGTGAGACAAAACAAAGTAAAAATATTTAATGAGAGAATTATTTCGGGCATAATATCCTAGGAATAATTTACCAAAGTATTTATACGAAAACTTGTTAACAAAAACAAATACAAAAGCATAAGAACAGAAACTTACATGAATTTTTGAGCGGTACATTATGTATTATGTACCTCCCAGGAGCGGTACATATACACTTTCACAAACATATCAAGCCATACAAAAGTTATTACAATATTGAGTCTTCATAATTTACAACACAACAAACATACAAGTTTAGATATCATACATTGGGCCGACCGGCCAAATAGCACAATAAAACACCAAGGTTACAGCGAAGCAAAAGCCATAAGATGGCAGCGAACAAAAGCCAACCGGCTGCCCTTACCTACAAGGCAATCGACCAGAAACGCCGAGCTAGTCGTTAAAGTCAAAGTTAGTCTCACATTAGCCAACCGCCGCTGACACCATCGGAGCTCCACTGCATCCCGAGTCGATTCCTCGCACCAGGAGCGTCTCCAGGACTCCAGCAAGCTTCCCCGACCTTTGGACGCAGCTCTCCTTCAGCCGAACCTCTTCTCCATGCGAAGCTCCTTGCACTGCCGCTAGTCTTCGTCGCTAAATCATCTTCGACCACCTCCGAGCCTCCACGTCCTTCTGGTATATCCCCAATAGCCCCTCGATGCTTATGCACACATCATTTCGTTGATGGCGTTGTTGGTTTGAGCATTTGCTTGTTGCCGTAGCAGCGCCACCGCCTAGCTCCATCGTGTCGTTGCGTTGAGCCATCTCCAACCACGCTGCCGGTACCAGTAGATGCGCATGCATACGGGGATCCCATTTTGGGCACTCCCTGGCCTCACAATCACCACCTCGCCGGTGAGACACGCGGGCGCTAGTGCCACCGCACGGCTCTACATTGTCCTAAGTCGATCGCCACTGTAGCATGGTCATTAAGACCAAATCTCGATCATTTGGGACTAACCAATGATTAGCTGTTGGTTTTATTAACGCGTAAGTCGCTGATATGTGGGACCGAGTTGAAAGTTTAATAAAAACTAAAACGAATTGGTATCCTTAAGTGAGTCATTGACATGCGGGTCCCACGACTTTAAGTGCACAGTAAAACCCCGTGAATCCGTGCGCTGTGCGTATAGACCTTCGGTCTACGCACTATTTGCATAGACTGTGTCTCTGACATGTAGGACCCACGTGTCGATTTTTAATGAAGATCCGAAAAGAAATTGAAAATACGTTTTCAGTTATGAGGAGAATACGCTTTCCTTACTAGAAAGTGTAAACCTCATTAGTACATGTGCGGGATTACGCTTTCTCTGTTAGAAAGCGTATTTCTCATTTTCTCTGGATTTATTAAACCGAAACTTATTCAAACCTTAATAACTTTTGCTACAAAACTCCAAATTGAATGAAATTTACCTCTAAATTCGTCCAAAATAATAATTATGAGAGCCACTGGGCGATTTAACTTGTAATGCTTAACCGTCCAAATGGTCATAGCATCACAAATTAAATTTCCCCGCTCTCGGTGTATTATGTACCTCCCAGGAGTGGTACACATACACCTTCACAAACATATCAAGCTGTAACAGCCCAAAGTTCTGCTACCAATTTAATATTTACTAAAGTTATCATTTTATTGAATTTTTCGAAATTTGAAAGAGTTTGTTTGATTTATTTAAAATTCTAAAGATTTAAAAGTCAAAATAAAATTTATTAAAGTTTTTAAAGTTTTATTTGAGTTAAAGTTGAAAAATAAAAATTTAATTTAGTTTGAGAATTTTCGAAATTTTAAAAGCTTTTTCCTAAATGTTTTAAAGCTAAAATAATTTAATTACAAAATATATTATCAAGTTTAAGTTGAGAATAATTTTATTAAGTCTAAAATGTCTCTAAGGATTTATGAGAATTTTTGTAGAATTTTTAGACTCTTTTTGCTATTTTCTAAATCTAAAAGGAATTAACCAGATTATTTAAATTAGAAAACTAAAAGAAAACCTTCAGTTGCTTGGGCGAAACCCTAGCTCGGCCCTTCCTCTCTCTCCACGCTGCCCCAAGATGACTCGCTTGCTCCAATTCAAGACTCCTCTCTCTCCACCATCGGATGCCCATCCGATGGCGCATCGCTCCACGCCACCTCTCTCCAAGACCGTCGGATGGAAAATCCGACGGCCCGCGTCATCTTCTCCCGCGTTCTTCTCTCCAGCGGTCAAGCCGCCTCCGCCATTTTCGCTCACAGGCGAAGCCAGAGCCGCCGCCCAACCTCCCGGCCCTCAAGACGTCGCGCGCATGACTCGGCGCCTCCAACCGCCCGCGCCTCCCCTCTCTTCGCCGGATTTCACGCCGACGCCGCAACCGCCGCGCCACTACCCCACCTCCTCCGCGCCTCGGACCTCCCGACTCCTATAAAGGACGCGCGTCGTGAAGCCCTCACTCCACCGACGCCAACGCCACCACCCACTCTCGCTCCGTGCCCTCTTCACGGAATTTGAGTTTCTCGCCCGCCGTCCCGTAGCATTGAGCTCCGATTCCGCCGCCGTAGAGACCCGCGTCCCGCCACCGCCACGATCTCCATCGCGATGATGCGCGAACTCGTGCGCGCCTCGCCGCCACTCGGAGAGCCACCGAGCGTATCCTCGCCGTCTGCCGCAACTCACCGCCGCATCTTCCGCCGCCGCCCGCCCGTCCTGCCTCGCCGAGTGGGTGGCGCGCTGAACCCCGTGATCTCTCTTTCGCATCATTCACCGCCGCCGCCGGCGTCGAGCTCCGGCGACTTAGGTCCCGCGCGCCGCCGCCATCGCGGGTTGCCTTGCCGCGGCGCCACGCAGCACCACGAGGCGCCACGTCGCCGCTTCACGACGTGGCGCACACGCCGCACACGCGTGCCACCCCACCCGTGAGCCAAGCCCGTGGACTAAGTCCACGTGAGCCGTGTCTCGACACAAGGGCCCACTGCCGCTTTTGTTTTTATTCATTTATTTAAATCTCAAATTCCACCACAAGGCCACCTTATGCAATAATTAGATTTTCTTTTAGAAAAATAATTCAGAAAATTGATTTAAATCACAGATTTAGGATTTAATTTGTAAAATTCATAACTTTTGCATTCTAATTCCAAATTAGGTGATTCCAATTTCTAAAATTTGATAAAATTAATACCTAGCTAAATAAAATATAAAAATTTGAATTGGAATAGGTTTAAACTATCTGTTTGAATTTGAAATAATTTAAACCACTAATTTAGGAATTTAACTTGTAAAATTCATATCTTTTGAACCATAATTCCAAATTAGATGATTCAAATTGCTAAAATCTTAGAAAATTATTATCTAACTAAATAAAATATAGTTATTCAATTTGGAGTTCAGTCTAGTTCTGTCTTAGAATTTAGAAATCCATTTGAATTCCAAATTTAAATTAAAATTTGTAAAATTCATATCATCTAATTTCAAACTCCAAATTTAGTGAATTAAGTTTCTAAAATTTTATAAAAGATTATCTAGCTTAATAAATTAGAATTAGTTTAAATTGTTATTTTAAATTAAACTATTTAATTTGCAAATTTAGGATTTAAACTTGTAAAAGTTATATCTTTTATTTTCCTATCTCTAAATTGAATGTTTCAAACTTATAAAGTCTTATAAAATTAGTTATTCAGCCAAATAAAATATAATTATTTTATTTGGAGTTAGTTTGAACTATTGTCTTGTCTTTATTTGAATTTCAATTGATTGTCGATTTTCACGCTTAGATTACTTACGATTAGGAATTTGATTCTTCCAAGAATTAGAATTTCAAGACTTCAGCGAAGGCAAGTTATACTTTGATCATCTTGCCCTAATATTTTAAAGTTATTTAAATTCAGTTTTCAAATTATTAAATGCGTGCATACTTTTATTCAAGTATTTTAAATTCTGCTTAAATGATTAGATATTCCAACTGTCATTGTATGGCCAATATTGAATATTGAAATGTCATCCCTTGTCACTATAGATAAATTGTTTGGAAATGCTTAGCAAATGCTTAGACCATGATTTTGATTTTGGGAGGATTTAGCCAAATCATTTCAAATTTGTTTAAACTTGAACCTATGGTATTGTTTTACCATAGGGAATTTTGTAAAGATGGTTTAATCAAATAAAATGCTAAAATGGTTTAGACTTGGGCTAAAACGGATGAATGGTGGGTGCAGGTTTATGCACGGGTTTAATCTGTTAGGATTAACACCTGTGGTTTGATTTTGAATGACGCCCAAGTCAAATAAGGACCGGTCTTGGAGCCAGATCTTGCTATGCTCTTCAGACCACCACACGCCTTGTCCGGGCAAGACTTGGCTTAATAATTTGGGATACCTCGAGATATTCGTGCCATTTTGTATGAGTGGGTGTTGATAGACAAGAGTCCCACATGGCGCAAGAGGGGCTCCTGAGGATGGATAGTCCAATGGAAGCGAAACCTTAGCGGGCATGAGTTCTTTGGGGTAGGTCATTGTAACGGCCTCGTGATAATTGCTTTGTCACACGCCTTAGGAAGCGTGGATTGGCCGACACAAGGAGCAAATTATCTCGTGTGGGTAAAGTCGCACAAACTCGCAGAGTAGAAACTATTCAATAGCAGCGTCATGGTCATGGACATGCTAGCAAAGCCACTTTGAGTTAGCCTTGTTTTTGGTTTTAAAATGGTTTCAACAGATGTTTTCGTGGATGGTTAGTCCTGTGGGAAAATTGGCGGTTAGCCATTGTGATTGGAGGATATCCATCACCTTTCTTGGAGGTTATCCACATTATTCAATTGTCATTTAAATTATGATTTTAAATCTTGTATGAAAATGCCTTGCAATCTATTATGATTATTTGAACTAAAACCGCCGCTACGCAAAATAACCCCGCCAATATCCTTTGTTTTACCTTATGCATGCATTACAAATTCCATATTGGTGTAACTTGTAGCACAGTAGTTGTGCTCATGCTTGCTTTATGCAACAAAATTTCGAGGAGAAGATCGCTATCGACGGTGAGGACATCGACGCCTAGGCTACGCCCTGCGATTACTCGTGGCGGATCGCTCGCCTACTACTATTTTTTTTTACTTTCGCTGTGTTATTTACTTCCTTATTTGGCTTCATGCCCAATTGTATTGAACTCTGATTTACTATTAATGAAATGCGAGACTTGGTTATGTTATCATTTTTGTAACTGTGTACACCGGAAATCCTGGACTGGTGTATGAACACAGAGGGTTCGGGATCTTTCGTTCCCGGGTCCGACACAAGCCGTACAAAAGTTATTACAATACCAAATCTTCATAATGTACAACACGACGAACATACAAGTTCAGATATCATACATAGGGCCAACCGGCCAAATATCACAATAAAACACCAAGTTCACAGCGGGAGCAAAAGCCAAAAGATGGCAGCGAACAAAAGCCAACCGGCTGCCCTTACCCACAAGGCAACTGACCGGAAATGCCGAGCTAGTCGTCAAAGTCGAAGTTAGTCTCACATTGGCCAACCCCTTGGGGGGTCAACCTCCTCTGCAACATGGGCAATTTGGTTAAGTACAAATTTGTACTTGCAAGTCTTACAAACAACAAAACATATATATGCATTCGTGTATCAAAGAAAGGCTACTACACTAGAAAATTTTCAGTATAAAGCAGTTTTCTTTGCAATAGAGCAATAGAATGTAAATCAATTTGTCAAATATGTTTTTATTAGTTTAAATAATAGCGAGACAACATTTAGGAACATAATTAATATCCTAGAGATGACTTCCCACAGCCACCACAACAATAGCATGAATGCCTATTCGTACCACCCGATTTCAAGTTTTACCAAAAAGTTTTGAGTCTAACTCTCACGGGGCGAAACCAAGCGTGTCCATAGCTATGGATGTGGCTATTTGAATAGATTATACCCTTCAAGGGTGTATAACTTTACCCACACGCTAGGCCGCTCCTTTGGAAAGCTATTTAGCACACTTCGTAAGGTGTGTCGGCAGAGCTAAGTCCTACGAGACGTTTTTCAATGCAATGCATCAACTAGGAGTCGCCCATATGGGTGAAACCCTCCGTGAGCCGCCCTTGTGTGTGCAGACGGGGCTCCCACGGAAGTCCCATATGTTGTGTTAGAGTCACCGGTAAAGCCTCAGCAATTACTGATGCCCCTCAAGCGAGGGAACCTACCCGGAACCCACCCCGCACATTCCCAACAACAACAGAACATTCTCTTCCCTAACAACTACCACCTGCGACTCGAAGTCAATGCACAACAAAGTACTAAGCCAAGAGGGGTTCCGAATACCCTCATGTGGATGCACGCAATAATGCTCGGATCGGTGGCGCAAGATGCTCGGTCCTTGTTGACTTAGGCACACAACCACACACCCAATAACACACCATTCAACCATGTGCCCTAGTCCAAATCCTTTTTATTTTCAATTTTAATTTTCTAAATACATTACTTACATGAGTACCCTGACCCAAGTAATTAGAGTGATGATATAATGACTATCGCCAAAATGATGGTCCCCATACTACCGTTCTAAGCATTGCTAAACTCTAAGTCACTAGCGAAAATATTAACCTAGGCTTAGTGGTAAGGGTAAACATTTATCTACAGCTCATGCAACTACTAGGATTAACTACCGCTACCGAGAAATTAATCATTAACATAGAACATGCATACATACATTTGCAAACCAAGATAATTGTATTGAACATAATAGGATCAACATTAAAACAGAGATCAAAGGGCTGCTTGCCTTACTGAAGATAGTCCGTGTGCTGCTGAGGATCACTCTCGTATTCAATTGAATCTTCGAAACCTACCGAACGAACGCGAAGAATGAACAAGAACGAATAATACTGAAATTAACCAAAAATTATACTTCATCCAAAATGCATGGAAATTACACATCAGGTAGAGTATGATTTTATATGAATTTAGAAATAAAAATCATTTGATTTGGAGTTTGCACGTGAGAGTTATGCCCTAACGAAGATCTACCGGAGGAGAAATTCCAGAAAAATCACTTTCGGTTACTGTAGCCAAAATAAATTCTTTTCGCAAAAAATTGCAGGATAGTGGTGTAGATAAAAATTACATGGTCAGACAGAGGATACAAAGTTATGAACAACAAAAATTGAATCACCCTATTTGGAGTTCAGATAAATTTTCTATGCATTTTCAAAGTTATGCCATTAGAGTACAAATAATGTGAATATCAATATTTTCTGTGACATTAACATGTTTCAAACTTATTGCAAGTTAAAGTACAATAAGAATGGATACCAACAAAATTGATTTCACTCAATTTGGAGTCAAAAAGAAATACTTATGAATTTTTGAAGTTTAAACCATTTCCAGTGCAAAAGTAATTCATTTTAGAAATTCTAAATGTACTAAATACTTTTTGTACACATGGTCACTGACCAGTGGGACCTACTCGTATAGTGTTTCCTTTTTTCTTTTAATTTCCGAATTTCTCTACTGACACGTGGGACTCAAATGTCATTGACTCGGCTCATGACAGAGTGCATGGACCTTCGGTCCACATGCACAGAACTCGGTCCATGGACCAAACCACCGTGCAGTTAAGTGGCTCGGGCCTGGGCGTCATACACACTGTGCGACATTAACTCAACATTTAAACATGATTTACTCAATGATTAGCGTTAAGACAACGACTTAGTTAATAAATGACGAGCTACAATAATGGTCCATTTTTGGACAGAATAGAGAGGCCCCGACCGCGAGTTCGCCGGGCGTGCTGCCGCCGATCCCGTCCTTGGCGAAGCTTACCAAGGCCCAAAATGGAACCTCCTCACTCTTGCGCACACAATGGCACCGGCGATGATGACTAGGATGGCCGGTAACGACGGCACGACGACAGAGAGCGGCGGAGAAGCTACAGCGTTGGTGACTTATGCGTCTCGGCAACGCTTTCAACCAACAAATGAGCGCACTAGCTACTAGAGGTTACTGGGAGTATATCGGAATGATGCGGAGAGGAGGAGAAGACCGGAGTGAGGCTGGTGACAATGTCCTCTACCGGCGGTGATGCTTCACCATGGAGAGGAAAACTTGAGAGAAAAGGGAGGCAATCAACTCTCTGGGAAGCTTAGGGGAGGTGTTGAGATGCTCAAAATGAGAACAATTTGGATATGGCTCACCGGACTGGACTTGGGGACGAAAGGAGGAACTTCGGCCGAAGTGGGAGAAAAACCAAGATCCTGAGGTTCCTGTGAACGATTGGAAAAATTGATTGATGGGAAGTAAATCTTGTTCCCTAGAGCACATCATGACACACCTAGGAAGGCAACGGTTCATCAGAGGCGAAGATGGAGTGGCGGAGCTTCACGGACCGCGCACTAGCGACGACAAAGACACCCCCGTGTTCCGAGCGCTATAGGTGAAAGCAAGAGCTCGCATTAGCGCAACAGGACGCGGCGAGGAAGGTATAAGGAGAGGTATGCTGTGGCGCGAGTCTTACCCAAGGGGATTGCTCGCAATAGCTCCCTTCTCCTTAGTCACCGAGAGAAGTGAGTGAGAGAGAGGGCAGGGAGGGAGGTCAAGCACGGGCAATGGACATGAAAGGCAACGGCGTGAATGACGACGCTCTGGGTTGGGTGGAGAGGACGGTGGCGAGACGATGTTGACGGGGCTGAATAGAGCGCCTCAGTCGTGTGGCGCTGCGCGACTGCACGCTCGTCAGCGAGAGCTTGAAGACGACCTGATGAGTGGGGCTAGCAAGTCAGCGGCTGCAGTAAGTGGGGCTGATCCTGTCTTCAGTCTTGATCGGGCCAAGAGGGTCGGGTCGAACTGAGTCAAAACAGTGGGTTGATTGATTTATGTAAATAGGCTGAGACATGAGGCAATTTTTATACCTAGAAGTTTAACTCTAAAAATTATGAAAATTTGGAGGGAGGTTCCTGACACTGTGTAGATCATTGAGTAATTTTTCTAGGGTTTTTCATATACTGAATTTTTCTCTAGAATTGTTTTAAGTTCCAGTTTTTGCTGTTTGACTTTTGATTTACAACTTTGACTAGCTATTTTAAAATAGCAATTAAAATCTAGAAATTGTGAAATTTTTTAGATGAGTTTCTAAGGTGTTACAGAACCTAGGAAAAATATTTCTAGGGACTGTTCACAAGACTTTTCCCAAAGTTTAAAATCAATCATTAATGTGAGCACTTGAAGTCTTTTGATTTACTTAAACTTGAAAGAATTTTCAGAAAAGATGAAATACACAAGAATGCAGCAAAAGTTTTAAAAAGTTCATACTTTTATACATTTGAAAGACAAACCCATATTTGGGATGTTACAAATCTCTCCCCTTACAAGGTCCCAAGATTCTGTTCACTCAAAAAAGAAAGACGGGTAGTCCACACGAAGGCGATCCTCCCGTTCCCAAGTTGCTTCGTCTTCGGTATGATTTGTCCACTGAACTTTAAAGGAATATGATGGCACAATTCCTTGTCTTTCGTTCAACTTCTTCAAGGATGTGAATAGGACGCTCACGGTAAGTCAGATCTTCTTGCACTTCAAGACCTTCCAATGAGCTTGTTCGGTTGGGATACGAAGGCATTTCTTTATCTGAGACACGTGAAATACATCGTGTACTCCCGAAAGTGTAGTGGGCAAGTCCAACCTGTAGGCAACAACTCCTTTCTTCTCAATGATGCGGAAAGGCCTGACATATCGAGGAGCTAATTTGCCTTTGACGCCGAACCGTTGATTGCCCTTCAGTGGAGTGACTTTGAGATATACAAAATCGTTTGGTTCAAAGCTCAACTTTTGATGACGTCGGTCCGCATAGCTCTTTTGTCGGGATTGAGCCGTGCGTAACCAGTCTTATATCAACCGAACTTGACTTTCGGCCTCTTTGATCGAGTCTAGGCCAAAGAGTGGTCTTTCGCCGGTCTCAGACCAATTCAACGGGGTTCTACATCTTCTCCCGTATAAGGTCTCGAATGGTGCCATGCCGAGACTAGCTTGAAAGTTATTGTTGTAGGAGAATTCGGCAAACGCCAAGCATTTTCCCGATTTCTTCCCGTAGGAGAGAACACAAGCACAGAGCATGTCTTCCAAAATTTGGTTTACTCTTTCAGTTTGGCCTCCGGTTTGTGGGTGGTACGCGGTGCTGAAGGAAAGACAAGTCCCCATTGCTTCTTGCAAGCTTTTCCAAAACTGGGCGGTGAAGAGTGAACCACGATCTGAAACAATCGTCTTCGGTACACCATGCAAGCTCACGATGCGAGATATATATAGGTCCACCAAAAGACCTACATGAATCTTGGCCCGTACTGGTAGAAAATGTGCTACTTTTGCCAACCGATCTATGACAACCCAAATGATATCATTTCCCTTGACGGTTCGGGGCAGGCCGGTGATAAAATCCTTGCAGATCGAATCCAACTTCCATTTAGGCACTCGCAAAGGTTATAACATGCCCGCTGGACTATGATGCTTGGCCTTCACTCGGCGACATACATCGCACTCGACAACGAACCTTGCGATCTCCCTTTTCGTTCGGGTCCACCAAAATCTCTACCGGAGATCTTAATACATCTTCGTGGCCGCGAGATGAATGGACAAGGGGGAATCATGAGCTTCACGGAGCATCAAATTCTACAACTCCATATCCTTCGGAACAATAAGGCGCTGTCCGAACCACGCAGTTCTATGGTCATCTTCCGAGAAGCATTTGGCTATCCCATTCTTGATATTTTCCTTGATTCGGTTCACTCCAATGTTCGATTGTTACGCAGCCTTGATCTGATCTTCCAAGGTTGGTTGCACCTCCATGGCAGCAAGGAAACCATGCTCAACCGCTCCTAAGTTGAGCCGCTAAAATTCTTCGTGGAGGGCGGGCTGTTGCTCCTTGATCAACAAGGTATTGCAACAGACTTTTCGACCAAGTGCGTCAGCAACGACATTAGCTTTGCCGGGATGATATTGGAGACTCATATCATAATCTTTTATCAACTCCAACCACCTTTTTTTTTGCCTAAGGCTCAGATTGGGTTGGGTGAACATATATTTCAAACTCTTGTGGTCCGAATACGCTTCGCAACGATTACTGACGAGGTAATGTCACCAAATTTTCGGCACATGGACCACTGTAGCTTGCTCCAAGTCATGAGTTGGATAATTGAGCTCATGAGATCTCAATTGTCTTGATGCATACCACCACCTTGCCTTCTTGCATAAGAATACAACCGAATCCTTGGCGAGAAGCATCGCAATAAATATTGAAGCTTCGGTGAATATCAGGAAGGACGAGAACTGGGGCTGTGGTCAACCTCTTCTTGAGTTCTTGGAAACTCTTCTCGCATTCAGCTGACCACACATATTTCTTGTCCTTCTTGAGCAACTCCGTCATTGGCTTCGTAATCTTGGAAAAAATCTCGATAAAGCAGCGATAGTAGCCCGCTAAACCGAGAAAGCTTACCTCTGCACTCTGGACTTAACCAGGAACTTATGAGTCACCTTCCCAACGGAAGATTTCTTCGACTTCTTTTCTACGACCACGTCTGGTCGAAGTTCAAGTTAAAGGATAGGCTCGGCCACGACCACGTCTGGTCGTGGATTTTGAATAGGAGCCACCTCTCTGATCTCTTGACTTTCTGGATGGCCGAGATCAGTCTTGACTACTCCGAGATCGGCGCTTCCCTCGACCACAGGCTCTACTGGAGTAGCATTGACCTTCACAAAAGACATAAAGTCCTTCCAGTTCTCCTTTTCTAGTCGCTTGACAAAACTAGGAGAGGCAGAAACTGCGAAAGTTTTCTTGTCATAATAGAAGAGTACCTTGACCTTGCGGGCTTTGCGCTTAAGAGGTTCGGCTGCTTCGACCTCTTCAGCTTCAGCTGCTTCAACCTCTATGACTTCAGCTGTAGCCATGTCTGCAGCAGATTTTGCAGAAGAGCTGGTCGAAATAAAAGAACTTGAGCTTGCCCCTCCCTTGTTGGCGACTTTCACGAGTCGACGCTTCTTAGACGGAGGAGCTGGACTTTTTCCCGCTGTCATCCCTGCGCCGATGGTTATCAGTTCGACCTCTTGGTCGTCCTAACGATTTTCCATGCCTACTTTCTGTAAGAAAAACAGAAAAGAATTACTGACCAATCGTAAGATTTTCTACGACCAGTATCCAGTCGTAAGTTTTTCTACGACATTTCCTTGATCGTAAGGTTTTCTACGATCACTACCAAGTCGTAAGTTTTTCTGCGACAAACAACTAGTCGTAAGTCTTTCTACGACTCTAAAGTCCTAAGGATAAAATCAACCCTTGATTACCTTTAGGCGCTCCATCTTCTCTTCTGCGGATAAAACCGCAAGGATTTGAGGAACCGCCACTCCAGGCGGCGGAGATTTATCACAAACAAGTTTGACCCGAACGTCGATCTTTGCTTGTGAAAGATATGTGCAAACAGATAAGATATTCATTAGACCACTTTGAGAAAGACCAAACCGAGAGCTAAGTCGAAGATTCACTTACTCTCCTCATAGTCCCTGGTCGGGTCTTTTGGCCCCGTGTACCTCCACATAGGAGGTACTCGTTTCTTTAAAGGGCTAATTCGACGTGTCATGAAATCCTTCACCACATGCCATCCGGTTAGTCCCTCCTCTTTCAAGTCCTTGATGGCTTGGATGTAGGGAGCAATCTGACCAAGATCCCTGGGAGTCGAATTCTAGGAAGAAATCTTCTCAGTAGCCTTCCCCACGATAGTAAGGCTGTCATCTTGGGTGGTTTTCCAATAAAACCACCTCTTCCTCCATCCCGGCCACGAAGATCGGGTAAACATCTGAATATACTCCTTCGACTTCCCATCATGGAGCTTCAGACCACAACTCCCAGCAATCCCAGATTGTCGAGCTATTCCATAAAAATATTGAAAGAGCTCGAGGTCTGCTGGAATTCCCAGGTATGCCTCACACAGATACATGAATACACTTAGCATTGTGATGGAATTAGGACAGAGGTTCACTAATTCCACCCCAAAGTGCTCGAGTATGAGTGTGAGAAAAGGGTGAGCAGGCAGTCGAAGGCCACACTCACAATATGTCTGGAAGATGGGGATTTGCCCAATCTCCCCCGACGGCCAATGTTGCCCAACCGCCGCAATCCACTTCACAAGAACCTTCTCTGGAATCTTCTCAGCGTCGACCAAGGCTTGAACCTTCACCGCATCCATCTCCGACTTAGCCCACTCGGAAACTGTTCCGGCCATCTCTCCCAGAGAGAGGAGGTTTTGGATTAAGGAAGGTCTTAGGAGAAAGCACAATTGGGTTGGTGGTGGAGAAGGCAAGAACTCGATGAACAGTGGGAGCGATTTGGGGAAAAGTAGAAACCCAAGTCTCACCCCCCGATAAGTATTTATAACCATATGCCTGTGCTAAAAGTGTGGAAATCCAAGGGTTGCCACCGTTTCGGGAACCGCTCCAACAGACAGACATATAAGAGTCGATTGCGATTCTCTAAGTTTGTCTGCCCAAGAAAATCAGGTTCGTTTTTACACCTCAAGCAAAATTACTTTCTTGGCCAAGTATTTCTGGCCAAATGAAATATCAATCGGAAAGGTTTTACTTCCGATCACCATACTATGACTATTTGATAGTTGTAAGTAACCTTTTTGACCAAGTATATTCCTAGTCAAAGTGATGTACAAATGTCGAAGAGTTTTTCCTTCGACCATCTCTCCACGACCCTCTCGTGGTCATAAGACCATCTATGACTCCTTTACCAAGTAAGTTACTTTCACTTGAAGCTGGGGGGGCTAGATGACGAGGATCTAATAATCCTCATTTTATCTTTTATCTAAAATTCTTATTATGGGTAAATATGATGTCATGTGGTCCCTAGGTATACCCCTTATATTTACAAGGGAGAAGCCTACTAGGTGGTCGTAAGTTCTTCTACGACCACCTCCATAGTCGTAAGTCTTGCTATGACTACCTTATGGTCGTAAGTTCTTCTACGATCACTATCCAGTCGTAAGTTATTCTACGACTACCCCATGGTCGTAAGCTCTTCTACGATCAGGTCAGCTACGACCACCTTATGATGAATAAAACCTACAAACGAGTGGGTCCAATTGATTAAGGAATCCAAGCAGTCAACATACGCTGTTATTCTACGGAGTAATAACACGTAATACCCTATTATCTCTAACAAATAACTGCCAGGCGGCATGAAGGAGTTAATACTCCGGTGATTACTGCAAACATGCGCCCGCCTGAGACATGATGAGGCGCTTCACCGAGAAACGGCTACTCCTTCACGACTATATAAAGGCGGCGATCAGAGAAGAAAGGAGGGGCAATCGGAGAACACAGCAAGCAATCGGGAAGACAGGCACTATCTTCTGTAATAATCTTAGTCTTTTCTCCCGATTGTACAAGATACACTCAATACCATACACATACAGGAGTAGGGTTGTTATTCTCCCCGGAGAAGGCCTGAACCTGTATAAAAATACCCGTGTCAATCTCTTTGTGTGATTCCATTCTAGGAGACCCCCCGAATCAAACAATCTTTACGTAAGATCGGTTCTAAAACACCGACAGTTGGCGCCGATCGTGGGGATGTTCCAGTAATCTCTTGTCAACATACTTTCTTTTTTCCAAATCTCATGCACTCATGGCAGGAGAATGGAACGAGGAGAATTGGTTTGACTTGGCAGATTACGCAGACGTCGACATGGATGCCGGTTTCGATTACAAACCGAGTATCGTCTCATCCGATGGTGTTGCTGCCTCCAGAAATCTTTCTGCAGATCTAGGAGACCATGCCACTAATGGAGTTGAGGAGGGATCCTTATCCCCCACAACAGTACGTCCAATAGAGGAATCAATTCCCTCAAAGGACAAGGGTCAATCCGACCACAATCAGGACTATACCCAGGCGAGTTCACAACACGATGAGAGTTTTTCCTCCAAGTGTCCAAGTCCCTCTAAGGCGGTCCGACCTGGTAAGACGAGTTCTGGAAGCCACATTCCAGGGCTTCACCAACATCTGGTGGTCCTCTCTCTCCGGATAACTCCACAGAGAGTGGGATCAAGCATGCTTTTCCTGCAAATTCGACCATCTCTCCGCAGGTCACACCTGCGGATGGAGACGGTTATAGCCAGAGTTCCCTTCCCGAGGGGATTACTCCAAGTCGCCAGATGGTGTCTCGACTACTCCTCAAGCGGGAGGCCTCGGCGCAAGTGAGAATCATCAACGGAGGTCTTCGCCCTTCCCTTAGATCAAGGTCACTCTTCTAGAGACCGAGCTAGGGACACTTCAAAGAAAATTGCGGCCGGAAAAATCACTCGACGATCCAAGATCAATCGAGGAAGCTCAAGAACTCCAGCACATCAATGACTTGCTCGAGAACCCTACTCGAGAGCTCGCCCGAGCACCAGGCTACAACCTCTTCGTCGAAGAGATCGCACAAAGGCTTCAAACCACGATGGCAAGACTGGAAGCACCTCGCCAACATCATTCAGGAAGTCGTAGCAATACAACTTTCTTAGATACCAGTCGTTCGAACAATACCCCGCGTAGAGATCGGCGCACAAACAAGTCACATCAATCTCCTAACCGGATTTTCAGCTGAAATAATTAAAATAAATGAAATTGACATGTGGGGCCCATTGTCAATGAGATGGGTGTATGTGGACTGGGTTCACACTATTTTCGAAGGGTGTTTGGGATTGGACTGTCATGTGGGCTTGCCACGCGTGCACTAGGGCTGACATGGCGCCGACTTGGCGCCGACTAGGCGCTGAAGTGGCAGAGCCACGTCGAGGAAACGCACCGGCTTTCGGTGGGAGGCGCCGCCACGATGGCGGCGTTAGAGCCAGGCGGCGGCGAGAGGGCACTAAGGGAAGAGGGGGTCGCGGTGACCATGAAGCTCATGGACTCGGTGACGCGGCGCGAAGAGAATGCCGGCGGCGAGGACGAGGAGCGGCAGCGGCGGCGGGTGAAGGTGGCGGTGGTGCTCCGGTAGGGCTCCGGGGACGGGGTGGTGCGCACGGGGAAGCTCATGGTCCTGTGATGCTGTACGTGGAGGTGACGGCACCGGAGGAGGTCTAGCGGCGGCGCAAATGGCGACCGATGGCGAAAAATCGCGAAATCACGGCGAGCCGGGGCGAGGGAGAGAGGGGAGATAGAGGAGAAATGGAGAGGAGAGGGAGGGCTTGCCGGTGCTCTCCTTAAATAGACGCGGGGAGGACCGGAGGAGGAGGACGGCATGGAGGTCAAGTCGGCCATTAATGGGGGAGCTTGCGTCATGGGCGGCAGCATGGGGAGAGAAAGGGAGTGGGGGCGGCAATGGGTGCGGCGGAGGCGGAAGGCGACTCGGCGTGGCAGAGACGGGACGGGGAGTGGGCAGCGGCATGGCGAGGAAGCGATGGGAGCCGGCGGGATTCGCGGCAAGGCGCATGGGCAGTAGCACGGGGAGAAGGCATGGGGCTAGCAGGGCATGGGGGAGAAGGGAGCGGGGCGGCAGCTGGTGCGACGGAGGCGGAAGGTGACGTGGTGCTACAGAGATGGGACGGGGAGTGGGTGGCGGCAGCGCAAAACGCGCGGGTGGCGTTGACGCCGCGCCCACTCGGCATGGGCGCTGTACCGCCCATGGAAGAAGATGACCAGGAGGCGGGGCGTGCGACTGATGGGCGGGGCCCCTCGGGCAGAGAGAGCGGCGAGAAGCGCTGGTAGGCGGGGCCGCCTAAGGTTCAGATCAGGTTGGGTGAACAAATACTTCAAGCTTTTGTGATCCGAATACACTTCACAACGATTACCGATTAGGTAATGTCACCAAATCTTAAGTGCATGAATCACTGCAGCTAGCTCCAAGTCATGGGTAGGATAGTTGAGTTCATGAGGTCTCAATTGCCTTGATGTATAGGCCACTACCTTGCCTTCTTGCATAAGGACACAACCGAGTCCTCGACAAGAAGCATCGCAAAAGATGTCGAAGCTTTGATGAACATCAGGAACAACGAGAACGGGAGCTGTGGTCAAATGCCTCTTGAGTTCTTGAAAAACTTTCCTCGCAAGCAGCGGACCACAAAAACTTCTTGTCCTTCTTGAGCAACTCAGTCATCGGCTTCGCGATCTTGGAGAAGTTCTTGATAAAGCGACGATAGTATCCCGCTAAACCGAGAAAACTCCGAACTTCGTTTACCGACTTGGGCTGACCCCAAGAGAGCACATCGCTAACCTTGCTAGGATCCACAGCTACGCCTCCTATTGAAAGAACATGGCCCAAGAATACAACTTCCTTCAACCAGAACTTGCACTTGCTGAACTTCGCAAACAGCTGGTGCTCACACAGCTTTCCCAACACAAGCCTTAGATGCGTAGCGTGTTCTTCATCATTCTTGGAGTAGATAAGAATATCATCGATGAAGACCACCACAAACTTATCCAAATACTCCATGAACACCGAATTCATGAGATTTATGAACAGGGTAGGAGCATTTGTTAAGCCGAAAGACATGACGGTGTACTCGTACAAACCATAACGAGTAGAGAAAGCCGTCTTAGGAATATCTTCAGGTCGAATCTTGACTTGATGATATCCCACTCTCAAATCAATCTTGGAGAAAACTTGAGCTCTAGACAACTGATCGAAGAGGTCATCGATGCGGGGCAAAGGATACTTGTTTCTTCTGATCACTTAGTTTAACGTAATCGATGTCGCCATGCGCAAAGTATTGTCCTTCTTCTTTACAAAGATTGCTGGACAGTCCCACAGAGATGAGCTAGGGTAGATGAAACCCTTCTCTTGCAGCTCACCAAGTTGCTTCTTCAACACCACCAACTCGTTTGGTGGCATCCGGTATGGCCTCTTTGAAATCGGGGCGGTACCGGGCGCTAACTCGATGACGAACTCGAGGTCTCGAACTGGTGGCATCCCAGGAAGATCTTCGGGAAAGACATCAGCGAAGTCACAAACCGTTGGGACTTCATGAATATCCAGAGTCGGCTTCGCTTCGAGCGCGAAGAGATGCAGTCCTTGCACCTTTGGCGAAAAGCGAACCTGCTCACCAGAGGGACTTGTGAGGTAGACAAACTTCTTGGCACAATCGATTTGTCCCGAATGCTGGGAAAACCAATCCATACCAAGAATCACATCCAAACTCGCTGAATTGAGGAGGATAAGATTTTCCAAAAATCCTACTCGCTCGATCTCAACAGAAACATCCTGACACTTAGTTTCAGCTCTCAACTCTGAACCGGGAGAGTGAATGAGCAACGGGACCAACAGAGGAGCAAAAAGAAGCTCACTAACAGCAGCAAAAGACTTAGATACAAAAGAATGAGAAGCTCCTGAATTGAACAAAACAGTAGCATGATGAGAGTTAACAAGAAGCGTACCCAACACAACGTAAGGTGCCTCCTATGCTCCCTCAGCGGAGATGTGGTTGACGCGGCCGCTTCCCACGCCTTGGGTAGCAAGGACAACCTTCTGATCCTGAGAATGTCCACTTCCTTGCCCGCGTCCTCCATTAGGACGAGGGGCCGCTCCGGTCTTCTTAGGGCAACTATTCGCATAGTGACCCTTAACGCCGCAGGAGAAACAGGTGACCTCGGCAGCCGGATTGCGGAGGCCACCTTGCTAACTTGCAGGTGCACGTGGTTGAAACACAGCCTGCGAAGGACGAGGTGCAGTCTTTGGCTCGAGGATGGGGCACTGGCTTGCCGAAGTGGGGACGGAGCCGCCTTCGACGACTTCCGGGACTCCCACTTGCGCTTGCGGGGCTCTCCCAGCACTCTCCCCTTGTGCTCCGCGACAATGGCCTTGTCGACCAAGGTCGGAAAGTCAGGGAAGTCAACGATAGATAGCTTGTCCTGCAGCTCCTCGGACAAACCATCTAGGAACTTCTCTTGCTTGGCCTCATCAGCGGCCACCTCTTCTGGAGCATAACGAGCCAAATGGTTAAACTTGTACAAATACTCTGCCACTGATCTCTGCCCTTACTTAAGCGAAAGGAACTCCTTCTTCTCGAGCTTCATTAAACCGGCGGGGATGTGAGCCCGACGGAAGGCAGTACGGAACTCCTCCCGAGAGACGACGTGGCCCTCGGGCTGCATCGCCAAGAAACTCTCCCACCACGAAAGGGCTACACCTTCCAGCTGATGGGAGGCAAAGAGTGCCTTCTCCGGATCCTGACACTGAGCAACGTTGAGCTTCCGCCAACCGACGAGCTAACCGCTTATGCCTAGTGGGTCCTCGGACCTGGAGAAAGTGGGTGGCCTGCTGAGTGCGAAGGAACTCCGAGAGTCCCCCTCGCGGCTGATGTCCACCTCCTCCCCCTGATCCGGAGGCAACAGAAAGAGCGGAGGTATTGCGCACAATAGCCTCCAATATCCTTGTCTGATCCATTCGGTTTCGCTCCATCTGAGCGAGAACCTCGGCCATGGTCGGAGGAGGCGGGAGCTCCTCATTCGGACCAGCTGATTGGCCTTGACCGCTTCGAGTCCTTCCAGCCATCCTGTTCTGAAGAGATGGGTTAGCAACAAAACCCGAAAACTAGAAGCTAAAGAAAGCAAAAGAAAAGCCAACGACTAGGGGAATGGAACATCACCCTAATCGAAAGCCAACAAGACAGCAAAGAAAAGAACTCTAAAAGCTTGCAAAAAGGCTCAAAAAACAGCAAGAAACCACAAGACTAAAGCTCAACTTCCCGACACAACTAACCTATATTGAATGAACGAGTAATGGGTTGAGAATGCAAAATTTCAGAACACAATTCTAGCTCTAACACTCCTACAAAGCAAGGTAAAACCAGCAAAAGAGGTGCTAGATACTTAGCCAACTAGTATCACGACTTACCCTTTTATTCCCACAAGTTTTAGTTGAATTATCCTCTCATTCTCTACCTTATTTACTAATAGAAGCTTGCTGTCCAGAAAACTTGCTTGCTGTCCAAAAATGCTTGCTTGCTGTCTAGATTTGAAATCCAGCTCCAAGCACTTCTATTCTTCATCAAAAGGCAGCCAAAACTTTAAATTTACAACTCTCAATGGTTCTCCCAAAAACCGAAATAAAACAAAGACAACTATCTTTTGAAAGAAGGAGAGGAAAACAACTTTTAAAACTCAATCGAGAGCAAGGTGAGGTAAGCAATCTAAGATAGGTAAGGAGCAAAATCTGAGAACTTACTTAAGCTTTCATAAACCATTTGGTATTTTGAAACTAAGTTTTTCAAAACATCCTAAAGACGACCAAGCTAGGGCTTTCTATGGTCAGTATGGCTCTGATACCAACTTTGTGAGGACCCGGGAAATTCGGCTTGTAATGCTTAGTCTTCCAATTGACTCTAGCATCACAAACAAAATATCCCGTGCCTCGAGATACATGTACTTCCCAAGAACTTGCAGTACACATACCCCTTTACAAAATTATGCATCAATTCCATTCAACACATAGAACCGAAGCACAACTAAGAAAAACAAAAGACATACAATATAGGGTTATTACAAAAGGGGCCGACCAGCCAAATAATAGCTAAAGAGTTAAATAAACAACGGAAGCAAAAGCCATAAGATGGCGATAAACAAGAGCCAATTAGTGTGCCTTTAACCCACAAGGCAACCAACCGGGCCGCCAACCTAGTCGTCAAACCCGCCGCACAGCTCACAAAAGTGGATCCCTTGGGGATTAGCTTCCTCCTCTGCAACATTTAGTTAAGCAAAGCAAATGAGTACAAAAATGTACTCGCAAGACTTACGTGTAGGGTAACAACCTATACATAGCTACATGCAAGGTTATTTAAGTGGAGGAGGCTCTAGACTCATTTGCAGCATAAAGCAAGTTTTCATTTGCAATAATTGGATAGATTTAAAGAAGTTTTAAAATATGTTTTTATTTGAAAAAAACAACGAAATAACAAGTAACAATAATTACAAGACATCCTGAAAGTGGCTAACCCAATAGCCACCACAACAATAGCATGAATTCCCCATTCATACCACCCACAACAAGTTTTAATTAAATGTTATAGTCTAGTTCTTGCACGACCTTACCAAGCATGTCCATAACCTAGGACGAGGCTATTCGAATAGTTTGAACCATGCAGGGGTGTACCAATGTACCCACACGTCAGACCGCCTTTGTTGCCACTAGATCAAGCACACTTTCGAAGGTATGCCGGCAAGGCTAAGTCCTACGAGACATTTCCAATATTGTGTATTAACTACGAGTTGCCCGTATGGATAGAAACCCATACGTTGAGACAGAGTCATTGTAAAGCCGAAAGTCAACTACCACTATAGGGTAAAGCTCCTGAACAACTATAATGCCCTTGATTGTGGAGAACCTAAACAGATTCCACTCGCCACCCAACACATAACCACAAGTTTCGCTTCAACACCACCCACACACACAACCTCCTGCGACTGAGCTAACACACGTAAAGTACTAAGTCAAGAGAGGTCCCATATCCCCTCGTGTGGTTAGCATGCAATAATCGCTATTTAGTGACACAAGTAACTCGGTCCTTGTTGACGGGCACCATTCCAGCCACACCATAAGATCACACCATCAACTATTGTGCCCAAGTCTCAAACATTTCATTTTCAGTTTCAGTTTTTGACTTTACAAAGTAACAAAGCACAAAGTGCTGAGCATAATGATAATAATAATTTTGTATGATCAAAGTTATCGACTAAGTCGATAACCGCCCAATTCTACCAGTAGCTAAGCATTTCTAAGCATGACACCGTAAAGACAATAAAAGAGCATAATTCAACCACCGGGCTCTAATTCACCGGTGAGATTAATAACTTAAGTTTAGTGGTAGGGGATGAACAATTTAAGGGCAACCATGCAACCTCTAATCGGTAAAATTAACTTTGACACAAAAGCATGCATACATCCAATTTGTAAACAAAGTATTAGACTTTAAAAGTAATGGGATTATTATGATCAAACTACTTGCCTTGTTGGAGTTGCTTAGTTTTCGGTAGAGGAGCACTTTTGTTATCAACGGACTCGCCGCCACCTAATCGAAAAGAACGAAAAGAACCGATAAGAACGAAGAACACCGAAAAGACTTAAAAACCAAAGTCAACCCAAAATCCATGAAATTTACACAGCAGGTAGAGCATGATTTTTAAGGAATTTAGCAACAAGAATCAATCGAATTGGATACTTGATGCTAAAGTTTTGGCCAAAACAATTTCAGCCGGCTGGAAAAAGGCTGAAAAGTCATATCGGTTACTGTTCATCCGAAATTAATTCTTTAGCACAATTTTCCAATGAGGTGTTGCACCTGAAATTTTTATGGTAAACAAATCACCTTAGGAGATGAACAAGACAATTTGATTCACCTCATTTGGAGCTAGGATGCATTTTCTATGATTTTTCAAAGACATGAAAATGAGCACAAAACAAATGCAACCAAAAGAGCTTTAAAAATAGTAGCATGCCTAAAACGTATTCTACAATTAAGCACACTAATAGAGGAAGCCAACAAACTTGGTTTCACTAAAAAAGGATCTACAGAGAAAAACTTATGCAATTTTCAAGTTAAATGCATTTTGAGAGCAACAATTAAAGCCGATACCTAAACAAATTTACCAACACATTTTCTGCAGCCGAACCAAGCCTCCAACCATTTTTAGATTAAATCTTAGTTCAAACCAGAGCTAACAAAATTTGAATAAACTAAAACGGAGCTAAAACAAATTAGTTAAGCAATTTTGAAGTTTAATACCTTTTTCAGCTTACAAATAAAGCTCTCGGAAATTTCTTTAAACCAACTCAACGCGAAAAAAAACGTGGACCGTCGATATTGAATCCAACGGCCCAAACGAACTGGACAAATGTGCGTGCGCCCGCGCGAAACCACGTGAACCTAGACCGTTGAGATGGAATCCAACAGCCCAGATTGAACGGGGCGAGTGGACGCGTTTGAACGCGCGCGCGCGAACCCCGCGAATCTCAGCCATAGATCTGGAGTTGGACGGCTCACAGCATGCGAGGACGCGAAACACTCACGTGATCTGAGCCGTAGATCTAAAGATGGACGGCCCACAGCGACACACGCTGCTCACGCGCACGCGTCGGGGTTTAACCGCGTGGGGCCCGCATGTCAGTGACGCAAGAGCTCACTTAAGACAACCATTAAACACTTAAGCCAATGATTAGTAGTTAACAGGGGATCTTTGTCCTAAATGACGCCGCTATAGTGCCGTGCCGGACCGACACGCACCCGAGCGCAAAGATGGCCTCACCGCCGGCGACTTAGGCCACGGCGGCGGCAACCAAAGGCATGCTCAGGTGCGCAATAGCCTTGCACACCCACTGGTGGCACTCTCGACTGCGGAGCCGGCCTAGAACGGCGGCGAGTCGAAGATGAGCGGCGGTGCAAAGCACGACCAAAGACAACAACGCAATTAGCTCCGCAGCAGTCCAAGAAAGCGAGTGCCCAAGCATCCACACAGGAGCTACCTGATCACAGGAGAGGAAAAGAGAAGGACGGAGGAGCTCCGGCGACGAAGAGCAGTGCCGGCGCTGAGGAAGATGACGCGGAGAAGACAGCCTGAGCAAAACGAGCAAGACTGCGTCATCAGAATAGCTTCAACATAGCTCACAGAAGGTCCAAGAGCAAGGAATTGAAGAGAGGAGGTCCTTACCAGAGCTGAGGAAGAAAGGGGTTAACTTCGGCCGAATTTGAACAAACCCCAAATTAGTTGATTCCTGAGAATGCAAACCAAAATTAAGTTAGGGGATTTGATTAAGGTGAAGAGGGACACGGAGTGACACGATAGGATTTGCAAAAGAACCACTGGAGCGCCGTCGGCGACGAAGAGCTCCACGGGCCGACAATGGCGATTGGGTGGTTCGGGTGAAATGAGCTCAAGCAACCCGAAAGGAAGCAAGGCAAAGCTACAGGGGTGCTGGAAAAGAGCTGAGGAGGAGCTTGAGGGCTTCTTATAGCCAGAGAGTAAGGAAGGGAGTGGAGCAAAGCTCGACGGTGAGCTAGGTTCACAGCGGGCTCATGGGCGAGCTGAGCGACGGGAGCAGGTAAGACCACGACTTCGGGGGCGAAAGGCATTGACAAGCATTAAATGCTAAGAGCCGTTGACGAGGATGCCAAGGAGGTGACCCGGCGCTGCGTCGCCCACGCCCTGCGCTGGCCATGGCGCGTGCATGGGAGCAACCGGAGGTAGGGGATTAACACATGAGGCCCACCTCGCCAAATGAAGAAACCCGTGGCGGCTCGAGTCCAACAGCGAGTGGGTCGAGCCAAACCAACAGGCATCGTGCGAACGAGGACCGCCCGATAGAGATCCAACGGTCCAGAACGCCCGCGCCAACAGGAACGGACCCGGTGCACTTAAGCGGTTGGGTCGAGTCAATTGGCTCGAGCTTGACCCAGACCCAAGGAACAGTGCAACCAGGATTAGGGTTTGAATTTGAAGCTGAGGTTGGAAGAATTTTTATAAGTAGCAAACTAACTCCAAAAATTCTAAAATTTTGACTGGAGGTTCCTCACTCCAGGATTAACCTTGCATAAAATTTTTAAAGATGTTTATGCACTGCATTTTTCTCAAGAAATTCCTCACGGTTTGTTCTAGGGTTCGACCAAGAGTCAAACTAGTTTGACTTGCCTCCAAAAATTATCAAATAATTTCTAAAAATTATGAAATTTTTTAGAGGAGTCAGACAGCATCCCTAGAACCAAGGAAAAATATTTCTAGGGGTTGAACACAAGATTCCCAACAAGGAGGTCATGACCTAGTCAATTGGAGATTTAGGTTTTTGAATTCCACAATTCCTTTACAAGAATTACAGAAAAGTCCAAAAACTTCAAGATGCAAGAAAAGTTTTAATTTCTACTCATTTTCTTACATTTGAAACACACACCCAGATTTGGGATGTTACAACGAAGACAACAAGGACGATGTGAAGGTCTTCGGTTGAAGATGGTGGAAGTATGGAGAAGCTTACGACGATGCGGTCCCGATGGCGAAAACAACACGGGCGGGGATGGACCAACGGTGGCGAAATTCGTTAGAGATGAAGCTTCGGTGGTCTTCGGTCTTCCGACGATGGCGATGCGATTGAAACGAAAACAGGGAGACCTTAGTTTTTCGATGGAGAGGCACAAGGCGCAGAGATTGATGCGGTCAGCTCTTTAAATAGGGCTGAGAAGGAGGAGATTGGGAGAAAGACGGCGCTGCTCTTGTGTTGAACTCGGACTCCTGGAGTTTGGCTCAGGAACGATTGAAGACAAAGAACACGTGTGTTGACAAAGTGGTCCCGCGTGGCATTGGAAGGAAAGAGCTGCTAGGCACTGACTTGGGCTTCGGCCGTGTGCAAAGAAGAGAAGCGAGCGGGCTAGATTTGCTGGGCTAGAAAGAAAAACAAAAGAAGAAAAGGAAAAGCGGCCGGGAGGAAAAGAAAGAGTGGGCCGAAAGAAAAGGACATTTAGCCCGAGAGGATTTCAGAATCAGAAATTGATTTTTGATTTTAGGAAACTAAGATAATTAAAACTGAGCTCAAATAAATAGCTAATAAATCCCAAAAAGTCCTAGAAAATTCCATAAAATTCTATGGAACCCTAGGAACTCAAATAAAACAAATTTTAATTTAACTAAAGTTTAGAGTATTCACATTAAATATTTTTTATTTCAGAAAATTCAGATTAAGCTTTGACTTTAGCAGAAAATTTCAAATGGTTATTTTTATTTTTAAAACTTCAAAACAAACCAAAATTTTGGAATGTTACAATAGACATGATACAATCATCTCTATGATCACCTCTAGGGCACATCACCAACAACTCCTAGCCCTCCTACTAGCACCATTGCACCAAATGGCCCTATTACTCAGGCTAGAGCTAAACTTCTTACTCAATAGTTGAATCTACTCCTTAATGAGTTTCCTTTCGATTTACATGAGAATTGGTTACTAGCTATTGCATACCTTTTATGTATTTAGATTTGACCAAAAGGGAGAATGGTGCAATTCAAGAGAGCATGAAGATCAAATCAAGAGAGGGGAAAGACAATACAAAAACTTCGGCCAAACCCTAGCAAGAGAGGACTCTATTTCGGCCACAAGACAAGCAAGCAAGTAGGAAGAAAGCAAAGCACTTATTTTGACCGAAATTGAAGGAAGCAAGAAGGAAGAAGAAAATATTTTCTTTTGGCCGAAATCCAAGAAAGAAGGAAGAAGCAAAGAAACAAGTGGGAACACAACATCAAGTTTTCAACCAAAAAACAAAAAGAAAGAAGGAGGAAATCCGAAATCAATTCAGATTGGGATGATTTCTGGAATCAGAAATGGAGGCTGATTTTGCAATATGAATTTGAGTAGGATTTGCAATACGAATTTGATGAGGATTTCAAATCTGAAATAGAGCAGGACCATTATTTTCAGCAATAGAGTAGAATTTAATTTTGAAATTAGAATAGGAAGAAATTTTCGGCCACTTGGCCTCAAAACCAAACCCAAGTGGGATTCCCTCCCCTCGTCTGAATTGGTAAAGGAGACCCATTCTGAAATTTACTAGGAGGGAACCCCCTTGGCCGACCATGAGGAGGGGAGGTAGGCCATATATATTCAGGGGTTGAGCCCCATTGTAAACTCAGACCACGATTAAAATTTTTGATTGCTTTTGCATCAATAGCGTTCAACGCTTGATTCTTCTAAGAGTTTGGTGAATAGCGGCTACTTAAAGGGGAATAGAGAGTTATTATTTCAAAGATCATTCTTTTTTTCTGCCGGGAATTGAGAGATCGATAAAACTCCACTAGTTGGTCGGGCGGAGTACACATGAGATTGCGCGAATTAAAGAGTTGCAAGTTCATGCATTGGTATCATGTGAGCAACTACGATTGGTCAAATCAAGCGTGCAAGTTATCTTCGATCCTACATCGAGAAGATCGGGCACCCCGTATCACTTTTCTTGCTTCTCAATTGTTTGGAGAGTCCTTGAACATAGGTGAAGTTGTTGTGGATCGCTCGGCCCTTAATAAATTCACTCTAGCACGGCGAAACAATGTCATTCATGTGGGGTACCAGCCTATTAGCCATTAGCTTTGTGAATATATTGATCACTCCATGGAGAAGACTTATGGGTCTATAGTCCTTTGACTCTTATCGCGTTAGCCTTTTTGGGTAGCAAAGCGATGTAGCCATGTAGGCATGGTTTAGAAGGTGTAGTTTGCAGCTTTGGAGGTTACTTATCCGATTGAATAAGGCGACGATCTCATGTCTGATTGTTTCCCAGTAGGTCTTATAGAAAACCCCTGAAAAACCATCCAGACAAGACGCAATGTCGCTTGGCAAGGCCATGACCACATCCTTGATCTTAGATTCTGAAACTAGGTTGTCCAGGTTTGCCAAATCAACCTATGGAAGCTGCAAGGATTGCCAATTGATTGAAGTGCTTGTTGCTGCAGCCTTGCCCATTAATTCTTGATAATACTTAAAGAACATATTTTCTTTATCTTCTTGAGTTGATGAGGTCGAGCCCCCTTGGGCGATCTAAGTGATGAAAATTTTGCGCCGGTGAGCATTTGCATTGAGATGGAAGTATCTTGTATTGGCATCGCCTTCCTTGAGCCACTGGACCCTAGACTGTTGTCGCCACATAGTTCTTTCAAGTGCCACCAAACTATAACATCTCAATTTTCTGAGCTTTAAAAATCCTTTTGATTAGTTAGTAGTTGAAAAGTCACCATTTGGATTTATTTGAATTTAATTCAAAAGCTTAACTTGGACTTTTAGTATCAAAACAATTTAATTTGAATAATACCAACATCAACTATCGGCAAAACTATTTTATTTGGGTTCTATGTGCTTGGATATATTTTCTAGATTTTTCTAGAATTTTTCCAAGTTCATTTGCTATTTTCTAATTGCCTTTTGGATTTTCTAGTATTTTCTAAAAAGAAAAAACTAATTTAAATATCAGATAATGCTTTGGGCTAAAACCCAATCCTATTTCGCCCTTGGCCCAATCTTGTGTGGCCCGGTTCGCTTGCGCGCACCCCCGCCTCCGACTGACATGCAGGTCCAACATGTCAGCCTCTTCCTCTCCACGTGCACAGCCCAGTCGTCAGTTTGGACCATCGATCGTGTTTGAACGGTCTGATCGAGTTGGGCCATTCGGACGGTCTGAATGTCACAAATGGTCTGGACCGTCCAATCAAGGTTGGACGGTCAGATCAAATTGGATGATTCGGATGGTCTGAACGTCACAAATGGTTTGGACCATCCGATCGAGGTTGGACGGTCAAGAGTGATGGTCCAAAAGTACGCCCGCGCCGTGTGCCTCTGACCGGTGGGCCCGCATCTCAGTTTTGTTGCCAGGTGGACCCACGTGAGCCTTCTTCTCCGAGTCGCCTTCGTCCTCACAAGTCCAAAGCTCAGTCTGCCATTGTTGGTCTTCTAGAAGCTCCACCCGACAATCAGATTCTCTAACTATATGATCCCGGGAAATCTTTCCGAACTTAATCTTTTTCTCGTCCACATCTTTTGGGATAAAAATCATATCGCAATTCTGTTCTTATCTCTAAAAATCAAAGAGTCTGAGATAACCCCAATTTGGGGATTTCCAAATCCGGCACGCCTCGACCCTATAAAGGGCAATTTGAGATTTTGGGTTTGGTCACCGAAACCCTAAAAACCTTAATTCCTCTGCCGCCAGCAACGCTCTGCCTCCATGGACCGCGCCGTCGACTTCCTCGTCGCAAGAGCAACCTCGCGCACATCTTCAATTCTCCGGAGTGCCCTTGGCATTCAATCTGATCACAGCCGAGCTTCGTCCTCAGCTCTGACGTCAATTCCGGTCACTGTCGTCGTGCCCTTGAGCCGAGAGAGGTACCGGTGTGTGCGCAATAGCACCAACTACACGCCTGTACCACTTATCTCCGACGAGCCACTGCCGTTCGTAGTTGTTGTGCGCATCCGAAGCTCATCGCCGTCGAAGTGACGTGGTGTCCACATCAGCTAGCCACCTTAGCGCATGCGCATATGTGTTGCGTGCATGTCAGCCTCGTCATCGCATGCGTGGCACGGTTCACCCAATTCCAGATCTAAAGGCTCGGTGAATTTGGTTCACTGTGAGGCGTCTCACCGACTTGTGGGTCCCACATGTCGGATTTTTCTTTTTAATTGTTTTAATCCCGTAATTCTCAGGGCTGACGTCATTAATCCGATTTTTCCTTTGGAAAATAATTCAGAATATTCTGAATAATCCCATTTAATGTATTTTCTTTAGATTCAAACTTCCAAAGCCCATATCTTTTGCATCCGAACTCCAATTGAGCCCATTCAAATTTCTAAATTCATCTAAATTCGATATCTATTTATTGAAGATTTTTTTTGGAGTTTTTTTTTGTCTCTGTTATTTATTTATTTGTTTTGTTTATTTGTTTCGTTTGCGAGTAGACGTTGATACTTCGGGAAACTTTGAAGAAAAAGGAGTGCTTCAAGAGCAAGACCAGTACCTAGACCTATTCCAAGGCAAGTTATACCTTTGATCATATTGAACCTAGTTTTCAAAATACTTTGATTCAAATTATTGCATTTACTTTAATTATTTATTTAAATGCTTTTAGGTTTAGTTATTAATCCAATTTGTTATATCCACCTTGTCTATTGTTATGTCATAATCTTTTGTCACTCTAGATTGGTCTATTTAGTTGGTATTATCGTAGCACCAACGTGGGTTGGTTAGATATGAGTAGATTGCTTAACCATGCCACGAGTCATCATCTCATATGAGTTGCAAATATAAACCTGACTAAGTGATTATGGAATTGTGTGATAAAACTGTGTGTACTGTGTGCTATTACTCGTTGATGGCATGTGTTGCATTTGACCAACTGGGTGGTAAAGGATTTAGACTGAGGCAAGTGGTGGACACTAAGTGATATGGTGGAGCTGTGTGCATGAGAATAATAATATGTGTGACATAGTTAGCAATTGGAAGTCTTACCTTGGTCAATTAAGGACTTAACTTTGTGCGCCATTGAACAGGGCCTTTCGTACAACCACATGCCTGATGGAACGGGCCTAACTTTGTAAGTTATGGATTCTTGACATTGATTACTCAGGTAGTAGGTTAGGTTGTGTTCATGGGTGGAGGTGTGGACTACCAGGTAGTACATATTTATGAACGGTTCGCCATCTTCAGGTCTAACGGTGTGTGTCGGACTGATTTCCTGTGTGGAGTTAGTCTGGTGGTAAAGCACATCGGGAGTATCAATGTTTGAGAAGAAGTTTCTGAAACGTTTTGTTATGATTTGTGCTTGCAACACTTGTTATATCGTGTGGGCAAAGTGTACAAACTCTGCAGAGTGTTAAATCAATCTATTCGAATAGCTGCGTCCGCGGATATAGACATGCTCAAGGATTTCACACAAGGGGTAGTGTTCATAAAACATTTGGGAAGGGAGCTGTGTGACCTAAGTCATATGGCTGTGTGAATAACTTGTCTAGGCTTTGTGTTCTTTGTGAAACCAAACTATTAAATTAATATTGTTTATTTGTTTTATATTGTGTTTTAATCTATTATTCTTATTCAATTGCAAATGTTGCATTTATGCAAAAGAACCACAGAAGCCATTCCTTTGGAATAAGCCATCATCTATAAATTGCATTCTGTGGTATGACTTGTGAGTACGGTTGTGTACTCATGCTTGCTATAATCAATCCAGAGAAGTGGAGGAGTCTCCGTCTGCTTTCGAGGAAGAGTTCTATGAAGGTGCTGATCGTTAGGGTCTTGATCCTAGTTGGTTGCCTGTGGCGAATTGATGGGATTCCGCTGAAGTTATTTGTTCCACTGCTTATTTCTTTACTGCCAGCCCTGCAAGGCTTAATAATTGTAAACTTGACCATAAGGTCAAAATGGTTATTTGTTAATCAAATTACTCGTTTATGCTATTATTTGTCTTGTGTGGATCAATATTCATCTATGTTGACGCTGTGTGCACTAGCGTGATCCTGGACTAGTGCATTATACACAGAGGGTCCAGAATTGCATTTTTGGGTTCGGACACAAACCCAACAGTCTTAGCTTGAGCCAAACTTTTTGGTCCAAACCGAAGACGAACACACTCAAACACAATGGAACTATAGAGCGCGAAAGCAAGAAGATTTTCTGTGCCATCGGAACAACATCAGCTTTTCTGATTTCCTCTTTCTCTATTGCTCTTGTTCACAAAATATTATTATTACAGATGTGCCCCTTTATTGAGAGCAAATGACTATTCGTATCCGGAAAGGATTCTATGCATCCTGTAGGAATACCACACAAACTCTAGAATCCATAATGAATACTACCTAAATACTATAGAACTACGTAAACAAACTCAGCGTAAAATCTAGATATACCATATGAACAAATATTACTAACAAACACTCCCTAATCTTTGCGCACTTACTTATTAAGGCAGTCAGTCTCAACTGCGACTTGCCCAACTGTTACTCAATATAGGACGGCGAACACATCTC
Organism: Phyllostachys edulis; assembly: GCA_036346405.1. Lineage (NCBI taxonomy): Eukaryota > Viridiplantae > Streptophyta > Magnoliopsida > Poales > Poaceae > Phyllostachys > Phyllostachys edulis. Next base: position 34,192,826 of record CM070548.1, read on the forward strand.
CTCAACGTCCCAGACTTGACTCAGGACGGCGAACATATATCCTCAACGTCTTAGACTCAACTCCACGGACACACACACAAATACGACATCGCGACCACCTAGTACCAACACAACGCTTTCACCTTGGCAATGCGCAACTCATCTTGCATTCCATGCACTAACGTGCACCGCTATCTATTCCACATGTATGCATTCATGCAAACAACTAACTCAATGTGCTAACATGCACACACATGACTCGGTACTACTACTCTTACATGCATGGACTCACTGACGAGATTGCGCTGCGCGGTCGCCGCTAGCTCTGCTATACCCAGTGTCGTTGCCGACCCATCGAGACTGGCCCGTGTGAAGTTGCTGGCCGTGCCGCATCTCCAGCTGCGAGTGCCCATCGTGCAACTCCGCTGCCATGGCACAGCCGGCCGCCACACGCCCTCGGGTGGCGCTGCACCTGTCGCCACGCATATACCACCCCGGGAGTCAAGATCACCCATCCCGGGGTAGCAGCTAGGGTTTTGAACCTAGAGTTCTGATACCAATTGTTGGCCCAAACCGAAGACGAACACAACGAAACCCTAGAATGCAAACGCAAGAACACAATAATTTTTTTTGTGCCGCTGTAACAATAGCAGCTTTTCTGATTTCCTCTTGCTCTATTGCTCTTGTTCACAAAATCTGATTACAGAGGTGCCTTTTTTTGGAGACCAAATTACTATTCATATCCGAAAAGGATTCTACGTATCCTGAAGGGATACCACATAAACTCCAGAATCCATAATGAATACTGCATAAATACTGTAGGACTACGTAAACAAACTCTACGTAAAATCTAGATATACCATATGCACAAAGATTTCTAACAAATTCGCCTCTCAGCATCCTTTCCTGAACAATGTGTACTCAACCTTTTATAGATTGGGAAGTGTCGGTAGTGGCGTTGGCTCAGTCTTTTGTAGATTGGGAAGTGTCGGTGGTCACGCATAGGGCTGGAAAAAAAGCTCGTGGCTCGTGAGCCGGCTTGGCTCATAATGAGCTCGAGTCGGCTCAGCTTGGGTTCGTGATTTTTTGAGTCGAGCCAAACCTTGTCCCCAGCTTGCCAAAAAAATGAGCCGTTTGGCTCGTGCGGCCCACGAAGGCCGAGTCCAGCCCAGTGCAGCAGCACCCTTGCCCCTTGCCCTAGCTAGGAGACTCCAGTCTCCACTCTCTAGGAGGCCGCCAGTCCTCTTCCTCCTGTCCCAAGTCCTGAATTCCCGATCTTAATCCTGTCGATCCTCCGCGCCGCTGCCCATCGGCCCTACCATACCCCCGTGCTCCCCTGTCCTCCTCAGCGGCCGCTCGTCCACCCCGCCCCCCGTGCCGTGCTCCCCTGTCCTTTGAGTCGTCGCCCCGTCCGCTGCGCCGCGCCACTCCCCTCGTGCTTCCTCGTGCCTCCGCGTCGACGCCCTGTGCTCCCCCTCCTCCAGGCTCAACACGACTCCCATGGATCGCCAACGGAGCGCGGAGTCTCGTGCGCGAGGGAAGAAGTTGGCCAACGTAGGGGCCTCTGCAGTTCCCAGCCACCTTCTGAATTCGGCAAACCGGCAGACTCAGTGAGTTAGCAAAAAAAAAGTTACGAATTTTTGTTGATGTTTTGTAGTGTAGTGTCTCTCAATTTGTAATTGATTTGTTGATAATGGGAAAAAAATCTTAGCATTCTCCTTTTGCTGTTACTTTGGTTTTGGAGTAGCAGCCATTTCTGGCCTTTTAGGAACGAATATGCAAGCATTGATTATGATCTTTCGTTTATGTTTGAAGTATTAGTGTGTTCTGGTTGCAAGGTTATTGTGCACTAGTGGTCACTCTTCTATGCAAAGTTTTCACTTTTCACCATGGCCTCTAGCTCTTTGAAATCGACCCAATTTGACTAATCCTTGAAAGAAAGTTTTGAACTCAAAATTTAAGTCTGAATCTGAGCTATTTATAGTTGAAGTCAAATGAGTCATGAGAGGGGAAGCTTCTCCATTTTTCTTGATATATTACTTAGTTGATGTATGTTAATTGAATTTTATGTTTTGGTTGTATATGATCATATAACAATTTTCCTGATATATTACTTAGTTGATGTATGAATATCTGTTCTAATTGAGGGTTTTAGGACACAACACAACTGATGAGGCCCTAGGTGCATCTACTACGGTGGTTAACATCCCTAAGTTGCAAGTGTGTGCTAAACCTCAAGTTGAGCCTATTATGCATCAATGGAGAAAGAAACAAGAACAATGTTCGGCTAAGAGCAAGGAGAGGGAGGTAGGTCAAAGGGGCAGTTTGAGCGGACATGGGAAGGCACAAGGGCTGAGAGCTTTGCATGTTGGAAAGTTTGCAAGGGAATCTCACCGAAAAAAGACAAAGGATCCAAATTCAAACTTAATTCCGAATTCAATGCATTTTCAGCCCAAGAATCCTAAATGGATTTGGATTGGAGCAATTCTAATTCGGATCGTTCTTTAAAAGAAGTTAATTTTGAAATTACTTGTAATAGGATAGTTTAATATATTTTCAGCAATTAGAGTAGTTTAAATATCTATTTTAGGAGTTTTTGTGGTTCGGATACTGTTCATGTGAACAGTAAATAACTCGGATTGCTGTTCACGTGAACAAGCAGTCGCCTCGGATTCAGTAGCGATCCGGTTCATCGCTCATCGTAACCTTTTGCTTGCGTGGGAGGCTATATAAACCCCCATGGCCACACCATGTAGGGGGGCAAGTTAGAGTTGAAGAAAATACAGAAAAGTCACATGTTTGTGTGGCGCAAAATGAACACATGCGTTTCGGAAATTCCTGTCTAGGGTTTTGTGATTGCGTGAATATTGGAGGGAGGTTGTTCTTCCAAGATCCGTGATTCCTTGTGGATCTTATCACCAATTTGTAGCATCCTCAATTGCTCACGGTTTGGTGTTGTCTTCGGGTTTGATTTTGTTTCTCTCTTCAGATTGATTCAACATCAACCAAGTATTACTTGTTTTGGAGATACACTTATTCTTCCTTTTTACTGAACCAAGAAGGAGGAAAGCTAGGGTTTTGCTTCGATCAAGATTGAAATACAAGTACCGTGAAAGATTGGGCCACATTACGCATCAACTACACGTTGATCCGTATCAACAACACTTGGAATAGAGGGTCCAGTTTCCTTATTGTGATTAGTACACAACACAACACTTGGAATAGAGGGTCCAGTTTCCTTGTCAACTGATTATGTTTGTGTCATTTTGCTGCCATCAGGTTGTTTGCAGCTGTTAGATTCTTCGAAACATTATCAACATGCTAGGTGCTCTCATTGTGTGTAATCCATGGAGTTTGGATAACAGAACTCTGCCCTATTTCATTGTTGTCAACATTCTAATTGTCTGATTGTGCATTGTAGGTTCATTGGATGCTTTGGATGATAAGATGACATCTTCAAGTGTTCACAAGAGGACCTTTTGTTAAAACTCTTAATTAGAGATTAAGCATGTGCTGTTAGACATGAACCGTTGAATTATTTTGGTCATGTGGTTTGCAGTCCAGACTGTTCTTTTGGACTCTTGGATATAAAGTGTTAAGTATGGACTGTTAATTGTTATGTTGACATGAACTGTTAAATATGATGAGTAGATGCCTATGTTCTAGTGTTAAATATGATGAGTGGATGCCTCTGTTAAATTAGAGATTAAGCATGTTCTTATGATGTTTCCGCCTGGCTCTCTAGAGTTCTGAATTCTGATGTTAAAAACTATGGCTGGCTCTTGAGAGTTCAGCTCGGCTTCTGGCTGTGAGTTTCTTGAGACTAGAGCAGAGTCACAGAGACAGAGGCATGGCAGATGGCATCCTCTGCTGATGTTTCTGGGTTCTGGCTCAAGCCGTTGAGCCGAGCTGCTGGAAGACTGTATTCTCCTGGCTCGCAAGCCGGTTCGAACCTTCCTTCGAGCCGAGCCACCCTCCTGGCTCGTGCTCGAAACGAGCCGAGCCGAGCTGACTGTTCAAATGAGTCTGACTCGAGCCGGCTCAGCTCGGCTCGTCTCGTTTCTAGCCCTAGCCATGCAGGCTGCTCCATGTGTACTCCTATTGGGCGGTCCTGTTCGCCGCCGTCTCGCATCGGCTCATGTCGTCGTTGCTACGGTTCCGCCACTACTGCTCTCGCCTAGGGCCGCGGCAAACCCTAGCCCTAACAGTGGGGACGACAGCGACAGTAAGTTCGGAAGCGATTTCCCTGGTTTCTGATTGTGCACAGGATGCAGGTTTCCTCCTTGGTGTAACCTTCGAGTAGGGCGCTCTGAAGCTGTGGATATCATGGGGATATGCTCACGATCTTAATGTGATGGTACAATTGGCAATAGCTCTTTGGGTTTGTCGAAACGATCGTTTTCGGTTTTGTTGAAATCCTGTTTTCAGCAAGTGTCAGGATAATCGGTAGTACCGGCGTGTAATGCGCGGTACTAATTGCGATGCGGTAGTACCGCTTGTGTTTGACGGTAGTACCGCTGGTCGGTATTACCGCAAGCAAAGCGGTATGGTTTTTCCAGAACGAGTGTAATTTGTGTTTTGGATTTCTCGAGAGCGGTAGTACTTAGTGCTATGGTTGCCTTGTAGTACCGCGATGATTTGAACGATCGCTGTGGCGGTATGGTTTTTCCGAACAAATGTTTTTGGAAGTTTTGGATTTCCTTGAGGATGATGACGACGCTAGTTATGGAGTCTTGATTATCTAGAATCTTGGTAGTACCGCCATAACATGGCGGTAGTACCGATTTGGTTTCGAAGTTTCGTTTAACTTGGAGAATTGTTTTTGGGTTATGTCATTTCCATGTTTGTTAATGCATATATGTTGCATATTGCATGTTTTGAGCTAACGTGGGTCAAGTTGTGAAGAACTTGTTCCTGGAGAGGCGATTTCTTGGTCTATTGTTGTGCGGTGGCTTGCGTGTCAATGACGGTCAACGGCGAGGAGGATCGGGACTAAGCTTGGAGAGCCGAGGTCCGAAACGATCATGGATGCCGGGAGGTCGGTGACTCAAGCATGGCATGAAATGGACGAGGTGGATCGAACCGCGATTCGATGTACCGTTGGATCAAGCGGCGGGGTCGGTGCAAGTGCCTTGGAGGTTCGATGGGATTGGACGGAGAGACTTGCCGACATGATGAGAGCCGTTGATCAACCTACACGTATGAAAAAGCGATTGCTTCGACAGATTGGACTCGGTCCATGGAGAAGGATCGAGAAGGGTATTTTGGTAATTTCACCAAGTACCACCTTGGTGACCTAATGCCAACCAGCGGCGCAAGACGGTGCGCCAAGAAGTGGTTTAGGTCAAGAAAAGTGAAGACGGCGCTTTAAAATACGTATGCGTGTGTCCCGTTTGTTATTGGGCCTAACGGGAGCCCATTAGGGTTAAGTCTTCTAGAAGCTCTAGGCCTCATATAAATAGAGAGGGTCTTTGTTCACAGCAGCCTGTGTACTTCATTTGAAAACCCTAGTTTGGTTTTTAGGGTTTAGGGAAGAAAAGAGAGGCATAGGCTCTAGAGAGATGGATTGATGTGTATGCTCTTGGATGGAGCTCTTGTCCTCCTTGAGGGAGTGGTCAGAACCAAGAACATCATGAATCAATCTATGGATGTTCTTCCAAAGATGAGCTCCCTCTTGTGTTCTTCCTTTTCTTTTGATGATTTTGGGTGCTTCCTTGATCCATTGGTTTTTGGTTGTTCTTGTGCACTCTTACTCCTTGCTGTGACATGTGAGAACGTATCTAAGGTCACCTAGATCATCAATCTCCCACGAGCAAGAGTTGGATCAAGTTTTTCGTTTTGCTCGGTTCTTTGCCCTTCTTAGGTAAAACTGAAAAAGATCGAAACTTTGACGAGATCTGGACGATCGCCACTTGGAATAGGTTCCTAATACCCATAGGAAGGTGTGTTCCAAATTTGGTGGAGTTTGGCCTTACGGTTTAAAAGTTACGTCGATTTTCGATTTTGTTTTCAGTTGTTTACGTTCATCGTCAGACAATCGGTAGTACCGCACTTTTGCTCGAGGTAGTACCATGATCTTGTAGTATCAAGACATTTGCTCATGATAGTACCGCGATGCTTAGTAACCAAGACTTACAAATGATGGTAGTACCTTTGTCCTGATTTTTCGAGATTTCTTCAGGAGTTTGTTCTTTTGCTTTGAGGGTTTAGGAGTGGATTCATTACAAGTCTTCCACTTGTGCTTAAGCATTCATCTTCATAGCTCTCATAGCTATTGGAGTGATTTGCGATTTTGAGTTGAATCCATTATCTTTGCAAAAGATTTGGTGCTCCTATTCACCCCCTCTAGTCGCCTATTCCGTCCTACAATTGGTATCGAGCAGTTAGCTCTTCTCATAGATCTTAACCGTTACGAGGAGCCATGGCGATCGACAAGTATTCACTCAAACCTCATATTTTCGATGGAGTTGATTTTGCTTATCGAAGGCTCGCATGCAAGCCTACATCGAGGCTCAAGGGCACATAATTTGGCTTAAGGTCAAAAATGCTTATGTCGTGGCCTACCGATGAAGATGTTATCAACCCCGATGTAGAGGCTAACAAAGAAGGCTCGGAACTTCTTGATTCAAGGGCTTAGTCGATCCGAGTTTGGCGTGTGTCTCATCTGAAGTCTGCTCATGAGATCTGGAAGACCCTCTGTGATTACCACGAGGGCTCTCTGACTATCAAGGAAGTGAGGCAGAACCAACTCAAGAAAGAATACTCAAAGATCGAACAAAAGCCGGTGAATCTTTGGATGAGTTATTGGGAAGGTTTTCCAAGATTCTTCATAATTTACGTCTTTGAGGTCTCACATTCATCGAGTCCGAGAATGCACGCCGGTTCTTGGGTGCTCTTGATGTGAGAGTCCGGGGAATGAAGATCACATCCATCAATGACAACATGTCATGAGTGAGCTTACCATGGATAAGCTTTACTCGAGGTTGAAGTCGCATGAGATTGATTTCATCTCGCGACTCCCCAAGACAGAGTCGATGGCTTTAGTGGTTGACCCATCTCAGGGTAGCTCTTCTGATTCTTTGGACTTTGGCTCATCTGGTCTTTCGTTGTCCGCTTTGCATTCTTTGAGCGATGAGCGCTAGAGAAAATACCGAGGATGATTTAGCCCTCCTAACCACCAAATTCTCGAGAGTCTTCAACAAAGTGAGAAATGTATGAGAGGTGGCCTGTTATTTGCTTTGAGTGTGGTGAGCCAAACCGCATCCGCTCCAGCTTGCCCCAAGTGAAGGGCAAGATGGAGAAGGACTTTCGGGCGTCCTCAAGCTAAGGATGCGAAGCCCAAGAAGCCGAACTATCGCAAGTTAAATCGGCAAGGTCCTTACCGCTCTTGAGTGCATTGACATGAGCGATGTGGACTCGGGGACGAGGGGCGGCAGCGACTCTCATGGCAAGAAGAAGGATCAAGACTTCACGGCATGTGCTTCATGGCCAAGGACAGCCACGACGTCGACTCCTCCAATGACGACGACCTTTTCAAATGATCCCGATGAGGTATGTCCTCACCGCTCAAATGAAACGTGCTTTGGCCATTTACGAGCGAAAATTTGATAAGCAAGCTAGAATGCTTAAGAATCGAGGACATCATGATTGATAACTTGAAACTAGAAGTTGCTACACTCAAATCAATTAGTCACGAAGATGCTTGTGATGCTTGTTTCGGAATGTATGATGAATTGGTAACTCTAAGATTTGCTCATTCTCTCATACAAATCAATTGAAAGATGCTCTGGATGAACTAGAAACTCTCAAGTCTAGTCACCTTGCATGAATGCCATTGCTTTAGATGTGACTATTGTTGATGCTATCCCTTTGCCTTATTCAAATTGTGCTTTGCTTGAACTAAAATTGGATAGTGCTACAAAAGAATTGAGTAAATTTGATGCTAGTCACACATGCTCTCATTGTGAGAAAAATAAGGTTAAAATGAAGGAGATGTCGGAAATGATTCTGTACTCTAAAAGCGCTTCATGTGAAAACGTGTTAAACTCACACTTGAGAATGATGCTTTAAACAAGACACTAGAAGAAAAGGCTAAAATTGAACAATCCATGTCCATGATTGCTTCCAAGAAAGTTGTTGATTCGATTCTTGTACTCTTTGTATTGAACTTGGGCATAGTGTAGATAAGATACAAGAAGCGTTTAGAGTTAAGTTCAAAGAGCAGTTGGATAAGATTAGGGATAACTATTGTGTGTCTTGTGAGGCTTTGAAAGCCGAGGTAGCTCACTATAAGGAAAAGTCTGATAGGGCTAGCAAGTCAAATAAGTGTGCTTCTTGTTATGAACTAGCCATACAAAATGATTACCTCAAAGGACTCTTGAGAGATTTGTTGGTGAGAGGAAGAAACTCAACATGATTCTAGACAAATCTAAGGTGAGTGTGAATAATAGTGGCCTAGGTTTTGATTTCCTAGAGCATTCCAAGAATCATCCACCTAAGGTTGTTAGATTTGTTGAGAGTGGCTTTGATTGAGGTAGAACCACCTAAGTCATCCAAGATAGTCTTTAAATCACCTTTGGTTTTGCTCAAACCCTTTCTAGCAAGATAGGTGCTTCGCTTCATCAGTCGAGACCCTCAAAAGGTCAAGTACCATTGCACCTTCTGCAAGAAGAATGGCCATATTGTTGAGTTCTACTTTCGTAGAGCCAAGTTCGAGAGAAAGGAGAGGATGAGTGCCTTGAGGTCCATTAGAGGAGTTTTTGCACCTACTGTAGTCTCTAGAGCCAGGCAGCCTGTCATTCCTACTAGACATAGGCCTAGGTTTGTAGATGACTTCTTTGACTCTTTTGGTGGCTCTAGGCAGCGTTCTGGTTTAGGATATCATGAGGAGAGACCACGGGTAGCATCTAGATAGGGGGAGTACCGATCTTTTGGTAGATCGTTTCGGAGAGGTCTAGGTGGTTCACGTGTGCATTCTTATGATTTTGTTCCTAACCGTTTCTTCTTTGCTTCTCTTGCTTTTGCCTAAGCATCATGTGACTCAAGATCGATTCCCAAGTCCTTTATCACTAACCCCAAGATCGAGGCACATATGTTTCTGTTCGTGCTCATTAGGTTCGGCGTGCGAGGAAGGAGGACATATGGATTGTTGACTTGGTGTTCTCGACATATATTTGGGGATTCTAGATGGTTCTCCTCCTCACACGCATCCGCAATGAATTGATCACATTTGGGGATGCTTCTACCGGGGACCGTGATGACAAAGAAGGGCATCTTGGCGTCAACAACAAATTCATGCTCAAGGACGTCGCTTTGGTAAGTAAGTGAAATATAATCGCTTGCTTTCACCGCTTGATGAGGGTCTAGAGGTGAGATTTAAGAGTGGTGAGTCAGGGTTTTAGATTCTCTCCGTGAGCTTGTCTTTAAGATTTCGTGTTTGAGAGGATCTTTTGTGCTTGATTTCAGATCTCTTCGCTTCTAGCCCTAGGTGTCTTGTTGCTTCTGCTTCCCGGGATCTAGTTTTGTGGCATCGTAGGCTTGGTCACATAGGCTTCGACCACTTGACTAGAGTCAGTAGCAAGGACTTGATTAGAGGTTTGCCTAGGCTGAAGGCTGTTAGAGACCTTGTGTGCACACCCTGTAGACATGGGTCCTCTTTGTTTAGGCTTTTTCTCTGGCTTAAAAGCAAAAAAGCCTAAGCCTAAACAAAGGGGGTGCTTTTTTGTCCGGCTTAAAATAAGTTAAGTCAATTTAAGCCTAAAAGCCATAAGCTAGGGAAGAGGTGCTTTTTTTGGCTTTTGTGGAATGAAATACCCTTTTGCCACTAAACTTCGTTAAAATTACCCGCAAAATGCCATCCATATATAAGTTCATACCGTTTCGTTTTTTCCTCTCAATTCCGTTCTTTTCACCGTTCGGCTAACACCCTATCGCCTCCAACCCAGTCCCCTCCCGCCGCCTCCCCTCCCCAACCCCGACGCCGGCGCCTCCCCTCTCCTCCCCCAACCCCGACGCCGGCGCCTCCTCTCCTCCCCCAACCGCGACGCCTCCACTCCCGTCCCCTCCGCCGCCTCCCCCCCGCGCCTCCCTCCCATCCGCCGCCTCCTCCCCATCCCCAATGCCAGCGCCTCCCATCTCCCCTCCCGAACGCCGCATCTCCCCTCCCGACGGCGCCGCCTCCCGGCTTGGATAAAATTAGTAGCTTTACCCCTTATTTTTCTTATCCGAAGCAAATAGTCTCATATGCTTTCGAGGGTATAAATTAATAATTTATTGATTGATCTGTAGTCATATGTTAAGTCTGCAAAATACATGATGGAGGTCTTGTTCATGGTGACTTGAGCACTTCAAATATGATAATCAAGAACAAAGACCGATCAACTGGTGTGTATAATATCCTTTGCATCATCTGTTTTAGTTCATATGTTTCCTTTTTTATCGGACCAAGGTTTAACTCAAGACTTACATCGGACTATTAATTTGTCACTTTATGTTTTCATATGCGAGTTCTTATTGATTTTGGTGCGAGCTTCACATCAACTATTCCCGAGGACAAAGCAAGAGACCTATATGTCTTTGGAGAGAGCTTTGATTTCCATGCATTCGTCATGTGGGGATGTGGTAAGGAGTTGCATAAATGATACTAGTTATTTTTTGTGATTTGTGTGTACTTCGCTCCACGATTATTAGTTAAACATGTTCTTGAATGTGGATGTCTTAAAACTTGTCCTCTGAAAAAATTATGGTCTTCCTCGGTGGCTCACCTAGTACATTTATCTGCGCAATTGGTTATGTATGTTATGGACCATATGGTCATAGGGAGAGTATTCACTTTGCCATTATTATTGTTCTCTCTGTGGATAACAACCACTCATTTTGTGATAAACCGGATGGAGAAAATTTCACAAAGATACGTAAAAGCTTCAAAGCAATTCTCATTTCTTTGGAACTTATTGTGAGCTTGTAAGTACTGTTTGTCGAGATATTTGCCCTAATGCATCCTAAGTACTTGGTGATTGAACTACACACAATTTTTTGATACGAGATAATGGGCAATGGTATTTTTAAGAGCCCAACGCATAGGGTTGCGATGAATCTTTGTGAAAGAGAGGATATCGTTGTCGATGTTTTATTCGTGGATCATTGACACGGTGAAGATCTAAGTTAGTTGTGTGCATGGTTTCACGTAAACTATGCCATTAAGAATAAATCATGTCATTGTGGAGTTTATCCTTTGAAACAAACCGAAAAAGATTGTGAAGTTTTATCTGTGTGCACATGTTATAACCGAGGACATAATCTTAATATTGTACTACTATGCCAAACAATTTGGTGATAGAGCGACCGTGCATGCCATGCTCAAACTACTACCCTTGTGTCCAATACCGATCTTGGTGTGGACATCAAGTCTCACTCTGATGCCACAGTTTCTCGATTCTCCTTTGTTCTTCTAGTTGGCAAGCTGATCTTGATGGTGCAAGGTCTCGTGGAATCAGCGGATGTACTCATGAAGCCTTGTTTGTGTTGTGTAACATTCTTGAGCAGAGGCACCAGGCGGTTGTTACGCTTCATGGAATCATGGAGTGCTTGCTCTTTTGAGGCGTGCATCACCCTATCGTGTATCTAGGTTACTAACCATGGATTAGAAGCCTCTCGATGGATCTTTGTGATGAACGATCAAGAGAGTTCTTTCGCCACCGATCGAAGAAAAGCAAAAATGCGACAACTTGATAGGCGGCAAGCACTTCCGGTGGAAGGGTATGGAAATGATGTGGTGATGACCCCGGATCGATCTGGGTGGTCCGATCGGTCAGCATCTCGAGTGGAGCCAGAGGATGAGAGAAATCTTGCTCATTGGCCCAAATCACGAATCTTTCAGTCACCAACTCACCTTCTAGTGATCGATGTTCTACTTTTCATCCATATTTTTTATGTGAATTCAAATACATGCTTAACAAGGTCCTTTAAACCCTTAAGGGCATTTAAGACCTTTCATCCTTTACACACAACTCAATAAGCCAATATCCTATAAAAAGTCGACTACCAAACAACAAAGTTTGGCTTAAAAGCTTAGAGGCTTATAAGCTGATTAAGCCAAAAAGCTGGCTTTAAGCTATAAGCCAAAAAGCCTAAGCCTAAACAAAGAGGGCCATGGTAAGATGGTTTCTGCTTCTCATCCACCTCTTACTTTAGTGATGACCGATGGACCAGGTCAGCTCTTGCACTTAGACACTGTTGGTCCTTCTAGAGTCCAGTCTGCCGGTGGCAAGTGGTATGTGCTTGTGGTTGTAGATGATTACTCCAGGTATTCATGGGTTTATTTTCTGGTTTCTAAGGACGAGGCATTTGGTTTCTTTAGAGATTTGGTCCTTAGACTTGCTGTTGATCTTCCTGGTGCTTTGAGAGCCATTAGGAGTGACAATGGGACAGAATTCAAGAATTTTTCCTTTGCCACCTTCTATTCTGATAGGGGGCTAGATCACCAGTTTTCTTCACCTAGAGTTCCCCAGTAGAATGGTGTTGTAGAGAGGAAGAATAGGACCCTTGTAGAGATGGCGGGACCATGCTAGATGAGCATTCCACACCTAGGAGGTTTTAATGAGGCTATCTTTCTTGCTTGTTACATTTCTAATAGGGTGTTCTTGAGATCTGTTATTGGTAAGACTTCCTATGAGCTCAGATTTGGTCATAAGCCCAAAGTTTCTCATTTCAAGATTTTTGGTTGTAAGTGCTTCATTCTTAAACATGGCAACCTTGATAAATTTGAATCTAGATGTTCTGATGGCATATTTCTTGGATATCCTGCTCATTCTCGTGGCTATCGTGTATTTAATTTTGACACTAACAAAATTGTTGAGACTTGCGAAGTCACTTTTGATGAGGCTAGTCACGGTACTAGACCCGATGCTCTGTGTACAGGTTTCGATATTCGAGAAAGCATCTTCGTCGACGATGACTCGAGGATGAGGACCCAATCCATCCTCCATCATTTCGAGAGGGTTGGGGAGCCCTGCTTCTACTACACGGCCTTGGATGAGCAACCTCGACTTCACCGACGATCGAGTGGCTCTGTTCCTACCTCCTGACCCATGAGGTAGAGGCCACTACGCTCCAGAGCTCCTCTTCACATTCAATGACAAAGATCCACCGAGCAGATTATTGGGGATATTCATGAGCGAGTCACTCGCTCTGTGTTCATTCTTCCGATTCTCATGCACATTACGCTTTTGTCGCTTCTTTTGAACCCCGAGATATCACCCATGCTCTTTTCGATGCCTCTTGGGTCAATGCCATGCATGAAGAACTTGAAAATTTTGAAAGAAACCAAGTCTGGACCTTAGTTGAACCTCCACCTAATCAACATGTAATTGGAACAAAATGGATTTTCAAAAATAAGCAAAGTGAGGATGGGTTGGTAGTTCGCAACAAGGCTAGGCTTGTAGCTCAAGGTTATTCGGTGTAGAGGGCTTAGACTTTGAAGAGACTTTTGCTCTGTAGCTAGATTGGAAGCCATTCGCATTTTGCTAGCATTTGCGACATCTAAGAGCTTCAAGCTTTTTCAAATGAATGTCAAAAGTGCTTTCCTGAATGGTTTCATAGAAGAAGAGGTCTTTGTCAAGCAACCACCAGGTTTCGAAAATCCCAAATTCCCAAACCGTGTTTTTAAACTCTCCAAAGCCTTGTATGGTCTGAAGCAAGCCCCTAGAGCTTGGTATGATAGGCTTAAGTGTTTTCTGCTTAGTAATGATTCCAAAATGGGAATGGTTGATAAAACCTTGTTCACTCTTAAGCATGGCAGTGACTTCTTATTGGTTCAGATTTATGTGGATGATATCATATTCGGTGGTTCCTCTCATGCTTTGGTGTCTAGATTTTCAGATTCTATGAGCAGGGAGTTTGAGATGAGCATGATGGGCGAATTGACCTTCTTCCTTGGTCTTCAAGTCAAGCAACTGAAAGAAGGCACCTTCATTCATCAAAGTAAGTATACAAAGGACCTTCTTCGTCGCGCCGACATGGGAAGCGAGAGACCAATGTCTACTCCCATTGCCACGACCACCGTCTTTGGACCCAGATGAGGATGGAGAGCCCGTGGACCGGAGGAGTACCGTAGCATGATTGGCTCCTCCTCTACCTCACAGTCGAGGCCGACATACAATTATTTGTGTGTCATGGCGCCGATTTCGAGCTTCCTCGAGCTTCTCATCGTCAAGCGGTCGTCGCATATTCAGTACTTCGAGGACACTCTTGACTTTGGACTTTGGTATTCTTCTTCTTACGCTCTCTCTATTCGGGCTTTTTCGATCTTGATTTCTTGGGTGTAGAGTAGATAGGAAGAGTACTACCGCACTTGTCATTTCTTAGGCACATCTCTCATCTCGTGGTCTTCTAGGAAACAGTCCTCTGTTGCACAGTCCACTGCCGAGGCCGAGTATGTAGCTGCAGCCAGTAGTTGCTCTCAGGTTCTCTGGATCTTATCTACTCTTCGGGACTATGGGTTGTTTTTGGGTAGTGTTCCTCTTTTCTGTGACAACACTAGCGCCATTAATATTGCAAAAAACCCAGTGCAACATTCTAGGACTAAGCATATTGACATTCGTTACCATTTCCTTAGAGACCATGTTGAGAAGGGTGATGTTGTGCTTCATTTTGTTGAGTCTGAGCAACAGGTTGCTGACATTTTCACTAAAGCTCTTGATTCTTCTCGTTTTGCTTTTCTGCGGGGAGAATTGGGGGTTGTTAGTCCTCTTGGCCTGTTTTGAGGGGGAGTTTGCTCTTTTTGCATTCATTGTACCTTAATGCATTTTAAACTTTAGCAACTTGCATTGTAATATAACCTTATGGAGCTTTGATTATTATCCTTGTATGACATGCTTTCATACTTTATACCCTGTCATGTCTTGTGCTAGCTTGCTAGATGTCTTTTATGGCTTTTTATGTATAGCTTAGCTTTTGTCATGCTAGCTTTATTATCTGTGAGCAAACTGAATCATAATATGACTTGTTGGATCTGGTGACTAGTTTTGCTTTAGTGATCCTCTTATGATTCATGCCATGTCATATAGGCTTAATTGAGTCCTGAACTTAAACTGAGTTTTAAATTGAGCTATGCTAATTCTCAAGTCAAGCAAATGAAAATGAGCTTTTGTGTGAAAAAACTGATCTCATCAATTCTTTCTTATGAGGCCTTGCCATTGCACTAGGCATGAACTCGGGGAGTTTTGGATGACCTGGACTATTCTCTTAAGCTTGTGTTGCTTGGGATGGTCGTAGTGAGGCTTGAGATCTAGCACAATGATAAGAAAATAATTTGGCAATTGGTTGAAACTTAGAAGGCGATTGTGGATGGCTCCTAGTCCAGACTTGCTTTACTAAGATAAAATCAATCATTTTCAAAGAAAGTACTCAATGTGCTCAATTCTAAATGCTTGAACAAATTGATTCAAAATTGATCTCAAAAGTGCTCAAAACTGACTCATTTTCTAGCTTCTGGCTCCGTTTTGCTTATAGACATGGCCTGACTCATTTTTGGATACCTTTAGTTAAACTGTGATCTTGAGCAACTGGTCATGCCTTTAATTCATTTAATCTCAGATTATTGCTATTTTGGCCTTAGCTTTGCTGTACATGTTTTGCCATACTTGATTATAGCTTCTTCACATAATATGGCTTGGTGTAATACTTGTAAAGTCTTCATGGATAATCTTCATGGCTCCTTTTGCTTAAATTACAAACAAACAAACAAAAAATTGAAAAAATAAAAATTACAAAAATTACAGCCATTCCATTACTTTCATGCTCTATCTTCTTCCATGCACCTTGATGAATTCATTGTCAAGGGGAGAAAGATTGGTAAAAATATTGTTTTAGAGCTTTTTGGAGTCATAGGGTTTTTATTGATCATAGTGAGTGGGATCATCTCTATTGCATTCTTTTGGTCTTATTTGCCTTTTCCGAAGTTGTTTTGCAATTCTTGAAGACTCACAATGATCAAAGGTCATTTGAACAATTGTTCTTTCATATGGACCTTAAGTGAGATTTTGACCCGCTTCGGAAAATGAAGCTTTCTTGCCTTCTTTTGTCAGTATCTCACTTCTCGATACTATTCTCGAGCTAGCTTGGTCATTTCCTTTGCTTTTTCTTGCATTTGGACCAAGTTGTGCCTTTGAACGAAAACGTCGAGTTTTTACTTTTTCAAACCTCAAATTTTGCATTTGTGGGATTTTGCCAATGTGTTCATCAAGGGGGAGATTGTGGATATCATGGGGATATGCTCACGATCTTAATATGATGGTACAATTGGCAATAGCTCTTTGGGTTTGTCGAAACGATCGTTTTCGGTTTTGTTGAAATCCTGTTTTCAACAAGTGTCAGGATAATCGGTAGTACCGGCGTGTATGCGCGCGGTACTATCGCTGATCTTGATAGTACCGCTGGTTGGTATTACCGCAAGCAAAGCGGTATGGTTTTTCCGTAAGCGAGTGTAATTTGTGTTTTGATTTCTCGAGGAGCGGTAGTACCGTGCTATGGTTGCTTGGTAGTACCGATGATGATGAACGACGCGTGTGAGCGGTATGGTTTTTCCGAACAAATGTTTTTGGAAGTTTTGGATTTCCTTGAGGCGTGCATGACGATCGCGATTATGGGTCTTGATATTATCAAGATCTTGATAATAGTACCGCCATAACATGGCGGTAATACCGATTTGGTTTCGAGTTTCGCTTAACTTGGAGAATTGTTTTTGGGTTATGTCATTTCCATGTTTGTTAATGCATATATGTTGCATATTGCATGTTTTGAGCTAACGTGGGTCAAGTTGTGAAGAACTTGTTCCGGAGGCGATTTCTTGGTCTATTTCTTTGTGCGGTGGCTTGCGTGTCAATGACGGTCAAGCGGCGAGGAGGATCGGGACTAAGCTTGGAGAGCCGAGGTCCGAAGCGATCATGGATGCGGGTGAGGTCGGTGACTCAAGCATGGCATAGAATGGACGAGGTGGATCGAACCGGCGATTCGATCTGTTGGTTGGATCAAGCGGCGAGGTCGGTGCAAGTGCCTTGGAGGTTCGATGGGATTTGGACGGAGAGACTTGCCGACATGATGAGAGCCGTTGATCAACCTACACGTATGGCGGAGCGGCGATTGCTTCGACAGATTGGACTCGGTCCATGGAGAAGGATCGAGAAGGGTATTTTGGTAATTTCACCAAGTACCACCTTGGTGACCTAGTGCCAACCAGCGGCGCAAGCAAGACGGTGCGTCAAGAAGTGGTTTAGGTCAAGAAAAGTGAAGACGGCGCTTTAAAATCGTGCGTGTGTGTCCTGTTTGTTATTGGGCCTAACGGAGCCCATTAGGGTTAAGTCTTCTAGAAGCTCTAGGCCTCATATAAATAGAGAGGGTTTGTTCACAGTGACCAGCACTTCATTTGAAAACCCTAGTTTGGTTTTTAGGGTTTAGGGAAGAAAAGAGAGGCATAGGCTCTAGAGATGGATTGATGTGTATGCTCTTGGATGGAGCTCTTGTCCTCCTTGAGGGAGTGGTCAACCAAAGAACATCATGAATCAATCTATGGATGTTCTTCCAAAGATGAGCTCCCTCTTGTGTTCTTCCTTTTCTTTTGATGATTTTGGGTGCTTCCTTGATCCATTGGTTTTGGTTGTTCTTGTGCACTCTTACTCCTTGCTGTGACATGTGGGAACGTATCTAAGGTCACCTAGATCATCAATCTCCCACGAGCAAGAGTTGGATCAAGTTTTTCGTTTTGCTCGGTTCTTTGCCCTTCTTAGGTAAAACTGAAAAGATCGAAACTTTGACGTAGATCTGGACGATCGCCACTTGGAATTGGTTCCTAATACCCATAGGAAGGTGTGTTCCAAATTTGGTGGAGTTTGGCCTTACGGTTTAAAAGTTACGTCGATTTTCGATTTTGTTTTCAGCTATTTACATTCATCGTCGGGACAATCGGTAGTACCGCACTTTTGCTCGAGGTAGTATCGCTGATGCTTGGTAGTATCAAGACATTTTCTCTTGTAGTACCGCGATGCGGTAGTACCGACTTACATGATGGTAGTACCTTTGTCCCTGATTTTTCGAGATTTCTTGAGGAGTTTGTCATTGTGCTTTGAGGGTTTAGGAGTGGATTCATTACAAGTCTTCCACTGTGCTTAAGCATTCATCTTCATAGCTCTCATAGCTATTGGAGTGATTTGCGATTTGCGAGTTGAATCCATTATCTTTGCAAAAAGATTTGGTGCTCCTATTCACCCCCCCTCTAGTCGCCTATTCCGGTCCTACAGAAGCCCCAGGCGGCAGCTGGTGGGCTACAAACGCGGCCTGCCTCTCTGCCCGAGGCAGTCTGCACGCCAACGCAGAAGTTTGCAGCACTAAGGGCCACACCTCCTTAGTGAGGCTCTGCCCTTGCGGGAGGATAGCATTGGGCCAAGCATTCAAACTCCGGTGGTGGAGGCCTTCAATTTTCACTCCTGCTCTTCTTCCCCTGCCACTATAGCACGTCGTCCTACCACCTGCTCCCTGCCGCGGTCACCGCGCTAAAGTTGCCGCCAGATTTCACTCCCCACCGTAACTCTCGCCTCGCATTGGAGGCGCCGTGTCGTTGTTGGAATTAATACGGGCTGGCCTAATTTTAATTCTTATTAATTCCTGAAAAATCTTAAAGGCTCATGTGCAAGTGCTAAAACTGTTTAGTCCCACATGGAGGGATGAAGGGGAGTTACATCACTTTATAAGGTGGAACGTGATAGCCCCCCTTACGGAATTGGAGAGAGCGAACACACGCGCGCGCTCGCTCGCCTCGCCTCGCCAAGCCGTGCGCTTGCGTACGCAGGCGTGTCGGGTGCGGGCGCGTTTTTCTTTATCTATTCGAAAAGCGAAACGCACCGACTCGTAATTGATGGCGAATCAATGTCAGCCTTTGGACTCTCTGGCAACTGTTGGCCTTTGGACTCTCTATTTTTGGCTATAAAAGGAACATAGTTCTGCTTCTTTTGGTTGCTTCTACAATACAGATTTCCACATTTCTTGTTGCTGTCTCTGGCTATCTCCATCCCGACGAGGCGCGTGTACGGCCGCACCGGGAGAGCAGGCCTCCGGAACCTTCGTCCTTGAAGGCTTGCACGAGCGAGGACGAATAAGGTTTTTTGGGGAGCGTTCGCACGACTGCTCGCTGCTATGTCTACATCAACTACATGACTACGACTCTCTGCTACGTTCTACACCAACTGCACGACTACTACCACGACGTCCACTACGCCATGACGAATGACGATCTCATTAAGACTTCTGGTGCTGCTTCTTCTTCTACAGAATCTGGGTATGGTTATCTCTCTCTTGTTACTTGGTTTGCTTTACAATCTGTTGTTGTTTTGAACACTGAGATAGATATGCTAGTTTTTGCCCTTCTAGAAATTAGTATAGCTATAGTGTTCTTAGTTCCCTGCTTTGTGAAAATAGCTAGAGTATTTTCCATGATTTATATAGCATATTTCAGAATTAAAGTACTTCAAAAAATGCTTATACTTTCAACAATCCAAAAACCTTATTCTAGGCATAGGCATTTCCGTCAACTGGCTTTGCTGCCGTGCTCAAATCCTCTGAATTCGATGGTGCGAATTACAAGAGGTGACGCACCAAGATGGTGCTTTGGCTAACTGCCATGAACGTTTTCCATGTGGAAAATGGCAAGCCTGAAGGAACACTTACTCCTAAACAGGAGCAAGCGTTCGAGGTTGCTGATAACCTTTTTAAAGGTGCCGTGGTTAGTGTTCTTGGTGAGAAGTTAGTCGATGCATATATGGTGATTAAAAGCTGGAAAAGAGATGTGGGATGCACTCGAAGCCAAATTTGGGGTTTGGATGCAGGCGTTGAATTGTATCTCATGGAGCAATACCATGACTATAGAATGGTTGATAGGCATTAGTAGTTGAACCGGCTCATGAGATACAATCCATGGCCTGAACTTGAGTACTTCAAGTGTGTGTTCTGGGATAAATTTGTCATGGCAAGTATTATTGCCAAGCTTCCTCCTTCTTGGAGGAATTTTGCTACTTCTCTGAAACACAAGAGACAAGGATTTTCTGTTGAAAATCTCATTGGGTCTCTTGATGTTGAAGAGAAAGCGAGGGCAAAAGATACACACACTAGAGGTAATGAGGGACATTCTAGTGCCAATGTGGTGCAGAAGAAGAATGGCCAAACTCAAAAGTTCAAATGCAAGAACAAGAGTGCACAAACAACAAGCTTCAAGAAGAAGAAGAAGAACACAAAGGATGGCATTTGCTTTGTGTGTGGCGAACCTGGTCATTGGGCCAAGGATTGCAGCCAACGCAAGGGTGGGAAGAATCAGCAAGGGCAGAATTCCAAGTCTGCCAATATTGTTGTTAGTACTACTGAGACGGAAACTTCAGGGTATGGTAATTTACCTACTGTTCTTTCCGTATGTCAATCTACCGATTGGTGGATAGACACTGGTGCTAATATACATGTGTGTGCTGATATTTCATTATTCTCTTCTTACCAGGTCACCCAGGATTCAGCCGTTCTAATGGGGAACGAGTCACATGCCACTATTCATGGTGTTGGAACGGTCGATCTGAAGTTTACTTCGGGGAAGATTGTGCAACTGAAGAACGTGCATCATGTGCCATCTATCAATAAGAATCTCGTCAGTGGATCTCTTCTATGTAGAGATGGCTTTAGACTGGTATTTGAGTCCAATAAATTTGTAGTGTCCAAGTGTGGACAATTTGTTGGTAAAGGCTATGTGTGCGGAGGCTTGTTCCGCCTATCTCTTTCAGATTTGTGTAATAATTGTGAGGACCCCCGGGTTATCTCCGTAAGACCGAGATTAAACATGGTCTTAAGGACATAACTCTAGAGCCTCAAGTAAATGGATTCCAACTTAACTCGATCTTAGTGAAGGCTTAACTGCAACCTAGAGCCCCCGGCGATCATGCGCGCTGCTCCCATGCAAGCACTACATGATTGTCGGTTCTCCAACAAGTCAAGCACCACACTTAGTGAGTTAAATAGGAAGCCACGAACAGCGAGTATGCAATCATATTGGCTCCCAAGATCAGCGACCAATATGCTCATACTCTCATGCAACGTTGATCACATCCATACAACAACATACATAGATAGTTCAAAAGACATACAACATAATAGTTAAAGTTTACATCTATTACAAGCGGCCGACCGGCCAAATTCAATTAAAAGTCTTAAGTAGCAGCGGAAGCAAGTAAATAAACCAAAAGGTCCAGCATGGTATGCCCCATAACCCATCGGCAACCGATTGGGAGTTAAATGCTAGCATTACTCATTAGCGTCGCCAAAATCGGCGCTAACAAGCTCAACGGGCTCATTCACTTCCTCACCTGAAATTGTAGCAACCGGGTTGAGTACAAAGGTACTCGCAAGTCTTACACAAATAAAAATTAGTTATGCTAGAGGTCGTTCCAAAGGATGGCTCATATTGGCTTAGTTTTGCAAAAGAGACGCAACAATTTACAACCTACACATACTAGTTTTTCAAGTGCCATTTAGAAATCAGATTTGAAGTAGGAGTAAAGCATGTGAATAAGTAGTAAATTGAATAACAAATGAACCATACAAATGACAAAGTGGCTGTCCACTTTGACACTACAACAAGCATGAACATCCCATTCATGACAATACCAAGTTATACCACAATTTTTAATTCCCAGTCTAACAATAAGCAGCCACAAACTCAAGCGGTCGTCCATAACCGCAGACACGGCTATTCGAATAGATTTATACCTTGCAGGGGTGTACTACTTTACCCACACGACTTGATTAGCCCGTAAGCCTCCAGATGCCTCCGAATATAGCATACTTCCTATGGTATGCCGGCCGGGTAAATCAAGATATGGTCATTTTTAGCAAGAAGATCCTATTGGGCTAAGTCCCGCAAAACCTTGGGCTCCTAGGTAACATAAGACGTCACGGTCTATATGCCCTATCGGCCCATAAGGAAAACATAGGACGTCACGGTCCCATGCCTTTATAATTCCACAACCGTGGGACCTAACACAACAAAATCTTCCCCTACTTAACCATACAGCACCCATATACGCGTGTGATAGCACGAGTTTTGCTTGAACCGTAGGTACCCAAAGTTCGGTCCTCAATTGTCCGCACAAGACAAACCACAACCCAAAGTGTGCACGAAGGCACCCTCCATAACCAACCACTTGTCCAGACCAAAAGCTCATTTAAAATGACAAAATTTAACTCATAAAACAGATACGAAGATCTGAAACAAAAGTATAAATTAAAAGTTGTGTGTATCCCATAATTGTCGGGTTATTCAGACAATCGCCTACCGTTCTAGACTTGCATGGCTAAGCAAACCCGAACATAATATAATTCACACAATCCTATCTTAAGCATTTTAGTACTGGAATAATTCATGGATAACCACAATGACAAGGTAATAGGATGTATCTAACTATTCATCACAAAAATAGTGACATTATCAAAAATAGCATGCAAGCAATTATCATTGCACTAACTTAACAAAACTGGGATCAAATATGATGCAAAAGAAAGTTCAAATGATGCTTGCCTTGCTGGTAACTCAGTTGCTCTTCCTCAGTAGCGTATAAATCAATATCAATAGGCTCGGTATCTAGAGAAATATAGTATCGAATAAACATCGAGAAATACTCAAAAATTCAAAATGCTCAAAAATGCATGATTTTTCTACAGTAGATAAGTCATGATTTTATATGAATTTAGGTGAAAGAATTATTCCATTTGCATTTAGTATGTGAGAGTTATAAGGGTTTCAAGTTCAGCTTTCAGAAAAACCAATTTAATTACAATCTGTCACTGTTCACTAATTATAATTATTTGGGTAAAATTTGTAGCATAGTGGTGCGTACAAGGATTACATAGATAAATAGGTATTATCATTACAAGTTCAAAACAGTTGAGTTCACCTCATTTGCAATTTTTATGAATTAGTTATCTATTTTTGAAGTTATCAGCCTTTTTCTAGTGTAAAAATAATAAGTTTATGGATCATTTTCCATAATAATACTCTTTGTTATAGGGACATGTTTGAAACCAATTTTAATATAAAGTTCATCAAAAATGAAAATTACCAGAAGTGGTTTCATCCATTTTGGAGTTGAAATGAATTAGTTATCTATTTTTGAAGTTACACATATTTTACAGTGTACAAATAATTCGTTTTTAGATTTTCCTAATTCAATTACGGCTTTTCTATCGAAGTGGGCTAGCCCTACCATCGACAAGTGGGCTGCTTTGCCGGCTGCCCATCGCAAGTGTATGGGTAGCTGCGTGTGATACACAGATAAAGCTCGTGAGCCGTTGGATTTAAATCCAACGGTCACCAAGCGTGGCCGAAGAGGTGGTCTGATTGGCGCATCGATCGTGACCGTTCAATGCACAATGCACGGCTCAGATTTGCGGCGCGTCCGGAGCAGTCCGAACGGCCCATTGAACCAGAGCCGTCGATCTCACATCCAACGGTCAAAAACGACCCAAGTTATACACTCTGATCCTGTACACAAAGCGGTACGTTTTAAGTTGTGGGCCCAAATGTAAGTGAGTGCTTAAGAGTTACAAAACGTGTTGGTTTTCTGTGCGTGGGTCCCGTGTGTAAGTGATTCATTCGTTCTTTTAAGACAGTCATTTAAAGCTAAAGATTACCATTAATCCTAATCCCTCTGCTACAGTGTATGCCCGAATACGACAACGGGATTTTGATCCCGCGCGTTTCACCGGCGGCTCGCCGGCGCTGTGCGCCATGGCGGCGTAGTCTAATGATATGGACAGGTGCGCAATAGTATTACGCACCTCCAGGGAGCACTCACAGCACCGGAGCCAGCCCCGAACGGCGGCTAACCGGCGGCGAGCAGCGCTACTAAGTACTGGAATAATGACAATGACTATATGAAGCTCCATGGCAGCTATCTAAGCATGTGCCTGTGTCCTAGGGACTATTAGTGTGTTACCTAAGCCGAGGAAGGTGCTCGGGAAGCTTGGGATTGCCGGAGCTTCGTCGGAGTCGAAGAAGACGACGGTGGCGGCACGGCTCCAAGCAAATAAGATGCTTTGAGCAAAAGGGAGAACAATGGGTGCTCGGGTTAGCTCAAGCAAGTCTAGGACAAGATGTAGGCACACTTAATTCGACAATGGCTTACCAGCCTGAGCTGGAGAAGACGAACAATGACGGCGGCCGACAAAAGATTAATTCCAAAATCCGACACTTCCTGTGAAGCAATCATGAAATTAATTGAGGGAAAGGAGTTAAGATACCCTAATGCACATTATGACGCGCAAGATTTAGGGTATTACCTCCCGGACACGAAGAAAGCAAGTTGAGCTCCTCGGGTGCGCGCTCTAGGGTTCCAGAGAGCACGAAACTGGTTCAGGAACTACAAACCATCGAAGGAGCTCAAGTTAGCTAAAATGGAAAAGGCATTGAGCATGGAATCCAAAGGTACCACCCGGTGGGAGCTTACCTGAGAGGTGAGCTCAAGCCAGCCTCCCTCTCCTCGGTCAACAGAGGAGAAGTGAGGGAGAAGGAAGGGGTGCGAAAGGTCTTAACCCGAGAAAAAGGAGGGAGTGGGTGCGGCGTACAGAGAGGAACGCTCCCGAGTGGCCAATTTGGGCGGTGAAGTGACAGGGCTCAGCACGCAGAAGAGATTCGCGGCCGCGTGGAGCTCGGCTCTGCGCGAGCGCACCTGCCCGTTGGAGAAGACAGGACCGACAGGCGGGCCCGTGCTGACAGTGACTCATGGCGCGGGAGTAAACTAGGGCGACGCGGCTCCACGTATACCGTTTGATCAGGATCTATCGGTACCGAGAGTTGTAGTGGTGTTAAGAGCTGCCGAAGAGGTGGGAAGATCTGGACCGCTGATCAAAAAATCCAACGCCTGCATGTGGTGGTGCACCTAGGTGGTTGGACTGAGTCGAGTGGCTCGGGTCGGGGTTGGGTTCGACCAGAGAACAAAGATTAGGCCGGTTTGACTGGATTTAAATTGTTTTCCTACTTTGACCAAGGTGTTAAAATTAGAAATAAATTTCCTAAAATTGTGAAATAAATCACAAGGGTTCCTGGGAAGGTCTAGCTCCCATAAAAATTATTGAACACTACTTTTCAAGATATAATGTGTATATAATAAATTCAACTTAGTGTATGTCATCAATTGGTGTTTGAATTTTCTCAAGGTTTAAACCAGTCCCAAAAATTTGGGGAAAAATTATATTAATTCGTTATAATTACTATAGTATTTGAATAAATTATTTCCAGGAGATGTTCATAAGGTTTTGTTCTTGTTTTCTTTTGGAGTTGAAATACAAGGTGTAAGTTTAACACTTGTTTAAGATTTTCCTAGTGCAATAAATTATGCAAAAGTTTGAAATCAATGATGCATGCTCATGAGATGCATAATAATTCTCTTTATTAAGTTGAGGATGTGACAATAATGTTGTGAACCATGTTTACAGTGGTAATGAGACTACTATTTGGCATTCACGACTTTGTCACATAAATTTTGGTTGCATGACGCGGTTAGCCAGTTTAGAGTTAATCCGAAAATTCACCCTTGCCAAAGGTTCTAAGTGTCAAGTTTGTGTGCAATCAAAGCAGCCTCGTAAACCTCATAAGGCCGCTAGGTGAGCTCTTCCCTTTGTTGATTTTTCTTGCTCAGTTGCTCCAATCCCACCAATCCACCATGGCGCTCCTCCTTCTTGGCTCGGGCTTGGGCCTCGCGGAGAGCCGTGGCGGCGCGGAGACCGGAGAGAGCAGGAGGCCGGGCCCGGGGGGAAGGAGCCGGCGCACGGGCGGCGCAGACGGCAGGAGAGCCCGAGACGCGAGAGGAGCGGGCAGGCGCCTGGTCAGTGGTGGCACGGGACTTGACACGGAGTCGCCGGTGATGGCTGCTGGCCATGCCAGGCCGCTGCAAGTAGGGTTGGCACGGCGGTGCCTGATCGTGATCGCCTCGCATCGCATGAGATGATGAGAGAGAGAGAGAGAACGGAGAAACCGAGAAGAAGAAATGGGGACAAATGCACAAATGGCTTTGAGGCTTTGAGCTTTGGTTTGGGGAATTGGGGTCCCGGGTGGGTGTGGCCGGCCAGGGTGGGTCAGTGCAGGGGCGGATTTAAGGGCCCTCCAGGCTGGGCAGTTGCCCGGGCTTCGGGCCGCCTCCTCCATGTACATGGGCCGTTGAGGATTGGGCCTCGCTCAGACGACGCAGCGTCTCCAACTCCAAAGCAAAAGAAGCAGCCTCCCAATCGGCCAATCCCCATCCCCATCCCCAAATCCCGCAGCGGCGCAGCCTCTCCAACTCAGCGACTCGGTGATTCCAGCGGCGGCTAGGTGAGCTCTTCCCTTTGTTGATTTTTCTTGCTCAGTTGCTCCAATCCCACCAATCCACCATGGCGCTCCTTCTTCTTGGCTCGGGCTTGGGCCTCATGGAGAGCCGGGCGGCGCGGAGACCGGAGAGAGAGAGCTGGCCGGGCCGGGCAGGAGCCAGGCGCATCGCCTGTGTGGCGTGGGGCAGGAGAGCCCGAGACGCGAGAGGAGCGGGCGGGCGTTGGTCGGTGGTGGTGGCAGACGGGACTCGACACGGGAGTCGCTGGGTGGGGCCACACAGCCTGCCTGCCAGGGGGGTTTGCCGGCCACGCCTGTCGCCTCGATCCGCCTCAGATCGCATGAGATGATGATGAGAGAGAGAGAGAACGGAGAAACTGAGAAGAAGAAATGGGAACAAATGCACAAATGGCTTTGAGGCTTTGAGCTTTGGTTTGGGGAATTGGGGTCCCGGGTGGGTGTGGCCGGCCAGGGTGGGTGAGTGGGTGCTTAATGCTTTACTGCTAGTGCTTTGTCATTTTGTGCCTTTGAGCTTTGGGGTTCGGCCAGGACGCCAGGTGACCCAGGGCAGGACCAGCCGACCAGAGGCAGTGGATTGGAATAAATAAATGCATAAATGTTTTAGTAGGCCATTGACACTGAGTATGTAATTGAGGCTGAGTATTAGTATATAATTAGAGCTTAATTTATTGCTAAGCATGTTGCTTATTGGTTGGCACATAAGTACATAACATAATTGTTAAAATTTTAGAAATGAGGAGGTTTTTGATTGACTCGAGAAGCTTACCACAGCCGCAACCACAAGATCCACAACCAAATGATGAAGATGAACCAAATATGGCTAATGATGATGAGGAGGATGTGTTTAATCCGGATGAAATTGTGTGTGATCCTGCTATTAGGAAACAAATAGATGATTACCATCCGGATGTTCAAGACCAAGTGAGAAGAGCATACATTTTGAAGGGTCCAACCCAACCAGTTGTGAATTTTCCTCGCAAACAATTTGGATGTTTGTCGAGGGCATTTTCAAAAGATTGGTATAAGAAGTATGATTGGATAGAATATAGCGAGTCTCAAGATGCGGCATATTGTTTCTATTGCTTTCTTTTTAAGAAGCCGGAAAATAATCAACGCTTTGGTTCTGAAGTCTTCACCAGAACCGGGTTTAGTGATTGGAAGCATGCCTACAAAGCCTTGCCCCACCATATTGGTGGTGTAAGAAGTGACCACAACAATGCAAGATTGCACTGTGAT
This sequence comes from Phyllostachys edulis, assembly GCA_036346405.1. NCBI lineage: Eukaryota > Viridiplantae > Streptophyta > Magnoliopsida > Poales > Poaceae > Phyllostachys > Phyllostachys edulis. The sequence continues at coordinate 34,220,445 of CM070548.1, forward strand.
GATTTTCGTAACCAAAGACAAAGTGTGTCAAGTAAGCTCTCTTGTGCAACCAAGGAATCCGAAGAACTATATAAAATCCGTTTGACTTCTTCTCTAGAGTGTACAAGGTTTCTCATTAGTCAAGGCATGGCTTTTCGTGGCCACGATGAATCTTCTACTTCATTGAACAAGGGTAACTTTTGTGAAATGATAGATTGGTACAAAGATAAGAATGAAAAAGTGAGGCATGCTTTTGACCGTGGCCCAAAAAATTGCAAGATGCTTGCTCCCGAAATTCAAAAGGATCTTGCAAAATGTTGCGCACAAGAAGTCACCGATGTGATTATGAGAGAGATTGGTGATAGACAATTTTCTGTTCTTATCGATGAGTCGCGCGATATATCCGTGAAAGAGCAAATGGCGGTAATGTTGAGGTTAGTAGTGGTTCATTATTCCATTTACCTATTATTCTATTGTTGTTTCATACTTCCATTTAATTTTGTTGCAATTGTTTTGTTATAGGTATGTGAACAATGAAGGGAAGGTTGTGGAACGATTTCTTGCTCTACATCATGTCCATGAGACTACATCAGAGGCACTAAAGGTAGCTCTTGTTGGTATTCTAGATCATTACAAGTTATCCATTCATAGGCTACGGGGGCAAGGATACGATGGGGCTTCAAATATGAGAGGTGAATTTAATGGCTTGCAAAGAAAGATTCTAGATGAAAACCCTTATGCTTTATATGTCCATTGCTTTGCCCACCGTTTGCAATTGGTTGTTGTCTCCGTTGCTAGTTGTTGCTCATCCATTCATGATTTCTTTGAGTATGTCACCTTGATTGTGACTACAACAAGTGCATCTTGCAAGAGAAGAGATACATTGACAGAAGAACATTATCAAAATATTTTGGATATGCTTGAGAAGGGTGAGATATTTAGTGGAAGAGGCTTGAATCAACAAACAAGTCTCGCTAGACCCGGGGATACTAGATGGGGTTCACATCATACAACTTTCCTTCGTTTGAATCAAATGTGGATGTCGGTGTTACATGTGCTTAGTGCGGTAGATGAGGATGGGCGTGGACCGTCTCAAGCGGCAGGTTTGATAGAAAAAAATGGAGAGTTTCAAATTTGCTTTCATTTTGAAGCTAATGTTAAAATTGTTTGCCATCACAAATGAGCTCTCACAAGTCTTGCAAAAGAAGGATCTAAATATTGTTCATGCTATGGAATTAGTTCATGATGCCAAAGCTCGGTTGACCTCCATGAGAGAAAGTGGTTGGGAGGATTTGTTTGATGAGGTCCAACAATTTTGTGTTGTTAAAGGTATTCCGGTGCCAAATATGGATGAACAAATACCAGTTAGGGGTCGTTCGAGGCGTGATGGGAAGACTTACACTAATCTTCATTATTACCGAGTTGAGATTTTCTATGTTGCTCTTGACAAGATATGTACTGAGATGAATCATCGCTTTAGTGAAGCATCTACAGAGATATTAATGTGCTTCTCATGCCTTGATCCAAAGAATTCTTTCTCTAAGTTTGATGTTGACAAGCTTGCTCGCCTAACTACAATTTATCATGTGGATTTCTCTAATGGTGATCGTGCAATCATAAGTAACCAACTTGAGACTTACATTCATCATGTGAGAAGGCATGTTTCCTTTTCTACTTATCAAGATCTTGAAAGTTTGGCTACAAAGATGGTTGAAACCGAGAAATATTTGGTTTTTCCATTGGTCTACAAACTCATTGAGTTGGCTTTGTTATTGCCGGTGTCAACGGCATCGGTTGAAAGGACTTTTTCGGCAATGAAGATTATCAAGTCTAAATTGCGCAACAAGATCAACAATGATTGGTTCAATGACTTGATGATATGCTATACCGAGCGGGACATATTTAAACAACTTGATGATGATGTTATTGCCCGACGGTTTCAAGCCATGAAGAAAAGGAAAGGACATTTGCCTCGTAGGCCTAGGCCTAATTAGCACATTATCGGTATGTTTCATTCTTTCCGATGTGAATATATTTTCAAGTCAAAGTTGTATAATTTACTAATTCATTTTTTTTATCTTGTAGAGTCTCTTACTCTCTTTTGGTTGTGTGATTGGACATTTGGACTTTTGTTGTTGACTCGTCGCAACTTTGGTAGTGTCTAGTGAGTTATTTGTTATCGTATCTCGTTCTTATTTTCATATATGAACCTTTACATGTGTGATGTATCGTATCCGTTCTTTTACTTTAAAACTATTATGGATTTGAATGGTGTCTAATTGTGTATCCGACTTATTTTCATATATAGACTTTTGTTGTTGACTCGTCGCAACTTATGGCTTGCCCACCCTTTAAAAATTCTCGTTCGCTCATACTTTGCCCGAACCTTTGGAAGGTTATAGCAATTCAAACAGGATATCTGATGCTGATGAGATTAAGGTCACAAGTGGATATGTCTTCATACTTGGAGGTGGTGCTGTTTCATGGAGGTCTTGCAAGCAGACCATCTTAATGAGATCAACAATGAAAGCAGAACTCACAACATTAGATACTGCCACTGTTGAAGCCGAATGGCTTCGTGAGCTCTTGATGGATTTGCCGGTGGTTGAAAAACCGGTACCGACTATTCTGATGAACTGTGATAATCAGACTGTGATTGTCAAGGCGAACAGTTCTAAGGATAATATGAAATCATCAAGACATGTGAAGAGAAGACTGAAGTCTGTCAGGAAAATGAGAAACTCCGGAGTAATAGCTTTGGATTATATCCAAACAGCTAAGAATCTGGCAGATCCCTTCACAAGAATATGATAGACAATGCATCGAGGGAGATGGGTTTGAGACCCGCGTGAGTTATACCATAGTGGTAACCCATCCTATGTGATCGGAGATCTCGTGAAGTAGGATTGGTGAAACAAGCTATTGGTTAACTGGGAGGAGAGTACCTTTATAGACCCACTCCATTGGAGATGCAATTCTCTCCTAAATCTGTAAGGCAGGTTGATTTTTATCTTAATGTGTTCTGTGGCTTGTTTAAGCAAAGATGCTGTCCTATAGAGCAGTCTTGAAAGAACACACCTATATGAGCCTGACTGCTAGTCACAGTCTATGAAATAGGGTAATTTCTAGGAAGCTCATGAATAGGCCAGGAGTATGACTTATATGCTCCAACCCGTGGGGATGCCTGGCAACCGAGTATCAGTTAAGGACTTAAGTGAAACTTACTCACACAAAATTGTCAATTCAAGGCTTAGTCCATTGTGCAGTTGTGGATAAGTGTAGCTTTTGTTCTATGTGTTTGTTCAACCTTAACCGGTCTCCATCAAAACACTGGTATATTAAAACAATAATGTGGATCAACGCATTTGACATGTGCCCTTGGGATCTGGTCGGGGATTGTTAGAATTAATACGGGCTGGGCCCAATTTTAATTCTTATTAATTCATGGAAAATCTCAAAGGACCATGTGCAAGTGCTAAAACTGTTTAGTCCCACACGGAGGGATGAAGGGGAGTTACACCACTTTATAAGGTGAAACGTGATAGCCCCTCTTGTGGAATTGGAGAGAGCCAACACACGCGCGCTTGCTCGCTTTGCCGAGCCGAGCCGTGCCGTGCGGTGCATGTGAGTGTGCGTGTGCGCGCGTACGTAGGCATGTCGGGTGCGGGCGCGTTTTTCTTTATCTATTCGAAAAGCGAAACGCACCGACTCGTAATTGATGGCGAATAAATGGCAATCGAACAGAGTTCTAGTTCTTGATGGCAACTGTTGGCCTTTGGACTCCCTAACAACTGTTGGCCTTTGGAATCTCTGGCAACTGTTGGCCTTTGGACTCCCTATTTTTGGCTATAAAAAGAACATAGTTCTACTTCTTCTGGTTGCTTCCACAATACAGATTTCCACATTTCTTGTTGCTGTCTCTGGCTATCTCTATCCCAGCGAGGCGCGTGTACGGCCGCACTGGGAGAGCAGGCCTCCGGAACCTTCGTCCTTGAAGGCTTGCATGAGCGAGGACGAATAAGGTTTTTGGGGAGCGTTCGCGCGACTGCTCGCTGCTACGTCTACATCAACTACACGACTACGACTCTCTGCTACATTCTACACCAACTGCATGACTACTACCACGACGTCCACTACGCTATGACGAACGACGATCTCATCAAGACTTCTGGTGCTGCTTCTTCTTCTACAGAATCTGGGTATGGTTATCTCTCTCTTGTTACTTGGTTTGCTTTACTATCTATTGTTGTTTTGAACACTGAGATAGATATGCTAGGTTCTGTCCTTCTAGAAATTAGTATAGCTATAGTGTTCTTAGTTCCCTGCTTTGTGAAAATAGCTAGAGTATTTTCCATGATTTATATAGCATATTTCTGGATTAAATTACTTCGAAAAATGCTTATACTTTCAACAGTCGTGCCCCCACAGTAATTGTTAGAACCGGCGACAGCTCTTTGTGCGAGAGAACAATCACAACAAACACACAAGAGACCCGAGAATTTATTTACGAGGTTCAGCAAAACCAACGTCTCCGAGAGCTGAATCGCAGTGGCTCCGTTCGTACGAGGAGTTTTTTTCCTTTCTGATTAGGGTTACAAAAGATCGGCGGTACATATTTATACCCCGATTACATGTTCGACTCGGACTCATAGTCTGTATCGCGGGAGGCTTTGCCCCCCGCACCTCCCAACCCACAATATTTCGTAACCCCACGCAACTACGTCTCCCTTGTAGGACTGTGTCCGGAAAGCATACGCTGTGCTCCCGCTTTTCGGACACAGTCGCTTCCTTTCACCTTGTTATATATAAAGTCATACACAAAAAATCTCCACCTTAGCAAATACACCACCTTGAAGAAAGCACAGCAAAAAAGAGAACACTTTAACTCTCCTCGCACATCTGTGGGCTGGGGGTTACCTCCTTACTCAGCAACTTGTTGGCGGTGACGGGCTTGGTCAATATATCCGTAGCATTATGTAGGACCGGAAAGGCGACTAGAGAGGGGGGGGTGAATAGGAGCACGAACACTTTCTCACCTTAATTGAATTCAATACTAACTTCACTCCAATAGCTATAAAAGCTATGAAGATCAATATTCAAGTACAGTGGAAGACTTGTATTGAATCCAATCAAAACCCCGACGCAAAACACCCAAAATTACCAAAAACCCAAATCTCAAAGTGTTGGGCGGTCTGACCTCTCAAATTGGCGGTCTGACTCTTTTGCCTAGCGGTCAGACCGCTGATTTTGGCGGTCAGACCGCCCCTGACGATAAACAGGAAAATCAGCACAATCAGCCTGAAAAACCGAAACGAACATCGGTCTAACTTTTGATCCATAAGGCCAAACTCCACAAAATTTGAAACACACTTTCCTAAGGATATTAGGAACCTATTCCAAGTGGAGATTGAGTAGATCCACGTCAAAGTTTTGACCTTTTTCAGTTTTACCGAAGGAGGGTTCAAAACCGGGTAAAAACCAAAAACTTGATCCAAATCTTGCTCGTGGGGGATTGATGATCTAGATGATCCTAGATGTATTCCCACACATCACAGCAAGGTAAAAGAGGGCACGAAACAAACCAAAAACCATAGGATCAAGGAAGCACCCAAAATCATCAAAAGAGAAGGGAAAGCACATGAAGACTCATCTTTGAACAAACACCCGTAGATTGAATCACGATTCGATGCTGGTTACAGCCACTCCATCCATGGAGGACAAAGCTCAATCCAAGAGCACACAACTCAACACATCTCTCTAGAACCCTAAGCCTCTTCTCTTTCTCCTAAGCCCTAAGACAAACTAGGGTTTACCATGAAGTGCTTCAAGTGGCTACCTAACAGCCCCCTCTCTATTTATATGAGGCCTAGAGCTTCTAGAAGACTTAACCCTAATGGGCTCCCGTTAAGGCCCAATACAAACGGGTCACACACGCACGCATCTCAAAGCGCCGTCTTCACTTTTCTTGACCTAATCCACTTCTTGACGCACCGTCTTGCGCCGCGGATTGGCATTAGGTCACCAAGGCGGTATTTGGTGAAATTACCAAAATACCCCTTCTCGATCCTTTCCAAGATCGAGTCCAAACTGCATAAAACACATCCATGCTTTCGCCACGTGTAGGTTGATCCAGTGGCTCTCATCGTGTCGGCAAGTCTCTCCCATCCGGTTCCCACCGCACCACCTTGGCATTTGCACCGACCCCGCACCGCTTGATCCAACCATCAGACCGAGGCGCCTGTTCGCCACCTTCATCCATTACGCACCATGCTTGAGTCACTTGACCTCACCCGGCATCCATGATCGATTCGGACCTCGGCTCTCCAAGCTTAGTCCCGATCCTCCTCGCCGTTGACCGTCGTTGACCTCCAAGCCACTGCACAGACAATAGACAAGCAAACACGAATCCGGGAACAAGTTCTTCACAACTTGACCCACGTTAGCCAAAATATGCAATATGCAACACATATGCAATATCAAACAAGGATATGACCTATCCCAAAATCAATCCATAACTAATATCATCATTACGCACAAAACCGGCCGATCATTGCCGTTCGGCGGTCGACCGCCTCGATGAACGATTTCCATTTAAGTCATGGCTGGTCTGACCGCCGGATTAGCCCGATCACACCGCCGCATCGGCCTCGACCGCCACACAGAAACCGGTCTGACCGCTTGAGACCTGACAGATTTAGTAACTTTGACGAAAACGCTTGAAACTTCAAACCAAAAGTAACATTGCCAATTGTTTCATCATCCTAAGATCATGGGCATATCCCCATGATATCCACACATTATCATTAGTGTGCACCTTTATCAAATCAATCTCTCCAGAGTTGATCAACTCTCTGATCCTGTGATACCTTGCATGAATGTGCTTCATCCAAGCATGATACACTTGATTCTTGGCCAAATAAATTACACTCTGACTATCACAATGCGCCTGAACTCCATCTTGCTCAACACTTAGTTTCTTCACTAATCCTGCAAGCCATAACGCTTCCTTTGCAGCTTTAGTCACAACCATGTACTCCGCCTCAGTTGCAGACAATGCAACAATAGACTAAATTGATGACTTCCAACATATAGGCCCTCAACCTAGAGTAAAAACATACCCTGTAATAGAACTCCTATTATCCAAATCACCAGCATAGTCTGAATCCACATATCCCACAACCAAAGGATTACCTTGTTGTCCACAAAAAATAATACCATGGCTTGTTGTACGTCTCAAGTACCTGAATATCCACTTGACTGCCTCCTAGTGTCGCTTTCCTGGTTTTGCCATAAACTTTCTGACTTGACTAACAGCATGCACCAAATCAGGCCTTGTACAAACCATAGCATATATTAAACAATCAACTGCACTAACATATGAAACCTTCGCCATCTATTCAAATTTGTCTAATTCCGAACAAAATTTAGAAGAAAGTTTAAAGTGTTGTGCCAATGGAGTACTTACTGGTTTGGTCTTGCTCATATCAAATCGCTCCAAGACTTTCTCAACATACTCCTGCTGAGACAACCATAGTCTCCTCGAGTTTCTATCCCTGTGTATCTCTGTGCCCAAAATTTTCTTTGCTGCCCCTAAGTTTTTCATATCAAATTCCTAACTTAGTAAACCATTCAAACTAATCATATCACACATGTGCTTTGCAGCAATTAGCATATCATCCACATATAGTAGCAGAAAAATAAATGAACCATTATCAAGGCATCGAACATAAACACAACAGTCATACTCACATCAATTGTAGCCAATCTGCAACATGTAGGAGTCAAAACGTTTGTACCACTGTCTTGGAGACTATTTCAACCCATACAATGACTTCTTTAACTTGCATACCAGGTACTGATTTTTCGATTCAGTGAACCCTTCTGGAGGCTCCATATAGATTTGCTCACCAAGATCACCATGCAAAAACGCTATTTTCACATCCACCTGTTCCAAGTGCAAATCCCAACTGGCAACCAATGCAAGAACTGTCCTGATAGAAGTATGACTTGCAACAGGAGAGAATACCTCATCATAATCAATCCCCTTCTTTTGTGAATTTCCTTTTGCAACTAATCGAGTCTTGAACTTTTTCCCTTCTTTTTTTTGATACTGTAGGTTTTCTCTTGTAGACCCATTTGCATCCAATGACTTTCTTTTCCTTAGGAAGATGAACTAGCTCCCAAGTCTGATTCTTCTGTAAAGACTTCATTTCTTCTGTAATTGCAGTCATCCACCTATCTTTTTCCTGACTTGTAATAGCCTCCTGAAAATTAGTTGGATCATCTGTACTAACAAGAAGAGCAAATGAAACATGATCTTCATACCCGAATCTCTTTGGAGCTTTCATATTAGTGTGCCGCTGTCTATCTCTTGCCAATTGAAAATTCAGCAAATCCTCTGAAGTAGAATCTGGAGGCAATATGTGTGAATCGTGAGTTCTTGAACTATGTTCTAACTCTACCTGCACCGTATCTGAACCTCCAATCTCATGTGATACCTCATCTTTATTTTGTTGTAACATTGATTTCTCATCAAAGACAACATCCATGCTCATCACCACCTTCTTTGATATCGGATCCCAAAGCTTGTACCCTTTAACACCTTTCTTGAAACCTAGAAAATGCACTTTGTTGATTTTGCATCAAGCTTCGACCTTTCATCAGCTGGTATATGCATATAGGCTAGGCAACAAAAAATTCTTAGATTAGTAAAATCAACTGAATTACTAGTCCATACCTCCTTTGCAACCTTACCACCCAAAGATGCACGTGGTGATCTGTTTATGAGATAGCTCGTCATGTTCATAGTCTCTGCCCAAAAACATTTAGGGAGCCCTCCATTCAACCTCAAACACCTTGCTCGTTTACAAATAGTCCTGTTCATCCTTTTTGCCACACAGTTTTGCTTCGGTGTTTTGCGCACCATGAAATACCGCTGAATACCATGCTCCTCATAATATCTCTGAAACTGTGAATAAGTATATTCAGTACCATTATCAGATCTCAGATACTTTACCTTCCTACCTGTTTGGTTTTCCACCTCAGCTTTCCACACCTTGAACTTGGCAAACACTTCAGATTTCTGCTTCATGAAATACACCCACACCTTGTAGGAAAAATCTTCAATAAAAGTAACAAAATACTGAGCTCCACCCATTGACGGTTTTCTAGTAGGCCCCCACGCATAAGAGTGTACATAGTCAAGTACTCATTCTGTTTCATGTTTGACACTTGAGAAGCTAACATTAGACTATTTTTCAAGAACACAAAACTTACAAAAACCTAACTCGCAACTTTTAATTCCTACCAAGGTCTCTCTTATGCAATTTTGACATCCCACGAACACTAAGATGGCCCAACCATATATGCCAAAGTTTTACCATATTATTATGTGACTCCACTGAACTGACTCCACCTACAGCAGTGCTTCCTAGCAATATGTAAATATTTTCAATAGTTCTCGTACCCTTCATCACAGTCAATGCACCTTTACAAATTTTCATGGTTTCCCTATCGTTGTCAGCTTTATAAGTAAGACCACTATTATGTAAGAATCCTAGAGAGATCAGATTCTTTTTTAACCCTGGTATGTGTCTATTCTTTTTTAACCCTGGTATGTGTCTAACATCACGCATTGTTCTAACAATACCATCATACATCTTAATTTCAACTTTACCTATCCCGACAATACTATGACATGTGTCATCACCAAGGTAAACAGAACCAAAATTACCTGATCTGTATGAAGTGAACCACTCCCTGTTAGGCGTGATGTGGTACGAGCACCCCGAATCAAGAATCCATGCATCTATCAACCAACCGTTTGAAATTGAGAGAACATCTGCATCGCTGCTATCCGAGTCACTTTTCCTAGCCACATTGATAGTCTTCTCATCACACTTCCCACCATTCTGTTCTTTCAATTTTGGACAATCCCTCTTCATATGCCTCATCTCCTTGTACTTGTAGCACTCGATATTCTTTCTGCTCCTTGACTTTGATCTGGATTTACGCCTTCCCGATCTCTCATTGTCTTGTTTCCTTCCATGACCACTCTTCGTATACAAACTATCACCCTGAGAGCTCTCCCCTGCATTCAGCTTCCGTTGATTATGCGTCAACAAGGCTACGGTAATCTCATCAATCTTGATAGTATATTTCCCGTATGTCAGAGTGGTGACCAAGTGTTCATAGGAAGGTGGCAATAAACACGACATAATAATCATCTTGTCTTCATATGCGATCTTCACCTTCAGACGCTCTAGATCAGTGATCACCTGATTGAAGACATTCACATACTGTGCAAGATCAGAACCCTCCTGCATCTTCAGCCTATACAACCTCTGCTTCAGATACAACTTGTTCGTCAGGGATTTAGACATAAACTGAGTCTGCAACTTGCCTCAGATTTCTTTCGGCAAGATCATATCCATTACATGATACATGACCTGATCTAAAAGACACAACCGTATGATCGCGGCTGCCTGCTCCTTTAACTTCTCCCAAACATCATCCTCATGGCCTTCGGCTTTGCTTCGCGCAGCCCTTTGGAACAACCCTGTTGCGCCAACAGATCCTTCACCCTCGTCTGCCACAATCCGAAGTGACCAGTCCTGTTGAACTTCACCACTTCGAATCTGGCACATGGCGTCGTCATCTCAACCCCGCTCTGATACCAATTGCTGGAATCGGCGACAGCCCTTTGCGTGAGGGAACAATCACAGCAAGCACACAAGAGACACGAGAATTTGTTTGCAAGGTTCGGCAAAGCCTACGTCCCCGAGAGCCGAATCGCGGCGGCTCCGTCTGTATGAGGAGTTTTTCTTCTTCTTTCTTATTAGTGTTACAAGAGGTCGGTGGTATATATTTATACTTCGGTTACATGTTCGGCTCGAACTCATAGTCCGTACCGTGGGAGGCTTCGCCCCCCCTCCTCGCGCACCTCCCAATCCATAATATTTCGTAACCTCACGCAACTACGTCTCCCCTATAGAACAGTGTTTAGAAAACGTACGCTGTGCTTTCGCTTTCCAGACACGGCCTATGCTTTTTATCTTGTTATATATAAAGCCATACGCAACAATAATGCAGCAGGCACATGCGCTTCTGATGCAGCAGCTCGGTGTGGCCCAAGGCGTGGCCGAATCTGCTGAGGACGCCTTTCAGAGGTATCTCTCCCTCTTCCGAGGGCCTCTCGACACCGACGCGATTGGGGCGCTCCAGGGCTCCAGGCCCTGGCGAAGTTGGTGGCGTCAGTGGGCGCTTCCCCTGTTACCGATGTGGTGGTAGCCTAGTTGCAGTCTATGTAAATGCACAATGTGTATTATTAGGATTTTTTGTGCGATCTATATAATCTCTATTTTATTGCAATTTTTGTGCGTGAATCGATGAACGTTAGACGGTTCGGAGATTTTTGTGAAATTTAGATGCAAATTTTTTTTATGAGTACACAACGTATTTTTTGGATAATATTTTGTGGCGTACATGTACTGTTGTACACCAGTGCAAGACAAAATTCAAAATTTGCCCGTTTGGAGCCACGAAATATGAGATAAGATCTGACATGCCAGATCTTCCACTTCCTCTCTCCAATCCATTAACCAACTCCTTATGTTAATGCATCTGCTAAGCATCACCAAATACACGAGTCTCAAAGCTGCCTTGAACGCTGGGAATAAGAGGTACCGCAAGGAATTTTCGCTCAGCTAATACTTGGTACTCACACCACCAGGACGCTCAAACATGCATTTTCTCTAAAAGGCGGTGTAAGCTAAGAAAACAACATTTATAGGAATCTATATAGGATATTTACAGACTAATCGTTGAGCGCTGAACACAACAAAAACATTGGTCAAGAACACTTAAGAGTCCTCGACCATCCTTACACTTGTCAGGATCTGACCTCTATGTTAGTTGTGAGGGAATCTTGTAACTACCTAGTATCTGGATACACCAGGACATGCTAGCGATAGGGCATTACGAATGCACAATGTGTCAGTGCGTTTTGTCCTTGCCATCAGCCACAGACTCTGGTGCATCAACCACTGTGCTGTTGGGTGCATGAGGATCAACTTTCACCTCGTCGACTTTCGACGCGTCAGGATCGTCTTTCTCATCATTTTGGCATTCTTCTTTGCTCTTGTCAAGGCCTTTTCTGCTGATCATGCTTTTCAGGTTATGGGCGGTTTTCCCTGCATGTTTCACCATGTGCACTGCCTTCTTCCTCAGGTGTCTTTTGGTTGGGCTGTCCAGCTCGCCCCTCTCAGGGCTGGAATGCTGGTCATCTGTCGTGTTCTCCATTCCGTTGTTCCCAGGATCTGCATCGACAACACATGTTACTGATACCCTGCTTTCTCCGACAGGCCGTATGTTGGGGTGAGGCGTGACACATAGAGAAGCTTCGTCGTCGCTTCCTTTCTTTGGGCTCCTCTTGAACACAGCTCCAGCTAGCTTGCCCAAACCCTTCTTAACCTTGCGGAGATGACGGTGCGATTTACCATTGGCCGGTTCTTCAGTACTGGAGTCGCTTCTCTGAGATTCTGATATCGATGACCTAGGGCTATCACAGCAAGCATCGTTCTCCCGTGGTATTTTGGAGTCCTGGTAGCGTGCACGTCCTTTCCGAGTCTCCCAAGTAGTGGTGACATCGCTACCCGGTCGGTGTACCCAAACACCAGCCTTTTCCAGTCCTTCGATGTCAACTGGCTCATATTCATCAGACATCTTTCGGAATTCCTCGGAAGATTCGCTCTCATTGTTGGTCCTAGATGAAAAGCTCGATCTTGGTGTGCTAGCTTTGCCTCCCTTGGGTGTTCCACACTGATCATCTTCATCTTCATCATTAGGAACCTGCAAGCACCGAGTACATGATAATGTCACTCAATCGGAGCTACAATTTCGTGTTTAGACAAATGGTACAACTCATGCATGGTTCAGCGATCATCAGTTACTGAAACCTGGCTGGCATCCAGGATAAAGAACAATTCAAAATCTTAAACCTTGCTCTCACCTTTTCATTTTCATCTTCAAGTACAGTTACAGCTATATGAACCCTCCCTGTCTTTATATTCTTTAGTGTCATCCATATATCATGCCTTTGTCCCCCTCTCAATTTGTTGATGCTTATGGAACAATCACTACATGAAAATAAACATAAATATTTAATCATGCTTGGAACAATTAAAGCAATTAGAATGGCGAGCATTTGCAGAGCATATAATCTAAGGGTTTGCAATCTTTGTAAGTATGAATTATGAAGTATGACTAAGATGAAGCTAGGACACTGCTGTTTGAATGTGCTATGGGATGGAGAAATTGCGTGAAAGATACCAACCCGAGTGTGTCATCGAAGATAGGATCCTTATCTAGAACTCGAAGAGAAAGAAGATTGTGTGATTCCCATGAAGTTATTGGTATTTTAAACTCCTCCAGCCATTTGGGGTTGAGAGTTTTCTTATGGATCTTTGTCAGGAAACGGTAGGGTCCGAGATGGCCTTTCACGTATGGATCCGCTAGTCCTGTAAACATAGATCCAAAAATGAGCATTTCGCTAATATGAATATGAATGCCCTGCACATAGATTTAGCAGTAAGTCAATTTCCTAAAAGAGGTCTTAAGGCAGGCTTGGTGGTTGAGAACATACCATTTGGATCAGAGGGTTTCATATCAGCCCCTTCCAAGATCTCTACCTTGGCATGTGCAATAGGTGGCTTCTCATCAACACTAAACCAGCCATCTGACATATTTGAGGAATAAATATAAATTAATTTCAGACCGTTCTGAGAAGGGTAAAGCAGCATATTGAACATATGTCAGAACCATTAAGAGCTCACAGCAAAATTGAGTAGTCTCCATAACGCTACAAAAGTCAGTTGTAGAACCTCACTGTGATTTCCATATGGGTCCATGTCCCACATGTCATTGTTGTAATATCCCAAAAATTCTGAACTTTTGAAATTGTTTAAAAATGTGGGATTTTTAAAACATTTTGAAACATCTGGCTGATATTTGAGTTTCCGGGATTTGTTTTGAAGATATTCGTCGATGTGAGTTCAAGAGATCAGTTAGCGAAATACAAATCTAAATTAAGTCGATGAAACCTGAAAATCAGTAGAAATTTAAAATCCGAATCTAATCGGAAAATCAAGAAATTAAATCCATATCTGAGTTTAAAAAGAAATAGGAAATAATCTTTTTCTGTTTTTCTCTTCTTTTCCTTCCCGGGCCCACCTGCCAGCCTCCCTTTCTTTTTTCCTTCCTCCCTTCCTCCGTTCTTCCTGCACTTGACAGCACTGTAGCGCCATGCCATCACCCACGCCGCTTCTGCTCTTCCCCCGTCTATCCACGTCGCATGTGCCCGTGTCACCGGTCGCCACGCCCGGTCGTCTCACAGTAGATTACTTTCTTAGGTCGGTCGCCACACGCTCGACATGCTGCGTACCATGGCAGGCGCTAAGGATCAAAATCCCGGCGGTTACCGGAAAACCCGGTAGGGACCGGGATGAACCGTAACCAGCCGAAATTTTCCAAATTCAAATTTATGACTGCATAATGTGCTTCCTAGGTTGGTTTAGGCCTTTTTTGTGCTAGATTATGTATTGTATGAGCTAAATATGCTTGAATTATTGTATGAGCAAGTCCCGGATGGTTTTTTTGACTTGGAAAGTCCATTGGATGCTCTCCCCCCTTGTTGCGACTTGGATGCCTGGTTGCAGTTGCATTGGATGCTCCCTCCCCGCCCCCCTTGTTGCGACTACAAATTTATATGATGGTCCAATTCATATAGTGCAAATCATGTCAATATCTAAAACGACAACTATTGTGAACAAGGGGAGCAGCAAGCAAAGCCCGTTGCTTTGCTGGTTTCACCGGCTGGAAATCAAGTCTGGCTCACCACAAAAACAAGCCACTAAGACCTCGAACCTACATTATCTAGGTTATACTAATCCACAATCAAATGCCACAGGAATGTGCCTATAATGATAATGCAATCCTATTGAAATTGATAGCGAACTGATTGAATTAGTCAGAGAACTAACTAAAACGAAGTGAGAAACACAATGCATTAATAAAGTTGAAAATTAGTTGTGGTACTGGTACGACAATCAGTTTACGGAAATTACCTGTCGATTCTGAGGCAAACTTCTCCAAATCAATAACTAGCATGTTAGGCTGCAAAAACAATTTTTTAAATATTATTGTTTATTGCTTGTATAAAAATAGTACAAGAAACTGTCCAAGAAAGTCCATCAACTAATGCCCACCCTATCCATTGCATCCTTTCTTACCCAGTCTCATTTTTCAATAATTACCTATTAGATGCAGGAAAAGGCCCTTAATTCAAGAACTTACAAACTACATGATAAAGAACATGCTTGTTTGACAACGCATGACTTGCAAAGTCTAACCTCAACAAGGGTCTGTCCGAAGGCAACGTCCAACATCCTGTCCTGTAACATCAAGGGGAATGAGTGCTCTTGAAAAAATGTAAAGATAGGAAAACATCAAGGGAAATGAGTGCCCTCAAAGAAATGTAAAGACAATTCAATACATGAAACAAAAAGGCATCAAAATAGGTAGACTCACAAGCCATCCAGAAATTCCTGGAAGTTCAGTTACATCAAGCCCATGACTGAATAATGGCTTCACTGTCATCTGGAAGTATGGAGGCTCAACAAAGCATACTCTTACACGCCCAATAAAGGGCCACTGTCGGAGAAACCTCACCCCAACCAGGACCTACATACAAGCTTTAGACATGTTTAGTGAGCACAATGCAATCTGAAATATCTCATGTTTACGCTTGTTTACACATGATTTTTCTTTGCACAAATATATGCTACTTCCATCCCTACCAGATGCTCAATCATAACGAAAATTTATCCATTTACACAACATTGAGAACTCAGCGGAGATTGTAATAAAATACTTTTCGTTCCCAGTTAAAAGTACTCCTACTTGGAGTGATGGCACAAAAGGTAATGTATCTCAGATTCTCAGTATGCTTAGTTGCTTACCCTTCCTTCAACATGCATCCCAGTTATATGCATGTTTGCTGTAATGCCAAATCCTAATCTCTTCCTTAGTTGCACAGCCATTTTTGCATCCATATCATCTGCGGAAAGGAAGTTCATTCCTATCTCCAGAACCTGACAGGTTATATGTTATCTTATAAATATACTCCATACAGTGCGGAACTACCCAGAAAAGGCATCTTAACAGTATGTATAGAAGACATCACATTACACACCAGATGGTCATCATCAGTTGATTGGCTAACAACTCTTATATCTGTAAACATCGGTGGATTCCTACCCAAGTAAAGGCTTTGGATCACTGCCTTCCTCTGCAAACGCAATAGAAATAGATATCGCAATCAGGTAGATGTATACAGCATTGGTCCAAAAAAATTTACCATAAAGTTACAAACTGACAGTAGATTACTTTCTTAGCATTTGAGCTTTTGGACTCTAAACAAAAGTAAAGTATGTCATGCGGGACTTTAAACAGAAGTATATTATCGGCAGCTAAGAGTACTCTCGCCTAGCAGGTACTTTGCTCTTCAAGAGGCACAGGAGAAAAGTAGCAGAATTGAGTGTCCCAAAATCCAAACTTACTGCGGTCCATGGCTTGAACTTGTCTAGGAACCACGGGATTATGGGCAAAAGGAACTGCTGGGACGCAACCCTCTCCATGCAAACTGGCCAGATCTTCTCAACAGCATAATTTAACCACCTGACTGTCTCTGCATCAGAGAGAAGCTGATCCAAAAATAAATGAGCTGAAGGTAGTGAAAACAGGCTTTGTGATCAACATGATAGCTGCAAGACTAAGATTAAAAGTGCTAATAGCAAAGACATCACTGCATGAAGAAATTGTAGCCTACCCTTCTTTGGTTGGCACATTTCCTTTCCTCATATTGTAGTCGCTTCCGGAGTCTCATTGTGTACCGTTCATTCACCTGACATAAAACATATCAGCATCCATTCATGCTATACATGAAATAAGGGAAAGATTGACATTAGCCATAGTGATTGGACAATGGTCACTCGGCAGTGAATGCAGTATCTGTAATGGATTATGAAGTCCCTTTTTTCATGAAAAAACCTTCACTTGGCTTTCCACACCCCCGGCTCATAGTACCCAGAAGAACCACCATATATTAATATCTTATTGTTATTCATTTTTGTTTGAATAAGTGATTATTCCATTTCTGCTGATAAAGTATATTTTTTTCTTGGGTAAACACAAAGACAAAAACTGAAAATAAAAGGATTGCTCTTCGACCTATATAGGAAAAATACAGTAAATAATTGTATATAAAAAGTCTGTCCATTCAAGCTTCGAGGATACCAACTCAGTAAGTTAAGATAGGTTTCGAAAGTAACACACTCCAAATGAGTAGTTAAGACCTTAGTAGTCAAGTCTGACCTATCGCATGAGAAAGCTTAGACTAGGTCAGCAGACCGTAAGATGTATTATTGTTAAGAGAATGTCTGACTCACCTTAGTAAAGAGATTGGTTCAACTGTTTGACTCATACATGCATCTTGACCAAAACTTACTTGTTAATAATTTTTTCAAAGCATCAAACTAACTATTGTTAAGGTGGAAACAGAATGACAGGAGATGTACGAAACATTTACACACTACAAATTCAGAAGATGTCTAATGCTAGTTCGATGGGACTGTGATAATGATGCTAATTGACTAGCCATTTACTGAACATGAGGTTCTATGGAACTTTTGTAATGAAGTTAATTGAGTCATGGAACTGATTACTGATGCAACAAACAAATTACTAAATCCACATGGAGTAGTAAATTTTTTACCGAGAGGTGTCAAACAATAAAAAATAATGGCCTTCTTATCCTAATAAAAAAAGTAACAATTGACTAATAACCACCTTAACTACTCCATATTTGCACAACCGTTCCACTAAGATGTATCTATTACGACTCTGATTACAGTGTGACGTTCATATAATCCAGAATGGGAAGGGAGAGGAGGCAACGACGATGCACGAGGAAGAGGCAGAGATGAAGGCGTCCTTCCCTCACCGTGTCACAGGTTCGAGTTCACCATACTGTATTCTATTCATCCTAATCCTCCCTTGCGCCACCGCCGCCTCCTGCTCCACACCGACCGAGCAAGCATCGTCGCCTCCTCCTCGCTTACTACCGCGACGCCACCACCGTCTCCTACCCCAGCCTCACACCTCCTTGCAGTGATGTGGCGAGGGCTGCAGAAGTCAATGCCTGTGAGAACCAAGTCGCGGTTTGGGTTCAGACTGGATGAAGGTGGACGTCGACACGTACCCTCGTTCCTTGTCGACCGACAATGATTGGAAATGGACAGCACGTCGGGGAGGGAAGTCGGCATCAACATCAACTTCCAAAGGTAAACAATCATGAGCTCAAAATTTTAATTTCCGGGTAGTAGTAGCAGGTGATGCAATAGACAGAGTTCATGTTTCTGTTTTTATATATCACTCTCGTTTGGGGTTCCGTTGCAACAAGCATGGGCACCCTACTAGTCCAAGAGGAAGCTAAATTTTCCTTGGCTTGTAATCCTATTTGGCCACTTCGGCTGAATTAAGGAAAGTACAGACTCCATTCTTGACCAAATGTTGTTTATGTAAAAGTTCAAACATCAGCCTACGTCATAGCTGGTCCTGGCGTGCTGCTATCAACGACTTTTATTCAAATGCACGGATCAATCGACTATGCTTCCGGATTCAATGGATCATATTGCCATCGATAAGCATTAAAAATAAAATAAAATCCATCGATGTTATGATAGCAACTTGTTTTCATCAATGCTATCAGCACGCCCATGTAGTCAAATGTGAAGTTTTCATAGAACAACGATGGAGCAGAGGAAATAATAAGTTGATGGGCACCAAACCGGCAAACCCCAAGAGAAAGAAAATAAAAAGACAAGAAGATGAAGTTCCTGTCAGGCGCACAGTGCAGTTCAGTTCAGAACAAACCAAGAAGACAGAAAAGTAACAAGTGAAAACCATCCCAAAATCAAACTCCTACAGGCCACAATTCCCAACACGGATTGGAGCTCCATCTGGAACAACCGGAACCATCAGAGCACAGAATTACTAATTCACACATTAGTAAAGTGAAAGTTGATGGAGCCTCCATAAATCTTGGCACCCTGGAACCAATTTAACGCGACAGTGGAAACCGATCACGAGGCAAGATACGGTGGTCGAGGCACTCACCCCGAAGAGGTAGATGAGGGCGACGACGAAGAGCACCGGGTGCGCCCACCCGGCGGAGGCGGCGGCCCAGAGCGCGGCCAGCACCAGTGCGGCGTGGTGCACCACCGTCACCTCCGTTATATCCATCGGCTGCGGCAAAATCCTACCGACAAGCCTTCACTGATCCACGTCCGCTGCTTTTCTAAGGCCGGCGCGGCGTGGCCCCGGTACAAATGCCCGCGCCGAGACGCCGAATCGGCGAGCGAAATGGAACCAGGAGGGGGACAAAAAGCGGTGGGCGGAGGAGTGAAAAGGCGAGGTGGGTTTCTCTCACGCGCCGAGCTGCGGATGTGGATGTCACCTGCTCGGTCCGGGGGGTGGCGTGGGAGGAGTATAAAACGCGCGGCGCGCGAACGTGGGGGCTGGTGAGCAGGTGAGGTCACATGGCGCGTGGAGCGGCGCGGGAGCCGTGGCGCCCAGCGGTGCGTTGGGAGTGCTGATGGCGTGCGGCTTGCTCGGTTCTCGGGGGATCGGGTGGGGTTTTGGGGTGTATTTCTGGGTGGATGTCTCGTCGTGGCCGGTGACGTCCGGTTCCGGTTCCCTCCGCGGCTAAGCATTGCCGGGTTTGGATTGGGTTGCTGATGCTAAGGTCATTAGGTGGGCAAAGGAGCGGGACACGGCCAAAAATTTGGCCCTGAATTTCAATGCGCAGGCATGGAAATGGCCAAATGGTATTATTTCAACGCGAAGAGTGTAGATGTTGTATTTGGACTTTTCTTCTGCTGCTCTTCAAACTCGGGTGCTTCTCCTTCCTTAGAATAGTGAACTACAGCGTGTGTGTATATATATATATACATATATTAATAGCATCTGATTTAAATGTCTAGTGCAGCCAAATTTTAGTAGCAGAATATAAGCATTCCAATCTTAGTTATGGGATCAAAAAAAAATTATGGCATAGATCGAGCAGGGCTGGCCTAGATATTTTGTAGGTGCGAGGCAAAACAGAAATGATGGCCTTTTCATTTCGAATGTTGTTATTATACGGAGCTAGCAACAGGTTAAATTGCAGCTTTTGACATTTTAGCAAGTCTTTTGGGTGAGCTATGATGGTACATATGTTTGTATTGTAAGCAATTCAGTGCGGAGGCAATCAAATTGCCGCCGATTCTTCTTCACGTTTGAAGCGTTTTTCAAGGGGTCAACATTGTTGTCTCTGTTTTTTTTTTGGAGTAACAAATTGGTATTGCTTCAAAACAAATGGAGTATGTTACGATCTGGAAGAAGATTCCTACTCGGGAATGATCCACGTGAAGATGTCAGCATGCTGAGTAGACCGTATAGCTAATCAGGTAGTGAATGAATCAATTCGCAAAAAAGGGTAGTGAATGAAGCATGAAAAATCTGAGTTTGGTGCCGGATCGTCACTGATATCGCTTATGTAACAGGCCAATTTTTGAATAATTTAAAACTCGCATGATTTTTTTTGGATTTCAAAAACTTTGGCTGTATCTTGAGAAATTCCAAAATCTTGACTTGCAATTCAAAAGGATAAATCATTTTCCCTTACACCCAAATTGAAATTATAAAAATCTACAAGTTAAATGGTGTGCTAAATCTCCTCAAAATTTGGAACTGGAATTCAAATTCAATCCAGAAAATCCAAACTAAAATTTTAAACATTTTCTTTTCCTCCTCTCTCGGGCTGATTTCTCCCCACCGGCCTAACCCCTCCCGTCTCCCCTCAGACAGCCTACGCGCTCCCGGTCCAGCGCCATCACCCACTCGTTTCCCCCCTCGTGGCCCAGCCAAGCCGGCCTAGTCGCAACACCGCACCACAACCCACCTGCTCGCTCCCTCTCTCACTCGCTCCTTTGACACGTGGGCCTTGATCCCACTTGTCAGGCCGCTCGGGGAAAACATTGTTTATCTTCCCCGAGCGCCAGATCGCTTGCCCTCTTGCCTGTTGCGCCGTACGCTCGCGCCATGTGCCCCTGAGCAGCGTCGGACCCTCCGCCTCGAGCTTCTCGCTTTCTCTCACACTACTGCGACCTTGTCATCTCACAAGCGCGCCTCGTTCACTCGCGTGTCACGCACGAGATCTCGTGCTCGAGCCGTCGTGTCATCGCATTTGTCTCGCCACCTCTCCTCGCTATTTAAGCCTTGGCTGAGTGCGTCATCGTACTAGCAAGCACTACTACAGGAACCGACATCACGCAGCGGTTCGGAATCGCCATCACGCATTTTAATCCAACCGCCTATGTTTGTTGGTCTGTGATAATAGATATTATCACAGACGGTACAAAACCGCTCGTGATACGAATATCACGCATGCGGTTTTATTAAAAACCGCTCGGAAGTCAAGTATCACTGACGGTTTCAACCGACAACCGCTCAGGATTCGAGAATATCACGACGGTTCTAAATAAAACCGCTCGTGATAGGAGAATATCACGCACGGTTCTAAATAAAACCGCTCAGTGATTTGTGACTATCACGCACGGCTTTTATATAGAACCGTCGTGATATTCTTCCTATCACGCACGGTTTTAAATAAACCGCTCAGGATATTTTGCCTTCACTGACGGTTTTAACAAAAACCGCTCTGTGATAGCTCATACCCCGCCCACAATTTGTGTTTTCTCGCTAGCCTCAGAATTGCTAGCCATGCCCTCTGAAAACAAGCATTCACGTAAATGATTCAAGCAATCACAAAAACAAGATTTCACAATAACAGATTCAAGCAACCATGACAACTCAAAGTGATCATTACTCAAAATAAATTACAAAAGATCGCATTTGTTCAAGTATTGTCGCTATAGTTACAACTAGATTACAATTGTTTGCGTTGAGAGGTTTTAGTGGGGTGATGCTCGGGTTGGCGACGAGTGAAACTCTCCGTTGTTGTTAATGATTTCGAGTTGATAAAGGCGCAGAGCTTCCTCTAATGTCCTTGATCTCTTCCGCGAACGAGTGAATCACATTGTAAATCCAAGACCTGCCGCTACCAATTAAGAGTAAAGTGGTAAGCTATATATATTTAAATTTATAATTAGGAAATAATTATTTCGAGATTGACAAACCTCGTGATCCTTCTTCTTAGTCAGAAGGATTAGTCGCATATGATAGCAGACGAGATTGCACATAACTCATCATCTTTTTTTTGTCAATGCACCGCAAAAATAGAATTACATATATAGGTATAGTCATTCGAGACGCGTTATTATGAAGTATGATATAGTATTATTGTGTTGTAGCACGATCGAAAATCCATCCCGTGTGTTAGTTAGGCGCTTTTCCATCGTATATTCCTTTGTTGGCAACATAATTGATGAACGACCTACATGATTCAAAAAGTTATCCTCGCCATTTCAAACTAATGAAGACTACAATAGAGTTATGTAAGGAGGAAATGAGCATACCTCTCGAGTATTCCTCTTAGAGTGTCAAGTCGTGCTTGTTGCGGTTTAGGGAATCAAGGTATATCACATGGTTCCTCTTGGGTATAATAACTAAAAGGATCCAATGGTACCTACTCATGTATGTCGCTATAGTCATTAAACCTAAGTTCGTGGTTTGCAGATAATGTACAAATGAAATTTGTATAGCAAGTAGTGACACTTACCCCCGGTTGTAGGGCACCACTATGTACTTCATGTTCCTCTCAGAGAAGCAATGACCTCGTTATGTATTTCTCGATGAAGGACGAGTCTTGTAGGATGGTTTGCAACGATACCACGTGTGGGTCGAGGAAACCAACCGGTTCTTTCCATTCCTGACATTTTGCAAAGATGTATCTATACATAAGCAATGAGTTGTGATATTTATCGGTATTAGATGAATGTAGAACTTGATTGTACGCGACTTACAAAGTGTCCAACATCGAGAAGCGAGACGCCGAGGCCAACGAGGTTGAATAGTTCAAATAAATCATTGAAGCCCACGACGAAGCACCTCGTCCCATTGAAGAAATGCTTGTCCTCGATTCGACGGTGATTCCAAAGATTCGACCCCTTCTTTTGGGTCTTGTCTAATACCTGCATGCAAAGCCCGACAAGCATGTCCAACGTGCATTAATATCTTGGCCGAACACAACGGTTTTCCGATGATGTATTTCCGGTATCGCGGACTTCCGGA
Organism: Phyllostachys edulis; assembly: GCA_036346405.1. Taxonomy (NCBI): domain Eukaryota; kingdom Viridiplantae; phylum Streptophyta; class Magnoliopsida; order Poales; family Poaceae; genus Phyllostachys; species Phyllostachys edulis. The sequence continues at coordinate 34,243,773 of CM070548.1, forward strand.
CTTCTCGGACTTCCGGACTTGGGAGGCGCCTTTAACGCTCGTTGATTTCGATTTGGCCTTAGCGATTGGCATCGTTTTTGTGAGACGACTCGAACCGACACGCCGGCACGCTTTTGTCGTTTTTCCTCGGCGTCTTTCTCCACGGAATCAAGAGGTGGCCTTTTGAGGCTAAACATGAGGTGGAGTCATCGAGGGTCCCGTTTGAGAGGAATGGTCGTGTCCAGATCGCAAGACCGCCTGGTTCCAGCCGATGTTCTTCTTGGGCCATCGGATAAAAGAGAGGACGGCATCCCCTAGTGTTGTGATCTCTTCGTTCGGGCAAATGTCCAATGGGATGGCTCGAAAATTGACATGTACCATATCCACCGACCTTGGTGTAACTGCACCGGTGGCACCGGTTGCACTACCCCTTCCTCGTATGGATACACCATCCTCGCGCAACCTCAATACAAAGGACCCATCCATCCTCACTTGGAGCTTACAGGCGTCGGCTCCTACAAAACGACACGCAATTAGCTAAGGCGTCGTTAGGGTCTATCTTTGGTGCATTCCATAGATGTACGCTACCTTGATGTCGCTCTATCTAATCGGACGTCGTCATGTTCACAATTATGCGCTGACGCGACGCCATCCGACGCCGAGGAGGACCTATCTTCCAAATTAGCGTGGGCGGCTTGCATCACCGCTCATGAGTATATCCATTTGACTCGCAATGTCGCCATCTCTACTTGAAATTGGTTAGTAATCATCTGCACTAACCGGTTGTCGTGTTTCGCCTTGGATCTCTTCCTAGTCCTATACGTGTAGTAGTCGTCCGCTAATCCATGAATCCAAGGCACGTTAACCCCAAGGCCTCGCAGGCGACCCGGTGCTCCTTGTTTCCCAAGGCCATAGATAGTATATCCTTCTCCCTGTCTGCACGGAAGGAGCCTTGGGAAGCTTGGGCAGTCAAGTCACGCTGCAAGAGGTCATCACGTTATTATAGACACTATGAAGTTATGGACTTATTAACAACTTAGTAGTTCGATATACTTACCACACGCTGGGACACTTCTCGGTCTGGCTGGTTTGTGAAGGAGATGTCGCTCAAGACGAGACTTGTGCCCTCGCTTAACCAAATTTTAGGGAACGCGGTCGTGACATTAGGAAACGGGTTCTCCTTCTCCGCCGCCCATTCCTCAGATTTACCCGCTGCCAGCCGTGCCGAAGTCTGGCGGGTGAGTGTTTCGTGTCCGGAGAGCTTTGTGCGCCACACTTTGCTCCTTAAATTCGCCGATGTTTTCATAGCCACAAAGGTGTCCCATGCTTCCCGCGCCAAGAATCTATATCGCTTGAAGGGCGCCTCGACCGTGTTCACGCATTTCGTGACAAGAATGCTCTTGAAGGTCCTCCACGATTTACCCATCGTGAGCATCACCGTCCGCCGCGACGCGCGCCACATGTGCTTCGAATAGTGAACTTCTCGAAAGTTCTGGCCCACGCCGCTTTTCGCTTTTTCGTCAGTCCTTCCACCTTGGTGTGGTGATGAGGACCTGCTCCTTCCAAGTATCCCGCAGATGGTCCGGAATCTCGCCACGATCTCTTGGGACTCAGAGGGACCCCAAAGTCACCGACCTCCGTGATGACCAAGGCCAGAGGCATTTTCGATTGTCCTCCGCCATCTCGCTTGCGTGTCATTATCGCCGACGGTGACGGTGGCCTCGTCGGCGCCTCTTCCATCTCTGGGGTCGGTGTTGGCGGCCTCATCGGCGCCTCTTCCATCTCATGGGTCGGTGTTGGCGGCCTCGTCGGCGCCTTCTTCCATCTCTGGCGTCGGTGACGACGGCGAAGACGATGCCTCGCCATCTCGCTTACTTGCTCTCAGGAAGAAGTACAGAGGTTGACTATAGAGATCAAGATGGCAAACGAAGAGTTGAATGAGCTCATACAGACTACTAACATTCCTAACACTCCTTAATCCACGAGTTTCTATTCTAACACTCCTAACACTCCTTAATCCACCAGCTTCTCTTGTGATCTTTGTATAGATAGAAACTAGTGATACAAATCTTTTGCCCGAGCCTACTTCTCTAAGGAAATGCGATTGATGATATTATGTGCTCTCAGAAGGAGAGTAGCTAAAGAACAAGTCTTTGCCATCTCAATCCTATTGTCTATACTCTTCATGAAATGAATATGATAATATAAATTCAAACTATGAGCTCTAAACAATACTTTGCTTAATCACAAATGATCTCAACTGCTAATCTAAAAAACAGATTAAACTTCCATCAAACAGAGGTTGACTACAGAGATCAAGATGGCAAATGAAAAGTTGAATGAGCTCATACATACTACTAGAAGAATCATAAACTAGTCAATACAACTGATCAATTTGCAATAGAACTATGAAATTTGAACCGAAAGTAACCAATTAATAAAGACAACATATTGACAAGAGCAAGTAATACAATAGAGCTCAAGTATGAACTAACTATCACATTCAATCTCAAGATAAGACGAGAGTTCATCACAGAGCATGTCAACAAAGCCCATCGATCAATTTGCAATATCTTCAAGATTAGACTCAAAAATCGTAACTAATACGAGATCAAGGTATCAACTAGCACCGCAAATATATATATATGCAAAGATCAACCGAATCGCCACAGAGGAGCAATACTCACAGAGAGGATGCCGAAAAGAACTCACGGTGCATGCATACACTATTCCAACATATTAATTGATGATATTATGTGCTCTCGTAGGAGAGTAGCTAAAGAACAAGTCTTTGCCATCTCAATCCTATTGTCTATACTCTTCATGAAATGAATATGATAATATAAATTCAAACTATGAGCTCTAAACAATACTTTGCTTAATCACAAATGATCTCAACTCATAATCTAAAAACAGATTAAACTTCCAACAAACAGAGGTTGACTACAGAGATCAAGATGGCAAATGAAAAGTTGAATGAGCTCATACATACTACTAGAACAATCACAAACTAGTCAATACAACCGATCAATTTGCAATAGAACTATGAGTCGAACCGAAAGTAACCAATTAACAAGACAACATATTGACAAGAGTAAGTAATACAATAGAGCTCAAGTATGAACTAACTATCACATTCAATCTCAAGATAAGACGGAGTTCATCACGAGCATGTCAACAAAGCCCATCGATTAATTTGCAACTAGCATCTATATATATATATATATATATATATATATATATATATATATATATATATATATATATATATATATATATATATATATATATATATATATATATATGCAAATATCAACCGAATCGCCACAGAGGAGCAATACTACAGAGAGGATGCTGCGACAAGAACTGGGGAGGCTGGGCAGGGAGGAGGCCGCGCGGGAGGAGGGAGCTGGGGAGGAGGTCGACACGGGAGGAGGGAGGCATGGGAGAAGGCCGGCAGAGGGAGGAGGCCGACACGGGAGGAGGACGGCAAGGCCGAGGTCGGAGGCGCCAATGTCGGGCGGCAAGATCGAGGTCGGCGGCGGCGATGTCGGGCTTACTACTGGGAGGTGAACGGGCGCCGAGGTCGGGGCGGCGGCACCGAGGTCGGCGCCGAGGTCGGGCGGCGCGCAGAGGTCGGGGCACCAATGTAGGGCGGCGCCGAGGTCGAGTTGGCGGTGAAGGCGAGCCCTAAACCCTAGAGGAGGCGAACAAGCGTGCGAGAGCGTAAGGGCGCGGAGAGAAGTGAGAAGTGAGAGGAAAACCCTAGCGCTTCGCCTTATAAAAAGTATATCACAGACGGTTCAAATGAGAACTGCTCAGGATATAATATCCTGAGCGGTTCTCATTTCAACCGCTCGTGATATTATTTCCACGACGGTTGTATAATAAAACCGCTGTGATAGCCCACAACCCGAGGCCAATTTATGATATCCTCGACAAAACATCTTGAACACCGTGAGACATAAATATCCCGAGAAAACATAGTGAACTCTTTGAGACAAGTATGATGACAATTATGACAAGTCCATATGAATTCTAACTCGGTGACAAGTATGATGACAAGTTCATAACACATTTGACTTCAAAATTTCATATCTAATTCAACTCAACTCCAAATCAAGTGAAACCAATTTTGATACTCCACATTACAATGTACGCCCACACATTGACATTAATATCAAATATGACAAGTCCATAACAAGTTCATAACACATTTGACTTCAAAATTTCATATCTAATTCAACTCAACTCGAAATCAAGTATGATGACAATTTTGATACTCCACATTACAATGTACGCCCACATTGACATCAATATCAAATATGACAAGTCCATAACACATCAACACATGACAATTTCACGTTGACATCAAAATATATGAGAGATTACAAGTCCATAACACACGATGTTATGGAATAAATTAATTACATTGGAGTAAATTCTTAATTAAGATATAGGCCTTCATGATGATCGACGCAAGATATAGCTAGCTTCCTCACCGGGTTCTTCCTCGAGCCTAATGCCGCTTCCGAAAGGAGGCAACTCGTCAAATTGATTGTATTCTTCCTCGCCCACTACATTCTCAACTCCGACAATCCTCCTTTTTCCATGAAGAACTACGTGGCGCTTCTTATTTGCCTGTCGGTTACATAGAAGACTTGAACAACTTGGTTAGCCAAGACGAATGGTTCGTTTTATATCCGACACGCTCGAGGTCCACGGTAGTGACACCGCATTTGTCGACCTTCACTTGGCGAGATGGACCCAACGGCACCAAATAGGGGATCTTGAAAAGCACGTAGTCGAGCTCCCATATCTCGCCTATTTGCCCATAGTAGGAGCTCCTCATCCCATCGGTATCGAATGCATCTATGCGACACCGCTATTCTCGATCAGGCTCTTCCTATCCCGAGCCAGATAAAATGTGTACCCATTGATGTCGATCCTTGCCATGTGACAATTGTAAATTGTGGCCCTCGTGCCAACCATAGCAACAGATCATCACTTGATGACCTCCGATGATTCGCACCTTTAACCATTCGCTGAACCGACGGTTGTGCTCTCTCGTGATCCAAACCTCCGACCGTCTCGATTTGCATTGGCGCACCATGTCTTTGTGCTCGTCGATATACGGGACACTTGGGTCATGTGTTGCAAGACCATGAAATGGGCTTGAGCGTATGTATCCAGATCGGGAGTTATTGATTTCTTCCGATGGTCCCGATACCATCCGTCTCCCCTCATGGCGAGATAGAGGCACACCTATCGGTTCCACGAAGCCATGTAGTCGACGCAGAACTCAATGACCTCTTCGGTTGCATAACCTTCGATGATCTCGCCTCCCTACGAGATCGATTCCGCACGAGGACTTGAGAATTCCCATGTACCTCTCGAACGGGTACATATGACGAAGAACACAGGTCAAGATATCTTTATCTCTCTCACAAGGTGAACAATGAGATGGACCATGATATCGAAAAATGACGGAGGGAAATACATCTCAAGATGACATAGAGTGGTCACCACCTCGGCCGCAAAGCATCTAGTCCTTGGGGATCAATGATCTTTCGAGCAATTGAGTTGAAAAATAACACTGACCTCAAGATTGCCACTCTGACCTTGTTCGCAAGATACTTCTAATTGCAACAGAAGCATTTGTGTCATCAAGACATGACAATCATGAGACTTCATACCAATTAATTTCAAATCTTGCATAGAAACAAGGTTCTTAATGTTAGCGGAGTAACCAGATGGGACTTTCACTCCATGCAAGCTCGCACGCTTCATTTCTCTCGGCCTTGATAGAGTGTAGCAAGTCGGGGAAGGTACGCTCGTCTCAGACGGTCTCTACCGTGCTAACTCATCCTTATGTTCATATCAACCAAGTCACGCCGCATGCGTTAACACCATCCTTTGTTTTGCCACTAATGTTCAAAGAAGAGACCAATCAAGCTATCACATACATTCTTCTCACGCATGACTTCGATGTAGTGGCGAACTTCTAAGTGCTCCCAATAAGGCAAGTCCCAAAAATTAACCGCTTCATCCAGATGTTCTTCTCACGTGTTCTTAATTTACGCCCCTTCCCAAGCACAACATCGATATCCTTAACCATATCATAGACCTCTTTCCTCTAAAAGCCCTTGAGTGAATCGTTCTCCTTATTTTCGCTTAATTGTTTTTTCATCTTGCGGTATGGGTGACTCTCGAAGGAACCTACGGTGACGATATACACGCTTTTGCGCGAGTTGTTCACCATACACTCTCAGAGCATCTAAGCAAAGGCGACAAAGCTTTGGATCCTTTTGTATCGAAGTCTTGACAGTTACCAAGGGCAGGAAAATCATTGATGGTGCAGAACAACATGGCGCGTAAAGTGAAGTTCTCTCGCTTTACGCATCCCATACCTGCATTCTTCGCTCCACAAAGTGTCACAAGATCTTCCAAAGAATGGTGCTAGGTACACATCAATATCATTCCCTGTGTTGCTTCGCCCTTGGATAAGTAGTGACATCAAAATGTACTTCCGCTTCATACACGTACCAAGGAGGAAGGTTGTACATACATAGATTCACGGGCGGTGCTAAAGTCGTTCACGCTTCATGTTACCGAAAGGATTCATTCCATCTCGTACTCAACCCTAACCTTATGTTCTCTTGTTCAAGACCGAACTCTTCAAGCTCGATCAAGTTTCTCCACAGGCGTAATCGGCAGGTGTCTTAGCTTTCCATCTCTTACGCTCCTCGAAAGTGCCAACGCAGAATCTTGCGCCCTTATGCGTTCGCAAATAAACGCTTCAAACGTGGGATCACAGCAGATACCACAACATCTTAGCAGAGGTCCTTGCTTCACCTTAGCAAGATTCGACGCTTGTATCGGATGCTTTGCACAGGACATACATGCATGTTCCAGATACTCTTTACGGTAGAGGATACAATCATTCGGACATGCATGTATTCTTTCTACTTCCATTCCCAATGGACAAATAACCTTCTTTGCTTGATAGGTGGTGTTTGGGCAACACGTTTCTCCGGAAGGATGTCCGCTAGAGACCTAACAACGCCAGAAACTCTTATCGACCAACCATTGCTTGCCTTCAATTTCAGCAGTTCAAGCACGGTTGACAACCTTGTATATTCCGCTTGCAACCAGGAACAAAGGTCTCATCGAGTCCTCCCTTAAGCCCTCGAATTTACAAAACTCTCTCATCAGTAGTTCTCTTCGCATCGCAGAAAGCATCCGATCCAGATTGTCATCGTGTGACATATCCTCATCAAAAGCAAGATACCCACATCCGCGATCGTTGACTTCCTCGGCGGTCTTGTCATTACTAACTTCATGTGTAATAATCGCTTCTTCACCGTGGATCGTCCAACATGTATACCCTTTTGTGAAACCCTTCAATCAAGTGCGCTTCTATTTGCGCCGTTGTTAAACATCTTCAAATTACCGCAATCAATGCATGGACAAGACATAAAATTTATCTCCTTCTTCAACATATCCGCCTTTCGTGGCTCTTCTAAAAGCAACCACGCCATTAATGTACTCTTGACTCACACGGTTCTGCTTGACATCCAGCTTTTGATCCATCTACACTACGCATGTAACAAATTAGTGTCAAAATTGATTAGCGATTAATTTATAGCAAATATAAAGGGTTATAGATCGTTACCCTCGGAGGTCACGAAGAAAATACGATTCCTCTCCTTTCCTTCTCCTCTCTAAGGTGGCGAATGGGGAGGAGGTGGCGGTGTTGGAGGCGCTTAGGGCAAGGGTCCAACCTTCTCCTCTCTAAGTGGCGAACGGATAATTATTGATTATCTCGCATGATTGTTGATTAGATACGAGACAAAAGACAAGAGGAAGATCCTAATTAATAACTAGCAAGTTGGTCGCTGCGATTGCGTGTATCCGCTTTCATATAATTGAAACAATAAACCTTTGTGATGACGTTTCTTCATGGATATAAATGGAGGAAATATAAAATACATCATTGCACATGTGACTTATCTTGGTGTGTCATAAATTCTTCTTTTTAATCTGTTCTAGAAAACTACTCATGAAATTAGTTACGATTAAGACTTTCACTTCTTTGCACGCATTTACTGCTTTTGTCTCATCGCTGCACAAAGGAATTACACCAGATTAATTAAAGGCTACATGTTTTGCTTTTCATTTTCTACAAATAGGGTCCATCAAATTGAGAGCTAGATGTACGACGTTTTGCCTTTTCCCATCAAGTAGTATTAATTGAAACCTAAACCCTATGCTTCCGATTAAGGAATACAACAAAGAAAACAAAACATTAGCGCCTATGTACAGAGTAGCAAAGTCGGGAAATTCACTAATCAATAGAGTGGAAAAAGGATAATCAGATACTTCATCTGCTTAATTAGGGAGAAATCGCAGTTGGAGGAGCTAGGGAGGAAGTGGCGCACTGGGAGGAGAAGCTAGCTACCAGATCTAAGTGGAGCCCAAAGAAGCAGAGGGCAGTTGATTATATTTATCCAAAACAAGGCCAGCAGAGGAGTGGCAGAGGCACGGCGGCAAAGGGACACAGGCAGCAGTAGGCGGCAGAGGGATGTGTCGCGCTCAATTTATACGCGATAGCATATCACGAGCGGTTCTTAATAAAACCGCTCAGGATAGATGACTATCACGCACGGTTTGTAAATAGAACAGTATGTGATATTACCTGACGGTTCTATTCACAAACCGCTCGTGATAATCACCAAATCACGCACGGTTTGTAAATAGAACCGCTCAGGATATTACATGACGGTTATTAAATAGAACCGCTCGTGATTGGTGATTATCACGCACGGTTTGTGAATAGAACCGCTCAGGTAATATCACGACGGTTCTATTTACAAACCGCTCTGTGATAGATGACTATCACGCACGGTTCTAAAAAATACCGTCTGTGATATTCTTCCCGCGCCACCCGCAGGTGCGGCAATGGCCAACACAGACGGTTCCAAAGGAACCGTCTGTGATGGGGCGTCTATTATAGCCTATTTTGTAGTAGTGAAGCCTCTCCTCTATATTTTCCCCAACTTTCCCCTTTACTTCGCCTCAAGTGGACAAGAATTCTACATCTTCCCCAATTCCGGCCGACGGTTTCACCATTGTTTCCTGGCCACTAGAGTGAGTCCTTGTCCTCATCTTCTGGTGCATTGTGATCACCTTGACTTCCACTTCCTCACGCTCACCTCCTGTAGCTTGTTTCCTTACAGAGAAGGACACTGTAGCCGTCTGCGGAGCTAGCCGGAGTATATCGCGTCGTCGCTGCCTCCTTTCACCTTGTCCAATGAGCTTTTTCCTCCATTGTCTCGTGCACCTTGGTCTCCTCGACCTCCTCTCTCTAATGCATGCACTATTTTTCCTTGCGGTGCACTAGAAACGCTGGAACACCCTTTGTCCCCATCATCAGCCCGAAGCATGCAATACCACCACTGCACTCGATGTTCTTCCTCGCTTGGTTTCTAGGGGAGCCATCCATTCCCGTAGATTTCATCATCTCGTAAAATCTTTAGGGTAGTCAATGAAGTACATAGATGGCCACAACACCTCACCACACCGTCGAAAGCCATCATGGAAGAACTCGTTGTGCCGTAACATTTTTTGCACCAAGAGCACCGATATCATCGATATAGCTTGTAGATGGTAGTATAAGCTTCAATTTCTAGTTTTTAGTTGTGTTGGGTAGTTGCCCCTAACGACAGTATCGTCGTCGCCGCCTCGGTCCATCTCCTGTCATGCCCACCACAACCGTTAGCATCGTCGTGGACCCTGCATTCCATTTTGCTGGCCGCAAGTTGTTGCTGGGGCCCTCTTCGTCACCGCTGAGCTCGCACCCGAGCCAACCATGGCTGCCCTTGTTTTGTCCTCTATCGCGGAGAAGAAGACTTTAGCACTGACATGTAGGCCCAGGTAGTTACTTTAAACTGGTAATTTGTTAACGTTAATTAATTAGGTAATGTACGTATGACATGTGGGCCCTCGATAATTAGGAAAACTAATTAAACCATAGGTTAATGTTTGTCTATGACATGCGGGCCCACCTTTACTCTCTATGTGCGTAGACTCAGTCCGTAGACCAAGCTACAAATGTGTGGGCCCCTTGGTCCTGTGTACCGGCTGGTGGACCGAGTCCATGTGGACCACCTTTCCACCTGTCAGTCTCTCGGGGTTTCTCGAATAAAAATAAATAGAAAAGAAATTAAAAACCCTTTGGACCCCACTTGTCAGCCACAGAGTCTTTTCCTTAAGAAAATTAATTCGAAAAGAAATTTAAAACCCGGTTGGACCCTACTTGTCAGTCATAGATAATTTTCTTAAGAAAAATAAAATAAAAAGAAAAGAAAAGAAAATCGGACCTAACTATTAGAAATTTCTAGAATCTCTTGGGTCAAACTTTAGAGAGCTCATTCTCCCTCGTTTTAAATACAAATTTTTTTTGTTTCTAAATTCATATAAATTCAAGATATTTGCATTAGTACCAAAATAATAATTTTTGGAGTTCATTTGAATTTTATTTTAAATTTTGAGTTATGTGCATTTATTCAAAGTTGTCGTTTTGTCCTTAAATAGATTCCAATGCCGCCGAAGACTTCGCAACTACTTCAGGATAGGACCAAGACCCAGTAATATCCATAGTTGAGAAAGGCATGTCCTTACAATTGATCATGTTGAATCTACTTTTCAAATGCAAATTATTTTGTTTCGAAGTATTACTTGTATGCTTAATATTATTTATGAAATGTTATCTCAAAGGTTGATATCTAGCTATGCCAAATGTTGATATTATTATTTCCCTCCTTGATTGTTGATAACTCCTCATACCTTGTCGATTATTATATGATGCAGGCGAGGTGCCCGATCTTTCGATGAGATTGATAACTATCGATTTTGGTGGAGGTGACTCTTGTGATCCGACTACAACCGTACGACGACGCTTGTGCCTTAGCAATCGTTAAACCAACTCCAAGATGTTATTGACCTTGCTGGAAGCGCGATCAACCTGAACACGAGGTTCAATCCCTGCGAGCAATCGAAGAACTAGCAAGAATAAGATGTATGCAATCTGATATTGTAGATAATATTGTAGTGTAGATGATATTGATAATCAAAGGTGGGATTTTGAAGGCTGTCTTGACAGGTGGTCGTCTGACACAACTGAAGAACAGAAGTTTGCACAATGGCTAAACCTAGACTCAACAAAATCCGAGTTCTAGCAAAGGGAGGCGGCGGCTCCTATATGGGGAGATGACCAGGAGTGGTGGCCAGGGAAGTGGACACACGCCCCTAGGGTTACAAGGTCCATGGGCCAAAGTGGAGGTGGCGCAACACCCTTTTGACTTGGGCTCAGAAACAGACGTAGACTGTTTTGATTATTCTGGTCGACTCGGATGGAATTTGAAGAGAGGTTGGATTCGATGGAAAATAGACTTGATAAGATGTCCATGAAGTCCAAGAGCATCCTAAACAGAGTCCGTATGAAGAAGTTACAGCCGTTTAAACTTAGTACTGTCGCAGCAGTCCGAATCTGAATCCAGAACGAGCCCAACTCGAACTCTTATTTGACTCGGACCCAAAGTGACGTGGTGACCTCCATTATGCCCAAAGTGACATAGTGATCTCTATTATGCCTTCCATGCATGTCCATGGCTCCACATGCCTCTCCTTGGTCCTTTCTCATGTTCCTAAGCACAATTAAATCACTTGCATTAGGTAGCGGTCTATTCTCAGTAATATATAAATCTAGGAACGAATTCACCTGGTAATTAAGTTGGCAAACACGAGCTCGAGTAAGTGGTCCTTGTAACATTGGTTGTGGATGAGTTGTGTGTGTAGGCGCGGTTGTATCCAATGTAGGGATGTCCTCATCATTCTCCCCTTCTTGCATTTGAGTCGTCCTCGACTCAAGCTCATCCTTTGCTCCCAAGTATGGCTTCAAATCTGCAATGTTAAATATGAGACTAACCCCAAAATCTGTTAGTAGTTCAAACTTGTATGCATTATTATTAATCTTTTCTAACACTTTGAAAGGACCATCAGCTCTAGACATCAATTTTGACTTTCTCAATTCAGGGAACCTATCTTTTCCCAAGTGCAACCAAACAAGATCTCCTGGTTCAAAAGTTAGATGTTTTCTCTCTTGACTACCAGCAAGTTTATATTTAGCATTCATGCGCTCTATATTCTCATTAGTTGTCTCATACATTTTTAAAATCAATTCAGCACGTTGTTTAGCATCAAAGTGCAATTTCTCCGAAGATGGAATAAGCATTAAATCAATTAAATCAATAGGAGCATGAGGCAGAAAACCATAAACAACCTCAAAAGGGCACATCTTTGTAGTAGAATGCAACGAACGATTATAAGCAAACTCAATATGAGGCAAGCATTCTTCCCACATTTTTAAATTCTTTTTTAACACAGCCCTAAGCATTGTAGATAAAGTTCTATTCACAACTTCAGTTTATCCATCAATTTGGGAATAACAAGTAGTAGAAAATAACAGCTTAGTCCCCAATTTAGCCCATAAAGTTCTCCAAAAGTGGCTAAGGAATTTAGTATCATGATCTGAAACTATAGTATTAGGCACACCATGCAAGCGAACAACTTCACGAAAGAATAAATCAGCAATATTGGTAGCATCATCGCTCTTATGACATGGTATAAAGTGGGCCATCTTAGAAAATCTATCAACAACCACGAATACACTATCCCTCCCCTTCTTTGTTCTAGGCAATCCTAAAATAAAATCCATCGAAATATCTTCCCATGGAACGCTAGAAACAAGTAGAGGTATGTATAAACTATGAGGATTAAGTCATGACTTAGCTTTTTGACATGTAGTACAGCGAGTAACGTAGCGCTCGACGTCCCATCTCATCTTTGGCCAAAAGAAATGATCAGCAAGTACATCCTCCGTTTTCTTCACGCCAAAGTGTCCCATCAGCCCATCTCTATGTGCTTCCTGTAACAACAACAAACGAACGAGCTAGCTGGAATACATAGCTTGTTAGCTCTAAACACAAACCCATCATTAATGACAAATTTGTTCTTCATTTTCCCTTCTTTCAATTCAACAATATATCCGTAAAATCAACATCATGCACATATTGCTCTTTAATAGTCTCTAATCCAAAAAATTTGAAGTCAAGTTGTGAAAGCATGGTATATCTCCTAGACAAAGCATCAGCAATAACATTCTCCTTTCCCTTCTTGTGTTTTATGATATAAGGAAAAGACTCAATAAATTCAACCCACCTTGCATGTCTATGGTTTAGTTTACCTTGACTTCGAATATGCTTTAAAGATTCATGATCAGAATGTATAACAAATTCTTTGGGCCATAAATAATGTTGCCAAGTTTCTAAAGTTCGAAAGAGTGCATATAACTCCTTATCGTAAGTAGAATAGTTCAAACTAGGCCCACTCAATATCTCACTGAAATATGCTATATGTTTACCTTCTTGTAACAACACGCCACCTAAACCAATTCCGCTGGCATCACATTCTAGTTCAAAAGTCTTATTAAAATCAGGGAGTTGGAGTAGTGGTGCATATGTTAAATTATCTTTCAACGTGGTGAAGGCGTTCTCCTGTGCAGCGCTCTAAACAAATCGCACACCCTTCATGGTAAACTCATTCAATGGTGCAGCGATGGTGCTGAAATCCTTCACGAAGCGACGGTAGAATCCAGCAAGTCCTATAAAGCTTCGCACTTCTATGATTGTGTTAGGAGTTGGCCAACTCTGTATGGCTTTAACCTTGGCTTAATCAACTTCAATTCCCTATGGAGTAACAATATAGCCAAGAAACACGACTCGATCAGTGTAAAAGGTGCACTTCTCAAGGTTACCAAATAAACGTGCATCACGTAAAGCATTAAAAATTGCACGTAAATGGTTAAGATGTTCCTTTGATGATTTGCTATATATCAATATATCATCAAAATACCACCACAAATCTACCAATGAAAGCACGCAAAACTTCGTTCATTAGTCTCATAAAGGTGCTAGGTACATTAGTTAAACCAAAAGGCATTACTAACCACTCATATAACCCGAACTTTGTTTTAAATGATGTTTTCCATTCATTGCCTAATTTCATATGAATTTGATGATATCTACTACGCAAATCAACTTTCGAGAAAACAACAGAGCCACTTAATTCATCAAGCATATCATCTAACCTAGGAATAGGATAACGATACCTAATGGTGATATTATTGATTGCTCTACAATCTACACATATGCGCCATGATCTGTCTTTCTTAGGCACTAAAATGACCGGAACAACGTACAAGGACTAAGAGATTCGCGTACATACCCTTTATCAATCAATTCTTGAACTTGGCGCTGAATTTCTTTAGTTTCTTCCGGATTGGTCCTGTATGGTGCGCGGTTGGGTAATGATTTGCCGGGAATTAAATCAATTTCATGTTCAATCCCTTGAAGTGGTGGCAACCCCGGTGGTATGTCCTTCGGAAAGGCGTCTTTGTACTCTTGCAAAATGTTAGTGATAGCAGGAGGCAAAGAAGAAGGTATATCCTCAAATGAAAACAATGCTTCTTTGCAAACTAATGCATAGCAAACATGATTACTAGCATCCAATTCAGTCATATCAGATTTGGTAGCAAGAAACTAGCATCTTTCAATTTAATTTCTTTATTCTTCACATGAGCAGATTTAGGTTCTTTTTTCTTATGTTGCTCAATCTCTTTTGCTACCATCTGATTGTCGCTCTTAGCATTCTCTTGATTCTTCTTTCTACTAGCTCTAGCAAGTTCATCTTTGACAATTCGTTCAGGAGTCATAGGATGCAGCACAATTTTCTTTCCTTTGAACATGAGAGAGTATTGATTATTCCTACCATGATGCACACAATCAGTATCGTATTGCTAGGGTTTTCCTAATAACAAAGAACAAGCTTGCATAGGAACAACGTCGCAATCAACGTAATCATGGTATGAACCCATAGAAAAGTTTACTCTCACCATTCGTGCTACCTTCAACTTACCATTGTTGTTGAACCATTGAATATGGTATGGGTGGGGATGAGGGTTGGTCAGCAAAGCATGCTTCTCCACCATATCCATACTTGCTAAATTGTTGCAACTTCCACCATCAGCAATTATGTGAATCGAGCATTCCTTGACAACGCCCTTGATTTGGAACAAATTATGGTGCTAATTTTGCTCGGCATGAGAAACTTGAGAACTTAGTACGCATTGCACTATAATGCTCAAATACTTGTTGGCATCTTCGGCACCAACATGTTCCTCCTCATGATCAGATTCGTCATCATGTCCTGCAGGGTCAGTTGCAAGCATAGCATATGTTTCATCATCAAAATCACTAGCAGAGGAATACCCACCATCATCGCGTATAATCAGTACGCACTTGTTTAGATAGTCCTGCATCATGTGTCCATAGCCGTTGCAACGATGGCATTGAACGTCCTTAGTTCGTCTTGTTAAAGCAACCGAAGAAGAGGTTTTTGCAGAAGCTTGTGGTGCTGATTTAGCTGCTTCAGAACCTCGTGGTGCTAAATTTGAAGTAGCGGGGCACTCCTTGTGGTTGGAGGATGGCGGTGGGGGTGCACTAGTGGACGGGGCAGTAGAGGTGCGTGGCGTCCATGAGTTTGTGCGACTTGCAGAAGAGTTAGATTGTGTCCTCGTCTGGCGTCCCTGTAATTCACGTTTAGCTTTGCAAGCAAGATGAAACAATCTAGTAATGGAGTTGTAATCTTTATAATCAAGGATGTCTTGAATTTTTTTCGATTCAACCCTCCCAAAAACCTAGCCATTGAGGCCTCCTCATTCTGAACTAAACCACAACACAACATACCAATTTGTAATTCTTGATAGTAGTCTTCCACAAACTTTGTGCCTTATCATAAGCGTTCAATTTATTTAACAAATCGATGCTGCATAAACAATTTTAGAGCCTCCCAAGTGTTAGGTATGTTATTAGGATGTTGACGGCAATGTTCTTTCCATCAAACAGAAACAAAGTCGGTAAATTCACTAGTAGCAGCCCTAACTTGTCTAATCTCAGAAAATTCATGGCAAGCAAATTTTTGATCAACAACTAGTTCCCAATTAAGATAACCATCAGGATCATATTTACCATTAAAAGAGGGCATAGTGAATTTAACCTTAGCAAAAGAATCATTGTGGTCATGTACCGCACGTCATGGGGGGTCTTGTCACATAACTTGTTGATTAAAATGCAACAGTCAATGAGCTCGATCATTGTTATTGTTACCCATGTCATCGGCCTCGGTATCAGCCACGTAGTCGAATTCATCTTGTCCCTCGACCGACGCAGCAGGGGGAACATCAGTTGATGCTTGGGCAATCTCCTCAAGGCGCGCCATAATGCCTGCCAAAGAAGTGTTAGTGACGCCTTGCGCTCTCTCCATCGCGGCGAGCGTGGCGTTTACCTCAATCTGGGCGCTCTCAAGTTGAGCAAGTCGCTCATTTGTGACCCTGGCATCCTCCTCAAGACCCTCCGTACGAAGGTTCATGATGCACCAAAAATGTTGTACGATTGCCTTCGTACGAGGAGTATGAGATGTATCCTCTTCCGAAGGCTCCGCAGAACCTGCCATTGTTAGCAAATCACAAGAATATATCCCTAACAACTACTAGGATGTGGTGGTTCAAAAGTTGCTCACACTCAAACCTTTAATCGAATTCTTACCCATTCTTACCAAGCAAACAGGGGCGATCGGCAACCAGCGGTGTCAACGTATCTCTGAAGATTGGATGGAGCGATTACCAGGTGAAGTTCAACCTGTACGGTGTAGAAAAGGTGTAGCTGGGAAGGCTCAAGTATGGTAGCAAGGATTAGCAACAATCAATTTAGCAAATGTAAGTTGAACAAATATTCAAAGTACTAGTCAATATTGCTAATCCTCGCCTAGACCGGGGAATAGCTAAACCAACAATGGAAGCAAGCAGAGGAATACAAATGAAGCAGCAAAAGAAAGAGGTGCCAATCAGCCCTGGAAGAGAGGAATTTTTTTTTGCTCCTCTTTTTTTTTTTGCTCCTGTATTTTTTTTTTGCGAATGGGCACCTGACTCAAATCTCTTCAAAATCCTCTTCCGGACCTAGGGAGGTATATGAGTCACAAACTTTTTTATAGAAGGCAGGGGTACAAAGGTAATTAAAAGATTCTCTCTCTCTCTCTCTAAACTCTGATTTTTTTGATCGCGTTGCCTTAGTTAGACGAATTCTTAGGTTTCCTTTTGGCAGCACGAAACAACCTCTTCTTCTTCTTCTTCTTCTTCTTCTTCTTTCATTTCTTTCTTCTTCTTTTTTTGTTTCCTGAAATCCAAAATTAGGCAACGGATTGAACTTTCTTGTTCTGTTGGTTCCTCTCCGAAACCTGAAATCACCACTAGGGTTTCCTCCTCCTCTTACCAAAGTGTGGAGGCAGCAGGAGCCAAGGTTGCTACTTCAGTTGCCACAGCAGGAGCAACGACCACTTCGGTTGCTACAGCAGGAGCAATGGCCCCTTCGGTTGCCACGGTAGGAGTGGAGGCCACTTCGGTTGCCATGGCAGGGAAAGGATGCAGCGACAGGGTGTTCGGATTTAGGGTTGCCGCAGTAGCGGAGATACGGCGGCAATAGGGCAATTTGTTGGATGCGGTAGCAGCGGCAGGCGACTTGATGACCACAGCACGGTCACCTGATGGCCGTGGTAGCAAAGATGCAGCGACTGCAGGAGGTGTCCTAGTGGCTGCAGTAGCAAGGGCAGCGGCTTGGTGGTTGTTGCGGCAAGCGCTGAGGTGGATTGCCGTGATAGGGTATGAACTAAACACCGACCTCAGATAAGACCAGCAACGTGACACGACGATGCAACACAAACTCAACAATGCAAATTATTGAAAAGAAAGATGCAATGGCGCAAACGGTCTTGGACAGGAACGTGATCTAAAGCTATATTTTTTTGGCCTTTTCTGGACTTTCGAAATTAAGCAATCTAACTATGAAAGACAGCAAACTCTCACCGAGCAACCTTGAGCTCTGATACCACTTGATGCAGGCGAGGTGCCTGATCTTTCGATGAGATTGATAACTAGCGATTTTGGTGGAGGTGACTCTCGCGATCCGACTACAATCGTACGACGACACTTGCGTCTTAGCAATCGTTGAACCAACTCCGAGATGTTATTGACCTTGCTGGAAGCGTGATCAACCTGAACACGAGGTTCAATCCCTGTGAGCAATCGAAGAACTAGCAAGAATAAGATGTAGGCAATATGATACTGCGAATAAGGTTGTAGTGTAGATGATATTGATAATCAAAGGTGAGATCCCGAAAGCTGTCTTGACAGGTGGTCGTCCGACATAACTAAAGAACAGAAGTTTGCATAATGGCTAAACCTAAACTCAACAAAATCCGAGTTCTAGCAAAGGGAGGTGGCGGCTCCTATATGGGGAGATGACCAGGAGTGGCGGCCAGGGAAGTGGATGCACGCCCCTAGGGTTACAAGGCCCATGGGCCCAAGTGGAGGTGGCACAGCACCCTTTTGACTCGGGCTCAGAAACAGATGCAAACTCTTTTGATGATTGTGGCCGCTTCGGATGGAATTTGAAGATGAGGTTAGATCCGTTGGAAAGTAGACTTGATAAGCTTTCTATGAAGTCCAAGAACGTCCCAAACAGAGTCTGTATGAAGAAGTTACGTCTATTTAAACTTAGTACTATCGCAGCAGTCCGAATCCGAATCCAGAACGAGCCTAACTCGAACTCTTGCTTGACTCAGACCCAAAGTGATGTGGTGACCTCCATTATGCCTTCCATGCATGTCCATGGCTCCACATGCCTTTCCTTGGTCCTTTCTCATGTTCCTAAGCACAATTAAATCACTTGCATTAGGTAGTGGTTTATTCTCAGTAATATATAAACCTAGGAACGAACTCACCTGGTAATTAAGTTGGCGAACACGAGCTTGAGTAAGTGGTCCTTGTAACGTTGTGGATGAGTTGTGTGTGTAGGCGCGGTTGTATCCACGGTAGGGATGTCCTCATCATTATATTAATAAATTGCCTTTGGTTAATCAATAATGACTACTAGTTGTGCTTAGACGCTGCTTAATGGTTGAGTTGAATATGACACAAATACTGCTATTACAAGAACTTGGGATATATTGTGAATCGTAGTGTGGTAACGTGGGTTACCATTGGAAAACAGGAAAATGTTATATAAAATGGTGAAGACTTGGGCAAGTGGTTGCTATGAAATCGGTGCGGAGGCATGCACGAGAGTTGGGTTTGTGGACTGTCTCGCCTGAGTCTATTAAGGACCAAACATGTGCTGTATTTTTAAACTAATAAACCATACAACCACAAATCTAGTATGTGATAGAACTGACCAATTACTTTGCCCAGTTTCTGGCATAAACCCTGCACATAGTGGTAGGTTTGAAATCCAGAAGGGCGAGCGACTCCCTAACAACGGAGGGTCATGTTGGTGATATGCCCTAAAGGCAATCATAGAGATGATTGTATCACGTCTATGTTTATGAGTTATAGAATAAATATTATTATGTTCCTCGGATGAATTATCATTTATAAATATTAACAATTATGTGACTTGTTGGTGAAGCTCTTTAACTTATATGATGGCATTCAAAATGTATCCCTAGTTGGATGTCATTGGTCAGAACACTAGTGACTTATTGACCAGCACATGTATTGATTGATGACCATGTTTCGCCGGTTATGGATATGAGGATATCAAATCAATAATGTGAACACATGTTAGAGAACAAGGTGTTGTTGACCCACCTTGAGACACTATTGAGATTGTTATGATTTTATGTGTCATCAGTTGGTCTCAAGCAATGACTATGTATGATCCTTAGACTTGAGATCAGCATGGTTTTCTACATGTGTAATAGTACACTTAAGGGTTGCCAAACGCTACTCCGTAACTGGGTAGTTATAAAGATAGCTTTCAGGTATGTTATTAAACACGTGGAGGGATGTGATTGGTTGGATATGAGATTTGCCCCTCCTAACATAACATGAGAGATATCTCTGGGCCCCTCGATGTGGTCAGATAAGGAAAGTGCATGGCCGTGCCACTAGTGGTCAAAGAGTCGACCATATGAAGTTATCCGTCACTTGATCGAGAAAGTATTGAACAGTTCATGGATGATAAAATATCTCACCTAGAGTTCAACCAGGTATCATGAGGCAAAGGGAGAATACACAAGCAGGCCGTTTAGTCCGACTAGATACGATTTGGTCGTATGTAGATACAGACTGGTCGTAAACTGGTCGGACATGATTACTAACTTGTCGTAAAGAGTTACGAACTGGTCGTAACTAAATATGAACTGGTCGTATGGAGATACGAGTTGGTCGTAAGTGATAAGGACCTGGTCGCAGATCATATTGCATAAGGTTCATCTAATATAATATTTATGTGTATTCAGGAATCGTTATGTCATGCTAGGAACCACTAACGACTCGTGGTCAGAAAGAAGTTTTCGAGTCACAACCGATTATGCATGAACCTTAGGGTCGCACACTTAACAAGTTGGAACAAACGAGCACGAATAGGATCCGTTATGGCCTCTTTATAAGGGGATGCATAGGGTTGTTGGGACATACGTGAGTTGCTCCATCAAAACTCTAGGCGCCATCTTCTCAAAGGCCATACCGTGCACGTTGGTGCTAGCATACCGGTGTACGACGTTCCATCCCTAGACATGTGGATACCGTAGAGGTGATGTTGCGGTTGCTGCTGCGCTGATCAAAGACGATCCACGACCTACGCAAGGAACGTCATATGTTGCTGGAGGAGACGATCAGTGATGATCGACGCGCTCGACATTGGATCAGGCTGCTCCAACTCTTCTTTTGCTGCACTACGCGTCTAGTGGTAACGATCTATGATCTCTTGCTTGCATGGCTTCCTGGTTTATGTGATAGAATTTTTGAATTGCCAACTAGCGAAGCCTATCCATATCCCTTCAGGTCACTCATTGAAAATGTGTCCCGTAACAAAGCATTTTGGGGGTGCCCTGTAACGGTCACTATCCTAGTGTTAAGTGGTTCCCCGCCGAAGCGGGTCAAGTGTCGGGACTAGATATTGGAAAAACCTTCTTATGATCATCTCTGTTGCACGCCCAAGGAAGCATATCATGGACGACATTATACGTTGATCATATCTTGTGGGTAAAACTGTACAACCTCTGCAGAGTGTATAATCTATTCTGATAGCCACACTTGGTTAGTGTTAATAAAATGTGGAATAATGACATGTTAACGTAAAATTGGTTGATGTAGGTGGATGAAACCTTATGAGTAGTAATAGGTGGATGGAACCTTGCCTTATGATGAAACTTGATTTAATCAAAAACTTAGGTTTGAAGTTAAAACGGCTAGTCATAGGTTTGAAAAATAATTATAGTATTTGGGCAAAACTTGCTTTGAGCTAAAATAACCATAAGACATCTCCTTTGGTAAGCCTTTCATCTACATAATTGCATTTTGAGGGCTTACGGAGTACTTTTGCACTCATTGTTGCTCAAATACGTGGATTCAGACTATAAAGCTGAAGACCTGTGTATGAATATTTCTAGGTGTCCGTCTATAGAAGCGAAGAGGATGGCGGTAACTAGGTCATAGCCCTAGTCGGTTACTTGTGGCAAAACCATGGAGGCCCCTTTTGATTTACTTAGCTTCCCCTGCTATTTACTTTCTGAACTCATTGGCCCATTGGCTTGTTAAGTAAACACTTGGCCCTAAGGCCAATTTACATTTGTTCCTGTAATATTGATTATATTTTTACTTATACACATGTATGGATGTGATATTCGTCGATAATTGTATTGTATGAGCTATTTAATGATCATGGGACTAGCTCGAGACACACAGAGGGTCTGGATATAAATCCGAGCTCGACATTAGAGCTTAACATCCAAGCCTTCCTTGCATGTAAATTCGAAGTACAGTGTCGCTGCTGCTCCATCGCATGAAAACGACTTAATTAGTAGTAGTATTTTCTATATATGGACGGCAGAGCAATCGGTAAGCTGAATTAGCAAAGCTATTAGCAGCCAAATGACGGGTCTTGGAAAGAAGAAGACAAGAGACATCGTGGGGTACGTGCGCAACCACAGCCACCATCGCAGGCTTGGCCCCCACCGATCGGCGGAATGTGGAGAATGTTTGGTGCTTGGCAGGTGCGTGGTCTATATCCTCAGGACAGTGGTGGCGCGCAGCCCGTCTCGGTGCCTTCCTCTCTTCGATCTGTATAGGTGGAAATTTGACCGGAGATGGCGGCATGGAACGTTACCTAATTGTTTTTGGACTTTGGACTCGGTATTGGTTTCCTATATATATCGGGTCAAAGGACGTGTTGCCTGTTACGTACGTACGATGGAGCTACGAGTTCTATCTAACTTTCTAAGGATCGAGTTACGCGCATTTTTACCAGGGGATCTGTTAAAGTATCTGAACTATATCTGTAATTATATCTGTAACGGGTTAGCTGTTGTAATCGTAATCAATCGTAATCGCTAGAAACCGTTACAAACACGGTTGTAATCTCAGCAAAGATTCAGTTTGTCGTCGGTTACTGTTGCGTGTTCGACAACACTATATAACATGAAGTCTGCGTCTGGCTATGTGCTTCGCGTATTCTGTCATCTTCTTCTATCTATACTTTGTTATTTTAGTGGTTGTTTGGATCAGCTGGATTAGAAATGAATTTTCAGAAAACAAGTTTTAGTAGGATTTTTAGAAAAACCGGTTTTAAGTTATTATTATGTTATTGTGGGTTTATAGATTACTTTGTTTGGATCATAAAAACTAAAACGAGTTTTCAGCAATACGGTGTTTGGTTAAGATTATAACACAATACATTTTTAAGAAGAATGCTGAATCTTTCATTCCTATTCTGGGACGCTGCTGCGCAGGCTGCTGTCAAAGCTTAAATCCGTTGCATGCGCCTAGTTTTGCTATAGCGAGTTATCTGCAAGGATATAGAACTATCTGCCCAGACTATCCTTTTTGAGTATTGCATGATGTTTGTTGATTTGCGAACTCATGTTTGCTGCTAGCTGTAATGTGACGGTTTACCTTATTTAAGTGCTTTTTAAGAACATCTCTACCAGGTTTTCTTTGATGTTGTTATGATCAAGTGGTTTTGGGCATTCTGGATATCTATCTAATCGTCCTTGTTCATACTCTTAGATTGCTCCCTGTTTTATGTCTTATGGATGTTGTCGACCTAAGAAGAGAATTAGCATTACATCACAAGAAAGTACGATCTGTTCTTTTATTTTGGTCTATATCTTATGATCAATGAATCAACACTGTTGGAGTGAAATGCATCTACGCGAGCTGGAAGAATCCTTTGGCTATGGTGCCATTGGCGCCCCTGGGCAGGAATCCGCCGGGGATCTGCTCGTTGCGTGAGCCGTAGAGGACGCGGAGGACCTCCGCCTATGTGCGCTCGAACCCGAGCGAATCCTCGACGGCGCCCAGCATGTTGTTGATGGTGCGCCAAGCGAATCCTTGCCGGCGCTTCGCGCCCTGCTGCCGGGTGAGGAATTTGACCCCCCCCCCCTGCGTCCTTGGTGCCGCACCCCGATAGCCCGTTGTGCCAGTCGGAGATCCAGCGGGTGAACTCGGCCACGGTGTGCCCTTGTACGGTTTGACAGCCTCGTCGGCCAGAATGCTCGCCTGGAGCTGCACGCCAACAACTCCATGGACTCAGCTAGGACCTGAAATAGCGTGCACAAAGACAGACTGAAACGTTACCCGTTTGGAGTGGTAGTCCATGAGGTTGGAGCTGATGAACACGGCGGCAACCGCCGTGATGTGGGGGAGGATCTAGGAGGCGAGGAAGAAGTTGTTGCTGTTGGATTAATTGGGCTTGGTCCATTTTAATTTAGCAATTAATCAAATGAAATTCCTAGGCCCACTATTAATGCTAGGTGTAAAAACTGTTTAGTCCTATATGGAGAATTGAATGGGAGTTACACCACTTTAAAAGGTGGAACGTGGTAACCCCCTTGTGGAATTGGAGAGAGCCAATACACGCGCGCGCTCGCTCGCCTCGCCTCGCCACGCCCGTGCGGTGCGGTGCGGTGCGGTGCGGTGTGCGTGTGCGTGTCGGGTACAGGCGCGTTTTTCTTTATCTATTCGAAAATCGAAACGCACTGACTCCTGGCAGTAACGGTGCAGTTACTAGTGTATTATGGCTGCAGTTACTCTGGCCTCTTCATTTTTGCTGTTACAAAAGAACTCTCCACTATATACCAGGGATCAGGGAGAAGAGTATTCTTGTTCTGTGTTGTTGCTGTTCTCTGTCATCTCCGGTCCGAGCCTTGCGCGCACAAGTTTCGGGCGAGTAGGCCTCGGAACTTCGTCCGCTTGTGTACCGCGGGTAGGCGGGCGATCAAGTTTTTGGGGAGCGATCGTCAGCGACTACTCAATCTGCGACGTCTACTTCGGTGGTGAACCGCTCGCGGATCTGACCGCGAACATCTTCTGCATCACGCCGATCGACTACATCGAATAGGCCATCATGTCGATCGATGGTAACGGCGCCTCCGGTGTCTCTCGCATCGCCCCCCCGAGGGTATAAATTGAAAACTTTTACGGTGTATTTATTTCATGCGCTATGAGTATGTTAATAGATGTTTCGTTAGCTTGTTCGTTAGCTTAATATGAATACATCATTGATAGATCACTCATGCATGTTTATGTCATGTTTTATATCTTGAATTTACGGATTAAAATATACCAAAATTGATTAGATTTCCAACAATCCAAAAACTTGATAGGTCTTTTTGGTAGTTGGCTTTCTTTGCGTCGCTTAAGCCACACCCTCCGCTTGATGGTTCAAATTTTAAGAGATGGTGTGCACGCACGATCCCGTGGTTTCTCGCCATGGAATGTTTTCATGTTGCACAAGGCAAGCTCCGAGCCTCTGTCTGATGAGGATGAACGCAAGTTCAATGCAGCGGATAACTTGTTTCGAGGTGCACTTGTCAACATACTAGCGGACAACATTGTGGATGTGTACATGCATTTGCCTACGGGCAAAGAGATGTGGAATGCACTTGAGGCCAAGTTCGGAGTTTCGATGCCGTAGTGAGTCAGATGTCATGGAGCGCTTCTATGACTACAAGATGGTCGATGACCGTTCTGTAGTAGAGCAAGCTCATGAGATTCAGGCACTGGCAAAGGAGCTTGAGAACAATAAGTGCGAGTTACCGGACAAGTTTGTGGCTGGCGGTATTATCGCCAAGTTACCGCCTTCTTGGTCGGATTTTGCTACCTCTCTAAAGCACAAGAGGCAGGAGTTCAGTGTTACTGATCTCATTGGCACTCTTGGTGTTGAAGAGAAGGCGAGGGCAAAAGATACTCGTGGCAAGAAAGTTGCTGCTGAGGGAGGTTCAAGCGCCAATTTGGTGCAGAAGAAGAATCCTCAGGCTTTCCACAACAAGAAGAAAAATAAGCCTTTTGTCAAGCCCAAGGCTACTACTGAGTTTAAGAAGAAAGGCAAAGGAAAGGGTAGCTGCTTTGTGTGCGGTGATTCTGGCCATTGGGCTAAGGATTGTCCAGATCGCAAGGATAAGCAGAAGAAGTCTGCCAACATGGTTATTAGTGACGCTGGAGGAACATCGGGGTACGGTAATTATTTACCTACAGTTCTTTCTGTTTGTCAATCACCTGAGTGGTGGATTGACACTGGTGCTAATATTCATGTTTGTGCTGATATTTCCTTGTTTTCATCTTATCAGGTCGGTCGAGGTTGCTCCTTGTTGATGGGGAACGGATCGCATGCAACTGTTCATGGTATTGGTACGGCCGATCTGAAGTTTACTTGGGAAAGACCGTCAAACCAAGAACGTCAAGATGTCCCTCCATAAAGAAGAATCTGTCGGCGGATCTCTCTGTGTAGAGATGGTTTTAGGCTTGCATTTGAGTCCAATAAATGTGTCGTGTCTAAGTATGGAACATTTGTTGGTAAAGGCTATGAGAACGGAGGTTTGTTCCGTTTTTCTTTGATGGATTCTGTAATAAAGTTGTGAACCATGTGTGTAACGATGATGATGAGTCTAATATTTGGCATTCACGACTTTGTCATGTTAATTTTGGGTGTATGACGCGCTTAGCTAATATGAGTTTAATCCCGAAATTCACTTTGGTCAAAGGTTCTAAGTGCCATACGTGTGTTCAATCGAAACAACCTCGCAAGCCTCACAAGGCAGCAAAAGAGGCGAGGAATTTGGCACCGTTAGAACTCATTCATTCCGATTTGTGCGAGATGAATGACGTGTTGACTAAAGGTGGAAAGAAATATTTCATGACGCTTATAAATGATTGCACTAGATTTTGCTACGTGTACTTATTAAAAACAAAAGATGAAGCGTTGGATTACTTTAAGATCTATAAAGCTGAGGTAGAAAACCAACTTGAGAGGAAAATCAAGCGGGTAAGGTCGATCGTGGGGAGAGTATTTTTCAAATGAGTTTACTTTATTCTCGCGAGGAATATGGAATTATTCATGAGAGGACGCCTCCTATTCTCCCGAATCAAACGGGGTTGCCGAAAGAAAGAATCGCACTCTAACCGATTTGGTTAACGCCATGTTGAGACTTCTTTGGACTTTCTAAGGAATGGTGGGATGAGGCTATATTGACCGCGTGTCATGTCTGAATAGAGTTCCTACAAAGAACAAAGAAGTAACACCATTCGAGGAATGGGAAAAGAAGAAGTCGACTCTCATATTTGCGACTGGGATGTTTGGCCAAAGTTAACGTACCAATTATCAAGAAGCGCAAACTTGGACCAAAAACCGAGATTGTGTATTCCTTGGTTATGCTATGCACGTGTGGGTTATAGGTTCTTAATTATAAAATCTGGAGTACCGACATGCGTGTTGGTATAATCATAGAATCCAGAGATGCTACATTTTTTAGAATGAATTTCCTATGAATAGTGATGTACCTAGCTCATCTAGTCAAGAACCTATAATTTCCTTGATTCTTTTCGCCGATAGAACATGTTGAGCAAACGCTGTGGAAAATCCTGAGAAGGATAACAATGAAGTTACTCGAAAGAGTAAGAGACAAAGGACTGCAAAGTCTTTTGGTGATGATTTCATTGTATACCTCATGGATGACACCCCAAGAACCATTGAAGAGGCATATTCTTCTCCTGACGCTGACTATTGGAAGGAAGCGGTACGGAGTGAGATGGACTCTATTATGTCTAATGGAACTTGGGAGGTCATTGATCGTCCTTATGGGTGTAAACTTGTAGGATGTAAATGGGTTTTCAAGAAAAAGCTTAGGCCTGATGGTACAATTGAAAAGTACAAGGTAAGGTTTGTGGCCAAGGGTTATACCCAGAAAGAAGGCGAGGACTTCTTTGATACTTATTCACCTGTTGCCCGATTGACCACAATTCGAGTACTACTTGCCCTGGCTGCTTCTCATGGTCTTCTCGTTCATCAAATGGACGTTAAGACAGCTTTCCTAAATGGAGAGTTGGAGGAGGAGATTTATATGGATCAGCCAGACGGGTTTGTGGTAGAAGGTCAAGAAGGAAAGGTGTGCAAGTTGTTAAAGTCTTTGTATGGCCTAAAGCAAGCACCTAAGCAATGGCATGAGAAGTTCGACAGAATTTTGACATTTGCTAGCTTTGTTGTGAATGAAGCCGACAGATGTGTGTACTATCGCTATGGTGGAGGAGAAGGAGTGATCTTGTGCTTGTATGTCGATGACATACTGATTTTTGGGACAAACCTCAATATGATTGAGGAGGTCAAGGACTTCTGTCCAAGAGCTTTGAGATGAAAGATTTGGGAGTGGTGATGTGATTCTTAACATTAAGCTACTGAGAGGAGGTGATGGTGGGGTTACACTCGTGCAATCCCACTATGTGGAGAAGGTCTTGAGTTGCTTTGGTTATAGTGACTGCAAGCCTGCTTCTACTCCTTATGATCCTAGTGTGTTGTTGAGGAAAAACCGAAGAATAACAAGGGATCAATTGAGATACTCCCAGATCATTGGCTCATTGATGTATTTAGGCTAGTGCTACGAGGCCTGACACTCGCTTCTTTGTGAGCAAGCTAAGCCGGTTTGTTTCAAATCAGGAGATGATCATTGGCGTGCTCTTGAGAGAGTAATGCGCTATCCAAAGGCAATCGTGAGCTATGGCATTCACTATCCGGGTACCCAAAGGTCTTGGAGGGCTATAGTGATTCAAACTGGATCTCGATCTTGATGAGATAAAAGCCACAAGTGGATATGTGTTCACACTTGGAGGTGGTCTTTGTTTCTCGAAGTCTTGCAAGCGCGAGACCATCTTAACGAGGTCAACAATGGAAGCGTAACTCACAAAGATTAGATACCGCCATCGTTGAGGCCGAGTGGCCGTGAACTCCTTATGGATTTGCCGGTAGTTGAAAAACCGATACGGCTATCCCGATGAACTGTGATAATCGATTGTAATTATCAAGGTGAACAGTTCTAAGGACAACATGAAGTCATCTAGGCATGTTAAGAGGCGGTTGAAGTCGCCGAAAAGTGAAAAACTCCGGAGTGATAGCGCTGGACTATGTCCAGACAGCTAATAATCTGGCCGACCAATTTACAAAGGGTTTATCACGTAATGTGATAGATAGTGCATCGAGTGAGATGGGCCTGAGACCCACATGAGTCATACCACAGTGGTAACCTGTTCTACGTGATCGGAGATCCTGTGAAGTAGAATGGTGAAACAAGCTGTTGGTTGACTGGGAGGAGAGACCTTTACAAGGCTCATTTTTTTTAGTGATGCACTTCTCTCCTATTTTGTATGGCAGGTTGGTTTTTTTACCTCAATGTGATCCGAGTGGCTTATTTAAAGCAGAGATGTCGGCCTACAAGACATCTTAGAAGGAACACACCTATATGAGTTCGACTGCTGGTCATAGTCTATGAGATTTGGGTGATTTCTAGATACTCATGAATAGGCATGGAGTATGACTTATATGCTCCAACCAAAGGGGATGCTTTAGGCAGCCTAGTACTAGTAAAGGAATTGGATAAAGCTTGTTCGCACAAAACTGTCAATTCAAGGCATAGTCCATTGTTCAGTTGTGGATGAGTGTAACTCCTTTCCTAGATGGTTGTTCAACTTAACAGTCTCCATCAAACACCGGTATATCAAACAACAAATAGAATCGAGAGCATTTTCGTGTGCCTTGAAATTTGGTGGGGATTGTTGGATTAATTGGGCTTGGTCCATTTTAATTTAGCAATTAATCAAATGAAATTCCTAGGCCCACTATTAATGCTAGGTGTAAAAACTGTTTAGTCCCATATGGAGAATTGAATGGGAGTTACACCACTTTAAAAGGTGGAACGTGGTAACCCCCTTGTGGAATTGGAGAGAGCCAATACACGCGTGCGCTCGTTCGCCTCGCCTCACCACGCCACGCCACGCCGTGCCGTGCGGTGCGGTGCGGTGCGGTGTGTGTGTGTGTGCTACAAGTGGCGTGTCGCACGGGCGTTTTTCTTTATCTATTCGAAAATCAAACGCGATCGACTCTGGCAATGCGGTGCGATTACTAGTGTATTATGGCTGCGGTTACTTTCGAGTAATGGCTGCGATTATTCGCCTCTTCATTTTTTTGTTACAAAAGAACTCTCCACTATATACGAGGATCGAGGAGAAGAGTATTCTTGTTCGTGTTGTTCTTTGTTCTCTGTCATCTCCGGTCCGAGCCTTGCGCGCACAAGTTTCGGGCGAGTAGGCCTCCGGAACTTCGTCCGCTTGTGTACCGCGGGTAGGCGGGCGATCAAGTTTTGGGCGCATCGTAGCGACTACTCAATCTGCGACGCCTACTTCACGGTGGTGAACCGTTCGCGGATCGTGACCTGCGAACATCTTCTGCATCACGCCTCGATCGACTACATCAAATAGGCCATCATGTCGATCGATGGTAACGGCGCCTCCGGTGTCTCGCATCGCCCCGCCCGAGGGTATAAATTGAAAACTTTTCGGTGTATTTCTTTACGTGCGCTATGAGTATGTTAATAGATGTTTCGTTAGCTTGTTCGTTAGCTTAATATGAATACATCGTTGATAGATCACTCATGCATGTTTATGTCATGTTTTATATCTTGAATTTCGGATTAAAATATACCGAAAATTGACTAGATTTCCAACGATTCTTTCTTTGGCGAGAGAATTAACGGCGGGTCTAGGCGCGACGCTCATGGCCTCGCCCATGATCGCGCAAAGTGGTCGTCGACTTTGTCATTGAGGTCGATCGCCGCCACGGAACCAAACCCATGGCTGCGTGATTGCCCTGCATATACGATTTAGAGGAAACCATTGTCATTCGTAGTGGTGGGCTGTTGGGAATGAGTGGAAACTCGTTTTCAGAAAAACGGCGCTTACTGGTTTTTGATCAAGCCTGAAATTCTAGTTTTAAAGAAAACATGTTTTCGTTATCCACGGAGTTAGTTGCGGTAACCAAACAGAGTTTTCCTAAAATCGGGCTAAAACCAGTTTAAAGAAATCTAGTTTTCACAAAATTCGAGATCCAAACAAGCCCTTACATGGTATTAGAGCCAAATCTGATCCACAGCCACACCGTCATCATGTCCATCAATAGCAGTCTGTGTTCCACTGCTACTAGTTGAAGAATCTAGACCATCATTATGGGTTAATGGAGTATTTTGGTAATTAATGGCAATCGTCATATGAAACTAACATTTTCGATGAGTTGGATGAATAGGTTATGTTCCATGATGATGGAGATTTTGAATGGCATCGTGAGTTGATCGTCATCAAGTCAAGACTCGGGATGAAGAAAATCATCATGTGTTAATGGTGTTCAAGTCAAGATCCTGGAGTGAAGAAGATCATTATGTGTTAATGATATTGAAGTCAAGAGCTTGGAGTAAATGATGCATCATGCATTGATATGTATTAAGATTTTGAAGAGGATATGACCATGAGTTGATCGTCCAGTCAAGAGAAGACCCCTCATGTGTTGATGGAGGTCAAGTGAAAGAGTGCATCATGGGTTGATGTATATTCAAGTCAAGAACTTGAAGTAAAGGAAATCATCATGTGTTGATGATTATCAAGTCAATAACTCGGTCTTGAAGAGAAGATGTGCTTCAAGTGAATGTGCAAGGCAAATGTATGACTAGCTAGGGCTAAAGATGTGTTCCTAGTTTTTTACTGGTTTTGGTGTTTGGTTAGAGACCGGATTGCTAGTATAGGTTGTCGTACTATTAAGAGGGGTCTTGACTAGTAGCTTGAGAGTGCCATGTGTTGACAGTTCGTTATGCTTGCTTTAGCTCTCTTTAGCATGTTGCCAATATTTGTGAATGCGTTTTGCAAATAGTTGGGGCTCATGCATAATCCTTGTAGCATGTGACTTTAGCTTGCGAATGTGTTTTGCAAATGGTTTAAATCTATGTACCTTATTCCTTGTGGTGTGATTCTAAAAGTTAGCAAATGTGTTTTGCAACTTCTTGAGAATCTCGTCTTTAGCCCTTGTTTGCATCATGCATCAATTGACAAATGTGTTTTGCAAATTGAGTTGAAGCAGAATGCAAAAATCCTTGTTTTCTCAGCTCTAGCGATTTGACCGCAGGTCTTTGGGCGGTCTGACCGGCCATTGAGAGTTTGACCGGGCTGTGTGCTGGTTTCTTGTCCTGGCGGTCTGACCGCCATGGTAGACCGGTCTGACCGGTGGGACCCCGGTCTGACCGCCATGTGTTGGCCGGTCTAACTGGACCTTTGGGTCATGTGATCCGGTCAGCTTTTTTTTAAAGAATGTGTTTCTCTGATTTTAGTTGGAGCGGTCTGACTGGTATGTGTTGGTCGGACTAGCTGGACCTCCGGGTCATGTGACCCGGTCAAGTTTTTCCAGAGAATGTATCTCTGAATTTTGGCTTGCTCCTCTGTGGAGCGGTTTGACCGCCCCTCTGGCGGTCTGATCGACTTAGTCCGATCTGACCGGCTTTTGGTTGGCGGTTAGACCGAATGTTGTCCAACGGCTAGTTTTATAGCCGTTGGAGCCAGGGCGGTCTGACCGGCCATTGGTTGGTGGTCAGACTGGGCTTCCCTGTTTTTCTACAATTTCTCCTCCAACGGCTAGTTTTTGTGTGTGGGCTATATATACCCACCTTGGCCGTTGTGAGGAAGGTTGCTAGTGCTATATTCATTTCCTTGAGCAAAGAACAAGCCCTCTCATCACTTATGTGCATGTGTTGCACTTAGTGAGCTTAGAGAGCAAACCTTAAGTGCATGTGTTGCATTAGGTAGTGGATTGTGTATCCATTGAGCTTAGACACTTGATTCGTTCAAGTGAGCGTCTCCAATTTATTACTCTTGGTGTTTGCCGACACTTAGACGGCTTGAAGGAGTTGCGCCGGTGATCTTCTACAAGAAGATTGTGAGAAGACCTGGGCGGTTGTGAGTGGTTTGGTGCTCGCCATCTCCGAAGTGGAGGAAGAGCAACCCCGAGTGGATCGAGGTGTTGGTTCATGTTGGAGCCGGTCCAAGTGGTTGGACTCACCTCGGAGGTGTTGGCTCAATTATGGAGCTGGTCCAATTTAGTTGGGCTTACCTCAACGTGGATTAGAGGAGATCGGCAAGTCTCCGAACACCACAGTAAAATATCATTGTGTCATTGTGGTTTGTTCTTTTGTGTTTTACTTTGTGCAATTTACATTCCTTGTATTAAATTGCTTACATGTCTTTGTATGATTGCTATCATTATCAATAGTATTATGTTGTTGGTGCACTTAGTTAAGACTAGTTGATTTAGGCTTTAATTGTGCAAAACCGTATTGTTGTTAGCTTCTGCATTAGAAATCGGTTTTAATCAAAGAAGTTTTTAAAACCGCCTATTCACCCCCTCTAGTTGGCCTCCTTGATCTTACACTAGCTCGGTCTCCTCGACCGCTGGTTTGTTGCCGACGCCATCTTTCTCCCACCTCGTCAATCTGAAACTCACTCGCGACAACTACTAGCTGTGGAAGGCTCAAATCATGCCATATCTAAGAGGTCAACAACTCTCTTAGGATATGTCGATAGTTCCAAACCATGCCCGGAGAAGCTTGTCGTTTGCACGACGGATCATAGGAACCAAACCTGGCGTACCTCATCTGGCTGTAATATGATCAGCAAGTGTTGAGTGTCCTGCTCTTGTCCCTGTCGGAGGAAGTGCTCTCGCAAGTCTTGTTTCTTGGCACCTCTGCCGAGGTCTAGACAACACTTGAGCAAATGTTCTCATCGCACTCCAGGGCAAGAGCGATGAATGTTCACATGCAATTTGGGAACCTAAAGAAGAACAGTCTGGCTGCGACAGAATACTTCAGCAAAGAGAAGTGTACTCTAGCATCTATTGGCCAACCTCTCCGAGAAGAAGTAATATCTTATCTTCTTTGTGGTCTTGGTGAGGAATACGACTCTTTGGTCACTTCTGTCACAGCTCGGACAGATGTTGTCACCCTCAGTGATCTTTATGCACATTTGATGGCTTTTGATCTGCGGGTAGAGCAGCATAATTCTAATTTGTAGATTGATGGAGTGTCGGCCAATTTCGTGTCCAAGAACAATCGCGAGGGAGGCAAGCCTCCTAACCATGGAAAGAACAAAGGCGGCTACAACAACAAAGGCTCCTACAACGGCATTAATTCTGGCTTTCAGGTGCACAATTCAGGAGGAAGCAACTCAAGACCAATCTGCTAGGTGTGTGGGAAACCTAGACATGTAGAACTTAAATGCTATCATAGGTTCAACCACTCGTACCAAGCTGAAGAAAAGCACGTTGCGGCAATGGCTACACAGTCATATGAAATTGATACAAATTGGTATAGCGACACTGCAGCTGTGGATCACATTACAAGTGATCTTGATCGACGGACCAGTGATCACACGTGAACGCTACAATGGCAAGGAGAAGGTCGATGTTGCTGATGGAGCAGGTATGCCTATCTACCATGTTGGCTAAACTCACATTGATACTCCTATGAAAACACTGAAACTTGAAAATGTCCTTCATGTCCCGCAAGTAGATAAGCACCTTTTGTCTATTCATCGATTAGCTAAGGACAATGATATATTTTTTGAGTTTCACCCTTATCACTTCTTTGTAAAGGATCGAGCTTCGAAGAATCTCCTTCTGCAAGGCCTCTATCCCATTGCTCTAGAACAAGTCGCTCTATCCAAGAAGGCTTTGCATGCCACCAAACCATCGATGGAGTAGTGGCATGGTCGGTTTAGTCATCCCTCATATGTTGTCCATCAAGTATTGGAGTCAAATCAATTGTCTTTTCTTCCAAATAAGACTAGCTCATCGATTTGTGATGCTTGTGAAATGGCCAAGAGCCATCAACTACCTTTTCCTAGTTCATCTAGTCAATACACTATCCTTTTAGAGCTTGTGCACTCCGATGTGTGGGGGGCGTCTGTTAAAACTATCAATGGATTCCAATACTATGTCAGTTTTGTTGATGCTTATAGTCGTTACACCTAGGTCTATCTTCTGAAAAAGAAATCCGATGTTCCTAGTGTGTTTCTTTAGTTCCAAGCTTAGGTAGAATGACTACTCAACAAGAAAATTCAGTGTGTACAAACTGATTGGGGAGGAGAGTATAGAAAACTTCACACCTTCTTCAATCGATTAGGAATATGTCACCGTGTATCCTGTCCACACACGCATCAGCAGAATGGCACCGTAGAAACAAAACATCGACACATTGTCGAAGTTGGCCTAGTTCTTATGGCGCATTCCTTGGTTCTAGTCCAATTCTGGAATTATGCATTTCTCTTAGCTTGTCATCTGATTAATCATCTTACAAGTAAGGTTATTGAAGATCAAACTCTGTTTCAATGCATGTTTGACACAAAACTAGAATATAATTCCCTCAAAGTTTTTGGCTACGCATGTTGGCCGAACTTGAGGCCATATAATGCTCACAAGTTGCAATACAGATCACAATAGTGTGTGTTCATTGTGTATAGCAATCTTCACAAGGGGTATACATGTCTCCATGTTGCTAGTGGACATGTGTATATCTGTCGAACCCGGGAACGAAGGATCCCAAATCCTCTGTGTTCATACACTAATCCAGGATTTCTAGTGTACACAGTCTCACAAAAATGATACCACAAACATATCACGTATTCTATTAATAACAATAATAATTCAGAGTTTAATACAAATGGGGCCTGAGGCCAAATAAATAAATAACACAATGGAAGCAAAAGTAGTAGCAGTAGGCCACACAATTTGCCACAGGCAATCGTCTGAGGGCGTAGCCTAAGCGTCGGTGTCCTCACCGTCCTGATAGAAGTCTTCTCCTGAATAAAGATATTCAGCAAGAGTGAGCACAACTACCATGCTCACAAGTTACACCCAATATTGAATTATGATGCATGCATAAGGTAAACAAATGAGACTGGCAGGGTTTATTTGCATAAAGTAGCATTTTCAGTTTAAATACTCATATTAATTTCCAATGCTATTTTTATACTATATCTAAAATCATATTTTTAAAATGACAATTTTATAGTGGATAATCTCCATGATTGAATGGTGAAGGATACCCTCCTATCACATGGCTAACCGCCTAATTTTACCACAAGGATTGACCATCCTAAAATCATCTGTTGAAATCATTTTAAAGCCAAAAACAAAGTCTAACTCATAGTTTTTTTTTTACTTTGCAGAGTTTGTACAACTTTACCCACACGAGATAATTTGCTCTTATTGTCAGCCACTACACTCTTCCGAAGGCGTGTGATTGAGCAATTATTATGAGGCCTTTACAATGCTCTATCTTAATGTATTTATGCCCGCTAAGGTTTCACTTCCATTGGACCGACCGTCCTTCGGAAGCCCCCTCTTGCGCCAGGTGGGACTTCTGTCTAACCGACACCCACACATCAACATAGCACAAATAACACTAAGACATCACAAATTATTTAGCTAAATCCTGCCCACACAGGACATGTGGTGGTACGGTAAGGCATAGCAAAGGAACGCTCAAAGGCCGGTCCTTAACTGACTTGGGCGTCTTCCAAAATAAACCCTGGGCCTTAATCCTAACCAGATTAAGCCCGTGCATAAACCTGCACCCACCATTCATCCATTTCGCCCAAGTCCAAACCCATTTTGATTTTATTTTAAATAAAACCATCTTTATAAATTTTCTGTGGTAAAATAATACCATAGATTCAAATTTAAATCAGTTTGAAATGATTTGGCTAAATCCTCCCAAAATCACAGTTATGATCTAAGCATTGGCTAAGCATATAATTATTCTCAATATTATTTTATCTAATGTGACAAGGAGATGATAATCAATATTCAAATTGGTTATACAACAGGAATTGGAATAACTAAGTATTTACACAGGGAATTTAAATAATTGAATAAAAGTATGCATGCAATAATAATTTAAAAACTGAATTAAATAACTTTAAAATATTGGAAGCAACATTGTCAATGGTATAACTTGCCTTCGTTGAAGTCTTGGTACTCTAAATCCTCTGAAGGATCGAACTCTCCGGAGTCGTCGAAGTCTATACACGAAAATACGACAAATTCAATTAAAATTCAAATAAATTCAAACATACAAATCAAATTAACTCCAAATCAAATAATTTTAGTTTAGTTAGCTAGATAATGATTTTATACAAATTTAGAAATTTGAAACACCCAATTTGGAGTTTGGATGCAAAAGATATGGATTTTAGAAGTTTTAACCCTAAATCTGACTTCAAATGAATTTCTCAAATTATTTTTCTAAAGGAAAATCCAATTATTGTGCATGGATGACGTCAGCCCTCAGGTTTTCGGGATTAAAAGAAATAAAATAAATTTCTGACATGCGGGCCCCACGTGTCATATTCACGGTCCACATGCACCAGGTCTACGGGGATTTTGGCTCTAGGGCTGTGTTGATGTGGTGCCACGTGGCAGTGCCATGTTGGCAAGGGTGACACCAGTGTCAGGACCGAGGGTCACCGGTGTTGTGCTGCACGGTGGTGGTCGGTGAAGCGTGCAATAGAGAGAGGAGGACGCGGTGATCACAGTGCGCTTGAGTGTGGAGAGGGGCGCCCGGGGCTTCCTTTTATAGGGGCCGAGGGGCTTCGGGGCGGCGTGGAGGCGTGGAGGTCTTGGCGGCGGTGGTTGCGGGATCGTGGCGTATGCGCGCGGAGAAAGGGGGAAGGGGTGGGGGTCGTGCGGAGGCGGGCGCGAGTCATGTGCATGCGCGCGGAGAAAGCGGGGTGGTTGGGGGCGTCCGTTGGCGAGCTCGCACGCGAGCGGCAATGGCGACTGTGCGAGGTGGCCGCGTGGAGAAGAAGATGGGGGAGGAAGAAGGGGCGTGGCCCACATGGTGGCGAGGAGAAGGAGGCTGGTAGGTGGGGCCGAGCGGGAGAGAGAGAGAGAGAGAGAGAGAATGCAGGCGGGCTGGTTTGGGCCGGAAAAGAAAAGGGAATTGGGCCGCATAGTGAAGTTTTGGCCCAAAGGCAATTCCTGATTTTAAATGGATTTGTTAATTTAAATAATCAGATTAATTCGAAAAGGCTTTAGAAAATAGCAAATAAACTCCAAAAATTCTAGAAAAAAAATTCACAGAAATTCCTAGAGTTATTTTGGACTTATATAAAATATTTTCAACTATTATTTGTAATATATTTTTGTAATTAAATTTGTTTTGGCTTTAAACAATTAAGGAAAAGCTTTTAAAATTTCAGAAAAACCACAAAAGTAAATAAGTTTTAATTTTCAACTAAATTTAAAATTTTGGGCTGTTACAAACCTACCCCCCTTAAAGGGAATCTCATCCCCGAGATTCAGACTTGGCCAGCAAAGAGGTGGGGATACTCGGCTTTCAAATCTTCTTCTCGCTCCCAGGTGGCTTCTTCTTCTGAATGATTACTCCACTGGACCTTGCATGAACGGATGACTTTGCTTCTGGTGATTCATTCTGCCACATCGAGGATCTTGATTGGTTGCTCCACATAGGTGAGGTCTTCCTAAAGATCGATGCTTTCAATTGGTGTTTCTTCTGCTGGAACTCTGAGACACTTTTTCAGTTGAGAGACGTGAAAGACGTCGTGGACTGCGGATAAGGATGCTGGCAGCTCAAGCTGATACGCATCTTCACCTCTTCTTGCCAAAATCTTGTAAGGTCCCACAAATCTGGGTGCAAGTTTTCCTTTTGTTTGGAATCTTCTCACTCCTCTGAGTGGAGTAACTCTGAGATATACAAAATCTCCTATTTCAAAGGTCAACTCTCTTCGACGGTTGTCAGCATAACTCTTTTGCTGGGATTGAGCCACTTTCAGGCGTTCTTTTATGGCTTTAACCTTACTTTCAGCTTCCTTGATCAACTCCGGTCCAAAGAATTGATGCTCTCCTACTTGATCCCAAAGGAGTGGAGTTCTGCATTTTCTGTCGTACAAAGCTTCGAATGGAAACATCTGCAAACTGGCTTGGTAGCTATTGTTGTACGAGAATTCTGCATAGGGTAGATTCTTGTCCCAACTTTTTTCATAATCTATGGCACAGGCTCGAAGCATGTCTTCAAGAATTTGGTTGACACGTTCTGTCTGGCCATCTGTCTGCGGATGATAGGCTATACTGAAGTTGAGTCTAGTTCCCAAAGCTTCATGTAGGTTCTTCCAAAACCGAGAAGTGAACTGGGAACCTCTGTCGGATATAATCTTCTTGGGTACTCCATGTAGACAGACGATCTTGGCCATATACAATTATGCTAACTTACTGCTTGGGTAGGTAGTCTTAACTGGGATGGAGTGGGCTACTTTAGTCATCCGGTCAATTATCACCCAGATGGAATCGCATCCTGATTGGGTCCTAGGAAGTTCGGTGATGAAATCCATACCAACTTCTTCACACTTCCATTCGGGAATTGGTAATGGTTGCAACAAACCAGCGGGTCATTGATGTTCTGCCTTGACTCGCTGACAAACATCACAACGGGCGACAAACTCAGCAATTTCTCGCTTCATGCTAACCCATCAATATTTTTCCTTCAGATCCTGATACATCTTGGTACTTTCGGGATGGATGGAGTAAGGCGATTCATCAGCTTCTTTCAGAATTGACTGCTTTAATTCTTACTGATCAGGCACACAGATGCGGTTTCCAAACCACACTGTTCCTTGCTCGTCTTCAGAAAATCCTAGAGGTCTCTTTTCATATTCTTCTTGATTTCTTTGATGTCTTCATCTTCTAGCTGCTTTTCTCTGATCTTACTCTGAAGAGTTGGTTGAACTTCCAAAGCGTTCACACAACCTTGGTTGACAATCTCCAAGTTCAGGTGCTTCAGTTCTTCATATAACACTGGCTGATTCTTCTGAACCAAGATGGTGTTGCAATACGCCTTTCTGCTCAGGGCATCCGTAACCACATTTGCTTTGCCCGGATGATAGTGGATTCCAAGGTCGTAATTCTTTATCAGCTCCAACCATCTTCTCTGTTGAAGATTAAGTTCTAACTGGGTGAAGATGTACTTCAGACTCTTATGATCTGTGAAAATCTCATAGCGGTTACCAATGAGATAATGCCGCCAGATCTTCAAAGCATGCACAATTGCTGCTAACTCAAGATCATGAGTCAGATAATTCCCTTCGTGTGGCCTTAGCTGCCGGGATGCATAAGCCACGACTTTGCCTTCTTGCATCAGCACACATCCAAGTCCTTGACGAGATGCGTCACAGAAAATATCAAAGTCCTTATGGATATCTGGTAAGACTAGCACAGGTGCAGAAACGAGTCTCTTCTTCAGCTCTTGGAAACTCTTCTCACAGGCATCTGTCCATTCAAATTTCTTCTCCTTCTTCAGAAGTT
This sequence comes from Phyllostachys edulis, assembly GCA_036346405.1. Taxonomy (NCBI): domain Eukaryota; kingdom Viridiplantae; phylum Streptophyta; class Magnoliopsida; order Poales; family Poaceae; genus Phyllostachys; species Phyllostachys edulis. The sequence goes on from CM070548.1 coordinate 34,283,657, forward strand.
GAGTCATGACCCAGATGAGGAGAGAACAATTTATTTTTCTTGTTATAAAATAAGTTTTGAAGTTTTCCAACTAACGACCATTCTAACTAGGTCATGACCTACAGTCGATTTGGCTCTGATACCACTTTTGTCGGACCCGGGTTGACACCCCAAATCCTCTGTGCATTTCTGAACTAGTCCCATGATCAGTAGCTAGTTCACACAGTAAAAAGATATGGTAACATCCATAAATCACACAATTATATTAATAATCAATAGAGTTTATTACAAAAGAGGCTTACAAGCCAACAATTAAGAACACAACGGAAGACGAAGAGGTAGTAGAGTCCAGCTGATCTGCCATAGGCAATCGACTAGGATAGCGGCCTAGTCGTCGAGATCCATACTGGTAGCAAAATTCTTCTCCTCTGAAATTTATTTGCATAAAGCAAGGATGAGCACAACTTCCGTGCTTGCAAGTTACACCCAATAACAGAGTTAATACATGTATGGATGTAGCAAAGCATGGCTTATAGGGTTATTTGTGCAAAAGCAATATTTGACAATTTAAATACAATACTAAGTTCAAAAGCTCAAATTTTACAATAACTAAAACTGAGTTTTAATTGAATTGATAATGATAGTGTAGGCACCAACCTAACACTAACTTAAACACGGGCACCAACCCGGGCTTCAACCCATAACTTTCCTCATGGACACCCATCCATGTCAAAACTGTTTTACAAAATCATTTTTAAATCAAAACCAAAGTCTAACTTTGAGTGGCTTTATCAAGCATGTCCATGACCGTGGACACAGCTATTCGAATAATTTTTAACACTCTACAGAGATTATACAGCTTTACCCACAAAACACGACTTCTCTAGTTTGTTTGACATCCGTCGATACCACCACTCACTACCGAAGGTAAGTGGTCTAGAGCATGTGACAAGGCCTTTACAATGCGCCATTCCACCACAGTCCCCCCTCGCTAAGATTTCGCTCCCTTTGGGCTGCAACCCGCAGGATTTGAGCCCCCTCTTGCGCTAGGTGGGACTAACGTAGGTCATAACATGATTACCCACCGCATCTGAAGGGAACGACCACAGTGAAACATTGCAAATTAGTTGGCTAGGTCTGTCCCATACCAGACTTATGGTAGTACGGTGAGGCATAACAAAATGCGCTCGAAGACTGGTCCCTAACTGACTTGGGCAACTTCTAAAAACCCTGGGCCTTAATCCTACCCAGATTAAGCCCGTGCATAAACCTGCACCCACCAATCATCCATTTTTGCCCAAGTCTAAACCATCATTTTATTTTATTTTATTTTTCAAAACATTTGTAAACTCCCATGACACACCAATGCCAAGGGTACAGATTAAACAACATTTTTTGGCTGAAATTTTCCCCAAACCAAATATTTTAGGTCTAAGCATGGCTAAGCATAATTTTTCTTAAAATATTCTAGTTTATACTATTGTATAAACGAGATTTTTATCTAAGGTGTCAAGGTATGTCTATTCAATGTCAAATTTGGTTGTACAAAGGAATTAGCCATAACTATAATTTAAAACAGGAATTTAAATTACATTGAATAGAAATACACATGCAATAATAATTTAAAAACTGAATTTAAATAATTCAAAATAATGGGATCAAATATGATCAAAGATGTAACTTGCCTTGCTCACTTGGTTGCTCTCAAACGGCGTCGAAATCTTACTCTCCGAAGTCGTCGAAATCTATACGCGAAATAAGCCAAATTCAAACAAAATTCAAATAAACTCCAAATTAAATAGTTTTAGTTTATTTAGCTAGATATTGTATTTATAGGAATTTAGAAATTTGAATCGACGAAATCGGAGTTCATATGAAGGAGAACGAACCCCGAGAAGTTTCAAAATCACATGAAATGATGAAATTGGAATTTCTTTGATTTTGGAGTTATTTTTGTGAAGGGAAATCAAATTAATGACTTTAGTGACTAGTTTGCTTGTGGTGTGCCATGTAGGTGTTGACTGGGCGATGACAAAGTGGTCTGGCCGGCATGGCGCCCACGTGGCGCCGAGGTGGTTGCCATGTGACGGTGCCATGTCAACAAGGCGGCGGCGGTGCTCGGCGTTGAGCTCGCCGGCGCTACGTGCCACGGCAAGCTCCGCCGAGGGGCTCAACGCGAAGAGGGGGAGATGGGGAATGCGGTGCTCACCCAGGCGGCGGTTGGGCGCGAGGCGGTGGCCGGCGGCGAGGTGATTCGCAGCGGTGAGGATCGGCCTCTGGTGGCGCGGCAGTGAGAACGGCGCTCCGGCAAGGGAAACGTGCGCACGGCGAGGAGGCGTCTGTACCGATGGTGCAAACGACGATGGCGAGGAGGCAGTGTAGGCGCCGGAATCGAAGAAATTCCGCACTTCGGTTGCGCGAGGAAGAACTCGAAATGCTGGCGATTGAGAGGGAGAGAGGGTAGAGGGCTTGGGGTGTTGGAGTGAGGGAAGAAGGGCGCACCTGGTGCTCCCTTTTATAGGGGCCAGGAAGGGCGAGGGGTAGAGATCGTGCGCGCCGCATTGGCGGCGGCGGCGGCGGTTGCGATCCGGCGATTCCGTGCGTGATGGAGGGGGAAAACGACCCAAGGGGAAGTGGCGTGATGCGTGGGAGCGAATGCGCATGACCGCGCGTGAAGAGGTAGAAGGAGATGGGGGAGGAAGATGGGCGGGCCCACCGAAGTAAGGAGGGAGGTCATTGGGTGGGGCGTGAGGAGAGAGAGAGGGAGGAGCGGGCCGCTCGGGTGGAGATGGGCCGCAGGCCATGGGCTGCGCGCGTGAAATAGGATTCGGGCCGAGGAAAGTTTCGGCCCAAATGAGCTATCCGGAATTTCAAATAATTTTCTAATTTTAAATAATCTGATTAAATAAAAAAGGGCTTAGAAAATAGAAAATAAAATCCAAAAATTCTAAAAAAATTCACAAAAAATCCTAGAGTTGTTTTGGACTTATAAAATTATTTCCAACTTAAAGTTGGATTTTAATTTTGCAAATAAATTAGTTTGGCTTTAAAATATTTAGGAAAAAGGTTTTAAAATTCCGTAAAATTCTAGAAATTAAATAAATTTTTATTTTTCAATTTAAATCAAATAAAACTTCAATAAATTTTCTTTTTGACTTTTAAAACTTCATAAATTCAAATAAAGCAATAAAACTCTTTCAAATTTCAAAAGTCTAATAAAATAATAAATTTAATAAATTTTAATTTGGTAACAAAACTTTGGGATGTTACACTTTTATAGGGGCCGAGGGGCGGCGTGGAGGCGTGAAGGTCGTGGCGCGGCAGCATTCTTGGGATCGTGGCACGCCGCAGAGAAAGGGAAGGGGGGGGTCGTCGTGAGAGGCGCGGGTCATGCACATGCACGCAGAGAAGCAGAGGCGATTAGGGCCATATGAAGTTGCAAGACGCGAGTGGCAATGGAGGTTGCACGAGGTGGCCGCTTGGAGAAGAAGATGGGGAGGAAGAAGGGGTGTGGCCCACATGGTGGCGGAGAGGAGGAGGTCGGGTGGGGGCGAAAGCAAGAGAGAGAGAGAGGAATGCTTGGTGAAATTTGGTTTGGGCTGAAAAGAAAAGGAATTGGGCAATACAAGTGAAGTTTCGCCCAAAGGCAATTCCTGATTTTAAATGGATTTGTTAATTTAAATAATTAGATTAATTCGAAAAGGCTTTAGAAAATAGCAAATAAACTCCAAAAAATTCTAGAAAAAAATTCAGATAAATTCCTAGAGTTATTTTGGACTTAGATAAAATATTTCCAACTATTATTTGGTAATATATTTTGCAATTAAATTTTTTTTTGGCTTTAAACAATTAAGGAAAAGCTTTTAAAATTTCAGAAAAACCACAAAAGTAAATAAGTTTTAATTTTCAACTAAATTTGAAATTTTGGGCTGTTACAATATCTCAAGAGATGTGATCTTTGATGAAGGAGTTTTTTCCTTCTCAAAAACTTCTAAAAACAACTCCTTTGATGCTTCACGGTCCTCCACTTCCATACCTCTCTTATTGCTTCTTGCTCCTTCAAATCCGTCACCCATTACTTCTGGTGTTGGTCAATAGGGAGATAGTAAACCTCGATTTCGTATGATGCATCTACACCTAATTCTACTGATGATGTTCTGTCTACAGAAATTGTAGAAATGCAGTCTCCATAGTAGACACAGGGTATGCGCACTAGGCTTCAGAACAATATTCGGATGCCCAAGGTGCGCACAGATGGGACAATACCTTACATCAGTACAAAACGTGCCATGCCAATTACTGTTGTTGAACCAACAAATGAAGTATTTTCCACTAATGTTGAACCAGCATCACATGAGGAAGCACTTGCACATCCATTATGGAAACAACTATGGATGGCGAATTTGTAGCACTTCAACAAAATGGAACGTGGAGACTTGTTGAATTATGGCCTGGAATAAACCTCATCAACTGTAAGTGGGTATATAAACTGAAGAAAAAGGCAGATGGTACAGTTGAGAGGCACAATGCAAGATTAGTAGCTAAGGGATTCAAACAGAGGTATGGTGTTGACTATGAGGATACATTTAGCCCCGTGGTGAAATCAGACACTATTTAGTTGGTGTTGTCGATTGCAGTCTCCTGTGGTTGGACACTCAGGCAAGCAGATGTGAAAAACATATTTTTTGCATGGAGAATTGCAAGAAGTATACATGAGTTAGCCTCCAGGGTACAAAGATTCAAAGCTTCCTCAACATATCTACAAGCTTGAGAAGGTGATCTATGGCCTGAAACAGGCGCAACGAGCATGGTACTCCAAGTTGAGCACAAAACTTCAGGAGCTTGGATTTGTTCCATCAAAATCTGACATCTCTTTGTTCATTCTTCCAGATCAGAGTATAACTATGTTTGTACTCATATACGTCGATGATCTGGTCATAGCTAGCTCATTATCTCAAGCATCAGATAAGTTACTGCAACAACTCAAGGCTAAGTTTCCAATCAAAGATCTAGGTCCTCTGCATTATTTTCTTAGTATTGAAGTTGTTAAGGACAAGAAGGGCATTCGGTTAACACAGAAAAAGTATATTGCTGAACTTCTTCAGTGTGCAAATATGGACAAGTGTAGGCCTGTGTCAACTCCTATGTCGACTTCAGAGAAATTATCAAAAGAAGTTGGCAAAGTTTTGTCAGCTGCCGAAGCTACCAAATACAGAAGTATAGTAGGTGCTTTGCAGTATTTGACCACACCGGGCCTAACATCTCGTTTGCAGTCAACAAAGTGTGTTAATATCTGCATATGCCGACTAACAACCATTGGTCAGTAGTCAAATGGATATTACGCTATCTGAAGTTCTATGAAAACATGGGACTTGGAATTCAGAAATCAAGTTTGTCACTTCTCAGTGCTTTCACTAATGTCGATTGGGCTAGGTGTGTGGATGATCGCAGGTCTACAGGAGGATTTGCTATATTCTTTGGATCCAATTTAATTTCTTGGAGTTCCAGGAAGCAAGCCACAGTCTCGGGATCAAGCATCGAGTCCGAATACAAGGCGCTTGCGAATGCGGTAGCAGAGCTGATTTGGATACAGTCACTTCTCTCTGAACTTGGGGTATATTAGTCATGGCCTCTAGTTTTGTGGTGTGATAACTTGGGTGCTACATATCTTTCACTAATCCGGTATTTCACGCTTGGACGAAACACGTTGAGGTTGACTTCCATTTTGTCAGAGAGTCGTTCAACATGCGTTGGAAATCAAGTTCATTTCATCACATGATCAACTGGCCGATGTGCTTACAAAGCCATTGTCAGAGAAGCAGTTCAGATCACTTCGATACAATCTTAACGTATGGCCGATTGAGGGAGGATGTTAAAGTATCTGAACTATATCTGCAATTATATCTGTAAAGTCTTGCGGTTAATTGTTGTAATCGTAATCGCTAGAAACCGTTACAGACTCGGTTGTAATCTCAGTAGTAGAGATTCAGTTTGTTGTCGGTTACTGTTGCGTGTCCGACAACACTATATAACATGGAGTCTGCGTCTGGTTTTGTGCTGCGCGTATTTTGCCATCTTCTTTTATCTATACTCTGTTATTTTACAGGATCAGTGCTTGCTCTTCACTTGCTCACATCCTTCTCCGACACCTCTCTGCCGCCTCCGCCCCTATGGCCCACCTCCTTCATATCTCCAGCTCCGCCAACATCACCTGCTAGAAGACCCACAACGACGGCATCGCGCCACGTGGTCTCGCTGCCCATTGCCTGTCGATCCGCCGGCCGGCAGCCCGAGAATCCAAGCTCCACTGGGGGCGATGAAACTAGAGGTGAGGCATGCAGCGGCAAAATCGGGATGAAAATAGCGGGGGCTCAAAAAGGGGTGTTCATTTGGTTTGTTCGTGAATACAGTTTGGCAAATACGGTGTTTTTGATATATACAATATTGTTAGTTCGATAAATATTGTATTATTAAAAATACTGTTCGGTATAGTTGCAAACGTTAGACCCTCTTTTTAGCAGGAGAACAGAAGCAAAAGCAGGCAATGAGACTACAGAGCAATGAGCTAGCTTCTAGTCAGTACAGCACGTACACACCAATTCACCAAGCATGGGCTGCATGGCTGGCCGGCCGGCCGAGCCATTACTGGACAAAAACGCAATGAGACAAGCAACATTAGTCCAGCTGCAGTACTGTACACAAATACCTCTAAGCCTAGAAGTGACATTAGTCCAGCTGGCAAAGCCCCACGAGGCATACAAGCAAAGAAAAATGGGCCGTATGCTTGCTCCCTGGCCCATATGACGTGAATTAGGGGGGCAACAAGCCAGCGTGCCATGCCACATCTACTTTCTTTTTGCTCACACTCGGAGCTCCAAATACTTCATCCGGCGGGAGGAAGCATCATTTGTTCGTCTCTGCTCATCCCTAGTTGGGACCACCACTACCTCCACGCCTGCACCGCCACTCGATCTCCACGGCGACAAACCACCCCATCCTCTCTGTCCTTCAATCCGATGCCGCCCCCATCTCTCTGTTCCCCATGCCTTGCCTCCATCGATCGATTTGCCGGTGAAGTTCGATTTACAGATCGCCCCTGTGGCCCTGTGAGTGCCTTTGCCTCCCTCCTGTTCTCTCTTTGTCCTAGCCCCCCGGCAGTGGCGAATCTAGAATGAAAAAAAAAAGTGGACTGAAACCTCGAATGACTAAACTAATTTGTAACAAACATAATTTTGTATTCTTGTACAATCAAATTCATAGATGAATAAAAGCAGAACCAAAAAAAAAAAAAGAACCATACCACTAAGACGCTAACTTGAATCACGACTTTCACGAGGCAAATTTATTATACGAGATTTCATGTCTTGGAAGGATCTTATGAAATAATTACGCAAAGTTAGTTTTTCCATTATTGCAAACCTACGAATTAACTGCTAATTGAGTGTGTGTGTGTGTGTGTGTGTATATACATATATATACCACGACACTATATCAAACTTACTAGTTACTAACAAATTGAGTATTTGAGTAAAAGTATATACCAGTATACCACCACACAGCGTCGACACTCGGCAGTTCGGGCCGTTCGGCACTTCAGCAGTGGCCAGTGAGCAGCCCACGCCAAAAAAATCCCAAATCACCATGTCTCACTGCCTCCCACGTCCAAAATCCCAATTCACAAATCACCTCTCCATCCCCTCCCACGCCTAAAATCCCAATGACCTCTCACTCTCTCAGCAGAGCAGATTAGGCATCGCCTCCTCGGTGGCTTCCCTCCTCCTCGTGACCTCGCTTCCTCCCGGGCGGCCAGGCGGCGTCCCTCGGCGGATCAGCTATTCGGCCTCCTCGGCGTCGGCCGTGGCCCGCCCCTTGCTTCCTCCAGGCTCCCCCTCCCTCACGCACGCGGCGGCCCTCTAGACTCCAGTCCTCCTCCTCCGGGCTCCCACGCGGCCACACCCAGTTACTGGTGGCAACGCGGTGTCGGCGACGCGTCGCGGTGGCTCCCCAGATCCCTCTGGCTGCCCGTTGCCCTCAGGGCTCAGGTCAGGTGCACCGTGCTCAGTTGATTAGGGGAGATAGGGAATGATTGGGGATTTGCCATTTGGGGGAATATGAGGGAACATGAGGAGGTGGGACTACCTCACTGCCATGTGCGACCGGTGGGGAAGCCGGGCCTGGGCTTTGCTGGGCACCAGCCGCAAGGCCCACACGCGTTGTCCTATTCCTCTCGTTCTTGGTTGCTCTTTTTCTTATGTGGAGATCACGCTGCCTACGCCAGAGCTGGTTGAGGCAACCATGGCCATGGCCACCAGAGGTTGGGTGAGGGTGGGGGGCTTCGAGCGCTGGAGGGGAGACTTCAGCCTCACGAAACCTCACTGTTGGATTCGCCCCTACCCTCAGGTGAGGTGATTCGCCTTGCAGCATGCATGTAGCTCGTAAACAACTGAGCACAACTGAAGACGTTCTGCAAGAATCTTTACTACTTAAAAAAGAGAACGTAGTAGCGGTTGGTGGTACGATCTCCTCCTCACCCCCTCTCACGTAACAATCTGCACCGACATGTGGGCCAAATCTGCTGGCGCGATCTCCCTCCCCGAAACCCGCAATTTCCACGTCTCTCACTTCTCGCTCTCCATCAGCCGCACACCTAGCTGGCTCGGCTCGCATACTTTCGTAACTGATGTATCCCAAACCTTGCGCTGGTATCCTATTTGTACTCCTCTTCTGTTGTGCTCTCACATGCATTGCATGCACACCTTTGTAATCTACATGCACTCCTGGTCTCAAAATAATAATAATAAAAATATAGGGCTTGTCTAATGCACAGGTGGCTGAATTTTTCTTATGTTTCGGCCACTTTTTTTGCCTATGTGATTACCATCCAATGGTTGTGCTTTGTTATTTCTGTTGTTGTGCTATCATGGGCTATTTTCAGTGGGTTTGGCTTATTTGTATTTATAGGGCCCGTAATTTGCTGATGTCGTCCCGTTAAGGGCCTGCTCGCTCACAGGACGCACGTTAAGCATGAGATACCAACCCGTTAAGCTATAAAGGGCGAAAAACACACATCAAAGCAACCCATCACATCAGAACCCAACATCCAAATCTCAGCCCTTTCCATCCCACGGGGCCCAAACCGTGGGTCTAAACCATACGAACCCAAAAATTCTTAATCCAAAACAAACCAAACCAACCCGATTTCAGTGCAAACCCAATCCAAACCAAACCGTTAGCTGCATCAAACCGGTTCCATCCATCCAAAGCTAACCCGAATTCAAACCCAACCATTTTCACCCGTTTCAATCCAACCCATTACCAGGCCTACTAATACTGCATAATGTTTTCTACAGAGAAAAAGACAACAATTATGTTCTTTAATAGACAACAACAAAAATTAGGATTGCATAACCAAATCAATGTCAAGCAAAGAATTACAAATTTGAGAGCCCAATCTCGTGGGAGAAAAATATAGAAAGAAAAAAACAAGAGCCCAAAAATTCAATTAGTCTTGTTTGGTTGGGCTAAAATCCCTGATGAGTCGGGATTTTAGTTCAAATTCCTGGTCCATCCGCATTGATCCCGGTCGGGAATGAATTTCCTTTAGTTCAAATTCCCGGCCCATTCGCATTGATCCCGGTCGGGAATGAATTTTCCAAACAGGTAGACACATGACAAAAATGTAGGACATAACAACAAGACGACTATGCAAAAACTAATTTTGAGCCTACCCCACTTGTCGGGACTTTCATCTAGAGAAAAGAAGGAGAAAGAAAAGAGAAGCCGGCAAGCCAACAGAAGAAACATGTACTGACCTTTAATTCCCGGTCAAAGGTTCTAAGTTTCTCATTCCCGGTCAATCCTGGCTCTAAAATATTCCCGATCAAAGAACACAATTCTTCTACCCGCAAATCCTCCTCATGATCTTCTGCTGCTTTGTGCCAATTATTCAGTCGTACTGATTGTTTTGCTTGTTCTGCTACTCACAGCTTCTTCGATCGGTCTTCTCCACTACTTGTTCACAATGGCATCATCCTGTCTACTCTGACGATTTGTTTCTGTGCATGACATTCCAAATAAAACATAATTAACTTTTTATACAAATAAATAATACCATTAGAGTGTTTTTTTTGAAAAATATGAGTACATCATGAACCTCAATTCATGTACGCAATGAATTTATACATATTCATTTCATGCATGAATTTCCGAAGGAACTGACAGGGAATAAGTTATTGTTGATGCAACCCAAGGAGACAAAAGATAACAACACACAAAAGGTAGTAAGATTTCTAAGCTAGAAAGAAATTTTCTAAACTAGATGAACCCCTCCACAATGAAACAAAAAAAAAATCAATTCTAACCCAAACAAAAATAATCCTAAACTAGGTGAACCCCTAAAGAACACTTAAATAAAAAAAATCAATTCTAGCATAGAAAAAAAAATAGTCCTAAACCAGCTGAACCCATGCGAAACACTTAAAGAAAAAAATAATTATAATATAGACAAAAATAATCCTAAACTTCATGAACCCCAACAGAAAACAGAAACCAAAAAATTCTATCCTAGACAAAAAAAAATCCTAAACTTGGTGAACCCTAGAGAGTAAAAACAAAAAGTTTAGTTCTAAATAGAGTGGCTACATTGAGCAAGATGAATGCAGTACGAATGTGCCTATCATTAAAATGAAGTACTAGTACCAGCTCTATAAAAAATGAATTAAAATATTACCACATTAGAATTTGCAGTCAGTTTGTACTGAAATTGCATAGAGCATGTATTACAAATTTACTTTAAAAATTATGCAACTTTAAATAAGCCAATTGTTATAGTTTATGACCATAGTTAGTATCCAGAAATATTTAAACAAAGATACATACATATTTAAAAAATAACGAAATACAAAAATACACGTAAACAACTAATAATTTGCACATGACTTGATGATGCGAAAAATATTAACCACTGATATAACTTTAGGAAAATGTGCATGTCTAGCATGAGAAGGACAACATGAGATCTACAATGACATGGAATTGAAATTGCAAGCCTTACTCAGAGTATTGTATCCTTAGGATAAAATACAACAACAAGAAAGTAAGTTGTGTAGATCCTAACAAGACACTACACAAATGCATATAAGCAAGAACTCAAGAATAACAGAGTCTTGTGACATAAACTCTTGAGATATGCAGCCAGACAAACAGGTATGACTTCATAGATTCATACCATTTACTTAGGAAAAAAAACTTGCAATCATGGGAGATATAAGCTTGTAGTTTTGTCAAATAGGCAGATAGCTAGCATGATAGGTGATGAATAACTAGCATGATAGGTGATGAGGTAGCTTTACAATCAATGGATGAACAAACTTATGATGTAAATGTGAGGGCAAAACATCATGTTTACCCACTCAACGAAAATACAAAGCATGCGAAAAGGCACTGCAAAGATAATAAACAAGTACAATGCAAATTTCTTACCTATGTGTCGGTGTAATATCCCGTTTATTTAAAATAATATAAGGAGATTGGGATATTCCTTATTTGCCTCGCTAAGAAAAAGGGACATAATCTGTCATCATCTTGCAATGTAATTTTCATAATTGAAACAGTTTCAAATGGAAAACCTCATACGCATAGTCCAATTTAGAGTCCTCATTGACCTAATTTGGAGTTATTATGTGTGAGATATGGGCCCCGCAAGGTAGATTGTACAGAGAATCAGAATATGCAGCAGAGTCAACTTCCAACGCAAATTTGGCAACAAAGATGGCATTTTCAGAAAACATCCACAAATAGAAAGTTGAAATACTATGTGTTACCTAAACAAAAAAAAATCACTCAATTCTGAGTTCGAGAGAGAAAGTTGTGACCTCCGAAAGGTTCACTACACAGAAGGAAAGCAGAAAATTGACTCGAATTCAAAGTGTACTCCGAATCAAATTTAATACCGGTTGTTTCCAACTGTACCACATCCAAGCCACGACCCTCTAGCCCCTTGTCCTTAAAATAGGACCGTACACTCCCCTTCCTCTAGCCGCCAACCCTTCCCTGTGCGCCGCCCCCTGCTACCTTGTACACCACCTCTCCTGCGCCTCCCTCCCTCCAAGCCACCGCCTCCCCTCCTGGTGCTGTGCCCTGCTGCTGCTGTGCTTCCAAAGGGAGAAGGAGGAGGTACCAATGAGGTCTAGCAAGGAAGGAGGAAGGGAGAAGAAGGAAAGAAGGGAGAAAAGAAGGGAGAAAAGAAGGGGTTTTCGTGATCCTTCATGTTTTGTAAGGTTAACCCCTGTTAATCCCTAAAATTACCATGGATTAATTGCTGTACATTTCATAGATTGTTTAGCCCAAGGGAAGGTTGGTTTTCAGCATGCCCTAGTTTGTTGAGGTTAGACGCAGAACTTTGCAGGGGCGATTCGAGGTATTTAGGTTCGGATTCAGAGGTTGGTCCAATCATTGAAAAGTTAGATAATCTCATTACCTTTCCAGGAAGGTCTGGATAACTAGAATCGTTGTAGCGAATGAAGAGTTACAGCCTTAGGAATGTCGCTGTCTAGAATTTGAACACAGTTGGCAGATGTTGTGTAGATGGGTCGATTTCATCTAGCAGATGGTAGAATTAAAATGTGGTGATCACTTAACTAAGTTAGGAAATTTTGTGTAGTTTCCATAACTAGTGTCGTTAATACTTTTTCAAGTTTTAGAATTAAAAATATATAATTGTGAAGCGAACTATCCTGACAGACTCTAGGACGGTCTTCGGGAAACGAAACGGGGAAGAAAACGGTTGAATCAGAAGTTCATCATAACTAGAGAGTTGTAGGCTTTTTTTTGTAAGGATTACAGAAAGTATTGTGTAGTTTCATCATAACTAAGTTAGGAAATTTTATGTAGTTTCCAGAACTGGTGTTGTTCATAATTTTTTAAGTTTTAGAATTAAAGATATAAAATTGTGAAGCGGACTGTCCTGACAGACTCTGGGACGGTCTTCGGGAAACGAAACGGGGAAGACAACGGTTGAATCATAAGTTCATCATAACTACAAAGTTGTAGGATTTTTCGTAAGAATTCCAGAAAGTCTTGGTTGGTTTAATTAGGAGTTCGAATAAATAAGTTAGAGAGTTTTTACTACTGGGACAGCTTGTAGTGCGCCCGGTAGAATTAGGTTAATTGTGTCATCTTTGCGTAGACATGCAAAGGCGATTAGTGTAATATTTTGGTACTGTGATGATGTGGTTTCGAGACTGTTTTAACTTGCTTGTTCAGGGATTGTGGCCTCATGCGCAGTGCCACAATTTCGTCACCCATCTTCTAAAGATTAAGAGGCAAGTACATGGTAGAGTGGTGAACAACGAGTTATTCATCATTGTCATTGATATTACTTATCATACTATTTATTATGCTTTCGTTAAGCTTATTCTTATACGTGATATTGATGATATTGAGTGAATGAGATTATGATACTGAGTTAATGAGAATGAGATATTGAGTTAATGAGATGAATTATATTGATGAATAACTAAAGATGTTGCATCATTTACATTCATCATGATAATAGTGCATGAACCAGGTCAGTGAGAAAGTCATATAACTATTTCGGTGAGGTCGGTGAGAAAGATACAAGACTAGTCCGGAGTGCTCTAGATAAAGTCTTACACTTGTAGAGACTATTTAAAGTCCTACAATGTAGGGACCACATCCTAACGAAGATGGGGGAAGAGTGTGTCATCGACGAGTGAACACTCCGCTATACCGGTATCAGCTGATGAGATGTATATGAGTATGAGCATGATGGTGCATTTGCATATATGAGTAAATTATTAATTTGCGCAAATTTACCTATATGGAATATGACTTGTTTATTTGAGTACGAGAATGACATTAAATATATAGATGATGATAACCTTGATTATGGTTGATAAATTGTTGTTTATGGTTTTATTATGTATTTGATGAGTCTTGGACTCACTCTAGCTTTACTGTTGTTTTTAGGTGTTGGACCATGGGGCGTGGTCGTGGTTTTTACTGTTGAATAATTGACCTTTGGATAGCACTAGAATTTGCGGTTGTTAGAAGGTTTCGTTGTTCCGTTTGGGTGTTTTGTTTAAGGTCTTTTCAGGTTTGCTGGAGGTCTTCAAGGTCCTTCTAAGAAGCACTCACGTGGACGCATCAGGACCATCCAGGACCTCCCCAGGTGTTATCTGGACCATCCAGGACTTTTCCAAGGAATATCAGCGCGCATCAACTCGACCACTCAGGTCCTCCCTCAAGAGAACCAACTTGCATCAATCTGGACCGTCTAGGACCTCTCCAGGAGAACCAACGCGCATCGATCGCATCCATCCAGGACCTCCCCAGGGGAACCAACGCGCCTTAATCGCAACCGTCCAGGACCTCCCCAGGGGAACCAACGCGCATCAATCGCGACCGTCCAGGTCCTCCCTCTAGAGAACTAACACGCGTCAATCGCGGCCATCTAGGACCTCCACAGCTTCAATCGTGACCATCCAGGACCTCCCCAGGATCAATCTTGTCCATCCAGGACTTCCCTAGGAGCATCGACGTGGATCTATCTGGACCACTCAGGACCTCCCCATGAACATCAACGAGGATCAATCTGGACCACCCCAGACCTCCCCCTGGTGCTATCTGGATCGTCCAGGACCTCTCCCTGGTGAGGAGGTCTTTCGAGTACTGTAGCTCCGAGTACTGTAGCAAGGAGGTCTTCTAGTTACTGTTCATCACGAGCACTAGAGCGAGGAGGTCTTCCGAGGCACTATTCTTTTGCAGAGTTACTGTAGCGAGGAGGTCTTTTTGAGATACTGTAGCACGAAGGACTTCCGAGGTACTGTAGCAAGGAGGTGGTCTTTGCAAAAAGACGTCCCTGGAGATTTACAAAGACGACCCTGAAAATTTACAAAGACGACCCTGGAAATTTACAAAGACGACCCAGGAGGTCTTTGAGGAGGTTTTTCATGATCTTCCAGGAGATCTTTGAGAAGGTCTTCCAGGACCTCTCAAGAGGTCTTTGTGGAGGTTCTCTAGGACCTCCCAGGAGGTGTTTGCAAAGGTCTTTCAGGAGGTCTTCTAGGAGGTCTTTCAAGATGTTCTTCCAGGACCACTCACGGGGTCTTTTCACGAGGTCTTGCAGGACCACCCGGAGGTCTTCTCAGGACCACCCAGAGGTCTTCACAAGACCACCCTATTCATTCCAAATACTATATGCTTCAAGTGCTACGGTGCAGGTGAGTGGTCGTAGACTTGGTGGAAGTGATCGTAGACGTCTTGGACATCTTGGAGGTGGTCTTAAACATACTAGAACTGATCGTAGACGTCTTGGAGGTGGTTGTAGACCTACTGGTATTGATCGCGGACTTTGTTGAAGTGGTCGTAGACTTCAAGGTTGATCTGGTTATTGGTTAATGGTGATTGATAGTGTGTGATATGCGTGTGTGAACTAATATTGGTCAAGTTGGAGAACTTGTGCCGGGAATATATCCTTTGGTCTTTGCATGTGCAGGTTGAGCGTGAAGACAACCATGGTCGATGATAAGGAGGACCGGGACTAGGATGGGGAAATATGAGGTCTAGGAGGTCGAGGATGTCACGAGGTGGTTGGGCTTGCGCTGGAGCATGTGGAGATCAAAGGTGGATGCTGATGCACGGAGAAGCTTTGGGAGGTGCAGTCCTGAAGGCTTACGTCGTGTGAGGAGATACGGAAAGAGTTCCATATCTGGAAGGTTTGGAGAGATAGGAAAACCCGTGTTTGGAAGGGTTTTAGGTCCCTTGATTCTCGGATGGAATAGTTGTTGTGTTCATGTCGTTGAGGACACGGATTGGTCTCTGCCTATAAAAGAAGGTAGAGGGGAAGTGTTTTCCCGTTGCTTTTACAGGAGCTTTTGTTACGTAGCTTTTGCGGTAGAGCTGAAGAGGTCTTTCGGTTGAAAGCTTTGAGGGGTGATTGTGAGCACTTTGTAGACACAAAACAATATTGAGAAATAAGAGATCAGATCTATTCGACATCGTCTCAGGATTGTTTGTGTTCAACTATGCTTAAGAGGTCTTCTCAGAAGAGATCCTTGAGAAGGTCCTGAAGAGGTCCTTGGAGAGGTCTTCGAAGAGGTCTTCGAGGAAGTACTGAAGAGGTCCTCAAGTAGGTTCTTGAGGAGGTCGTGAGAAGGTCAGCACATGGGAGAAAGGTTCAATTTGTGAGCAAGAAATCGGTACAATCATTCACCCCCCTCTGATTGTGCTATACAATCCTACATTAGGTGACCGTTAATGACATTTCACTTGGGAAGGACTAGCGCACTTGGAATGTAACATCCCAAAAATCCCAAATTTTAGGAAAATAGGTAGGAGAATAATTTTGGGCATGTTTACATGAGTGAAAAATTTGAGCATACTTTGTGAATTTTCATCAAAGGTAACAATACATTTACAAAACATAAACTTGTAAGAATTTTTGGGAAAATCACAAAGCACATAAAATCCTAAAACTTTTACATAAGCAACTATATTGGGTCCAAAAACCTCAAAAAAATTTTGTAAATTTTGGACTCCGTTTGCTCAGTACAAAAATTCAGCAAACACTCAACCAAAATTTGGAAATTTAAAAACTGTTTTCAATTTTCCCGCTCGTCCTTTGGGCCGAATTCTAGCCAACCCATTTTTGCTGCCCAGCTCTAGCCCATGTCAACGCTGCTCACCCTCGCTCGCTGACAGCGTGGCACCACTCGTCAGCGCTTGTTCCACGTCGCCTTTGCCCACGCACGCACACCAGTGCACCGGAGCGCCTGCTCCACCACTCACCTGTTGGTTCCTCTCGCCACCCATAGTTTTGTGCCCAACTACCCTGTCACCTCTGCCAACTTCCACCCATGCTAGCCACCCCATTCATGGCAAGTATATCACGAGCTGGCGGAGAGACCCAGAGCCGACCGCGAGTTTCTCGCGCTACCGCCGGCGTCTCGCCACTTTTCTCGCGCATTTGTCCTAGCTATTTAAGCTCTAGCGCGCACACTCAAATCCTTAGCTCGCCCAAGTTCTATTTCACGCTAACCCGAGCCTCATAGCTCATTGGTTTCGTGGGAACATATGCGTCGCTCTCGACACCGGTGAGTGCACCTCTGCACCATTGCCGCTCTGGTGAGCTTCCTCACCCACGACGTCTGCGTCATCTTGATCCTCATGCACCACTCACTCCTTCTCTGTGCTTAATGTAGGCCCAGAAACCTTGTAGCTCGATCGCGTCCGCCTTCGTCCTCAGCTCCGGTGTGCACTCAAGCTTGCCAACGCGTTCCCGTCGTTTCAGTGAGTTCGAGCTCCACCCGAGAGCATCACAGCGTGTTCCATACCCCATTGATGCTATTCCCTCACTCAATGCAGGTAGATTCACAAAGAATCCAAGCATAGTCGCCATCTTCCTCTCTCACGGACATCGCCGCCATTTATGTTCTCCTTCAAAACCTGGTGAGTCTCGGACCGATTCCTTGCGTCTACACTAGCTCTAACACCTCAGTGACCTAACACGACACTCCTTGTAGCTCCTCCGTTGCTGTGGCAAGCTGCCGTCGTGAACCTCCTTTGCGCCGCCCATGTCCTTAGCCCTTCCTCGACCTCATTTACTTCACCCTCATTGTCGTGGTGAGACACTGATCCTTATGTGCACATCAGTTCACCAAGGGTGAGCCTCTAGTGTACTTTCCCTCTTAGCCACCCATGGCGCCGCCACAGTTGCATGCCACCGGCTCACCTCTGGTGACCCTAGGTCCCCGTGCCCAGTCCATTAGCATCACCTGGACTCACTGAGCCTAGTGCGTCACTCCTTTAGCCTAGGGGAAGCCTCCTACACGAAGTACATCATAGACTTGAGGCATTCCACCGCTCTTCGTCGCCGCAATGCCTCCTCCGGCCATCCCCGTCGCTGCCACCATCACCCATGGCTTCTCCCTTCTTCCCTCTATCCATTCCATCGCGCAACATCGCTGCTCATCACGTCATTCGCTGGCGGTGAGCTCGCCAAGGCACTCGGCCATGCGTGCAGCTCTGCTGCCTTCCATCTCTCTCTTTGACCGGTAGGACCCACTATCGATTAGGATTGAGTTAACACTAAATGACACTGGTTAAAGGTACTAAGTGGATGACAGGTGGGACCAGCTGAAAATATAATCAAAAATTTAATTTCAAATGTTTTTAGTAAATGTGTCACTGACATGTGGGACCACACACTATTCTCGGTTTTAAAACACGTTTTAAAACCTGAGAGACTGACATGTGGGCCCCAACCGATGGTTAATTAAAATAAGAAATAAGGTTTAATCATTAGTTAATAAAATAATGGGTCTATGATATGTGGGACTGTCTCTGTTTTATAAATAAAATCAATAAAATAAAAATATGAGTCACTACAAGTAGGCCCCACATGTAAGTTAATAAAAAAAGGGGAAAATGAGAAAAGCCGCCTTTAGGTCAGAGGAAAATATGTTTTTTATACTAGAAAGCGTAAACCTTAGAAGAACTTAGAGGAAAATACGCCTCCTCTGTTGGAAAGTGTAAACTTTGCAAAATACGCCTTCGACGTCAGCACTTTTTGATTTTCTAGAATTTTCAAACCAAAACAAATTAAAACTTTAATAACATATGCATACAAGCTCCAAATTGAATGAATCTTTTTTTTTTATAAATTCATATAAAATAATGATCTACCTGAATATGCAAAAAATATTTAGGTTTTGTTGCTGTTGAAATTATTTTGCTATATTTAATTTGCTTCTAGCTCTTTTGATTGGACGTCAATTGTTCAAGCGACTTTTATGATGATATTCCATCCTCGTATTCAGAGAAACCAGAGTAAGGCAAGCACCCCTTTGATCATGTTGATCCTACTATTTTAATTATTGTACTTCTTTTTGCAAAATCCACTATGCATGCGTGTATGTTTGATTAAAATTGCTAAATTTGGGGATAATGGTAGTCATAATCCTATTTTATGCATGATTGTCCTTGAAATATTGATACCCTTACTGTTGTATCTATTAGGTTATGGTTTAGATAATAGATGATGTCAATTTGGGAAATTTGAGTGCGCGTATCACACAATTGCTTAGTCAAGCTATAATCTTTATTAAAATTTGCTAGAAGGATGACATGATGAACATAAAACTAAGAGTTTTTGAAATGATGGTTCAGAGGGGTTTACCTCTGTTACTTTTTATATAAAAATAAAAATAAAAAACTTAGTTTGTGATGCAGGCGAGTTATATTGTATTCTGAGAAGTGTGAGAGGTGTATCTCATAAGTAGATATGGGGATATCCTCGCTCGGGTCAATTAAGGACCGAACGCCAGCAAGTCCTATATAAGCCTAAGCGTACAACCACATATGCCGGTATGAGATGGCATTAGCTAATTAAGTTATTGAAAACTAGCATTGCACGTTGGTAGGCCGTAGTAGTGCGAGCATGACCGGTGTAGGCATGTTCGAAGGGGCTCTCTTCACTGAGGCATTGGGAACAAAGCCTTTCAACACAATGGTGAATGCCTCACTAAGACGGGGGTGTACCCGGGTGAAGTGAGAGTGTTCATTTATCGGGCTAGTGCAAGGTTAGGACTAGGTGATGTAAAGGCTTCAACACGTGCTCTATGCTGCTTACCAAAGTTAGTGAGAGGTGGTATCAACGGATGCCAAACAAACTAGAGAATTCGTGTGTCGTGGGTAAAGTTGTACACCTTTGTAGAGTGTAAATCTATTTAAATAGCCGTGCTCGCAGTCATGAGTGTGCTTAGTGCAGTCTTAATTGGGTGATATTTTCTAAATCAGACCCTACGATGGTTGGGGGCTCCTCTCATGCTTTGGTTTCCAAGTTTTCAAATATTATGAGCAGAGAGTTTGAGATGAGTATGATGGGGGAGTTAACTTACTTCTTAGGGCTGCAAGTAAAACAGACCAAGCAAGGCAATTTCGTTCATCAAACCAAGTATACTAAAGACTTGCTTAGGCGTTTTGACATGGCAACTTGCAAACCCATCCTACACCAATGGGGTCTACAACTGTTCTTGACCCGGATGAAGAAGGTGAGGTAGTGGATCAAAAAGAATACATGAGTATGATTGGTTCTCTACTCTACTTGACTGCTTCAAGGCCGGATATACACTTTACTGTATGCTTATGCGCTCGATTTCAAGCTTCACCTCGTGCTTCTCATCGACAGGTTGTAAAAAGAATTCTCAGGTATCTTTAATCCACTTTAGAATTTGGGCTTTTCTATTCATCTTCATCATGTCTTACTTTGAGTGCATACTCCGATAGTGATTTTGCGGGGTGTAGGATTGATAGAAAAAGCACATCTGGCGCATGTCACTTTTTAGGCACTTCCTTAGTGTCTTGGTCCTCTCGAAAACAATCTTCTGTTGCTCAATCAACTGCTGAAGCTGAGTATGTTACTGCTGCTGCTAGCTGCTCTTAAGTCCTTTGGATTTCTTCTACTCTTAGAGACTTTGGTTTAGAATTGGGTACTGTTCCACTTTATTGTGACAACACTAGTGCTATTCACATTGCTAAAAATCCAGTGCAACATTCTAGAACCAAACACATTGATATCAGATTTCACTTTCTTAGAGATCATGTGGAAAAAGGTGATATTGTTCTCCACTTTGTTGAGACTGATTTCCAATTTGCTGATATTTTCACTAAGCCGCTTGATACTTCTCGTTTTGTTCGTTTGCGGAGTGAATTGGGTGTTGTTCATCCTATGGGCTTATTTTGAGGGGGAGCTGTGTGAAATTTCAGAAGCTCTTGCTTTTTATTTAAGTCAAGCCTTTGATTTCAAAAGAGTAATTGAGCTATCTTTATCATATTTATTCATGTGCTATATAGCCTTGATCTGGACTGGTCTAATAAACTTGCTACATAAATAACTAAAGCTTGACATGGCAGAAATCTTTGACTAGTTTGATTATTGGAATCACTTTGTGTTGTTTATTGAAAAGGATAAGCTGATTTGTGAGGCCTATTTTAAGTCTTGGATTTGAAGCAAAAAGGTCCTTCTTTTCAGTCCTGTGTTGCTCACTCAATTTGGCATGTTTTAAAAGATAAAAGGATTGAGAAAAAGAATATGCAAAGATGTGTGCTTCAAGCATGCCATGCATAGATGTGTATCAAACAAAAAAAAGGTACATAATAGTGCCCAAAGGACAAGAAGTGTGCTTCAAGCATGCCATACCCAGCTATGTGTTTTTGAAATAAAAAAATGCACAAAAAGTGTCTTAAACAAAAGAAGTATGCTTCAAGCATGCCACCCTGGAAAAGAAGTATGCTTCAAGCATGCCACATGCAAATAAAAATTGAAAGTGAAGCAAAAGGATGTTATATGAGTCTGTGGCTCATCCAGATTTAAAGTTTGTCTCATTGTTTGGCTTTTCACTTTTTGGTGACTTCTAATTGTGATTTTGTAATCCTTTTAGTCATTGTGTGATATGCCTGCCATGACTCTAAATTGACTTATCACTTTGAAATACTTGTCCAGATATTGCTTTGTGGTATATGTATTTTATATGATCTTGTTAGCTCTATTCAACCAAATTGGCTTGGTTCATTCAATAAATTAAACTACATACAGCTTCTGGACTTTTACACTTCATGCTCTTCTTTTTCGAAATTTGAAGCTCTTGATGATCACATTGCCAAAGGGGGAGAAAATGGGCGGAACTTGCAAAACTTTGTTTTTCCTGTGCTAAAGGAAGTTTTTCTGCTGCTGTTTTTGAAACTCTCTGTTGCTTGCAACTTTGACACTTTCTAATTGCTCACACTCATTTTTGAATTTTTTTTGGAAGTGTTGTCAATGTATTCATCAAGGGGGAGATTGTAAGACCAAGAGGTTTTTGGTCATGTTATTTGATGATGAATACATTGCCTTTAATAAAGACTTAGTCTTGGTGCTTAAAGTTGAATACATTGTCTCTAGAACATGTTTTGGATCTCAGTTGCCGACTTGCTTTTAAACTCTGTTGAATTCTGTCGAAAATCAGGTTTTGTCAGGATTATCGGTAGTACTGGCTTTGTTTGTGTGGAACTACCGGAGTGCGGTATGACCGCGGGTGTGCAACGGTAGTACCGCAAGTCACTGAGTTTGAACGGTGTTTTTGCTCGAACCGTTAGATCTTGATCTGACGGCTAATATTGAAGTGAACGTTCGGACCTACTACAGTGTTTTCTAAATCGGACGGTTGTGAAGCGTGGTCCGATCAGCCGTGTCATCTGGAGCATCCACGTGGCAAAAAGGCTTTGTTCTGAAGTTTTGAGCTTTTTCGTGTTGCGGTAATACCGGCATTGTTTTCACGGAACTACCACTCTGCGGTAGTACCGCGAGTAGTTTACGGTAGTACCGCAAGTCATTTTTCTGGTGCGTTTTGCTCGGTTCGTTAGATCTTGATCTAACGGCTGATATTGGGATGAACGTTCGGACCGTCCGAACGTCTCAAGGAATGTGAGCCTTGATCTAAAATCCAACGACTGATATTGTTGTGAACTTTCGGACTTTGAACAGTAAATCCAACGGCTATGAAGCACGGTCCGATCGACATCGCATCTGGGCCGTTTGCGTGCTTTAAGGTTCGTAACACGTTTTGCCATACTTTCATACCGTTTGTAAACGCGGTAGTACCGTGGTGAAAACAACGGTAGTACCGCCGCTTGTTCTTGAGAGAGAAAGGTTCGACAGTAATCGTTAAGTCAAAATCGGTAATCTGAATGTGAAACAGTACTACCACAGACGGTAATATCGCTAGATTTGAATGGCGGTAGTACCGCACAAAGGTATGACCGCAAGGTTGCGGTATGGAAATTCCAGAGAGCATGTTTTTGGAAGATCTTGAGATTTCCCGATGAGCGGTAGTTCCGCAGTGTCTTGAGCGGTATGACCGCGTGTGCGGTAGTACCGGACGTACAATGGCGGTAGTACCGATTATACTCTGGGAAGTTGCCGCTTTGGGGTTTTTGACTTAGGGTTTGTTGTTTTCGTAAGTCTTATCTTGTTGCATGATGCATAATAGTGTTCATTGGTGTGTGTGTGCTAATGGATGGTCAAGTTGGAGAACTTGTGCCAAGAATTGGTTTCTCTGATCTTTGCATATGCAGGTTGAGGCGTGAGGACAAACTACGTTCGGTGACAGGATTGACTCGGACTAGGATGGGAAATCTGAGGTCTTGGAAGTCGCGGATGTCAAGAGGTGGTTTGGATCACGCTGGAGCACGTGGAAGACAAAGGTGGATCATGTTGAAGCTACGGGAAGGTCTCCTGGAGGCTTACGACGTGGAAGAGTTTGTTTTGGAAAGTTTTGAGTTGTTTTGATAAAACCTGTGTTGGAAAGGGTCTCGGGTCCCTTGATTTTCGGAGAGATAGGTTTCGTATTCGTGATTGTTACGGATTGAGCTTTGCCTATAAAAGAGGCAGAGTGGGTGCGCCTTGAGGGGGAGTTTCAGACGTGAGTTTTAGATGTTTTTGAGATTGTAGCTTGCTGCTGTTGCTGCGATTTAGATGTCCTTCGAATTGGGGCTTTGAGGGGTGCTTGCTGAGCACTTTGTAGACACAATCAAGTTTGATATATAAAGTTCAGATTCGTTCTACTTTGATTCTTGATTTGGTGTTCTTCTTGTGCGCTGAGGTGGTCTCATTTGTGAAGCTCTTCAAGTGTCAACAGAGAAGTTGCTGAAATTCTTGCACACAAGAAGAAGTTGGAATTAGGGGGTCAATTCGCTGCAATCATTCAACCCCCCCCTTCTGATTGCCATTACGATCCTACAACTTTACTCACAAGATGCAATCAACATGATCGGAGCTGATCACAACAAAACCTTTCCAAAACTTTATCTCGACAATTGACCCTCCCAATGTGTTTTATCGTCGTACCAACACTGACACAGTGTTTTGGTACGACGCACATCGTTGGACCTGAAGACGGTGAACCGCTCATAAATGTGACCCTACCACAGCGGTACACACCTCCACTTTGGCGCACAGTCTATCTTACAAGCGTGAGTAGTCAATGCCAAGATTCTATAACTTACTAAGTTAGTCTCGTCCCATTAGACATGTGATTGTATAGTTGTGGCTCAGTTTAATAGCGTAAAAAGTTAAGTCCTTAATTGACCAAAGTGAGACTGCCAATTTCTAACTACATTACCATGATTTATATTTTCCCATCACACAGTTCTACCATATCACACAGTTTCATCCACTCGCCTCAGTCTAAATCTTTTCGCACCCTGTTGGTTAAGTTTAACACATGCCATCAATGAGTAACATCATACTGCACACAGTTTTACACATATTCCATAGTCAGTTAGTCAAATTCATATCTGCAACTCAAATGATATAAATAACTCGTTGTATTGCTAAGCAGCCTATTCGTATCTAACCAACCCATGTTGGTGCTATGATATTACCAACTAATAATGAACCAAGCTAAGGTGACAAAAGATTATGATAATACAATGAGAAAAGTGGATATAATCAAATTGGTGTGTAACTAATCCCAAAACATTTAAATAAATACTTAAAGTAAAATTCAATAATTTGAATCAAGGTAATTTTGGAAAATTGGGTTCAACATGGTCAAAGGTACAACTTGCCTTGCTATAGCAATAATGTTCTTATTTTATCTTCAATCTTCTAATTCCTTGACCTTCAGCTCATTCGGACAATTCTAAGACTTCAACGTCTAATGAGAAAGAAAGCGCAAAAACAAACAAAATTCAAAAATACAAATCAAATAAACTCCAAATTGAAATTGAATGGTACATAAAGGTAGATCTTGAATTTAGATGAATCTATAAACTTTTATGGGTTCAATCAGAGTTCGTACGAGGAAGAATGAGCTCTCGGAAGTTTGATCAGGAAGAAAAATACTGAAAAAGAAAAGGGAGAGAGAAAGTAACAGGTGGGGGTCCACATATTATTCTCAGAATATTTTATTTCAAAAATATCGGAAAATACCTGAGTGTATGACATGTGGGACCATTGAGATTTATGGATTTTTAAGAATTAAAAGAATTCCAGAATATGGCAGAGTGGCTGACAAGTAGGCCACTGGTCTATGGACCATGTCTAGACCAATGGCCCACGGCAAGGAATGCTAGTCCACAGTGGACCAAGCTCATGAAGCTAAGGTTGACCAAGGGTTGACTGACATGCGGGGACCGCATGTAAGTGAGTTGACTCATGGTGGACTAAGTGCACAAAGATATGGGTTAGGGTTTGGGTTAGGTGGCTGACACTTAGGCGATGACGAGGCATACCACATGTGCACAGGTGTTGAGATGGCGAGGGACAAAGCGATGATGTGGTGAGGTGGCTGACGTGGCAGACACACGGACGCGATGCGGAGGTGGCGGCTACCACGGCACCGACGTGGTTGCCACGTAGGTGTGACGTGGCACCAGTGGCCCAGTTGTACACGGTCCCGATGGCTTGCAGGCAATTTAGGCCACGGTGGCATTGGCAAAGTGGCGCATCATAGAGAGGGGGTGATGGCGAAGAAAATGACGTAAGCACATGGTCCAAGGCTCATCGGAGTTGGCCTACGTTGAGCTCCAAGCGGTGGCAGCGGATCGGCAATGGTGACAACGATGTTACGGCGGAGCTCCGAGGATGGAAAGGTGTGCATGAGATAGAACATGGTTCAGGGATGAAGATGGTGAAGTCGATGGAGGGCGGAGACTCACCGGCATGACTGAATTGGGCGGCGAAGAGCGGTTGCCGAAGTTGTGAGAGATGAAGTCGATCTCGATGCACGGTGATCCAAACTCAAAATCGCAAGAAGGAAAGTATAGATTAGATAGTAGAACATGATATGACACGAGTAGAATCAAAGGGAACTCATTGGTGCTGCGGGGAACACGACATAGATGTTTTTGGTGTGGCGAAGTGTTGCCGGACGCAGAGAAGAAAGAAGTGGTGCCGGCAATCCAGAGCTTGGGAGCACCGTTGGGTGGATGCAATTGGCGGAGGAAATCGAGGCGATCAATATGACACGACTAAGGTGGCTCAGGAAGCTTTGATGATGGAGGAACGACGACGAAGGCGTGGCACCAGCTTCAAAGAAGAAACTTGGGGCGGCGGCGCTGGGCGACTTCCCGATAGAGGTGGCTAGGGCACCGGGAGGTGGCGCAATGGGAGACGCACAACACGCACGGGGCTGCTCTATTTATAGCGTTGGAAGGCGTGTCCGGCACGGACGTCAAGGGCAACGATGGCGTGTCCGCGCCAGACACAGCAGCAGCACAGGCGCGGGTGTGCATGGGCTGGCGGCGACAAAGGGGAAATGGGTTGGGGTTAAGGTGGGTCGGAGGAGGGAAAAAGAGAAATGGGCTAAACCAATTCGGCCCACAAAGATTTTTAGAATTAAGAATTGATTTAGGAATTTAGGAAAAGGTTGAAATTCAAATGAGGCAAAATTAATAGCAAACAAACTTTGAAAAATCCAAGAAAATTCCTTGGAGCACAAGGAACCCAACTAACAATGTTTTTATTTTAATTGATGTTTACATTAGTCAAATTAAATAACTTAAATTTGGGAAATTCCCAATTAAGCTTTAATAATTCAAATAAAATGGGTGAAATTTTTTAGGGACCTAAACTACACAAAAGATTTTTGAAACTCAAATTTTGGGACGTTACACAACGTGACCCTAAGAGCAGCATTTGATTACTATTGGATGCACGCTATGATTTCTGAAAAAGCTTATAGAGCCATCCAGGCTAACTGTGGCTTGAACGAGACAAACACTAAAGATGGCCAGACTGCCATGAACTTAGCTATCCTGGAAAAAGGAAATGTTGATGACTACAACATATATGCACCACAATGTCATGATGCCTCGTTCGTACTGAACTTAAGGTTCGCTTTGTCCTTGTTCTTTTTTCTTTAAAGATTGCTGAAATGAGAAATGTCCAACACTGTACTTCCTGGTTGTAGTGTGAATGGATGATGAGTGTCGAGCACTGATTAGATGTCATCGCAAATGTTGTTGAGTTCATGTGTTTAATGCATGAGAATCATTTCTTGCTATATGGTCCTAAAGCATATTGTAACTGATTTATGTATGCTCTACACCCTTCAGGTCATTTTCCAAAGTGATTCTCCTGCAGCATTATTGTTGTGGGGAATAAAAAATTTGGCTTATAGAAATACTGATGCGTTGTACAAGAACTCAGTGCCTAGAAGATTTGGTTCATGAAAGGACATATATAAGAAAAGCTCCTTGATTAATGTTCCCTAATCTTGCAAATTGCAAATTATATACTGAAGGTGTCATGGTTTGTAAGAAGATATGATTTTTCTTTGGCAGGTATCCTAAATGCATTCAGATTGATATTTTTCTTATTTAAATATTGCTTTTGCAAAATTTTATTATTATTCAAATGTACACTAATTGGTGAAGTCATGCTAAATTTTATTATTATTCAAATGTACACTAATTGGTGAAGTCATGCTAACTTGGTTTCATGAATAAAAATCCATCAATTTAGCACATCCAATTGTATGTTGGTTCAGATGCTCCATTGTTCTACTCTTTCCTTTTTCTTTTTCTGTATGCATTTCTTTCAATACTCAACATAGTCTGACTGTGGTTGCCTCAGTTTAATAGCCTGTTCAATCCTTGATTTGCTATTAAAGACCAGCTTAATAATTATTAAATTCGATGATAGTTTAATTTGAACCTTTGTTCTTAAAAAGTCCGTGTTAATATGTTGAGGCATGCTTGCACCAATAGAATTGCATTGATCATATCAGAAACAAACTTGCATCGCAATGGCTTTTTGAGTTGTGGTGTATTTTAAAGTGTTGTAAAATTTTGAGCTTCGTTAGTTCTTTTGCATTGGTCTTTCTATGACAAATGTTGAACTAACCGATCCATCACATTATTACTTGTGCTGACATACGTGCCTCTAACTGATTCACCGAATTTAGTATCTGAATACAAATGGAATGTTTTGTATTGTTTTTATAGATAATATGACTTTTTCATAGCTACAAAATCTCACAACATGTACGATTATTGTTCCGTAGCAACGCATGAGCACTTAACTAGTATAGAAAGTGAGGGGCATGATGAGAGTGGTTAGATCTTACCCAAGTGTTGAGAAAAGGGACAAAAATGGACTAAATTTTCGATCACTTGCCGAATAGACAATCTCAACAAGATTTAATGGCCAGTTGGAACCAACTCCATGATAACATCTGTTGGAGTTTTGGGCTTGGCCCATTCAATATTCCAATTAAATCATACAAAAACCCCCAAAGGCCTACTCATACATGGTGGAAGGTATGAAGTTTAGTACCATATTGCTAGTCTAGGTGGGAGGAGACCAATATATAAGGTGGAATTGGTCTTGCCTAGTTGAGGCAAGCAAAAGAAGAACACATGTGTGCTGGCTCACCACGCCACGCCATCGTCTGCCCGAGTGTGACCTCTTTTTTCACCTCAAAACCATGCATATAATTTAGAAACTGAAAGTTTGAATTACACTGTTTAAATTGGCTTTCATGGCACGCATTAACCGTATTTAAAACTGTGTAATGATAGTAATGACGATAGTTTCTTCCGCCGAGGTTGACTCTATATAAAAGAGACCTCTCCTCTCAGAAACAGATTTTTTCAGTGAGAGTGAAACCTCCCAAAAACAGTATCAACATTGTCTTGTTGCCCATTTCCTCTGTGCCGCGCAACCTCGGCTTCTCCATCCCTTCTTCGGCTTGCACCGACGTGAGGAGAGTAGTGTCTCCGAAGCCGGCGTCCCTCGTGATCCTGCATGGGTTGGGGTGAATCAGGTTTTTAGGAAGCGTTCGCGTGACTGCTCACAGCTTCCTCCTCCATCATCCTCCGCGCGTCGTCTTCTTCGGATTAGACTTTACCGTGACCTTTGTCGGAGCGATTATCTGTAAGTCGCGGTGATATCATTTCATATAGTTAGGCTTTATTTCCTAGATATTTGTTATGTGATGATGTTGATGCCTACTTCTGTTAGTAGCATACTTGTTCTAGGTTTTACCTTGTTAAGTGCATATATATATAAGATAGATATATTTGAGTTGACGATCATGTTACTGTTCATAGTCTCAAATATGTCTAGTGTATATGCTGCTGTCAATTCAATTATTGTTTTAGAAATTACAACATCTTTTTTTTTTTTTGCGCTAAAGCTAAAGATGTAAACAAAAATAACTCGGGATAAGCTTAACAAGGATTTAGCGATGGAGGCATACCACCTCCATGTTCCAACTTCCAACGGCTCACATGCATGTATCCTTTAAAAGATTTAAAAAACGCACCACATGTTAATCAATAATCATGAAGGTAGCTTTCATTATTTATTTATGACCGACCGATGTGAAACCGTCCCGCGATATGTGCATCTCCATTTCCACATTAAGTACAGTTGACTCCCCCCAAAAACAATTAAAAACAAAACTCTGCTGTTACTGTTACTTCGGTTCAATGTTGACATTGTACGGCGGCTGGGTACGTAGGTAGGAGTGCAACATTCTTCGCGCCGTTTCAACAAGGGGAAAAGAAAAGAAAAAACATAGAGATAGAGATAAAATTTCGGCCCAGCCGGTTCCGTTTCTGACTTTCTGTATATATGTTTTCTAGTTCCACCCCCACACCGTACCTCACCACCGCCGGGTCCACCCGCGTGAAATATTTCGGCGTTCAATTTTGCGCGTCGTCGGTTAGTTTTGTTGCGATACCATGGCACCCCCGGAGATCAACGGCCGCGACCACCTCCTCGAGAGCGGTCTGCTGGCCGCCGGCAAGGCGGCGACGGAGGAGGAAGAGAAGTCGGGGCGGAAGAAGTCGGAGACGTCGCTTCTGCGGCCGCGGCCGATGGTGCGGCGCGCGGTGGCGCAGCTGCAGGAGGTGTTCCTGGGCACGAAGCTGTTCCCGCTCTTCTCCGCCGTCCCGCTCGCCGTCGCCGCCGAGTCGCTCGGCCTCGGCCGGGTACGTGCGTACGTCTATAGTTACATAAGCACAGTAGTGCATAGTACCGCACCGTACGCATATAATTACACCGTTCGATTCCTTAATTTGTGCGTGATTGCAACGTTTCTTTGAGGAAACTAGCTACTTAGCCTTGAGTCCGGCGTAGAGATGAGCCGTATGTGGTGACGGCGGTCAGTAAAAATTTCTCGCCGAAATTTCCCGGCGGTAACCGGTGACCTGGTAAAATTCAAACTTGCTCCGAAAATTTCGGTTTTGATGAATTTTATCAAAAACAATTCGAATTTACTTGAATTTTGTTTGAATTTAATTTTTTTTAAATTTTAAATCCGAAAATTTCGAATCTGTTTTTGAAAATTTCGGCCAAACACCTCTCTCTTCGCTAACTGTCGATCTATACACCAGAGGATAGATAGAACTTTCTTTTTTGCATCTGGAGTTCTGGACCCATCGACTAGAGGACATTCCTGTACTTTGTAGTAGCCATAGTTCCTTTCAGGGTTGCAATTAAAGAAGGCGACCATTGGACAGGTTTTGTCCTTTTCTATATGGTTGGCATGTGGTGTATGGTATGTATCTTGTGGTGGGTGAGGTGGCAAGAGAGCAACACCAGTAAACTAAATTTGTTCTCTTAAGTTAGAAGTCCGCAGCTGCCCAATAGCTAATTATAGTGTGGTAATGGAGCTAGTAATTAAGCAAAGCAGCAGGATAAGCTACGGCTCATTTAGTTTGAATTGGACGTTCCTTGACAAACAAGAGTGAGAGCAGGAGGTCTAGAAAATTAAGTCATGCGAACATCACGGATCTTTTTTTGGGGTGGTACGAATTTTATAGAAATTTTGCAGCGGTCAGTACAATTTCCCTCGAAATTCTGTTAAATTCCCGCTATCTGATGCGCCACCATAAACCCTACTTCGAAATTTGCAATTAGATTCTGCGTATATTTTTTTGTAGAAAAAAAAAGGATCGTTGTGGTTGTATGTCACTGCACTTACACCTCTGCCCTTTGTCGTTAATGACCGCATCAAGTTATTTTGAAATGGCTCCTGTCGTAGTGGAGGGCCAAGAAAATTGCCTGGCTTCTGGTACAACAAACGGGCACGCGAGTTGCATATAGCGGCAGCCTGCACACATACGTCATTTGCACGGACTTGGGTGTAAGATTTTATTTGACAAGCGAATAGGACGTTATATTGCATCATGCAGAAATTGGAGGCATCATGCAGTAATCAGAGTAGAAAAAACATAGAAACTGTGACAGCGGCAACAGAAGTTTCCAGCAGCCTTAGACCGGATCCGATCTCATGGGATATACCACAAGCTCATAACGATAGTAAAAACAAGATAAAAGAAATCTAGTGGAGGAACACGTTATATTCCATTTATTACGAGAAAGGCGCCACCTTTCCAACATAGTCTTCACTAATTAGTCGGGCTAGGAAAGATGAACAGGAGGACCACCAGTTTGCTGCCATGTGCTCGTGCTCTCCTAGGAAAGAGACCGACAAGCATGGAGATTTTTAACAGTATTCGCTTTCACAAACCTATCAACTGTTCCATCAACATTAGTCCCAGAAACTGGCAAAACTAGAATTAGTACTACCCGGTCAGCAAGGGAATCGTAAGAAGCTCCGTGTGGGCTGTGGCTATCGATTTTTTGTGAAGTTGTGACCCCCTGCTCTTGACCACTCTTGTTTGCTTGACAGATCAATGCGTTCCATTAAACCGTCTGATAATGAGTACAGCTGTGTTAGTTCATATTGCATTTGTAGTATGCCTGTATATGATCATTTGCAATCGGTACATTCTATGTAACGAGCAGATTGCTTTGTGGCGGTGTAGTGTTGTAGTTACCTGTGCACGGATATTGTTTGATGAATTACCTCCATGACCACGTCAAAAATTACCTCCATGATTTCATAGAGCAAGAATGCAGTGTTTGCACACTATGGAGTATGGACATGAAAATTATAATGGTTGGGCCTCCCGAGAAAATTTCTGCGTTTTTATTACTTTGTATCTTTACTGTAATTTGTTCCTTCACTGTTAGATTTTCTTGTCATTGCCCTTATGGTGAGAAATTGTATCGGTAGGCTTGGGTGTTTGCTTTCAGCTTCATAGGGCTGGCTCCGCTTGCAGAACGTGTGAGCTTCCTGAGCGAGTAATCTCTCAATCCCTTGTCACATTTGTGTCTCTACTTTGGTCAGGTTTCTGCCTTCTTTTATATATAGAAGGTTCACTCTTCCGTCGCTGATCATTAGTCTGATCTCTGTTTGTGCAGACAGATTGCCAATACCGCAGGACCAACGGGTAACTACAATCTCTAACTGTTGTTTCACTTTATTATGTAGAAAATGCATTCTGACAGGAAATTTAGCACATACAGCTAATCATGTTAGTGCAACTTAATGGATCATGAGAGGAACTTTGTACTCAAACTATTGAGGTACATATAGTATATCACTATATGTTAAAATTGGGTAGGTGAGAAGTTATAAAAGGGTTTTTAAGTGAAATTTCATTTTGCTGATCAAATTGAAACTTCACTTGAGATAGCTCAACAATATCATATCTTGTGATGTATTAATCGCTAGTGATTAAGAAAAAGTGGTAACAGAAATAACGTTTGGAAACATTACTCTGAGAACTGAACATTAAAGTAACATTTCTTCCGTCTTAACAACCTCTGTATCCCCCAACTTCGCCCTGAGCTATGAAGACTAGGGCAAAATAATCAAATATATGTGACACTCATTTTGCAAAGATATTGTCCACTCAAATAGTGAGTTTCTCATGTTGACAAGCTCAATAATGGTAGTCAGCAGTTGCTACTTCTTACCTCTGTGTAGGAGTTGACAATATGCGCATGGCACTGGATATCAACTGACCTAAGGACCTAGGTGCAAAGTTAATATCATAGTACCGTTTATCTTAAGCATTTTTCATTTATTTGAACTTTAATTAACTTCACAAGGATTCACAAAAAAATATGTTCACTCTGATATTTCTTTTTGACAATTTTGAGTAATATTGAAAACAGAGAAGTGGTCATTGAAAAGCACGTAGTAGTAATTTTGACTACACTAACAATCATGAAAAGCATTATCACTGTATGTTATTTAGAACCGATGCAGAGGACTCGTTATTCTTTTGCTCATGCATGTGCATTTCTCAGTACAGCCCTTCACAGATTTTACTTGATAGTTCTCTATATTTGGAACAATTTTGCTTACAGCTGGTGGGCTTCTGAATGCAACCTGTGGGAATGTGCCTGAACTAATCATTGCACTGTTTGCTCTGCATAAGGAAAAGATGGAAATTCTCAAGTGGTCGCTTTTAGGTTCCATCTTATCCAATTTGCTCCTTGTCCTCGGTTCATCACTCCTCTGTGGAGGACTTGCTAATATTGGCAAGGAGCGTCCACTAGACAGGGTAAGAGCGCAGTTCAGTAGTACAATTGTATATCATCAGAACTCAGATATACAGTTTGTAACAATAACATGCCGAATTTTCTGTGATATCCTTTAACAGAGACAAGCAGATGTAAACATAGGCCTTTTGTTGCTGGGAGTTCTCTGTCACATTTGTACTATAGTGTCTAAATACACCATTAGCATTGGAGATAACATAAACTCATCAAGCTCAGTTCTAGAATTATCAAGATCAAGTGCAATTGTAATGCTCATCGCCTACTTTGGGGGCCTCCTCTTCCAACTAAAAACCCATCGTCAAATTTTTGAGCATGAAGAGGTATGATGCTTTCTTCATAGGATGTTGGGAATGATGCCAAAAAATAATTTAGAGGCCAGAGGCAATTTTCTTGCTAGCAAAGTGCATACAGTTAACACTGCAAACAATATATTTTCTTCTATAGGATCTTCGCTAAGGATGCTCAGAGCGATGTCATTTGTTGTAGACTTGTAATTAACATTGTGAGCAACTGTATTTTCTTCTCTAGGACAGGCAAACATTTTTCTCTTTGTTATCATATATGAAAAAACTTAGTCTTACTATCTATACAAACATTTATCACTTAATATGCTCTATGTGGTCATGATGTTAGCTCTAACTGGGCAACCTTTTACTCATATTGAACTTTACTCAGATATTTTGTTCTGGTTCTTTCTAATTCTTTGTATTGTTAGTACATCACTATGTTTTCTTCATTTTTGAAGTAGAATTTCTGAATCTCCAAGTGTACGTTTTATGAAGTTGCACATAATGACAAGTGCATGAAGCAAATAGTTCTTTTGACACGTTTGGACACGGTGAACAGTAAAGTAATGTTTTTCGCTTATCTAAGTGAACTCTGTTATGAATAGCGCTTGTATTCAATATGAGGCCAATGGGCCAGTATATATACACAAAATACAGGTGGTGAATATGCACAGAACCCCTTATAACAATGGGGAATAACACACATAGACATATATCTCTAACACCCCCCCTCAAACTCATGGTGGATCAACAACATTGAGTTTGGAGAGGTAGAAGCCATGCTGTGCTCGAGTTTGGGCCTTCGTGAAGAAATCCGCTATCTGAAGCTCGGAAGTCACATACTGAAGAGCAATCACATGATCATGCACACAAGACCGCATGAAGGAAGCATCAACACCAATATGCTTGGTGAGCTCATGCTTCACAGGATCACGGGCAATACTGATAGCACCTGTACTGTCAGATAAGAGAGGAGTCGGTGTAGTGACAGAAACACCAAAATCCTCAAGTAACCACCGTAGCCAAGTAATCTCAGCTGTCAAGAGAGCCATGGCTCGCAACTCACCTCTCTGACTCGAACGGACACTGCATCTGTTGCTTTTGTCTTCCGTGCAATGAGAGAACCACCAAGAAAAACACAAGATGGCAGAGATAGACCGCGATCGAGGGATCGCCGCCCAAGTAGCATCCGAATAAGCTGAAGTCAGAACGCGAGCTGGAGCGTGGAAAGAAGAGACGGCGAGAAATAGTCCCACGAAGGTATCGCAGAACTCGAAGAAGGTGGCTGTAGTGGACCTGAGTGGGAGTAGAAACGAACTGACTCAGAATGTGAACTGGATAAGTGATATTAGGACGAGTAACAGCAAGATAGACAAGACTCCCAACAAGATGACGATAGCGAGTCGGATCAGAAAGAGGCTCGCCATCAGAGGGTCGGAGGTGAACATTGAGCACCATGGGAGTCTCAATAGTACGATGATCAGTGAGAGAGGCGCGATCAAGAAGATCCTGAATATACTTCTCTTGGGACATAAAGAAACCATCTGGAGTGGAAGTAACCTCAATCCCAAGGAAATAACGAAGAGGACCAAGATCTGACATAAGGAACTGCTCACTAAGACGAGCCTTGATAAAGGCAATGTACTCAGAATCATCTCCGGTAATGAGCATATCATCAACATACAGAAAAAGAAGAGTCCGACCACGAGACGAAGTGTGGACAAAGAGCGCAGGATCATGATCACTTGTTGAAAAACCAGCAGCAGTGACCACAGAGGAGAAGCGCTCAAACCAAGCACGAGGGGCTTGCTTAAGGCCATAGAGAGAGCGACGAAGGCGACAGACCATACCCTCAGGAACAGAATACCCAGGTGGCGGATGCATGTAGACCTCCTCACGCAACTCGCCATTAAGAAAGGCATTCTTGACATCAAGCTGAGAAACAGACCAGTGGCAAACAGACGCCACCGAAAGAAGAGTGCGAACAGTGGTCATGTGGGCCACAGGAGCAAAAGTCTCGTCGTAGTCACGACCATGCTCTTGCTGGAAGCCACGAGCAACAAGACGCGCCTTATAGCGCTCAAGAGAGCCATCAGAGCGAGTCTTAATCTTATAGACCCACTTACACGTGATAGGACGAGAGTGAGATGGAAAAGGAACAAGATCCCAAGTACCAGTACGCTCAAGGGCAGCAATCTCCTCGGCCATGGCATGCTGCCACTCAGGATGAGCAATGAGATCCGGTGAGGAGACGAGCTCACAAGTAGCGGCGCCAAAGAAGCGCAAAGGCAGGGGCCGAATCGACTGGCGATCGCGGAGAGCGTAGCGAGGAGAAGATGGCCTATCAGAGGAAGATGGAGCATCAGAAGAAGATGGAACATCAGGAGAAGATGGCTCATCTGGAAGATCCTCAATACGAGGTCGACGAGTGTAGACGAGTGTAGTGGGGGGAGCCTGAGGAGCCGCAGGAGACGAAGCAGGCGGCGACAACGACGGAGAGGCCACATGAGGAATATGTGGAGACTCAGTGGGATGGGTGGACGAGGGCAAAACCGATATAGGTGTATCTGGAAAGGTCAAAAAGGACAGAGACTCCACAGAGGAAGCCGAAGGAGAGACAGGACGTGGGTAGAAAGGACGAGACTCGTCGAAAGTCACATCCCGAGAAATCCGCATCCGTCGACCAACAGGATCCCAGCACCGATAGCCCTTGTGCTCGGCACTGTATCCCAGAAAAACACACTCAACAGACTGAGCGGTCAGTTTGGTACGTTCTCGAGGGGCGAGAAGAACGTAGCAAACGCAGCCAAATAGACGAAGGGCAGAGTAGTCAGGAAGGAGACCACAGAGACGCTCAAAAGGGATAGCATACTGAAGAGCGTAAGAATCTTGGATGTTGACGAGATAGGTGGCGATGGAAACGACCTCGGCCCAAAAGTGAGGTGGAATAGAGGCAAGCAATCATCGATGCACGAGCCGACTCAAGGAGGTGACGATGCTTGCGCCAAGAACACCATTTCGAGCATGAGCACCGTGACAAGAGGCGAAGCGAGAGTGCCCTCGCCAAGAAGAAAGTCTTGCAGTAACGAGAGAGGTACTCGCTAGCGAGTCAAGCCACGAAGACACGAATAGGAGTGGAGAAGCGTAAAGCGAATCATAGTGGCAAATTGTTTATAGATAGACAAGGCCTCACTACGAGAAGACATGAAATATATCCAAGTGTGGCGAGAGAAATCATCTATAAATATGATATAATAGCGATGACCCCTTTCAAACGAAGGAGCGGACCCCAAACATCCGAATGAACAAGATCAAAAGGACGCCGAGATATCGACTCACTATGAGGATAAGGAAGCTGAATTTGTTTGCCTAACTTACGTACTCGACAATCTAAAGACACGCGTCTCTGAGGCAGACCCGAAGACCACGATTTAACTAAAGACGACGAGGACGAGATCCACACAGATGGGCAAGACGGTGATGCCATCTTTGAAAGAGCCGGACGGAGTGGCAGAAGCGGAGAGATTGGCGGCGACGGTGGCAGCGGAAGGAAGGTGAAGCCAGTCAAGCTCCCAGAGACACTGTGAGTCAAGGCGCCGAGGGCCGAACCAACCGAGCTCCGTGTGGCGGTCTGAACACAACAAGAGTCGAGTCGAGAATGACCCGACAACCAAGATCGATGTCATCCAGCAGAAAGAAGCTGCATGGTAAGGCGAGGAACATGTGCAACTGAAGGAACATGAAAAGATGAGTTGCTAAGAGATCCTCGACCAGAGACAGAAAGAGAGGTACCATCAGCAGTGAGAACACTAACAGGAGAATCAAGAGGTGTAATGAAGGACAGAGTGGAAGCATCAGAAGTCATGTGAAAAGATGCTCCAGAATCAAGAATCCACGAGGAGGTACCTGACTGTGTAGAAGGTGGTTTCTCGGTTCAAGAGTCGATGAGCGTAACCCGCAGAACTGCCGAGGAGAACTCGAGGCGGCAGCAGCGCCGAAGTCTGGCTATCTCTCGCTTTCGAGAGAAATCGCTAAAGGAGTTGATGCAGACGTTGATGTAGAAGCACTAGTGTCAGTGCTAGTAGAAGAACGGCGTGAAAGATGCCGCTTCTTCTTATAGCACTAGGACTCAATGTGGCCGACCTTGTCGTAGTAGGAGCAGTGAGGACGGCCACCTCCAGATGGAGGACGGCCACCATCGCTGTGGCGGCCATGGGAGGTAGTGTGCTGAAGCGTGGAGCAGACGGTGTAGCAGGTGGACGAGCGGCGAGCACAGAGGGGAGTGGCATCATACCAGCACCACTCAAGCGAGTCTCCTCCATGGCAGATCTCAGAAGAGCCTCCAGAGAGTGACACGAGGGTGCCGTGCAAGGAGCCGGGCACGCCTGCTCGAACTTCGGATTTACGGCGAGTAAGGAACTCAGAGACCCGCTGAAACTCCAAGTCAAGACGCGATAGGCTAGGCAAAGACGGACACGAGAGACAACCACCGTGCGAAGAGAGTCAACCGACGCCGACAGCAGAGCTCTGGCGTAAAAAGCGCCAATGAGAGCATCACCTGCTTGAAGAGAGTGCTCTGGCGGACCACGGACAGTACAAGGCATCACCGAGGGCTCAGAAGGCCGACGAAGGTGTGTCCACATCCGAAAGCCGAGGAGAGTCCCACAACCTCGAGAAGAGAATTGATTTGGACACTAGCAATGAGGACAGCAGAAGCAGCTCGAGCATCGTCGTCGCACCATCGAGTATAGACGGTCGATTGATCCTTGTAGGAATCGAGCCTCTTGGTAGGCGAGGCACCTCATCATTAGCAAGGTGGCGGCCTCGAGAGCGACCTTTTTCATTTTGTCGAAGCGGCGACAGCGAGGTAAACTCGTCGGAGGAGTAGGGCAAGCGCGCGGATGACATCGCCGAGAGGATGCCCTAAAGACGAAGACCACGCATATGAATGCGCATGTGAGACGCAAGTCGGTGTAATTAACAACATCGAAGATCACCGGCGCGAGGAGAGAAACAGAGCCATTGGTAGGCGGCGCCGACGGCGGCGACAAGGCAACGGTTCAACAGCGGCGCCGACGCAGCATGGCGTTAGAGCAACGTTTTTTCGGCTCCTTCTTTTAGCCGGGCCGCTCAAACGCCCAAGTAAAGGCAGCAGGATGGGGAACCCTAGTTCCCAATGGCCAGGCGGCTTAAAGCGGCAATGGCGGATCGGCGGCGGCGGGCGGGGGGCGGTGCTTTCGGCTGCCCCTAGCTCTCGCGGCGGCGGCGTGCCAGCGGCAAGCGGATCAGCGCGGTAGAAGGGCGGATCGGCGGCAGTAGCGCCCGAGCTTAGGTCTCCAGCGACAAGGTCTCGGCGTAGATCGAGGATGCGCCCGAGCGGAGGGAGCGGTACCTGCGCAACTTCCTCGGTCTCGGCAAGGACTTGTCCTCGGTTTCGGCGAGGACTTGAGCGCCCAGGCGGTAGCGGGCGGATCCGTCGAAGACTTGTCCTCGGTCTCGGCGAGGACTTGAGCACCTTGAGCACGAGCACGACGAAGACCAGAGGTTATGGCCGGGGCGAGGAGCGCCTCGGTGAAGACGAGCGTCTAGCCGAGGCCGAGCGAGGAGCCCCCGAAGACCTTGTGGCGACACCGAGACGACTGTGGTGGAGGCGACGCCAAGCAAGGCGCGCCGAGTCCAGGTCCGGACGTCAAGCGAAATCGGGCGGCGGCGGCTCGACAAAGACAAACCCTAGGTATTGCTCTGATACCATGTTATGAATAGCGCCTGTATTCAATATGAGACCAATGAGCCAGTATATATACACAAAATACAGGTGGTGAATATGCACAGAACCCCTTATAACAATGGGGAATAACACACATAGACATATATCTCTAACAAACTCATCGTCTCACAATTAACTGGTGTGTCCAAGCATTGAATTTCAGGACAGTTCGGAAGGCAGCAGCAGCGATGATGATGCCACAGATGCAGCAGTTATAGGATTTGCCAGTGCAGTGATCTGGTTGATAGGGATGACCGCAGTCATTGCTATGTTGTCTAATTACGTCGTGACTACAATTGAGGTATAAAAAAATGGAAGAAACATCAAGGGCATTTCTAATTTTTTAAAGTCGTTTCCTTTTTATTGCTAAAAAATTCAGTGGGTTTGATATTGTGCTATCTTCTGTTGGAAGGAAGCATCGGAGTCATTGGGCATCCCAGTGAGGTTCATTAGTGTTATCCTACTTCCTACTGTTGGAAATGCAGCAGAGCATGCAGGCGCCATCATATTTGCTTTCAAGAACAAAATTGTAAGGTTGCGTCATATTTTTTGCTGACCAGTCGATTTTTTCAAATTATTTGAGTTAATGGGTGCCGTATATATGCATGTAGGACATCACCCTGGGAATTGCTCTTGGCTCGGCAAGTCAAATCTCAATGCTTGTGGTGAGAATTAAAAGATGCGCTCCTTGTTTGTCTTTTAAATACGATCACCTTTGGATTTGTTGATCAAGAGCTTACTTGTCATGACCAGGTACCCATAGTTTTACTTGTGTCCTGGGTGATTGGCATCCCTATGGATCTTGACTTCAACCCTCTTGAGACTGGATCATTGGTTATGACAGTAGTTACCACTGCATTTACACTTCAGGTAAGGAAAGAAGGGAGAAATGCATATTTACCACTAGGACAGATTACGGAAGCACACAAATTGATGTATATTATTCAAAGACTGCGCCTATTTTCTTTTGGGTAAAGGTGTAGGATGTACATATGATATTTTACTATATTTTTTGCAGGATGAAAAATGGCATTACTTGAAAGGTTTCAATCTAGTACTTTGCTATGTTGTTATAGCAGTGTGCTTTTTCACCATGAAGGCCCTCCCAAGTAAGTACAGTAGTACTATTAATATGCTTATATAAGCTAATGCACCACTGGAAAGAAAATTGTTCATATTCCAAAGTAAATTTGGGGATCGATCGAACAGAGATATCCATAATGACATATGCTTTAAGATCTGCACAGTTTTCTATTACACGCGGCGGTGTATTATCTATGCATGTAAACAGTCATTTCTTCTACCAAATTCCTACTAATCATTCCTTTATCCATTTACTTTGGGGGTACCTTCGTTCAGCACCAAAGAAGGTAGTTGCCTGAGCTGCCCAAGGAAATGCCCCATGTTCTGAACCAAATCGAGAGATCGGCGAGACATCTGAGTAGAAGGGTGTGTAGACCGGTGTTCGATCGAGCTCCTGCACTGTTCATTTGTTCGTTCTCCACAAGTGACGCTGACAAGATGGCAGGAAATGTTGTAATTATATATGTTTTTTTACCACACGAATTTAGTTACATTGATCTGGTACATCAGTGTATGTTGGTAGCTAGGCTCGACCAGTGGTACTATTATGCGCCGCATATCACTCGTCAAAGGGTTCTGGCAAACATATAGTCCACTGGACGCCTATATATCAGATTCCAAAAACACTAGGTAGGGAGAATCCCCATACAAGTTTCTTGGCTTGCTGAAATGGAAGACCAAACTAACCAACCAGAAAATCTGAGAGAGAGAAAGTTGGCACGAATCCTAAAGTGCCAGCACGAACGCTAGGCTAAGGGGCAAACCATTCTACTACAACCCTACCTTACATAACATTCCCTAGCACCATTCGATCCTACCGTCTTTCCTGAAAGCTAGTCACAAGAAGACGAGTAGAAAAGGCACAACAAAAGCACTCTCCTCACTCATCTGCTCCTCCTCCTACCTACTTTTCCTCAGGTATGTATCTGCACATCCTTGTGTTGCTTGTGATCGATGTACGCAGTACTACTTGGTCTTCTCTAGATCTGTTGGAGCTAGCGGCCTGCATCTGCACGCGTGTGACGGCCGCCGGGACGAGACGTTTTGCTCAAGACCGCGCAACGAGTCCATATGACACCGCATCGCTGTCCTTGCCTATCATATCGATCAAACTCCGGTGGATCAAGGAAGAAGAAGATCATGTAAAGGATAGGTCTCGACGGCGATGCGCTGGTTATGGTCGGGCTGTGCGGTCTTCCGCAATAACGTCTAGATCTCGTCCCGTTCTGATCAAACAAGATATTTATCGATGTTTTTTTTTGTTTGATGTTCATCATAGTGTTTTGGATCCTCAATCGGATGATTTCCTTGTTCAGCATTTTCTCCAGGCATGCATGACAGCTAGAAGAGAGATGTTTCTGAACTTGATAAATGAATGGGGAAATTATGTTTCTTGCTTTTCTTGGAAATAATTCGTTTTTTTGGCTAACTCTTGACACTTCTTTTCTCTCTTCAGTTAGGAGCATGAGTAATAGTTTTGTAGGTAAGAGTGTAAGACAAATAACATGTGCAATACCAAGGACTGAGCCTAGCTCAGATGGCAGAGGGGAGCTTCAGCGTTGGCTCACGCGGGGCGCCTCGCGGTGTTTCTTCTTAAAAACGGTAGATGAAGGGGAAAATGTCTCGGTGTCGGAAAGAAAAAACATGTGCAACACCGTGGCCCTTGCCCGAAAAAAACTTTAGATTAACATGGTCCTAGATCAAAACAAATTTACCCAAGCAGATGAATATAATATCGAAGCGCGTAGGATGTAGTACAGCTAGAAGCAGCATGCATGCACGAGTGGCACGATTATTTCATCTCACTCGGCAATAATATTTGGGAGTCAGGAGTCAGGACCATCTATTTCATTGTAGGATTCCTTATTGCAGACGAGCCGCAACTCTGCTACCAACTTTCCTTATTCCCCTTTGCAAAATGCTTTGTTTTGGTCTTTTCATGAGAAGATTAGAGAGCTAGATAGTTGGTGAAGGATCTATACTAGATGATCGAGAATAATTTGTATATGTGCAGTGTAGGTATCCATTTTGCATCACTTATCCACTTGTACTAGGTATATACAGGGGCGGACGTAGAGACGGCTCAAGGCTAGGGTTAGGCTAGCTGTTTTTGGATCGGATCTGTATTTTTGATAATTTACCAAAACAATCTTTTTGGGCTTTTGATCCTAGCCAGCGGCCCGACGCCTGGCTCTGCGCCCTGGGTATATAGGATTTTCTCTAATTGGAAGTTGTTTGACTTTACTCTTCAGCATTTCACAAATATATGTAATGTTTGAGCGGGCATTTGCTACTTGTTATTTGGGTATGTGTTACTTGCTAGTTGCTACTTCACCTAAGTACTGTTGAGCTTCTGCAGGTTTTTGGGAGTCTACTGTTGATGACTTCTATGTGTTTCTCTCTTGTGAAAGTCATGAAAATATCTCGGATATTCATCAATCATTGCACTTGTTTCATTCTGTTTTTCACTGTTGTTATTAATTTGTCTACATGTATATCACATTCTTTTTGCATCAAGTTGAGTACATATGTACGTACGACCCTTCATTTGACGTAAATACATTATTATTCTAGCTGGAAAGCTCACCTTGTTTCTCCTATAGATCAATAAATATAACGATCATACCCATCTCAAAGAAAAACAATTTGAACCCTTCTATGCTTTTACTTCAGCATAATCCGATCTGTTTGCAGCTTTTCTTACAAATTCTTTTAGCAGCAATTCAGTTTAGAAAGAAAACTGGGCACGTTTTTTTTAACATCTATGCTAAATGCAATTGGAGGATTAATTTTGGAGGAATATTTGTATGGTATCTTGGAAACTTCATGCGAAATTCCTGAAAAAATTCTACATTTTGAATAGGCCCGTAAATCCACAATTTCCAGCATTGCCAGTTTTATGGTCAGGCAACACAATAATTAGGAATGTACTAGGCAGGCCATCTCGTAGCATAAAAGTTTCACCGTGATGTGACGCGTGAGGCTTTGCATATATGTATGCTCCATGAATGGTTCCTGCCTGTTTGGTCGATCAGTCCATAGATAAAGTTCCAAGGGATGTAGGTTGGGTCTCCCACAGCATCTTGAGAGCTAAGAATTCGTGGTCTTGATCGTATGCTAATGCGGTCCTGTGTATCATGCATGGAGATAGCTTGCTTCCAACAAACCTAGTGATGCAATTTTTTTGCTATCCTGATGTCAAGGTGTCTGATCGATGTACTATTTTAGTGCTTTGCACGAAAACGTATGGGCAAATACCCTGTGGCTTTACACTGCAGAAACCGATATATGTGGCTAGTTGCCAAAGGTACCCTATCATGTCGCTACGGCTCTCCCCCGTGATTGGCAAATTGGTGTCGCGAGTGCAATCAGCCTTCATTTCAAAGCGTTGTATCAACGAGAATTTCAAGCTAGTTCGTAACACTGCGGTGACGCTGCATCGGAAGAAAATTCCCGCCGTCCTCCTCAAGATTGATATTACGAAGGCCTTCGATTCTTTATCCTGAGAGTTCCTGTTGAGTGTTCTGGTGCAGCTTGGCTTCGGCAGCAAATGGCGCGGTTGGATCGCCGCAATCCTTCGTATGGCAACCACGTTGATCCTGCTCAACGGCAGCCGTGGTCCGCCCCTGTCCTTCGTGCGGGGAGTACAGCAGGGGGACCCACTCTCCCCTGCCCTGTTCATTATGGCTATGGACGTCCTGCAGGCTGCGGTGAGATGGGCCATGTGTCGGGGGTTGCTAAGCCCCCTCGGCCGCCTAGTGACGGACCCGTGCGTCTCCATCTACGCGGACAATGCTATACTCTTCTTCAGCCCTTCATCCCAAGGTTGTGAGGTGGTGAGGGAGTTGTTATTCATCTTCGGCAGGGCATCTGGTCTCACCTCCAACCTGGCCAAGAGCTCCATCACGACCATTCGCTGCGATGATGAGACCGAGACAGCGGTCGCGTCCGCGTTGCAGTGTCGACGGCTTCACTTCCCGATCACGTACCTTGGACTCCCGCTCTCAATTCGCTCTCTCAGGAAGAGCGACATTCAGCCGCTCGTCGACAAGTTCTCGAAAAAGTTAGCCGGGTGGAAACCTAAACTCCTAACTCCGGGTGGGTGCGTCATTCTCACC
This sequence comes from Phyllostachys edulis, assembly GCA_036346405.1. Taxonomy (NCBI): domain Eukaryota; kingdom Viridiplantae; phylum Streptophyta; class Magnoliopsida; order Poales; family Poaceae; genus Phyllostachys; species Phyllostachys edulis. The sequence continues at coordinate 34,328,321 of CM070548.1, forward strand.
AGGTCTATCTTGATGGCGCTGTTGGCTCACTTCATGATGATCTTTAGGCTTCCTCAGTAGGCGATCAAGTTAATAAACCGTAAGTGTCGTGCTTTCATTCGAAAGGGGTCTGAGTCCATCAGCGGCTGTCATTGCTTGCTTGCCTGGTCGAAAGTCTGCAGACCGCTCTGATGCAGGGGGCTGGGTATCCACGATTTGGCGTCGTTCAGTGTTGCGCTCCGCCTTCGCTGACACTGGAATAGCTGGGATCCCGAGCCAAAGCCATAGCATGGCATGACGACCGGCGAAGACACGGACATCCTGCCTATGTTTAGGGCAGCCATGACTATTAGGCTGGGTGACGGCTCGCGCGCGCGTTTTTGGCATGATCACTGGATCGAAGGTGGACGCTCGGTTGCCAATGTCGTGCCGGCCCTACTCTCTTTTGTCTAAAAAAAGGCTTTCGCCAACAATTTCTGGACTAAGGACCTGAGGGGGGTCTGTCGCTGCTGGCATTGGCACAATACTTGAAGCTTTGGGATATTGTCGTCGGCACTCCGCTCCACGCCGGTAGGAACGATGAAATTACCTGGATGCACTCGGTCGACGGCAAGTACTCGGCTTGTTCTGCCTATCAGCTCTTTTTTGCCGCTTCAACAACCTTCGCTTGCCACAAGTGCATTTGGAAATCTAAAGCGCCGTCGTGATGCAAGTTTTTTATGTGGTTGGTCATTCATGAGAAGTTCCTCACCAACGATAATCTCCATCTAAAAACAAGCTTAAAAGTCGTAAGTAAGTTTTCTAGACAGTTCAACGTAGCACAACTAGACTTGCGACTGCCCCCACCCACGCACAGGAGCAAGCAGCAGCAGTCTGTTCAAAGTTGAACCTACTTTATACCAGCACAGCTCAAAGCAAACTGACACTGTGTTGAAGAAGATGTTACATCTTACATGTGCATGCTGCTATATGTCCCAGAGCCAGAGGAGAGTTCAGGCAGAGAGAGCGAGGATACGACGGGTTCCCGTGGGCACAAATGATCGACGGGAAAAGCTGGCTTGAAGGGCGCCCGTAAGGGGTAACCTGCCCTGTTTCGTGCAGTGTTGTCAAAAAAACGGCGGTACCGGCCAATTAATCCTTCAGTCTGTAAACCTTCACGTCTACTGTATGCGGACAGAATTTAGCAGTCTTGAACTTAACTGAGCCCAAGAAGATTGATTAGCAACAATTAAATAACCAAACAATAACTAAATCAACCAAGTTCCGAAGTCATTAACCTAATTAATGACAATCATATCTACTAATCAACTATAGATGAACGCATCAAGTCTCTATATTCAGTGAAAGCAACTAAGTAAACTTGTCCGTGTGATTGATAGCATGTGATGCACATGTGCTACTTCCATCCTATGCATGTCGCCTTTAGTGATCACCTAAAAACAACAACAAAGCAAGAGTGAGTACAAAACTCAACAAATAGATAATATAATAATAAACAAACATCTTATCATTCAAGTAAATCATTATCAACAACCATATACTCAATTAATATCATCATCTTCCATATGATCATTTAACATCATCCTCTTTTCATGTATGCAATGATTAGCTGTGCTACATGTCCATATGCACATCTTTTACTTATACTGGCATAACAAAGTGTTCACCCGTCGATGACACACTCTATCCTCCATCTTGTGGAGTCCCTACCGAAATAGGTATTTATCTAGAGCTCTCTGGATTAGCCATATAACTTTCTTACCGACCTCACCGGATAGAAGTGGCTTCATGTATCAGCAGCCAACCATTCCTTGATGTCAAGTCCAATTACCTATCGACGACATCCAGGTAATTGTATGTCCATGCGCTTTCCCTTGTAGCCGTACTTCTTGAACTTGCAGGCTCAATGAGATTGCCCGTGGCAACTGTCTCATCCTCCTCACAACCCACCGAAAGGGTCATATATATATATATATATATATATATATATATATATATATATATATATATATATATATATATATATATGAAGCCGGTTTAAAGGCACAAGCGACCCAACGCTTGAAGGTTTTATAGAGAAGAGATCAAGAATAGAATGGTAGGACGTATACGTACCTGGGAAACAAATCTAAAAAGTTAATTGTAGCCAAGCTCCATGCGAACCACATCGATCCCATGTACGCTAACCAAGCAGAAAGAAGCGGCATAAAAAACCCTCAGTATCCATCAGAGAGTATTAACCAAACCCACCATTTTGTCCCCCATTCATTTTTGTCAATCTGAACCCACAGCATGAACTAAGCAAGATGCATAGAATTAATGCACATACACCAATAGCCCTCAGTTTACATCACAGAGCAAGGGGACTATTAATATGAACTAATTATCAATTCAATTTCAGTATAAAACTATTAACATCATTACATCACAGAACAAGGGGACTATTAATATGAACTAATTATTAATTCAATTTCAGCATAAGACTATATAACATCATTACATCACAGAGCAAGGGGACTATTAATACGAACTAATTATCAATTCAATTTCAGCATAAGACTATTAACATCATTGAGCAGTTCAACAGCTAGCAAGGTGCCACTAGCCAACAAGCATCTGTATGATCATTGCATTCATTTATATTTATGATTTCTCTATACTTCTCTCTACATGTATGTATTACACATTTACACTTCTCTGCAATGATGCACTTATCTTTATGTATGTATGTATGTATTACACCTTTAGCATCTGGGCTCTGGCCAATGGCCATCACCATCAGCATCAACCAACAACCAGACAACATCAAGAAAACAAGAAGGGGACTTACGCGTTAGTGGGAGAGCCGGAGAGGTTAGAGGCGCGAGGGAGGTCCGAGGTAGCGCAACGAGCCGGCGGCGAGAGGGAGGAGGAGCTGGAGCTGCGGCGTAGGGAGGAGGAGCTAGGGCCAGCGGCGCAGCGAGGGGTGACTGGGAGTTTGATCCGATGGCGCAGGGAGGAGGGAGCTTGATCCGGAGGTGCGGGAGGTGGCGGCGAGGGAGGAGGAGCTCGGTTCACATGAATACCAATAGCATAAACCAATAGGTGATAGATCTGTCTTATCTCGACATCGCTAGTGGAGAGGTAGCCGGAGGTCGCGTACACCGGGGGAGGAGGAAGAGGGGAAGGCGCGCGGCGTCACCGTAGTTGTGGCACAACGGTGACACTGCAAAAGACACTCTTATCGTACGAGTGTCTTGTGCAGTGAACCGTGGTGTCACAACCGTCGGCGACGGGAAGAATGCATGGCGGCGTCGCCGACGGGGTCACTCGGGTGGGGAGGGGAATGGACGAGAGTAAGGGCGGCGCTAGGGAGTGATGAGTTAGAGCACAAACTCTAGCGGCTAGGCTCCTACTAATAAAGAGACTTATCACAGACGGTTCTATTATGGAACCGTCAGTGATACTTATCACAATGGAACCGTCCGTGATATAGGACATATCACGGACGGTTCCACAATGGAACCGTCTGTGAAATGGTTTTTTTCTCAAGTATATTTATTTTGTATATACACTTACATGATATGAAGAAATTACATGTTTATATGTCAATTTTGTCATTTAAATACTGCTGAAAATTTGCTTTAACTATACATACATACATACATACATACATACATACATATATTTATAATTAATTAATTTGTTCCACTAAATTGTCTCTGATAAATTTGGAGCGTGAGACGAAGAGATGCATCGGGGAGCCGAAGCGGTATTGATGCGACGAATTGAGACGCATCGGTGACGAAGAAACTCATCAGGCTTCAACTGGGAGCTGTAGCGGTATTATCACAGACGGTTATAACAAAAAAACCGTCTATGATATGTAGTAATATCACAGACGGTTATTGTTAAGAACCGTCTGTGATGTTTCATAGACGGTTTTTGTGAAAATTGTGACACGGTTATAACCGCTCGTGATAAGTCACAAACGGTTTTAGCTATGAACCGTCTGTGATATTACCTCTTCACAAACGGTTTTTAGCGCAGCCAGTAACACAGACGGTCTCTAAACCTAAACCGTCTGTGATTGCATGTAATATAGATGGTTTTGGTCAACCATCTGTGATGAGACGTCTAGTATTAACCTTTTTGTAGTAGTGTGTCGTGTTGATTATCAATTGGGTAACATTGTCATATTGGTTTTGTTTGGTTTAGGTACTAGCTGCTGGTTTTGTATGGTTAAGGTACTACTTACTGGTTTTGTATTTATGTAGTGGTTTTTTGTAAGGTTAAGCGATTCCTCCGCTTAAGCAACCACTTGGTTCTGTATGGCTTCTTTGAATTTTTAAAGAAGTAATAAAATTTTATGCCTTTCTTAATTTTGTCCTCAAAATTTATGCTTCTTTGAAATTTATGACTTTCTGAATTTTATTCTCAAAATTTATCCTCAAAATTCTTTTTAAGAAATTCTCTATTTAACTAATTAATCAATTACCTACTGGTTTTGTCTTTCTATTTCAACATTTCTCTATTTAACTAGTTAAGCGATTACTTTGTTTAATATTTTCAAAAGGACTAGTTAAGCAATTCTCTAGTGTGTTTTATATGGTTATAAGGACAAGTTAAGCAATTTCCTGCTAGTTTTGTATACTTAGAAGGACTAGTTAAGCAATTCCCAGCTGGTCTTGTCTGCTTAGAAGGACAAGTCAAGCAATTCCCCACTAGTTTCGTCTGCCTAGAAGGATATAATTCTTCTGTAATCATTATTTCAATAGTATGCTCACTGCCTATAATTCATTCTACATCTGTTTGTTGTTTTATGTAGGTTAAAAAACACATTACATCTATGCTCCGTCAATTTGAGCATCACACAAACCACTAGATTTATTTTAAGGTCTAAACTACTGGTTGCGAACTCTTGCCACTACAACAGGACTAGGTTATAGCAACACGTGTATATGCTGCTATATCTACAAATTTATGTTGCTAGGATGGATAGCAACACATGTGATAAGTGATGTTGTTGGTCGTGTTGCTATAAGGTGGGTTTACCGCAACACAAACTAGATGTTGTTATACAAAACAAAAGGTGTTGCAAAGTTGCAACACAATTTTTTATTTATAACAACATATGTTTTCGAAACATAGCTAACACTTGTTAGTAACATATAATTAATATATTGCAACACAAATTAGTATATAGGAAAAATACGATTAATTTATGTGCTACATACGTAGAATTATAATTGCTACAAAAAATTTATTTCTAATTGAGCATATCATATTGCAGAACGTATAACACAACTCAACATGGTCAATGTTCAAAAAGTAGATTGGATTGCATTAAGGAAATAAATATAGGTATTGTTAACATCATTTCACATTACAAAAACAACTGATTTGTTGTCAACACAAGAGCTTTGGATAAAAGTAAAATTTGAGTTCTAAAATATAAAATATAAAATCTAACTACTACTTTCTTTTCTTCATGAAGTTCCTTGATTTCTTGATCCGTCAATCAAAAAGATAAACATCCAAATATAGTAATTCAATTGTTGATCTTTTCAACCTACAGGGATAACAATAAATTGCAAGGATGTAAATATGATGTAGGACAAGTGAATCTGACATAAATTGAATCTAGCTAAAATTAACATACACAAATTGAAGGCTAGGCAATCGCTTTTCCCTTAGTTTAACCAATTGTCTTGTAGTTCTCCCATGGCCTTACCAATACCTCATGTTCTTCAATAGGATAATTAACACACACTTTCCAAAATTGGTTACCAAATTTGAAATCACCAACTTGTGCATCTGAATCACTACTTAAGAAAGTAGCATATGCCACAGGCTCTTTATTTGGATATCTATTGGTAGACTTGAGTAGTACGGTGGTACCAAACTGTAACACCCTAGCCAAACAAAGGCTTGGAATGCTACTAAATTAAATAAATTAAACTAAAACATCTTACAAAATTTCGGTAGAACCTCCTTTGTATAGTTACCTATACTGGAGGTTCCAACAGACAGTTATAAGATATAAAGATAATCCAAATTACAATTTAATCAAGACGTAATCAAAACTGACTATTCGTTACTATGACATCCATAGTAACTAAACATCTAAGAAATAGATCATGAGCATCCAAAACGTCTATTCACTTATTACCGACTAATCCAATCAAACAATAATCAATGAGTACTCTAAACAGTTCATTCATCTCCTAGTTAAATTTCCTTTCATTCTATGGTGGGTAGTTCGTGCAGAAGTGCAAGAAGTCTAATTTTTCCTTTCCCCCATGCATGCCGATCTCGTAAAAGTACCTAAAACACAACAAACAATAAGAGGTGAGTCCAAGACTCAGCAAATATAATAAATGGCATCAACAACATTCAAGCATGTAAATCATCAACTATACTTCACAAATCCACAATATCAATCACCTTACACACACATGCTGTGCAATATGCTCAAAATGATCCTTTTCCTTCTCTTTCCCTTTTGCATTTTACCGGTAATGCAAAGTGTGCATCCGTCGATGCACACTTATGCTCGTGCCATCCGCACAGGACCATGCCCATACTACTGCAAGTATGGGGATTAAAGCCCATGCTTTACAAGCATGGGGACCTTTAGCCCGTCATCAACATGACGGGACTCAAGAGTTGCTTGGTCATCACATGACCAAGTCTTCAATAAGCCAACATGATGTATATGTATGAATTTCTCAAATTAATACAAACATGCATCCAAGAATAACATTGCATATGAATATCCTATTCATACTACAAAGCTCATAAACATAGACTTCACAACTAGCAAACATCCATGATCAACACATAACTCATATCTCTAGCAACCATGAACATTACCAACTATGCCAACATCACAACTCATGAACACAAAATTTCTCATAATATATATCACACCTTGCCATTCAACAATATATATTATAACCATTATTATACTTGCCTTAACCGCGAGAGAATGAGGGACGCGCAGAAGGTGCTGTCCCCGGGACCAGTCCACCACCTGAGTAATAATTATAACGCATGCTAAGATGGCAGTAGCGGACCAAAACAAAGTATACCACAACAATCACTAACTCGCAAAAGCGTCTAACTCGATCCCAACCCCAAATCCTAAACGTCGATCTGTCCCCTCGGTGGACAGTCAACTTCTAAAATCCATAACTTTCACTACAGGGGTCCAAATAAGATGTTCTTAGACTTTATGGAGAGGTAATTAAATTTTCCAACTAAACCTAGTTGAGTGGTCCTTCTGATTCTGGCATATAAAACCCCTACCAAGCCAATTTAGAAAATAACAATTTTCACGTCGGGTTCTCTGGACAGAACACTAAAACCACCATAACTTTTGCTACGAGTGTCCAAACCTTGCGTTCTTTAGCTTTCTGGAAAGGTATGGAAATTACATACATTTTTAGTTATATCAAGATCCTCTAATTCCTTCTTTAACTAATGGCTTAACCCAGTTTTATACAAACTGTCAGAATGCTGACGGATTATCAGGACAGCGACACTAGAAAAATCATATCTCACTACTCGTTAATCGGATTTGGGCGTTCTTGGCGGCCACGGAAAGCTAAGAACACAACCCAACTATCTCTAAGAGATAGGATCCACGAATTCTGCCTCTAAGGACATCAAAAACGCCGTTCAATCTACTGGATAGAATGGGATCTAAACAACCGACATTGCTAAACAACTAATTAAACATCTAATCAAGGGGGAACAGCGGTTACCCTTGACGAAACGACGAAGAACCTGCTGAGCACGACGATCACGCGCCAACGATCTCTCCCCTTCCTCTCTTCTTCCTCTTCTCTCTTCTTTTCCCTTCTTTGGCCAGCAACAGCAGCAGAGGATGGAGGTAAGGGCTGCCATAGGGAGGAGACACCATGGCAGTGCTACAGTGGCGGCGTGTACTGTAGCACACATGCTACAGTAGAGAATAGGGTTTCCCCCCTCTTTTTATTAGTGGCCAACCCCTCATGGGCTTCCTAGGCCAAGGCCCGAGGCCCATGTTGTCCCAATTATGCTGAAAACCCCCTTTCTAACTGCTGATTAAACTATTCTCTATTTGATCCCCCCTCCTAATTCGAATATTCTCTTCCGAATTAATTTGAAGTATTACACAAACTATATTGGAATTTAGTAGTCATTAAAAGAAATACTTGAATTAGATCTATCACAGTTAAGAAGGAACATTTCTATGATTCTTATGTATCTCCATTGCAGAAAGACGGATATTCTTTTGAGTCAATTTTTCTTGTCGCTTTTTCATAGTGTCTTGTAATTGCTTCTGCTTCTTATTTTGCTACAGTTAGACAAAACAAATGTTATGAGACCCAAATATGGTTAAGGATATAAAATTCATATTCCATATTTCCCAATCAACGAAAATTTTAATATTCATAATCTTGCCTGCACTGCCATATTTTTCCTATGCTTAATAGAGTTTCTTCTCTGTGTATGAAACTGAACTTAGGAGATAAGTTTAGCTACATCATGCAGTGTGAACAAGTTAGAAGAAATATGTTTCATGTGAAGGAAATGCAGTAATTTTTTTATATGTAACATGATCTAATTACATCCAACTGAAAATGAAGTGGCAAATTCTGCATTATAGAGATTCAACACAAAATAAATACCTGTTCACGTGGAAAATCATGAGCAGAACATGATGATGATGCTTCTTGATGTGTTACTTCCTTGATATTTAAATCCGCATGTTGCTAGTTGCATCATATAGTCATGTAAATCAACTAATAATGGTACGATGTTATAACACAAGTAACAACGCTATGCTAACCTTTTTAGCAGAAAATATATTATTTTTCTCTCGTGCGTTGTCTCTGTCCACATGACCTTTTTTATTCTAAAATTAAATGGGGACACATTAGTTATTTTGTAAGTATAGAATGTTGTAGTTACTGTAGAATATAGAAATGAAATAGTTGTAGTAATAAGAATAAGAAATTCACCCCGTAATGTATCTTGTTCAGTGAAAGAGTTGTTTAGGTTCAATACATTGCACTCAACTATTTGCAAATTTAAACAGTGATAAAACAAAATACCAAAAGCCTAACACTTGATCAACATTTTGATAATACCTTTCTTTTAGAAAGTATCATATGTGACTGAAAATTGTCACAATAATTTGCTTGGGTATTCACCTACAATAAAGATACATGAGTTGAGTTAAATTTCAATATGAATGATAAATTAATATTTTTACCTCTGCTGGTTCTATGTTCTCACGGCATGCCAACTTCTTTACCAAGTCTTGAATTTCTGGAAGTTTGATTTTCTACCTCAGTTCCTTCTGTTTCTTTCTTTTAAACAGAAAAAAGGAAAACAGTAACAGTTTTAAGACACATATATGTGTTGCTTGTTATTGACCAAAAGTAAGCAACTAAGCAACTGTTAAGGGCAAATGAGCATATGCAAGCTTCATTCACAAGAAGGATAGCAACAAAAGGGCGAGCTCCTTGAGAGGTTATAGTCTCGATCAATGAAACACTTCTCCAAAGAAATAAAATTTCCACAACTACTAGAATATCTATAATGGTGATTTCCTATCTCTACTAAACTATCCATGTACCTCATGTTTAACTATGCACGAGAAAACCTTGTGGAACCTCTAACAATTGTACTCCTAGTCCATGTTTAACTATGCATACTACTACTCCAGACATCATATCAACTTCTGACAATGGTATTATTGTGTTGAGCACTTGAGCCATTACCCTAAGCTTTCTAATTGTCAATTATTAGAAGTTGATCTGGTGGAGTATATGCAAATTTGTTAAACATATTTCGCAAATCTATAATTAATAACCTTAATCCACAACACCCGCACCGTGGGTACCAAGTCCTATGGGGTCAACTAAGATCGATCGAGAACGATCTTGCGCGTATACAAATCTGTGACTAACTGAATGGAGAGAGAAACATTTGGATTCGATTGCTCACAGCCACAACAACGAAAAGATCCCCCAGAACAAAACTAACTCTTAGAACAATCAAATCCACCCAAGAAAGTCAGGGTTCCTTACCAACAAAAGAATAAATTAATCCAAGTCTGGATGGATCTCCACTACACGCTAGCCTAGCACCAGTACCACATCTACGTCGCAGCCGGACATCGGGAGAGGAAAAGCGATGATCAGCCAACGGTCCGGTTCAATCCGGGCGTACTACGATGGTGGCTGGTGGAGTTGGGGTTCTGCAGCCGGAGAACGCCGGGTGGGGAGAGAACAGGAGAGGATGGGGAGCGGGGAGTGAGGTCGCGGGGGGCAGACACGGTGGTGGGTGGGATGCTGGACTCCTTGAGGCGCCGGCGGAGGGAGGGAGAGAGAGGGACCGGCAGAGGGAGGAACCGGCGGAGCGAGGGAGGCACTAGCGGAGGGAGGAACCGGCGGAGGGAGGGAGGCACTGGCGAAGGGAGGAACTGGCGGCAGCAGATGAACGGAGAGGGAGGAACCGGCGGAGGGAGGGAGATCACTACGGGCGGTGCGTCTGCTCAAGATGGGGAACTGGGAAGATTCGGGCCGAGGAAATTCGGCTGGTTTTTGTTTTGTTTATTTCGTTTCAGAGTTATAAAAACAGTTTTGTTTTGTTTATTTCGTTCACAGTTATAAAAAGCTATGGATTATTATTAATAATAAAAAATAAATTGAAAAACACAAGATAAAAAAAAGTCATTCACGATTTTAAAAAGCGATGGTTTATTATTAATAAAAAAAATTGAAAAACACAAGATAAAAAATGGAGCATTACATAAGCCAAACAAATATGCTTCTTCAATATTGAACTATTGTTTGTCAGATATTGTTGATCTTGAACTAGTTTGCTCTGTAATATTATAAAAATTATTACATTTTCTAATGTAATAAATTATATAGTCACTCTACATTGGATGCAACTGCCTCGATGAGATAATCAACAACCACATTATGATGATATGCATATTCCTTTCTTATAAAAACAAATAAGCAGATTAGTATAATTAGAACAACGAAGTATCTTAGTCAATCGTTCCTACTACTATAATTACCAATTTATTTTTATTACTACTATAACATTAGGTGGTAATTAAATGGGTCATAAAATTTGTTCATTGATCTAGCAACACGTCTATTAAGTGTTGTAACTTACACTATAAAATATGGTAACATACTAGGCGCTAAGTATGTTTGGAGCTTTCTACACTTGGGTTGTAGCAACATGAGAATATGTGTTGCGGTTGAGTTTTCCTGCAACATATGCTATATGTGTTGGTGGTGTGTGTTAGAATAGATTGGTCTTGTTGTAGTGTGCCCAACGAAAGCAGAAGCTCAATAGTTGTGAAAACTAGTTTTGAAATTTTTTCACACTTTTGTTACCTAATACGAATGCAAAAGAAATATATGACACCAAACACTGAGACAAGTAAAATGACTAAGAAACAAATCCTTAGCCTATGCTAGATATACCTTTTCCTTGCGTATTCCTTTGGAGCTTTAGAATGATAATCCACATCTTTTCTCCAAGACTGGGTTCTTCACTTTAACATCAACACATGATGTCATGCACTTGATTTGATGACCTTCAACACATTGATCCATCAATTATCTTCATCATCATGTGAGTTAACCTATTTCACCAACTCTTGAAAATATTAGTCCACATGACGATTGTCATTAATTACCAAAATACTCCATTAACACATAATGGTGGGTCTAGATTCTTCAATCCCCCCTTTTTGGTAATTGATGACAATCCTCAACAAATAAGGAATTGAAAGTTGATTTTTGAGTATACTTTGAGTACAAAACAAATTGTATACTCTAGGATGAGCTTTGATAGAAATTAACTCATTTGAGTGGAATCAAAAGAGATTTTGAATTAATTGCTAGCAAAACCATAACATATAGATAAAACTCTCCCTAAACATGTGCATATGAGATTTGATGGAAATTCATGCATATATGTGAATTTAAAAAAAATTGGCAAAGTTTCCTTTATATATTAGATCCATGGAAGCATGCCATATCAAATATTATCAAGAATTTAAATATGCATGCAACAATAAAGATCCATAATAAACACATTTTGGACAAAGATACAAATGATAGCACAATTCATAACATAAGTCATAAGAACATCCAAATATCCAAAATATGTCTAAAAGCATACAATGTTCAATAAGATTACAAATGATATTACAAGAATGAATCTAAGTTTATCATCACAAAGCAAGGTCTATTGACCTAACATAAGAAAATCATCCTTGCTTCATCCATTCCTTCATTCTTCCATTCTTCTCCCCCTTTGACATCAAATACCAAAAGGAACTCATGAAGGCACTCTAAGAAGGAGGGGCATCCGAAGAGGATGGATGATCAAACCACGACGATGCAGGGTGACAACCATGCACAAACCTTTGATAGACAAGTGGAGCCTGCTGCTGCTGAAACTCAGTGAACCTCTCATCAAGATGTGTAACCCTTGAGTCCAAGGTGTCAAATCTCATGTTCAAGTCTTCCACCATAATTCTAGTCTCAACCTGATCCTCATGCATAAGATCAAACTTGGTGTCCATGCGGTTGAAGCTTGATTAAAGATGGAGAAGAGCTGTCATGACTGGGTTTTGTTCCTGAGGAGTTTGTTGCCCTTGATGTGCTTGAGGAGGCATTGCTTGAACTTGAGGTTGTGGAGGAGAAGGTGGCACCTGAGGAGGAGCATTTCTTGGTCTATATTCTTTATGCTTCACATCGCAAGAAAAATCAAAGTCAATCTTGCTTTTCATAAGTATCATAATGAAATGAGCAAAATAAATACATTTTCTTTTATCTCCCCTAGAAATGGCAATCTCTCTCATTATCAAATCCATCACATCAAACCTTGTGCATTCATTATATACTTAATCACATTCCAAGCATGACCATGAATTTCATCGTTATTTCCACTTCTTAGAAAAAAAGTAGCTATGCTAGGAAGATGAAAAAGGCCACTTACTCTTCCTAGCACAAAATGATTTCCATGATCATAGAACTCATCCACCTAAGTGAGAACAAATGGTTCTTGAAGGTGAACTTTGATGCCTCTTGACTCATTTAATTCCAAAACATGTTCAAACTCACTTATTGTGGCTTCAATTTGAGTATCCCCCCGTTCTCCAAATAAGATGATCATACTCCGATGATACATAAATAGTGGCATAAAATTGTCTTATCACCTTGGCATGAACATTACACCTCAAAGACACTATAGTCTCCAAATCCAAGTTTTGATAGAGATGATATAAACCATTATAAACTGGATTTTGTGCCAAGTAATGCCACTTGATAGATCTATGATTTGCAAACTTCTTGTTCTCATAGAAAAGGTGGTATACCTGTTGTTGGAACAAGGGTCGATGGCATTTCTTGGAAAACAGAATTGGTTTACATGCCTTAGAATTGTGTACTTCTCACTCTTAATCCTCGACACATCAAGACCAATGAAAGGTGTTTGATCAGGTGTGTCATCCTCATCCTCATTATTTGACTCCTCATAATTTGCATCACTGATGTCATTGTTCTCACTATCTTCTTCTACTTCAACATCAACCTCTTCATCTTCACTTTCATCCACAACGGGCATTTTGCCTTTTGAAGAAGAGGAGAGCACAGTGGGATGACTAACTGTCCTTTTCCGTGGCATTGTTGCTGTCAAAAGGATGCAAATATTAAACAAAGGAGTTCAAGGAATAAGATCACAATAATTTTAAGTGCCAAATTGCAACATCTATATGTCATGGGCGGTTGCACCAATGCCCTGGTCGGTTGGACCGCCAATGACAATGGCAACGAGTTTTGGGGAAAACAAATTCCAACCCAAAACTTGCAATGTGACACTAGAATTATATCAATCTAATTCTATTCTACTTGCATGTCAATAATTTTCCACCAATTTGAATGAATTATGGATATTCATATCAAACCTTGGAATTTTGGGTGAAATCACAATAGGGGCATAATGCAAGTAGGGATTGAGAGATTACCGGCTTAGATCATGAGAAGAGACGATTCAAGTTGAGTCCTTACCAATCATGATAAACAATAAGTTGGATTTGGGAAGATCAATCTCCACCTAGGTTTCCCTGGAATTGAGGGATGAGCCAACAAAAATGAAAACCAATCCATGGAATGGTAAGAGGAGGTGGAGGATAGCACTTTGATTTCCTCGGGACGCAATGAAGATGGCTGGAAAAGGATATTTGAGGCCGGAATGGTGAGGGGCGGCCGGAGGGAGAGACAGGAAGGTGTTCTCGGGTAGGGAGGTGGTTTGACTGAAAGACATGGGAAGAAAACGTTTCGGTCGGGTTGGGAAAAGGACCTCTCGGATGGACCAGTTTGACCACTTGGCCACCGATCTGACCGCCAAGGGTGGCCGGTCAGACCAGTTAGGTCAGAAACCTACTGAAATGCAGAACAAACTTTCGGAGAAAAGATGAATTTGTTGTAATTTGCTCCAAATTTTCACACAATCAACCAAATAAACACATTTGGAGCATTTCCAACTCATATAGCCCTTAAAAAAAATCCAATTCTCAAATAGTTTTTATAAATTAAGCTTTTGTTTTCACAAAAAGAACTTATTTTCATGAAACTTCTCTAAAAGTGCCAAATTGAGAATACGATGGTATTTTAAGCATCCATTTGTATGTATGAGTCATAAATACCATTATGAACCTCTTCATGTGAATATTTTTGGCTCAAATCTCAAAACTCACTTAAGTGCTAGAAAGTGACCACTTTGGTCAAAATAGTATTTTGGATGAGTTTCGAAATCAAATAACTTTTGCTAGATTGGCCTTTTATAAACTTTTTGAATACCAAAAAAGGTTTAGAATAGCCAACTCTAGGATTTTCCTTTTGGAACCATTTTCAAAATCCTTTTATAATAGATTTTACACAAAAATCTAGTTTAGGTCAAAAACAAGATACTGTTAACTAGAATTTCGGCTAGAAACTCATTTTCACTAAAAAAAATATGTTTTTCTTGTGCCAAAACCTTTGGGAAACTTTTGAAAAGCATTTGTATACATTTTGCAACTAGTTTTCACAAGATTACCAATATTTATGATTTTTTTTTACTTTTGGCTAAATGGCTCAATTTTGTAAAAAAACATTACTAGCACTTAATTTATTTGGGCACACTTAGGGATGTGATATACGTGAATATGACTTACCATTACCCTTTAATGTGTCACCCCTATCTTATTCAAGATTGCAATAATGAAGTTTTTGAACAAGAGTAAGAACACATTTTTGAAAAAGGATTTTCATGAATGCATCCAACACAAGGCAATGGCTAGATAATTCAATATAAGTACTTGTTACCAAAATAGCATCTATTTTTTATATGACATGATTATCCACAATATTTTTCTCTAGTTTGGCTAATGGTGGAATCTGTTGGAATGAGGCACACCCTACACTATTTACATATCTAACAGAATCCACCTCTTCATGAATGGGCCCGGCCTTTTTTTTGTCGAAAAAAGAGCCAAGCCTCCAATGCCCTTTCAAGTACCTATTAAGCAATTAAGTACTTTTTGGTACCCAAACTAGGTTGGGTCTACAAATGGTAGTCACAAGAGATTTGGGCAGCCAAATGGTCCTAGCAATAGTCTTAGGTGAACCAACAAATCTAGCAATCACCTTGCCATTTTTATCATTTCTAAGCAAATAATGATCATTATAAAGAATAGGCTTAGGAGTGTTACCCATGGGACATTGTTTACCAACGCGTCCCTTTTGCCAGCAATTGTAGCAAGTTGGGCTTTTTACTTCCTCTTCTTGTTTTGTTAATTTTCTGATTGTCGGCTTGTCTCTTGTTTAAATGTCTTGGCTTGACATCCACTTGATTTGGGCACACCATGGTATAGTGGTCCTTCTCATTGCAACCAAAACACTTGATGATCTGTATATGTCTTTGATTGTGTCTTATCTTGCTATTCTCCTTCTTCTTGGGAGTAAAGTTGATTCCTCTCTTGTCGTTCAACATTTGTTGCTTGCTCAATATTTCGTCAAGAGAGGCCTTCCCTTTGTAGTTTTTTTCCAATTCATTTGTCAATTTCTTGACTTGGACCTTGAGTTCTTCATTTTCCTCTATAAGATTAGTTTCAACAAGTATAGAGGAAAAACATGTATCTATTTTTGAGCTACAAATAACACCTAGCAATTCATCACAAGAAGTGGATGTGCTAACCTTAGATGCAATGCAAAGATTAGCAACTACGCATGGCATATCATCTAATAAATCACATGTTATTCCTATATCCACCTTGGAGCTAGTGAATTCCTTGAGAAAGAGGGACTCATACTCTTCTTTTAGCACATCATAATTATTTTGAAGAGAGATATGCTATTTCTTCAAAACTTTGAATTTTGTCTTCTTTTTTCCAAGATATTCATTATGACCCTTTAGCGTATCCATCAATTCATCATAAGAGGGGCTCATCATCATTTACCTCATTGTTACATTTTGCCATGAAGCAAGTGGACATGTCAAACAGTGCTGGAGTCTCATTTGCATTTCAGTTGTTTGATGAATCATCCTTTATGGCTAGCCCAGCAAAATGTCTTCTTTTGCCATCATTCTTCCTTCTTAATGACGATTTGGAATCTTCTTCATCTTCTTCCTCATATGGACACTTTGAGACAATGTGTCCATCTTCTTGATAATTGTACCACCTTAGAGTCTTGTAGTGCTTTGTCTTAGAAGATAAGCTTGAATTTCCTTGTGAGCCACGTCTCTTCATGAGATTCTCCATTTTACTCATGAGAGTGACCATTTATTCTTCGGTGCCATCATCTTCCTCATTTTGACACTTTTAATCCTCATCTTCACTTCAATCATGCTTGGCCTTGAATGCATGAATTCTTTTGCTTGAAGTTGAGGCCCTCTCCTTGAGCTCCTCATGGATGAATTGAGGAATAATGTCATCGAGGTCTCATATTTTTCCAGTAGAGTCTTAAGCATCTTGCACATAATATCAAGATCGGTTAGATCATAAGATAGGACTTTGAGCTTATTTATAATGTTGTTCAATCTAGAATACATTTCATTGATTCTCTCATGAGGCAACATGATAAATGACTCATATTTGAGCTTCAACCTATGCAACTTAACTTCCTTGACTGTGGAGGTTCCCTCATGAATTTTCATGAGAGTTGTCCAAACATCATGAGCATTCTTAAGATTACTCAGTCTATTGAACTCATCCACACTCAAGGCTCTATATACAGTATTTAAAGCTTGAGCATCGAATTGCAAGTTTTGCTCTTGCCTTTGAGTGAGGTTTTGAGGATCAATAGGAGTAGCAAAATCCACATCAATAATTCTCCATAGGTTTGCGCACATGACATTAATATAGATGGTCATTCTAATTTTTCAATAAGCATAATTTGAACCATCAAAGTGTGAAGCCCTACCGGGGCACATAACCTCTATAGTCGCCATCCTTTACTCTCTAGACGGTTAAGTCTAATGCATGAGAGACCAAGCTCTGATACCACTTGCAAGGTCAAGTAGGCCGACTAGAAGGGGTGAATAGGTGGTTTTAAAACGTTTTTTTTTTGCCAAAACCGAGTTTTATACCGAGTAGTAAATCAATTCAGTTTTGCACAATTAAAACCTAAATTAACTAGTCTTGACTAAGCGTACCAACAAACTAAGTCTAAGACAAGGATTCGCAAATCTAAGGTGATAAGCGAGCAATTTAATTCTACAAAAGTAAATTGCAGGAATGTAAAGCATAAGAAAGCAAACCACAAGGACACTTGATATTTTTCCCGTGGTGATCAGAAACTTACTGGTTTTCCTTAGTCCACTTTGAGGTAAGCCCAAACAAATTGGACCGGCTCCACAAATTAAGTCTACACCTCAAATGCACTCGGGGTTGCTCGTCCTCCACTCCGAAGATGGCGAGCACCAAGCCACTCACAACTGCTCGGGTCTTCTCACAACCTTCTTTGAAAAGATCACCGACGTAACTCCTCCAAGCCGTCTAGGTGTCGGCAAACACCAAGAGTAACAAGCCAGAGACGCTCACTTGAACAAATCAACTGTCTAAGCTCAATGGATACTCAATCCAACACATAATGCAACACATGCACTAGGATTTTGCTCTCTATGTGCAACACATACACAAAGGAGAAGATAAGGAACTTAGCTCAAGGGGAACGAAAATAGCACTACCACTCTCCCACCCCCGACCACCAGGAGTATTTATACACCCAGACAAGAAAACTAGCCATAGGGGAGAATCTGTCGAAAAATAGGGAAACCCAGTCTGACTGCCAACCAATGTTCGGTCAGACCGCCCTAGATTCAACGGCTATAAAAACTAGCCGTTGGACTCTCAACTGGACTAACCTCCCTCACATGGACCGATCAGACGGGACCAAACAGACTAGACCACCAGGGGGCAGTCAGACTGCTCCACAGAGGAGCCCAGCCATGGAAGAGAAACACTCCTCACCGGAAAAGGCTAACCAGGGACATTGATCGTGGGGCCGGTTAGATGGGCCAATACGTGGCTGTTAGACCGGTTACCCACTAGTCAGACCGATCAGTACAGGCGGTCAGACTACTAGGATGGTTGGACCAGCACTTAGCCCAGTCAAACCCCTCAAGGGCCAGTCAGACCGCCCTAGGGCTGTGGTCAGACCGCCAAATGACAACAAGGGTGAAAATTGATTTTGCATTCACATCAATTGCAAAACACATTTGCCAAATAACGTGCGATGAAGACACGGAATGAAAGCAAGATTCTCAACAAGTTGCAAAATACATTTGCCAACTTTTAGAATCATGCCAAAAAGGGATTAGGTACATGGACTTAAACCATTTGCAAAACACATTCGCAAACTAAAGTCACATGCTACAAGGATTATGCATGAGCCTCAACTATTTGCAAAACACATTCGCAGATACCAGCAACATGCAACGGAGAGCTAATGCAAAATTCTATCAACACGTGACACACTCAAGCTACTAGTCAAAACCCCTCTTAATAGTACATCAACCTACAATAGCAATCCGGTCTCCACACCAAACACCGAGACCAGTAAAATGACTAAGAAACAAATACTTAGCCTATGCTAGATATACCTTTTTTTTTTACCAAAAACAGGAGGGGGAAAAACCCCCTTGCTAGATATACCTTTGCCTTGCGCATTCCCTTGGAGCTCTAGGATGATAATCCGCATCTTTTCTCCAAGACTGGGTTCTTGACTTTAACATCAACACATGATGCCACACACTTGATTTGATGACCTTCAACACATTGAGCCATCCATTGTCTTCATCATCATGTGATTTAACTTATTTCACCAACTCATGAAAATATTAGTCTACATGACGATTATCATTAATTATCAAAATACTCTATTAACACATAATTGTTGGTATAGATTCTTCAGATTTTCCACCTTCATTCTTTGACGTCATGGTTCATTTGTGTGTCCATCTTCCAACTGAAGCTAGGCTAGCTGGACCAATACATTACCGAAATATGTATCCTATTGAGAGGTGTGTTGACTAAATCATATTAATATTTGTATTCCTTTTGGTAGATTAAAAGTATACATTTAATTTATAGGTACCTAAAGAAATTAAAATCAATCATTCGGACACAGAGTCACCCAGAAGGATCTTCAGCTCAAAGCTATGTGCTAGATGAAAGTACTACCTTTTGCTCATGTTACCTGCATGGTTGTTAGACTAGGTTCACTAAGGTCATAATGATGACAATAGTGATAGTTGCACAACTCAACTGGCATATATTCAAAGACTAGGCTACCCTTTGGTGGGTAGTTTGATGAGGGCATCTCTAGCTTTCCATCTTCACAAGAACAAGATATCATTCTAGAATTGCCTAAGGGGCCAATTACTAGAGCACATGCCAAACAACTTCAACAAGAGGTGAACTCACTCCTAGCTGAGCATAATAATATTGTTTATGAGAATTCTATACTATCTAAAGGTTCTGTTTTATGTGTGCTCAGATTTGAAGAACATACAATGATGGATTCCAAGCGGGAGGTGTGGGAGGACGGGAGCCCATCAAAAGGAGGAGATGACCAAGGCCCAAGTTGCCAAGCCCAAGTTCAAGGAAAGGATGGACCAAAAGCTCATGTGGTCAACTTAGCGAAAGAAAGCCCATGTAATTATGACAAAGACCATGTGGTGCAACCAAGAAGCCCATGATGTGAATAGTGCTCATGAACAGTACGGCATGTCAATAGTAATCCCGAATAGTACCGGTGTGAACATTAATTTTGAATAGTCCCCTAGGCCAAGACTATATATTGAGGGTTAGACCCCCCATTGTAACCTCATACCAGTTTATGCATAAGAATTGAAACATAGCTATTGCTTGTTCTTTCTAAACCAGAGTTCATGTAAGGACTTTGAGAGAGGACTAGGTGATCCATTGATTCGTTCTGCAATTCAAGTTCAAGCCGTCGTTCCATTGGGAATTGGGGACTTGGCGTTCGTCATTCGTGGTCTCGCGATGAACAATTATCCGGTGTGTTTTGGGCGTATTCCAAAGAGTTGAGGGTTTGTGCATTGGCGCGAGTGTTCAGCTAGCGACATCGTCTACTTCGCATCAACTATCCACGGTTCCTCGCCGAGAAGATCGGGCCTCCCCCGTATCACGTGGTATCTGATTCTAGGTTTACTCGGTGAGAGTTTTTTTTACCTGTAGTCAGATTGATTTCTATCCAATAGTTCATTAAACCAAAAATTGCAATACCAAAACCATAGTTTAATCTATTATTTCATGTGAGTTTAGTTAAGTTTTCATCCATTAGAGATTTGTTTTAGTGTTGATCCTTGTGTTTCCATTGCGTAGCTTAATCATTGTTAAAAATTGCTGATTGATTCCATCAATTAGCACCCAAAAGAACAAAAACTGACTTGTCTTTGCTTGCTTTTGGTTCGGATTAGCAAACCCTAGTCGAACTTATCTTTGATCATCCTCTCTTGTTTCGGTTGGTAGAATCCCTAGCCGCATATTTCTAGGGTTAGCACCCTCTGACTGTGAGGTAGACAAGGAGGGGAAGGGCCGCACTAATATGTTTTGGCCGAGAAAGAAAGAGACAAGTAGAATCCGAACCAATCTATTATTGCCGTGATTTTGGAAACTGTCTTTCGGTTTGGTAAGTGGAGTTGGTTTCAGACTCCTTGGGTGTTGTCCAGATTTGGATATCCACGATTTCCCTTCCGAATTCCTTGCTGTTTCGTTATCTGACCTCTACTTGAAGAGTTCGTATATGAGTCCACTTGACACAACTTGCATTCGGTCCACTACTTCTTAGCCGACCGAACCACTTTGGTGTCTTTGTGCATTCCATAAATTCGTTCATCTTTGAGACTAGCTATTGATATTGCACTAGGGCTGCTCATTAAGATTGTTTACACTTTCCTAATTTGTGAGATTTGCACAATATAGAGGGGAGCAAAACCCTATTCGGCCATTGCAAAAAGAGACAAGAAAGGAAAAGCCAGCCGCATATTGAAAGAGCGTGGCATTGAAAAAAAGAATATAAAAAAACACACAACTTTTGCATACGATCTCCGATTGGGGTGATTCTTGATCCATTGGAAAGGAAAGGATCTGGGTGATCTGGAGATTTTATCAACGCATACGCACCCGGTTGCACGCGCGGAAACTTTGACCCCCAAAAAATGTCGTTTAGGGCCTTAAAACGGGCCCGCAAACTGAGAAAAATTCAAGTTTCTCGGAATTTGCTCAAAATTGACAGAGCCCTTTTACAAGTGATTCTAAGGTTCGCCGTGAAGATGACATCCTTTTTCGATTGCTACAGCAAGATTTTCGGGTGCTACAATACCGGTGCAGATTTTCGGATTGTGTATTTAATTGTCTTGAGCAATCTTGTGCCCTTATATATACTTTTTGCAATTGACTAGCGTCTCTCATAGTACTTAGTGCAAAACGAACTAGTTCAATATCAAATTCAGATTGCATCTCACTGGTTCATTCCTTTGTTTGCATTAAGTCCCATTAATCTTTGCCTGTGCGTTCCTATCTTTCACTTATACCCATTGGATCAGCACATAGGCAAACTACTCTAGCTTGGATCATTACTTACCTTTACAATAACTTGAATATCAGTTTGCATAGGCTATCCAATTACCTTTCCAAGCTCCACCTACACCCATTTGTGTACTCCCTTGCTCTTGGTTACACTCATACATTACCAGATTGGGGTCGTTCGCTGTCACGCTCACGTTTTCCAGCGCGCAGATCGACCCAGACCGAGCGTTCCCCACGATGCGACGGCTGTACCGGAGCACGTAAAGGTCGCCGCCGTGGAACTCGTAGTCGTCGCCTCTGCTGCCGGAGGAGGAGGAGAGGAAGACCTCGAAGGAGTCGTTCGGCCAAAGCATGTACGACTGCACACCCTCCAGGAGGATGCCCCGCAGGAAGTTGTACCGCTCCAGCATCGCATACGCTGTTAGAGTCGTCAAGTTTCCAGAGGCGACGATGACACCAGAGGCTGCGGCGGCGGCGATGAGGAGGAGGAGTAGGTGGTGCTTGGCCATGGCTGGTGACTGGGCTAGCTTCCTAGGTTAGTGAAGGCCAGAGATCGAGGGGCAGACGGGTGAGGAAAAGGGAGGGAGCGGCGGTGTCAGCGGGTGAGGGAGAGGGGCGTTGCGGGACGGAGCGAGCGAGGAGCAGCGAAGAAAGCGGGTGGGACACGAAGGAAGTGTAGGCACGCAAAATGAAATAAATATCAGACGGACATGGAGGAAGACACGTGGAATCTGACGGCCAAGAATATTCAGGCAACGCGGCATGCCGATTTGTGCCTCAACTTTCGCTCTGTTTATACTGGAGGATTTCGGCAAGATAGTCAAGAAACCATAGTTTCAAGTAGAATCTCGTTGGTCTACATGTACACTGAACAAACATTTCAATAAACTCATGTCCATCAATTATGGCTAAAGGCGGCAGAATCTGATAGGTAAGACCCACATGTTAATGTAATTGGTATATTGGTCCCACCTGCCAGTGGACAAAGTATGTGTAGTTCTCTGAATTATGTAGTTTTGCGATAGTTTTGGGTTGGCTCCGGAAATTTCTAGAAGCTTCCACAGCCATCAAAGAAGGGTACATGTGTGTTGTCCATGTGCATGAGTGCATCTGCATGAAGCCTAATGACCCGAAAGGGCACGATACCGTTCGCAGCAATTTCCCTTGTAGTATTCCAAGGTTTATGTTGATCCCTCGTGGATGCGTGAATTATTCTATTACCTTTAAACAACTATGTCGGTGTTTTAGAACCGAAGTTACGTAAAGATTGTTTGATTCGGGGGTTCCTCTAGGCTCAAAATCACATAGAGATGGAGACACAGGGATTTTTATATAGGTTTAGGCCTTCTCCTGGGAGAATAACAACCCTACTCTGTGTGTATGTATTGAGTATGCTGGACTACAAGATAGAGCCAAAGGCTAGAGTATTGTGCTTCTAATTGGCTTCCGTCCCCCTATTGTCTTGATGATCCTGCCTTTTATATAGTCCTCGAAGTGTACCGTTGTATCTCCAGTCTAAAGGCCGCCTTGATGTTCCGTATCGTGGAGCCGTTACTAGAGGTTATTGTGGGAGTAGTAATGTTCCCACATTGCCAGGCAGTCATCACCATAACAGGGAGTTTAAATCGTGCCATTATTCCAGAGAATAACAGCGCAGTTTACTACCCCCATATCCTTAAAGATGGTACGGAAGATTCCTTGGTTGACTGGGCCCACATGTCTGTAAGCCCTATCAACTAGGAACTGGTCGTAAAAGAGCTTACGATCAGACGGTGGTCGTAGAAGAGCTTACGACCACAGATTGATCGTAGTGGAACTTACAATCATGGTATAGTCGAAGAAAGACTTACGACTATGAGGTGGTCGTAGAATACCTTACGACCTCCGGCTTCTCCCTTATGAATAAGGGGTATATTCAAGGACCATATGATGTCATTATTATCCATAATGTGAATTACAGATAAATAATTAAATGAGGATTATTATATCCTCGTCATCTAGCCCCCCAGCTTCAAGTGAAAATAACTTACTTGAAAAAGGAGTTTGTAGATGATCCTACGACCAGCAGTGGTCGTAGAACAGTGGTGGTCGAAGGAAAAACTCTTCGACTGGTGTTTCATTTGACCAGAAATTAACTTGGTCAAGAAGGTTGTAAAATAATCTTATGACTTGCAAGGTGGTCGTAGAAGATCTTACGATCACCAGGTGGTCATAGTACTGAGGTCAAAAGTAAAATCTTTCCGATTGTTGTTACATTTGACCAGAAAAAGACTTGGTCAAGAAGGTAATTTTGCTTGAGGTGTAAAGACTGACCTGATTTTCTCGAGCAGACAAATTTAAGAATCTGAATTGACTCTCACAGACCTGTCTGTTGGAGCAGTTCCCGAAGCGGTGGCAACCGTTGGGTCGCCACGTCTTTAACTCGAGCGTGCGGTTATAAATATTCGCCGTAGGTGAGACTAAGGTTTTTTACCTTCCCCCAAATCGCTCTCATTATTTAAGCTTTTGAGTTCTCTGCCACCGACCAAATTGAACTTCCTCCCGAAATCTTCCCAAATCCAAATCCCCAACCCTTGGGAGAAATGGCCAGAGCCGCTTCCTAGTGGGCCAAATCGGAGATGGACGCGACCAAGATCAAGGCTTTGGTCACCGCCGAGAAGAACCTGAAGAAGGAGTTTGTGAAGTGGATCGAGGTTGTTGGGCAACATTGGCCGTCAGGGAGATTGGGCAAATCCCTGTTTTCCAGGCATTCTGTGAGTGTGGTCTTCGATTGCCCGCTCATCCTTTTCTTACGTTGGTGCTCGAATACTTCCAGGTGGAGTTGGTGAATCTCGTTCCCAATTCTATCACAATGTTGGGTGTGTTCGTGTACCTGTGTGAGGCCTACACCGGGATTCCTACGACTTGGAGTTGTTCCAGATTTCTCGGAATGACCAGTGGGGCCGAGTTGTCGATAGTTGCAGTCTGAAGCTCCACGACAGGAAGTCGAAGGAGTACATTCCGATGTTTACCCGGTCGTCGTGGCCGGGATGGAAAAAGAGGTGGTTCTATTGGGAGATTACCAATGAGGACAACCTCTCCTTCGCCGGGAAGCCGGCCGAAAAGATTTCTTCCTAAGATTCGACTCCCAAGAATCTTGGTCGGATCGCCCCCTTCACTCAAGCAATTGCAGACTTGAAGGAAGAGGGGCTTACCGGGTGGCACGTGGTGAAGGATTTCATCATGCGCCGCATCAGCCCTATGAAGAAGAGGGCTCATCCGATGTGGAGGTACTCGGGGCCGCAAGACCCGACGAGGGACTACGATGAGGGTAAGTAAACTTCAAGCTTAGCCTTATTTCTGTTGATTTGGAATTTGGCTTATTGAAAATTTTCTCATCTATGCAGACCTCTCACAAGAGGAGATCGATGCTCGGGTCAAGCTTATCTGTGAGAAACCACCAACCCATGTGGTGGCGCCTCCAATCCTGGTTGACCAATCCTCAGAGGACAAGGTGGAGCGCCTAAAGGTAATCAAGAACTGATTTTGTCTCTAGGACTTTGTAGTCGTAAAAGAACTTACGACTGGTTACTGGTCGTAGAAAAAGCTTACGATCAGGCACAGGTCGTAAAAAAGCTTATGACCAGGGGGTTGTCGCAGAAAAGCTTACGACATGGAGATGGTTGTAGAAAAACTTATGACTGATTCGTAATATCTCTCTTTCTGATCTCTGCAAAAAGTAGGCATGGAGAACCGTCGGGACGACGAAGAAGTCGAACTGATGGTCGTTGGTGCTACTGTTGAGCAAGCAGATGCTCCTCAGACCAAGAGGAGGAAGCTCGTGCAAGTCGCCGACAAGGAGGGTGCAAGTTCGAGCTCGCTTGCTTCAAGACCTTTTGCTAAATTTATGCGAAGTAGCTGCTACAGAGGAAGCAATTGCGGTAGGAGTAGCTGAAGTATTCAAACATAAAGCCCCCAAGACCAAAGTACCTTTCTACTATGACAATAAAACCTTCGCAGTTTCTACCTCTCGTGGCTTTATCAAGCAACTAGAAAAGGAGAACTGGAAGAGTTTCATGTCTTTTGTAAAGGAAACTGTTGCACCAGCAGTACCTGTGGTCGAGGGTAGTGCTGCCCTTGAGCTGGCTGAGACTGGTCTCGACCATCCAGAGAGCGAAGAGGCTCAAGGAGCGATGATGCCTGTTCAAGACCCACGATTAGACGTGGTCGTGGCCGTTTTTCAACTCGAGTCTCGACCAGACGTGGTTGAGAAGAAGTCAAAGAAATCTTCCCTAGGGAAGGCTTCTTCTAAGTTCAAGATCAAGTGTGGCACTCGAAGGTGTGTAAAGAGACAAAAGTGTAAGAACAACATTTACCTTTTACTTTTTACCACCTTATGTACTTTTCTTTTTATGATTTTAGTCTGGCTCCTCTCACCAATCAAGGATGTTCCTGCCAGAGAACCCACCGCTGTTTCTCTGGCAACCGGTGAAATAACAGTGGCGGTGGTCGAAGGGTCGTCCACTGTCCGAGTGGTGGAGGGTGTCTTTGGTGCTGAAGCGCCTACGACCATAGGAATGGTCGTAGAGGTCGAAGCGAGGATGGCGTCTAGTGCTGCAGAAGCATCAGGCCAGGGCGATGTATTGTCAGGCCATCGCGCCAGGAAGGAAGCCATCGCAAATGTTCCTCTTGGTCCTCAAGGGGGAACTGGCGTTACTGAATTAGAGGATGAAGAATATGCCAACTTCGCCTCTAAGTTCTTCGGACCGTCTTCCGTTGTGGGATCTTCTGCTCTTAGACCTCATGCTCGTGTCCCTCACCCTAAAAATATTCCCGATGGAGGGATGTTTTCGATGTGTAGCGCCTCAAGAGGTGTGGTGGGACCGAGTCCGAGAGATTGATGAACTGAAGAACCCCACGAGGGTAGTGTCTTCGTTTGCACGAACGACAATGAATGTAAGTACCTATTGTTCGGTATTTGCACTCATATCTTTTCTTGCTTCTAACTGTCTATCTTTATGCAGAAAGCGTTGGAGGAAATTGTTACTGTTGTTGAATACAACAGACAACTTGTCCAATTGCGATAAGAAAAACCGAAACTCTGCGAGCAGGCAGAGAGGTGGTAAGTAACTACTTTTCGAAGTCTTTTATGTTTCGACCACTTACACAGTACTTGTGGGGATTGTCGTAGAAGATCTTACGACTAGGTACTGGTTGTAGGAGAACTTATGACCAGAGCATTGTCGTATAAAGACTTACGACTAGTTCTTGGTCATAGAAGAACTTACGACCGCTTGTTTTATGCTGACGTCTACTCTTTCCCTTTGTAGTTTCAGGAGCGACGAGAAGATCTTAGCTGATTCTCTCGACTATGAGAAAGCCGAAACGAAAAAGCTAAGTGATAAGAATGAAGACCTCTTGAATAAGCTTCAGGAGGCAAACTCTGCAATCCAAAGGTTGCAGGGACGATTGAATGGTAAGTGCTGAACTTAAGACCGTTTACGACATTCTTTTCTTTCTCTGATTCTTATTCCTTTTCAGAAAAAAATTAAGAAGTCCAAACGTGGGAGCAGCGTTACCTTAAGGACACTGTCTCTCACACTAAGGAAGTCAAAAATTTAGATTCTCGACTAGTTGGTAAGCAAATCTTTACCTGCGATTGATTGTGTTTTCCTCTCGAGGTCATTTTGTCTGACTAGTCTTATTCTTTTCAGAGCAAGCAATACAAATAAAACGACTTTGCGAGGCTTCGACTCGCAATCAGGATGAAATGAAGTGTTTGAAGGGAAACCTCCAAGACAACATTTCACTTCTAAACAATGTACTCGGTGGGCTTCATGCTGAGGGGATCACTCCTCGTGAAGACACGATATCTGCTCACACGAGTGCCATTGGTGAACAAGTCGAAACTTTGTAGGAATTGGTGACTACTTTGAAGGCGAAACAATTCAAATCGATAAAGGATGCGGTCAAAGAGGGAATAAGATTTGTTTTAGCAAAACTTAGAGCTTATAACCCCAACCTTAATCTGCAACCCATCATAGACGACTTCATCTGCCTTGAAGCAAAAGCGGAGCAGTTGATGACGGAGATGCAGTCGATCGCCGATACAGTCACGGAGGATATGCAAATAAGATCTCCTTCGTCAGAGTAGTCTGTACCAGAGTCCTGAACCCTGTAAAGACAAGTTTTTGTTGATGTTGATATATAATCCTTCCTCATTCCTGAAAATCATCTTGTCGAGTAGTTAGCAACTGATAAGATAATGAATGGAAAAAAAAAGTAAGCCTAAGAATTGAAGTCAAGTTAATAACTTTATCCTAGCCCTCGACTATTTGCTTGGTTTATTTAGATAAACCGAGTAAATAGTGTGAAATGGGTTTTCTTTTTTTTTTAAAAAAAGAGAGGTTTAGCTAACTTGTAGTTTTTCGATCACGATTGTCACACACTGGTCGAAAGAGTAGGAACGAGTCGACACTAGGAAGTTCCTTTTAGTGGGCAGGACCACGTGTAGAAAGGAAAGGCTTCGACTAGGTGATGTTACTATCTCCGACCAAATTAATCAAATCAAGAACGGTCAACTTGAGTTAGATAAACATCTGGAGTTCCTTTAAAAATTTGTACAACTTATTCCGCTCTAGTAGCAAGAGTTAGAAACAGGACGACGCTAGGAAGTTCCTTCTAGTAGGTAGGACCACGTGCAAAGAGGAAAGTCTTCGACTAGGTTTTTCTCCCCCTTTGGCAATGTGATCATCAAGAGCTTCAAACTTCGAAAATAGAGGAGCAAGAAGAGTAAAAATCCAGAAGCTTTATGCAAGTCAATTTAATGAATTAACCAAGCCATTTGGTTGAGTAGAGCTAACAAAAGCATATCAATGCATATACCACAGAGCAATATCTAGACAAGTATTCCAAAGTGATGAGATAATTTAGATTCATGACAGGCATATCACACAATGACTAAAAAGATTATAAGACCACAAATAGAAGTAACCAAAAAGTAAAAGCCAAACAGTGAGACAAACTTTAAATCTGGAGAAACTCAAAGTCTCATGTATCATCCGGTTGCTTCACTTTCAATTCTTATTTGCATGTGGCATGCTTGCAGCATACTTCTTTTCCAGGGTGGCATGCTTGAAGCATACTTCTTTTGATGAAAGCACTTTTTGTGCATTTTTTCTTGTTATTTCAAAGACACATAGCTATGTATGGCATGCTTGAAGCACACATCTTTTCATGTGAGCACTGTTATGTACCCCTTTTTTTTGTTTGATACACAGCTATGTATGGCATGCTTGAAGCACACATCTTTTCATTTTCTTTTTCTCAACCCTTTTATCTTTTATAACATGCCAAATTGAGTGAGCAACACATGATTGAAATGAGATACATTTTTGCTTCAAATCCAAGATTTAAAATAAGACTCACAAACAAGCTTATCCTTTTCAATAATCAACACAAAGTGATATCAATAATCAATCTAGTCAAAGATTTCAGCCATGTCATGTTTTAGTTCTTTATGTAGCAGATTTATTAAAGCCAGTCAAGAGCAAAGCTACATAGCGCATGAATAAATATGATAGAGAGATCTCTACTACTTTTTTAATTCAATGGCTTGGACTTAAAGAATAATCAAAGCTTCTGAAATTTTAATCAAACAGCTCCCCCTCAAAATAAGCCCATAGGATGAACAACACCCAAATCACTTCGCAAATGAACAAATCGAGAGGTATCAAGCGGCTTAGTGAAGATATCAGCAAGCTGGAAATCAGTTTCAACAAAGTGGAGAACAATATCACCCTTTTCAACATGATCTCGGAGAAAGTGAAATCTGATATCAATGTGTTTGGTTCTAGAATGCTGCACTGGATTCTTAGCAATGTTAATCGCACTAGTGTTATCACAATAAAGAGGAACAATGCCCAAATCTAAATCAAAATCTCTGGGAGTAGAAGCAATCCAAAGAACTTGAGAGCAACTAGCAGCAGCAGTAACATACTCAGCTTCAGCAGTTGATTGAGCAACAGAAGATTATTTTTGAGAGGACCAAGACACTAATGATGTGCCTAAAACGTGAGATGTGCCAGATGTGCTTTTTCTATCAATCCTACACCCCGCAAAATCACTATCTGAGTATGCACACAAAGTAAGACAGGATGAACATGAATAGAAAAGACCAAATTCTAAGGTGGATTGGAGATACCTGAGAATTCTTTTCACAGCCTATCGATGAGATGCACGAGGTGAAGCTTGAAATCGAGCGCATAAGCATACAGCAAAGTGTATATCCAGCCTTGAAGCAGTCAAATAGAGTAGAGATCCAATCATACTCCTGTATTCTTTTTGATCCACTTCCTCACCTTCTTCACCTGGGTCAAGAACAGTTGTAGACCCCCATTGGTGTAGAGATGGGTTTGGAAGTTGCCATGTCAAAACGCTTAAGCAAGTTTTTAGTATACTTGGTTTGATGAATGAAATTGCCTTACTTGATCTGTTTTACTTGCAAGCCTAGGAAATAAGTTAACTCTCCCATCATACTCATCTCAAACTCCCTGCTCATAGTATCTGAAAACTTGGAAACCAAAGCATGAGAGGAGCCCCCCAAAGATGATATCATCCACATAAATCTGAACAAGTAATAGATCATTGCCATGTCGAAATGTGAAGAGAGTTTTGTCTACCTTGCCCATTTGGAAATCATTTTTTAATAGAAACAGCTTGAGCCTCTCATACCATGCTCTAGGTGCTTGTTTCAAACCATACAAAGCTTTTGAGAGTTTGTAGACATGATTAGGAAACTTAGGATTCTCAAAACCAGGTGGTTGCTTAACATAAACTTCTTTCTCAATGTAGCCATTTAGAAAAAGCACTCTTAACATCCATTTGAAACAATTTGAAACCTTTGGATGCAGCAAAGGCTAAAAGAATTTGAATTACTTCTAATCTGGCTATAGGGGCAAAAGTTTCACCAAAATCAAGACCCTCCACCTGAGAAAATCCTTGAGCAACAAGTCTAGCCTTATTTCTCACAACAACACCATCCTCACTTTGTTTATTTTTAAAAACCCATTTAGTTCCAATTACATTATGTCCATGAGGAGGTTCAACTAAGGTCTAGACTTTATTTCGCTGAAAGTTTTCTAATTCTTCATGCATGGCATTGATCCAAGACCCATCAGATAAAGTGTGATTTACATCATTAGGCTCAAAGGAGGCAACAAAAGCAGAATGAGCATGTGAGTCAAGAGAAGCAAATTTAGAACGTGTTACCCTTTCATGAATGTCGCCAATCATCAGTTCCGAAGGATGAATTCACTGAATCCTCAATGGTGCAAAAGGTTCTGAAGTACCTTCGACATTCTGAATATCTTCTGCAGTTTGTTCATTGTTTGCTAGTGGCGCAACAACAGTAGAAGATGCATGATCATCAGTAGGTAATTGCATGAGAGATGAATTATCAAAATCATCTTCTTCATTAAGGAATATACTTTTGGACTCCCCTTGAACTTGTGCACCTGAAATGTCAGTTCTAGAACAAGCACTGACCTCATCAAAAGTAACCTCACAAGTCTCAACAATTTTGTTAGTTTCAAGATTAAGCATTCGATAACCACGAGAGTGAAGAGGATAACCAAGAAAAATGCCATCACTTGATCTAGATTCAAATTTGTCCAGATTACCATGTTTAAGAATAAAGCATTTACAACCAAACACTCTGAAGTGAGAAACACTAGGCCTTTTGCCAAATCTCAGCTCATAAGAAGTCTTGTGCAAAGAGGCTCTCAAGAATACTCTATTTGAAACATGACAAGCAGTTGAGATAGCCTCTGCCCAATACTTCCTAGGAGTGGCATGTTCATCAAGCATAGTTCTTGTCATCTCAACCAAGGTTCTATTTTTCCTCTCTACAACACCATTCTATTGTGGAACCTGAGGAGAAGAAAATTGATGTTCCAAACCTTTTTCAGAACAAAAGGAAACAAACAAAGAATTCTTAAATTCAGTCCCATTATCACTTCTTATTACTTTCACAGCACCATTCAATTCAGTATTAAGTCTGAAAAACAAATATTTGAAATGACCAAAAGTCTCATCCTTAGACATCATAAAATACACCCAAGAGTATCTAGAGAAATCATCAACAATCACAAGAATGTACCATTTACCTCCAACAGATTGAACTCTTGAGGGACCTACAGTGTCCATATGCAACAATTGTCCAGGGCCATCTGTGATGATTACAGAAATAGGAAAATGTGGAGCAACAACCATCTTACCATGTCGACAAGGAGAACAAACCAAATCTTTTTCACCTTTCAGTTTAGGCAGCCCCCTAATGAGATCCATTCCACTAATTCGAACAAGATGATCAAAACCAATATGTCCTAGTCTACGATGCCAA
The DNA here is from genome assembly GCA_036346405.1 of Phyllostachys edulis. NCBI lineage: Eukaryota > Viridiplantae > Streptophyta > Magnoliopsida > Poales > Poaceae > Phyllostachys > Phyllostachys edulis. The sequence goes on from CM070548.1 coordinate 34,360,789, forward strand.
AAGAAAAGATCTCTGGATTCGGAAGATACCAAGCATTTAACATTAGATGAAAAGGAATGATTGAAATCAGCTTTAAAGACTTTTCCTAATCGAGAGATATTAAAGACAAGATCTCTAGAAGTATCTGAAACCCTGCAAGCATGTTTCTTAAAACTTACCTCAAGATTTTCTTCTATCAATTGTGAAACCGAAAGCAAGTTGTACTTCAATTTACTTACCAAAGCAACATCTTTGAGTATGAATTTGTCATTAACACGCACTGTACCTTTTGCCATCACAATTCTAGTTGAAGCATACCCAAAAGTAATCAATTCATCACTGGATGCCTTAGTGAGGGAGGAGAACTATTTTGAATCACCTGTCATGTGTCTGGAAAATCCTGAATCTATTAACCATATGTTCCTCTTCCTCAACAGCTATACCTACATTAAGTAAGTATCGGTCTCACAGTACTGGGGTTAGTAAGAAGCGATTTAGGAATCCAATACTGTGACACACGATGAGTAGGAACAACAAAAGCATTTCTGTTTTCTGGAATCTGGCGATCATACCGCTGTTTAGGCGCTGGTATGACCGCTCGAGTAAAAGTTGTTGCAGTTTGTTTAGTGGAGACAAAAGGAGCTTGAAAAACTCTTCTTAGCCTATCTCTCTTTTCTTTCTTAGCTTTTCAAAAACAGAACTGAGCCAAGTGTCCTTCTTTTCTATAGTGAGTACATTGATATTTATCTTGATAAGAGATTGCAGTTTTTCTTTTTACAATACTCACTTTGAGAGAAGGAACCTTTGCAAAGCCAGCAGACTTAAACAAAACTTGTTTAGGTTCAGTTTCAATTTCAAACTTTCCAGGTTCAAGAAGCTTAAGAATTTTGGGAGGATGATTCTTGGCATGCTCAACAAAATTAAATCCTAAACCTTTGTTTTTAGTACTCACTTTTGATCTGTCTAGAATCATGTTCAGATTTTTCTTGCCAAAAGAAAACCTCTCCAAAGTGTCCTTAAGGTACTCATTTTCTTTAGTCAATTTAGGACAGATTGTACACTTAACATATCCATTCTCAGTTTTCTTAGAAGCACTAGACAGAGCCAATTTTTCATTTTCAGCAAATTCATTTAATTATCTAGACAAAGCTTCTATCTCAGTTGCGAGTTTTGGACAATTAGTGCAAGAAAGTGTCTCATGATAAAGCATTTGTTGTATGGATTCCTGAGATGACTTTAGTCTAGCTTCTAGCAGTTCACATTTAGAGCAAGTTTTAATTTGAGAATCCAAAGTACTTGACTCTAAACAAATTGAACTAGACTTCAGTTTTTCAATTTTAACATGTGCAAGTTTCAGCTTATCATCACACGAATCATGCGCCAGTTTCAGCACTTCAAATTCAGTATGTATTGATCTAGCAATTTTCAATTCAGAATGCAAAATTTGACATGATTCACAAGATTCATCATCAAGAATAGCAGCCTTAAGCCTATTAATTTTAGAATTCAAGCTATCAACAACAAGATCATGTTTCTTCACTTTCTTTTTGTATTTTTTAAGCTCATTTGTCAATTTAAGCACAGCACGTGATAAATCAGTATAAGAGGGTTTTACCTCATCGAGTCCTTTGAGAGATCATTATCATCAATAAGTTCTTCACTGCTTGCCATAAAGCACATCCCTGTGAAGTCCACCTCTTTTACATTCTTGTTATCATCCTCATTGTCACTTTCAGAGTCAACATCACTTAATCCAATCTCCTCAAGTGCTAAGAGCACCTTGTTGACCGCCTTTCGATAATTTTGCTTCTTGCTTGAATCAAACATGAATTTTGAATGCCGAGCTGGTGCTTTGTCATCTTTGGACTCCTTACCTCTCATCTTAAGACAATTCACCTTTATGTGGTTTGGCTCACCACATTCAAAGCATCTAATTGGACCTCCTCTCCTTCTTGATCTGACATTGTTGATTGCTTTAGTCACCCTGTTTGAGAAGAGTACAAGCTGTTCTTTTGGGATCTCCTCCAATTGTTTGTTTGAAATAGCATTCAAGGCAGACAAAGAGAAACTAGAAGAACTTGATGAACCATCAGTTTGGTTAGTCACCAAACCCAAAGAATTGGACTTGTTTATTCTGGTCAAAATATCAATCTCATGAGTTTTCATCTTGGAATAAAGATCATTTAAAGTGAGTGTTTCCATATTAACAGAATGATTGATGGTAGTGACTAGAACCTCCCAAACAGACATATCCAAGGCATTCAAGATTTGACGAGCATTGTCAGAATCAGAATAGATAACATCAACAGATTGCAAATCACTAACAATTTTATTGAAGCGATCAAAAAGAGCATCAACAGATTCTCCTGGTTTCATCTCAAATTTAGAGTACTCCTTTTTAAATTGGTCCTGACGAACACCTTTAACAGATTTTGAACCTTCATGATAATTAGCAAGTGTAGTCCAAATTTTGTTAGCAGATTTAATGTTGGCAATTCTGACAAACTCATTCCTACTTAAACCTTGCAACAAAATGTTTCTAGCTTTAGCATTAGCTTCAACATCAGCAGTATTGTTGTTAGTAATAACAGCAGGTACCTCATAAGGATTTTCAACTTTTTGCCAGATGACATTACCTTGTGCTTGCAGAAATACTTCCATACGTGTCTTCCAGTAGATGTAATCAGATCCATCAAAGTATGGAGGCTTACCTGAGAACCGATCTCGGTCTGATGCCATTGCAACCTTGCTCTGATACCACTTGTAGGATCGTAATGGCAATCAGAAGGGGGGGGGTTGAATGATTGCAGAGATATGACCTCCAAGTCCAATCTTCAACTTGTGCACTAAAGCTCCTGGAACCTCACGTGAGTCTCCAGAAGAACTTTATAGCAAGAACTACCTCAGGAGCACAACAAAATCAATAAACCAAGAAACAAAGCTGAACGAATTTGAACTTTATATATCAAACTTGATTTGTGTCTACAAAGCGCTCATCAAGAACCCCTCAAAGCCCCAAATCGAAGGACCTCTCAACCGCAGCAAAACAGCAAGAAAGCTACGGTCAAAACACCACCCAAAAGCCCGTAACTCCAAAGCTGCGGCCAGAACACCCTTCAGCTAGTTCTCACCCCCTTCTCTATTTATACCCTAGAGTCCTATCCATGTCCAACACGACACCGACACGGACTCTATCTCAAAACACGTCCAGATTTGGAACTCCTTCCAAATCTGTCACCCTTCTCCAAAACTTCACGCCGCAAGCCTCCAGGACTCCTCCCGTAGCTTCAGCGCAAAACACCTTTGATCTCTACGTGCTCCAGCATGATCCAAACCACTTCATGACATCCACGACCTCCTAGACCTCAGATCTCCCCATCCTAGTTCGAGTCAACCTCGTCACGAACTGTGATTCGTCCTCACGCTCAACCTGCACATGCACAGACCAAAGAAACCAAATCTTGGCACAAGTTCTCCAACTTGACCATCCATTAGCTTACTCACACCCATAAACACTATCATGCATCATGCAACAAGATAAAACTCATGAATTTAAACTATCCTCAGCCAAATCCTCAACACGACAATATTTCAGAGCATAATCAGAACTACCGCCATATTTGCCGCGGTACTACCGCACACGCGGTCGTACCGCTCAAAACACTGCGGAACTACCGCTCTTCGTGAAATCTCAAAGTCTTCCAAAAACACACTCTCTGGAAATTCCTACCGTTATCAAACGGTCATACCAACTAGCGGTATTACTAACGTTCAAAGCATGGTCATACCATTCTGCGGTCATACCGCGCCAAGACTACAGTTCTTCCGATTTTCAATTAACAGTGCTTGTTAGAAACTCTCTCTGTGAAAAACTAGTCGCGGTACTACCACCAACCATGGCGCAGTCATACCGCTCAGCATGAAATCCAATGTCCAAAAAACAAGTGTTCTGGTATTTCCATATCGCCAAAAACACAACGGTATTGCTGATGTGCGGTACTACTGCAAAATATCAAATGGTACTACCACACCACTGAAATGCGCAAAAGGACTCAGAACCAAGCCCTGAGACACGTGGACGCTCCAGATGATTTGGGCCGATCGGACCACACTTCAAAACCGTCGGATTTAGGAGCACTGTAGAAAGTCCGACCGTTCCCTTTGATTTCATCCATCATATTTCAATCCAAAAGCTCACAATCCTTGAAGAGTTCGGACGGTCCGAACGTTCCTTTCAATATGAGCCGTCAGATCAGGATCTAATGGTTCGAGCAAAACACGCGTTCGGAACCTTGACGAACGGTACTACCGCTGCACAGCCGCGGTCATACCGTACTCCGATAGTATCGCATATTAAAGGGTGGTACTACCGCTCTCAAGAAAACCAGAAACTCCAAAACAAGCCTTCTGGAAATTTCGTACCGCCAACAAAAATGCGGTTGAACCATCCTGCGGTAATACCACGCAAGCAACGCCGGTACTACCGTTAAATCTGACAAAAGCTGATTTTCGACATAATTCAACAGAGCTCAAAAGCAAGTCAGTATCTAAGATCACAAGCATGTTCCAGAGCCAATGTATTCATCTTAAAACACCAAGACTAAGTCTTACTTAAATGTCAATGTGTTCATCATCAAATATCATGACCAAAAACCTCTTGGTCTTACACAGTCGTATCGAACCTGGTCGCATAACTTTGACCACTGTGTAAGGACCTTCCCACTTGGGGGAAAGTTTGTTCTGATTAGACTGGGATTGAACTTTCCTCAATACCAAGTCACCTACAGCAAGGCTATGAGGTTGAATCTTACGATCATAGTATTTGCACAGGGCTTGCTGGTAGACTGCTGAACGGATTATGGCTTGATTTCTCTTCTCTTCGAGCAGGTTAATGTCATCCACTCGAAGTTGGTCTTGGGCTGAGTCATTGAAACTCTCGACGCTTGTAGACCTGATCCTTAGTTCTGGTGGAAGCATGGTTTCAAAGACCAAAACTAGCAAAAGAGTGTTTACTTTGTTCGACTAGTAGTCGTGGCGAATCGCCCATATCTCGAGGGTAATTCTTGTACCCAAGTCCCCGAGCGCTTAACAAGCTGGTCAAAGACTCGAGTTTTAATTCCTTGTATTATTTGGCCATTCACTCGTTCGACTGCCCCATTGCTTTGGGGATGGGCAACAGAGGCGTAACACAGCTTAGTACCCAACTCATCGCAAAATTCTTGAAATTTTGCGCTTGAAAATTGTTTACCATTATCTGTGATTATTCGACTTGGGACTCCAAACTGAGTAACCACGCTTCTCATCATGAACTGTTTTGCAGCTTTCGTTGTTATCCCAGTCACAGGTTCGGCTTCGATCTATTTTGTGAACGTATCAATAGCCACAAAAAGGAACTCGAAGCCTCTTGGAGCCTTTGGGAACGGTCCTAAGATATCGAGACCCCAGGTCGCAAAAGGCCAAGATAGAGGAATTGTTTGCAATACGTGAGCTGGTTGGTGTATTTCTCTGCTATGAAACTGGTATTGTACACATTTCTTAACCAGCTCTTTAGCATCGTAGAGAGCTGTTGGCCAGTAAAATCCTTATCGAAAGGTTTTTCCGACTAGTGTTCTGTAGGAAGTATGAGTTCCACAGATGTCCCCGTGTATGTCGTGAAGGAGGTTTAGTCCTTCTCTCTGCGATATGCATCGCATGAGTACCCCTTGAGTGCCTCGTTTATAGATGACTCCTTCGACCAAAGTATACATTTTGGTCTTTTGAGATAGACGATCGACCTCTAGATCATCGCCGGGCAGAAAACCCGTCTGAAGATACTCATAGATGGGATTCATCCAAGTATCCTCGTATTCTAGGGAGGTTGTCTCAATAGGAGATGTCTCTAGTGCTTCCACCAGAGACGGCTTCTAGAGTTGCTCCAAGAAGACTCCTTTTGGTACTTGTAATCAGGAAGAAGCTATCCGAGCAAGCTGGTCTGCGAGAAAATTATCCTTTCGAGGGATGAATTGTACCTCGAAACCGAAAAAATGCTTTTCAAGCTTACGAACCTCCGATAGGTATCGAGACATGGTCGGATTAGAGCACCGGTACTCTTTTCCAACTTGATTAATGACTAGTTGAGAGTCTCCTCTCACGAGTAGTTGTCGAATCGCGAGTGCTTTTGCAGCTTGTATGCCAGCTAGCAAACCTTCGTATTCTGCCACGTTGTTAGTAGCCTGAAAGTTTAATTGTATGGCATACTTTAAGGTCTCTCCGTTAGGAGATTCCAGGACCACCCCAGCCCCCGAGCCACTTAAAGTAAGTGACCTGTCAAAGTACATCGTCCACTGGTCGTGGGCATCGTACTGGGGATCCTGAACAGGTTCAGGATTTGCCCATTCGGCGACAAAGTCTGCCAAGATCTGGGATTTAATGGCCGTTCGGGACACGAAATGGAGGTTGAACTCCCCAAGCTCTACTGACCATTTAGACATGCGTCCCACTGCTTCCCTATTCTGGAGGATTACTCCCAAGGGAAACTCAAACGGCACAATTATCTTGTGCGCTTGAGAATAATGCCGCAGTTTCCTCAAAGACATGAGGAGGGCATAAAGAAGTTTTTGGACCTGATGGTAACGCTCCTTAGGCCCGTGCAAAACTTCACTTACGTAGTACACTAGTCATTAGATGTTTTCACGTTCTACGACTAGTACTGCGCTCTCTGCCTGTGGCGTGATAGCTAGATAAATTAAGAGCGTCTCTTCTAGTTTCGAAGAAACCAAAACAGGAGCACTCATAAGATATCTCTTGACATCCTCAAAGGCAGTGCTTGCCTCTTCCGACCACTCGAAACCCTCGTGTTTCCTTAGAAGTTTGAAGAAAGTAGTCCTTTTTCTCCTAGTTGTGCGATGAAACGACTTAAAGCCGCCATACACCCTGTGAGTTTTTCGACTTCTTTCTTCGTGGTTGGAGGGCGCATCTGCACGATGGCCTTTATCTTTTCGGGATTTGCTTCGATCCCTCATACAGAGACTAGGAATCCAAGCAACTTTCCCGTAGAGACTCCAAACACACACTTCTTAGAATTGAGTTTCAGACGGTGTTTTTTGAGGTTGTCGAATGTCTCTTGCAAGTTTGAAACATGATCAAGCCGTTTGATGCTTTTTACGACTATATCGTCAACATAGGCTTCCAAATTTCGGCCAAGCTGAGGTGAAAAAGTCGATTGCATCAAGCATTGAAAAGAAGCGCCATCATTTTTTAGACCGAATGCCATTTTGACATAACAAAATATACCAAATGGTGTAATAAACGCGGTATTTTCTTCATCTTCTAGACACATATTAATCTGATGGTAGCCATAATATGCATCTAGAAAACTTAATGTTTCGCAACCAGTAGTAGAGTCAACCAACTTATCGATACAAGATAAAGGGAACTCATCTTTTGGACAAGCTTTATTAAGATCAGTGAAGTCTACACACATTCGCCACTTGCCGTTAGACTTCCTAACCATTACAGGGTTGGCCAACCACTATGGGTGGTTGACTTCACTTATAAAGCCTGCTTTAAGTAGCTTGTCCAATTCTGACCTTATAGCATCTCGTCGATCAATGGAAAATCTCCGTAATTTTTATTTTACGGGTACTTTGTCAGGCCGTGGAGCTAGCCTATGCTTGATCACTTCCCTGAGGACTCCGGGCATATCGGATGCTTGCCACGCGAAGACATCTGCGTTTGCCCGGAGGAAAGTGATGAGGGCGTCTTCCTATTTGGGGTCGGAAGTATCCCCGATGCGAACAGTCTTCGAGGGCTCCTTTGGATCCAGGGGAACCTCCTTGACTTGGTCGTTCGGCTTATGTACAACTTTAGGCTTCGACTCCTTGGTCAAAGGGTGCCCTTTTTCTTCCTGAGTTGGTATCTGACCAACCATCTCGAGGGATCAACGGTCACAAGTATGCGCCATCTTCTTATCACAATGAATTGTGATTACTAATTTGGGACCTGGCATCTTAAGACATTGAAACCCATAATGAGTTACCATTAAGAATTTTGCCAAAGCTGGTCGTCCGAGTATGACGTTATATGCCGTATTGAAATCGACCACATCAAAGGAGATCTTCTTTGTCCTGAAATTACTTGGTGAACCAAATGTTAAAGGAAGAGAAACTTGACCAATGGGTTTGGCCGAAGACCCTGGTACAATACCATGAAAAGAGTATCTTACCGGTCTTACCTTGGTCCTGAGTACTTGCATCTCGTTCAAGGTATTCGTGAACAGAATGTTCAATGAACTACCACCATCAATCAACACTCGATTTACTCGACAGTTGTTGATGGTAGGTTCGACCATGATCGGAAAGTGACCTGGTCAAGTCGAGGGGATCGGACAGTCGACCTTCCCGAAAGAGATGGTGACTTCTGACCACTTCGGCAATTTATTGACAAGAGGAGGGTCAATGGAGTTTACCTCGCATTTGACCGCTTTAAGCTGTCGCTTTGACTCATATGCCGATGATCCCCCAAATATGTGCTCGATGGTGTGCTCAGGATCTTGAAACGGCATCTCCTCGTTGTCGTCCGACTGTGTACGACCACTAGCTTGCTCTATCTCTTCGAGGGTAGGAAGTGGCCCTTTGTCGTTGTAGTAGTCCTCGAGTTTTCGATGGAAAACTCAGCAGTTGCGAAGGTCATGTCCTTCCTTTTTATGGAAAGGGCACCACCTAGACTTATCGTTCTTCCATTCGGGGCGCTTACCTTTGCCTTGATCGGAGTATTGTTTAGAACTTCGTGGCTCCTTATCGCTTACGGTCAGGACCTCCTTAGAACCATTGGCTTGAGCCTTTTGGCCCTTTGCCTTGTTCTTGGATTTCCTGGCCTTTTTATTCTTCTTTTTGCTATCTTCGCCAGCGTCTTGAGGATGCTTGTCATCTCAATCGTTGATTTTGGTCCACTCGACTGCTTCGTCTGCAGTCGCGTACCGATCAGCCATCTCAAAGAGTTCAGCGATAGTAGCCGGAGGATGCAAAGTGATGTTCTCTGTGATTCTTCTGCTGCGGACTCCCTGCTTGAAGGCTCTGATAACATTTGAGTCAGAAACCTCAGGAATTGAATTACGAACCTGATTGAAACGCCTGATGAATTGGCATAATGTCTCGTGGTCGTTCTGTCTTATCCTGTGCAGGTCGTCCTCCTTCCCGGGGCGATGGTAGGTGCCTTGGAAATTGGTCAGTAGAAGGTCGCAGTGGTGTTGCCACAAGTAGATTGAATCGAGTGGTTGGTTTAACAACTACGATTGAGCGGACCCTTCGAGCTCTCCTCCTCCTGCCGCTCCGACAGCGGTCATGTAGATTTTAAGAAACTCGATGGGATTTTGAGACCCATCAAATTTTTCCATGTTCCCTGGTCGAAACCACGGCGGCCAGTGAACTGCTCAGAGATCAAGCAAGAATGCTCGACATCCGGTAATCACATCGTAACGCCTTCTCTGTAAGAAAGAAGGGTTGACGTCGCCAGACGATCATACTCGACGATACCCGGTAATGGGTGAATCTGACTTATGATAAGTCTCAATCCTATAAGGGTAATACTCCTCGTATTTTGCCTGCTATTGCAAACCCCTGGGTCGGAGTGGTGAATGATCACCTCTCCTGGGAGCCCTTTGATCATCAGGCATTCGAGGAACCCTTTTCTGGTTTGGGGAACGATGCAATTTGCGTCGATCTCCATGCAGTGAGTTATTCGAATAAATGGAAGCTGATGGAGTCATACTACTACGACTTCCAAAGTGATGTCGGCGAGGATGTTTGAGCGTGTTCATTGTGCTTCGTAACCTTCGTGCAATCTCTTCAGCGAAGAGGTCATAGCCAGGTGCTCAGGCAGGTTCTCGAGATGGGTTCTCAAGCAGGTCGTTGATATGTTGAAGTTCTTGAGCTTCTTCCGACTAGTATTGAGTGCGCCTAGGCAAATTTCTCTGGGATGCAACTCGTTTCCGTTGGAATGTTTCAGAATCATCCATACCTGATCCTTGAGCTTGCCTCAGTGAAGTGCGATGATCTCGAGAATTTCTCGCACGCTCATCAGAGTATTGACTCTGTTCATCGCCGGAGGTGTCCTTGCCATTGCCACGAGCGGTTGTTGGGTGTGATCGTTGGGGAGTGTCCTCAGTCCTGTCTCTAAGAGAGTTATTGCTACCTAAGGGAAGGACGAAGACCTCCCGTTGATGATCTCCACTTGCACTTGAGGCCTCCTCGCTTGAGGAGTAGTCGAATGACACCATCTGGCGACTTGGAGCAATCCCCTCCAGGAAGGGGAATTCTAGGTTATAGCCGTCTCCGTCCATAGGTGAGCCCTACATTGGGATGGTCGAACTCACAGGAAGAGCATGTTCGATCGCATCCTTGGCTGGGCTAGCTGGAGAGAGAGAACTACCAGGTGCTGATGAAGATCCAGAATTACGACTTCCAAGAGTTGTTGTGCCAGGTCATACTACCTTAGGTGGACTTGAACATTTAGAGAGGGAACCCTCGCCATGCCTTGAGTCTGCCTTGGGACAGCCCTCATTGTGGTCAGATTGACCCTTGCCCTCTAAGGAAGCTGGTTCCCCATCTGGATGTATCATTGTGGGGGATAAGGATCCCTCGTCAACTCCATTGATGGTATTGTCCCCTGGAGAATGATCTCTGGAGGCGACATCATCATCGGATGATGCAATACTTGACTCGTAGTCGAAACCGGCATCCATGTCGATATTTGCGTAATCGGCCAAGTCGAACCAGTTCTCCTCATTCCACTCTCCTGCCATGAGAGCATGAGAGTTGGAAAAGAAGAACGAAGTTGATGAATTGAAGATCCCCACAGTCGGCACCAACTGTCGGTGTTTTAGAACCGAACTTACGTAAAGATTGTTTGATTCGGGGATTCCTCTAGGCTCAAAATCACACAGAGATGGAGACACGTGGATTTTTATACGGGTTCAGGTCTTCTCCTAGGAGAATAACAACCCTACTCCTGCGTGTATGTATTGAGTATGCTGGATTACAAGATAGAACCAAAGGCTAGAGTATTGTGCTTCTAATTGGCTTCCGTCCCCCTATTGTCCTAATGATCCTACCTTTTATACAGTCCTCGAAGTGTACCATTATATCTCTGGTCTAAAGGCCGCCTTGATGTTCCGTGGAGCCGTTACTGGAGGTTATTGTGGGAGTAGTAACGTTTCCACGTTGCCAAGCAGTCATCACCATAACAGGGAGTTTAAATCGTGCCATTATTCCAGAGAATAACAGCGTAGTTTACTACCCCATATCCTTAAATATGGTACGAAAGATTCCCTGGTTGACTGGGCCCACATATCTGTAAGCCCTATCGACTAGGAACTGGTCGTAGAAGAGCTTACGACCAGATGGTGGTCGTAGAAGAGCTTACGACCACAGATTGATCATAGTGGAACTTACAATCATGGTATAGTCATAGAAAGACTTACGACTATGGGGTGGTTGTAGAGTACCTTACAACCTCCAGCTTCTCCCTTATGAATAAGGGGTATACTCAAGGACCATATGACGTCATTATTATCCATAATGTGAATTACAGATAAATAATTAAATGAGGATTATTATATCCTCGTCAAACTATTAAGTTAACTACCACTATAATAGTAGTGAGGAGGGAAATTATGATGAGAACAATAAAGAACTAATTTACTACCAAAGCAATAATAATTCTAATACTAAAGAGGTTCTCATCCTACCAGGTAAACAGAGCAAGAAAGGGCGCGTAGCCAAACCATCCATGTAGCCTCGAAAATTTTCCCCTGTCAGATCCCGCGTGTCCCTCCCTCCCGGCGGCACGATTTTTTTTTGCTTTGCGTGCCCATTTGCTCTCCCGTCACTGCGCATTCATTGTTTCGGTTTCCCCTCCCCTACTTGTTTTCCTTTTTGTCATTCTTCTCTTCCTCCCTATTTCTCTTGGTGCTCTTCCCTGCCGATTGGCGGCTCTGTGGTGCCTCCTTCCATCCCCGTCCCCGTCCCTGTGCCCCTACATGCCGTCGCCGGCTGCACCCACCACCGGCTCGGGTCACATCGCCCTGCGCCCCGGCCAAGCTCCTCCGGTGCCTCCCCGGCTCAGTCCTCCCGCCCCCTGTCGCCCCGGTTTGCCCGCCCACGACCAGCCTTGCTCCTGGTCGCGCCCTGTGCCTGGCTCGGCCTGCTCCTGGTTTCAGCTTGGATCGGTTCCGTGCGCTAGTGCACCTGCGCGCTTTGTTTTTGGGGTTTTTAGACTGTGGTTTGGATGGAGTTCCTTCCACCTTGGATTTGCTTCCTCATTCTTCCCTTTTCTGGTATTTTGCTTTTAAGGTTTGCTATTCTTCCTCTGGATCTTGCTTGGTCTTGCGCCCCGACACTCATGGCACTGCCTCCTCTGCTGACGCCCGGCCGCCCGTGCCGCCCTGCGCCCTTGTGGCTCCCTAAGCGCGCCCGGCTTGCCAAGACGCCCTTGGCTCTCTCCTCGCCCGTGCGTCTCGGCCCTTCCTTTGCCCCCTTTGTCTCGGCCTTCTCGCTCCTTCTCACCCCATTTCCACCATGGTGGTTAGGCTGCCGGATTTTGCCTCCTCCTTGCCCAGATTTATTTTTTGCTTTTTCCCCATTTGTGATTCCACTTGTCTCGGCCTTCTCACTCCTTCTCACCCTGGCTCGGCCATGGTGGTTAGGCCATCGGATTTTGCCTCCTCCTTGCCCAGATTTATTTACCCCTTTTTCCCCATTTGTGATTCTCGTTCTTTCATATTGGATAATGTTTGGTTTCTTCTTGTTGCCTTCTTGCCGACGCCCCACGCCCTTCTTGCCAGGCGGCTCCCTCCGTGCTTGGCTCGCGACGACGCGCCTTGGCTCGCCCAAGACACCATGCATGACTTGGGTTGCTCGCTTGCGCCAACTTTGGCTCGACCTTCTCGCTCCCTCTCACCCCGGCTCAGCCATGGTGGTTAGGCAGCGGATTTTGCCTCCTCCTTGCCCAAATTTATTTTCACTTCTCCCACATTTTGGTATTCCATAATTCTTGAACTGATAATTTTCTATAATTTTGTCTTGCAGATCGGGGCTATAAGGAGCTTTGCCCAGTCATCCAACATGGAAATGTTCTATTCCACAAGCATCTATAACAATTATTGGGTTAGAAACTTTAAAGGGTTCCTATGATAGCCGGACAAATAGCCTCTTTGATTGTGGAATATCTCATGCGGTGTGTGATCTTTTTCACCTAACTTGGACTCTTACATCCATAAAGCATGGTCCTTACGGTCTTCAAAAGAGTACATATGTGATTACCAACAAAATGATTAAATCTGTCTATCAACGCCTTAGCTACCTCTTTATGTCTCTTATTCTCATTTTTATTCAATTCCCTTCGTTTAGGTAATGTCTTGCTCGGGATATCTTTGCTCTCATAGCTAGAAACTATATGAAGATGCCTATGTTGGCCTAACCACTTGGTTGAGCAGAAAGTGTTTTTAATCTATGTTTTTTGGAGAAATTAGGGTTCATGGTAATTAAAATTCTACTAACTACACAATTGCATCTATTGTTTTGGTGCATACACTCATACAAGACATTTTGGTACAAAGTTCTTGATGACAATTACATGTTAACAATCACTTGAAGATACTCACTTTGTCTTTCTTTTATCTTGTCGTGCTATCTTTGAGTTTCATAAAAAAAAAGCGTAAACGATGAAACAAGTGAACAGGTTTTAATGACTCTTAAAGCCGAGAAAGAGGAACTAGAAGCAACACTTAAGCGGGAGCACTACAAACTACGGCTTAAAGAAGAGATAGTCAAGCGAGACTAGAAATCAGAGCTAACAAGGGTGAGTCTTCTTGTCTATCTTTCGATTGTCCTGTTTACGCCCTGCGCAGATCTATAAGTTTCTTGTGTTCTTTTATCCTAAGTAATCTTTGAAGCACCTAATGGACACGTTAAGCGAAAAAGTGAGCTTTATTATGTAATCTTGTTTATTTCTAGTTGGTTTAGGGGCTACATGTCGATTAAGCTTTACCGTATTGAATAATGTGTGTGGGTCTATTGTAACATCATCTTAGTCCCGACATATATGACCATAAAAGAACATAACTTGAGCAAAGTAAGCGGCTTAAAAGTTACATTGGGATTACATGCGAGGCAACCAAGATTATGTTCTTTTGTGTTTGTAGCTCCTTTTTTCATCGATCTGTAGCTCCTTTTTTGTGTTCATTTAAATTGTCTAGGAACTTCAAGTCGTTTCGTGGCTAGCTTGCGGTGGCGATCAAGATGCTTCAAACTTGAGGTACACGTTGTCTTATATTTTCTGACTTAATAGAAATGGCTAATCTTACACCATTGCAAGCAGTAATTCTATACCGATCAATAAAGATCATGCCCTATACGATCTGTTGTTTACGCTTTGGTTGATTTTAACGGAGACTTTTCATCGCCATTTTTACCCTACAAAGCGATCTAATGGTGCCTGTTTGCTATGGGCAAACACTGGTATGTGCCATCATATATTTGCTTTTAGTTATTTATAACTTGCTATTTGCTACATTTTTTTTTTGAAAATCTACCAAATAGATCCTGCTTTGGCTCGAATTGAAATGCTCAATAAAATATTGTGCAAGTTCATACTTACTCAATGTTTAAGATATGACCTTACCTTGTCATTTTGTTAAGCATCTGAGCGTTGCTGCTCATCTTTCTTTTATATCCATCATTTATTATTAGTTGTCAAATATTTTACCTTACTTCATTGCATATGTTGTATATGAAATGGCACTCCGTGCTTTAAGTAACCTATGCCAAGTTGCCAAACTCTGGTGTAGATGATGAGGGACTACCAAACCGAGGAATATTGTAAAGAAATTTTAAAACCCGATGGCATATTGTGAAGAGAGTGTTATTCGATGGCAAATGGTGAAGCATAGAGTTATTCGATGGCATAGAACCAATTTTCTCTTGTTTATACCATGTTCTTTTGCCAACAACATGGCCTGAACTTTAGATCTTGAAAAATATCCATTTAGAAGGTAAATTACCTTAGCATCGAACCTCGGCATCATTCCAAATGCTTTTGTTTCATGATGACTAACGGGATCTTTAATAGTAGATTCTAATCAAATAGTTGTTGCTAACTTTATCTCGCTTTAGATTCCACGACTTAAAGTCGCTCTGAATTAGATTCCACCTTTTGCTTGCTTCTGATGCATCTTTAGACTAATAATAGCAATCTTTGTCAAATTTCGCTTAACCATTTCACCTTCATCTTAGTTATACATGTCTTGCTCCGAGTTACATTTAGTAACGGAAAAAATTTGGCATGGGGAAAACAAGAGATGAAGCCCAAGTACAAGCTGCTGAAAAAGATTCCAAAAACTTTGAAAGTTATATATATCCTTTACATCTTGAATACTGCAAGTTTGAAATGCCATAGCAATTTTTTAATTTCAGATTCCTTGTGAGGTATCATTTTCTCAGCAAATCCTCGACACTTTCCCTGACATTGGCATACTGCCCATTCATATGTTCTTTTATGCTATCAGATGCAAGGAAACACGCGCCACGCTATCCTCTACTCAAAAAAGACTTTTCGAATCATGGGCTACTCCAAAGCAGGTAGTTAGTTCTATCATGTTCCTCTTTGGTCTTTCCCTAATATTGATAATACATTGAAATATGCACATCTCATATTACAAAATAGCCAGATACGTCAACTTCCACCTTATAGCGTCCTAATGTATACACAAACTATGTGCCCATTTACATTTAGGTACTTACATATGAATTACTTACAGGACATGGAAAGCGAGCAGTATACACAAGAAAATACCTTCACCACTGCCGGTGACAATTCAGTGGATCCTCCCAAAAAAAAATGTAAAAGGCACTGTAGGTAATTGGTGGTATTAGGTTGTATGTTACTATATGCTATTTCCCACCTTTTCTTTACATATTCTATGAACTATGGTCCAATGCACTACTTACTTCTTACTTAATATAGGCCACTCTAGGTAAAAAAGCACCAAATTGGCCTAGGTTAGGATAGGTAAAAATCTAGAATACTACTAGCAAGCCTAAGACAAGGAGGGGCTCAAGGGATTAAATGGAAGAAGGAAATGATAAGCTCACTTACTATTCCTTTGTAATTTTAGTCCCTCATGGATTGATTCATTTAATACCTTCCAGTTGTAAATTGTAGCTATTATGAACAGCTAATGGAATTTCTTTGTGATACAGAAATTTTCTTCTACTAAAATTTCCCTAAAGGCACAGCTACTACTAGCAAGCCTAAGACAAGGAGGGGCTCAAGGGATTAAAGGGAAGAAGGAGATAATAAGCTCACTTACTATTCCTTTGTAATTATAGTCCCTCAAATCTCGGGTAACATATTTCTACCACACAAACTGTGCTTATTTCACTCTTTTTTTGGGAGCTGTCGTGGCTTTGATCTATGCTATGGGTGCTCTACGCTACTCTTTAACTATAATGCATTATCCAGTTTATTGCGTGGTATGTAGAGTTCAGTTTAAGCCCGCATAAAAAATTCAGAGAGTGAGTGAGTGAGACTTGATGACTGGAATTTAACGTGAGCCTATGTTTTGGTAGAGCTCAAACTATGTTTTTACGCCTAATTAAATTATAGATGTGATGCCTCCCAGTTATTTATCCTTTAATGTGTTCTCATAAAAAGAAGGGAGGAAAGATAGAAAGAAAGATATTGTACTATGTTCCTTTATGCTTACTATTTTCTAGATATTATCTCTATCTGCATATAGTAGCCAAAAATGTAGATGAGATTGAAGACTCTGTTACCATAAAAGAGATTAAATTCTGAATGCAATTGGTTCTATATTACGCTGTCAGAAGAGTTGTCCTTAGGAGATGGG
Source organism: Phyllostachys edulis (assembly GCA_036346405.1). Lineage (NCBI taxonomy): Eukaryota > Viridiplantae > Streptophyta > Magnoliopsida > Poales > Poaceae > Phyllostachys > Phyllostachys edulis. Next base: position 34,377,653 of record CM070548.1, read on the forward strand.
GATCTAGAGAGCTGAAACCTGATATTTAGAGTTATGTAGATGATACAAATCATGGCAGTGAGTTATGTAGATGATACAAATCATGGCAGTTCTACCAAGTCAGCTGAAATTGAAATTTTAAATTGAACCACTTCCATCAGTACGGAGTCCTTAGGAAGAGTGCTTTTTGTATAGCCATTCTGTTGAATTTTGTATGTGAATGTAGCATGTGTTTCCATTTTGTTAAACAATATCAATTAAACTAGAAGCTTATTCTAACTTCTTAGGTTATTCACACTATTCCTTGACGTGTTGTATTGCTTTTAGTGGTTTTATAAGAAGCTGAAATGGTTTTGAGTGTTCTTCTAGATGAACTTACCTGCTATTGCTAGTGATTATTGAAAAGGTAGGGCATAGACTTGTATAAATGGCTCATGCAAGTCTAAACTCTAATGTACTATGCAAATTAAAGTTTGCATGGTTGCTGGTGTAGAATCTATTTCAGTGCATCGAGTTAAAATTACTCCCATTTGATGTGGCTTAATTCCTTTTCTTGCCAAGTCTGTGTATTTGGCATTATTACGTATATGTGTACAAGTATATGGTAATAGTCAAATGAAAAGACATTACTGGATCTGTACTTTTAATGTGGCAAGCTGCAACTCAACAGGTCTTAACCTACTTTACCATTAAGCTGTAAAGAACCAACAAGTTATTTCCTCGCGTCCTTCCTAACACCTCATATTTCAACTGAAACTTTAGTTTACAATTTTTTTAAAATCCTATTTAAACAGCATCCTGTTTACACCAAATCTATTACACAGGTCAACTTCTACTCCAACTGAGGATGTTACAGGTTCTACATCTTCTGATAAGGCTCACCCCACCTAGAAACAAAATTAAAGCAGGTACATTTCTCAGAGCCTCTCAGCATACATGTCATGCATATTATTCTTTTTGTAAATACAGCAGTTCGCCATAGTGTTGCTACGCCAAAATTACTGAAATAATGTGGATATCATGGGGATATGCTCACGATCTTAAGATGATGATACAATTGGCAATGGCGTTGAAGGTTTGTCGAAACACGCGTTTTCGGGCGGTTCAAAATCTTTGTCGATCTCAAAGGTCGGTGGCCACATTAGCGGTCAGACCGGCTAGGCCTCAACTCAGGCGGTCAGACTGGCCACATTAGCGGTCAGACCGGCCAGGCCTCAACTCAGGCTCAAGCTAAGTGGCTGGCGGTTAGACTGGCCATTGGGTGTTGGTCTGACCGATCAAAATAGATTTTTGATTTTGGAGCTGGGCCAAAAATAGAGGGTGTAGGCAAGAGAGGGGGATTCTTCTACACTTGGTCTTATAATTTTTGGAACTTTGAGTCAAAAGTTCTATTTGTTTAAAATTTCCAGTAGGTTTCATATTTCTAGGGAGGAAAATTGGCTAAGTCAGTTGGGCGGTCGAGCCAAGCCGCCAGTGTGGTCGAGGCCGCTAGAGGCGGTCATACCAGCCAAAGTGGCGGTCTGACTGGTTTTCACTTGTTCATCGGCCAACTCGGTGGCGATGATTGTTTGGTTAGGTCATATTCATGGGTATCAGTGCATATGTATTGCATGATGCATGTTTTGACCAACATGGGTCAAGTTGCGAAGAACTTGTTCCCGGAAACGATTTCTTGGTCTATTGTTGTGCAGGTTGCTTGGAGGTCAACGACGGTCAACGACGAGGATGATCAGGACTAGGCTTGGAGAGCTGAGGTCCAGAACGATCGAGGATGCCGGGTGAGGTCAATGGATTCAAGCATGGCGCAAAATGGACAAGGATGACCGAACGGGCAGTTCGGTGCGACGGGTTGGATCAAGCGACGCAGGGGTCGGTGCAAGTGCCATGGTTGTTTCGATGGGAGCCGGATGGGAGAGACTTGCCGACATGATGAGAGCCATTGATCAACCTACACATGGCGAAGCATGGAGGTGCTTCACGCAGATTGGACTCGGTCTTTGGCAAAAGATCGAGTAGGGGTATTTTGCTAATTTCACCTAAATAGCGCATTAGTGACCTTTTGCCAACCCGCGGCACAAGACGGTGCAAGGAGAAATGGATTAGGTCAAGAGGAGATGAAGACGACGCTTTAAAATACGTGCGTGAGTTAAACCCGTTTTTGTGTGGGCTTAACGGGTGCCCAATAGGAATACTCTTCTAGAAGGTTTAGCTTCCACTATAAATAGAGGAGAGTGCTGGCTGCACCCCCTAAACCCTTTTGGCTAAGTGAAACCCTAGTTTTGTTTCTAGGGCTTAGAGAGGAAAGTGGAAGGTTAGGGTTCTAGAGACTTTTGATTGATTGTGTGCTCCTGTGTTTAGCTTTGTCCTCTTGGATGGAGTGGCTGTAAAGCAACAACAATCACAAATCAATCTATGCATGATTTCTCAAAGATGAGTCTCTTTGTGTTCTTGCTCTCTATTTTGTGATTTTGGGGCTTTCTTTGATTCCTCCATTTTCCTTTGGTTTCTGCCCCTGTTCTGGCTTGCTGTGACATGTGGGATTACATCTAGGATCATCTTGATCATGAATCACCCACGAGCAAGCTTTTAGATCACGTTTTCGTTTTGACTCGGTTTTGGAGCAACCTTCACTCAAACGGAAAAAAGTCAAAACTTTGACAATGATCTTCACAATCGTTGATTGAAATAGGTTCCTGACATCCTAGAGAAGGTATGTCTCAAGTTTTGTAAGGTTTGGAGTCACGAATCAAAAGTTAGACCATTTTGTGTTTTTGAAGTTGATCGATTTCTTTGTTCATCATTTGGAGGTCGATCGCCCATTTGAGAGGCCAGACTGCCCCATGGAGCGGTCAGACCGCTAGGCTGAGAGGTCTGACTGCCCAACTCATTGTGAATTGAGTTTTTGGTAATTTCGGTTGTTTTGCTTTGGGGTTTCGATTGGATTCAATACAAGTCTTCCGCTGTGCTTGTACTTTGATCTTCATAGCTTCCATAGCTATTGGAGTGAAAACGTGTTGAATCCGATTTAGGAGAAAAATTGATCGTGCTCCTATTCACCCCCTCCCCCCTGTAGTCGCCTTTTCGGTCCAACAAGTGGTATCAGAACCCGGTTAGTTCAATCTTGATCTTAACCGGTCACTGAACTTGGCGATGGATAAGTACTCGACCAAGCCACATATCTTCGATGGGCTCGACTATGCCCATTGGAAGAATTGCATGCGAGTCTGTAATACTACGATTTATTCTAAGAAAGAAAGCGTTCAAAAGAGAAATTAGATATAAGAAAAAGGGGGTTTCTGCAGTTCTTCGGCAACTTGGGCCTCAGGCCTTGGCCCAAAAGGCCCATGAGGGGTCGGCCACCAATAAAAGGAGGGGGGAAACCCTAGTCCGTACTGTAGCTACAGTGCTGCCGCATCTACAGTGTCTTGCTGCAGTGCAACTCCTCCCCCCCCCTGCTACCGGTGAAGAAGATCCTTGTTGCTACCGGCCAAGTGGAGGAAGAAGGAAGGTCACCCGGGTGATTGCCCGGCCAAGAAGAAGAAGAAGAGGAAGGGGTAGAAGGGAGAAAGGAAGGGGAAGAGGATTCGCGGGCTGCATCGTGATCTTCAGCGGTTCGTCAAGGGTAACCCCTGTTTTTCCCCGATTAGATGCGTGTTTAGTTATTTTAGCAATGTCGGTATTTAGGGCTGCTCAGGACATATTAGAGTAGATCGAGGTTTTGGTAAGCTTAAAGGCAGAATTAGTTCGGGATGTCTCCTAGGGTATTGTAGAGGACGTCGCCCTCTTTCCGTGAAGTGTTAGAACATGTAATTTGGACCTCTGTAGCAGAAGTTATGATTTTATTAGTGGGACTGTTCCGCAGAATCATTGGTTTTCTGACAGGTTTTAGAAATCTGAGTGAAACAATTAGTTAAATGGAAAATCAGAGAAGCTTAGTATAATAAAAGTTGTAGATCATTATCTCAGATTTTCAAAAAGCATAAGAACTCGAGATTTGGACACACGTACTAAAAGTTATGGTATTTTTAGTGTTCTGTCCAGAGAGCTTGACGTGAAATTGATGTTTTATTAACTAGCTTGGTAGGGGTATTATTTGGCCGATTCAGAGAGGCTCACCAACTAGACTTAGTTGGAGCATTTAATTACCTTTCCAAAAAGTCTAATAAGTCCTTAATCGGACTCCTGTAACAATAGATATGGATTTTAGAAGTTGACTGTCCACCGAGGGGACAGATCGACGTTTAGGAATTGGGGTTGGGATCGAGTTTGACGTTTTTGCGAGTTAGTGATTGTTGTTATATAGTTTGTTTTGGTCCACTACTGTCGTCTTAGCGTGCATTATAATTATTTATTCAGATGGTGGACTAGTCCCGGGGGCAGCACCTCCTGCACATCCCTCGTTCCCTCACGGTGAAGGCAAGTATAATGATGGTTATAATATATATTGTTGAATAGCAATGTTTGATATATATTATGAGAAATTGTGTTTTCATGAGTTGTGATGTTGGCATAGTTGGTAATGTTCATGGTTGCTAGAGCTATGAGTTATGTGTTAATCATGGATGTTTGATAGTTGTGAAGTCTATGTTTATGAGCTTTGTAGTATGAATAGGATTTTCATATGCAATGCTGTTGCGGATGCATGTTTGTATTAATTTGAGAATTTATACATATGCATCATGTTGGCTTATTGAAGACTTGGTCATGTGATGACCAAGCAACTCTTGAGGTCCCCGTCATGTTGATGACGGGCTAAAGGTCCCCATGCTTGTAAAGCATGGGCTTTGGTCCCCATACTTGTGGAGTATGGGTAATGGTCCCTGTGCCAGATGGCACAGGCATGGTTGTGCATCGACGGATGCACACTTTGCATTACCGGTAAAATGCAAAAGGGAAAGAGAAGGAAAAGGATCATTTTGAGCATATTGCATAGCATGTGTGTGTAAGGTGATTGATATGTGATTTTGTGAAGTATAGTTGATGAATTACATGCTGGTATGTTGTTAATGCCATTTATTATATTTGCTGAGTCTTTGGACTCACCTCTTGTTATTTGTTGTGTTTTAGGTACCTTTACAAGATCGGCATGCATGGGGGAAAAGAATGATTAGTCTTGTTGCACTATCACACGATCTGCCACAATGGAATGAAAAGAAAAAATTAATTAGTAGTTGAATGAACTATTTAGAGTACCCTTTATTATTATTGCTTGCTTAGAGTAAACTGTAATAAATGGATAGATGTTTTTTGGATGCTCATGATCTATATTGTAGTTGTTGAGTTGCTATGGATGTTATAGTAACGAATAGCCAGTTTTGAATATGTCTTGATCATATTGCAAGTTGGATTACCTGTTTATGTTATAACTGTTTGTTGGAACCTCCAGTATAGATAACTATACAAAGGAGGTTCTGTCGAAATTTTGTAAGGTGTTTTAGTTTAATTTGGTTTAATTTATTTAGTTTAGTAGCATTCCAGGCCTTTGTTTGGCTGGGTTGTTACAGTTGGTATCAGAGCGGGCTGTAGGTCCGTGGTTTTTGAATTATTAAACTTGACACACTAAGCACAGTAGGTGGGATTGGGTTATTGCATTGCATTTACGTTTCCATTACGTTGTATTGATGATTCCTGTTATGAGATGATCTAATATATCTATGTTATAATATTATGGTTATTATGTGTGGGGATAACCCATGTTGAGAGGTTGAGGTCGTGGTAGTGGCCCTGGGTTTTACCAGGCTACACCACCGTTCGCAGTATGAGAATAGTGAGTATCTTTAGAAGAGTTGTTCTCTTCCTTGAATTTGAATTGGTCAACTCTTATCTAGTGGTGATTGATGAGTTTCTCTTGGGTTATTAGTTCATCCCGGTTTTGGAAGTTCGGGCTGATTTCACTGTTCATCAGGTTGGAGGTCAAACCGCCCATTTGAGAGGTCAGACCGTCCTATGGAGTGGTCAAACCGCTAGGCTGAGAGGTCTGACCGTCCAACTCATTGTGAATTGAGTTTTTGGTAGTTTCGGTTGTTTTGCTTTGGGGTTTCGATTAGATTCAATACAAGTCTTCTGCTATGCTTGTACTTTGATCTTCATAGCTTCCATAGCTATTCGAGTGAAAACATGTTGAATCTGATCTAGGAGAAAAAGTGATCGTGCTCCTATTCACCCCCCTCTAGTCGCCTTTTCGGTCCAACAAATACCTTCACCCTAACTTATCTCTACTCAAACTGAACCAGGTAGCTCACGTTCTTCCAGCAACATCTTCTACGACCTCCTATTGTTACACTTTTTGGCTTCCTCCTGTTGCGTCAGCCTCTATTGTAGTCTGCCATTGATAGCATCAATGTTAGATGCTTCTTGTTAGTCCAGCCAAACTATGTACTAAGTATATGTTCACATGCTGTTACCTAGAACCAACTTGACAGTACATTGTACTTACCACCTCAACTATACGCACTATCCTTTTACTAATGCTCGACACATTTGCTATTAGTCAGCTAATCGTTTCTCTATTTTTCCCCTCTATAAGTTCTCCAACCTCGTTTATGAATATTTTTTTCGTTCTATGCGTTGCACCATACTTAATATTTTTCACATATAACCAACCACTACACATCCTTACTATTACATGATTATGTGATTAGAGTTCACTCATACAATCCTGTTTCATACTCAACTTTTATATATGTGCAAATAGATCACTCATCCTTGCTCTTGCACAGTACAATAGCTCACCCGTCTGCCACATATCTGACACAACCTTTTGTTGCACAGAACTTGCCTATAAAAATGATCCTTCAGCTATTTTACAAGTCCATTCTTTAGCGTTTCTTTTACTTCTAACCATCCAGAGCGCACAAATGCGCGCCAGGTATCTAGTTCGTATGATGGAAGATAGGATCTAGGGTATTAGGATCACCTGCAACATTAGTAAATCTCGAGGATGATAATAATAATGATTAATAATCAAAGCCATTGTGATAGTCATGTGTTCATGTTGGCACACACCCTATATGCATCTTCCTCAGACAAACATCGTATAGGAGAATCAGTTGTCCTGCTCACATGTGGGCTACAACACATCTTGCTCGCAATTAAGGAATTACCATGTAGACCAACTGACTTACAACCCGACCAACGCATTAGGTTCCATGATTATGTCATGCTTTCTCAAGTGGATAACATCCGAAAGCTGATCTATGTCGTTTTCATTGTCACCGACTCTACTAGTCAATCTTCCATGCACCACCTATTGCTACCTTTTCTTGTGCCAACTATGGAGAATCGGGGCCCATCAAGTCCTAGTATCGAGGAAAGACATACAAATACTAATAGCAATGATAACACAAAATACATACATGATAGTTAGATCATCCGCTTGATTACTAGTGCTACATGGCTACCTTAACCCCTAGCCCTTGGGGAATTACTCACTCAACCATGGGAACCACGAACATAGTGACAACAATCTAAAAGTAACAAAATATATATTAATAAAGATGTTGCTGATATTCTGGTTACACCAATGGATTAATGATTACAAAGACGGTTGAATGGAGGATGAACTATGGTGGAAAATATGGTGGAGATGGTGTTCTGTGTTGTTGATATGCCCTGGAGGCAATCATAGGGATGATTGTATCACGTCTATGTTTATGAGTTATAGAATAAATGTTATTATGTTCCTTGAATGAATTATCAATTATAAAGATTAACAAGTATGTGACTTGTTGGTGAAGCTCTTTAACTTATATGGTGTCATTCTAAATGTATCTTTGGTCGTATGTCACAGGTCGGAACAGTAGTGACTTATCGACCAGCACATGTATTGATTGATGACCATGTTTCACCGGTCATGGATATAGGGATATCGAATCAATAATGTGAACACATGTTAGAGAACATGGTGTTGGATTGACCCACCTTGAGACACTATTGAGATTGTTATGATTTTATGTGTCAGTTGGTCTCAAGCAATAATGATGTATAATCCTTAGACCTGAGATTAAAATGGTTTCGTACATATGTAATAGTACACTTAGGGGTTGCTAGTAACTAGGTAGTTATAAAGGTAGCTTTCGGGTATGCTATGAAACATGCGGAGGAATGTGACTGGTTGGATATGAGATTTGCCACTCCTAACATAACAGGAGAGATATCTTTGGGCTTTTCGATGTGGTCGGATAAAGAAAGTGCATGACCATGCCACTAGTGGTGAAGAGTCGACCACATAAAGTTATCCCTCAATTGATCGAGAAAGTATTGAACTGTCAATGGATGACAAATTATCTCACATGGAATTCAACCAGATATCGTCAGGCAAAGGGAGAATACACAAGTAGGTCGTTCAGTTCGTTCAAATGTAGACTGGTCGTATGGAGATACGAGTTAGTTATAGACTGGTCGAACATAATCACTAACTAGTCGTAAGGAGTTACAAGCTGGTCATACTCATATATGAACCAAGTCATATAGAGATACGAGCTGGTCATAAGTGATAAGAACCTACTCATAGATCATATTGCATTAAGGTTCGTCCGATATAATTTATGTGTATTCGGGAATCGTATAGGTTAATCGAGTCCTAATAGATAGAGGTAGTTCTTTAAACATTTTATTTGTGGGAGAATTAGAAGAGATGCAAGTTCCCAAGTCAAAAGTGAAACCTGTGAAATATGTCTTCCATGGTATAGTTCCTGGTTCTACTGCCAAACCGATAGGACAGCTTTCCCTACCGGTTACATTCGGAAGACCTGACAACTTCTGAACATAAAATATTCCATTTAATGTGGTGTATTTCGAATCCGCATACAATGGAATTCTTGGTCGTCCGTCTATAGCAAAATTCTTGATAGCCACGCACTACAGTTATCAGAGTTTGAAAATGCTAGGACCAAAAGGGGTCATCACGGTTCGAGGAGATCAAAAAATGGCGTACGCATGTGATCGGAAATCCTTAGAGCTGGTCGATGAACTTTCAACTAGAGAAGCTAATCCACCTACCGTGCAGGTCAAGCACTCGAAGCCAAAGACGACACCAAAGCCTTCCGAATAGACAAAGGAGGTACCACTCGACAAGGGCACTTCTCCAGAAAGCACCATGTTGCCTAGGTCAGGAAACACTGACTCATTTGCCCGAAAAATACTGGTCAGGGCAAGACTTGACCACAAATAGGAAGAGTCGCTCGTCTCCTTCCTCCGAGCAAATCAGGACGTATTTGCCTTGCAGACGTCCGACATGCCTGGAGCCCCTAGGGAGGTAATCGAGCACAGGCTAGCTCTCCAGCCTGACAAGAAACCGATCAAGCAGAAGCTAAGGTGCTTTGCACCTGATCGGATGGAGGCAATCCAGTCGAAAATTGACAAGCTCATCAAGGCTGGATTTATTCGTGAAGTCGACCACCCTTAGTGGCTCGCCAATCCTGTAATGGTTAGGAAAAATAATGGGAAGTAGCGAATGTGTATGGACTTCACAGATCTTAATAAAGCTTGTCCGAAGGATGACTTTCCCCTTCCACGCATTGACCAACTTGTAAACTCTACTTCCGGGTGTGAGTTATTAACTTTTTTAGATGCGTATTCAGGGTACCACCAGATTAATATGTGTAAAGAAGATGAAGAGAAAACTTCCTTCATCACCCCATACGGCATTACTGCTATGTTAAGATGCCATTTGGTCTAAAAAATGCTAGTGCAACTTTTCAAAGGTTGATGCAGAAAACCTTTAATCCACAGATAGGTCAAAATCTAGAAGCATATGTTGATGATCTGGTTGTGAAGAGCATCAACGCTGGCGATCACATTTTCGACCTACAAGAGATCTTCAATAACTTGAGAAGGTATAACCTCAAGTTAAATCCAGAAAAGTGTGTGTTTGGAGTTTCCGCTGGAACACTACTCGGTTTCCTAGTTTCGGCTAGAGGTATCGAAGCGAATCCAGTAAAAATATCGGTCATCGATCAGATGCGCCCCCCCCCCCCAACCACGAAGAAAGAAGTCCAAAAACTAACCGTCTGTATGGCAGTGCTAAGTTGTTTCATAGCACGGTTGGGTGAAAAATGATTACCTTTCTTTAAGATTCTCCGAAACATAGAAGTTTCGAGTGGACTAAAGAGGCAAACGATGCTATTGAAGAATTTAAGAAGTACCTTACGAGTACTCCGGTCTTAGTTTCTCCATGATCGGGAGAAACATTGCTGATTTACGTGGCTGCAACACCACAAACAGTCAGCGGTGTACTAATCGTGGAACATGATAACATCCCACGACCAGTATATTACGTAAGCGAAGTCTTACATGGACCAAAAGAAAGATACCCACAGGTACAAAAGTTGCTCTATGGTCTCCTTATGGCTTCAAGGAAACTAAGACATTACTTTCAGACCCACAAAGTGGTCGTACCAACGGGGTATCCCCTTGGTCAAGTCCTTAGAAACAGAGAATCATCAGGACGAATAGCAAAATGGGCGATTGAGCTAGGGGCGTTCAACCTCCATTTCATCCCACAAACATCGATCAAATCCCAGGCAATAGCAGAATTCATTGCTGAATGGACAAACCCTGAACCCACCCAAGGGCCCAAATACGAACAGCACGATGAGTGGACAATGTACTTTGACGGCTCCTTGATGTTCAAAGGCTCGGGGGCTGGAGTTGTCTTGATATCCCCTACTGGCGAACACATCAAGTACGCTATCCAGTTAAATTTTCCAACTATAAACAATGTGGAAGAATATAAAGGTTTGCTAGCAGGACTCCGAGCAGCTCGTTCGCTCGAGATTCACAGATTACTAGTGAAAGGCGATTCTCAACTACTAGCGAATCAAGTTGGGAAAGAGTATCAATGCTCAAGTACCAAGATGTCATTTTATCTGGCGGAAGTACGGAAACTCGAAAAACACTTCTTCGGTTTCCAGATCCAACACATTCCTAGAAAGGAAAACTTACTGGCAGACCAGTTGGCGTGGATGGCCTCCACTAGGTCACTCGTCCCGCCCGGAGTTTTTCTCGAGCAACTCGATTCACTCTCGGTGGTTGAGATTTCCAAAGACATATATGTTTCCCTACAGGTCGTACAAACTGATCCTGAGAAAATGGATGCTCCACGGGTCGTTGATGGTTGACGCTATCACGATCAAGGTAGAGATTGGATGACGTCGATCTACAATTATTTTCAGCCTGACATAATTCCAGAAGATGATGTAGAGGCTGATCGTATAGCTCAAAAAGCTAAATCATACACTCTAATCAAAAGTACCTTGTATAAACGAGGATCTCATGGAGTATTGATGAGAAGCATATCTCAAACAGATGGCATTAAATTGCTGACCGAAATTCATGGAGGAGTTTGTGGAGACATCATTCCTACAGAATGCTGGTTAGTAAAACCTTCAAGCAAGGATACAATTGGCCAACTGCCCTTTATGATGCAAAAGAGCTCGTGACGAAGTGTGTACAATGTCAGTTTCATAGCCAACAAGTACATCAGCCGGCACAAGCTTTGCAAACCATTCCTTTTTCTTGGCCTTTTGCAACCTGTGGACTAGACATTCTGGGACCTTTCCCAAGAGCACCCGGGGGCTTCGAATTCCTTTTCATCATGATTGACACGTTCACAAAATGAATCGAAGCTGAGCCTGTTGTTAAAACAACAACTGAAGCCGCTAAGAGGTTTCTTACAAAAAAAATGTGATCACACGATTTGGTTTACCCAGTCGTATAATCACAGACAACGGTACCCAGTTCTCAAGTAGTAAGTTTCAAGAATTCTGCGAAGACCTTGGTATCAAGATACATTTTGCTTCTATCGCTCATCCGCAGAGCAACGGAGCAGTTGAGCGAGTCAATGGTATCATAATGCAGGGGATCAAACGCCGAGTATTTGACCAATTAATAAAACAGTCAGGAGCTTGGGTTCAAGAACTTCCTTCTGTATTATGGGCCATTCGAACCACGACCAGTCATGTGACTGGTGAAACACCATTCTTCTTGGTTTATGGTGCTGAAGCCATGCTTCCTCTAGAACTAAAATTCAGCTCTTCTCGAACTGATTGTTTCAACGAAAACGATCAGAATGAACGACGACTTGACGACATCAATTTCCTTAAAGAACGACGAAACCAAGCCTTGATATGATCAGTAGTCTACCAACAAGCCATGCGAAGGTACCACAATCGTAAGGTGCAACCTCGCAGCCTCGCTGTAGGTGATCTGGTTCTTAGAAAAATTCAGAACTAAGCAAATCGCAACAAGCTTTCTCCCAAGTGGGAAGGTCCTCACACTGTGATCGAAGTCACCCGACTAGGTTCAGTACGACTAGTCATGTCTGATGGGCGTGTCTTTGTCTAATTCTTGGAACATTGATCAACTGCGTAAGTTCTTTGTTTAAATTATTCCATACATTCTTTTGATTTTAGTAAAGATTAGTTATTCCTTTATTTATTTTGACAAGTGATATTATTTATATGTCTATACCTATACTCTGGTCATCTACTATTGTTGTTTAAACTGGTCGGAGAAGACTTCCTTCTCTCCGATATCCTTTACAAGGGTCTCTGTTACTCTTTGGCAACGACTTCTCAGTCACGCACTGTATGGGTCCCAGACGTGATCATTACATGAATGATTCTTACGCGCGACCACACTCTTTTCTCAAAGAAATATACGAGTAACCAGAGAATAACACAAATAACTTCATGTAGTGACTCATATGCTTTAGATTATGGGAACTATATTTCTTCATTTCAAGATTCTGTTATACTCTCGTTTGGCAACTGGTCGGGACACGGAAAACCTCCTAGTCGAAGTCTCTCCTTCTCCGCATGTGGTCCTGCCCACTGGAAGGAGCTTCCTAGCGACGGTTCTTTTCCTACGATCCTCGCTGCCAGTCGGACTTGAGCCTGAGCATGTTTTGCGAAGTGTTTTCCATGTCTTCAGTTCTTAGCGGTTCTTCCGACCAATTTTGGATACTACATATAAATAAGATCACTCATCGTTTATTGCATACATTCTTGCATATTTTCTTTTCTCATCAACGCAAATATTTTTCTTCCAACCATATATTATTTTGTTTGATATTTTGATTATGACAAACGGATCTATAACTAGTCGAAATCAGACACTGGTTCTGACCAAATTGGTTTCTTGGTATTACTACGATCAGTTTTATCATATAATCAGTATATGCCTTCAAACAATGGTTGAGACTTTAGTTCTTCTACTATAAAGCATTCGGGGGCTAGAGAATATATGAGTACTTCGTAAATCGACAGGATAAACAAAAGACTTGTTGATGATAAAAAGGTAAGTTTTATACATTTTGTAATTCTTATAATACAATTTTCTACTCCTAGAGGACTCTAGACTAGTTGCTGCTAGATGGAGATTCGACCTTCATTTCCTCTGCAACCTTGTCTCCGAGTGGTCTTACTTCCTCGAGAAACTTGGTCGCATCTTTAGGCAAGCACTTGAAATCTTCTTCAACGGCTTGGAGACTAATGGAGAGATCGGAAGCCTTCGGTTTTGCTAAAGCAAAGCTAACTCCGCTGGCCACAGCTTCTTTCATCGTCTGGGCATAATTTTCTCGAGTAGTTTTGAGTAGGACCTTGAGATCTTCTAGAAAATTGGCCCAAGTAGTCCATCTTCTCCGTTGGATTTCTTAAGGTAGGCAGACTCGATCCTAATCACATATCGAAGATCATTTTGTTAAGTGCAACGACTATTTCATCAAGTTTTTGCACAAGCATTGCCTCCTTGTCTTGCTCAAATTCCAAAGCTTTTTTAAATTTATTCAGCGTTTGAGTTTGCTCTGCACAAGTAAAAAAAGTGGTCAGTAAGTATGATTAGAAGGGATGATATACTGGTCAAGTTTACGGCCGGTTACCTTCAATCTTATTTTCAAGAGTCCCATGCGATCGACCGATCCTTAACTTGACATTCTTCTTCAAGCTTGGTTATTCTTGCTTCTTTAGCCACGACTTCTTCTTTTATTTTCTTCAAATCTATCAAATATGATAAGGGAGAATAATTGATTAACAGAAGAACAAGCTAGCAAAGAAGAAGACAAGTTAATAAGAAAGTCCTTACTTTTTAATTTGGAATATTTTTGCTCCAGATTCTTTATTCGCTGGGTCAGTCCTCCGACCACAGCAAAATTCTCGACCATGCACTACTACAGAAAAGGCTTTCACAGACGGTTCAAAAACGTCATCACAGACGGTTTCGTGAGCCGTCTGAGTTTATGGGTCGTTGATGACATGAGTTCATCATGCACGGTTTTGAACCGCTCGTGATGTATACTTCACTGACGTTTTGTGGTTCAAACCGTCTCACGATAAGTAATATCACGAGCGGTTTCATCCACAAACCGCTGCGTGATAGCTATATCACAGCGGTTTCAGCCACAAACCGCTCGTGATAGCACATATCACGAGCGGTTTCAGCCACAAACCGTGCGTGATAAGTACATATCATGCAGCGGTTTGTGGTTTGGGAATGCGTGATGACTTTTTCTATAAAGGCCCAGCATTGGGCGCTTGTACCATTAAATCCGGCATCATATATATATTATATATATATATTGTTCGTGATCTCTCGGCCACTTTGGGGATCGTCCATGCGGCATGAGAAGAACACCAAGCAACCATTCTCATATTGTTGCTTGATGTTCTTGTTGGGTTTAAAGACGATTACATGCTCAAGAATTGTTGGTTGCTAATACATGATGCCACTTCCACCGGAGTAGTTGCACATCAACGCCACTTTTCAACATAGCGACGCCCAATCATGTAATTGGATGTCCAACGCTTCTTTGCATCCATACTTTTTAAACTTACAGGCTCAATGAGGTTGCCCGTGGATACCGCCTCATTCTTCTCATGTCATGTGGGACGCACTTCCTAAAGTGGCCGAGGACTACTTAATAATATATATATGATGCCTGTTTAATGGCACAAGCAAACCAACGCTGGAGACTTTATAGAGAAGAGATTATGAATGGAATGGTAGGACGACTGCACGCAAGAGGTAGGAGAACTTGACCAGGCATGAACAAGGGACTATTAATATGAACTAATTATCAATTCAATTTCAGCATAAGACTATTGACACCATTACATCACGAGCAAGGGGACTATTAATATGAACTAATTATCAATTCAATTTCAGCATAAGACTATTGACATCATTACATCACACAAAGAAGAGGACTATTAATATGAACTAATTATTAATTCAATTTCAGCATAACACTATTTACATCATTACATCACGAGCAAGGGGACTATTAATATGAACTAATTATCAATTCAATTTCAAAGATAAGACTATTGACATCATTACATCACACAAAGAAGAGGACTATTAATATGAACTAATTATCAATTCAATTTCAGCATAAGACTATTTACATCATTACATCACGAGCAAGGGGACTATTAATATGAACTAATTATCAATTCAATTTCAACATAAGACTATTGACATCATTACATCACACAAAGAAGAGGACTATTAATATGAACTAATTATCAATTCAATTTCACATAAGACTATTTACATCATTACATCACGAGCAAGGGACTATTAATATGAACTAATTATCAATTCAATTTCAGCATAAGACTATTAACATCATTGAGCGGTTCATCGACAAGAGAACAAGACCAAGGGTGTCCAAACCCACCACCCCAAAGAGTAGCCCTCAAGATCCATCGAGAGCACTAGCTAGCCATTTTCATCACAGAGCAAGGAGGGTAGAGACAGAGAGGGACCTTAGTACAGCGCAACCACCAGCACAACCCTCATCCATTTCCTTTACCTTGCATAAATCACACAAACATCAGGACACAACTTAAGGCTCATGCATAAAAATCAAACTCAACAAAAGACATTAAGCTAACAGATCTAGAGGAGAATAGAGGGAGGATGGGGAAAGCAAAGCCCGGCCAGGGCCCTAGCGGGGCGCAAAGGGGTCGGGCGGCGACGGCGACGAGGTCGAGCGGCGGCGTCGAGGTGGGGAGGGGAACGGAGTTAGGGCGGGCGCAAACCCTAGCGGCCGGAGCTGGGGAGTGACGAGAGTTTGGCGTCATCAGAGTTAGGCATTAACGGTGACGCCAAAAAAGACACTCTTATCGCACGAGTGTCTTTTGCAAAGGTCACCAGTATGCCTAACCGTCGGCGACGGAAAGAATGGCGGCGTCGGCGATGTGACGGGAGAGAACGGACGAGAGTAAGGCATTTGGGAGTGGCGAGTTAGAGCGCAAACCCTAGCGGCAAGTCGGGCTAGCTCCTACTTATAAAGAGACTTATCGAGCGGTTCTATTATGGAACCATCGGTGATAATTATCACGCACGGTTCCATAATAGAAGCTGTCCATGATATGTCCATATCACAGACGGTTCTATTATGGAACCGCTCGTGAAATGGTTTTTCTCAAGTATATACACTTACATGACATGAAGAAATTACATGTTTATATTAAAAAGCGAAACCTATAATTAAACAAGGTTTTTCTAGTGGCGAAGGTAGGCTGCTATCTCCATCGCAATACTTCATAGCGGCGGTGTCGGCATCGGACGGTTCTCGATCATCGTGACGAAGCTCGAAATGCGCCCACCCGCTGACGCCATTGCTCGAAAGTGTCTCCCAAGACCTCGGTCGTTGAACTAAGAAGAATTGAGCCTATAGGCTCTCTTCCCTTGCTTGAGGGTCTCGCCAGTCGACTCGGCCGCCTGCCGCCTCGATTACAGTCAAGTGACGGCAAGCCTCCCCGAGGCGGCAACGTCATTTTGGAGGACTACGTCGATGACTTGATAAACTCGCCGAAAGTGGGAGATCACCGGAAGACACGGCGGAGGAGGATGTCAAGACGGCGGAAGGTGGCGTCACCGCTTCCGCAAATTCTGCAGGGCAGAGGAGTGAAGATATCGTTGATCAAACGGTGTTCTTCCACAAAGACAGTTCAACTTACACCAAGAGAGGTGTCAGACAAAGGCGGCCAAGAAGGCCATCGATCGCGGCGACAAGGAAGAGACACCATTTCGTTTTTTATAAGTATGTGGGGATGATCATCTTGATGGCGGATGATCCTTTTATAAAACAAGGAATAAATTGAGCGTGAGGCGAAGAGACGATCGGGAGCCGGCGCATCGATGCAATGAAGAGACGATCGGGAGCCGGGCGGATGGCGATTTAACGAGCGCGCCGGCGATGAAGAAACTCACGCCGAGCGATATTATCACGAGCGGTTATTTTTAAGAACCGCTCGTGATATTAATTAATATCACGAGCGGTTCTTGTTGTAACCGCTCGTGATACTTCACAGACGGTTGTGTTTAAAACCGCTCAGGATATCGATAATATCACGAGCGGTTCTTGTTGTAACCGCTCGTGATACTTCACGATTTTCAACATGAACCGCTCGTGATATTGCCTCTTCACGCGAGACGGTTTTTAGTGCGGCGAGTACGCAGGCGGCCTCTAAACCAAAACCGCTCGTGATTGAATGTAATACCGACGGTTTTGGTCAACAAATGCGTGATGAGGCGCCGAAAGATAGCCTTTTGTAGTAGTGATGTGCTACATGAATAGCATTCTTTTTTAAGTTTTTCGATAAACTTTCAGAGGAGAAACTATGAAAATGGTTGTAGATACTTACTTGAATTGCCAAATCATTATATTTGGCAAAAATTGTATCAGGACCCGTCTCGACTTGACGGTCCGATATCTTTCCCCAAATCTCATCAAGCTCCTTATCCTCAGTAAATCGAGGGCAAAAAGGAAACTTGTTAGATTGAGAGGAATTACCAACAGGGGTCGGAACCAGTTGAGAGCCTTCAGGGACGTCTACCTCTGCAGATGGAGACAGAATCACCACTAGATCCTGAACAAGCACTGGAACCGATGCTTGCTCGGGGGCTTCCTCGACTACTTTGTCTTTAGGAACTTTAGCCTGAGAAGTGTTTTGGACGAGGACTTCCTTGATTGCTTGATCCTCGGGAATGTTCTGGTCGGAGACGACCAGGACACCAGAAGATCTGTACAAAAAGAAGAAAGAAAACTCAAAAATTCAATTGTCAAAGACTTTTAAAGGTATGCACTCATATGACTATTTCGTTTGTACGTACCTAGTCGATTTTTTTGTTTTGACTTTGAAACGCGCTGGATTAAATTCTGTAGCGCTCGTTTTTCTTTTCTTCTCAACCAATTTCATCGGTTCAAAACCAGCAGGGCTGGTTGTATCCCTCACATCCTCTAACATAAGGTCGGACGCGATATTTTTGACCAGCTGGTCGAGAATAGCGTTCCTAACCATCGGGTCAGAAGGTGTGGTTTCATCGACCTCCAGAGTAGTTGTTTCAGTAACAACTGTCAGGTCATGAACGACCACTTTGGGATCTACAACTTCCACAGCTTTGCTCTGCGAGCCTTCCATCTTTTCCCCCTAAATCAAAAATCAAATTTTGTTAGGTGATAAAATTTTCCATCTAAATATATATATCTCCTTTCAAATGCTATTTTACCTCGGGAAGATCATCTTCTTCCATGGCCTCTGGGCAAGAATAAATTGTAACCACTAGAGGATTTAAATCCCTACCAGATTGAATAACCTTCAGTCCGACCGCCTACACATAAGAGCGAAATCAATAATAGATCAAAGAATATATATATATAAGGTAAAGGAAAATTGGTTATCTACCTTAAGCCTCCTCAGCCTCTCTTCATTAGAGACTATCGCCAAGATACCGAGAAATACAGCCTTTTCATCAGGCTCCCCAGCGCATATCATTTTGATCCGCTCTCTGACCTCGTCAGGGGAAAGGACTTCAAAAAAGATACAAAAGAGATTTTAAGGTTATATGATAATATACTAATGGGTTATACTGGTTGGAGCTTCTTCAAAGACTTACCATCCCTTGAGTCCTTGATTCCTTCATCCCAACCGATGTACCAGAGTAGGGAATGGTCTCGGAGCTTCAGAGGACTAATTCGGTGCATGGTGAAATCCCTCATCACATGCCAGGAAGTCAAGCCTTTTCTCCTTAGGTCTTGAATAGCCTCCACACATCTTTCGACCATCCCTTTCTTCTCCACGGTTCCCCTCCACTTTGTATTCTTGTTCGCCCTATTTCCAGCGAAGTAGAGGCCGTCGTCTTTCGTGACCGTCATGTAAAACCAGTTCTTTTTCCATGACGACCACGAGGATTTCGAGTATATTGGGATGTACTCATGGGCCTTCCCGTTGTGAAGGCGTAGCGTGCATTCTCCAGTACCCGCCATGGATCTCCCTGACATTCCCATCTGGTAAAAGTACCTGAAGAGCTTCAAATTCAGTCGCACTCCCAGATACGCCTCGCACAGATAGGTGAAAATACTGATGTTGGCGATGGAGTTCGGAGTCAAATTCACCAACTCTACCCCGTAGTACTCCAAAACTTAGGGGAGGAATTTGTGTGCCGGTGGCCTTAGCCCGCACTCGATGTAGGCGCGGAAAATAGGGGGTTCCCCTTCCTCACAGCTCAGAAAGTGTTCTCCGGCCACTGACCTCTACTTGATCAAGTTCTTGTCTGGGAGCATTCCGATTCCTTCAAGCACCTCGGGCTTCCTCTCGCTTAGATCTGAAGCCACCCACTTGGTAATCGATTCCGACATGGTGGGATCTCGCGAGGAGGTGAATAGAGGTTGGAGGAGACTTTTTAGTAGAAAAGGAAGCGGAGATCGGGAAGGATTCTTAGCAAGAAACTGAAGATAATGGGGGTAAAATCTGGAAGCGTGAAAGCCCTAAAGCCCAGCAATGGGGATTTTATAGCTTCGGATCTTTAACTATAATCAGGAGTTATCCAAACTCCAACAGACAAAACCTTTTTGTCCAACGGACAGAAAAACTCTTTGGTTCCCAAGGCAAGTTCTCAACTTTAAAGTGAATACAGACCACTTTGTATTTCACGACAATAAATGAGGGTCTGTCCGATACGACTTCGTCGGAAGAAGGTGTTCACACGACCTATTCATTTAAAGTTCGAGGGCTAGCTGGCGAGGATTAAAATTTCTATGTATTACTTTAATACATAATAAAAGACCATACATCTTCATGGTCGTAACCCCTAAGACTAATGACCTCACTAGTTGTAAGGATTCCAGAGGTTACATAATGGGTACCCTGGTCGGACAAGGTCATGTACCTAGTCTCCGACCAGGTAGCTGCTTGTAGGAGTTATGAACTGGTATCTGGATCTAATTCCAAGTATATTCATTACCGTGTGATGAATGGAACACGTGTTGTATACTCTATACCACGCGATGTTACATAAATCTAAGACACTGACAAACAACCACCGTACGGTTGAGTGTCTAAGTTGATATTTTATCAACCACCGTCTCACTCCGACCAGTCGCGATGCTTCACAAGGGATGTCTTCTCCAGGAAGTAACTGCCACCACTTCGGAAGTTATTTAAGGATGGAGCATCGACGAAAGGGGGGGATCAGATTTGAGATTAGAGGATTGCCTTGCATCAAATTAGAGCAGCGCAATCAGCCTTGAATTCATGCTTCAAGTCCGGTTAAATAGCATAGCAAGCATCATTCTCAGTGTAATTAGGATTAGTCCACCGTCTGGTCGTATGCACCCCCTGTAATAGCCAATTCATTTTAATAAAGAGCAGTCTCATTCTCTCCCAAGAAATCTATGCCATTTTCCTCTATTTTATTTTGTAAGATCAGCGACTCGATCATCGACAGTCGTAGACTGGTCGAACATAATCACTAACTGATTGTTAACTGGTCGTAAGGAGTTACGAACTGGTCATGCTCATATGTGAACTGGTCGTATAGAGATACGAGCTGGTTGTAAGTGATAAGGACCTACCCGTAGATCATATTGCATTAAGGTTCGTCCGATATAATTTATGTGTATTCGGGAATTGTTATGTCCTATTAGGAACCGCTAACGACTCGTGGTCGAAAACAGTTTTCTGAGTCACAACCGATTACGCATGAACCTACAGAGTCACACACTTAACGGGTTGGAACAAACGAGTTCGGATAGGATCCGTCATGGGCTCTATATAAGGGGATGCATGAGGCTGTTAAGACAAGCGACAAACGACGTGAGTTGCTCCACCGAAATCCTAGCCACTATCTTCTCGAGCACCCTACTGTGCGAGTTGGTGGTAGCACACCGGCGTATGGTGTTCCATCCCTGGACGTGTGGATACCGTAGAGGCGCTACTGCGGTTGCTATTGCGCTCAAGGACGATCCACGATTTCCCAAGGAACGCGATAGGTTGCGGGAGGAGACGATCGGTACTGAGTACGTTGGACGATCGACTATGACCACTACATCGACGCACCCAATGTTGGATCCGGCTGTTCCAACTCTTCTTCCGCTGCACTGCGCGTCTAGTGGGAACGATCTATGATCTCTTGCTTGCATGGCTTCCTGGTTTATGTGGTAGAATTTTTTAATTTTCAGCTAGTGTAGCCTACCCGTACCCTTCATTCTGGACATGATGAATGGTGTGGTGGCTACCTCTCTCCTTCTTTTGTAGATGCAATTAGCCTATTTAAATAGCCCATCCGAGGGTTTTAGCACTGCAGAGGGGTTTTGCGCCACTAGGAAGCCAAATACCGCCTTGGAGCGTTCACAAATCAAGATCCATTTGAGGTGGCAATCTTGCTGGAGGGAGATACAGCTATCCGATACGGTCGCTAGTGAATGTATCGCAAGTCATTTTCCTCTTTGGAGGGTTGCAACGAAACTTCTACTACCTATAATTGGTTGTGAAGGTCATGGCATCGGCTCACTGCCCATAAGGCCCAAAAATCCAATTACCAAATGGCAACGCATAGCGCCTAATTTCCAAAGGCTCGATAGCCTACCATTTAGTGATTCGAGGAGAGGATTTTTGCAAAAACGCACCTATAAGTCGGGGAGTTTGTCAAAAACCCATCCGAATCTCGAATTTTGTCGGTCACACTCCGACAAGTTTAATGTGATTCCAAATCCCAACCCATCGCTAGTTAACCAGCTGACTACCCTATAACATCACACTTGATGAGAAAATCGGGTCCCGATCTTTCGACAGGATGATACACCGATTTGTAAAGGTTTGACTTTCACGATGTAGGCTATCAACCAGTCACGACCAGATCGCCAAGCAATCGCTAAACCACACTCCGAGTCATTATCAACCATGCCAAGAATGTGGTTGATCTAAACATGAGGTTCAATTCCCGCGAGCAATCAAAGAACAAGTAAGAACAAGATACACAAGCAATCTGAAATTGCAAATAGGAAATATAAATTCACACGAGTTGAGACGTACAAATCGCAGTTGTTGGTCTAGTCGACACAAGAACACATGACGAAGTTTTCACGGTGGAAAAACCAATCTAAACAAGCCTAAAAACCCTAAAAGTGGTATGCACATAGTATATATTTTAGGAGAGGCGGCGACCACAAGAAGTGGAGTCGAACCCGAACTCTATCTCTTGATCTGCTGTATTGTTTTTACGATTCCGATGCGCTCCGAATGAATTTGGAGGTGGGGCTAGATCCGTCGGAAAGGACTCAGGATAAGCTTTCCAACAAGCATAAGAACACCCAAATCGGACTCTATTTGTGAAAGTTATGACCTTTTTATTACGGACCCTGTGGGCTGTCCCGAACCAAATCCGAGTTGAGTTCTGACACTATTCCGAGTTTAAATTCGGTTGGACTTGTGGAAGGTCCGAATTGGACTTGAAAATCTTATCCAAAACTTGGGCCTTCGATTCTTGGGCTTCTCCCCTTTTGCTCTTCCACCGCATGGGCCTTCTTTCTCTATGCTAGCCGCACAAGCCTTCTCTTGCCCTCCCATAGCTTTGGCAGCAAGTGTTGCTACCCTCTCCCTTGTGCTTCTCTATTGCTTTGGCCCCGGCCTCCCTCTCCTTTCTCTCGGTTCCAAAGTCTTCCATTTGTCAAATCTGAGAATGCACAAAGTAGTGACATGAGGTAGTATTCCATTATCATGAATAACATCATTAGGAATAGATAGAAACGAGTTCATCTCAATGTTATGCTTCTTTGCAAAAGTTTCAACCCTCTTTGTAAGTTCATGTTGTATTGTTGTTCCTAAGTATAGCAAAGATTTAACACAACATATGGAACAACATAGCTAAAGATGTCCTCATCAACACCCTAATGGTTCATCTCCCACTTTTAGACCCGAAGCACGTGGTCACTATCACAACGAACCCTAACTGCGTCGACCACGAGTCGTCGAGTCGAGCAGGAAATAGCGCTTCGGGTTTGGGTGGGGAAGATGACCCGTTAGGGTGTACAGTTATAAAGGGGTCCACACTGGAATGCCACGTAGGCGCCACGTTGTGCGGTCAAATGGTAAACCATTCATGAGTGGAGATTTGCAACTACATAAAACTTGCAGGTGTATGATCAACGAAATTCGAGATGCGGGTGGGTTTTTGACAAATTCCCCGACTTGTCGGTGGGTTTTTGCAAAAAAAAAATCAATCAAAGTTGAAAGTTCTACTGAAATTCCTAGATAGTTCCTGCGGACATCAAGTTTTTTGTCTTTATTATCGAAGAATTGTGAGAAAAGGCAATAATGTAGCTAGTTTCCTCTTATATTAAATTTGAACTGTTGTTGTACTAAAATTAGGAGATGAAATTTAATCATGTCCTTTATATAATTGAAACCGTGTTAATTGAATCATGGCAAGAAAAAGTTGTCAGTCGAAATTCTCACGTTCATGGAAAACAAAGTATTACACCACCTTACGATCGACCCGATTTTTAGAAAATGCGAAAAACTAGGTGTTGTAGGTGTAAAAACCAAACACAAGTGAGGGGATGGATGTCGGCCGTCTGACGGGCCGTCATCCACGAGAGTAAAAATGACACGAGGATTTATACAGGTTCGGGCGTCCGAGAGGACTGCCCTACTCCTGTCGGTGAGCCAACGGAGGTTACCTCCGGAGAGGGAGCCCCCGAGGGCTCACCAGTTTGAACATGTTTCTTTATTGCTCAAGAGAGCCATCCCCCTGAAAGGAGGGATACATGGGGTATTTATAGGCTCCCAAGCCTGTACAAATGACCAAAGTACCCCTTGGGGGTTGGCTATACAATGAGTACAAGCAAGGGGTATTACAGTCTTTTATGAGCACAATAGCATTTCTCGGGTCTGCATGCGTGTCTTCTGAGAGGCGGGCCCCGTCAGTATGATAGATGAATTATTCTTCCAACACTAGCCCCCCTGCCCCTTGGTGTTTTAGGGGAACGCCAGAGGGGCAGTCTTGAATTGCCTTCTATGCGGAGGTTGATATTTCAGAGGTGTTCTGGTGGGTTTGAACAGTAGTTGTATTTTGACAGACGAGGCTCCTCCGGTCTTGTGGGCGTCGCTGGGCTCGCGGTGGACGGCGAGGGGCCGCGCGAAGTGGTGGATACGCCGAGGGGTGCTGCGCGAGGCGGCGGATGCTCCGGAGATGCGAGGGCCCCACAAGGGCGCACATGCTGCGAGGGCGCGATGCCGCGAGGGCACAAGAGCATGATGCCACGAGGCCGCGAGAGTGCAAGGCGCTGGCCGGACGGATGCGAACTAGAAGCCATTGAAAAACGCTTGGTCCGTTACCATTTCAATTAGATTGTTTAAACCATTTCAGCTAATGGCTAAGCTACCGCCGTTCGGGCCTTCGTGTCGGTTCTCCGAACGCATTGATGCCAACGAGTGGGGTGACCCTGGGACAGTGTCCCTATTTCCCTTTTGACCTTTGCCTCATGGAGTTTTTTGAGGAAAGTGGTCGTGTGCTTTGCTTTTAACAGTGAGGCTTTCCCTAAGCGCTATAAATATTGTGCACTTCTAACATGTGAAATGATAGCGTTATTTAATGCAACAGAGATAGGCTGCTAGGTGCCAGAAATGGGAATCCAAGGCAAGTGCTTCCTTTGCTTTTGCTTCAACCGGCCGAATGCTCCCAAGCCGCTTCAACCAGCCAAATGCTTATCCTTCCTCCCCCAATCCCACTCACTCTCATCTCTCAAACCTCTCTCTCTCTTGCTCTCCACTGCCGCCGCCATGGGGGGGCTCCTTGGCCCTGTTGCAGCGCCTGCAGGGGTGCCCCACGACCCGCCCCCAGCCGGCTCCGCCCCGCCACGGCGCCCTAAGCCGCCACGGCCTCCCCTGGACCCGACTGCCTCCTCTCTCCATTGGGGAGCCAGCAGCTTCTTGCTTGCCTCTCTCTCCCCCATTCTTTCCCTTGAGGTCCAAGCTCCTAGTGGAAGCTCCGGCCGGAGCTTGTGCTCACGATGCCGCCTCTGGTTGGCCCTCGGCGGCTTGCGCCACCGCCGCTGGGGCGCATTCCCGCGGCTCCACCACGTCACCTGGCTCTGGCCCTGCTCCTCTCACGCGCCCCCTTCTTTGGCCCAGCCCTGCGCTCGGCCTGCCCCTGGCTGCGGCTCGGCCTATTTGGGCTCCTCCACGGTGTGGCCTCCCCAGCTCCATCCAGCTCGGCCGCGCCTTTGCGCCTGGGCCATGGCACCGTAAGCCATGGCGCGGGGAACGTCGACGGTGGAGGCGCTCTAGGAGCGGGAGAGGACCTCGAGCGGATCGAGCAGCGGCTCCGGTGGCCTGAGCGGCGGACGGCCTCGATGACGATGCTGGGGCCGGCCTCGCCCTTGGTGCGGATCATGGCGGCGCGCTCGCGGTTGCGGCTGAGGGCCTCGCAGAGGTCGCGGCAGCCGCAGACGAAGGAGACGCGGAAGTTGTGCTTGTTGATACGGTGGGCGTCGTAGACGAGGATGAGACTCGCTCTCATCGACGTAGTCCGCGCCGATGGCCTCCAGGATCTGGGCCTCGTCGGGCGAGGCTCTCGCATGAAGTCTGTGAAAGGTGAGCCCCCCTGTCCTCCTCCTTTTTCCTTGTTCTTGACTTGATGGGGAGTTGATGGGCGCCGTCGCAGTAGGGGAGCTGGGCGCCCGCACCTCAGCGCGCGACTTGGCGGTTGTGCACACTGGCGGCCAGCGGAGGCGGAGCGGAGCGGCAGGCCGCCGACGGTGGCTTCGGGTGGAGAACGCGCTGTGCAGTTGGTCCGGTTGTCGTCGAGGAGGACGTGCTACTCGGGAGGTACCGGCCTCCGGTGTGGCACGGCCTCGGTGTGGTGATGGTGGTCGGCGTTGGGCCGGCACCAGCGGCATTAGGCCGTCCCCCTTCCCATTTCGGCGTTGCACGCCGCCTGTTTGAAGAAATGCCTCCGCCTTTGTTGCAGTAGATTTTCTTTTTGTGTGTATGAACAGTGATTGCGGATGTGTCTTGCCTGTGTGTATACGTGTGGTTTGTTTGTTTATGGTGAACAATAAGCCTCGGGAGTGAGGGCAGGGGCGCGTGAGGGCACGCGAGGGCATGCGAGGACCTCGGGCGCGAGGGTACGTGCGAGGGTTTTGCGAAGGCCTCGGACGCAAGGGTTTGGCGAAGGCCTCGGGCGTGAGGGTTTTGCGAAGGCCTCGGGCACGAGGGTTTTGCGAAGGTCTCAATCGCGAGGGTTAGGCGAAGGCCTCGGGCGCGAGGGTTTTGCGAAGGCCTCGGGCGTGAGGGTTTTCGCATTGTTGTCATCGCAGGTTCTTCCCTCGGTACGCGCGAAGGCACACGAGGGCTTCGGCCGTGCCCTTGCGCGAAAGCACGCGAGGGCTTCGGGCATGAGGGCATGCGCGATGGCCCGATGTTGACGAAGGCGCAGCGACGGCTCTCGGCGGTTACACAAAGTCGTCGCGTAGATGCTCCGAGGCCGGGGCTGGTGCGGAGATGAGGTGGTAGGATTATTCAATACTAGCCCCCCTGCCCCTTGGGTGCCTGCAAGGACGCCCGAGGGGCAAAGAAGAGTGCTGAGATCTTGTATCTTGTTGATGAATATGCTTGGCCAAAGACTTGGCCAAATTCCAGCTTGACGGAAATGCAGGCACT
This sequence comes from Phyllostachys edulis, assembly GCA_036346405.1. Taxonomy (NCBI): domain Eukaryota; kingdom Viridiplantae; phylum Streptophyta; class Magnoliopsida; order Poales; family Poaceae; genus Phyllostachys; species Phyllostachys edulis. The sequence goes on from CM070548.1 coordinate 34,404,583, forward strand.
CGAGACTTTGCCAAATTCTGACTCGGTGCAGCGCGAGGCATGAGAGCTGAGGAATATGCGCAAGGGCACCCGTGACTTAGCCAATTTTGGCTTGGGGGTACGTGGGTGCCCAAAGACTTAAGCTTATTTTGTACTCCATATCGTGTGAGTGCTCCACGTGAGGGCAGGTACTAAATTGACGCTTCTCGTTGGCCCTTCGTGTGGGGTGGTTTTTATTGCTCCATCCCTGAAGATGAAGTACTGAATGCTGCGGCACCCCACCGAGGCTCAACCCTCAGGGTAGGGGGTGTATCCGAACGAAGCCTGTGCAGGCAAAGTTATGGACGCAAGACCGGCCCACCGAAGCACAGCCTTCTAGGCGGGCGGCGCATCGGCGCGAAGCCTGTGTAGACAAAATCGTGGACGCAGACCCGCCCTATCGAGGGATAGCCTTCGAGGTGGAAGGCATGTTGGCGCGAAACCTTTCTAGGCGAAGTCTTGGACGCGAGGCCGCCAAGCCGAGGCACAGCCTTCGAGCCTAGCGGTGCGTCAAAATGAAGCCTATGTAGGCGAAGTCTTGGACGCGAGGCCGCCGAGCCGAGGCATAGCCTTCGAGGCCGGCGGTGCGTCGAACCGGAGCCTAAGTAGGCGAAGTCTTGGACGCGAGGCTGCCGAGCCGAGGCATAGCCTTCGAGGCCGGCGGTGCGTCGAGGCCGGCGGTGCGTCGAAGCGAAGCCTAAGTAGGCGAAGTCTTAGACGCGAGGTCGCTGAGCCGAGGCATAGCCTTCGAGGCCGGGCAAGGCCGCGTTAAGCCCAAGTAGGAGAAGTCTTGATGCGAGGCCGCCGAGCCGAGGCATAGCCTTCGAGGTGGCGGCGTCGCCGGGTTAAGCGATGTAGGCGAAGTCTTGGGCGCGAGGTCACAGAGCCGAGGCATAGCCTTCGAGGCGGGCGCGTCAAAGCAAGCCTATGTAGGCGAAGTCTTAGACGCGAGGCCGCCGAGCCGAGGCATAGCCTTCGAGGCTGCAAGCGCCGAGCGAAGCCTAAGTAGACGAAGTCTTGGACGCGAGGCCACCGAGCCGAGGCATAGCCTTCGAGGCCGGCGGTGCGTCGAAGCGAGCCTAAGTAGGCGAAGTCTTGGACGCGAGGCCGCCGAGCCGAGGCATAGCCTTCGAGGCCGGTGGTGCGTCGAAGTGAAGCCTAAGTAGGCGGAGTCTTAGGCGCGAGGCCGCCGAGCCGAGGCATAGCCTTCGAGGCCTGCGGTGCGTCGAAGCGAAGCCTATGTAGGCGAAGTCTTAGACGCGAGGCCGCCGAGCCGAGGCATAGCCTTCGAGGCCGGCGGTGCGTTGGAGAGAAGCCTATGTAGGCGAAGTTGTCTTCCTCTTGCTCCGTGGCTTGATGAGAGTTGTCGAAGTAGAACTCCTTAGAATGGTCGCGGTTCGAGCTAGAAACGTTGCAGTGACAGGTAGATAACACGAGCGTCTCTGCGGGAAAAAGAGAATGATCAACACTTATTTCTTGTAGCGAGATAACATTCATTTGACATGAGCATTGATCGAAGTGTTGCCGAGGGACTAGTAGAGTCCCATCACTTTCGATACTAAGCTCTCCGAGGTGATAGCCTTATGCGAGCATGATGGTCCTTGATCAATATTCGAGCCAAGTCGACGGTACATGATTCGAGCTGCCAATGAGACTGAGCCATGGACATATCAAAGGGGTGGCCACGAGACTAAGTCGTGGGGCACCGAATGACCACTAGGGATGGTAGCCCCCCAGTGGACTTGGAGATGCCCATGAGGCTAATTCGTGTATCTTGAAGGTGTGCCCACAACACTAAATCATAGGCACATCGGAGGGGCGTCCACGAGACTAAGTCATGGGGCACCGAATGGCCACTAGGGATGGTAGCCCCCCAGTGGACTTGGAGGTGCCCATGAGGCTAACTCATGGGTAACTTGGACGTGTGCCCTTAGACAGTAAGTCATGGGCACACCGGTGGCGCCCACGAGACTAAGTCGTGGGCATTGAACTATGAGGGCGATGGAGCCTTTTTACCCCACAGGTGGGTTTTTTTTGTGGTGATCAGGAATGCATGAGAATGGTTAACCCTTGCGAAGCAATGAAGCTAGGCATGCGGGGACCCGGAGGTCATTCGACGCGTGGCCTGGAGTCTAAGGGGGACGAGTCCTCAGCACATCCATCAACTTGGTACTGGACCAAAGTTGTCGCTCATGCCCTAGGTCTAGTAGGACACGAGCCGCCATGGTGGAGGCGACAGACGCCCAAGCCACCATGGACTTTTGTTAGGGGAGACCGCGGAGGTCGTACGCCCTAGGTACCACGAGGGTGGTCGCTCATGCCCTAGGGCCAGTAGGACACGAACCGCCATGGTGGAGGCGACGGACGCCCAAGCCACTATGGACTTTTGTTAGGGGAGACCGCGGAGGTCGTGACGCCCCACGCACCACGAGGGTGGTCGCCATGCCCTAGGGCGATGGGACACGAGCCGCCATGGTGGAGGCGATGGACGCCTGTGCCACCATGGACTTTGCTAGGGAGACCGCAGGGTCGACGCCCTATGCACCACGGAGATGGTCGCTCATGCCCTAGGTCCAGTAGGACATGAGCTGCCATAGTGGAGGCGATGGACGCCCAAGCCACTATGGACTTTTGTTAGGGAAGACCGCGGAGGTCGTACACCCTACGCACCACAAGGGTGAAATCCCTTGGAGGGAAAGTGTCTTGAGAGCCCATACGAGATTTATATGTCGGACTGCCCCTAACAAGAAGGCGTTAGGGGCAGCCTCGAGCGAGCCTTCATCGCTCGTGCCGCATGAACGTCATGCGTTCCAAGGGTGATGGTTGGCCTCACAATCCTTAGCCTTCTGGCTGCGAGGGTGCCTTGAACTGCTCGCCCTTGGCTGGGCCTCACATCGACCCGTACAAGGGAGGAGGACGCGCGTGGGAGCCCCAGGGCATGTAGGACGTTGCCATCCCGAGGTGGATGGCCCTGATCTCCGACGAGGGTGCTTGGCTGGGGCTCCTTCAAAGAGCGGATGGGTCATCCACGAGATCATTGCCCTCCGGTGCCGGAGGAGGTTTCGTGGACTTAGAGTATTTTTTTGGTAGGAGACATAGCCTTTTGTTGATTAGCTACGTCCCCACGGTCGGCGCCAATGTTGTAGGTGTAAAAACCAAACACAAGTGAGGGGGTGGATGTCGGCCGTCTGACGGGCCATCATCCACGAGAGTAAAAATGACACGAGGATTTATACAGGTTCGGGGGGTCCGAGAGGACTGCCCTACTCCTGTCGGTGAGCCAACGGGGGGTTACCTCCGGAGAGGGAGCGCCCGAGAGGGAGCCCCCGAGAGCTCACTAGTTTGAACATGTTTCTTTATTGCTCAAGAGAGCCATCCCCCTGAAAGGAGGGATACATTGGGTATTTATAGGCTCCCAAGCCTGTACAAATGACCAAAGTACCCCTTGGGGGTTGGCTATACAATGAGTACAAGCAAGGGGTATTACAGTCTTTTATGAGCACAATAGCATTTCTTGGGTCTGTATGCGTGTCTTCTGAGAGGCGGGCCCCGTCAGTATGATAGATGAATTATTCTTCCAACACTAGGTTTATGGAAAAAAAACCGGCTTTTCTTTTCCGCATGTTAGTTATGTGATCCAAACAACGCTTATGTAAAACCACGGAAAAAACAGTATTGGAAAAAAGGTTTTCAGAAAACTCCAGATCCAAACAAGCCCTTACAACTCATTTTATTGGACTTCTCTTATTTTCTCACCAATTTCTCATCTTATCATGACACATCAACAAATACGTAAGCATCCCTATTGCACCTAACACATTGGATCCATTTGTCATCCTCACTCTATTTTTCCTTGGTAACTAGACAACAAAATGATTTGTAGCGGTGTTAATAAACCAAAATAACTTGTAGGGGTAAGCGACAACGGCAGAAACTTCTAGGTGGATTTTTTTATTTTTCCATGTTTCAGCTATAAGTATTGGAGTTGTATGACCTTCACAATTCCATCTTCAAATATAGATATATGTATAATAAAATCTAGCGGCACAGTTCAACAAATTTACGTACAATGTTGACTTCTGAAGAGGAATTTCACATGGGAAAAAAAGAAGGCGTGCATCTCTTATTTCATGACCAAGTGACCCGGTCCATTATCTAAAAAAAGTGACCCGGTCCATAATGGATCAGTTGTCCGGCCAGTGCCCCTCTTGACATTCTCGGAGAGACATTTGGACGCTACACCTTATATTTTCTTTCAGGCACATTCCAGCACCAAAATAGGTGCAGCACTTTTATTCCTTCCTTTCTTTCTTTGAAACTCACTCCCTTCCTTTCATTCTTAGTCGGCAACATTTATTCAGGGGTAGTGGGACGTAAGAATTATGCGGAATTTTCACAGTAAACAGTTCAATCTTTGCTGGATTCATGAAAAAAAAAATCCCGTTTTTTAATCAGGGCCTTAAGACATATTGTCCTGTCCATGCGAACTTCTGCAGCCGTCCATGCGAGATCTAAGGAACCGTACGAGCCATATCTCAATGGTACAGGCTACTACAGAACAACTAAAAGAGAATGATGAGTTTAATCGTACAAGAACAGCGAGCAACAAAAACGGGCAAAGGACATTGTTTTCTTGACGCTCATATAGGGTGTGTTTTTGTTGCCTGGATCAAGGGTGACTCGTACCAACGCATGCAATTTTCCATCTGTTCGGCTGGCTACACCAAGCTTCGAGCCAAACTGAGCTCGTGCAAGATTCCCTCTCGAGCCAGACCCAAGAGAAATACCGATTTCGAAGCCGCTCGGGGCCAGCCCGCTTGATGCAGCTGGCGACTCACAGATACGCCGGCGCATGGGTGCACGGTGCGGCGCTGAAGGGTCGCAAAGTGAGTTAGGGTCACTTCCTTCCTTGCGGCGGCGCCGCCCATCCTGCTCCGCGTCGCCCCTCCTCTGACTCCGCGCCGCCACCTTTTCTGGCCTCGCCCCGCCTTCTCTGCCGTATTGCCCTCCCCGAAGCTCGATTTGAGCCCACGACTACGCTGCGCCCGCGCCGTCCGCCGTGTGGACCTTGCCGTTCCCGTCAATCCGACGAGCTCCACCCATTCCCTTGCGCGTCAAGTCGTGTTCCCAACCATCACAATCAAAACCCCCTAACCAATTTCAGTTTTCATCAACGGGAGCTCGCGCCAGGGACTTCTTCTACAACTCTGGCCCGAAACTACCTCCACCGCCGCCATCCTCTCCCCGGTGAGTCATTCCTCAATTACTCTCTACTAGAGCATCGCCTCACCTCCCTCTTCCCCCACCACCCGCTCCGGCTCCCCCTCCCTATAGCGCACCCGCCACGACTAACCAATCGCGCCACCCCGGTCTCACGCCGCCAGCCTTCCTCGGTCGCTCCTCGCCTCCACCAACCAGTCCGGTGAGCTTCCCTTGTCTCCCTGGTGCTCATGCTCACCTCCTTCTTCCCCTCCCCCCCCGGCCCTTGCCGCTTCTTCCTCCTCGTTCCAATTGTCACGCCTTTGTTGCCCAACCGCCACCGTCTACCTCCAGCCGCGACACCACCTCCAATGGGACCGCCTCCCCCCTAGGCATTCCATTTTAGCCCTCCCCTGTTATGTGTTCCCTCTATCACTACTGCAAAAAGGCTAATACTGGACGCTTCATCACAGACGGTTGACTAAAACTATCTGTATTATATGCAATCATAGATGGCTTTGGTTTAGAGATCGTCTGTGTTACTGGCTGCACTAAAAACCGTCTGTGAAGAGATAATATCACAGACGGTTAATGTTGAAAACCGTCTGTGAGGTATCACAGACGGTTCTTAACAATAGCCACCTGTGATATTACTACATATCACAGACGGTTTTTTCTTAAAATCGTCTGTGATAATTAACTCATCACAGACGGTGCACCATTTTGCTCACGTAATGATCATCTGGTGCAATGTAGCTCCTTAACAGAGTCTTCTTCTCCATATCTGGCGCTACGGTAGCGGCGGGAAATCTCCAAGCCCGGTGAGTCCATTGTCACTCCGTGTCCGGTCTGAGTATCGCCTCACCTCACTAAGCCTGCTCGTGTTGTCCATTTCGGCTATTGTCACCCACACTGAAACAGCCTCCACCGCCGCCATCCTCACCCCGGTGAGCCATTCCTCAATTACTCTCTATCGGAGCATCGCCTCACCTCCCTCTTCTTTCCCCCACCACCCATTCCGGCTCCCCGTCCCCATAGCGTCCCCGCCATGACTAACTCGTCGCGCTGCCTTGGTCTCACGCCGCCAGCCTTTGTGGGCCGCTCCCCGCCTCCACCAACCAACCTGGTGAGCTTCCCTTGTCTCCCTGGTGCTCGTGCTCACCTCCTTCTCTCCTCCAGCTTATCGCCGCTTTTTCGTCGCTTCTTCCTCCCGGTTCGGCAGTCACGCCCGACCGCCACCGTCCACCTCCGACCGCTACACCACCTCCAATAGGACCGCCTCCCCCAATGCATTCCATTTTAGCCCTCCCCTGTTCTGTGTTCCCTTCGTCAACCGCTTGTATTATATGCAATCATAGATGGTTTGGTTTAGAGGCCGTCTGTGTTACTGGCCGCACTAAAAACTATCTGTGAAGAGGTAATATCACAGATGGTTCATGTTGGAAACCGTCTGTGAAGTATCATAGACGGTTCTTAACTATAAACGTCTGTGATATTACAACATATCATAGATGGTGCGCCATTTTTTGCTTGCTTACTGATCATCCGGTGTAATGTAGCTCCTCAACAGAGTCTTCTTCTCAATCTCTGGCGCTACGGTAGCTGCGGGACATCTCCAAGCCCGGTGAGTCCATCGCTACTCCGTGCCCAGTTTGAGTATCGCCTCACCTCACTGAGCCCGCTTGTGTGGTCCATTTCAGCTATTATCGCCCATGCCGAGCTGTCACCATGGACCTCTCTGTCACCGCCACCACCATCGTTGCCAACTTTTCTCCAGTGAGTCCTCGATCCCACCAAGGTCGATTTCCTCACCTCTATGTCCCCCTAAAGCTGTGCATGTGCTTCGTTTCACTTTATTTCCACCGAGAAGACCTGCCACTGAGGGGCTTGCCACCGTTGCCTCTGTTCACCGACGAACAGCCGTCTTGGACCTTCCCCAACTTCATTGACACCTTCCTCGTGATCAAGGTGAGCTACTAGAGCATAAGCATACTTTAATTTGAGTAGTTTCGGGCGTTTACACCGAAATCGCTAGTGAAGCCCTTAGCACCACCACGGGACATCACCGTCAGCTCGCCTCAGGCGACCTTAGGGCCTCGAGCCACGACTATTAGCAATGCGATGGCACCCTGAGCCCAATTTGAGCTTCAAATCCTACTGCTTTTACCCCGTGCGCCCTGCTTCCTTTTCTTCTCTCTCTTTGACTGGTGTGGGACCCACGAGATTAGGAGAGGATTAGCACTAATGATAGTGCTTAAGTGTAGTGAGAGTATGAAAAGTTTAACAAAAATCTAACTCGAAATATATTTTAATAGAAACTGACATGTGGACCCCCAGCTGTCGGAAGGTTAAATCAAATCGAAATTTAATCATTTAGTTAATAAACTGATGAGTCTATGACATGTGGGACCACTATAGATTTTATAAATAAAATCATGAAATAAAAAGATGAGTCGCTGACAAGTAGGGTCCACATGTAAGTTAATAAAATCTGAAAAAGTGTAAAAATGAGAAAAGCCACCTTTAGTTCAAAGAAAATACACTTTCTCTGTTGGAAAGCGTAAGCCTCAGAAAATACACTTTCAACGTCACCCTTTTATTTATTTCCAAGGTTTTCAATACGAACCGTGTGATGGACCGAAGCTGGATGTACGCTGAGAACCATGTGAGTGCAGAGTACATTAATGGTGTGTCTGCTTTTACAAGAGCTACCAAGGAGGATATGTTGAATAAGGGGCGGAATATATGTATTGTCCATGTCTTGACTGTGAGAACCTGAAGATGTTTAAAAATCGAGCACAAATCGAAGCACACTTGATTCAAAGGGGTTTCAAAAAGGGTTATAAACATTGGACCAGTCACGGTGAACAGCAGATTATATAGGAAGGTAGTAATAACGACATCGCCGATAAAGTGAACGATATGCCGCCGGATGATGTCGATTGTGGTTCCGATTCGGATTGGCTACACGATGACAATCAAGATCAGATGCTTCGCGATGCAGAAGTGAACTATAGTGATAGAGAGTTTGGTAAATTCAAGGGCTTGATGGAGGACTAGTAGAAGCCTTTGTTCCCGGGCTGCAAGCTAGAATACACAAAGTTGTCATCCATGCTTGAACTGCTGAAATTGAAGACAAGCAACGGTTGGTCCAACAAGAGCTTCACGGTGTTGTTAGTTCTCTTAGCAGACATGCTTCTGGATGGAAACAATTTGCCCAAAACCACCTACAGAGCCAAGAATGTTCTTTGCCCATTGGAAATAGAAGTAGAAAGAATACACACATGTCCGAACAACTTTATCCTCTACCGTAAAGAGTACGCAAACACGCATGTATGTCTGGTGTGCAATGCATCCTGATACAAGCGTAAGAATCAATCAGATGATAGCGAGGGAATCGAGGTGAAGAAAGGACCTCCTACTAAGGTGGCGTGGTATCCTCCTGTAATCTAACATCCTAAATTTTGGTTTGTGTTTCAAATGTATAAAAGTATGAGCTTTTTAAAACTTTTGATGCATCTCATGAGCATGCATATGGCTTGTAGAGCATGTGCACAATTTTAAACTTTTGTGGTTTGTAATAAAGTTTGCTTTGAAATTTAAAACTTTTACTTGAATTCAAGCGTTTAATTGAATCCAAAAAATATATGTATAAAGTTGTTGGAAATAATTGATTAAAATACTAGATTATTTATCATGAATCAATATTATTTTTACCAAATTTTTAGAAGTCAAATTGACTTCACCAAAATACAAACCACATCTTTAATGCAGTTTTGAAAAGGAAATTAATTCAGACAAATGGAGTATTAACAGTGACTAAAATAAATTCTCCTAAGTTCTATTTGAGTCTCAGAGCACTCACAAAAAAAAATTAGAATTTTTAGAATTCATTTACTATTTTTAACTGCTAGGTCAAACTTATTGTATTTTGGTCAAAATGTTTTAAACCTAGTCAACAGTTCTGACTCAGACCGAACCTAAACCCTAGTGACTTGGTTTGACCTAGCCGCATGACTGTACCACCCTCTGACTGCACACCGACCCCAACCGCACCCAAACCAATTGGCTCGGTTCAGCCCAACCCGTTCGCGCAAACCGTCTCACTGCGCCGCTTTCTTTCGGTCACTAACGAGCCAGGCCCGCCTGTCTGGCTCGTCGTCTTCCTCGCGCCGCTCGGCTGAGCGTGCTGGCACAGTGCATGTGTGCCACGACTCCCTCGATCGCCACCTCCTGCTTCTTCGACCAACTACGAGGAGTCGCCTAGACCTCACGAACCTCCCGGACCAATCTACTTCCTCCCTCTCGCTCTCTCTCTCTCTCTCTCTCTCTCTCTCTCACCCTATCCGACCTCTCTTTCGTTTCTACCGAGGAAGAAGGCAAGGGGTGCGAAGCTGCCTTACTGCCTCCGACGAGCCTGCGATACCACCACCGGGTTCCTCTCTGGACGCTACGTCTATTTTTGCCAGTCCAAGACCTTATCGCCCATAGAGTCATCAGGAACGCCATCTCCGTCCTCGCCTCCGATGGCCAAGGCCTCGTGGCCCACAGCCGCTCTGGTGAGTTAGCCTCTACGCCATCTTGTCCATTATGATCGCATCTTTCTACTGAATCTTTTGGCGAGTTTAATTTGGCTTTGATGCAACGTCAAGGGAGTGTGACCCCTTTCGTCCTCATTTGTGGTGAATCACCGCCGTCACCATTCCGGTCAACTCCATCATCCTCCGTCGTCATCATCAGGTGTGCCACATTTCTAGAGACGAGGCTACCCCAAGGCGCACCTCCCCGAGCATCCTCGACACCCGTAGCTTCTTTTCCACGGGAGCCGTCCATTCGACTCCTCCTCCGACCACCGTGAGCTTGAAGCTGGTGACCTTGGGACTCCGTGCCACCTCGGACAAGTTTGCCAGGTCTTTGCACACCTGGACATGTTGATCCTAAGCCCGAAGCTCCACTACTTCGCCAAATCACCTTCCTCGCCATGCGCGGGAGCTCCGACGAGCCGCCTTTAGGGTTAATCCGTCATCAACATTTAATCATTCTATTAAATGTGTGTATGACATGTAGACCCACTGGAAATAAACATGATTAGAAATTTAAATCGCACCAGTTTAAACCTTTGTGCGATTGACATGTGGGCCCAATGGATTTAGTGCACAGTAAACTACACCGTGGTCCATGGGCCGGTGGACCAGGCGCGTAGACCTTCGGTCCATGCGCTATTCCATGAACCTAGACTATGACAAGTGGACCCCACATGTTAGTAGGATTAATTTGGGATTTAAATGAAAAAGATAAACACTGTACAATGGACCCCATCTATCAATGACTGGGGCTAGTTTATCCTGGGTATAAAAAGTATTTATTACTTTTAGAAATTTCGAAATGAATTACTTTTGTACTGAAAATGGTTTAAACTTCAAAAATTCATAAGCATTTCATCTTAACTCCAAATTGAGTTGTTGTTAGTTTTCATTTTTAGTGTACTTTAACTTGGTATAAGTTTGAGATATACTTCTGTTTCAGAAAATTGTGTTATTTGAATTGTTTATACACTTATGTCTTTAACCTTGTAAAATTCTTAGAAAATCCAAATCAACTCCTTTTGGACTAAAATTTTCACATAAATTCTTATAAAATCATATCCTACCTTTTGTGTTAGTTTCATGCATTTTGGATGAATCTGAATGTTTGGTTAATTTCGACGTTATTTGTTTTTATTCGTTCTTCTCGTTCGATCGGTAGGTTTCAAAGATTGAGGTACTTACGAGAGTGATCCGCAACAGCAAGAGGACTGTCTCCAGCAAGGCAAGCAATCCCTCCTTTAATGCATGTTGATCCTATTATGTCCAAATGCTTTTATCTTGTTTGCAAATGTATGTATGTATGTTCTATTTTGATGTTTAAATTCTTGTTCAAAGTAGTTGATCCCAAATAGATGCATGCGCTGGAGGTAAATGTTCATCCTATACCACTGAGCCTAGGTTATGATATCCGCAGTGATTTAGAGGTCGATGGATGGGCTCTAGTCACTTTATATATATTGTATACGTGTCGTTGTCGCTTAGCCATGCTTAGTTTCGGTAGAATGGGGATCATCGCTTCAGCAATGGTCACGATATCATCATTATAACTACTTGGGTCAGGGTACTCATGTATGTATTGTATTTGGAAAAACTGAAACTGAAAATAAAAGAATTTAGACTCGGGTAGATGGTTTGCTGGTGTGATTGTTGGGTGTGTGGTTTATGCCCGAGTCAACAAGGACCGAATTACTTACACCATTTATCCAAGCACTTTTACGTGCAACCACATGAGGCGGATATGGAACCTCTCTTGACTTAGTACTTTGGGGTGTGTTAATTGATGAGTCGCCGGTGGTAGCCTTTAGGAGAAAAATGTTATTGTTCTGTTATTGTTGGGAATGTGCGGGGTGGGTTTCTATTAAGTTCCCTCACCCGAGGAGCATCGACAGTTGCTGAGGCTGGGCCGATGCCTCTGACACAATGTAGGGGTTCCCCGTGGGATCCTGGGAGGGGCGGTTCACGGAGGGTTAACCCCGATACGTGCGACTCTTAATTAATAGGTGCCATTGGAAAGCGCCTCATAAGACTTAGCTCTGCTGGCATACCTTCGGAAGTGTGCTATATAGCTTGGCAAAGGAGCGGTCTAACGTGTGGGTAAAGTTGTACACCCCTACAGGGTATAATATATTCGAATAGCCACGTCATTAGTTATGGACACACTTGGTTATTTCCCGCAAGAATTAGACTCAACATTTTGCTAAAACTTAAAACCGGGTGGTACGAATGGGTAATGCATGCTATTGTTGTGGTGGCTGTGGTTAGTCACCTCTAGGATGTTATTTATGTTTATATTTGTTGTCTCGCTGATATTTAACCAAATAAAAAACAAATTTGATCAATTGCCTTACAATCTATTACTCTATTACAAAGAAACTGCCTTTATGCTGAAAACTGCTCAAGTGTAGTAGCCTTCCTTTGATACTTGAATGCATGTAGCTATGTATAAGTTTGTTATTTGTAAGTCTTGTGAGTACACTTTTGTACTCAGTTGGATTATCCAATTGTTGCAGAGGAGGTTGATCCCCAAGGGGTCAACTATTGTGAGACTGATTTCAACTTCATGACTAGCTCAGCGGGTTTCTGGTCGGTTGCCTTGTGGGTAAGGGCAGTCGGTTGGCTTTTGTTACTGCCATCTTATGGCTTGTGCTTTCCGCTGCGAACTTAAGCTTTTGTTGATATTTGGCCAGTCGGGCCTTTTGTATGAAATCTGAGTTTGTATGTTGAATATGTTGTAAATTATGAAGATTTCGGTAATGTAATAACTTGTGTATAGAATTGATGCTTTATTTTGTGATGAGTATGTGTACCGCTGTCCTAGGAGGTACAGAATACACCGATAGAGGGGAAATTTGATTTGTGATGCTAGGACCAATGGAAAGGTTAAGCATTACGAATTAAATCGTCCGGCGGCTCTCACATGTAATTCCCCATTTGAAGTGGTTTTTTGCGAACCCAAATGAGGCAAAACTGTTGCGTTGGTACTTGGATGAGCATAAGCAGGATGGAAAGCTAAGACACTATGCTGATTCCACCTAGTGGAGAAACATCGATAGGAAGTTTGCAGACTTCGGTGTGGAATCGAGGAATATAAGGTTTGGATTCAGTACAGATGGAATGAATCCTTTCGGTAACATGAGCAGCCGACATAGCACTTGGCCCGTGACTCTCTATATCTACAACATTCCTCATTTGTTGTGTATGAAGCGGAAGTATATTTTGCTATCGATACTTATCCAAGGGCCGAATCAACCTGGGAATGATATTGATGTGTACCTTGCACCATTGATGGAAGATCTAAAAATACTATGGAAGGGGTACAGGTATGGGATGCGTACAAATGAAAGAACTTCACTTTACGCTCCCTGTTGTTCTGCGCCATAAATGATTATCCTACCTTTGCTAACCTATCGGGCCATAGTACAAAAGGGGCCAAAGCATGTACTCACTGCTTAGATGATACCAAAAGTGTGTGGCTGAAGCACTCACACAAAACCGTGTACATGCATCACCGTAGGTTCCTTCGGAGGACTCACCCATACCACAGGATGAAGAAACAATTCGACGGAGAGAAAGAGGATAGTTTGGCTCCAAGACATTTAAGCGGAAAAGAGGTCTATGATATGGTTAAGGATTTAGATGTTGTGCTCGAAAAGGGACGTAAATCGAGGACCCGTGGGAAGAACATCTAGAAGAAGAGATCAATATTTTAGGACTTACCTTATTGGGAGCACCTAATTCGCCATTGCATCGACGTCATGCATGTAGAGAAGAATGTATATGGCAGCTTGATTGGTCTATTACTAAACATTCATGACAAAACAAAGGATGGTGTTAATGCACGACTTGACTTGGTTGATTTGGACATCAGATCTGAGTTAGCACCGACAAAGACTGATAAAGGACGAACGTACCTTCCCCTGCTTTTTACACTCTATCCAAGGCCGAGAGAACAGAATTGTGCCAGTGCTTGCATGGTGTGAAAGTTCCATCCGGTTACTCCGCCAACATGAAGAAACTTGTTTCGATGGAAGATTTGAAGTTAATTAGCATGAAGTCTCATGATTGTCATGTGTTGATGACAGAGATGCTCTTTGTTGCAATTAGAAGTATTTTACTGATCAAGGTCCGAGAGACAATCATGAGACCGTGTTATTTTTTTAACACAATTGCTTAGAGGGTCATCGATCCCGAAGGACTAGATGCTCTACAGGATGAGGTGGTGACGACTCTATGTCATCTTGAGATGTATTTCTCTCCGTCATTTTTAGATATCACGGTCCATCTCATTGTTCACATTGTGAGAAAGATAAAGATGTGCAGGCTCGTGTTTCTACGTAGCATGTACTTGTTCGAGAGGTTCATGGGAATTCTCAAGTCCTATGTACGGAATTGATCTCGGCTAGAGGGCAGCATCGTCAAAGGTTATGTAACCGAAGAGGTCATTTAGTTCAGTGTCAATTACATGGCTCAAGTCGAACCGAGAGGTGTGCCTCGATCTCACCATGAGGGGAGGCTCGAGGGTATCAGGACCATCAAAAGGAAAGCAATCACTCTAGAGATGAGAACGTATGCTCAAGCCCATTTCACAGTCTTGCAACACATGACTGAAGTGTCCCCGTATATCGACCAGCACAAGGACGTGCTTTGGCAATAGAATCCGGAGTGACCGAATGTTTGGATAACGAGACAACACAACAGTTGGTTCAACCAATGGTTGATGGAGCAACTCGCTAGGAGCTCGTCAAGTGATATGCTGACATGGTTGACAAAAGGGCCAACATTTACAGTTGTGACATGGTAAGGATACGACATAAATGGGTACACATTCTATACGCGTGCTCAGGATATAAAGAGCACTAACCATAACAGCGATGTCCACATAGATGCGTTTAGTACTGATGGGTTGAGGAGCTCCTACTATGGGCTCATAGAGGAGATTTGGGAGCTCGACTACGTGCTTGTCAATATCCCCTGTTTCAGTGCCATTGGGTCCATCTCCCATATGTGAAGGTCGACAATTATGGCGTTACTACTGTGGACCTCGAACGTGTCAGATACAAAGACGAAGCATTCGTACTCGCTAACCAAGTTGTTCAAGTCTTCTGTGTAACTGGCCAGGCAAATAAGAAGCGTCATGTAATTCTTTATGGAAAAATGAGGATTGTCAGAGTGGAGAATGTAGTGGACGAGGAAGAATGCAATCAATTTAATGAGTTGCCTCCTTTCGAAAACGGTATAAGGGTCGAGAAAGAACAATGTGACAAAACTAGCTGCATACGTGTCGATCATCATGAAAGGCTAATTTTTAAAGGAGATAAGCAAGTGGAATAATGAATGAAATGTTTATGTGTCATATGTTCTAAATTTGTATTTATGTATATGAGAATGTGTCATATGTGAATTTGCATTTATGTACATGAGAATGTGTCATATGTGAATTTGTGAAATGGATGTGCTTGTTTTTGAAATGAATGTGAATTGGATATATACATGTACTTGTTGTGTTTTTGCTTGTTTCAAAGGGCATAGCTAGCATTTCCTGAGGCTAGCCAATAAACAGAAATAGATTTAGCAATACAAAAGAATGTCACGGACGATTCCTTAGTGCAAACCGTCTATGATACATCACATATCACAGACGGTTATTTATTGGAACTATCTGTGATGTGTACTTATCACAGATGGTTCTACTTTAGAACAATCTGTGATGTCCAACCCTATTTATATTCGGACTCTAGGGTTTCTCTAACATTTTCCTCCTCCCTCGAGCCCATCATCGCCTCCTCCTTGAGCCTAGCACGCCTCCTCCCCGAGCACGAGCCGCCGCCTCCCCGAGCCCAGCGCGCCTCCTCCCCAAGCCCGTCTCCTCCCCTCCCCCGAGCACGTGTTGCCTCCTCCTCCCCCGAGCCCGCCGCCTCCTCCCCGAGTACGAGCATGCCTCCTCCCCCGAGCCCAGCATGCCTCCTCCCCGAGCCCAGCATGCCTCCTCCCCGAGCCCAGCATGCCTCCTCCCCCGAACCCGGCGCCCCTCCTCCCCCGAGCCCAGCATGCCTCCTCCCCGAGCCTGCCTCCTCCCCTCCCCCTAGCATGCGTCGCCTCCTCCTCCCCCTAGCACGCGTCACGTCGCACATTGCTCAGATTGCTTAGTGGTTTGATTGCCGTCTGCTTCATGAGCATCACAACATTTCAATTTAATTACCCATTTGCATTTGATATGTTCATATTGCAATGTGGTGTAGTGGGCTTGGGATGAATGCTCTGTGATGATAGTAGTCTCGTACTGAAATTGTTTTGATAATCGGGTTTGAACTTAAGCTCTAATTGGAATGCTTACTATTGTTGATTGATCTTTAGCATTTAGTCTATTACTTTCGGTTGGTTAATTGGTTGAACCTCCAGGTTCTGTGATCCAATTCATAATACATGACATTCTCTTAGTAGATCAAGTTTTGTTGGCTAATTGGAGTGTTGTTTTGGTGATAATTTTTCTTTAATCTCCTGTTGGCCGAAAGTATTATCTATTGTCTTTTGTTTAAAGATCATGTCAGCATATAAGTAAAGCACTATTTTAGAGCTCAAAGATTGAATTAATATTGTAAAATTCAATTAACGAAGAGTATAGACTAAAGTAGTGAGAAGGCCAAGATTAAATCTTGTGCAACTCTACATCTGAGAGCAATATGAAAATGTTAAATATTAGCTTTATGCTAATTTCATTTGTTCACATGTTGTTTGTATTGAGCATTTTATTACATTTAAATGACTTGGAGGATTTACATGTTTATATGTCATTTAAATTGGTGTGTATACCCACACACATAGAGAATCTTATGATAATATGTTCATGCATGTCAGAACTTCTATTTCTCATGAAGATGTCGTCTGCTCATCGTTCGTCATCGTCGCCTCATGCGTCTGATGTGCCGTCGTCTGGAAAATCCAAGCGTAAGGAAAGAGGTAATGAGGAATATCGAAAAGGCTCGAGGGCCGATTTACCATCACAGCTGTTAATGCGTCTGGGACCCCTCTAAGTCCTCGTCGAGCAGCGTTCGCATTCCGGACAACGGTCGAAATAGTTGCACGCCAACGGGTCAGGATCACCTACGATTCGTGAAAGGAGTTGACCGATGTTGAGAAAGCTGGGTTGGTGACGGAAATTTTACGATCATTCGAGATCTCGGAACAACACTAGGCATCCATGTGATGATACGCATTGCTAGCGGTGTGCAAAGCGTGGAAGAACTTCAAGAGCGTGCTTATCAAGAATTATGTGGAGAAGAATTTAACGCCCTTCCAACAGTATCCGTTCGTGGAGGAGTATTAGGAAGACTTTGTGACGAAGAAGATGACAGATGATTTTAGGAGTGAAAGTACGGTGCAAAGGGCCCTCCAGGTAAAAAACACGTACTCCCATAGACTCGGCACTGCTGGGTATGCGGATAAAATCCCGTAATAGAGGGATCAAGACGAGCATGCAATTCGGTGGGACGCCTCCCCGCCATTTGCCGAGATCCATGATGAGCGCGCCTGAAACTGGATAAGAGCGAGGTCATCTACCGTGTATTCAGGGGCCATCTCCTTTCCAAACCCTATAGACGAGGAAGTGTCCCAGCGCTTGGTAAGATATCGAACTACCTAGTTTGTAATTACTCGATAACTTTATAGAAAGTGAAATAATATGTCAGGCTCTTGTAGGAAGCACTGAGTACTGCATAATCTTTCCAAGGCTCATTCTAGGTAGTCAGGGAGGGAGAGATACTCTCAGTGGCCTGGGAAACAAGGAGCATCCGGGTCGCATGAGAATCCTTGGTCTTTATGTTCCATGGAAATATGGATTCCCAGAGGACTCTGGGGCGTACCGGAGTAGGAAGAGAGCCAAAACCGAGCGCGAAGCACTACTACGAGAGAAGATTTGTGCATCCCTCAGAGAGGAGATGCGAGATATCGCATGAGAGGAGATTCATGCATCCCTCACAGAGGAAAGGCTTAGGGGAAATCAGTTGGAAGTCCATGCTGCTATTGTGCTAGCCAGCCCCCCAAACGTCCGAGTAGCTGCGCGTCCAACCATAACGTAGAAAGCGACTGTTGATGACATCCTGGTAATAATTATTATCTCTGGAATGCTCGATCCATTGATAGACTTGTTGGAGTAGCTAATTTTGTATCGTTATGTAAGTGGCTACGAAGTACAAGCTCCAAGTGAGATGTGCCTCCGTTGCCCTAGATGTTGCTTGGGGCCAAGCGTATCCATCCGATGTCGGGGCCTTGCTACATGGTGTAAATATAGCGCTGGGTTTCGCAAAAGTGAATGTGGATGGTGTTTATGCTAATTTTGAGGTTGTCCAGCTGGAGATGCCCCCAAACGACGAGGTCGTGACTTTAGGATAAACCATTGGAACATTCATCCAGTGGCCTAAGAGCGACATTTGCCTAGAGCTACCTACACTGGTGTCAACTTCATGGGAAGTATCTGCACCGGAGCTACCTGCACCGGTGTCAACTCACAGGAAGTATCTGCATCGGAGCTACCTGCACTAGAGTTACCTGCACCAATGCGGCAAGGACCCGGTGCATCAAATGCATCTACACCTCGTGCCCAGTCGACCTCTAAAAAGCGAGGCGGCAAAGGCAAATCGAAGAAGCCCGATGATATCCCCTTCTTGTCGTTAGCCCGAAAATTCATGCATGGAGAGCCGTTGGTCGTCCCAGTAGAGCACCTCGAAACCCTAGGATTGGCTTCCCAGAGATTGCATGCATGGTACATAGAACAGGCCAAAGACACGGATGGACAACGGTGCTCAGGTGTCACCGTCAAGTTCAAGAAAATTCATTTTAACCACGAGTTTCAAGACTATGTATTCACGGTGACCTTTGATGACTTGTTCTTACTCTTCAACCTCGATGCCCTCAACGCCTCACGCATGCGATGCTAGACACTATAAGTGTGTACAATCACGGTCTACGTTCGTATAATGTCTACAAATGTCATATATAACTCCTAACTTTTGTACATATATATAGATACATGATCGTAGAAACCACATCAAGTAAATCATCGATAGGTTTCCTCGACCCACGCTTGGTCTCCATGCAAACCATCGAGGAAAATGCAACCTTCGTCGAGGATTACATGATGACGTTTTTTGCTGGATCACCGCGAGAAGGATTGCATACTTTTGCCCTACAACCAGCGGTAAGTGCTGCACGAGTGGCTATACTTGTTGATTTGTACTTTATAAGCAACACGAACTTTGGTTTAATGACCATGGCGACATACCTATGTAGGTTTTGAAGGGATACGGGTAGGCTACGATAGCAACAATTCAAAATTTCTACCACGTAAACCAGGAAGCCAAGCAAGAAGATGATCACAGATCGTTACCACTAGACGCGCAGAGCAGCGGAAGAAGTGTCGGAGCAGCCTGGTCCGACGAAGAGCGCGTCGATGTACTGATCGTAGTCGATCGTCCAGCGTCCTCGTGAGTTGATCGTCTCCTCCAGCACCTCTGCAGATCCTTGCGAAGATGGCGGATCGTCCTTAAGCGCAACAACGTAGAAGCGCCTCTATGGTATCCACACGCCCAGGAAGGAACAATCATACGCCGGTGTGCTAGCACCAATCGCCGCAACAAGGCTCTCAAGGAGATGGCGGCTAGGGTTTCGAGAGGGCAACTCGTGTCTCTCTCCTATCCCAATAGCCTCATGCATCTCCTTATATAGAGCCCCGTGACGGATCCTATCCAAACACGTATTTAATCGATTCAGTCTCGGTTTGTTCCAACCCGTTAAGTGTGTGACCCGTTAGGTTCATGTGTAGTTCGGTTGTGACTCGGAAACCCTTCCGACCACGAGTCGTAGCGGTTCCTAGCAGACATAACGATTCCGAATACACACAAATTATATCGGACGAACCTTAATGCAATATGATCTCGACCAGGTCCTCATCACTTACGACCGTGTCCTATTTCTATCTGACAGTTCAGATTTGATCACGACCAACTCGTAACTCCTTACGACTTGATTTCGACCACTATGTGATTACGTTCGACCGATCTACGACTTGCTTGTATCTCCATACACGGTCAGAATCGGTCGAACTAAACGACCTACTCATGTATTCTCCTTTTGCCTCACGATATCTCGGTTGAACTCGGTGAGATGTTGTGTCATCCATGGACTGCTCAATGCTTTCTCGTCGAGTATCGATAACCTTATGTGGTCGAACTCTTCGACCATCGATGGCATGGCCATGCACTTTCTTTATCCGACCACTTGAGGGCAGAGATATCTCTCTGTTATGTTAGGAGGGCAAATCCCATATCCCACCAGTCACATCCTCTCGCATGTTTCATAGCATACCCGAAAGCTACCTTTATAACCACCCGATTTAGTAGCGTTTGGCAACCCCTAAGAGTGCTATTACACATGTAGGAAACCATCTTGATCTCAGGTCTAAGGATTATACATCATCATTGCTTGAGACCAACTAACGACACATAGAATCATAACAATCTCAAGGTGGGTCTTATCCAACACCATGTTCTCTAACACGTGTCCACATTATTGATTCGATATCCCTATATCCATGACCGTGAAACATGGTCATCAATCAATACATGTGTCGATCGTAGAGTCACTAGTGTTCCACCGGTGACTTTCGACTGTGGATACTTTTAGAACGACATCATCATAAGTTAAAAAGAGTTTCACCAACAAGTCACATACTCGTTAATCTTTATGGTGATGATTCATTCAAGGAACAAGATAACATATTATCAAATATTGTGAACATAATGAAATATAATCATCTCTATGATTGCCTCTAGGGCATATTTCCAACAGGTTCCACAAGATTCTAATTGTAATTATACCAAAATGGAACAAGGTAAGATACCTTGATTCCCTAAAGAGGTCCAATCACGACTTCACAGTTGTCCAAAACTTAATCGACAGGTAAACATATTTCTTCCATAGATAACTCTATTGTAGTCTTTCCTTCCTTTGCAATGGCTAAGGCTAAATTTTTAGAATCACGTAGGTCATTCTTCATGTACTATTCAAAGGGAGGGAGATGCAATGGAGTGAATCTGCAACACGATTTCAAATTCTCAGTATTCGCTAGTACACATTAATCTTATATAACACTTCGTAGTAATGCCTCTCAAACAAACCAATTCTATTTTTGCAGTGGTACCAGCAGTCGGCGGGCAACATCTGTGGATACTATGTTTACCACAACATGTAACTACTCCTTGGTTCCGTGATGACCAAAGATCCATAGGTTTGCCAATCTTGCAATAATTATTTATATATGCACGACTTTAATCTTTCCAGTGACAGGTTGCGACCATCGCTGAAACTCCATTAAGACAGCCCCAGCTCGAACACATTCCAAGACAGTTTGTGGCCTTCTTGATGCGTGAGGTCATAAATCCAGAAGGTTTCATAATGTAGATTGAACTTGATTGGGATAAGATTGAACTTAATGGAACAGGTGTGCATATTTGTTCATGAATGATTAATTTTAGTTCATTTGAATTAATTGATTTGTGAAATAGATATGCTTATTTCCAAAATGAATGTGAATTGGATGTGCTTGTTTCTGAAATGAATGTGAATTGGATATGTACATATACTTGTTGTGTTTCTACTTGTTTAAGATGGCATGGCTAGCATTTCCTGAGGCTAGCCAATAAATAGAAATAAATTCAGCAATACAAAAAGAATATCACAGACGGTTCCTTAGGACAAACCATTTGTGATACATCAGCTATCATGGACGGTTTCATCTACAAACCGTCTGTGATACATCGGCTATCACAGATGGTTTCATCTACAAACCGTCTGTGATACATAAGCTATTACAGACGGTTTCATCTAAAAACCGTCTGTCATAGGCAACTATCGCAGACGGCTCTAAGTTAATAACCGTCTATAATAGTATGCATCATGAGCAGTTTAAAAATAAATCGTGATGACCTCATGTCATTCTTGACCCATAAACTCGACACTGACTCACTAAAATGCGTGAAGACCTTTTCTGTAGTAGTGTGTTCTGTGTTCCCTCTCTCTGTGTATTTAGATGTGAGGACTGACAATGGGGCCCACTTGTAAGCGGCCCAATGACAGTGCTCACGCTGTAATGCCTGATTAGTAGGATTGTTAGCATGTAACTGACAGTGGACCCATTCAAAATGGCAGAAATGGGACTATTAGTGTTTAAATAAGAGTATTTCTACAATTTTGCAATACATCATTTGAATCAAATCTGCAATAAGGTGATAATTAATTAAGGAATTCCTTATCAAATTGAAGCCTTATGCCACTTAGTAATTAATTGAAATACATCATTCGAATCAAGTTAGTTAGCAGGATAATTAGTTCAATAGGTATTCTACCAAGGGGTATTCTCATCGCCCACTTGAAGAGGTGAGCACACTCTGCCACATGCAGGCAACAAAATAACCCAACTTGCATCTAAGCATGCATCCACTCTCCTGATGCAACCAACTAAACAATATTTTAGCACAGCTTGGCCCAACAAAAATAGGCAATCAAACAACTCACTATTGCATCGACTCAACCTGGATAACCCGTACGGGCCAAGCTTCACGTTTTCTGAACCGGATGAGTCAAACATATGAGGAGGCAATTTCTACTTTAGACGTTCCAAAAAATTGGCTGGTCTGAACAAACGAGCTACCTGGGTGACCAACGTACGTATATTCAAAGTTGGAAACCTCAATTGTTCCTCCTTTTCTGAACAAGAAGACGACCAATTCCAGTGCGGTACCGCGGTCTGATCTCATCCATCCGTTCACGATTGACATTGTGGACCACGAACTTCAATTCATCCTACAATACAATGCACTGCTTTTTTATACACTTTTGCAAAAGAAATTCAGATCATGATGAAGAAACAAATCAACATGCATGGCGGCATGGCGCCACATGATCTGTTAACATCGTATCCTTTTGTATCCTACTTTTGCCGCCACATGATCTGTTAACATCGTATCCTTTTGTATCCTACTTTCAGCAAGCTAGCCGAGGTATTACACCTGAAAACGCTACTACTGCGTACTAAACTGGTCGACAATGACTGCCATTTAGGAGGATACTTATGCAGCCTAATGGTAGGGAATATGATTTTGGCGGTAAGGGGGTCATTGATTCGAGTCTCCACTCTCCTTAAAATCAAAGAAAGAAATCCAATTTACCCCTCCACTTTCACGAAAGTTCATATCAGACCAGCTACAATAAAACCCGTTATTTAACCCCCTTAACTTTGAAAACCGGTACAAATCACCCCTTGATGGTGATTTTCAAAAGAGTTTTGCCATGTTGGACGATGCTTATGTGGCATCCCGATCAGCATTAGGTCAGCAAATTAAAGTTGCCCACCAGAGAGGCTGGAAGAGTAAGAGAGAGTAGGAAGAGAGGAGAAAGGGTGAAAGAAAAACGGTTTTTGTTGTTTTATTTTAAATTAAAATGTTAACTCACTACATGAGGTGGCTTGTTGGCATGATTCATTGGCCTACTGACTGAGTAAATCGAGCCCGGTCGGTCACCAGGTAAGCAAAACAACTACCAATACCACTGTCTAGGTGAAAATTGCAGCCGCTCTCAAAGCTGAGGCAGGTTAAACAACCGGTTTCGTAGCAGAGGGTTGAATTTGGCCTTTCCTGAAAGTAGAGGTAGTAAATGGGATTGTTTTTTTCATAAAAGAAAATGTGCACAGATTCTTGCTGAGTATTCTCTCTCTTTTTTAAATGACTGGGGCGAATGGGCCTAGCTCCTAAAATGCAGCACGTGTAGGTGAGTCTGGCCATCGGTTGCTACTGGCCCAGGGAGACTTTCACGGCTGGCAGTGCTCGCGTTGGACCAACCGAGCCTGTGATCGGTGTACGTAGTAGTACATGGCTGCAAGCCACATAAAAGTCCCAATTTTTCTAGCGTGTAATCTTGTTGCTGCCCTGGTCACGTCACGGCTTCCCAAGAGCCATTCAAAGCAGCTTACTCAGCTTGCTCATCCTGCGATTGAGAATTCCAGGATGTTGATAAGTTAGTTATCGGCGGTCCAATCACGGCAGTCGCCATCCGTCGGCCGAGGCATATGTATGTAGGCCTCATGCAGAGAACTTGAAAGTTTTTCGACTTTTGGTGTCTGGTAAAAGGAGAACATGGAAAGTCTCAACGAAAGGAAAGCAAACAACGTGCCAACTGAGGAAATTCGGGTTTCAAGAGCCTGAAAATTGAAGCAACCTAGATGGAATATGCGGTGCGGTACACACCATTAAGTGTGCTGATATTGGATCGTTAATTATTACGTCGTACAGACGATTGTATATATTACTAAAAATTAATACAGTTTTTATCCGTCTATTTTGTGTTGAGTTCACCTGCAAACCCATGACAGGATATGCTCGTTTTTTAAAAAAAAAAAATTTGCACTCTTTAGCAACTGTGTGATGCCCATTTTTCCATCAAAAGGGGTAACAAACCGCAATTCTAAGAAATAAGTGTGTATATGTATCAGAAGGAGAAACTAAGGAAAATCATCTGATAATTAAAAAGCACCAATAAATTCATAGGATTATTTATGTTCTATTGGAAATCCAAAAATACAATGAAAATGGAAATTCAGAATTACCTTTTTCCCTCAAAAAGTTTAAAATTGCCAAGAAATTCAAATTTGTTGATGTAGTAGCCAGAAGATTATGAGTTGGAGTAATTCAAAGGTCAGGATATTTGAATTTAAGAAATTCTGAACTTCTAGACCTTTTTAATATACTCTCACTATGGTAGATTCATTTGGATTTATCTTGTCCAGATTTTAATTCTTAACAGAAAATGCCCAAAAAACTTACAAATCATTTATTTGTTATAGAGTAAAGTTCATTACCGGTCCTTAAACTTTTTATGCTGTGTCATCCCGGTCCATAGACTTTCAAAGTGTGTCATCCCGGTCCCTAAACACTGTTTGGGTCTCAAACATAGCCCTCTTGCTTAGGCACAGTAATGGCACACTTTGAAAGTCTATGGACCGATGACACAAAGACAAAAGTTTAAGGACTAATTTGAGACCCAAACAATGTTTAGGGACCGAGATGACACACTTTGAAAGTCTATGGACCGGGATGACACAGCATAAAAAATTTAAGGACCGGTAATGGACTTTACTCTTAAAATATCTACATAGTTACAATTCACAATTTTAAATTTTGCACGTTCCATATATTACTGAAAAACCTTTCTGTTCTAACTAACATCAGTTTTCTTTTCCAACCTTTCACACTATATTTTTATAAATCATACAAACACATCCCTTCTATAGTTTTTCGCTGGCTTCATTTCTTTTTCACTGGCTGAAAAACTTTCTTTTTTTATGTTTATTATTTCACATTTTACTTATAATCTCCCCTTTTTTCGAAATGTAATGTTGTTTCAATATTTATGTTAGCTTGGAAGTTAGAATCATATAATTTAAGGTTAAATTCAGACTATGCAATTTAGAATGGAAAGTGAATTTTTGGTTCTGAAAAGACGCAATAGCATGTTCAATTTTGATTTCATCCCTTCCAGGCTGTAGTTCATTTACATGTAGGTTTGACTTTGACTTGCACATAACCAAAGTGCCGCCACCACTCGAGCTTAACTTAGGTGTAGTCACCATATAGCTGTTTATCCAATTGGCTAACAACTCAAACCTAAAACCAGAATGTGCATCTATAAATTAAGATAGTAGTGTTATATGCACAATTAATTTTTGTTCATCTACAAGATAGATGCGCTCACACGCACAGACACCACTCACGCTAACCACACGCGCACACATGCCTAAACACGTGCCAAGAATAACAAAGGTCAGAGATAAATCCACGACTTCACAAAATTCCCACTGAGACGCACTTGCGTTTGCATAAATATGGATACCACCATACCAGGATTTGAGTCCTGGTGGAGTTGTGTGTCCCACCTAGAGGTGGTTCCCTACACGACAACAACGAATTCTTCAAATGTATACACATTAACTATTTCCCTTTGAATCGTTTCAAAACATTTTCCCCGTGAAGACATACATATACGCAAACTAGGCAGCGTTTATAATGATTTTGCAAGGGAAATGTCTCGCATACTAAAAACGTTGTACTCCGTTTTGCTTTTTGAAATGACAATTCAGCCTCATGCGCACGTAGTATTAAGAAATGTACAACATTAACACCGTACCCCAATTAAATCTGTCCTTTTACTTTTGAGAATAAATTTGTCTCTTTTACTAGTCTAGGTGGCCGATGAACAAGAATTTTTTGTTCTTAGTTAATGAACGCCTTCTCAAACAATAAACGACCATGTACAAAGATAACTGTGGAACTCTATGTGCCAAGCAGGCTAAGCTGAACTATTGCTCTGCAGCTTCTCTCGTTTTCCGCCCCTCCCCCTCGAGTTTTTCTTTTCCCCTCAGATCCAGGCCCTCCCTTTCTACTCCGGCCCATCGCCGGCGAGATTTAGGACGAGAGACTCATCCCATGACAACAGTAGCCCTAGATTTCTATTTTCTTCTCAACCCTTTGTCGCTTGCTCCTGCGAGGAGCCTCTTCGACTAAAATGTTATCTTCCTTGGGAATATCACAGACTGGTGGTATATGACTCATTGGTTCAGAGATAGTGGTAGGTTCAAAATTACTATTATTCATAGTTTGATTATCCTCAGTTCGAGAAGTACTGCCTGGAGTTCTCATCGGATAAATATCCTCAAAAAATGAAGCATCTTTAGACTCCATTATTGTGTTAGCAATAATCTCAGGAGTTTCTGATTTTACTACTAAAAATCTATAAGTCGTGATGTTATGAGCATATCCTAGTAAAACACAATCAACTATTTTAGGTCCAAGCTTTCTCTTTTTCTACAATAGTATATTGACTTTTGCCAAACACCTCCAAGTTCGTAGAAAATTAACATTTGGTTTTCTCCCCTTCCATCCCTCATACGGAGTAATCTCACACCTTTGAATGATTACTCTGTTTAGAACAAATTGCTGTCAATATATCTTCCCCCCACCACATCCTAGGCATACCGGTACTCTCCAACATGGCATTCACCAAGTATGTTAGTGTTCGGTTTTTCCTCTCAGTCACCCCATTTGATTGGGGTGAGTGTAGTGGTGTAACTTCATGAACTATTTAGGAGAATTCATGAGGGATATACTCTCCTCCATGATCAGACCTTAGTCTTTTAATTTTCTTTTTTATTTAGTTCTCAACCTCAGCCTTATAAATTTTAAAGTAATTTAAAGCTTCATCTTTTATTTTCAGTTGATACACATAACAATATCGAGATGCATCATCAATTAGAGTGAGAAAATATCTTTTGCCTCCTTTTGTCAACAATCCATTAATCTCACACAGATCGGAATGGACAAGATCTAATAGTGTCAAGTTCTTTTCCTCCTATAACCCCTTAAAAGGTTTTCAAGATTGTTTTGCTTGCACACAAGTTTCGCACTTTGATCGTTTGACAATTTCGTATTTTGGAATTAAATCTAATCTGAATATTGCAACTGATTTGAATAAATATGAGGCCAATATATGTCATTTAGCTTTAAGAAGAAAACTGAGAAGAAGATGAAGGACATGAGGAACATCACCTGCTTTATGTGTGGAAAAAAGGTCATACGGCAAAAGACTGTCATTTTTGCAAGAGCAAGGATGGTGAATAGCCAAAGAAAAATGCTAACAACGTGATCATAGGCGAGGCATCAATAGGAGGGTATGGTAATTCACCTGTTGTTTTTTCAGCATGTCCATCCACTGATTAGTGAGTTGATAATGGAGCTAATGTTCATGTATGTTCTGATATTTTCTTGTTTTCTTCTTATCAGGCAGCTGGGGCTTCCTCCATCCTAATAGGAAACGGGTCACATGCTTCTATTCTTGGTGTTGGCACGGTGAATCCGAGGCTTACTTCAGGCAAGATTGTCCACTTGAAGAACGTGCAGCATGCGCCAACAATAAACAAGAACCTCGTTAGTGGTTCTCTCCTATGCAGCGATGGTTATAAGCTAGTATTTAAGTCAAATAAAGTTGTAATGTATAAGTTTGGTAACTTTGTTGGTAAAGGCTATGAGAGCGGAGACTTGTTCCATATAAGTACTTTAGAGTTCTGTTATAATCCTATAATTGTGTATATTTAGAAGTGTAACGAGTTGCCTGTTGTTAGTATTGCTTTATGCATCTCTAGTTTTATGTAATCTTTGCCTCATAATAAAATCTAGAATTAAAATATTGTCTGCATATCCACCAATCCAGAAACCTTATTGACACCCCGTGCAGGTGAACTCTGCGATAATGGTTCGAAGATATCCGCTCACCCTCCTCCCCGTTGCACGCCAAGGAGAAGGGACGACTTGGTTCGAAAGCACAACCCTTCAGCATAGTAGAACAGAGAGGAAGAAGAAGAAAATGGAAGTGAATCTATCGTATTAGGTTTGGACGTCTCCAGATCTTTTAAAGGGCGAGACAATTACTCTCTAGTAATTGCATAATAAAGCACATATTAAACCACTAGTAACTGTTAATTCAAAACCAATTAATGGTAATTAAGCAGTGTTTATCAGATCCTGATTACACACTTGTCTACAGCTTCGACCACTGGTCTACAACTTCGACCAGTGTATTTCGGCCACACTGGTATATGGATCCGATCACTATTTTTCAACCACTATGTTTCGACTACTTTATTTTGACATAGTGTTTCGACCACACTGGTCTATGGCTTCGACCACATTATTTCGACCACTGTGTTTCAAACACTTTATTTCGACCACTGTGTTTCGACCACACTAGTCTATGGCTTCGACCATATTATTTCGACCATTATGTTTCAACCACTTTATTTCAACCACACTGGTCTATGGTTTCGACCACATTAAAAGGAGAGAGAGAGATGCACGGTTAGCAAAAGAAAGGTGGACTAAGTTCACAACATATTTACGGTCGCGCGTCGTAAGTCACAAGTCACGCGATTGCCACGCGAATATACGCGCGCACGTGCGTACATGCGTGTGTGTGACTTTAGCTATTGTCCTCCTCATGTCACCCCATATCATATGTCACATGTTTCAATAGGTGACAAGGACTCTACTTTATAAATTGCTCTCTCACCACCTCGCTAGGTGATATGGGACTAAACTATGCCTGCTTTGGAATTTCAGCAATGAATGGACCTTTGCACTTATGGGCCCAATTCTAACACTCCACACGTAGGTCTTCTTCCTCGGCGTCGGCGGGATTTACTACTTCCCCTACCCTAAGTGTGGAGGCTACCCATTGTGGTGTCTACTAGCGGTGGAGCTCATCTACTTGGTCTTCTTCTCTGGTGTTGTTTTTGTCCACCGTTGACGGCTGTGAAGCGGATCCATAAACCTTCAAAGTTAGATGTGTGTGTCCTCACTCGGTTCCTCTGGATCTGATGATTTCTCGACTTTTCCAAGTCTCCACCATTCCTCTCCTATACCGAAAGGGGGAGACCTTTATTTGGTTCAGTCGAATTCAAATATGGTGGTCACTTTTGCTAATGAAGTTCAACCCCGGCTGTGCCTATCTGTCAACCTCCAAATCGGAGGCCCTCAGATCCGATGGTAGCTGCCAGGTGGAGCGGATGTGTCGACGCCACACATCATCGGGTCTAGGTTTGGAGTTGACACCCTCCAGTTTATTGGCGGCTGCCAGGCATGCGATGATTTGTCGACGCCACACACCAACCACATCCGGCGTCAAGGAAGCCTCAAGTTCATCATCGTCTTCTTCGGCGAGGCTCCTTCATCTAGAAGAACCAGGGATCTATCTTGTGATTTTAGTATTTTCTAGGGTTCTTCTTGTAAAACGACGGTAGATGTACCAACTTTTGTTCTATTCACCCATCAATGACAAAGGCGGGCCATATTGCCTTAAAGAAAGAGACCATGTACAAAAACACATAAATCATCTTTGTAAATAGGTCCTTCAAGATTCTAAATGATCGATCACAGAAAAAAAAGATAAACAAAATAATGAGGATTCTTGACTAGCTGAACCTTTTCGGTTAAAGCGGACCAACATATCAGAAACCCACTTTAACCTATGACCAGTGTTTAAAGGAAGTCTAAACCACTTTACTACGACCAAACTAGTCGCAAACCAGTATGAATCATGAGATGACTAGTAATGGACACCACACGACCAGCTATATGGTTTTGGGACCAGCTTGCTGGTCAGGAGACATGACAGTTTTCCACGTCACTCACGTGAGTGCGGTTATTGGTGCATCTTGCAACTTACGACACTTGGTTAAGAAACGTGATGGTTCAAAACTCAACAGAGGAATGTGCATGGAGATAAGAGACGCATTTAGTGACACTAACTGCCACCCCTTCAATACATATAAAGGAGGTAGCCCACATACACTACTATAAAAAAGGCTAATACTGGACGCCTCATCACAGACGGTTGACCAAAACCGTCTGTATTACATGCAATCACAAACGGTTTTGGTTTAGAGCAAATCGTATTATCGCTACGCTAAAAATCGCTCGTAAAGGTAATATCACAGACGGTTCATAGCTAAAACCGTCTGTGACTTATCACTGACGATTATTGTTAATAACCGTCTGTGATAATTCTACATATCACAGACGATTTTCAACAAAGAACCGTCTGTAAAACATCACAGACGGTTCTTAACAATAACCGTCTATGATATTACTACATATCACAAACGATTTTTTGTTATAACGTCTGTGATAATATCGCTACAGCTCCCAATTGAAGCCCGATGAGTTTCTTCGTCGTCGATGCGTCTCAATTCGTCGCATCAATGCCGCTTCGGCTCCCCGATGTGTCTCTTCATCTCACGCTCCAAATTTATTCCTTGTTTTATAAAAAAGATCATACGCCAACGAAGATGATCATCCCCACTTATACAAAAAAACAAAAATGGCTGCCTCTTCTGTTTCCTTGTCGTCGGTATTGATGGCCTACCTGGCCGTACTGTACGAGCACCTCTCTCGTTGTATGTTAAACCGTGTTGTGAAAGAACACTGTTTCAACAGTGTCTTCACTCCTCTGTCAGAGAATTTGCCGGAGCAGGTGACGGCCACCTTCCGCCGTCTTGACATCCTTCTCCGCCGTGTCTTTCGGGTGATCTCCCTCTTTCGGCGAGTTTACCGTGTCATCGACGTGGTCCTCCAAAACGACATTTCATGTCTCCAGGAGGCTTGCCGTCACTTGGACTGCGTAATTGAGGCGGCAGGCGACAGAGTCGACCAAGCCGAGACCCCTCAAGCAAGCGAAGAGAGCCTATGGGCTCAATTCTTCTTGGTTCAATAGTTCGAGGGTCTTCAGGAGACACTCGAACAAGCGCATCAGCGGGTGGACGTATTTCAAGCTTCGTTCAATCACGAACCGTCTGCCCCCAACGTCGCCGCCTACGAAGTATTGAAGACGAAGATAGCGACCTACCTCCGCCACTAGAAAAACTTTGTTTATTTATAGGTTTCTACTTTTTTAAATATTTTTTAGCGGTAGCCGCCATTTGTTTGGCCATATGAAAATTCCAAAATTAAAAAATTAAAAAGTTTGAAGGTGAAGTTACTATATTAATTATATGTTGAATTATTACTCTCTCTCTCTCTCTCTATATATATATATATATATATATATATATATATATATATATATATATATATATATATATATATATATATATATATATATATATATATATATATATATATATATATATATATATATATATGTATATGTATATATATACATACATACATATATATATATATATATATATATATATATATATATATATACGTATGTATATATGTATATACATATGTACATACACATATACATATATACATACGTATATATATATACATACGTATATATACATATATATATATATATATATATATGTGTGTGTGTGTGTGTATACACATATATACATATATGTATGTATGTATATACATACATATATATATGTACATATATACATACATACATACATACACATACATACATACACACACACACACACACATATATATATATATATATGTATGTATATATATATATACATACATATATATATATACATATAGTTAAAGCAAATTTTTAGCATTATTTAAATGACAAAATTGACATATAAACATGTAATTTCTTCATGTCATGTAAGTGTATATACAAAATAAATATACTTGAGAAAAAACTATTTCACAGACGGTTCCATTGTGGAACCGTTTGTGATAAGTCCCATATCACTGATAGTTCCATAATAGAACCGTCTGTGATAAGTCTCTTTATTAGTAGGAGCCCAGCCGCTAGGGTTTGTGCTCTAACTCGTCACTCCCCAGCGGCCTTACTCTCGTTCATTCCCCTCCCCACCGACGCCACCATTCTTCCCGTCGCCGACAGTTGTGACACCATGGTTCACTGTACAAGACACTCGTACGATAAGAGTATCTTGTGCAGTGTGACCGTTGTGCCACAACTACGGTGATGTCGTGCGCCTTCCCCTCTTCCTTCTCCCCCCAGCGTATGCGACCCCCGGCTACCTCTCTACCAGCGATGTCGAGGTAAGACAGATCTATCACCTATTGGTTTGTGCTGTTAGTATTCATGTGAACCGAGCTCCTCCTCCCTCGCCGCTAGCTCCCGCACCTCCGGATCAAGCTCCCTCCTCCTTGCGCCGCCGGATCAAACTCCCAGTAGGAATACCTGCGCTTACATTGGATGTGGTTCGGATGGGGCTTGGCTGCAATTAACTTTTCAGATAAAGGTTTAGGCTTGGTGTGTATTGTATTCGAAAACAAGACCAAATGAGTTAAAAACTACTACAACACCTCTTCACCTGTCTCTCGCCATTCATTTCACCTTTGTCTGTGTAACTGTGTTCATGCCGGTCAAGTTCTCCTACCTTGCGTCCCAGGTACGTCCTACTATTCCATTCATAATCTCTTCTCTATAAAGTGGTTGCTTGGTGTTCTTATTGGGTTTAAAGACGATTACATGCTCAAGAATGGTTAGTTGCTGATACATGATGCCACTTCCTAGTAGGAATACCTGCGCGTCCACGTCACTTTCTGAACATAGCGATGTCCAATTACCTATCGATAACATTTAGGTAATTGGATGTCCTGACACTCTCCTTGCATCCATACTTCTTAAACTTGTAAGGGCTCAATGAGGTTGCCCGTGGCTACTGTCTCATCCTTCTCATGCTGCGTGGACGATCCCTCCAAAGTGGCTGAGAAACTAAGAACAATATATATGTAACATCCCAACTGTATAATTAGGGTTATTCAAGTATAATTA
The DNA here is from genome assembly GCA_036346405.1 of Phyllostachys edulis. NCBI lineage: Eukaryota > Viridiplantae > Streptophyta > Magnoliopsida > Poales > Poaceae > Phyllostachys > Phyllostachys edulis. The sequence continues at coordinate 34,437,750 of CM070548.1, forward strand.
TATGTGTAGAAATTAAAACTTTTTCTCACATCTTGAAAACCCCTAATCTCTCATGTAATTCTTGTCCAAGAGTTGTGTAATCCAAAAACACAAAGCTCTTGTTGACCCAAAAGTCAAACTCATTTTCCAATTGTCTAAATCTTGTGCCAAACATTTGGAATATATTTTTCCTTGATCCCAAAAACTGATGTGGGACCCCTCTGAAAAATATCACAAGTTGTAAAACTAGTTTGATAAATTTTGGAGGTAAAACAATCCTTTAAACAACCTTCATGAATTTCCTGAGAAAAATGCATTGCATAATAACCTCTGGAAATTTTATGCAAGGTTAATCTCATTGTCAGCAAGCTCCTGTAAAAATTTCATAAATTTTGGAGTTGAATTGCTATTCCAAACAATTTTGCAAAGTCTCAGCTGTTAGAAAATTAAACTTAAAACTTGGCACTATTCCTTGGGCTGAGCCGTATTCAAACCTGGTCCAGCCCAACCCCATCTGACCTCCTTTCCCACCTCATCAGGTCATAGCCGTTGGATCAAAGATCCACGGTCATGACCTCCCCTGTGTGTAAAACCGGCCCTGACCTCTCCTTGTTATCAAACCTCAAAAACCACCTTCCACCTTGGCGAGGTCATAGCTGTTGGATTTACATCCAACCGCTCCTGACCTCCCCTCACTGTTAACCTAAGCAAACTTCCCACCTACATGAGGTCACAGCTATTGGATCAAAAATCCATGGTCGCGACCTCCTCCTCTTAATCTAACTATCAGACCTCCCTTTGCACTCACTTGAGGTCGCAGCCGTTGGATTTACATCCAAAGGCCACGACCTCCCCTCAAAATATCCAGCGCACAAGACCTCCCCTATCTCGTGTTGTGCACCGTTGGATTAAAATCCTGATCACGACCTCCTCCTTGTCTTATGCGCATCAGATCTCCAGCACAAGACGTGAGGTCGTTGCCCTTAGATCTAAATCTAACGGCCATGACCTCCCTTGTGTGTTGCGCAAGCTCAAGACCTCCTTTGCGCCACGCGCGAGGCTCAGGACCTCCCCTGTCTTGATCACCACCGTTGGATCAAAATCCAAAGGTCTTGACCTCCCTCGCGCTTCACGCAAAGCCTCGAGACCTCCCTTTGGTTGTGTGCCCTTGGATTTTAATCCAAAGGCCATGACCTCCCCTCATGTTCTTAAGCTCATGTGCGGTTAAGACCTCACAGAGGTCCGCAGACTGCTGGATGGAGATCCAACGCTTTGGACCTCTGTCCCATTTTCCCACGCGCTTACACATTAAGGAAATCGGAGGCCACGACCTCCCCATCCTTGATCGTGTGGTGGGACCTCCTCCCATCAATTGGCGTAACGGTTCAAAACCACATCGGAGGCAGGACCTCTCCGTGGGCTTATCCAACGGTCAAAATGACCTCCTGTTCTTCTCCTTCCTTGGTCACGCATGCGTGTTTCGAGCAAGTGAGTTAATGCACGCTTTGCCATCGTGTACTTTTAACAACTCTTTGTCGACCGCATTTAATGCAGTCGACTTTTCGCCTCTCGGGTCACTCGGACACGCCTTCGTGTCAACTTTACATCTTGTCCAATGCCCTAGACCGTGCTATGGGCCAAGCTCACCATGAGCTTAGCCAGTGGTCCATGACCTCCTTGCCCTTAGGATAAAACCACCCCCACGGTTTCCCTGGCTTCCTTTACACACCATTGCTCCTTTGCTTTCACCCTTGTGCTTGTGAGCTCTAGACCACCAAAGTTTCCTTGGCAGCCATTGCTGGAGCTTGAAGCCCCTCGGTGGGCAAGGGTCGCTGGAGATTTCTTCTCCCTCTCCTTGCTTCCATTTGTGCCTTCCCTCTGGGACCAAGACCTAACTTGTTTTGGTTTGGGCATTTACAGAGGTGGACAAAGTGAAATCTGGAGCTGGAGCTTTGGCCGTGGAGCAACCCCATCTTCTCCAACTCCGGTCTTCACCTTCCTCCACTTTCAAAGACCTTAGGACCTCCGGTACTTCTGTTAGTCCCTTAGTCTGCTGGCACCTGATGAATGATGTCGCGGAGCTTTTCTTGGCTGCAGCTGAATGTCGCATGAGCTCTATTTTGCATTTTGTCTTTGGCCGTCTTGGTCATTCTTGCCCTCTCTCGCTCGCCGGCGTTTAAAACGCCGCCGCTGGAGAGTAGGCCCACAGATCGCTGGCTATTGCGGTCCCGACGGTGCCCTCAGTGCGCGCCGCCGTGCCCTAAATCGCCGGCGATAAGCCGTGGGACGTCCCCAAATTTTTGTCGGACGTCCCGACCGTGCCATTGACGTTTTAGGACAAAGATTTGCTGCTTTAATACCTCAATCATTGTAATCATTGGGTGGGTCTTAAATGCCTTTTAATCCGCCCTTTGTTGCGCATTTAAGATCTTGCGCGGACCTCCTCGCTGTGTGGCGCATTTATTCCATGTCCAGCGCGTGCGCTGGTCAGGACGTCGAGACCTCCTCAGGAGATCGGAGCGCCCAAGACCTCACTTGCGAAATCGTGGCCGTCCAGACCTCACGGAGGTCTGTGGACGTTAGGACCTCCCTTAGGACCTCCCTAGGTTATCTCGGTAGTTCATGACCTCCCGGGTAGATCTTGACCGTCAAGGTCCTCCTCGGACGATCCGAACCATCGAGGACCTCCTTGGAACATCTGGACCGTCCGGGACCTCCCTTGTGAGGTCTTGGCGATGTAGATCTTCCTTGGGGAGATCTTGATAGTTTAGATCTTCCTTTGGAAGATCTCACCGTTGAGGACCTCCCTTTAGATCTGGTCCGTCCGGACCTCCTCATCGTTGTGGTCCGTTAGATTCTCCATCTACGGCCACGACCTCCCCGCCTCGCGCATGTGCGTTGCTAGGAGGTCCAGACCTCTGGACCTCGTGGAGCTGCAGGCGTTGTTCTCCTAGGAGGTCTGAGCCGTTAGATCTATGATCTCGTGGCTCACGTCCTCCCATGTCCTTGTGAGTTTTAGAAATTCCGGTGAGCTCTAGTTATAAACTAAAAATGGTATGAACTTTAGAATTGCATATCTTTTTCATTCTAAACCCAAATAAGGTCATTCAAATTGTGTTAGCTCTGTCTTGAATTTGACTTTAATCCAAAAATGATTGTAAGTTGAGTTCAACCCCAGAGCACAGTTTTGCCTTTAGGTTTTAAAACCAACTTTAAATGTACACTCAAATTAATGCTTAACTTGTAAAATACATAACTAATGCTCTTTAGATTATTTTTGAGTGAGACCAACCTTGTTGGTTTCCTCCATTAATGATCTTACTGTGAACATTAGTTTTGAGCATATTGCTGTTATAGAAATGAGGACTTGTGCATTATAATTTTGTTCAAGTTCTTGTTTTTGAAAATTTGTAGAGAGTGCATAATAGCTCCAAATGAGGTGAACTCAATTGTGTTATTCATCTCATGAGGTGCTGGTTTTACAGTAAAAATTTCAGCTTCACTTCTGTTCTAGAAAATGTTGCCTCATAATTAAATTAATGAATAGTGCAGTTTGGTATTTTTAGGCTGAACAGAATTGTTTTGCTCATAACTTTTGCATTGAGAATCCAAATCCATTGGTTCTTGTTGCAAAATTCCCTAAAAATCACCCTCTTGCTGCTGTAGAAAATTCAGAGTGTTTGGAGTTCGTTTGTCATGCTGTCTTTGTTGTTCTTCGTCGTTCTTATCGGTTCTTTATCGCTTTTCCGTTAGGTTTCGACATTTGTGGCGATCCCGAGAGTGACCGTCTGCCACAACTTGGCCAGCAACAACAAGGCAAGCAGTTTGATCATTTCCATCATTGTCCCATTACTTTAAAGCTTAATATATTGTTTTACTTCTATGTATGCATGCTACTTTGTGTTAAATATCGCTAGCAATCCTATAGTTGCATAATCTGTAGGAATTGCTTATCCTCTACTACCTTAAGCCTAGGTTATTTGCTGTGGTGGGAGCTCGTTGGATGAGCTCTTATCACTTAGTAGTTTCGATGTAAATTGCTTAGACATACTTAGTTATCGGTAGTAATGGGCGATCATCGACTTAGTCGATGGTCTTGATCACTCAAAACTGATTATTACTCCTATATGTCCAAAGACTTGTGCTTTGATTAATTTGTAAAATCAAAAACTGAAAATAAAAGATTGATTTAGACTTGGGCATATTGGATGGATGGTGCGGTTTTTGGAATGTGGTGGTATGCCTGGGTCCCTAAGGACCGAGTACTTGGGTCACTAAGCCAAGCGCTTTTGCGTGCTAACCACACGAGGGGGATATGGGACCTCTCTTGACTAAGTACTTTGGGAGGTGTTAATTATGAGCTGGTCGGTTGGTATGTTTTACAAGAAAATGTGTGTGTGTGGTGTGGGAGGGAGCATTAGCAGACCGGTTAGGCTGTCTAATGTGTCCTTGTCCCCGTGGGATGCGGCTCGTAATTAGCATCGTCCATTGGAAATGTCTTGTAGGACTTAATGTGCTTGAAGCACACCTAAGGTAGTGTGCTTAAAGGAAAGGCGGTCGACGTGTGGGTACATTGGTACACCCTGCGCAGGTTAAAACTATTGAATAGCCTCGCCCTAGGTTATGGACATGCTTGGTAAGGTCGTTCAAGACTAGACTACAACCTTTAATTAAAACTTGACATGGTTGGTATGAGCGGGAGTTCATGCTATTGTTGTGGTGACTTGGGTTAGTCACTTCTAGGTTGTTATTGTTGTTGTTACTATGTTACTACCTCGTTGTATTTCAACAATTAAAATGCTTTGCCAAATTGCCTTCAATCTATTATGTTATTGCAAATGAAACTTGCTTTATGCTAAAATGAGTCCAAAGCCTCATCCACTTAAATAAAGCTTGCATGTAGCTATTTATAGTTCTGTTATCTCACACGTAAGTCTTGCGGAGTACTTTATGTACTCATCGCCCGTGGTTGTGGTATTTTGTGGCTTTTGTTGCAGAGGAAGAAGGAGAGCTCCAAGAACCTCTCTTACGTACTACGTGTTGCGCCTTCTTGACGACTAGCTTGGCGGTCGGTCGATGCCTAGGGTTAAGGCACACCGATTGGCGTTGTGTTATAGCCATCTTTATGGCACTTTTGCTTCATTGTTATTCTTAGTAGTTCTTGTTGTTATTTGGCCAAAAGGCCCTCTTTGTAATAACCTATTCCTTATTAATATTAACTTCGGTTTGTTGCTTATGTTCTATGTGTTGTATGGAATTGATACATTCTTTTGTTGTGAGGTATGTATCTTGCATTTCGGGAGTATACATCTCTCGAGGCTGGGTTTATTTGGTTGATAATACTAGGGTCAATTGGATGACTAAGTATTATGAGCTTAATAAATCCGGTGCTCTAATATATATATATATATATATATATATATATATATATATATATATATATATATATATGATGCTGTTTTAATGGCACAAGTACCATCGCTTAGGCAATTTTTATAGAAAAAGTCATCACAGATGGTTTGAGCCACAAACCGCTGTGATAGGTTCTATCACGAGCGATTCTTAGTTAATAACCGTCTATGAAAGTATGCATCACAGACGGTTTGAATGACCTCATGTCATCACTGACCCATAAACTCATACGGCTCGTCTGTGATGACGTTTTTGAATCGTCTGTGAATACCTTTTCTATAGTAGTGATATTATGTAATAAAATCATATGTCTACATGTTCATAACACTACGATCATTCGATCAATCTATTCTGTAATATTTTCATGGTATTCATACACATTCATTATGTCCACGACAATAAAGGTCTTTGTTTAGATTATGCTCTTGTATTATTATTTTTTGATAAACTCAATAGGACAGCACGTGTACCATTCATCGACACAAAACTAAATGAATTTGGTTTCGAGTTTCAACTACACGATCGAGACGTCTCTCCTATATCCTTGAAATGAACGAGAGGACCATACACCACAGCAAGTCGATCGAAGTAAAACGACATGCTTTTTTGAGTTTTTCTGCTCCGGGGCAAAAGTTACTTGCATAGACTGATAGACCGCATACCGTGTCAAAAAAGGCATTAAAAGTTGACAATTCCGACAGGAATGTGTCTCTCTAGTCTAAGGTGATTGAGACGATCGCTCCTAGCTTGGAGTTACATCTGCCCTAAAAAAAAAACGTTTGACTCGACCCATTCTACTGTTACTTCCACAAAATTAAAAGTGACCGGTCAAAGGTCATCCAGTCTCGTATTTGTCGAGACATGCATGCACGACAGATCTAATAGTATCTACAATAGTCAACATCACTTGTTACTAAAGGATTGCCACATCAGTATTTAGGTGAGAAAAGAATGTGAGATTGTTTCTAGACGAAGAAACTAACAAATTGTTAATACCAAGACACAAAAAACAACCAAAATCTCTATTGAAGACTTAGTTGTTACCTAAAAACGTGTTTTGTAGGTCTCACTGTCTCCAAACAAAATATCCACTAGATCACTTATGTATTTGTTTTCAATATACTTGCCCTAAATGATATGATAAATGAGCCAAAACATGTAGGCCACAAAGTTGTACTTCATTATTGATCATCAAGAATCATGCACACTTGTAGCAATTAAAGTTTTAGACACAAGGTCAACAAATAATCCATTGGAAGGCTTGTTTCTTTTTATTAGACTGAGTACTCTCTCTCCTCTTAGTAAAAAGCTAAGAAATAAATTTTGTAGATGCTTAGAGCATGTACAATGGGCTTATGTCAGCCGTCTATAGTCATTGCCACGTAGGATTTTTGCTGATGTGGATAAAAGAGAATGAAGAGAGAGAAAGATGCTGTCTATAATCCTGTAGCCGACTATAGTATAAGAAACAAGAAAAGCATTAAAAGATTACGTGTTCTATAAAGACAACTAAAAAGACAGCAGTCGTCTGTACCATTGTATGAACTGTCTTTAGTGCTGTCTACAAGTGACATGAATAGTTGCTATAGACAGCAACTGTCTATACCATTGTACATACCCTAAGCTTGTTTTGCAAATATGACATAATCATCACCCTTTAGGTCAAACCTCATAATCACACAGTATGATACCGCGATACAATTCCATCAAGTGAGTTAAATATGTTTTCTCCCCTCTAGTTTTTCCTCTTGTTGCTTTAATCATTCTAACTCGAATCGACAGTAGTAGTCTATCGCGAGCTGTTGGCTAGTCCAAATGACGAGGTCATTTTTTTGTTGTTTGGGCTAAAGCCGAAAATTCGGCCCCAGTAACTTACATTAGGTGCGTTATCTTTGCATTTATACCTGGATACCTCAATTGTCCGTATTCTTCCTCTGCCTTCCTTACTCTGTTAATTAGTTCCTTCAGGCTATCATCTCCGCGAATCGCTTTTCGCTCAAAAAAAAACGAACGAAGCAATTTGAGACATATTTGAAACGCATAGATTGGTTTCATCTGTTTGAATTTACAGGGACCAAGCTAACATGAAGAGTACAATATACGTTTTTGTATCCTTCGTGAGAGAAAAGCCCTGAAGATATCACCAAGCCACGGTGTTCTTGCCGTGACATCACACCGAAAGGCGGTAGCAACCACACCGAAAGGCGGACTTCCGCCGGTGTCCTTTTTCCTCGAAACAACAGAGAAAGGGTTCGCCCATTAAATAACTTCAACCCCTTTGATCAGCAAGACCATATGTTAGGCAGCATGGTAGGTTGGACATTAATTAAACGAGAAGGAAAGAACATAGTTTGCTCCTGGCTGCTAGAACATACTCCAAATCTGGTCTTAATTAAGCTTCCCCCAAGCTTTTTATGAGCTAGAGATAGTTCGATGTCGCTATGATGTGCCAAGCTGTTGTATAATATCTTTTGTAATGGTAATATAAAAACTTGTTTTAAGTAGTTATATTCTTCAAAAAACTAAATTTTGAAAAACTTGTTCGATGGCGCTATGATGTGCCGCCCTGTTCTGATGAGATTTGACTGTTATGACTCTAAAAACTTGTTTGAAGTAGTTATATTCTTCAAAAACTAAATTTTGAAAAAAAAAATTATGAATGGTTGCTTAAACTGTAATAACTTGGGTTTATTTAGAAAGACAACTTTGAATCAAATATTTTAGTTAGGAAAAATATTCTTCAAAAACTAAATTTTGAAAATTTTACATTAAGATATAAAAAAATAAGATACACAAACTAGATATTTTGAAACTTATATATGATTTATTTAGTTTTTCATTTGAAATATTTACATTTGTCACTTAAAAAGTACCAAATATCATTTTTCTATTTTCCACATATTTAAATTTTCAAGCCCAAAACTTGAATTTAATAATTAAGTAGCCGTATTGACAAATAGATAGCCTTGATTATTTATAAAATACTAAAAACAAATATAGTTTCACACACATTTATTGTTTAAATATAGTCTATTGTTTTTTAAATAGTTAAATACTATATAATTAGGAAATTTGCATGTCACGTGTCATTTAGTTCTGGGTTCATTATTGTTGTAGTTTATTTCAACAATATATGGAAAACATGTAATTGTTTTTTTGCCTAAATGGCACCGTTGGCGCCATGATTAACAAAAACGGCGCTCTCACCAACGTAATGCCAAAAATGGCACAATAGACACGCCTGCCGTCGACACTCGTCCAAATCCGACCCTCACGGAGTCGGATGCGATCTCCACCGTTCTAGGGGACGCCCCCCATCACGCCACGTCGCTGCGTCCGTGCCCCTGGGGGCCGGACTAGGCGCATCCGTGCCCCTAGGGGTCGGAGCTGCTGTGGTCGTGCCCCTAGGCCACGATGTTCGCTCCCGTCACGCCCTGTCGTGCCCCTCGGCCCACAGTTGACTAAATAGTAATGACTAATTTAATTATGAATAATTAATTACGACTAATGCATAAGAAAAAAATTACCTCCTCGTGATGTCAACCGTTCTGTACTAACACGGTCCTAAGCACTACTCTAAACACTCTAATTGACAGCAAAATCGGAACTCGCTTACTCGATTCTCTCTGCCTCTCTACGCCGAGCGCAAGAACGAGAACGAATTCGAGAATGAGAGCGAGAGCGACGTCGGTTTTTATAGCCGCGCGAATGCAATTTGCGTCGACCGCGAAGCGACGGGGTGAATCGATTCCCTCCCACATGTTGTGTTCTTTCATGGTTTGCATGCATGTAGAGGCTGCAAATGATGGATGAGACATAAGGAGGTAGGAATTTGATTCCACACCGAAAGCGACGGGAGGGATGGCCGGAGGGAGAAAAGGGCGCTGGCGTGTCCGTTATGCCATATTTAGCATTACGGCGGCGATAACGCCGTTTTTATTAATCATGACGCTAACGGCGCCATTTATGCCAAAAACTCAATTTTAGTTGTCGAATTTCTAATTATATTAGTATGTATGCATTCAATGGAACCAATAACAATAAACAATCAGAATAGCCGATAAAATCAGTCTAAAAACAGTTTAGTTTAAGTAGGTTTACATTTGAACTCGATTTTTCCTCAAAGCTATGTAACTCAATACTAGTTATAAGAAGGCCTTTTAAAATGTTTAATAAAAAAAGCATTCTTCTCCCTTAAAAATAGAGGAAACCAAAGAAATACAAAGAAACGAAGTCCTCTAAGAAAAGAAAGGAACTAAAAATGCTAAACAGATTTTGTAGTACGAAGGCTTACAGAAAAAACTTGGAAAAAAAAGTACTCACTCACGCACCTCGTTGGAGACTGTAGCTGTGCAGCAACTGTGCACCCACGCAGAGGTAGTGGGTTAATTTTTTTTTCTGACGAAAATGCTTTGAATAGCCCTCCAAGGAGAAAAATACTGGCAAAAAGGTTGGACGGTTCTGGTCTTAATCCCTCTGGAGTCTGGACAAAACCGCGTTTTTCCACGGCCACCATCCCCTCCTCGTCGCCCGTGTCCCCTGCTCTCCGTGTTCAAAACCCACCTCCTCCCTCTCTCCCAGACCCAGTCCACTTCCCCAGCTCGCGTTTTTTATATTTATTCATTCCCCCCTCTCCATCACCTCCTCCAGTCCTCCTCCATTACCACCGCCCGTTCCATCAAGCTCTAGTCCATTCGTCCGCTTTTCACCTATGACGAAGCTCCCCGCGCGCTCTCTTCTCCTCCTCTTGCTCGTGCTCTCGTCGTCGCTCGCTTCCGCTACTAGCGTCAAGCTGAATTCGTCGTCCCCCCTCTATGGCATCGAGTTCCCGCCATTCAACACCGCCGTCGCCGACGCCGGCTGCGACGGCAAGCTGGTCGCCGAGGAGGAGGAGCAGCCCGCGAGTCGGTCCCCGTCGCTGAAGCTGCATATGAACCACCGCTCCGCCGCAGACGCCGCGGCGGGCAAGACAAGGAAGGAATCGTTCTTAGATTCGGCCAAGAAGGACGCCGTGCGCATCGACACGATGCACAGGAGGGTGGCCCGCACTGTCGGGGGCGGAGCGGCTGTGGCGGCGTCTTCGTCGCCACGGCGGGCGCTGTCGGAGCGGCTGGTGGCCACGGTGGAGTCCGGCGTGGCGGTCGGGTCGGGGGAGTACCTGGTGGATGTCTACGTCGGCACGCCGCCGCGGCGGTTCCAGATGATCATGGACACCGGCAGCGACCTCAACTGGCTGCAGTGCGCGCCCTGCCTCGCATGCTTCGAACAGCGCGGGCCGGTGTTCGACCCCGCCGCCTCCTCCTCCTACCGCAACGTCACCTGCGGCGACCCCCGCTGCGGCCTCGTCTCTCCGCCGACAGCGCCCAGGACGTGCCGGCGCCCGCGGGACGACCCGTGTCCGTACTACTACTGGTACGGCGACCAGTCGAACACCACCGGCGACCTCGCTCTAGAGTCCTTCACCGTCAACCTCACGGCGCCTGGCGCGTCCCGGCGCGTCGACAGCGTGGTGTTCGGCTGCGGCCACTGGAATCGCGGCCTCTTCCACGGCGCCGCGGGGCTTCTCGGTCTCGGCCGCGGGCCCCTCTCGTTCGCGTCCCAGCTGCGCGCCGTGTACGGGCACGCCTTCTCCTACTGCCTCGTTGACCACGGCAGCGGCGTCGCGAGCAAGATCGTGTTCGGCGACGACAACGTGCTGCTCGCGCACCCGCAGCTCAACTACACGGCGTTCGCGCCCGCCACGCCCACCTCGGTGGACACATTCTACTACGTCAATCTGAAAGGAGTCCTCGTCGGCGGGGAGATGCTGAACATCTCGTCGGACACATGGGGCGTCGCCAAGGACGGCTCCGGTGGTACGATCATCGACTCCGGCACAACGCTCAGCTACTTCGCCGAGCCGGCGTACCAGGCGATCCGGCAGGCGTTCATCGACCGCATGAACAAGGCCTACCCTCTCATCACCGACTTCCCGATGCTCAACCCCTGCTACAATGTGTCCGGGGTGGAGAAGGTGGAGGTGCCGGAATTTTCCTTACTGTTCGCCGACGGCGCCGTCTGGGACTTCCCGGCGGAGAACTACTTCATCCGGCTCGATCCGGAGGGCGTCATGTGCCTCGCCGTCCTCGGCACGCCGCGCTCGGCGCTGTCCATCATTGGCAACTACCAGCAGCAGAACTTCCATGTTCTGTATGATTTACAGAACAACCGGCTCGGCTTCGCGCCGCGGCGATGCGCGGAGGTATAGCCGACGAGGTTTTGGATTTCAGAGGATGACAAATTGAAGTCCTCATTTTGATTGATTGTGTTATAGGTGGTTAATTGGGAGCAAAAGGGGTGTAGAAATTTTGGTGGCGGAAATGAGGGTGGTACACAAGATCTAGCACAAGGTTTTCGTATCTCGAAACGGAGATTTTGGAACTACTAGGGATACTTTTACCATGTCAGCTCCTGTACACAGTTTTTAGTTTAAAATTTTTTGCAAGGTTTTAGTTTGCTTTGGTGTTGATAGATAGTATTAGGATTGTGACATAATGGATTATGCCCGGTTTGTGGCTTCCCTTTTCGGGGCAAATATTATACAGAAATCAGAAGATTTTTTTCCCCCAGTTTCTTCAGACGTTCCATCCGTCCAACGCGACCAAGCAGAATGACTGAGGTTCCGTAGCGTCTTCATAGCTATATAATGTCAATTGCGGCTCAATCAGTCAATTGAACAAATGAAATGCTGTACAGTTTATGACTGAAATTCAGATACGCTTCAATCTTTCTAAACCACCTGGTTTTGTGTGACACCAACAGTGTTGTATTATTTCCCTTTGTAATGAAGATTTTCCTTGTTGTTTTTTGCTACAGTTATGTGTACTGAAAGTCTGAAGCATGAACTGAATTGCGCCTCACCAAAATTTGACAAAATATTACTGTGCATGGCAGTTTCTAGCCGGCAAACCTGTGTGACTGTGTCACCATGTTAACCATCGGACGGGCTGCCGAGTGCGGACTGCACCTTTGACAGTCTGACACCACCAATTTTTGTCAATTCATAGGGGCGCGTGGGTTGGTTGGGTTGTTCGTTGAGGTCTAGCATCCGATAGTCTTGTCAGATTCCCCCGCTTCGAAACCGAGGAGCTTGTACGTTTCTTGCAAAGATCAGAGCGCCCCGTGCGGTGCAGTCGTGCAGAGCGCAGACGCAGCGCAGCGCTGGCCTTATTAGTACTTGGGGAAAGGAAAGGTGGTGTGCTGTCCGCGGTGCGGTTCTTACAGTTGGATTCTATTGGATGGAGATGGACCGCCGATCTGGAACAACCGCGCTGGCCTAATTAATTGCAAAGTGAGAGAAGGAAAGTGCAGCGGCTGCCCGCGGAGTTCTACTACGGATACGGTGTTTTTTTCAGTTGATTATTTGAATTATCCGACAACCAAGACGAGGAGCAGCAGTACATGCCGCCGGAGACGGAGAAGAGTAGCGGCAACGGCGATTGGTTCTTTGGAGGGGAAATAGAGGAGAGGTTATGAAGTGTCTTCCAATTTGTTAACGGGAGGACGTCCCCCAGAGGCCCTTCACAAATAACCCACCCTATATAAGGTGGTTAGGAATCAAACTTTGATCATTACTTAGAGATATATGATGCTACACCGCTGGCTATTCTATGGTTGACGAAAAATAATGCATTCTAAATGGTTCTCTAAATTTCTAAGTTTTTCGTCCATTCTAAACTGGGCTGATTAGAGTTGCATAACATTTAGCACTATCTGCATACCAATTTAAACATAACTAAAGGGACATAAAGCGTCCAAAATTAGACATCAGTTCAGTTGTTCAAGCAGCTTCTTAGCCTCTTAGGTAAGCTAAAGCACTAACTAGCATAGCCAAGCTATCTTTTTTTTTTAGATTGTGGGAATAACTAACTAGTGCAATCATCTTAGAGCATCTACAACAATCCACCTTAGCTGTTACTAAGAGGTTGCCACATCAGTTTTTAGATGATGTGGAGGAGAGAAGATGAGGAGAGATGGTGTAGTTGTTTCTACATGAAAAAAACTATTAGATTGTTAATACCAAGACATAAGAAACAACAAAAAACTCTATTGGAGGCTTAGTTGTTACCTAAACATTCATTTTGTGGGTCCCACTGCCTACCAACAAAAATCTACCGGGTCTTGTGCAGCCCGTCTTCTTGGCTTCCCCCGCAGATGATATGATAAATAAGCCAAAACATATAGGCCACAAAGTTGTACCCCATTGTTAATCATCAAGAATCATGCACACTTGTAGCAATTAAAGTCTTAGATACAAGCTTAAGAAACAATTCATTGGAATGCTTGTTTCTTTTTATTAGATTGAGTACTCTCTCACTTCTTAGTAACAAGCTAAGAAACAAACTATTGTAGATGCTCTTAGAGCATCTACAACAATCTACCTCAGCTGTTACTAAGAAGTTGCCACATCAGCTTTTAGATGATGTGGAGGAGAGAAGGAAGTTGCCACATCAGCTTTTAGATGATGTGGAGGAGAGAAGGTGAAGCTGTTTCTACATGAAGAAACTATCAAATTGTTAATACCAAGATATAAGAAACAACAAAAAACTCTATTGGAGGCTTAGTTGTTACCTAAACACTCATTTTGTAGGTCCCACTGCCTACCAATAAGCTTGTAGCAAGTAAAGTCTTAGATACAAGCTTAAGAAACAATCCATTGGAATTATTGTTTCTTTTTATTAGATTAAGTACTCTATTTCCTCTTAGTAACAAGCTAAGAAACAAACTATTGTAGATGCTCTTAAAGCGCACACAGCTCATAAGTTAGTGGTTCAAATCCCGGAAAATCATAATGAAAAGTCCACACAAATAACCGATTCAATCTATGATCGGTGAGAATCGAACTCCGGTACTCAACTAAAGAGACAAGATGCCTCGCCACTAGGCTAACCTACAGGTGGCGCAGCTAAGCTATCTAAAATAGGCACCGCATGAGTTTTCATGCCATTATGCTTTGTTTGACGTGGGTCTTCAACGTAAGCATTGTTGTAACTAATATATTTTTCCGGCCTTGGATTTGCTAGTGTTAACAACTGACGAGATTAAATGCATCTAGTTTGCTTTAAGGATTAGAAATTTCTATGAAAATCCTAAAATGCAAACGGAATAGAAACTACTATACCATTGATAGAGAAAATATATAGGTGCCCGTGGATTTTTGCGGGCTATTCAGCTAGTTTCCTGGTAAATCTTCCTTTAGTACCCTCCATAACACACGTTGAGAACAAATGAACTAGTTGGATCTGGCTAATACAGCTGAATCAGCAACAGGGTTTAAGATTCTATCACCAGGATGGCTCTGATTAACCCTCCGGTGGTGGAAGCCAGCCGGGAATAGCCTGGTTCCCGGAACTTTTTCCCAAAAACTAGACTTGTAGTATGTGTCCTCGCTTCGATGAAATTGGCTAGAATCAGTCCGAATCTGCCACAATTCAGAGTAAATAGGACTAACTCAGCGTTAACTCACCGTTGCCGAACGCTGAACGCATGTCGGAAAAGTTATACTGTTCGTCAGATTCACAATGGTAACTTCAGTCACTGAAGCATCAGAAACACGCATCCTAGGCAATCTAAATCCTTATGCGATGATGTCGTCGGTCAAGAACTAGCCGGTACTACTATTGTTCAAAAGTCCGTTCAACTTGCTAGATAAGAAAGGGAAACACGGCAGTCTTGGTTGAAGAACAGTCAGCGATCCGTACGAGAATAATTTGGTTGGTGGTAAGAACGACGAATTGGTTTTTTTATTTTCAAGTGGCGCTGCGCTTTTAGACGAGCCGAGAGAACCCCCACGCACGCACCGACCTACTTCATCGAGGAGCACTGCCGTTGATTGTACCAACCTCATCCCACGTTTACCGACGGCTTGCCTCAGATGCCTGAACAGCCACATATACGATTCGGTGGAGCATTTCCAGGCTGATTTGTGCTCTGGAGTATGTCTACTGGGTGTGTGTTCAGTACTAGAGTATCTATTTTGAAGATTATCTGCTGGTAATTTCTTTGGAACATGTACAGATTAGATTAGATGGTTTCATGGTCGGTGCGTAGCACTATTTTGATAGACTGTTTTTTTTTTTTGTCTCGGGAAAAACTTGCTAGGATCACTTAAAAGTAAAGAAAACTTACGGTTAAAAGTCGTAAGCAGCATAGCATAGCATGGCTGTCTCCATCTCCTCTTAAGGCGTTGCTCCTTACAAATTTTAGCTTTCCGACCATCCAATGCCGGATAACACACAGAGGAAAGACAACACGAAAGCCACACGAACTGCATTTAGAACCGACGGCAGGACAAGAATCCCTCTCCCATACGGCGGTGTGGTCTTTGACTCTTGGAAATGCGAGTGCGCATGTGGACTGCGTCGATCCGACCGGCGTTCTCAGGATTATCCTTGCCGCGTCCAGGATAAGCAGGAAGCAGACAAGGCTTTAGGGATACCGGAAGGATATAATGTCCTTTGCTTCGAAGGAGGAAAAACCCAGCTTGTAAACAAGTCAATACTTGACTATTCAAATAGCCATTTTTGCTCTCTTTCCTGGCTAGCTGCTAGTCGGGTTCATGATATGAGTTGGTAACCAACTCATCTTTGAACCATGCAACGATGCAAAAGATGGAGTATTTTGCAGCTTTTCCAAAGAGTCGCGGTTGTGCAAAGTTCATGTGCTTAATGAATCATGTTTTAAGATATTTGATTGGTAAATTTGTGGTTGTGTACTTGATAATATTTTGATTTACAGTCGCACTGAATCTGAACACTTAGACTATCTTAGACAAATTCTGCAAGTTTTGTGTGATGCTAGGTTGTTTAGTAACTTAGAGAAGTGCACTTTTTGTAAAGATCGTGTCATCTTTTTGGGCTATGTTGTTTCTGCGCAAGGAGTTGAAGTAGATGAGTTTAAAATTGAAGCAATTAAAAATTGGCCAACTCCTGTGAACGTAAGTCAGATTAGGAGCTTTCATGGTCTCACTGGTTTTTATCGGCGTTTTGTGAAGGATTTTAGCACCATCGCTGCCCTATTAAATGAACTTACTAAAAAGGGTATTGAATTTGTGTGGGGGGTAGTGCAAGAAAATGCTTTTGCTGAACTTAAAAAACGATTGACTGAAGCACTGTTACTTGTTTTACCTGATCTCACAAAAAAAATTGACATTGAGTGTGATGCTAGTGGATTGGGTATTGGCGGTGTTTTGATATAAGAAGGTCGATCGGTTGCTTATTTTAGTGAGAAATTGAATGGTGCTCAATTGAATTATCCAGTCTACGACAAAGAGCTTTATGCGTTAGTGCGTACTTTGGAAACTTGGCAACATTACTTATGGTTGAAAGAGTTCATTATTCATTTCGACCATGAGGCGTTAAAGTATTTAAAGGGCCAATCAAACCTGAACCGTCGACATGCCAAATGGGTCGAATTCATTGAATCATTTCCTTACATTGTGAAATATAAGAAGGGGAAGGAAAATGTGGTCGCTGAAGCTCTTTCTAGGAAGATTGTGCTTTTAAATCGATTAGGAGTGCAAGTTCTTGGGTTAGAGAGCTTGCGTGATCTCTATGATACTGATCATGATTTTTCTATTCCTTATACCCATTGCACAAAAGGGAAAGGTTGGGATAAATTTCCCATTCATGATGGATTTTTGTTTTGCCCTAACAAACTATGTGTTCCAGAATCCTCCGTGTGTTTTCTATTATTACAGGAATTACATGCAGGTGGATTGATGGGTTACTTTGGTCGTGAGAAGACGTTGTTTATGCTGAGCGATCACTTTTATTGGCCTAAGATGAGGCGCGACGTGGAGAGATATGTGCATCGATGCACTACTTATCACAAAGCGAAGTCGAAGTTGAATTCACATGGTTTGTATACCCCCTTACCTATTCCCAATGCACCATGGGTGGATATTAGTATGGATTTTGTTTTAGGACTGCCTAGAACTAAGAAGGGGAGTGATTCTGTTTTCGTTGTTGTGGGTCGATTTTCGAAGATGGCGCACTTTATTCCGTACCACAAGAGCGACGATGCGTCACATATTGCTAACTTGTTTTTCAGAGAGATCGTGAGGTTACGTGGCGTGCCGCGCACCATTGTCACTACAACACAAAAGCCCTGTAGAGATGCCTATTTTATGGGTTAAAGACATTTTAAATCATCTCTATAGGGTCGTAGAGTCGTTTTTGTAAAGCGTCTCTGAAGCACCTCCCCACGTACCGTGTCAAAGATCGTAGAGACATATTGTTAAGTGTGTCTACAATGATATGAGTCGTTTAGATTGCGTCTCTACAAGCTTGAAGACGCTTTCATATATACACTTCCATATCGTCTCTACTCTCCCTAATGACGCTTTATTGCGTGCCAAGAAACATAGATACGTATTCATAGACGTATTTATATTGAGCTAGAGACGTCCATTTTTATTTTATTCAGTAGAAATATTTTATCGCTAGTTAAACTACAATGATTCAAAGGGTATAGTACCACATATTTTCATAAGAAGTTTTAAATCTTAGGTAAAGCCATTTGAAATGTAGAATTACATTGTCAATATATTAAAAAACCAGAAGAAAAAAACATAGACACTCCGTTGCGGAGTGCATCGAGTTAACAACTGAATCTAGCATCCACATACAAAGGTGCAAATACACTGAAAAAAATTCCTACAAATCCTACATCTGAATTAGACGACGAGTGGTTAGAGGGCAGCGGCGACATCTTCAGGAACAAACAGCCTAATCCACCTCCAAATAACAGAGCTTGGTACCTGATCAGTGATAAACTTGTTTATTATGTCTATTCAAGTCTCAAAAATAAATCATGCACGCATGACATAAGAAGGGTTGCATTTACCGAAAACAAATGAAATACACAATACGAAATTGAAAGCACAGGAACCGCAAGTATACTTTTTTTTTGAAGTAGCAAATTGTGAAGATAGAAATGATAAAGCATAAGAAATAGTCTCTTCAATTTAAGTTGATAGAAATAGAGTGTTCATTAAGGTTAAAGCCTCCGCTAACTTGAACAAAATAGTCTCTTCAATTTGGGTGCATTATCATCAAAAGTTATGTCTAACTGAAACTAAAGGCCTCTTTTAGGGTAAACATGCATGAAGGCCTGCAAATGCTTAAAAGGTCATCCTAAGAAAAGATCTTACTTGAACGTTGTCCTATTGCAAGTGTATCAATCATAGGGTTGTTGGTTGACTTCTCTTGTTGCACAGCATGGTGCTCAATTACTATCAAGTCATATTTGATACACTAATTAACTTGACTAGTTGCTACTAAAAAATAACTATTACTATTCAATTGTCAAGATTTATTATTGTAAAGCAAAATGTAGAAGGAAACAAGACTCTGTACTAGTTCTGCCTGGTCCTCTTCAGGATCAATTGCATCTTCATCTTCATTGCCGTGCATTAGCTCAGGAAAGAAAGAAATCAAGAAAAGTGCACCTTCACCTTGCTTTGTCAACCCAGCTTCAACAACAATTGCAATTCTCTGTCATAAAGTTATACAGACATGACAAGTAACTTGGGAATGAAGCAGAAGTAATGAGGAAAAAAATACAAAAATCATGCAACCTAAATTATCTCGAGTGCATCTTCACCACACATGTGTGCTCCTACAACTTTGTTCATAGTAGCACACACAATAACCTTCATTAACACATGATCAGGTAATCCAAAAAGAGTGGCCCTGAGAGGTTTGAAGTTTGCTACGAAGACATCAACATCTCCATACTCTTCAATAGCTGCACAAATATGCATTTAAGCGACTTTCTATGTGTGTTCTGAAGTTTAGATGCATGCCATATATTATCACCGCTCCTCAAGAAGACCAACTTGTCCAATGGGTGGTTGGGAGAAAAGCAATGAGATGGCACAGTCATCAAAAATGTGTAATTCGCAATGAAAGAGCATTCAAGAGAACAATGATATCCAGTCTCAAATACAAAACTAATGATATCTAAGAAACAATGAAAATATATTATGAATTTCAGCACAAAGTCACTTTAGGAGGTTGTTGAAATTTGGGCGCATCGACAAAATGAGAACATCAGCACAAGCAAAGTGACCAATAACAAAAGAACCGTGGATAACCCAAAAATCCCAAAAACTTGTTTGTATTGAATTGGGGATCAGATATGAAAAATGGCAGTATGTTGTATTTACACCTCACCATGTTCAAATATAGGCTACCATAAGTCTACAAAGCCACAGGAATGTCAGCATGGTGACAGAGAACAAAGAAAATATAGGTTCTGTTTTTAATCAACACTACATCAAACTCCCCCTTGCAAAGTGCAAACTATTATCAGGATATGGCTAAGTTACTCTGTTCAGTATGAAATGTGATACCCCTTAAAGACATCTGTTGAGCAATAAAATCTCTAACCTGAAAATCCACAACAACTGACAAAAATAACTCGGAGCACAAGGCACTTCATTTGTTGTAAATACTTTTTTTTGTTATTCTTACCTCCTCATCAAATCCTCTTAAAACGTTCTTCTACCGAATAAACACATGAAACTCACTTTTTAAGCCATTGAAAATGCCAGCAAACTCCAAAGCGATATATCCACCTCCCACTATTGCACTTTTCTTAGGTTTTGAAGGCAGATCCAGCGCGCAGCATCAGAATCTATAACATGCTCTATTCCTGGGATATTCGGCATCGATGGTCGACCACCAACAGATATAAGTACGTTCTTAGCATTGTAGAGCTTGCCATCAACACTTACAGTATGTGGATCAACTACCTGTACTAAGTAAACAAAAATACATCAGCAACTGCACCTTCATACATTATTCATTTCAGGAAATAGCCTACCAAACTATTACCTGATTTATAAACATGAACCAACCTTTCCACGGCCTTCAATTAGAGTGACACTTGAATTGTTTAAAATATTCTTGTAGATACCGACTAGGTCTTTGACACTCTTTTTTGTTCGCTATTAGAGTGCTCCGGTCATGCTTTGGATCAGTCTCATATGTCCATCCAAATCCATGAGACTCTTCAAACTCATGAGAATACTTGGATCCATACACCAACAATTTCTTTGGAACACACCCACGAAGCACACATACGTGATACAAACAAATAGTGGTTCTTACTTCTTATGCATGCCGTTCGACATTAAAGCAAGGTGGCGTGAATTCAACATACATAAGAAAACTAACAAGCAAATGCACATTTTAAGGCTAAACGTGGTAATCGATCGCTAAGTGCTAAACATAAGGGTTCACGAAATATTGGTATGGATCAGAGAACACGTAAATCATTGGAAAACACAAATATGACAAACTACAAGATATTGTTAGCAAAATTTCAATAGTTTGTCACTGCAGTTGAAACATTCAACCAAAAAGAGATAGTAAATGTAGAAAGACATGTCTCTCCTGCTATTTGGTAAATTCTGCAACGGCACTTCTTGATTCCTATGTGGCCATTTTTTATACCATTGTACTAATATCATGGCAATTACCCTATAATGTAGTAGAGAGTCATCAAACACATGGGCTCAGTTCTGATACTCATAATGATTTAAATTGTAAATGCGAGGGCAATACCGAAATAGGCTACATTATGCTGGTGTAGCATAAAACATTGTGCAACTTGTGCAAGGGAGTCATTGTGTTGCATACATCCAATCAAATTCCTCTAATAACACTAAACTAGAAACCACAAAACTTTGAGCAGTTGTCAGAACTACATATGAACATATCTTCGCTACTGGACAAAAATTACAAAGCCAAAAAAAATGTTCATGTGGAAATCATGTAATAGAACCGCTCATGTACCAATAGCATCACCAGAAACAATCATCCCCACCAGCTTGGTGTTTCTAACCCCCCTAAATGACAAAAATGCTATGCCATGGTGATGAGTGCTGACTGCCTATTAGGAATCTTCTCACTCCAAGTACCCAGTTCAACAAGCTAACACACATAGTACTACGGTAACAATCTAGCCATTCTCGCTACAAAAATATTGCCCAACCAAACATCACTAACGATCAAATGCAACGGTGACATAATTGGGCAAAGACATTCCTCGCTAGTCACTCCAATAAAAGTTATTCCACAAGAAACTTCATGCAACAGCGCAAATGGTGCATGCAAAAAGTGAAGCCTCCTATGCTGCAATACATAACCTAGCCAAACCTTACTACGGATAAAAATAAGCTACGAACTATAGGAATTAGGAAGAGGAGAAGCGTCCACTTACGTGCCCCCGATGCCGCCGAGATCATCCGAGGAGATGGTGGTGAAGGGCATCTCGCAGATGGTGGCACGGGTGCCGTAGAGGGTGGAGGCGAAGCGCGAGGCCCGCACACCGCCACTCCCGGCCCCGATGGTGAAGAGGTTGTAGTTGTACTCCCCTTTCGAGGAGGCACCGTTGGGCGCAACGGACGCCGAGATGAGGTGGTGGAGGCGGTGGCTAGCTAGATGGTGGAAGACGCTGTGGGGAGGTGAGAGGGCGACGGGATGAGTGGAGGGTTGAGGCTAACGGTTGAGTTTAGTGGGGTTAGTGTTTGCTAAACGGGCTAGGCTCTAAATGTTGGGACGCATTCTAAAACGTCTCGAGAAACATCTTTATGTGCTATCTGATTCTGGGTGTAGAGACGCAATAAAAAGCGTCTAAATAAAAACATCCCTAGTAGACTATTTTGTTGTAGTGAAACAAGATAACTGACTTGCAAACAATTACTCTAATAAAATTATCTGCATCACAATCGTGATGGAGGCGCGATGTGTAATTGCAGTAGGCAACCGTAGATTGATTTATTTTCTTATATCAAGACTAGGTGCTAAACCATGTTGCAGAGCCTCATGGAATGTTCATTACCGAGAAGTAAATGATATATCGATGCATGTGAACTGTAAAAGTTATACCCTGCTATTTGAGAACTGAACTATTCGCCGAGATGTAGGAAGAAAATGAGATATTCTAGTTCCACTTCGGATCCACTATCATCAATTTTCGACCATGCCCATGGTGAAGCGCCTTTGTAGTGAAGAGTGGTTGCGACCATTAGAAGTCGATCTCTCTCTAACACAAAGAAGCATTCTTCCGCCATGAAGAAGGATGTGCTCAAGATGAGAGTAAAATCTTTTCATCACCATAAGCGGTTTCTTTACTAGAAATGACAAATTCATTGGTTTCCATATAGTCAAGATAAATTATGATCCATAGTCCATACCATCTGGCCCATAAATGGATATAACAACAAATTTATGGTGCACGTGATGGTGGGAACAAGAAAAACAGAGGACTCTTGGGAACGATTTTATCCTTGATCATCTGTTAATAGGACACTAGTGTAAAATGTTTTCTTAAAGTGGCAAATCAGGTAAGAAAGTTTAGTGAGCAGTACGCTTGTCAACACATATATTTCTAGTTAACCTAGAATCAATTGTAGTATTGGAGATCACAATGAGATTTGGCCGTCAAAGATAATTTGCAACTCAGAACTAGAGCCCAGATATTCCCTTGCTGTAGAAGTTTCAGACTTCAATTTCATTATGGCACATCAAACTTTAGCATTTAAAACAGAAAAGATAAAACTAAGGTAGAATCAGTACCAACAATGTGAAGGGATACGGGTAGGCTACGATAGCAACAATTCAAAATTTCTACCACGTAAACCAGGAAGCCAAGCAAGAAGATGATCACAGATCGTTACCACTAGACGCCAGCAGCTTGAGCGGCGGAAGAAGTGTCGGGCGGCTGGTCCGACAAAGAGCGTCGATGTATCGATCGTAGTCGATCGTCCGGCGCCCAAAGACGTTGATGCGATGGTCGTGGTCGATCGTCCGGCGTCCTCGTGAGTTGATCGTCTCCTCCAAAGCACCTCTGCGGTTCCTTGCGAAGATCGTGGATCGCCCTAAGCGCAACAACGTAGAAGCGCCTCTATGGTATCCACACGCCCGAGGAAGGAACAATCATGCGCGGTGTGCTAGCACCAAATCGCACGCAAGGCTCTCAAGAAGATGGCGGCTAGGGTTTCAGTAGGGCAATTCGTGTCAACTCTGTTTTTTTTCAATAGCCTCATGCATCTCCTTATATAGAGCCCGTGATGGATCCTATCCAAACATGTTTACGAATCGTATTCATACTGGTTTGTTCCAACCCGTTAAGTGTGTGACCCGTTAGGTTCATGTGTAGTTCGGTTGTGACTCGGAAACCCTTTCCGGCCACGAGTCGTAGCGGTTCCTAGTAGGACATAACGATTCCTGAATACACACAAATTATATCGGACGAACCTTAATGCAATATGATCTACGACCAGGTCCTCATCACTTACGACCAGGTCCTATCTCTATACGAACAGTTCGTATTTGATCACGACCAACTCGTAACTCCTTACGACTTGGTTTCGACCTGTGAGACCCCGACGTTTATTAGGCTCATAATACTTAGTCATCCGATTGACCCTAGTATTATCAACCAAATAAACTCCGGTCTCGAGAGATGTATACTTCCGAATGCAATATACATACCTCACAACAAAAGAATGTATCAATTCCATACAACACATAGAACATAAGCAACAAACCGAAGTTAACAATAATATGGAATAGATATTACAAAGAGAGGCCCTTAGGCCAAATAGCAATAATTACAAAAGATAACAATGAAGCAAAAGTGCCATAAAGATGGCTATAACACAAAGCCAATCGGTGTGCCTTAACCCCTAGGCATCTCGTGGGACCGCCAAGCTAGTCGTCAAGAAAGCGCAACACGTAGCACAAAAGAGAGGCTCTTGGAGCTCTCCTTCTTCCTCTGCACAAAAGCCACAAAATTGCCACAACCACGGGCGCGATGAGTACATAAAGTACTCGCATAAGACTTACGTGTGAGATAACGAGAACTATAAATAGCTACATGCAAGCTTTATTTAAGTGGATGAGGCTTTGGACTCATTTTAGCATAAAGCAACATTTATTTGCAATAACATAATAGATTGAAGGCAATTTGACAAAGCATTTTAATTGTTGAAATAACAACGCGATAATAACATAGTAACAACAACAAGAACAATCCTGGAAGTGACTAACCCAAGTCACCACAACAATAGCATGAACTCCCCGTTCATACCAACCATGTCAAGTTTTAATTAAAGGTTGTAGTCTAGTCTTGAACGACCTTACCAAGCATGTCCATAACCTAGGACGAGGCTATTCAATAGTTTTATCCTGCGCAGGTGTACCACTGCATCCACACGTCGATCGCCTTTCCATTAGGCACACTACCTTTGGTATGCTTAAGCACGGCTAAGTCCTCACGAGACATTTCCGATGGACAATGCTAATTCGAGTCGCACAACCCACGGGAGAAGGAGACATCACACAACCTTCCCGGAAGCTAATGCTCCCTCCCACATCACACACACATTTTATCTTTAAAAACACACCAACCGAAGCGACCCCAATTAACACCGCCCAAAGTACTTAGTCAAGAGGGGTTCCATATGCCCCTCGTGTGGTTAGTACGCAAAATCGCTTGGCTTAGTGACCCAAGTACTCGGTCCTTAGGGACCCAGGCATACCACCACATCCAAAAACCGCACCATCCATCCAATATGCCCAAGTCTAAATCAATCTTTTATTTTCAGTTTTTGATTTTACAAATTAAACAAAGCACAAGTGCTGGACATATAGGAGTAATAATCAGTTTTGAGTGATCAAGATCATCGACTAAGTCGATGATCGCCCATTTCTACCGATAACTAAGCATGTCTAAGCAATTTAAATCGAAACTACTAAGTGATAAGAGCTCATCCAACGAGCTCCCACCACAGCAAATAACCTAGGCTCATGGTAGTAGAGGATAAACAATTCCTCAGATTATGCAACTATAGGCTTGCTAGCGACATTTAACACAAAGTAGCATGCATACATAGAAGTAAAACGATATATTAAGCTTTAAAGTAATGGGACAATGATGGAAATGATCAAACTGCTTGCCTTGTTGCTGGTGGTCAAATTGTGGCAGAGGGTCGCTCTCGGGATCACCACAAATGTCGAAACCTAACGGAAAAGCGATAAAGAACCGATAAGAACGCATTTAAAGGCAACAAAGATAGCACAGCAAACGAACTCCAAATTCTCTGAATTTTCTAAAGCAACAAGAGGGTGATTTCTAGGAAATTTTGCAACAAGAACCAATGGATTTGGATTCTCAATGCAAAAGATATGATGAAATCAATTCTGCTCGACCTATTAATTAGAAATATGCTACTGTTCATCGCAAAATTTTCTAGAATAGAAGTGAAGCTGAAATTTTTACTGTAAAACCAGCGCCTCATGAGATGAATAACACAATTGAGTTCACCTCATTTGGAGCTATTATGCACTCTCTATGATTTTTCAAAAACAAGAACTTGAACAAAATTATAATGCACAAGTTCTCATTTTTATAACAACAACAAGCTCAAAACTAATTTTCACAGTGAGACCACTAAGAGAGGAAACCAAAAAGTTGGTCTCACCCACAAATAGTCTATGGAGCATTAGTTATGTATTTTACAAGTTAAGTATTGTTTTGAGTGTATATTTAAAGGAGTTTTAAAACTGATGGCAATCGTGCTCTGGAGCTGAACTCAACTTACAATCATTTTTGGATTAAAGTCAAGTTCAATACAGAGCTAACACAATTTGAATGACCTCAAATGGATTTAAAATGAGAAAGATATGAAATTCTAAAGTCTATACCTTATTTCAGTTTAACTAAGAGTTCACTGGAATTTCTAAAACTCACAAGGGTATGGGAGGACGTGAGCCACAGATCTTAAATCCAACGGCTCAAGACCTCCCAGAGAACTATCACACGCCACGACGTGAAGGTCCAGAGGTCTGGACCTCTTAGCAACTCACATGCGCGAGGTGAGGGGGAGGTCGGGCCGAGATCACGAAATCCAAGCGGACCACAACACTGAAAGGAGGTCCGGAACGGACCAGATCTAAAGGGAGGTCCTCAGCGGTTGAGATCTTCCAAAGGAAGGTCCAAACTATCAAGATCTCCCTGAGAAAAATCTACATCGTCCAGGACCTCACAGGGAGGTCTGGACGGTCGAGATGTTCAAGGGAGGTCCTCGATGGTTCAGATCGTCCGAGGGAGGACCTTGACGGTCAAGATCTACCCGGGGAGGTCATGAACGGCTGAGATGGCTACGGAGAGGTCCTAAGGGAGGTCTAACGTTACAGACCTCCAGGGAGGTCTGGACGGCCACGACACGCAAGGGAGGTCTTGGGCGCTCGGATCTCCTCGGAGGAGGTGCGGGCGCCCTGGACCCAACGCGCACGAGCTATGGACATGAGATAAATGCGCGGGACCACGAGGAGGTCCGCGCGAGGGTTTTAATGCGCGCAAAGGGGCGGGGTTAATGGCGTTAAGACACCAATGATTGCGATGATTGGGCATTTAAAGCGGTGAATTTATGTCCTAAAACGACAATGACACGCCGGGACGTCCGACAAAATCCCGGCGTGAAGAAGTGATCTCGCGGCGATGTAGAGCTCGCCGGTGAGGTCCAATGATACCACGGAGTGCACAATAACGTTGCGCACCAGTGGACCTCCTCTCGACGCGGCGGCGGCTTTGAACGCCGCGAGCCGAGAGGGCAAAGATGACCAAGCGGCCAAACACGAAAATGCAAAAAGCAGCTCACGCGCAACATTCAAGCTTGTGCCAAGAAAAGCTCCATAAAATCATTCATGCGGGTGCCCGACAACTAAAGGACTAACGGGAGGTACCGGAGGTCCTAAGGTCTTTGGGGAGGTCGTGGAGGTGATGGCGGTGTTGGGGAAGACGGTGAAGCTTCACCGCCCAAGACACCGACTCGGCTCAGCTTTGTCCTCCTCTCAAAAGTGCCCAAACAACTAAGTCGGGGATAACTTCCAAGAGGTGTTGGGAGCAAAAGCGAACAAGGGTTTGAAAAGGAAGCCTTTGGATCTTCTTGTGCCACCGAGGAGCTCAAGGACTCAACAATGGCAGCCACCGGTGAGGAAGTGAGTGAGGGAGGAGCTCAGCCACGCACAAGTGCAAGACTGAGATCAATTGGGTGTAAAGGAAGCCAAGGGAGGCTCCCAAAGGATACTTTATAGCCTGAGTGAAGGTTTTGAACTGGGGCTAAGCTCCATGGTGAGCTTAGCCCACGGGTTGGTCCATGGGGTGGACAAGACATAAAGGTTGACAAGGGGCGGTGTCTTGACTGAGAGCGGAAAGTCGACTGCATTAAATCTTGGTCGACAAAGAGTCATGAAAAGGTACCTCATCGCAGAACGCATAAATAACCGCCTTTCGAGCTTGCCCGCGCCCAAGGAAGGAGAAGAACAGGGAGGTCATTTTGACCATTGGATAAGCCCACGGGAGGTCTGGCCCTCCGATGTGGTTTTGAACCGTTATGTTTTAAGTGGTGGGAGGAGGTCCCACCACACGATCAAGGATGGGGAGGTCGTGGCCCTCCGATTTTTTTAATGTCAAAAACGCACGTGAGGAAAAGGGACAGAGGTCCAAAGCGTTGGATCTCCATCCAGCAGTGCGGACCTCCGGTGAGGACTTAACCGCACGCGATCAAAAAGACATGAGGGAGGTCATGGCCTTTGGATTTAAACTAAGGGCACACAATGACCGGGAGGTCGATATGATGCGCATAGCAGGCAAGGGAGGTCGGGACCATTAGATTTAGATCTAAGGGTTCGATCAAAAGAGGTGGAGGTCTGAGCTTGCAACGCACAAGGGAGGTCATGGCCTTTAGATTTAGATCTAAGGGCTACGATCTCACGTCTTGTTGGGAGGTCTGTGCGCATGAGACAAAAAGGAGGTCGTGGTAGTAGATTTTAATCTAACGAAGGCACAATGAAGATGGGGGAGGTTGTGAGTGCTTGATAACACGGGGAGGTCGTGAGCTGTTGGATTTGACCCAATGGCTACGACCTTGGTTAGGTGGGAGGTTTGGTTAGTTTAGGTTGAGAGGAGGAGGTCAGGGCCATGGATCTTGGATCCAAGGGCTATGACCTCACGTGAAATGGGATGACTGTTGAGTATGTTGAGGAGGAGGTCGTGGTGTTGGATTTGATCCAACGGCCACGACCTCAACAAATGAGGATGACCTCGCTGCGATGGTTTAACAGCTCGAGGAGGTCTTTGAGGTTTAACACACAGGGGAGGTCATGACCGTTGATCACGGATCCAACGGCAATGACCTCATGAGGTGGGGAGGTCCTTGCGGTGTTGATCGCGGAGGAGGTCGTGGTGTTGGATGTAAATCCAGCAGTGCGATTTGATCAAATGGAGATGAGGTCTGCCGAGGTGCAGACATGGTTGGGCTAGACCAACTTTGAATATGGCTAGCCCAAGGAACAGTGTAGGCTTTTAAATTTAGTTTTAACAATTTGAAACTTAGCAGTAATTATTTGAGATAGCAAATGAACTCCAAATTTGATGAAATTTTAACTGGAGCTTGCTGCCAATGAGACCAACCTTGCATAAAATTTCCAGAGGTTATTATGCAATGCATTTGTCTCAGGAAATTCATGAAGGTTGTTTAAAGGATTGTTTTGCCTCCAAAAATTATCAACAAGTGTTATAACTCATGATATTTTTGAAGGGGTCCCATATCAGTTTTTGGGACCAAGAAAATATATTCCAAATGTTTGACACAAGATTTAAGATAATTGGAGAATGAGTTTGATTTTTGGTCAAGAAGAGCTTTGTGTTTTTGAATTACACAACTCTTGGACAATAATTACATAAGATTTTAGGGTTTTTCAGGATGTGAGAAAAGTTTTAATTTCTACACATATAATTATACTTGATTAACCCTAATTATACATTTGGGATGTTACAAAATCTCTCCCCTTACGTAAATCTCGTCCCGAGATTTGGCTCACTCGATAAAGAAAGATGGATAGTCCGCACGCAGACGATCTTCTCTTTCCCAAGTAGCCTCATCCTCGAGAATGGTTTGACCACTTGAACTTTAAGGAACTTGATGGTCTTATTCCTTGTCCTTCGTTCAGACTCATCGAGTCTGTGAGCAGGGTGCTCGCGATAGGTCAAATCTTCACGGACATCGAGAGTTTCCAACGGAGCTTCCTCGGTTGGAACACGGAGGCACTTCTTAAGGTGGGACACATGGAAAACATCATGTACCCCCTCAAGTGCAGTGGCAACTCCAACTTATAGGCCTTGACTCCTTCTTCTCGATAACGCGGTAGGGACCGACATATCGAGGAACTAACTGCCCTTGGCCAAGCGTTGATGGCCCTTCAAAGGAGAGACTTTGAGATAAACAAAGTCATTAGGCTCAAAACGTAACTCACGTCGACGGCGGTCCGCATAGCTCTTTTGCTCGATTGAGTACATGCAAACGCCACGAATAATTTGGACTTGGCGCTCGGCCTCATTGATTGAGTCCGGCCAAAGAGAGGTCTCTCACCGGTCTCGACCAGTTCAACGAGGTTCTACACTTTCTCCGTATAAGGCCTCAAATGGTGCCATGCCGAGGGCGGCTTTGAAAAGTCGTTGTTATAAGAAAACTTCGGCGAATGGCAAGCATTTCTCCCAATGCTTCCCATATGAAAGGACACAAGCACGAAGCATGTCTTCCAAAACTTGGTTGACCCTCTCGGTCGACCATCGGTTTGGGGTGAAATGCCGTGCTAAAGGTAAGACAGTGCCCATGGCCTCTTGCAAGCTATGCCAAAAACAAGGCGTGAAAAGGATCCACGATCCGACACGATCGTCTTCGCACACCGTGCAAACTCACGATGCGGGCGATATAGAGTTCCGCCAAAAGACCTACGAAGTTCGGTCTTGACGGAAGGAAATGTGCCACCTTAGTCAATCGATCGATGGCGACCCAAATGGCATCATTCTTCTTCGGGGCGTGGGTAGACCGGTGATAAAATCCATTCCGATCGAATCCCACTTCCACTCAGGAATTGGCAAAGGCTGAAGCAGTCCAGCAGGACGCTGATGCTCGGCCTTGACACGACGACATACTGAAGAATCTAGACCTATCATTATGTGTTAATGGGGTTTTGGTGATTAATGACAAATCTAATTGTGAGACTAACACTTTCATTGATATACATATTGTGTAGTCTTATTTGGATATAAAGGTAATAATCATGAAGGCATGCATGTGATTAATGACAAATCCAATTCATTGGATAAACAAAAGGAAAATCCAAACGGTATGCATTCATAATCTTTGAATCTATTTGTGAGACTAACATTTCTATTTGTTATATCATGTTTAGTCTCGTTTGGATATAAAGAATACAAAGTAGAATGAACAAAGAGGTTTGTATTCATATATCTTGTTGCATTCCTCGGATCCAAAATATATGTTGAACTCCACCAAAAGTCTAACTTGAATATGTGCATATGTTTCCATTACACATTTGTGTATGCACACATTTAGGGGGAGCTCAATCTATGTTTTGTGGTTTCATTAGTATTGATCCATATTTCCTTGTCCATATACAATTGGGATCCTTACTTTGAAACATATCCTTGAATATATTTAACTTGTGTAGTTAATATATTCATGTGAGTATATATAACTTGTGTAGTTTATATATGCTCATATATCCATGAATATATATAACTCATGTAGTTAGTATATTCATATGTGTATATAAGACTTGTGTAGTCTAGATATACTTATATGTGAGTATAGCATAACTTGTGTAGTTCATGTGTACTCACATATCTTTGAATATGTTTAACTTGCGTAGTTAATATATTCATATGAGTATATGAGACTTATGTAGTTTATGTATGCTCATGTATTCTTAAGTTAATACGACTTGTGTAGTTCGTATACACTCATGTTGAGTATATATAACTTATGTAGTACTTATATACTCATACCAAACTCTATTCAATTATTTGCTATTGAAGTGGTTATCATCAATTACCAATGAGGGAAAGATTGTGGTATCTTGTCCCGCCATTATGAGTTAATGGTATGTTGTGGTAATTAATGATAATCATATTGTGGAACTAACATTTTCCATGAGTTGGATGAATAGGTTATGTTCCAGGTGGTTGATGACTTGGGATGACATCATGTGTTGATAGTCATCAAGTCAAGAAGAGATGATCATGTGTTGATCATCAAGTCAAGTGAAGACCCATCATGAGTTGATGGATGTCAAGTGAAGAGTGCATCATGTGTTGATGCATATCAAGACTTCGGGATGGAAGATGTCATCATGTGTTGATGAGCATCAAGTCAAGATCCCAGTAAAGCTTCATCATGTGTTGATGAAGGTCAAGTGAGATGCATCATGAGTTGATGCATATCAAGTCAGAACCCGGAGTTGAAGCAAGGATGTGCGTCATCAAGCTTCAAGTGTTTGCGCAAGGCAAAGGTATGACTAGCTAGGGCTAAGGATGTGTTCCTAGTCTTTTACGGTCATGGTGTTTGGTTGGATGACCGGATTTCTAGTATAGGTTGCCGTACTATTAAGAGGGTCTTTGACTAGTAGCTTGAGTTTGTCATGTGTTGATAGCTCATTGTGTTTGCTCTAGCTCACTTTAACATGTTGCCAATATTTGCGAATGTGTTTTGCAAATAGTTGTGGCTCATGGTTAATCCTTGTAGCATGTGACTTAAGTTTGCGAATCGTTTTGCAAATGGTGTAAGTCCATGTACCTTATTCCTTGTGGTGTGATTCTAAAAGTGTGCAAATGTGTTTTGCAACTTGTTGAGAATCTCACTTGAATCCTTGTTTGCATCAGCGCGTCAATTTCGCAAATGTGTTTTGCAAATTGAGTTGAAGCGAAGTGCAATTGGTGGGATATTCTAAAAGTGTGCAAATGTGTTTTGCAACTTGTTGAGAATCTTACCTTTGAACCCTTGTTTGCATTGCGCATCAAATTGGCGAATGTGTTTTGCAATTTGAGTTGAAGCGAATGCAATCTGTGTTTTCTCGGGAAAATCGGATGAACAAGCGTGTTGTGGCGATACGACCGGGATGCGGTCATACCGGCGCTTTAGCTGTGATACGACCATAGCTATTGAGCAGCGTTGCTCTGGTTGAGGAGCGGTAGTACCGGCGTGTCTTGGCTGATCTGACCGTAGTCCGGTTATTCCGATTATTTCGTGGCGGTTCAAGTTTTCGAGAGAAGATGCATTTGTTGCAAGTCTTTGGCTTTGAGAAACCCTTGGGCGATGCGACCGCTAGTTGCTTTGGCGATACGACGCGATGCGATTCGGCCGTATTTTTAGTGCGGTTGGGAAATTCCGAACAAGTGTTCTTGGGACTTAGCCGCATTTGGCGCTCCTTTGTGGAAGCGATGCGACCGCTTGATTGTTTGTGCGGTTGTACCGATTGTTGCTGTCTGACCGGACCTTGGTTGGCGGTCGTTCGATTGGTGACCAACGGCTAGTTTTATAGCCGTTGGAGGAAAAGCGCACGACCGCCCCATAACGGCGGTCGTTCGATTTCCGATTTTTCGGCGAGACTTTGTCCCAGCGGCTAGTTTGTGTGTGTGGGCTATAAATACCCACCTTGGCCGTGTGAGGAGAGTGGTGGTGCCCCTTTGAGTTCTATTGAGCTAGTGCAAGCCTCTCATACTCTTTTGTGCATGTGTTGCACTTAGTGAGGTTAGAGAGCAAACCCTAAGTGCATGTGTTGCCTTAGGTTGTGGATTCGTATCCATAGAGCTTTGACACTTGATTGGTTCAAGTGAGAGTTAGAGTCTTGTTACTCTTGGTGTTTGCCGACACCTAGGCGGCGTGTGGGCGTCGTCTTGCCGTGAGCTTCTCAAAGAAGATTGTGAGAAGACCAGGCGGTTTGTGAGTGGCGTGGTGCTCGCCATCTCCGGAGTGGAGGAAAGAGCAACCCAAGTGGAGCGAGGTGTTTGATCCTCGGAGGAAGGCTTAATTCGTGGAGCCGGCCCAATTAGTTTGGGTTTCCCTCAACGTGGATTAGGGGAGACCGGCAAGTCTCCGATTCACCACGGTAAAACATAACCGTGTCCATTGTGGTTTGCATCCTTATGCTTTACTATATTGCAATTTATATACCTTGTATTAAATTGCTTATTCATTGTGTATGAATGCTTATATTGCTTAGTGCCATTCACCTTGCTAGAATTGATTGATTACAAGTCATATGCTTAATTGTTATATTTGTCAATAGACTTGTATTGTTGGTGCACTTAGGGGAACCTAGTTGATTTAGGCTTTAATTGTGCAAAACCGTATTTGTATTAGCTTCCGCATTAGAAATCGGTTTTAGAGCCTAAGGGAATTTTAAAACGCCTATTCACCCCCCTCTAGTCGGCCACCTCGATCTTACACATACGTCGCACTCGGCAACGAACTTCGCAATCTCCCTCTTCATTCGGGTCCACCAAAATCTCTGGCGGAGATCTTGATACATCTTTGTGGCCCCGGGATGAATGGATAAAGGCGAATCATGGGCTTCGCGGAGGATTAAATTCCGCAACTCCATGTCCTTTGGAACCACAAGTATTGCCGAACCTCACGACGCCATGCTCATCCTCAGAGAAGCACTTGGTCGTTCCGTTCTTGACATTTGCCTTAATGTGGCTCACTCCAACATCCGACTGCTGGGCGGACTTAATCCGATCCACCAAGGTTGGTTGCACAACCAAGGCAGCAAGAGAACCACGCTCAACTAAACCCAAGTTGAGGCGCTGAAACTCTTCCAGAAGAGCGGGCTGAAGCTCCCTGGACAACAAGGCATGGCAATGCGCTTTGCGACTAAGCGCATCGGCAACGACATTAGCCTTGCCCGGATGGTAGTGTATACCCATGTCATAATCCTTGATCAACTCCAACCATCTCCTTTGCCCGAGGTTTAGGTCGGGGTGGGTGAACAAGTACTTGAGGCTCTTGTGATCCGAATACACTTCTAGCGATTCCGATTAGGTAATGTCACCAAATCTTAAGGGCATGAATCACAGAAGCCAACTCCAAATCATGAGTAGGGTAGTTGAGTTCATGA
Source organism: Phyllostachys edulis (assembly GCA_036346405.1). NCBI lineage: Eukaryota > Viridiplantae > Streptophyta > Magnoliopsida > Poales > Poaceae > Phyllostachys > Phyllostachys edulis. The sequence goes on from CM070548.1 coordinate 34,472,180, forward strand.
GGTCTCAATTGCCTTGATGCATAGGCCACTACCTTGCCTTCTTGCATAAGGACACAACCGAGGCCTCGACGAGAAGCATCGCAAAAGATATCGAAGCTTCGATGGATATCGGGAAGAACAAGAACGGGAGCGGTGGTCAAAGCGCTTTTTGAGTATTGGAAACTTTCCTCACACCCAGCGGACCACACGAATTTCTTGTCCTTCTTGAGCAACTCCGTCATCGGCCAGCGATCTTGGAGAAGTTCTCGATAAGCGGCGATAATATCCCGCTAAACCGAGAAAACTCCGCACATCGGTGACCGAAGCGAGTTGACTCCATGAAAGAACATCAACGACCTTGCTAGGATCAACGGCTCGCCTCCGCTGAAAGAATATGGCCTAAGAAGGCCACTTCCTTCAACGAATCGCGACTTCTTTGAACTTAGCGTCTGTTTGGTGCTCACGTAGCTGCCTAACACAAGCTTGAGATGCTCGGCATGATCCTCATCGTTCTTGGAATAGATAAGAATATCATCGATGAAGACCACGACAAACTTATCCAAATACTCCATGAATACCGAATTCATGAGGTTCATGAACAAGGCAGAGCATTGGTTAAGCGACGACATGACGAAGGTACTCGTACAAGCCGTAGCGAGTAGAGAACGCCGTCTTTGGAATATCCTCGGGCGAATTCGAACTCGATGATATCCCACTCTCAAATCAATCTTGGAGAAAACTCGAGCTCCGATCAATTGATCGAAGAGATCGTCAATGCGGGCAATGGATACTTGTTCTTTACCGTCACTTCATTAAGTGGGCGTAATCGGCCTTACATCATAAAGTACCAATCCTTCTTCTTTACGAAGATTGCTTTGGACAACCCCAAGGAGATGAGCTAGGCGGATGAAACCCTTCTCTTGCAGCTCACTTAAGCGCTTCTTCAATTCTACCAACTCGTTCGGTGGCATCCGATAAGGCCTCTTTGAGATAGGGCGGTACCGGGGCCAACTCAATGACAAACTCGAGGTCTCGAACGGGTGGCATCCTCGGAAGATCAGCGGGAAAGACATCAACAAAGTCACAAACTGTTGGGACTTCGCTAATATCTAGAGCGGGCTTCGCTCAAGCCGCGAAGAGATGCGGATCTAGCGAGCGCGGCGAACACGCTCGCCGGGAGGACTAGATAGAGATAAGCTTCTGGCGCAATCGATTTGCCCCATGTCTTTGGGACAACCAATCCATTTCAATGGTTTGCACAGGTTTAGATGTAATTCTTGGCATGGATTCCACTTTCTCGATTTCAACGAGGACATTAGACACTCGAATCCGACTCTCAACTCCGAACTAGGAGAGCGAATGAGCAACGGGACAAGCAAAGGAGCCAAAGACTTAGATACAAGAGAATGAGAAGCTCTGATTTGAATAAAGTAGAAGCGGGACGAGAGTTGACAAGAAGTTTACCCAACTGACGTTAGGCACCTCCAAAGTGAAGGGATGGGTTAGCAACGCAACCCGAAAAACAAAGCCTTAAAGAAAGCAAAAGCGATCGACTAGGGAATGGAATATCACCCTAAGCGAAAGCCAAAACAGCGAGTAAATCAACTTTAGAAGCTTCTAAAAGACTCTAAAACAGCCAAGAAACACCAAAAGCAAGGCTCAACTTCTCAACTCAACTAACCCGTATTGAATGAGCGAGTAATTGGTCGAGAAGATCAAAAATCAGATTGTAAGATGAGATCTAAAACTATTAGAGAGCAAGGTTAATGCAGCGAAATAAGTGTTAGATACTTAGCTAACTAGTATCACATCTTACCCTTTTATTCCCACAAGTTTTAGTTGATTAACCTCTCATTATCTATCCTAATTAGAACCTTTGAGCTTGCTGTCCGAAATTGACGCTTGCTGTCCAGATTTTGCATCAAGCTTCCAAATCGAAATTGGCCATTCCAGAAGCTTCAAAACCTTGTAGATGGGCAGCTAACACTTCAATTTGCCAATCTCATTGGTTCTCCCAAAAACCCAGTGTTAATCGATAACAACTATTTTGTAGAAGGAAGAGAGGAAAACAACTTTTAAAACTCAAATTAGAGTGGGATGAGAAGAAAGCTAAGATAGGTAAGGAATAAAATCCAAGAATTTACCTAAGCTTTCAAAACTCATTTGATGCTTTGAAAATAGGTTTTCAAAATATCCTAAGGGCGACCAAGCTTGCGTTACTACGGTCAAGATGGCTCGATACCAACTTTTGTGAGACCTCGGCGTTTATTAGGCTCATAATACTTAGTCATCCGATTGACCCTAGTATTATCAACCAAATAAACCCGGTCTCGAGAGATGTATACTTCGAATGCGGTATACATACCTCACAACAAAAGAATGTATCAATTCCATACAACACATAGAACATAAGCAACAAACCGAAGTTAACAATAATATGGAATAGATATTACAAAAGAGGCCCTTAGGCCAAATAGCAATAATTACAAAAGATAACAATGAAGCAAAAGTGCCATAAAGATGGCTATAACACAAAGCCAATCGGTGTGCCTTAACCCTAGGCATCGACAGGACCGCCAAGCTAGTCGTCAAGAAAGCGCAACACGTAGCACAAAAGAGAGGCTCTTGGAGCTCTCCTTCTTCCTCTGCACAAAAGCCACAAAATTGCCACAACCACGGCGAGATGAGTACATAAAGTACTCCATAAGACTTACGTGTGAGATAACAGAACTATAAATAGCTACATGCAAGCTTTATTTAAGTGGATGAGGCTTTGGACTCATTTTAGCATAAAGCAACATTTATTTGCAATAACATAATAGATTGAAGGCAATTTGACAAAGCATTTTTAATTGTTGAAATAACAACGCGATAATAACATAGTAACAACAACAAGAACAGTCCTGGAAGTGACTAACCCAAGTCACCACAACAATAGCATGAACTCCCCGTTCATACCAACCATGTCAAGTTTTAATTAAAGGTTGTAGTCTAGTCTTGAACGACCTTACCAAGCATGTCCATAACCTAGGACGAGGCTATTCGAATAGTTTTATCCCTGCAGGGTGTACCACTGTACCCACACGTCAGACCGCCTTTCCATTAGGCACACTACCTTTGGTATGCCGGCACGGCTAAGTCCTACGAGACATTTCCAATGGACAATGCTAATTCGAGTCGCACAACCCACGGGAGAAGGAGACATCACACAACCTTCAGGAAGCTAATGCTCCTCCCACATCACACACACATTTTATCTTTAAAAACACACCAACCGGCGACCCCAATTAACACCGCCCAAAGTACTTAGTCAAGAGGGTTCCATATGCCCCTCGTGTGGTTAGTACATAAAATCGCTTGGCTTAGTGACCCAAGTACTCGGTCCTTAGGGACCGGGCATACCACCACATCCAAAAACCGCACCATCCATCCAATATGCCCAAGTCTAAATCAATCTTTTATTTTCAGTTTTGATTTTACAAATTAAACAAAGCACAAGTGCTGGACATATAGGAGTAATAATCAGTTTTGAGTGATCAAGACCATCGACTAAGTCGATGATCACCCATTTCTACCGATAACTAAGCATGTCTAAGCAATTTAAATCGAAACTACTAAGTGATAAGAGCTCATCCAACGAGCTCCCACCACAGCAAATAACCTAGGCTCATGGTAGTAGAGGATAAATAATTCCTACAGATTATGCAACTATAGGCATGCTAGCGACATTTAACACAAAGTAGCATGCATACATAGAAGTAAAACGATATATTAAGCTTTAAAGTAATGGGACAATGATGGAAATGATCAAACTGCTTGCCTTGTTGCTGGTGGTCAAATTGTGGCAGAGGGTCGCTCGGGATCACCACAAATGTCGAAACCTAACGGAAAAGCGATAAAGAACCGATAAGAACGATTTAAAGGCAACAAAGATAGCACAGCAAACGAACTCCAAATTCTCTGAATTTTCTACAGCAGCAAGAGGGTGATTTCTAGGAAATTTTGCAATAAGAACCAATGGATTTGGATTCTCAATGCAAAAGATATGATGAAATCAATTCTGCTCAGCCTATTAATTAGAAATATGCTACTGTTCATCGCAAAATTTTCTAGAATAGAAGTGAAGCTGAAATTTTTACTGTAAAACCAGCGCCTCATGAGATGAATAACACAATTGAGTTCACCTCATTTGGAGCTATTATGCACTCTCTATGATTTTTCAAAAACAAGAACTTGAACAAAATTATAATGCACAAGTTCTCATTTTTATAACAGCAACAAGCTCAAAACTAATTTTCACAGTGAGACCACTAAGAGAGAAACCAACAAAGTTGGTCTCACCCACAAATAGTCTATGGAGCATTAGTTATGTATTTTACAAGTTAAGTATTGTTTTTGAGTGTATATTTAAAGGAGTTTTAAAACTCGATATAGCTGTGCTCTGGAGCTGAACTCAACTTACAATCATTTTTGGATTAAAGTCAAGTTCAATACAGAGCTAACACAATTTGAATGACCTCAAATGGATTTAAAATGAGAAAGATATGAAATTCTAAAGTCTATACCTTATTTCAGGTTTAACTAAGAGTTCCTTTGGAATTTCTAAAACTCACAAGGGTATGGGAGGGCGTGAGCCACAGATCTTAAATCCAACGGCTCAAGACCTCCCAGAGAACATCACACACAGCAAGACGTGAAGGTCCAGAGGTCTGGACCTCTTAGCAACTCACATGCGCGAGGTGAGGGGGAGGTCGGGCGTGAGATCACGAAATCAGCGGACCACAACACAGAAAGGAGGTCCGGAGCGGACCAGATCTAAAGGGAGGTCCTCAGCGGTTGAGATCTTCCAAAGGAAGGTCCAAACTATCAAGATCTCCCCGAGAAAAATCTACATCGTCGGGACCTCACGGGGAGGTCTGGGACGGTCCAGATGTTCAAGGAGGTCCTCGATGGTTCAGATCGTCCGAGGGAGGACCTTGACGGTCAAGATCTACCCGGGAGGTCATGAGCGGTGAGATGGCTCGGAGAGGTCCTAAGGGAGGTCTAAGCGTTCTGAGACCTCGAGGAGGTCTGGACGGCCACGACACGCAAGAGGTCTTGGGCGCTCGAGATCTCCTCGGAGGAGGTCCGGCGCCCTGACTCCAACGCCGCACGAGCTATGGACATGAGATAAATGCGGCGGGACCACGAGGAGGTCGCGAGGGGTTTTAATGCGCGCAAAGGGGCGGGGTTAATGGCGGTTAAGACACCAATGATTGCGATGATTGGGCATTTAAAGCGGTGAATTTATGTCCTAAAACGACAATGACACGCTCGGGACGTCCGAGCAAAATCCGGCGTGAAGAAGTGATCTCGCCGGCGATGTAGAGCTCGCGGTGAGGTCAATGATACCACGGAGTGCACAATAACGTTGCGCACCAGTGGACCTCCTCTCGGCGGCGACGGCGGCTTTGAACGCCGGCGCCGAGAGGGCAAAAATGACCAAAGACGGCCAAACACGAAAATGCAAAAAGCGACTCCGCGCAACATTCAAGCTTGTGCCAAGAAAAGCTCCGCAAAATCATTCATGCGGGTGCGGCAACTAAAGGACTAACAGGAGGTACAGGAGGTCCTAAGGTCTTTGGGAGGTCGTGGAGGTGATGGCGGTGTTGGGGAAGACGGTGAAGCTTCACCGCCCAAGACACCGGCTCGGCTCGGCTTTGTCCTCCTCTGAAAAGTGCCCAAACAACTAAGTCGGGGATAACTTCCAAGAGGTGTTGGGAGCAAAAGCGAACAAGGGTTTGAAAAGGAAGCCTTTGGATCTTCTTGTGCCACCGAGGAGCTCCAAGGACTCAACAATGGCAGCCACCGGTGAGGAAGTGAGTGAGGGAGGAGCTCGACCACGCACAAGTGCAAGGCCGAGATCAATTGGGTGTAAAGGAAGCCAAGGAGGCTCCCAAAGGATGCTTTATAGCTTTGAGTGAAGGTTTGAGCTGGGGCTAAGCTCCATGGTGAGCTTAGCCCACAGGTTGGTCCATGGGGTGGACAAGACATAAAGGTTGACAAAGGCGGTTTGTCTTGACTGATGGCGGAAAGTCGACTGCATTAAATCTTGGTCGAGAAAGAGTCATGAAAAGGTACCTCATCTTGTGACACATAATAAATGCACCGCTTTCGAGCTTGCCCGCGCCCAAGGAAGGAGAAGAACAGGGAGGTCATTTTGACCATTGGATAAGCCCACGGGAGGTCTGGCCCTCCGATGTGGTTTTGAACCGTTATGTTTTAAGTGGGTGGGAGGAGGTCCCAGCCACACGATCAAGATGGGGAGGTCGTGGCCCTCCGATTTCATAATCAGCAAACGCACGTGAGGAAAAGGGACAGAGGTCCAAAGCGTTGGATCTCCATCCAGCAGTGCGGACCTCCGGTGAGGACTTAACTGCACGCGATCAAAAAGACATGAGGGAGGTCATGGCCTTTGGATTTAAATCAAGGGCACACAATGACCGGGAGGTCGATATGATGCTAATGAGCAAGGGAGGTCGGGACCGTTAGATTTAGATCTAAGGGTTCGATCAAAAGAGGTGGAGGTCTGAGCTTGCATAGCGCACAAGGGAGGTCATGGCCTTTAGATTTAGATCTAAGGGCTCACGATCTCACGTCTTGCCGGGAGGTCTCAGTGCGCATGAGACAAAAAGGAGGTCGTGGTAGTAGATTTTAATCTAACGGTGCACTGTGAGAAGATGGGGAGGTTGTGAGTGCTTGATAACACGGGAGGTCGTGAGTTGTTGGATTTGACCCAATGGCTCGACCTTGGTTAGGTGGGAGGTTTGGTTAGTTTAGGTTGAGAGGAGGAGGTCGGGGCCATGGATCTTGGATCCAAGGGCTATGACCTCACGTGAAATGGGATGACCTGTTGAGTATGTTGAGGAGGAGGTCGTGGGTGTTGGATTTGATCCAGCGGCCACGACCTCAACAAATGGGATGACCTCATTGCGATGGTTTAACAAACTCGAGGAGGTCTTTGAGGTTTAACACGTGGGAGGTCATGACCGTTGATCACGGATCCAACGGCAATGACCTCATGAGGTGGGGAGGTCCTTGCGGTGTTGATCGCGGAGGAGGTCGTGGTGTTGGATGTAAATCCAGCTACCGCGACTGATCAAATGGAGATGAGGTCTGTGAGGTGCAGACATGGTTGGGCTGGACCAACTTTGAATATGGCTAGCCCAAGGAGCAGTGTAGGCTTTTAAATTTAGTTTTAACAAATGAAACTTAGCAGAATTATTTGAGATAGCAAATGAACTCCAAATTTGATGAAATTTTAACTGGAGCTTGCTGCCAATGAGACCAACCTTGCATAAAATTTCCAGAGGTTATTATGCAATGCATTTGTCTCAGGAAATTCATGAAGGTTGTTTAAAGGATTGTTTTGCCTCCAAAATTATCAACAAGTGTTATAACTCATGATATTTTTTGAAGGGTCCCATATCAGTTTTTTGGGACCAAGGAAAATATATTCCAAATGTTTGACACAAGATTTAAGATAATTGGAGAATGAGTTTGATTTTTGGTCAACAAGAGCTTTGTGTTTTTGAATTACACAACTCTTGGACAATAATTACATAAGATTTTAGGGTTTTTCAGGATGTGAGAAAAAGTTTTAATTTCTACACATATAATTATACTTGATTAACCCTAATTATACATTTGGGATGTTACACGACCACTCTGTGATTACGTTCGACCAGTCTACGACTTGCTTGTATCTCCATACGACCGGTCGTAGTCGGTCGAATCTAAGCTTACCTACTCATGTATTCTCCCTTTGCCTCACGATATCTGGTTGAACTCCGGTGAGATGTTGTGTCATCCATGGACTGTTCAATGCTTTCTCGATCGAGTATCGATAACCTTATGTGGTCGAACTCTTGACCACGATGTATGGCCATGCACTTTTTATCCGACCACTTGAGGGCAGGAGATATCTCTCTGTTATGTTAGGAGGGCAAATCCCATATCCGACCAGTCACATCCCTCTGCATGTTTCATAGCATACCCGAAAGCTACCTTTATAACCACCCGATTTAGTAGCGTTTGGCAACCCCTAAAGTGCTATTACACATGTAGGAAACCATGCCGATCTCGTGTCTAAGGATTATACATCATCATTGCTTGAGACCAACTAACGACACATAGAATCATAACAATCTCAATAGTGTCTCAAGGTGGGTCTTATCCAACACCATGTTCTCTAACACGTGTCCACATTATTGATTCGATATCCCTATATCCATGACCGTGAAACATGGTCATCAATCAATACATGTCTTTGGTCATAGAGTCACTAGTGTTCCGACCAGTGACTTTCGACCAAGGATACTTTTAGAACGACATCATCATAAGTTAAAAAGAGCTTCACCAACAAGTCACATACTCGTTAATCTTCGTGACTGATGATTCATTCAAGGAACAAGATAACATATTATCAAATATTGTGAACATAATGAAATATAATAATCTCTATGATTGCCTCTAGGGCATATTTCCAACACAATGTCTGTTGTTGACACTCCCTCAGTTCTTTTAATCGCTTATATCGGCCAAACCTTTTCAACAAGGGCATATCGTTAGTACCATCTGGGCGAGACAAGGATCATTACCATGGATAATGTAATCTATATTATACTCATTGAATAGCTTGTTCATGAAATCTTGATTATGGCGGATGGTGCATCTGGAATGATATTGTCTACCCATTTCACAAAGACGGACCATTATCATCTTGTATTACCTAGAAAAGGAAGCATTATAAATAAGAAATTCATTCTAAGCGTAATAGAAACTTAGGAATGGCACCCTAATGCATCCAAAGAACCAAAAGCACAGCACCAAAGAAATGTCTAAAATCCCATACTGACTGTGATCGGATGTAAGGTTGATAGCACAGTTTAAAAAAAATGCAACCGAGGACGCACGCCCGCCACCGGCTTAGTGTTGTAGCCGCTGATCCCCGCCTCCATGGTGATAGAGAAGTGTGAGCAGTGAGAAAGAGGAACACGGGGAGAGTGCGATGGATGTGGTTGTTTGCGCGTGTGAGTGTGGTGGGATCTAGGGTTTGGGATTGGTGTGTGCGGCTTGAGGGCCAAGCGCCATGGGAGGTAAGGAGAGAGCGGTGGTGGTGGCGACTGGCGAGGGAGAGAGGAGAATGCTCTGCCTCTGCCTCCTCTGCCTCTGCGGAAAGAAAAGAGAGATGCGTATTTGAGGAGCACCTACGTGGAGGGAGGAGGCATAGCACCGACCGGCCAGCAGGTTGGATTTAGTGGAGATGGGTATTTGAGAAGCACCTGTGTGGGGGGAGGAGGCACAAGACTGTGGGGGGCGGAGGCCAAGACCTTGGCCGGCCCAATGATGGGGATTTGAGTAGCACCTGTGTAGGGGGAGGAGGCACAGCTTCTGTTGGGAGGTTGGAGAAGTGGGGAGGTGGAGAGATGGAGCCGTGGGAAAATAGGTCATATTAGGGGAAAATTTTGCATGGGAAAAAGCGGGAAAGTTCTTCTTAAGCGGCAAAACTAAGGAAATATTGTGCCAAAGCAAGTATTTTGCTGCAATATCTAGCGGATGAAAACGAATCACATAATATCCGTCCGATCATGTATCTGTAAAATATCTGCATGTGTTGATATTTTCTAGATTAAATTTATATTCGTTTATGAAATTTTTCATGGGCCGTGTGTTATGATACGGGACAATTAATATCTAAACTTTTTTTATGATTTAATCTTTTTAAAAAAAATATTTTAAAGATAACATCTTCCTAACTTTATGATTTTACCATGACTTAAAATGTCTAACTCTGTAATTTTTCCATAACTTGGATGCCTTACTTCCTGATTTTACCATGACTTGGATGTCTTACTCCCTAATTTTACTGTAACATCCCAAACTCAGGTTTGTATTTCAAATGTATAAAAATGAGGAGAATTTAAAACTTTTGTTGCATCATGATGTTATTGGAATTTTCCGGGATTTCTTTCTCAGGTTTTGATTGATTTTGAAAACCTAATGCTTTAATTGACTAGAAGCATAAACCTTTAAAACTTTCTTTAAAAAATCTTATGATAATCCTCTGGAATTATTTTTTTCTAGCTTCTAAATCATCTTAGTGACTCCTCTGAAACATTTCGTAATTTTTAGATTTTATTTGCTATTTTTAAAGGGCTAGTCAAACCAATTAGGTGTAACATTCCAAAGTTCTGTAACCAAAATTAAAATTTATAAAGTTATTATTTTATTAGATTTCCTAGCTGCTAAAGATTTTTCTTGATTTTCTATAATTTAAAAAGAGCTTTCTTTGTTAAAAGAAAACAAAAAAAATCAATTTCCTGGATTTTAAAATAAAAAATATAATTTATTGAGTTTTTTGGAATTTTATTGAATTTAAAGTGAAAAATAAAATTTAAATTAATTTTTGGAATTTTTCGGTATTTAAAAGGTTTTTCCTATTTTCCAGAAAATATAAATAATTAATGTACAAAAATAAAATCCAACTTTAAGTTGGAATTATTTTATTAAGTTCAAAATAATTCAAGGAATGTTTGTGAAGTTTTCTAGAATTTTTGAACTCAATTTGCTCCTTGCTAAAAATCTATTTGATTTATCGCTTTTTCTGAATTTCGAAACAAAAAAAGAATAGTCCGGACTTGTGAACAGTAACTTGTGAACAGTGTATGTAAACAGTACTTTTGTGCCGTTCGGACAGTCCGAACATTTTTGTTTTATTTTTATTTATTTTTCCATTGAAAATTCTTTCTCTCTTCAGAAATTCATATCTAATTCATCTCAACTCCAAATCAAGTGAAACCATTTTTTATATTTTGTTATTGTAAATGAAATTTATTTTAAAATAGGTTTCAAACTTGATCCAAAACGTTTGAATGAAATTCATATTTGATCCAAAACGTTTGAACGAGATTCGTTCGAAATTATTTTCGGTCCTTTTGGTCCCCACAAAAAAAAAAATTAAAACGAAATACTTTTCCTAGAGCTGTAGAGGCATATTCTAAAACGTCTCAAGATTCGTCTCGGTAACTAAAATTTTATCCTCTTAATTCTCAGACATATTCTCAAACGTCTCAAGATTCGTCTCTACATAAATGCAAACATATATGTGCCTTCCTACGGTAAGAGATTTTGTGGTGTCATATAAAACGTCTTGAGAAGCGTCTTTACATATGAGATGTTTCTCGACATAGAGACAAACATAAAAGCGTCAAAACAAAAGCGTCTCTACATGATAGTTTTATTGTAGTGTGTGTCGGATCACGACGTGAAGTTCATGAGCTGCTACTTCTGGAAGACGCTTTGGGGCAAACTGGGGATGAAGTTGTTATTCAGCACGACTTGTCATCCCCAAACTGATGGTCAAACGGAGGTGGTAAACCGCACACTTTCGATGCTACTCAGGACCATGATCAAGAAGAATCTGCGCGAGTGGGAGGATTGTTTATCGCGTGTGGAATTCGCTTATAATCGAGCCGTGCACTCCACTACGCAGATGTGTCCTTTCGAGGTGGTCTATGGTTTTAAACCTTTTACACCGCTTGATTTGCTGCCGCTTCCCAGTCAACATTGTGTTCATATGGAGGCATCCAAACGAGCTGAATATGTGAAGAAATTGCATCTCAAGACAAAAGAAGTGATAGAACACAAGGTCAAATACTATGCTGAGAAGGCTAACAAGAACAGGAAAAAGGTGATTTTTCAACCAGGTGATTTGGTTTGGGTATATTACCGTAAGGATCGTTTTCCAAAACGACGCAAGTCTAAATTACTGCCACAAGGTGATGGGCCTTTCAAGGTACTTGCGAAGATCAACGACAATGCCTACAAGATAGAGCTTCCTGGTGATGACTATGGCATTAGTTCTACGTTTAATGTTGCTGATTTATCACCTTTCTTTGGTGGTGATGATACAGCATCGAGGACGACGCCTTTTCAAGAGGGAAGGATGATGCGGACATCCCTAACACATATGCATCTTGTCCTATTGATGGTGAGACACAAACTAATAAGGACATCCCTACGACCAGTTCGGACGTCCCTACGATCAGTTCGGACATCCCTACGACCAATTCAGTACCAGCCGGTCCAATGACCAGAGCTCGAACCAAGCTTCTAAACCAACAGGTGCTTTTGTTTCTTAATAAAACTCTTATTAACTATATTGAGAATTAGCTACTACTTCATGCAAATACTTTGTGCATTCTCAGATTCGAACATTGTGAAGACTTTGGATGCAAAGCAATGGAGGAGGACCTTGGAAGATCAAAGGAAGTCACCTTATGTTGTCAACTCACCCCGAGGAGATCTTCCACGACCACCCAGGAGGTCTTCTAGGACCTCCTCGGGACCTCCCCAGGGCCTCCCTCCAGGACCTCTTCAGGACCTCCCAGGACCAGTCCTACAACACTCGATACTCAACATAAATAGTACTGGTCGTAGATAAGTTATAGTATATATCTTTTAGTTGGAGTCAGTTGTAATCTTTCCATAACTGTATTAGAAAAGAATCTTTGTACAATAAGTAAGTTAGAGATAAAATCGGCATTAAGCCGTGTGTGAGACGGCCGCACCCTTAGGTACTAATATAAGGCCAGGGCTTTGCCGATTGTAAAGGAGACCAGTTTATGCATAAGATTGAAACATAGCTATTGCTTGTTCTTTCAAACCAGAGTTCATGCGAGGACTTTGAGAGAGAATTGGGCGATCCATTGGTTCATCCTGCACTTCATGGTCAAGCTATCGTTCCATTGGGAATTGGGGGCTTGGCGATCATCGCTAGTAGTCTCGCAATGATCATCTATCCGGTGTGTTTTGGGCGATATCCAAAGAGTTGAGGGTATGTGCATTGGCACGAGGGTTCAGCTAGCAACATTGACTACTTCGCATCAACTATCTACGTTTCTCACTGAGAAGATCGGACAACCCCCTTATCACGAGAGGGGTGGAAAAATCCGACGGCTCTAGAAGACCAAAAGCAAAATTAACAAGGGGAAAGGTTTCTCACTCTCTGGAACACGAGATGACGCCTGTAGCAAGGAAGGGGGCTCACCGGAGCGGAGAAAAAGGAGGAAGGCGGTGCGGCGGCCGAAGAGGAGCTGCGGGCTTTTGCTTTCTTTGGTGGGTTTTGGTGAGAGAGAGAGATGGGAGAGGAGATGGCGAGGTGGCTGGCAGTTACTTATAGTCAAGAAGGAGGAGGTGGAGATGGCCATTGGTGAGACGAGGGCCATGCGAAGTCTGGAGGCGATGTCGGCCGAGGCTGGCTAGGGCTAAGCGCGAACGCGCTAAAAGCCAGTGACAAAAGCGGCGGTGTGGCGGTGGGAAGCGGGCGAGGTGACATGGCTGAGGCGAGCTCTGGTGCAGACGGCGTGCTGGCGCGATAGAGCCGGGAGTGCAAGTGAGGAAGCTGGGATCTGACAGGTGTCTTGTGACATCTTGCCGGACAGAGACCGCGACGGTGCAGACAGCAATGGGTGCCGGTGGGAGCGACGCTAGGGAAACCGGGATGGGATAGGATGGGAGCGCCGGCGGGAGCGGCGTCGGGTAGCCGGGAATGAGGCGCGCATGCCCTAGCACGTCTCGTCGCCGATGGAGGGAAGTGTGGCGGCGCCAGGGAACAACAAAAATGGGGTGCTTGGAGCACGGAGATGCCGATGGTGGTGGTGGCGTGGCGAGGAGATCACCGGAGCTGCGATGCGGTGGGGGGAGCGACGGCGGTGTGGCCGAGCTTAAAAGCAAACCTAATCCAGCGGTCCTCGACAAAATATGATGGGAGCACCGGTAAGGGGAGAGCAAGAGGGACTTACCAAGACTTGGAAGAAGGCTGGAGGCGAGGGGGGTGGAGAAATTCGATGGCTCTAGAAGACCAAACGCAAAATTAACAAGGGGAACATGTTTCTCACTCTATGGAACACGAGATGACGCCTGTAGCAAGGAAGGGGGCTCACTAGAGCGGAGAAAAAGGAGGAGGGCGGTGCGGCGACCAAAGAGAAGCTGTGCAGCGTCCCGTTTTCGAACGGTGTATAGTATTTACCGTTCTGGTTTTCGTTCTTCGCCGTAAATCAAATTACCAAACTAATTTCGAAAACTTCCTTTCTTTTCTCTCCGGTGTGTGTTTCAAATGTAATGTCCGTAACATTTGAAATTCAAATTCAATTGGAGTTTCCCCTCTCTTTTGCATCCCCAGGCCATTTTGAGTTGGACCTCCCTTCTCTTTCTGGCTCAGCCCATCTTCTCTCTGGGCCAAGCCCATCTCTTAAGCCCTTGACTGTTTTTTCCTTGGTCCAACCCTGCTCGGCCCAACCCCTTGGCTCGACCTCCCCCCTCCCCAAGCCTTGACCTTTTGTTCTCTGGCCCACGCCGGTCATCTTCTTCCCTCTTCTCGGGTCAAAGGCTGCGGCCGCTCCTCCCTCCGTGGCGACTGCACTGCTGTTGCTGCCTCTCCCTCGCCCTGTCTTCTCGGCACAGACGCGCCGCCTGATCCTCGCCGCTCTGGAGCTCCGGATCAGCGGTCTCCTCGCCTTGTCTTGTTGCCCGCTGCGCCTGCGCGCCATGATGTGGAAGCCCAAAGCTGTCACCCCCTGCCGCGCCCCCGCGCCCGCCCTTGGTTGGTCCACGACGTGCGCAGCGCACGCCCGTGTCAGAGCCCGCCATGCCGCTGCATTGGGACCACGCGACAACCATGCCTCCCCCCCCTCCAGCAGCTTCCTCGCCTCCCATGGCTGCCTATAAGAGCTCCCTTGTGGCCCTCCTTCGTCCCCACGCTGCTCCCGAGCTCCCAGTAAGAACCACCCAACAAAGAAGCCAAAGAGGACTCACCTTAGCCGCGCCGCCTCCCCGCTCCCTCGCCGCTCCGGTGAGCCTCCGCCTCCGGCGACCGCGTCACCACGCGCCTCAAGGCCCAAGGATTCCAATCCCCACCTCACTACTCCTTCCCCGTCGCCGAGACGTGCCACCGCCGTGCCTCCTCCTCCTCCGCCTATGGCCACCGCCGTCGGGCCAATCCGCCACCCCGGCCGCCGCCAGTTATCCCACGGTTTTCAGAGCTCTCGACCGCCCATGCTGCAGCAGAAGCTGGCGCTCCGCCACCCCAACTCCGGCGCTGCGTGAAGCCATGGAGCCGCCGCCGCCTCCTTGCTCGCGCCCGTCACGCTCGCTCCTCTCCGGCCTCGCCGCCGCTTGTGGCCTTCACGCCTCCCGGCGACCGCTCCACCCACCGCCGCCCGCCCCACGCCACGGGCGTCGCCACACCTTCAAGCCGGCCCGAGCGCCTGCCTCGGCTCCCCTGTTCTTCTCTGAAGAACCAAGTGGATTTGGGGATAAAAATGGCCAAGGGCCCCACCTATCATATGCTTGAGCCCCCCTCCATTGGGCTACCATGTGGGCCCTTTTTCCTGTTCCGGTGGACCAGCGCCCTGTGCGCATGAACCGGGTCCATGCACTGTAGCCGTGCACCCCTCTCTCTCTTTTTCCAATTTAATTCCAGTTCAATCTTCGTAAATTTCGTTCTCCTCCGTTATAACTCCAAAAATTATGAAATAAATTTCTAAAAATTTGTTAATTCAAGATCTTGCTAATGGCATAGGTCTTGTTCAATTTGGAGTTCATTTGTTATCTCTTGTATTTATTTGCTCTCTTTGCTTGTTTGTGTCTTTTTCCGGTGCGATCATCCGATTAGGATTCGCAGACGCGGCCCTTACCTTTAATCCAAGGCGAGTCAATACTTTGATCATGTTGAGCCTACATTTTATGCAAATTATATTCATTTAAATTAGCAAAAATTGCATGCTTTAATTCTTTATCAAATGTATGTTAAAAGCTTAAGGTAGTTAAATACCCATTTGATGATTAATTAATTAATATGCCATCCTTAATAATTTGAATCCCTTAATCCTTATCACCCTAGTAACTATATGGTAATACTAGTTATAGGTTGTACTTAAGCGGCATGCTAGTCTTGCTTAAGTACCGGGGCATTAAATGTTCCAATCATTATCCTTTAAAACATGAAAATGATTTTGGGCAGTCATTGTGGGGAAATGACTGATATGGTGTAATTGGTGGATTTTACTCCTCAAAAACCCTAATTGCTAGTTCTATCTGGGCGGATGGTGAGGCGTTGGGTGCTCGGGGAGCACAAGGATAGTTGGTTTGTGGAATGAACCGCCCAGATAACCCTAAAGACTTAATCTTGTTACGACCTCCCGTGTTAAACAAGTACAACCATAAGTCTGCAAAGTGCAACTTGGCTTAGTAAAATTATTGAACCCTGAATGTGTCTCACACGGTGGAGAAATGGAACGCACAAGCTTGGGTACATCCAGCTTGAATGGGTGAGTTGCCAGTGATTGTGGGTAGTCCAAATCTACACCCCACGCTAGGGTTACAATGATCCCGTGCAACGTATAGGCGTAACCCCATATGGGTGAGATGACGGAAGGGACAAGGTAGTTTGAAAGGTTACTGTGATGGTCGCCCAACTACATGACTACGAAATCATGTGGGGTAACGGGTATGACTATCTCTTGTGGGTAAAGTGAGCAACCTCTGCAGAGTCTAAAACTGTTTAAACAGCCGTGCCTACGGTCAAAGGCGGACATGGGAATCATAACTTGAGTTAGTTCTATTTCAAAAACTTTGTGGGTGGAATGGAAAATGGTGGAAGGGCTCACCTAGCCCTGTGTTGGATTTTTCCCTGAGTCTTCGAGCTCAATGGGTGTGGTAATTGGAGGTAGCTCTAATTGAAAAGATGCATGTGTAGAGTTTCGACGGATGGAACCTCTACCTTTATTAAGTATTGTACATTACTCTTTTGATTAAACTACAATTTGTTAAAATGCTAAGTGATAGGACTTTGTAAGTATGATATTTGAAAAGCTTGCTACCTATTCAGATGTTCTCGTGTACAACGCAAGGTTGGGCACCATATGATTCAAGGTATGTAAACGTCTCAGAATGTTTGCTAGGTAGCCAAGACCAGAATAGCCATGCATCACCCGACCTACTCCATCTCACGCTGAAAGGGACTCTTCTCGCTGTAGCAGAAAACTAATATTCATGGAAAGTGTTGTGCGCATGAACATTTCGTAGTATGCTTTTATAAAATTTGATGTATAGGTGGGCCCTAAAGAAAACCGTTTATATGTATAGCATGAGGTATCATAAAAAAATAGGGAAATTTTTGTTTTTCCCACTAATGAATGTGGTCTCCCAAATTACAAAAGTAGTAGAAATATAAGATTACAAAAATATTTTCTATTACGAATCTACACATATTATTGTCATGTGACTATTCTATATTATATAAAAAAGGTACTACATGCACTTGACAAAGTGTTGTTGCTAGTGACTTTAATTTTTAGAAATACCATTACAAAAGAGGCTTTAAGCTAAACACTGTTGCAAATGGAAGTACAAAATTAAAGGCAGGAATTTACTCGTGGTCAAAAAGTCAATGACACGCGTACAACGATGAAACTTCTCGCATAGAAAAAAAATATCCAGCTTTCCTTTTCCTGAGGTCAATTAAATTTAAACCCAGCGAGTAGTACCCAAATTGCCGCAAAGGGGTCGCAGCGGTGTGTTCGTCACGAATGAGACCTACGTGGCGCGCGCGCGCGACGGGTTGGATGAGGGACCGGTGGGATGCCGTCGCGGTCTCGCGCTGCGCTTACGACCATACTCCACGCCTCCACGGCCCGGAACGCCCAGCGAAACGCGCACCTTCCTCCCCTTGAGCAGTTGCGCGGCGCGTGCCTGCCCAACTAGGTAGTATCTAGTACTTGTGAATTGTGAGTCGCCGTCCTGTTTGCTGACCTAATGCATTCCCTGCTTGACGTCCAGGTCCGCTACCACGCAGTTGACGGCGAGAAATTTTACCGTACCTTCTAGGTAGGGTCGGAATAGGTCGGATATAGGCCTGTAAAGTGCTATACTTCTGGTTAATGGATTTGCAGGTGGGTGACGAATGTACATGGGTAGGCCTGATAATGGATTGAATTGAAATAGGCTAAATAGGTTGGGTTTTCAATCGGGTTAGCTCTGGGTGGGTGGAAACAGGTTGAGGCAGCTAACAGATCGGGTTTTGAGTAAAAACGGATTGGGTTGGGTTGGGTTGGTGCAGGTTAAAAAAATTCGGGTTCAAAAGGGTTCAATCTGTGGGTTTTCTCTTATGGGTTGGCATAGATGGGGGTTGCTCTCGAGTCAAAAGTCTGCTGTGACAGCCCGAGAGGCGGAGAGGGGTGGGCGACAGCTAGCACTACTACAGAAAAAGGTCATCACAAACGGTTCAAAAACGTCATCACTAACGGTTTCGTGAGCCGTCTGAGTTTATGGGTCAGTGATGACATGAGGTCATCACAGATGGTTTTCGAACCGTCGTGATCGTTTCATCTGACGGTTATTAATTGAGCCGTATGTGATAGTTGACTATTACTGACGGTTTGTAGATGAAACCGTCTGTGATATCTTATGTATCACAGACAGTTTGTATATGAAATCGTCTATGATAGCTGATGTATCACAGACGATTTATCCTAGGAACCAAATCTGTGATGATCTTTTCTCTAAAAAATCTCCAAGCAATGGTTGCTCGTGCCTTTAAAATTGGCTATATATATATATATATATATATATATATATATATATATATATATATATATATATATATATATATATATATATATATATATATATATATACACACACATCGAGCCTGCAAGTTCAAGAAGCATGGTGTCAGAAGTCTTATGGACATCCAATTACAGAATGTCGTCGATAGGTAATTGGATGTCGCTCTGTTTAGAAAGTGGTGTGGACGCCCCTCCATGCCCTTCCTCGCCGGCCTTCTCGCGTCCCTCCTCGACGACCTGCTCGCGACCGTTGCGCACCTCCTCGCCGGCTTGCTCGCAACCGTCGCACCCATCCTTGCCAGCCTGCTTGTGCCCCTCCTCGCCGGCCTGCTCACGCCCCAGATCCACTTTTCTCTCCACTGCTGAGCTCATCGACATCGACTACATCATCGACAACGACGGTCGCAAGCTCGTCTCTGGCCTCATCCCTGACGCCAGCACCATCCACGCCCACAGCCAGGAAACCTTAAAGATCCCAGTCTCCCTCATCTACGATGCCCGATGCCCCCAACTCTGCACTTCACGCCCGGATCTACCCTGAAGCTAACACCCCCAACTCTGCACTTCACACCTAGATTTGAAGGGATACGGGTAGGCTACACTAGCTGGTAATTCAAAAATTCTACCACGTAAACCAAGAAGCCATGCAAGCAAATGAAAATAGATCATTACCAGTAGACGCGTAGTGCAGCAAAAGAAGAGTTGGAGCAGTTTGAATCAACATCGAGCGCGTCGATGTAGTGGTCGTAGTCGATCGTCCAGTGCCCTCGATGTCGATCCTCTCTTCTAGCAACCAATCGCGTTCCTTGTGAAGATCGTGGATCGTCCTCATTCAGCGTAGCAGCAACCGCAGCAGTGCCTCTACGGTATCCACACGTCCAGGGATAGAACACCATACGTCGGTGTGCTAGCACCAACTCGCACGGCAGGGTCTTCAAGAAGATGGCGACTAGGGTTTCGGTGATGCAACTCACGTCGTCTATCCCAATAGCTTCAAACATCCTCTTATTTCGAGCCCATGACGGATCCTATCCAAACTAGTTTGTTCTAACCCGTTAAGTGTGTGATCCTGTAGGTTCATGCGTAAACGGTTGTGACTCAGAAACTCTTTTCCAACCATGAGTCATTAGCGATTCCTAGCAGAACATAATGATTCTCGAATACACATAAATTATATCGAATGAACCTTAATGCAATATGATCTATGACTAGGTCCTTATCACTTACGACCAGCTCGTATCTCTATACGATCTGTTCATATTTAGTCATGACCAGTTCGTAACTCCTTACGACCAGTTAGTGATTATGTTCGACTAGTCTATGACCAGCTTGTATCTCTATACGACCAGTCCGTATCTGGTCGAACTAAATGACCTGCTTGTATATTCTCCCTTTGCCTCACGATATCTAGTTGAACTCTAGGTGAGATAATTTATCATCCATGGACTATTCAATACTTTCTCGATCAAGTGACGGATAACTTCATGTGGTCGACTCTTCGACCACTAGTGGTATGGTCATGCACTTTCTTTATCCGACCACATCAAGGGGCCCAGAGATATCTCTCCTATTATGTTAGGAGTGGTAAATCCTATATTTGACCTGTCACATCTCTCTGTATGTTTCATAGCATACCCGAAAGCTACCTCTATAACTACCCAGTTACAAAGTAGCGTTTGGTAACCCCTAAGTGTACTATTACAGATGTAGGAAACCATGTTGATCTCAGGTCTAATGATTATACATCATCATTGCTTGAGACCAACTGATGACACATAAAATCATAACAATCTTAATAGTGTCTCAAGGTGGGTCAATCCAACACCATGTTCTCTAACATGTGTTCACATTATTGATTCGATGTCCCTATCACTACTACAAAACAAGCTATAGAAGACGCCTCATCACAAACGGTTCCATTGGAACCGTTTGTGATGAAATTATCACAGACAGTTCTTTTGGAACCGTCTGTGATACGTCACAGACGGTTCTTAACAAGAGGATAAGAAGGAGAGAGAAAAGGGAGGTTGGGTAGGTGAGATTAGGGAGTTGGGTTTAGAAAATTAGGGATTAGGTAGAGTGGCAAAAATATAAATTCTAGGGAGGATTAGTAGTAGTGTATTTAGCAATAAGAATGGGCATTATTATTAATAAGTGTCGGCGTGGTATAAAGTTTGCAACAAACAGATTTATAAGCCGCGCACGATCAAACAGCAGTAGATCGACCGGTAGAAAAATAACAACTGGAAAATAATGCAATATTAATCTCAAACCTTATATAAACTAAAATAATCACCGGTAGCACTCACAAAAATTAGATAAATAATCAGTTGCATTAGAAATAATTTAATTAAGACAAAAAAATAAATTAAGCAACACTGGCGTAAAATTGATCAGCATATTTGCATGCATAAAAATTAAATAAACCTAGTTGCATGCGAATACGAGAAGCAATTTTATTTGTCGTGCGATAAAACCCGAATATAGGCGACCAACGATTCCAGAGCCAGTAGACTGTAGAACAACTGCAGTTGGGGAGTGCTAACCTAACGGGGGTCCGAAAAATGTTATTATATTAAAATAAGTTGAAAAAGAAAATCGACTGACTAATGTATGCATAATAGCACCAAAAGCAAATGTGTATTTATTTATTTATTATCCGTGCTGCCGTATAATTACAGAGGACGATCCAACGTAGATTGGAGTAGCTGATCCGGAATTCTTCGACGCTAATCTTTTCTATGACTACGAAGGCAAGCCTATTTCTTGAACATCAACCTAGTTATATTAAATGTAAATTGTATATTATTATATCATATATGTACCTACATCAAAACTATGTCTCAAACTCAAATCGGATAAAAGAGATAAAGATGAAAGGGATAAGAAATGAGGAAAGAGATGAGAAAAGAGAATTATTAGGATGGTAAAGGGGGCCCTTGGCAAGAAAAGAGAACAGAGAAGAAATGAGGCAAGTGGCGGGACCCCTTCACATATGGGTAATATATAAGGACCAAAAAAACTCTCATTGGATTAGAGACCATATTTAAGTGCCGACCATTTCCCATTTCGGCAGGCAGAAAATGCTATCTTGTTACGTGATTGTCCTCTCCACATCGGGTAAGTAATATGTGTAAGTGTGATGGAGGAACCTAGAAGAGGGGGATCCAAGGCGCTATAGCGCTAGGTGGAGTGTTGAGTGCGGGGAGCTCGACCCAACCAACATTACAGGAACTCGATGGATAACGAGGTCTGCACCGAGGGAATATAATGGGTGGAGACTTAATCACGTAATCTGAAAAACGTTCTGTATTCTGAACTCGAATCCGCATCAAAGGAAATATAGGGGACCTAGCTCAAAGAGAGCTCAGAGTAGCTGTGGGTAAAGTGGTACAAAGCCTGCGTAGTGCTATATCTCAAACCATGAATTCATGCATGTAACCTGGACTGGAGTCTATGGGAACCGTCAGGGGTCTATCTTCTCTCCGAGTGACCAGTAGTCTTTTCAGAATTGAAACTACAACTTACATCTTGGTAAATTATTTTCCAGAAAAGAGATGATTAGAAAATATGATAATGAATAGAGATGAGTCATACAATACATCTTTGCTATTAATGCTTGTTGAGTACTAATCACTCTTGCTAGTATTCTCCTTTGTTAGATCCTAGTTCAGTCGGGAACTATCCCGCGTGGGATGCAGGATACGCAGGTACTGCGGAGACCATCAGATGCGAGGGCGCTTACTACGAGGAGCGAGGCGAGTTGGACACCCTATTCGGCGCATGGGACGAATAGATGACTGGAGGAGCAGGGCAGGCAAGCGAGGGGACTTAGTCCCATTCTGCAGTTGTAAATTACTACTTGTAATAAAGAATCATAGCCTTGTGTGGCTAACTGGAATAAAGAGTATAGTTTCTATCTTATTGTTCTGCTGTATTGACTCTGGTAAGGCTTACTATTTATCAGAGCGGTGTCCTACCGGGTAGACGAATTGTCATCCGTATGCTTAAGTGTGATTACCCTCCGAGGTAATGACACGGGGCGCCGCATAAGCCCTCACAGTAAATGCAAGTATATAGATGCAAGGCTTACTAAAAGAGGAGTCTTATGTTTATTTTAGCACAAAACCAGTTTGTTCAAATACTATAATTATTTTCCAAACACATGACTTGACTTTTTAACTTCAAAACCAAAGTTTCATTTGTGTGAGCTATTATCTTCTCGATAAGGTTGCATCTGCTTATAGTTACTTGTAAGGTTCCATCCACCGACAGTTACTCATAAGGTTCCATCCACCTGTATCATCACTACAACCATGTTCACGTTAACATGTCTCAATTCACTTTTTATTAAAACTAACCAAGTGTGACTTTCTATAACTAGGGGCATGGCTATTCG
This sequence comes from Phyllostachys edulis, assembly GCA_036346405.1. NCBI lineage: Eukaryota > Viridiplantae > Streptophyta > Magnoliopsida > Poales > Poaceae > Phyllostachys > Phyllostachys edulis. Next base: position 34,495,226 of record CM070548.1, read on the forward strand.
AATATATTATACCCGCAAGATATGATCAACTCATAATGTCTGTCTTGATATGCTTCCTTGGGCATGCGACGAATAAGATTATAACAAGGCTTTTCTAATACACAGTCCCGACACTAGACCCACTCCGGCGGCGAACCACTCCACACTGGGACAGTGACCATTATGGGGCACCCTGTCGGTGTTTTAGAACCGAACTTACGTAAAGATTGTTTGATTCGGGGGGGTCTCCTAGAATAGAATCATGCAGAGAGATTGACACGGGAATTTTTATCTGAGTTCGGGCCTTCTCAGAGAGAATAACAACCCTACTCTGTGTGTGTATGGTATTGAGTGTATACTGAACAATCAGGGGAAAAACTAAGACTATTACAGATAGTGCTTGTATTCCTGATGGCTTGATCTTCCTCTCCCTTTCTCTAGTTGCCGCCTTTTATAGTACGTGAAGGAGCGGCAGTTACTCCAGGTAAAGCGGCGCCTCATCACCTCTCAGAAGGCGCATGTTGGTAGTAATTACCGGTTATTAATTCCTCCACGTCGCTCAACAGCTATATACCAGAGATAATGGGGTATTACGTGCCATTATTCTGTAGAATAACAGCGTATGATGACTGTTTGAATCCCTTAATCAATAAGACCCACTTGTCTGCAGGTTCATTTGATTATAAGGTGGTCGTGGCTGACCTAGTCGTAGAGGAATCTACGACTATGAGGTAGTCGTAGCAAGACTTACGACTATGGGATAGTCGTAGCATAACTTACGACTATGGGGGTGGTCGTAGAAGAACTTACGACCATCCATTTGGTTCTTCCTTCATAACATTAAGGGGTACACTCAGGGTTCACATGACGTCATATTTACCTATAATAAAAATTATAGATAAAAGGTAAAATGAGGATTATTATATCCTCGTCATCTAGCCCTGACTTCAAGTGAAAGCAACTTACTTGGTAAAGGGTTCTAGATGGTCTTACGATCATGAGAGGATCGTAGAAAATAATCGAAGGAAAAACTCTTCGATTGTATACTACTTTGACCAGAAATGTGCTTGGTCAAGAAAATTGCTTACGACTATCAAGTGGTCGTAAAAGCATTTCTACGATCACAAGGTGGTCGTAGTATAGTGATCGGAAGAAGGAACTTTCCGATTATCATTTCCTTTGGTTGAAAAGATCTAACCAAGGAAGTAATTTCGCTTGAGATGTAGCATAAACCTGAATTTCTCGAGCGGACACACTGGGAATCTCAAGCGACGCTGATTAGCTTTGTTCTGTTGAAGCGGTTCGAGGCGGTGGCGACCCTTGGAATGTCACGCCTCGGCTCAAGGTGCTGCGATTATATATACTCACGGAGGGTAAAACCTAAGATCTTACTTTTCCCCAAATTGCTCCTGCTTTGTTCTTCAAGCTCTTGCCTTCTCCTTGCCGAAGTCGTTCTTGCCTTCTCATTGCCACTCCAATTGTGCCCTCTTTTTCGACCCAAAATTTCCTATTTCCAGAGAGATGGCCAGAAAGTTTCGAGTGGGAAGAGTCGGAGATGGATCGCGAAGAATTCAAGCCCTAGTTGTCGCTGGGAAGATTCCAGAGAAGACTCTTGTGAAATGGCTTCCGGCAATTGGGCAGCATTGGCCGTCAGGGGAGAATGGGCAAATTCCCGTCTTCCAGGCTTATTGTGAGTGTGGCCTTCGACTGCCTGCTCACCCCTTTCTCACCGTTGTGCTCGAGCATTTTGGGGTGGAGTTAGTGAACCTTGGTCCTAACTCCATCACCATGCTGAGCGTTTTCGTATATTTGTGCGAGGCGTACCTGGGAATTCCGGCGGACCTTGAGCTTTTCCAATATTTCTATGGAATGTCTCGGCAAGCCGGGATTGCTGGAAGTTGTGGTCTAAAACTCCACGACGGGAAGTCGAGGGAGTATATTCAGAGTTTCACCCGGTCTTCGTGGCCGGGATGGAGGAAGAGGTGGTTTTTGGGAAGTCACCTCGGAAGATGACCTCTCTTTAAGTGGGAAAGGTCTGCTGAAAAGAAATCTTCATGGGATTCGACTCGAAGATATCGGTAGGATTGCCCCTTATGTTCAAGCTATCAAGGACTTGAAGAAAAAGGGTCGGCCGGATGGCATGTGGTGAAAGATTTCATCACCGCGCTAATTAGTCCTTTGAAGAAAGCGAGCATCCCTATGTGGAGATACTCGGGGCTATGAGACCCAACCGGGGACTACAACGAGGGTAAGTGAATTTTCGACTTAGCTCTCGGTTTGGTCTTTCCGCAAAGTTGTTTAAAAGATGCCTTTATCTGTTTGAGCAGATCTTTCACCAAATGAGATTGGCGTTAGAGTCAAACTCGTTTGTGAGAAGTCTCCGCCACTTAGTGTGGCGGTTCCTAAAATCCTTGCGATCGTATCCGCAGAGGAAAGGATGGTTAGCCTAAAAGTAATCAATAGTTGATTTTATCTTTAAGACTTTATAGTCGTAGAAAGAACTTACGACTAGAGAAATGTTGTAGAAAAAACTTACAACTTAGTCGTGACCGTAGGAAATCTTACGATCGAGGAAAGGTCGTAGAAAAACTTACGACTTGATACTGGTCGTAGAAAATCTTACGACCAGTTAGTAATTCTTCTCTTTCTATTTTGCTTTACGAGAAAGTAGGCATGGAAAATCGTCGGGATGATGAAGAAGTCATCTTGATAACCATCGGTCAGGTTGACAAAGGACAAAGGCTCGGCTCCTTCGCCCAAGAGACGTCGACTTTTAAGGGGTGACGACAAAGGAGGCGAGCTCGAGTTCTAGTCCTTGACTGGATCCTCTGCAAAGCTTGTGGCGGAATATAGCATAGAATCAAGCCGAGGCTAAAATAGTGAAGTGGAGGAGGTCAAGTAGTGAACCTCTAAAGCGCAAACCTCGCAAGGCCAAGGTACCCTTCTATTATGACAAAAAATCTTTCAGATTTTCGCGCTCCCGGTTTTGTTAAGCACTTGGAAAAGGAGAACTGGAAGGATTTTATGTCTTTGTGAAGGATAATACCGCTCGAGAGAGCCTATGGCTGATGGCAATGTTGCTCTTGGAGTGGTCGAGACCGATCTCGGCCATCCGAGAAAGTCGAGGAGACCGAGAGATGGTCCTGTTCAAAATCCACGACGGACGTGGTCGTGGCTAAGCCCATTCTTCAACTCGAACTTCACCGAAGTGGTCGAGAGAAGAAGAAATCTTCAGTTGGGAAAGTGACTCCCAAATTCTGTTTAGGTCCAAGGTGCAGAGGTATGTGAAATATACTAAAGTGTAAGAACGAATTTACCTTTTTCCTTTTCACAACCTGAATTGCTTTCCTTTTCTTTGTTTTTAGCCCGACTTCAAATTTCGAGAATGCTTCCGTTGAGAAGCCTATTGCTACCTCTCCATTCTACCGGAGAGACAACAAGGAAGTGGTCGAGGATCATCCTCGGCCAGTGGTAGAGGAAGTCGTGGCGCTGAAGTGGTTACGACAACCAATGAGGTACTGTTGTACCCGATGAGTAGCGGCTACAACCTCTGAAGTAGCGGCGGTGACCACAGAGATGGTCGTGGAGACTCCAAAGAAGCACTGCGACCACCGAGATGGTCGTGAAAGCTCCAAGAACAATTGCGACTCGAGGCGGTCGCTCGACCCCGAGATGGTCGTGGATAGAACAGAGGCATTGCGAAGCCTCTGGTCAAGATGGTGGCGATTACGTCCCGTCTTGGGAAAGGAGATCGTTGCGAGCGTTCCTCCGGTACCCAAAGAGAAATTGAAGTTGCGTAATCGGAAGAAGAAGAGTATTTCAACCTGCGGCGACTTCTTTGGGCTGCTTCCATCGTAGGGTCTTCTTTCAGATCTCGCGATCGAGTCCCCATCCCAACGATATTCCCAATAGAGGGATACCTTTGATAATGAACGTCTTGAGAAGGTTTGGTAGGACCAAGTCACGAGGGTAGACAAGTGAAGATCCTGAGTCTGGTTTACTCGATGTTTGCTCGATCAACCATGAATGTAAGTACTTAATCGTACTTATATATACATGTATAATCTTCTCTTGTTTCTCCTTTGTCTTTTCATCTTGCGAAAGCCATAGAGCAAATCGATGTTGTCGGTGAATATCATCGACAACTTCTAGAAACTATGACAGAAAAGAGGAACTCGCAAGCAGCAGAGAGGTGGTAAGTCACTCGCTATTCATAGTCACCTTGGATTTGACTACTTATATAGTGCTTACGGATTTGTCATGGAAAAACTCACGACTAGGTAATGGTCGAAAAGACTTATGACCAATGGCTTTGTCGTAGAAGAACTTACGACTAGGTCAATGGTTGTAGAAGAACTTACAATCGATTGACCCATGCTCATGTCCTTTGTTATCCTTGCGGGTTAAACAAAGTGGCGCTAAGATCTTAGCCGACTCGCTCGATTATGAAAAAGAGGAGTCGAAAAAGTTTAGGAAGAGGTATTAGACCTCCGGAAAAAGCTTAAAGAAGCTAACTCTGCAACCATGAAGTCGCGAGAAAAAATTAAGCGAAGAAGTCTTGAACTTAAGATCGCTTATATCTTTGATCTTTACCTAACTCTTGCTTCTTTTCGAAAAAGAAGACGAGACAAAAAAAGCTCGAGAATGAAGTTAGAGAAAACTTGATTATTCACGAGCTTACTCGTATGTCCAAAAATAAAGATCAAAACCTTGAGACGCCGAGAACTCGAATATCAAGTAAGTAATTCTTTACTGCAGTCCTTCTGAGTTATTTCCTTTTCTCACTTCCACTTCCTTTCTAGCAATGGACGTTAAATTGAGAGAACTTGAGACTAAAATCGCGGATAAAGCCGTGATTTATAACTGCAAATCCTTATTGCAAAGAAGAATGTAGAGGATATTGTATCATGGGAGAAAAAGTATCTTTGAGACCGTTGCTTCCCATAATGAAGAGGTCAAGAAGTTGGATTCTCAACTAGTGGGTAAGAAATTCTTTTACCCGTGATTATTTTTGTTTTCTTTTTCCTCTAGGAGTTTATTTTGTTTGACCAATCTTATTTCTTGAGCAAGTGGTCGAAAACAAAAAGCTCATGAGCTTCGACTTGTACCCAACAGAGATGGAAGCAATGAAGATTAAACTTCAAGGAAACATCACGCTCTGAACAATGTGCTTGGTGAGCTACATAGTGAGGAAAGACTCCTCAAGATGATACAATAGCTGCTCACACAAGTACCATTGGGGATCAAGTCGGGATTTTGCAAGATCTGGTGACCACTCTGAAGGCCAACCAATTTGAATCGATAAAGGAGGCGGTCGAAAGCTGCGATAAGTTATGCATTAGCAAAACTTAAAGCTCATGACCCCAACCTTAATGTGCAACCACTCGGCCGACTTCAAGCGCTCTGAAGCGAAGGAAGGCGTCGATGGAGGAGATGCAATCAGTTGGTAGGAAAGTTTGAGAGGAGATGATTGGGCTCTCCTCTTGAGTAGTCTGTAATGAACTTGTGAAAACAGTCTTTTGTTGATGTAATCCATCTTGTTCCTGCAAATCATCTTGTCGAGTAGTTAGTAACTCAAAAGATAATTAACGAATTTAAAGACTAAGAAATGAAGTCAAATGTAATGACTTTATCCTAGCCCCGACTATTTGCTTAGTTTGTGAAAACTAAGTAAATAGTTTTTATCTCTACAAATCATCTTGTCGAGTAGTTAGTAACTCAAAAGATAATTAACGAAATAAAGACTAAGAATTGAAATCAAATTATCCTAGCCCCGACTATTTCTTTGAGTTTGTTTAGACAAACTAAGTAAATAGTCTGTAAAGGGTTTCAAAGCAGAGAGGTTTGTTTAACTTGTAGTTTTTGGGTCTCAATTGTCATGCTTTGGTCGAAAGGGTGGTAACGAGTTGACACTAGGAAGTTCCTTCTAGTGGGGCGAACCACGTCTTGAGAGAGGAGAGGCTTCGACTAGGTAATGTTAACATCTCGACTAGTTTAATCAAATCGAGAACGGCAACTTGAGTTAAGCAAGCGTCTAGAGGACTTTAAAATATTTACTCGTCCTTCTCCGTGGACTCGATAAGTCATCTGGTAGCAAGAGTAGGAAGCGAACAAAGCTAGGAAGCTCCTTCGAGCAGGCGGTGACCACGTGCAGAGAGGAGAAACTTCGACTAGATGTGTCTCTTCCTCCCACCAGTTGAGATGAAGCGAGTACACCCAAGACGGTTAAGCAAATATGAGAAAGTGCGCTCTTCTTAGAGTATTTTTCAAATTAACTGAAGAAATAAACTAAGGTGAAAAGAGTTGGCCTTCAAAAATATTTCGACTAAATAAAACCCGAGTTCTTTGTGTTGGCCATAAAAGCGAGTAGCAGTCGACACTAGGAAACTCCTTCTAGTGGGCGGGACCACATGCAGAGAGGAGAGGCTTCGACTAGGTGATGTTATCGCCTACGACCGGTGTAAAGAAAACTGGGTGTTTAAAACATAGTCGAAAAATAATGAAAGCACTACTCAAAAGTAAGACAATAGAGATAGAAAAAACCTGATTCTTTATTGTCCGAATGGCTGGTTACACATAGAACTTGCGTGAATCGGGTCGATGTTCCAAGAATTCGAGAGAACTCGGCCGTCTTCCATTGCCAATCGCATCGACCACGACGAGTAACCCGACCAACGTGTAAGGACCTTCCCACTTGGGAGAAAGTTTGTTCGATTAGACTTGGATTGGCAAAGCCTCAATACCAAGTCACCTCTGACAAAGAAGGTGCGAGGTTGAACTCACGATCGTAGTATCTTCGCAGGCTTGTTGGTAGATTGCCGAAGCGAATTAGGGCTGGTTTCTCCTTTCTTCAAGTAGATTAATATCATCTGCTCGAATTTGTTCTGGTTGGAGTCCGTGAATGTTTAGACTCGTGTTGACCGTATCTTTAGTTCCGGAGGAAGCATAGCTTCAAAGACCAAGACTAAAAAGAAAGGTGTTTCTCCTGTGTCTGATTGGTAGTTGTACTGAATCGCCCATATCTACGAGGGTAATTCTTGTACCCAAGCCCCGAGCGTTTGATGAGTGGTCAAGACTCGAGTTTTAATTCCTCTCATTATTTGGCCGTTTGCACGTTCGATTGCCCCATTACTCGGGGATGGGCCCGAAGCATAACATAACTTGGTACCCAACTCGTCGCAAAATTCACGAAATTTTGCGCCGAAAATTGCTTACCATTATCTGTAATTATTCGACTTGGTACTCCAAATCGAGTAATTACGCATCTCATCATAAACCGTTTCTTTGCTTCGTTGTTATCGATCCGAGTTGGCTTCAATCCATTTTGTGAGCGTATCAATAGCCACAAAAGGAACTCGAAACCTCCCGGAGCTTTAGGAAGCGGTCCGAGGATATCAAGACCCAGGTTGCAAAAGGCCAAGATAGAGGTATTGTTTGTAATGCCGAAATTTGGTTGGTGTATTTGCTCGCTATGAAACCGCTTTGGACACACTTTTTAACCAACTCTTTAGCATCGTATAGGGTCATTGGCACAAGAAAACCTTGTCGAAAAGCCTTGCCGACCAACGCTTAGAGGAAGCATGATTTCCACAAATGCCACCATGTATGTCGTGAAGGAGTGTTAATCCTTCGCTCTGCGGAATGCATCGCATGAGCACCCCTTGAATACCTCGTTTATAGAGAACTCCTTCGACCAAAGTATACATTTTGGCTTTTCGGGATAAGCGATCTGCCTCGAGATCGTCTTCGGGTACAGAACCCTTCTGAAGATAATCATAGATGGGCGCCATCCATGTATCCTCGTATTCTAGAGAGGCTGTCTCAATAGGAGGTGTCTCTGGCTCTTCGACCGAGAAGGCTTCGAGTTGTTCCAAGAAGATTCCTTTTGGTACTTCAGATCTGGAAGAAGCTATTCGAGCAAGCCGGTCTCTGCGAGAAATTATCCTTCGAGGATGAATTGTGCCTCGAAACCTAAAAATACTTTTCTAGCTTACGTACTTCGATAAGTCTCGAGACATTGTCGGGTTAGAGCTTGGTACTCTTTACCGACTTGATTCACGACTAGTTGAGAGTCTCCTCTCACGAGTAGTCGGCGAATCGAGAGTGCTTCATTGCGTCAGTATACCGATAGCAAACCTTCAGATTCTCGCCACATTATTAGTTGCTGAAAGTTTAATTGTATGGCATACTTTAAGGTCTCTCGTTAGGAGATACCGAACCACCTGACCCGAGCCACTTAAAGTAAGCGACCCGTCAAAGTACATAAATCCCATTGGTCGTGGGAATCAGTCTTGGGGATCTGAAGCAGTTCAGATTTGTCCATTCGGCGACAAAGTCCGCCAAGATCTGGGATTTAACGGCCGTTCGGGACACGAAATGGATGTCGAACTCCCCAAGTTCGTGACCATTTTGCCATGCGCCCCATTGTTTCCTGATACGGAGGATCGCTCCCAAGGGAAACTCGGGCAGCCTGACTAGTTTGTGCGCGCTTGAAAATAATGCCGCAGATTTCCTCGAAGACATGAGGAGGGCATCTGAAGCTTTTGGACCCGAGGGTAACGCTCCTTAGGTCCGTGTAAAACTTCACTTACGTAGTAAACCGGTCGTTGTACATTTTCACGTTCTACAACAAGATCTTACCGATTGCTGTGGCGTGGCGACTAGGTAAACCAAGAGCGTTTCTTCTGGCCTCGGAGAGACCAGAATAGGAGCACTCGTAAGGTACCTCTTGACATCCTCAAAGGCAGCGTTTGCCTCATTCGACCACTCAAAACTTTCGTGTCTCCTTAGAAGTTTAAAGAAAGGTAGTCCCTTTTCTCCCAGTCGTGCGATGAAACGACTTAGAGCCGCCATGCACCCAGTGAGTTTCTGGACTTCTTTCCGTGTAGTTGAGGGCGATTTGTAAAATGGCTTTTATCTTTTTTGATTCGCTTCAATTCCTCGTATAGATACTAGGAATCCAAGCAATTTTCTGAAGAGATTCCAAACACACACTTCTCGTGATTAAGTTTTAAGCGATGTTTTACGAGATTGTCGAATGTTTCTTGTAGGTCGGTAATATGATTAAATTTCTTGATACTTTTGACAACTAAGTCATCAACATAGGCTTCTAGATTTCGGCCTAATTGAGATGAAAAAGTTACTGCATCAAGCGTTGAAAAGAAGCGCAGCATTTTTAGACCAAATGGCATTTTGACATAGCAAAATATACCAAATGGTGTAATAAATGCGGTATTTTCTTCATCGTCTAGACACATATTAACTGGTGATATCCGAATATGCATCTAAAAACTTAACATTTCACAACTCGCAGAGAGTCAACCAACCGATCGAAACGAGGTAAAGGAAAATCGTCTTTTGGACAAGCTTTATTAAGATCAGTAAAGTCTACGCACATACGCCATTTGCCGTTTGACTTTCTAACCATTACAGGGTTAGCCAACCATTCTGGATGGTTGACCTCTCTTATAAAGCCTGCTTTAAGTAGCTTATCCAATTCTGATTTAATAGCATCTCGTCGATCAGGGGCAAATCTTCGCAATTTTTGTTTTACGGGTACTTTGTCAGGTCGTAAGGCTAGCCTGTGCTCGATCACCTCCACGGGACTCGGGCATGTCGGATGCTTGCCACGCGAATACATCTGCGTTAGCTCGGAGGAAGGTGATGAGGCGTCTTCCTATTTGGGGTCGGAAGTATCCCGTCTGAGCGATCTTCGAGGGCTCCCCTGCGTCCAGAGGAACCTCTTTGACTTTGTCGTTCGGCTTTGGTGCAGCTTTAGGCTTCGACTTGCTAGTCGAAGGCTGACTTTCTTCTCGAGTTGGTATTTGTCCTACCATCTCAAGGGATCGTGATCGCAGTATGCGCCATCTTCTTGTCACAATGGATTGTAATTACTCCTTTGGGACCTAGCATCTTAATACATTGATATCCATAATGAGTAGCCATTAGGAATTTTGCCAAAGTTGGTCGTCCGAGTATGGCGTTATATGCCGTATCGAAATCGACCACATCAAAGGAGATTTTCTCTGTCCTGAAATTACTTGGTGAACCAAATGTTAAAGGAAGAGAAACTTGACCAATTGGTTTGGCGAAGATCCCGGTACAATCCCATGGAAAGAGTATCGTACCGGTCTTACTTTGGTCCTCGGTACTTGCATGTCATCCGGGGCACTCGTAAATAAAATATTTAACGAGCTTCCACCATCAACCAAAACTCGATTGACCCGACAATTGTTGATGGTGGGTTCGACCACGATTGGGTATTGACTGTCGAAGTCGAAGGATCGGCGATCACTCTTCTCGAAAGAAATGGTGACTTGAGACCACTTGATAATTTATTGACGAGAGGAGGATCTATGGAGTTTACCTCGCGTTCGTGACCTTTGATTCGTCGCTTTGATTCATATGCCGATGATCCCGTAGATGTGTTCAATGGTGTGTTGCGGATCCCAGGCAGCATCTCCTCTTCATCATCGAAGATTTATGACCACTTGTTTGACCTACTTTCGAGGGTGGGAAGTGGTCCTTGTCGTTGTAGTAGTCTTCAAGCTTTGTTGGAAGACCGGCGATTATGAAGGTCATGCCCTTCCTTTTTATGGAAAGGACACCACCTAGGCTTATCATTTTTCCGATCAGGGCGCTTACCTTTGCCTCTGTCGGAGTGTGGCTTGGATGTGCGTGGCTCTTTATCATTCACAGCCAATACCTCCTTGGAACCACTGGGTTTTTGACCCTTCATCTTATTCTTGGACTTTTTTGCTTTCTTATCCTTCTTCTTACCAACTTCGCCTGGCTCTCGAGATGGATTGTCTTCACGATCGATTGTGTTGTTCCACTCGACCGCCTCAGAGGCAGTAGCATATCGATCGGCCATTTCGAAGAGTTCGGCGACAGAAGTAGGAGGATTTAAAGCAATATCCTCTGTTATCCTTCTACTACGGACTCCCTGCTTGAAAGCCCTGATGACAGATGAATCAGAAACTTCCGGAATTGAGTTACGAACCTGACTGAAGCGCTTGATGAACTGGCGCAATGTCTCGTTGTCGTTCTGTCTCATCCGGTGCAAGTCGTCCTCCTTTCGTATGCGATTGTATGTGCCTTGGAAATTTGCAGTAGAAGATCGCAGAGATGTTGCTAAGAATAGATCGATTCGAGTGGTTGGTTTAGTAACCACGATCAAGCGGATCCTTCGAGTACAGTTGGAAGGTAATTTGCCATCACATGCTCTCCTCCTCCTGCTGCTCGAACAGCTGTTGTGTAAATTTGAAGGAATTCGATGGGATTTTGGGAACCATCAAACTTCTCCATGTTCACTAGTCGAAAACGAGGTGGCCAGCGAACAGCTCGGAGATCAGGCGAGAATGCCCGACATCCAGTAATGACTTCTTGACGCCTCCTTTGCAGAAAAGAAGGGTTGATATCATCAGGTGGTCGTACTCGACGATACCCAGTAACAGGTTGACCCGACCTGTAATAGGTCTCGGTCCTACGAGGGGAATACTCCTCGTAGTTTATCTGCTGTTGCAGATTTCCATGTCGAAGTGGTGAACGATCACCTTTCCGAGGAGCTTGTTGATCATCAGTCATTTGGAAGACATTTCTTCGAGTAGGAGATCGACACGACTTGCTGTTGCGCCGATTTCTACGCGGTGATATGTTGGATTGACTGGTAGCCGAAGAAGTCGTATGGGTACGACTACTTGAATGATGTCGACGAGGAGCTTCAGTTTTTTCATTGTACTCCGAAGTCTTTGTGCGATCTCTTGTTGAAGAGGTCGTAACTAGCGTTCGGGCTAGCTCTTGAGTTGGATTCTCGAGCAAATCATTGATGTCTTTGGAGCTCTCGAGCTTCCTCTGATTGATATTGAATACGCCCAGGCAAATTCTTCTGAGCTTCAATCTTCTTCCTTCGAATTGCCTCAAGATTTTCCATGTTAGACTCTTGAGATTGCCTCAATGAAGCACGAGAATGTCGAGGATTTCCCTGGCGTTCATGAAGGCGTTGGTCGTGTCCGCCAGTGGTGGTGTCCTGCCCATTGCCACGAGGGGGCGCAGTGTGTGACCTTCGGGAAGGGTCTCCATCTCGGTCTCTAGAAGAGTGATCTTGATCTGAGGGAAGGACGAAGACCTCCCGTTGATGATTCTCACTTGCGCTCGAGGCCTCTCCGCTTGAGGAGTCGTCGAGAGACACCATCTGGCGACTTGGAGTAATCCCCTCCAAGTAGGGGAAGTCCGGGTTATAACCGTCTCCGTCGGCAGGTGTGACCTGCGGAGAGATGGTCGAATTTGCAGGAAAAGCATGCTTGATCCCGCTCTCTCTGGCGTTATCCAGAGAGAGAGAATCACCAGATGCCGGTGAAGTCCCAGAATTGTGGCTTCTAGAGCTTGCCTCACCAAGTCGGACCGCCTTAGGGGAACTTGGACACTTCGAGGAAAAACTCTCGTCGTGTCGTGAGTCCACCTGGGTGTGGTCCTGGTCAGATTGACCCTTGTCCCTTGAGAGGGTAGATTCCTCTCTTGGACGTCTTGTTGTGGGGATAAGGATCCTCCTCAACTCCACCGGCGACATTGTCTCTCGGATGCGTGGGAAGATCCCGGAGGCAAGCAATGCCATAGGATGAGTCATCACTCGGTTCAGAATCGAATCCGGCATCCATGTCGACGTCTGCGTGACCGCCAAGTCGAACCAGTTCTCCTCGTTCCATTCTCCGCCATGAGTGCATGAGATTTGGAAAACAGAGAGAATGTTTGACAAGAAATTACGGAAGATCCCCACGATTCGGCGCCAACCTGCCGGTGTTTTAGAACCGAACTTACGTAAAGATTGTTTGATTCGGGGTCTCCTAGAATAGAATCATGAGAGAGATTGACACAGGAATTTTTATCTGAGTTGGGCCTTCTCCAGAGAGAATAACAACCCTACTCTGTGTGTGTATGGTATTGAGTGTATCTTGAACAATCGGGGAAAAACTAAGACTATTACAGATAGTGCTTGTATTCCACGATGGCTCGATCTTCCTCTCCTTTCTCTAGTTGCCGCCTTTTATAGTACGTGAAGGAGCGGCGATTACTGTAAAGCGGCGCCTCATCACCTCTATTCAGCGCATGTTGGTAGTAATTACGGTGTATTAATTCCTCCACGCCGTCGCTCAATGACTATATACCGAGATAATGGGGTATTACGTGCCATTATTACGTAGAATAACAACATATAATGACTATTTGAATCCCTTAATCAATAAGACCCACTTGTCTGCGGGTTCATTTGATTATAAGGTGGTCGTGGGTGACCTAGTCGTAGAGGAATCTACGACTATGAGGTAGTCGTAGCAAGACTTACGACTATGAGATAGTCGTAGCATAACTTACGACTATGGGGGTGGTCGTAGAAGAACTTACGACCATCCATTTGGTTCTTCCTTCATAACATTAAGGGGTACACTCAGGGTTCACATGACGTCATATTTACCTATAATAAAAATTATAGATAAAAGGTAAAATGAGGATTATTACATAACAAGGCTTTTCTAATACACAGTCCCGACACTAGACCCACTCCGGCGGCGAACCACTCCACACTGGGACAGTGACCATTATGGGGCACCCCTAGAATGCCCTTTACCAAGCGCATTTTCAATGAGGGACCATCCGTTATTAGGAAGTCAGGACCCTTCTCGATATAAAAAGTTACTTCTTTGCACGTGGTTTATGCCAAAAACTGAGTAAAGTAGTTGGTCAGGTCTATCACATACTAGACTTGTGGTTGCACCGCTTAGTAGTTTAGAAATGCAGCACATGATTCGGTCCTTATTCGACTTAGGCGAGACAATCCAGAAACCCAACTCGCATGCATGTTGCACCGATCTCATACCAACCACTCGCCCAAGTCTCCACCACATTAAATAGCATTTTCCTATTTTCCGAGGTAACCCACGTTACCACACTACGATTCACAACATATCCCAAGTTCTTGTAATGGCAATGCTTGTGTCCTATTCAATTTCAACCACTAAGCAGTGTCTAAGCACAACCAATAGTCATCATTGATTATCCAAGGGAAGTTTTACTCTTGTAATATTTAACCTAGGGTGACAAGGTATAAGGGTTGTCAACAATCAAGGAGGAGAAATAATAATATCTACCTTTGGCATAGCTAGGTATCAACCTTTAACATAACATTTCATAAATAATAATAAGCATGCAAGTAATACTTTGAAATAAAATAATTTGCTTTTGAAAAGTAGGTTCAACATGATAAATTGTAAGAACTTGCCTTGCTCAAGTGTGGATATTTCTTGGTCTTGGTCTGAAGCAGTGGCAAAGTCTTCGACAACATTGGAATCTATTTAAGCACGAAACGACGACTTTGAATAAATGATCACAACTCAAATAAATTCAAATAAACTCCAAAAATTATTATTTTCATAATGATGGAAAAAACTTGAATTTAGATGGATTTAGAAGCAAAAATAAAATCATTTGGATTTAAAACGAGTGAGAACGAGCACTCTAAAATTTGGTCTGGGAGAAATTGCAGAAAATCTAAAATTTCTTAAGTCCAGTTGGATTTTTATTTTATTTTTATTAAGGAAATCCTTTGTGACTGGCCAGTGGGGTCCTGTTGGGGTTTTTTAAATATCTTTTCAAATTATTTTTCTTAAGGAAAAGGCTCTATGACTGACAGGTGGTGTTCGTTGGGGTTTTAATTTCTTTTATATTTATTTTTATTCTAGAAAATCCCGAGAGACTAACAAGTGGGACTGTGGTCCACATGGACTCGGTCTACCCGACTGTGCATAGGGACAAGGGGCCCACATGTCAGCGGTTTGGTCTACGAACTAGGTCTATACACTGATAAACTAAAGGTAGGGCCCGCGTGTCATATACTCCTACTGTTTAATTAGGTTTCCTAACTACCGAGGTCTAACATCCCAAAATTCTAGTTTTTTTTTTTAAATCTTTTGTGTAGATTAGGTCCCTAAAAAATTTCACCAATTTCCTTGGTTTAATAAAGCTTAAATAAGAATTTCTGAAATTTAAATTATTTAATTTGATTAATGTAAACTTCAATTAAATAAAAAATAGTGTTAGTTGGGTTCCTTGTGTTCTAAGGAATTGTCCTGAATTTTCTTAGATTTTTCAGAGTTTGTTTGGTATTTATTTGAGCTCATTTGAATTTACACGTCACCGTACCGTCGTGGCACGTCGCCGGAGCTATGTCAACGCCACCTCGCGGCCACCTCATCATCCCATCCTTCGTGGCAGCCGTGGAAGCGTCGCGTCAACCTCGGCGCCACCTCACCCGACCCTACCACCTCGTCGCCACGTGGTCGCCGTGTGCATCAAGTGTCAGCATCGATATCACCCATGTGGCATCCACCTAGCCCAAGCCGAGATCTAGATTCCGTGGACTCCGTCCACCGTGGATCAAGTCACCTGTTGGTGGACCCCCACCTTATCAGGCACTATTCCATGAACTCGGTTCACCGGGAACCGTTGACCTTGTTCCGTGGACTTGGTCTATGGCCCAATGGCCCCACATGCCAGCCTCTAAGCTTTTTCCCGAATTTCTTTTTATTCCAAAAATCCATAAATTCCTGTGGGACCCACATGTCATTCTCTCGGGCATTTTCCAATATTCTTGAAATGAAATATTCTCGAGAATATTCCCTCAATCCACTTGTTAGTGACTCACACACTCTCTCTCGAGAGCTCGTTCTTCGTCATACGAACTCCGATTAGACCCATTCAAGTTTCTAAATTCATATAAAATCAAGCTCTACCTTCCAGTACCATTAAATTTCAATTTGGAGTTTATTTTACTTGTATTTTTGAGTTTTTTTGCACTTTCTCCCTCGTTAGACAATGTTCCAGAATCATCCAACGGAGCTGAAGTCCATGGAAGTCGAAGATCAAAGATAAAAGAACAACAACATTGTTATAGCAAGGTAAGTTGTACTTTGATCATATTGTACCCAATTTTCCAAAATTACTTTAATTCAAACTATTGCATGCTAATTCAATTATTAAATTCTTTTCTACTTTGGGATTAGCTATGCAACCTATTTGGTTATGCCCACCTTGATAAGTGTATTACCCTAATCAATTGTCACCCTAGCTTGGTTAATTACTAGTTGGTATTATCATAGCACCAACATGTGTTGGTTAGACCCGATTAGTATGCTTAGCCTTGCAACGGATCATTGATATCATTTTGAAATATTAATATCATACTTGACTAAGTGATTATGGAACATGTTGTGAAAAGACTGTGTATTGTATGTTGTCACCTATTGATGGTATGTGATGCACTTAATCAACATGGTGGGAAAATGATTTAGACTGAGGCGAGTGGGAAGGATTTGTGATATGGTGGAGCTCTATGACTAGGAAATGTGAATCGTGGTAACTTAGTTAGAAATTGCTAGTCTCGCTTTGGTTGATTAAGGACTTAACTTTGTGCACCATTGAACTGAGCCTTACTGTACGACCACATGCCTGGTATGGTACAGACCTAACTTAGTAAGTTATGGAGTCTCGACATTGACTACTTAGGGGGTAGGTTAAGCGCTCTATGATGGGTGGAGGTGTGGACTACTCTATAGGGTTATATTTATGGACGGTTCACCGTCTCTAGGTCCAACAGTGTGCATCGGACCAACGAGTGAGGTTGGGGTCGACAGTATGCACATTAGAAGAGTCATTGTCGAGATTTAGTTTCGGAAAGGTTTTGTTATGATTGCTCAATCGTATACTTCTGTATGGCGAGTCATGGCAGACATGGTGAGTTATTTGTATCTTGTGAGTAAAGTGTACAACCTCTGCAGAGTGTTAACAATCTATTCAAATAACCGTGTCCTCAGTCATGGATATGCTCGGGGATTTCACATAAATGAACTTTGTGGAAATACTTATTATATTATTATTGTTATTTGTTTTCAATTATGTTTTTCAATCTACTATTCATATTCAACTCCAACTGTTGCTCTTATGCAAAAGAACCATAGACGTCATATCCTTGGAATTGCATTCTGTGGTACAACTTGCTGAGTACTCTATATACTCATTCTTGCTATAAACAATATTGTTCAGTGGATGAAGACCATCAGTTCATCGTCGGTCAACAAGGTCAACTTCAAGGATCATGGAGAACTAGGTTGCGCTTCCCAGTCGATTGCTTGTGGGCATATGGATGAACTTCACTAAAGTTATTTTGTTTCCTTCCACTGTAACTTATTTGAGATATACGTCTTCTGAAGCATTAATTGTAATCTTTGACCTTAAGGTCATTACTCTGATAATTTTTGTTAATTGTTTATTTCTTAGTTATCTTTGCATATGAAATGATACTTCATCGATATTGCCACTGTGTGCACTAGCGTGATTTTGGACTAGTATAGTATACACAGAGAGTCCAGATTTACATATTTGGGTCCCGACACAAGGGCTCACATGTCATACGAACATTAGCTACTTAATTAGCATTTACTAACTACCAATTTAACTAACTATCGGTCCACATGTCAGCATCCATGTCATCTTCTTCCTTCGCACGGGGACGAAACTGGGGCACCATGGCCGGCTCAGGGGTGAGCTTGGTGGCGGCGAAGGGGTCTCCGACGACCACCCGCGACCAGCAAAACAGGTTGCAGGGTCTACGGCGATGCTAACGGTGGAAGTGGTGTGGCAGGAGATGGATTGAAGCATCGGCGCGACGACGAGGTCGTCGGCAACACCTCTATGCACACGGGCAACTACTCAATGCGGCTAGAAACTAGCGAACAAGTCCTAGACTACCAACTACATGCTAGCACGTTGCTAAGTGTGTGCTCGGTGCTTCAAACACGGCGGCACAACTAGCTCTCCCACGGTAGCGGGTGGTGGCACAACAAGGTCAACGACACGGTGTCGCTTTGGCAATCTATGAGTGTCATTGAGTGGACCATAGGGTTTGCGAGCTAAAGAAAGCTACAGGAATGGAACGACTTACCGGGAAGCCAAGTGAGGAAGGAGATTAGGGCAGCGACGGCGTTGCAAGTTCCGGGCTAGCAATGGGGACGAAGGGTGTAGCGGTGTCTCTGGTGCACGGAACAAAAAAAAAAAGGAGGCGTGCATTAGAGAGAGGAGATTAAGGCGACCAATATGCATGGGTTGATGAAGGTAAAATATCATCGAGAAAGACGGGAGAAGGCGGCGACAGCGCGTCGTGCTTCAGCGAGCACCGCGGACGGCGACGGCTACTCTCTGCTCTATGAGGAAACAAGAACAGAGGAGGTGAGCGTGAGGAAGAGGTAGTCAAGGCGACCTCAACACGCATGATGATGAAATCGGGGACTCACTGTGGCGGCCGGAATCCAACGGCGAAGCCGATGGCCAGATTTGGGGAAGAAGGCTTGTTCTTGACAACCCGAGGCGGAGAAGAGGGGGAAAGTGGGGAATAGGCAGTGGGGGAGTTGGCGAGCATGGTGACGCACTCAGCCGAGGCTTAAATAGCACAGAGCGGTGGGGAGACGATAAGGGCAACGTTGCATGTCGCGGACACCTAAGCAGTCGGTGTGCAGGGTCTTACGCGAGGATGGAATGAGATCGTGGCGTTGCGAGAGAGGGTGAGAAGCTCGAGGCAAGGCCACAACACTTGAGGCGAGCTAACACGGCGCTGCGGCGAGCGTACGACGCAATGGGCGGCGCGAGGGCGAGTTGGCACTGGAGGAAGATGCACAGTAAGTGGCCTGACAGGTAGGACCCACATGTCAGTGAACGTGGGCAAGCAGGCTGCGGAGCTAGCACGTGCGGAGATGGGTTGCAAAGCTGGGTTGGGTCGTGAGGGAGGCGAGTGCGTTGGTGCGGCTAGGCCGTGGGCGAGCGAACGGGCTGAGGGAGGGGGAGAAGGGGGCCGGCATGGTGGATGCAGCACGAGGGGAGGGAGAGATGAAAGAGTTTAAACTTTTGATTTGATTTTTCAGAAACAAATTAGGAGATTTAGCACATTATTGACTTGTGGATTATTTTTTATACTTCCTGTTTCGGGCAAGGATTTCGCTTCACCTTTTTGAAATGCCAACCACGTTTTTTAACATTCACAAAATGCAACAAAAGTTTTTGAAATCCCATAAATTTCATGCAAGTTTCAAAAATTTCAAAATGGAGCTGTTACGGAAGAAGATTGCTAGTTCGTTGGTGTCCCCGCATTCGGAGCACACTGCGTCAGCCATGGCGGAGGAGGCGGAAGGAAGAGGCACAAAACAGAAGCAGCTTCTTGACGAGGAGAGAGCGGGAACCAGAGCGGTTTGATATTTGGTACATCGCCTTCCCCTCTGCGGCAACTTATTTGTAGGCAGCACAGCGGCCTGCGAGCCTGCGAGTTAAAAACATGCTCACGTTAGAAGAGTGCAATATTATTGGTGCACGTTGTTCAGTGATTGTGTGATACCTTGTCTAATCTACTTTTGTTCTTTACCCCTCGGTACATTCAAATTTTGTTTTCAGTTGCCGTCGACATATTCTAGACGTGTTAACTCATTTTATTGAACAAATAACTATCCGTAAGTCACAATTTGAACACCTACATGCTACTCCCTCTTTTTCTTATAACTAATAAAAAGAGTTTACCCCCGCATAGCGGTACGAATCGTCTCTCCCTCTCCCGCTATGAAAAAAAAACACTCGCATCTTTCCTCTTCCACCCGCTCAGAGGTGGATCCATAACCGGATGCGTTGGCTTCTCTCCGAAACTGTAGATGCCTCCCTCAGCTCACAGCTCCTCTCTCATGATCTCTGTGAAAACTGAAAAGGCTAGCTCCCACGATCTCCTTTTCACCCTACCCGGTCGCCCGTCCTCTTCCCTAGTCTCCCACCTCTTCTCCCCGGTCCTCCATCTCGCGGGTGCTCTCTCTCCCATGTGACGGAAGCTGACGGTGGCGTCTGGAATCAACGGCGACGCACCTCCACCGAGCTCCCGACGTCCGAATCAGCGACGACACGTCTCTACCAAACTCCTGGTGGTCGGATCTGGCGGCCGCGCACCTCCATCTGCTCCCTCTCCAGTCTCCATCATACCACCACCAAATGCACCCCCTATGTCTCCGCGCGCATTTGGTGGAGTTGGATCTGCTACATGGCGTGGTTGCTGCAAGGGAGCAGTCGGCAAAGCGGTAGACCTATGGCAATGCGGCAGCGTGCCTCCGTGCTGATGCAACAGTTGTGAAGTGAGCAATTGGTAAATACAATACTTTTGGCAATCCTTATAGGCGGTGGTGTGGTAGGGCGGAGTCGGAGACGAGATAAGGCACCGAAAGGGAAGGGGGGAGAGGAGGCGATGATACCTTGGAGGAGAAGCGACGGCGCTAGGGAAGGGAGGAGAGGCAGCGACGATGCACAATGAAAAGATGGAGATGAAGGCATCCTTCCCTCGTCACGTTGCAGTCTCGAGTTCACTGCACCGCGTTCTATTCTTCTTAATCCTCCCATGTGCCACCGCCGCCTCCTGCTCCGTGCCAGCCGAGCAAGCATCGCCTCCTCCTCACTTACCACCGCGACGCCACCACTATCTCCTCCCTGGGCCTCACACCTTGCAGTGATATGTCTAGCGAAAGCTACAGAGGTCAATGGCCGTGAAAACTAAGTTGCGGCTTGGATTCAGGGTGGGAGAAGGTGACCGTCGACGCGTACCCCTGTTTCCTTGTCGACTAACAATGGCTGAAAATGGACAACACGGGGAGGGATGTTGGCATCAACATCAACTTCCAAAGGTAAACAATCTATAAGCTCAAAATTTTAATTTCCAAGTTAGTAATAGCAGGTGATGCAATAGACAGAGTTTGCGTTTGTGTTTTTATGTGTCACTTTCTTTTGAGGTTCGTTACAACACACAGGCACTCTACTAATCAAGAGAGTAAATTACACCAAGGAAAAAGAGTAAATTACAACATGGACTCCTAAACTTGCACCAACATTTCACATATATCCTGAAACTCCTGAATTAGTTTGTCAGGTTCATAAACTCGTCCTCATTTTTTTAGAGTCGCACGCCCACACACACATACGTTCTTAACACGTCTAATCTCTAATCTAGTACAGAGATCGTGCAGACCTCACAAAACACGGACACACATTTTGACCACTGATTGCACAACACGTCTAATCTCTAATCTAGTACAGAGATCATGCAGGCCTCACGAAACACGGACACGTATTTTGACCACTAAATACACCCATGTGTGCATGTACTATTTAACCCCAAAGAATTTATTGGTGAGACACGCCGGAACTCAACCTCACGTATCGAACCCAGGTAGGCTGCAGGTACAGCAGCGTAGCCAGACACCCAAGGTAACGCTCGGTCCTCTGAACTCGTCCTCATTAGTCAACTAGCTGGAGGCTGAAACCGAGTGGTATCGAATATCTATAGCCACGTCCAAACATAATAAATTCACTGTGTTTTCATGAGAATATCCTGTTTCAGCTGTACTGCAGAAACTTTCTGCTTACCAATCATCAAATCTATCATGCATTTCACTGTTTCAGATACACAGTGGCAGCTTCAAACATCCATGATCGGTAGTAATTAGCTGCAAAATAACCGAAGGCATGCTCATAAGGAATTACCGTTTCGTTTCCCATGTGAGTAACAGTACGTCCATGAGCAAGTAAACAAGCATTGCAACAATGGATCAGAATAGCTTCAGCTGATAGCATCCAGCAGTAAGTAGTGCAATACGTCCATGAGTAACTAAACTAGCATGTAAGGAATGGATCAGAAATGCAGAATAGCTGTCTCGAACTCTCAGTTGATATGATCCAGTAGTAACAATACGTCCACGAGTAACTAGCCAAGCATTGCAACAAATGGTTCAGAAAAGCTACTTCACTGGATGAATAGTGGCCTGTAGAAACATGCCAATTCTAAAATGCAGAAACTGATATCGCAGTAAATATCAGCATTCATATCACAAATCGAAAAATATTAACAGTATATCAGTGTCCATATAAAGGTTCCTAAGGGCCCAACGATAGATTTAACATCGAACCACATTCCACATCGGTATGTTTTGCATTCCGGACAAGAAAGTACATAGAAAAAAGTAGGAAATAAACCATAAAACAGACAATATCAGAAGACAAACGTTCATTTCAGTACTCAGACACTTGCAAATCCTGGTACCCCAAAAAATATGTGTCACTAGCTACTGATCAGAAAGAGAGCTCACAGGCTCACTGGTCCAATGGCCTACAGAACACAGCAATAGAAGGCAGTGCAAACATGTTTTTGCTTAAGATTATATTGGTACAAAACAGAGTTCCAGAAACCGGCGAAAACTGGCCGGTTTTGACTGGTTTCACCAAGAAACCAGAACCAACCTCCTCTGATTTCGGGTCAGGTTCTGGTTTCCAAAACCCTGAGACAAGCTACTCTAGTCAACTCATAAAAAAATGGTAAATTGTTTTAAAAGCTAGGACATATTGCAATGAAGAGCTTGATCATTCAGTTCTAGTAAAAAAAATGTACCAAATTGGCTAACCATACTCCATAAATGATCGTGTCCAGAGCCTAAGTCATACATCACTACATCAGTTTACATTGAGGTAATCCAAGTGCATATCATAGTGCCCAGAAATTTGGATCATGTCTCAACAGAAACTAATCAAAACCATCCTGATGGAGAGCCACCAAGTTTCCTATCAAAAATCTCTCGGGTTGGAATAATAACCAGTCTGGTACCAATTCTACAAGCCCAATTGATGGCATTGGTCATTTCATGATAACATTGGAAAAGAGCGTGCTAACGGGCCCATGGGGGAAACAGAATGTAAAAGTGCTCAGACACATTAAAAAAAGTTATCGCGTTTTTTTTGCACAAATATCAAATGATGGCCAATATATACAATACTACTCTACTAGCAAACTAGGGAACCAGAATTGCTGATTAAGGAAGCAACAGATAACATCCAGTGTTGCTTATCTCTATGTCAATGTTCTGGTTCCAGTCATCCTAAAAGCAAAAGTGAGAAAATTGTATTATTCAACCTGGGAATTTGTACTATGTGCACCAGTACCTCAGTATTCCTGTGAGTAAAAATTATTTGACACAATGTGTCCTTAGCTCACAGGATTAGCAGAATCATGAGATCCTGGGTCATGTTTGCCTGATTTTTATCATGATTATCGTGCTAGTACCAATCAAAAACATCATCAAGGTCATCATCAGCATTTGCAGAAACATGCTCCCCTTCTTTGACCACAGATCTGTGTGTATCCTGCTCTTTATCTGACCAATTTGAACCATTCACCTCCTCCTCGTTGATGAAATCATCCAACGCATTCTTAATACAGAAATTAAATAAACAAGGTTAATGAAATAAGCTGAATATAAATAAGGTGTGTTGGTTTCAGAAGAAACCTCATTTCCATGGTCTCCATTTGATGCACCCTCTTGTTTATGTGTACTGTTGATCTCTGGCTGCACATCTTCAATGTTGAGCTGTTTGATTACTTTTTTGAAATACGAATTATCTGTGTACAGTTGTAAAACAGAAGCATTCAGTTAAGCTAGATAACAAATCAGAAATCAGAATATGGGCTGGACCAAGGATCACAGAACCGGTATTAGACCACTTCCCGCTGGCTGGCCGGGAACGGTAACCGGCCGGTTACCGTTCAAACCGGAAAAATCCCAGATAAAAATCACTTGAATTTGATTAAAAAACAGCTGAATTTCGAAAATTGAAATTTGAACTTGCAAAACCCGAGAAAACCGGCCGGGATTTTGGATCCCGGACCCCGGCCGGTAACCGGTTACCGGCCGGGAGTTTTTTCCCTGGGCTGGACCACTTATAGAGCAACTTCTCACCTCGCGAGCGATGAATTATAGCATCATGAACTTGCATCGGATTCTTTTTCTCCTCAGTTTTAAATTTTTGCCGCACCTGATCACGGGTCTTATCAGGGAATAGTTGTTGTATCATTGCAAAATCGCTACCAAATTGTCGCAGACCCTGGACCAGAATAAATTCAAAAACACAAATTGTAGTGTCACCAACATATACAGGAGCCAAGACATCTTCATAAAAAAATTGTTCAAAATTAAAAAATAGTTGCCCATGTGGTTGATTTATTAAATACCTGGTAAAACAAGTTTGTGTCAGATTTTGACCATTTGGCTCGTGATTGTCTGTTCATGTAAGAATGGTAATTCAGTTTGGTTGCATTTTGTAGCACGTGATGTTCTGTTCTGTCATTGTCATAGTTCTCTAGTTCCTTATCTCCAAAAAAATCAAAATCATCCGTATCTCCAAGTTGGGAGCTGCTGCGCATAAAAAAAGATAAAGATGTTAACCAAGAACAGGATAGGGGAAAAGTCAGTAGAACTGACTACATCATTTTTTGCAATAGCTCTCAGGACATGTGAATCCATAACTTCTCCACAAACACACATTCAGGACATTATTAAATAAGTGCTGCAAAAACATCTATTTTAAACAAAACAATGTCTAAATATAGTACAGAGATAAAGAGGCTTTACTGCAGGAGAAAGAAGACTAGATTTGAAACTTTAAAAGGTTCTATAGTCACTATCACTAGTCAGCGGGAATTGGTAGATAGCAAATGGATTTTGTGTATCTATACAGGAGTTGGATGAAACAAATGTTAGATGTGTCACAAAAATTATTATAGTCAGGTATGTGGTGCATAACACTAACAGAACATAATAGAAACTGTATAGCAGCCCATCAAATTGAATAATGCAATTTTAGATGCTGGAACCAAACCGCAGCAGCAATGTCATCTTCAAATAACATATCTGAGACAGTGAAATGTCTCCATGACAAAATAAAAAGATTGCAAATCAATCCATAGCATTATTGCCAATGACTGGTTATTTTGCTACATTTAAACTAAAAATATCTGGATAGAAAATAATGAGTGGTACTACAATGATGAATTCCTGAATCCTACTGTACTTTCAGAAATAGTTTACACAGAGAAAACATTTATGCATAATATTTGAAGTGAAAAAAAAGGTATCACACCTTTGATTAGAGGAGGATGGTCCTGGTGGAATTTCTTTACCCTGGGAAGAACCAAAACAAAATCATGAGCAACAGCGTAAAAATGTTTCAGAAATAGAACAACTAAACGTGCCACAACAAAACTCACCTTAATACGCTCTCTGGCCTCTTGTAACAACCTAAGATGTGTCACACTTAGCTTCATGCGATCTATCTCATGATCAGGTGTTTCCAGTAATGTCTTGACTTCTAAAACAATAAAGGCCCAAAATACAAGAGTTAAGAACTTGTTTAATGTAATATTGATGCTTTGTTATTTTTGCCAGCTACCTTTTATTCTCTTTTGACGAATTCTGTGCGTAAGCTTTTTCTCAGGTTGTTCTGTCGATGTATCTTGCAAGGTTCTCTTACGACCCTGTGAAGATACTTTACTTTTATTTTTCTGAAGCTTCCGCTGCTGTGATTCTTCTATAGGGGAATCCTTCAAGGTGCGCTTGGAACCCCTCAAAGGTTCTTTATTTATATCTTTCTCCCTTGACTTTGTCCTGACCTTCTGCTTGCCTCCAGCAGTGTACTCGTCACCACTATCATTATCTTGTTCGGCTGCTGAATGTTCAACATAGTCTTCATCAAAATTAACATCAGCAGTACGCTCAGGTATCCCAACTTTCTGCAACTTTGTCCTGCTTCGTAGTTTCATAGATAATCCTGTTTCTCCAACATCCAATTTTGGTTGTTGTTCAACAGCATGATCTGATGGCTCCCCCGCATGGTGCTGGCTATGCCTATCAGTATATTCCCGATCATTTGAATGTTGTTCTTGAGTAATACAATGCTGAAAAAAAATAACAGGGTAAGAGAAGAGGCCTTGCAATATTCAGGCAAATATAAGTCACCCAAGTCAAGATATCATGCCATTATACCCTCTAACCACAAGTGTGAATTTCAGCATACACTTACCTTTTCAGCTGTTTGCTGAGGCAAGTTGTTTAAGTTTTCATCAGTCACTATGTCATTACAGTTATGGCTGAAGTTGCTCATCTCAGAATTGGTATCTGTAGGAGTAGCCCCTTCAGAAGCATCCGGTAGAACAAATGATACCGATTTTCCTTTGCGCTTTTTCCTTCCAACATTAGGTTGAAATTTAACTGTGGCTTCAGCTGTAACAGAAACATGTTTGCTCCTTTGAGAAGACAAGTACCAGGAAAGCTAGTCAAAGCTATGCAAATTAATTACAGTCAACAAACTCATGAAGTATGGTCCAAAAATGAGTATTATGCCAGGTAATGCCATTAATATCACTCACAATTTGGGGGAGAAAAGCTTAAACTAGTAGTCTGGTAGTAAAGAAACATGTGATATTTTGTTCCATTTTTCTTTCCTAGATTAAACTTATTGTGAACTTAAAGGAAAGAATACAAGTATTGAAGTAATTGGCAATTTATTTTTAGTAATATGTAGATATTTTTTTCATATAATCAAGCATAATAGTGATACTTCAATGCTAGGGCATGAGGTTATATCCACAAATTTCCACATGCAAAAAAAAAATGTTAATTGAGATCATATGCCATAAATTGCTGGAAGCAACATACATCTAGGAAAAATGGAACTTAAATGAAGGGAATTCATTTGAGAATAACAACATTAAGGACATATCAGATAAGAGTTATTATGCCTATGAAGGCTAGAGAGAATCTATTGGATTGCTACATATTTGGGTCTGCGAGTGAAGAAACTGAACTGTCATTTAAAAAAATAAAAAAATTAAGGAGATGCCTAGGGTACATACACCCTCTTAGATCTAAAATTTTATCTGCAAAAATTTTCGCAACTACTTGCCACCTTCCCAAGTCCTCTTCTCCACCACACGCACGTGACTTGGTCACCTTGTTCCCACACCACCTCCACCTCCACCTCCATGCAACTACTTTCTCCATCCAAAACCCAATGCACCTAAAGCTCCCTCTCCCTTCATCACCTCCCCTTAGCCGCCGGCAGCAGCCCCTCCCCTCTAGGTTGCACGGGTGGGGAATCGGCGCCGGTCAGCCTGGTGCTGCATCCTTTCCCCCACCATCACCATCCTCCGCCCCTCGCACCTCCAATCCGCCACCACCGCTTCTTTGGCCACAGCCATGTCACCACTCACCACACGCAGCAGCCTCCTCTATACCTGTGCCGGCTCGACGTGCCACCACAGCTCCGTGCTGCCGCAATCCCTAGGTCACACGCCACCAGAGGTCATGGAGGTGATCGAATCCGGGGCTGCACCATCGCCGTCACCCTCCACGCTAGTGGGCATGGAGGTGGGTTGCATTTTCCCCGTTTCAGGGTGTTGCATTTTTTGTGTTTGGTCTTGCATCTTTTCATGAGTTGTATTTGTTTCAAGAGTTGCATTCTTTTGCTGTGAGTTGCATTTTCATATTGTGAGGAGTTCCTTTTTTGCTACTTGTCATGTGAGGACGCTACTACCAGCGCCGCCGCCGCCGGTAGGGGCAGCCTCAACCGGTGCAAGCACAGGAGGATACTCCCTCCAATTCGGTGCCAACCGAATAGTTATCTCTTCGTTTCTTTATCTCCTCATTAGTTGAAGATAAGATAGCTTGGTTAGTTAAAGATAAGATTAACAAATTAAATTAGAGATCAGATTAGTTAGTTATTTAAATAAGAGATAAGCTTAGAGATTGATTGTTAGGGGCGGCTACTTAATAGCCAGCCGAGCCAGCCATTGAATCAAGCAAGAATTACCGGAGATTACTCCATCTATCCCGCGCCCTGTGCATTGGCATCGCCGGCATCACGGCTCCGCCAAAGCGCAGGCGTGCGGTTCCTCGTCCACTTCCCTCACACTCCTATTTCTTGCGCTCATTCTTGTCGACAAATTCGGGTCGTGACACTAGTAGTATAGTATGGTTGCATTGTTTTAAGAGGTTGCATTCTTTTAAAGGATCATATGCACACAATTTGGCTCCCTGCATCCGACGGTTCAAAACAAAACCATCTAAGTTACAGACATGTGTAGGTTAGTCATCCTGAAAATTAAAACTCTGAAAAAGTATTTGACCAAACACAAACCATGTATTAAACAAACAACACTAATCATGCAAAAGAATGCAGCCCAAGAACAAATTGTTACTGGCTTCACAGTTTCAAAATGAGCAGCAGCTAGCCAATGAGTTTTTCTTCTGTCAGGAATAGCACATGATCAACTACTGGAACTTCAAGTAAGATTGTCCTTAGTACAGTCATTTTCAGAAAAGGACAGCTGGGAATATGTTTGGGGTTCAGATGTATTTAGCACTTCCAAATCTTATTTAGCTCTTTCTGAAGATCATCAAATTTTCTCTCTGTATCAATGGATGTGGAAGAATAACTGCATCTGCATGCTAAACACAGGATTTTCTTCTGGATATTATTGCATGCCAAACGGAACACAGGGTTTATGATGAGAAAAGAAGAATTTTTCATGTTGATTCTGAAACGTGTGCTTTATGTACCTCGAACGATTTGGAGGATTGGGAACATCTCTTCTTTTCTTGGGAGTTCAGCAAAAGCTGCTGGAGATTGATTGGTGGTATTAATTAGGATACTTCATTAGAAATCTTTGAAACATTAGGAGTGACAAAGGTACAGATACATACAGAGAAGTTAATCTTCAATGAGCATACCACACTTGGATGCTGGCATATTTGGCTACAAAGAAACAAGCGTATTTTTCAAGAAAATCTCCCCCAACAAACACAGATGGGAAAAAAAACTCTCTTCATGGATATGGACTTGCTAAAGGAAAGAGCTTCAAAGAAATGATGCCTGTGTTAACAATTGATTGCAGAAAAACATTTAGTTTCCAGAATAATACCTTGTTTTAGGAAGTGATCAGGATTTTGCATTTTCTATCCTTATTGTTTTGCTAAGCTTGCTATGCTGCTGTCTGTCCTTTGGACCTTAATTTTTTTGTACAGTTTTTTCGCACCAAGGTTGTCACGGGGACCTTGGCGACCACGACGCCTAAGGGGCGCCAAGACGCCTAGTCGTCCTCTAGGTGAGGCAAGGCGAGCAGTAGTAACTACAATTCTATAACTAGCAAGTAGCAATACACTGGAGCAATACACTGGGAGTAGAAGATCCGGCTGCCCAGCTGCCCGCTGCCCGGCTGCCCAAATCCTGTCCGATGCCCTGCCTGCCCCCGCTGCCCGTAGAAAGCCGATCAGGCTCCCCTTCCCCCTCCCCAATCCCCATCTCCCTCCCGCGGCGACCCCATCTCCCACCCGCGACGACGGCGACCCCATCTCCCTCCCTCGGCGACGGCGACCCTCTCCTCTCCTCGGCTCGAGTTCCTCCCCATCTCCTCATGGCGACCAGGCTCCTCTCTCCCTCCCGTGGCCAGGGCCTCCCCATCCCTCCCTCCCTCTCGGCTCGGCTTGCTCCCCTCCCTCTCAGCTGGCGCCGAGGCGGCGACTTCAGTCCAGGCGGATCCGAGCAAGAGAGCCGGATCAATGGCACAGGACACCGGGAGTGGTGGCGGCCTCGGGAGGAGGAGAGGAGGAGGAGGAGAGAGAGGGAGATGGAGTACTGGGCCCGGGTGGTCTTGATGCTTGTCGGAGATGGCTAAGGCGAGGCGAGCGACCGCGGCGTCTGCTCTGCCCCGCCGGGACGCCAAGGCGACGCCTTGGTGACGCTGTGACAACCATGTTTCGCACTGCTATTTATTTCAATATATTCAGTAGGATTCTCCCCTACTGTTCTTGTTCAAAAAAAAACATTGACCCAACCATGTCACACGAGTTTGTCACGCAATATTTAGGCAACAATAAGCACGAGTTCATAATAGACTTAACTTCTGTCTCATTTACTTTAAGGACTTCTTTAAACACTCCCAAGAAAAAACTCTCAAATATAAAGAACAAAGAGAACATCAATAATTCTTTGGACTACAAGATGTCACAAATTAAAATAAGCGCACACCTGAGGGTTCTCCAAAGATCGATTGAGTACCATTAGGATGAGGATTTATCAGCTCATCATGAGAGTCTAAATCAACAGTAGCATCCACATCCTAAAAACAGTCAAAAGATAGCATAAATCTTTGTGCAGTTTTTTGAAATATCAATGGATTTTTACTGAAAACCTCTAGATATCCACTAACCTGTGGTGACCAAGTGTCTGGAACTGTAATGGCTTCTTGATCTGTAGGTTTTTGGCACAGGTTATCGTTGTGGCCTTTACCATGTCTATCATCTTCTGCATCTCGAGAGACCACATCTACATCAAAAAACCCAACCTCCGGAGCAGCTGCAGCAACTTTATCATTAGTCCCAGCAACCCTAGATGAAGCCCTACCAGGCTTCGGTCGCAATTTAGGACGGAACTTTGCAGCCGTTTCCTCTTGAACAGGCTCTTCAAGGATGCTGTCGAGGCTAACTAAATCGTCAACTGTATTACCGGTTCCCAAGGATGCTTGAGACTCTGAATTCTGTACACTTTCTTGATGTCTAGGATCTTTTAGCTGTTCATCATTGCATCCTGTCTGATTATTACCATCCTCTTTGTTTTGTGGGACCACATCTACAGTGGAAGCTTCCGCCCTTTGGTTAGTCTTCTGTGACTTTGATGCTGCCTTACTGAGTTTCACCAGAATCTTTGGCTGGAACTTTGCAACTCTTTCCTCTTCAACATGTGTATCAAATAGTTCTCCAAAGTCAGCTAAATCATCAATTGTCTTGCCACTTGAACAGGTGGATGAGGCTTGGGTATCTGAAACCACCAAGTTTTCTTGGTGTGTAGCTACTTCAGGCGGATCAACATTGTGCTCTTCATTTTGAGAAACCTTATCTAGAGCAGTAACACCACCTGTTGAAGAATCCAATGTCACATCAGGATTACTCACAGGACCCAGGGAAACTGTCAGCCCATCTTCAGAAGGCGTGTCAAGAATACCCCTAAAAGCAGTTGCATCAGCAACAGTTTTGCTAACAAGGCACATCAAGGATGTTGTTTCTTGATTGATAGTAAGTTCTTGGGACACATTGTCTTGACTTAAAGCTCCCACCTTTTCATGAGTTGTTTTCACAGTAGGATTAGGCCCTAAAGATCTTGATGGAACAGATGGCTTTCGGGGCTTGGCCCGCGCCTTGGGAAGGAACTTTGCGGCAGTTTGCATTTCTCCTGGGGCATCAATGATGCTGCCGAAGTCAGCCTCATCATCAATCATGTTCAATCACCGCTGTGGTCTCAAGAAACTGTTTTGAAATGCCAATGTCACTGAAGGAAATCTTGCAGCTGCAAGCAGACAAACAACGAAAATGAAATCCCTGATAATTTTTAAGGGAAAAAGGGACTTGATTCAGGTAACAAGGGCGCAACATTTCATGACTGGGGCTAACATATCACTGACTGAAACCAGTGCCAAACTGGAACCGAATTAAACAACAGCAAAAGTACTCGATAGTTGACATAATACTTGAGCACCATGCTAACCAAGAAATCAAAATAGACCCCAAAAAAAGATGTCGGTTGTGCAGAAAATCATGGCCCCTCAACAAAAATTATCTCCTTGCATCATCTCTAATGTCACTCCACAATTAGCTTCAGAAGCCCCAGATCAGCAAAATACCATCTAGGGTAACCTCAATACATGGTTGTTTCTGTGTATCGCAACTATCTTGATTTGTTGAACTCTTTCAGGGTTCATCACCTTTTGCAATAGGCATAAAATGTCCCATCACAAACCACAATTAGCACTACTGAACAATTACTAACACAAACAATACAGAAAACAGATTCCCATCACAGAAAGCATTCCACAGATCACAAATTAACAGTGCACAATTATCAATCAAGCTAAACAGTAAATAGAATTGAGAAGGTAGAAGATAACCAAGTAGGGGAAGAAGTGGCAGGGGCTGAAGCAGACAATGGCGGACCCAGGATTTCACCACACCCCGGGCTGAACTAACAGGCTAACATCCTAGAACTAACGCCAATTTATACCATACCACGGCAAAACAAAAGTATGTCACAAATGCATCATTGACATGAAGCTTTAGCTGGATGCTTGAACATAAAACATAAAGAAAAATATGGTAAAACATAAACAATGTAGCATAGTAGAGATACAATTTGAGTATAGTAGAGATAAAATTTGAGTACCTAAATAACGATGATTTTATCTTTATCCTAGCCCACCATTTCTTCGTCGATAATAGGACAAGAACCAGAACCTACAAACACAACATAAAAAAGTAAATCAAATAGAGGCATGAATAGCTACAGCTCCCTAATATTCACATCCAACTCCTCAATTTGTTTCCCAAGCCTAGGTTCAGCAACAATGTCCTCCGGATTAAGTACAACATGAGGATTGTTTTTGCTTGATGTTACTAGCTCCTGTTTCTAGTAGGGATTGGTTGAATTGTGTTCGTGTTGGAAAAATAAGATGACAAGGTCTTGGTCCTCCTAGTGTTCTAAAAAGCGGTCTAGTAGGCCTGATATTAGGCCGAATAACGGGACTAGGTCCCCTCTTCGAGTCGAATATTGCAAAGCAAGTAAGTTAATAGGTTTACAAGGTTAAACTGGCCGAGTACCGTATATTAGGCCGAATATTAGGGGTAAGTGTGACGTATTACAAAAACACTAGAAACTAGGTTTTACTAGGCTCTCAACCCACTTGAGGTTTACTTGTTGGAAATGGGTTTCCTTGTTTAGTGACAAGACATTACCTATATATGACACGGTTGGAACTTGGAACAATATATAATATATGAATCATGAACTTTACTTCTTTATTGCGAATATCTGTACTGTTACTGTATTATATTGCTGATTTGCATGGTTACATTGACAACAGCTTTGTTTTCAAAATCAAACCTATATTCATATAAAAAAAGATGCATTAGATATGTCTTTTTGCTACTGTATGAGTGTACATATATATAAATCTAAAATGTAAAATAAGATAACCTCAAAACCGATTGCAAGGCCGAGTGCAAGGCCGAGTACAAGGCCGATTTCCATATAATCGCTATAAGGTGGGGTGCCAAACGAATACCGCTTACCGATTTTTACAACATTGGGTCCTCCTTCTATATTTCTAATTTTCTAACTCCTACCTATGACATATTGGCAATAACATCAATACTTCAAATCTTCAATAGTTCAATTCAATATGTGGACAGTGGACTAGGGAGGGAGTAGAGTACATACCAAGTTACCAACCGGCGGCGTGCGACACTGCGGCTGTCGGCTGGACTGCTGTCTGCTGCCTGCTGGCTACTGCAGTCCCGGCTTGGGCGTTCCGCCCTTCCCAGTTCCCGACGAGGCGCGGCGCGGCCCCGAAACCAGGAGTGAAGGGGCAGGGCGCGGCACGGCACGGCACGGCGCGGCCCCAGAGCCAGGAGAGGAGGGGGCGGGGCGGGGCGCAGCTTGGGAGGCACGAGGCAGGAAGGGGCGTCGCGATGTGGGGGTAGGGTCGTCGAGGGGTCGAGCGATGCGCCGCGCAGCGCAGTAGCAACCTCTGGTCCTCTCCTCTGCTAGGGTTTGGCGCTGAGTCGCTTACGGCTGGGCTCATGGACCTAACTACCCGAGGAAGTGCTGGTCAAATGGGCGGCGGACGATGCGGTCCTGCCCATTTTGATATGACCATCGGGCGTGGCCCGACTAATAGATAGGCTATGTCGTATCGGTTTACGTGTCGAAGAGTGGCCTAGGCAAGGTCTGATGGTCTGTCGGCTCGGACCAACCTGAGCTTATTTAGCTCGACAGGCGATTGCATCCCACTTAGCCCGTTGGGCTTGTAAAATTCAAAAAATCATTAAAAAACATGAAAAATTAGAAAAATGTATAGAATTCAAAAAATAGATATAAAAATTGTAAAAAATGAGACAAACATATTGAAAATGTAATAAAAAGATTTTATTAATGTGCAAATGGTTGTCTCGGTAAAACCTTTGCCAAATAAAAACTTAACATGAGAAAACCTTGGCAAAAGAAAAGAGTACAGCCTATAGCTCTACATACATCCATGTTCTACATGTCATTGTCTAGGTACAGGTTTTCGAACACCTCTAACAACTTTGGATTTTCCACAGAGTGTTGTGTTCGTGAATCAGCTTGTTCCCAGTCCTTCACAGTTGGAAGTATCTCCACCATCTTATTTGTGAGACTTGTTCTTCTCTCCTCCAATATTCTTTCAAAAAGACTGAAAGCAGACTCGGAGGAAACCGTCGAGACAAGAACTAGTTAACACATCATGTACAAGTATGGATAGCACGCGATATGTTAACTTATGAGCTTGCCACTATTGCAAAATTTCAAAGCCTTCTAAGTTGAAATCCACCGTATCGTTATCTAGATAGATGGATAGTTCCCCACTCCTTATGGTTGTTCTTGGCTGAGCAGGCGCCGCTATAGAAGAAGAAGACCTAGACCTGGAGGAAGAGCTACCGAAGATCTTGCCCTACATATTTATCTTACTACTTGAGGCGGGGGGCTACTAGAGGTCGTTGCAAGTGAAAAGATTTAAGATACGGATTCAATCTCTTCAAACCATATTTAACTATAAGGTTAATAATATAACAAGCGCATTGCTGATGTAGCAAGAAGGAATTAGCGTATGTACTCAACACTGGAGTAAGAATATCCATAGCCCTAGAGTTCGAAGCGACATTGTCTAAAGTAATTGAGAATATTTTGTCAGTAAGACCAAAGTCTTTCACGACTTTGATAATACAGTCTGCAATATTCTCACTCGTGTGTGATACATCAATTAATTTCAAACCTATAATTTTTTTATCCATTACCCGGTTGTTATTAACATAATGAGCAACTACACTAAGATAATCCTCCCTAACCCGACCACTCTATATGTCCGAAGTCAGGGCCACCGAAAATGTGCACGTACGAAATAGTTCCTTTATTTTATTACAATGTTCATTGTAGTATTTTACTAGATCCCTAGTTGTTATCCGTCTAGAAATGGTAAAAAATCTAGGATTATGCGCAGTTCTAATATAAGTTTGGAAAGTAGTAGAATCCCTAAAGCCTAACGGTGAATCCTCATAAGCAATTAAACGATAGAGAGATTGACGGGCTACCTCGAGATCGTAGTCCCAGCTACGTACCATACCGTCGAGGTTGTACTGCAGCTGCGTCTGCCTCATCACCAATCTTTGCTTGGCTCGACATCTTGTAGCATGTCTAAGAAAGTGCACAATTCCACTTGTAGACCTTGTAGATAATTTATCACGACAAATTTTGCAAATAACATATGGTACCTAATTTCACTGTGCGTTTGGCTTAGTTATCCTTGTTGGAAATATACCCTAGAGGCAATCATAGAGATGATTATATTTCCTTATGTTCATTATATTGGATAATATGTTATCTTGTTCCAAGAATAATATTGTTAATATTGATTATCAAGTATGTGACTTGATTGTGAAACTCTATATTTTTGCGATAATTATTCTTATACGATCCTGATAGGAAACATATGAGGACACATATGAATAGACTAGCATATGTATTGGTTGATGACTATGTTTCACGGGTCATGGATATGGAGATATTAAACCAATAATATGGACACATGTCGAGAACATGATGTTGGATTAGACCTACCTTGAGACACTATTGAGATTGTTATGATTCTATGTGTCGTTAGTTGGTCTCAAGTAATGTTGATGTATAATCCTTAGACACGAGATCGGCATGGTTTCCTACATATGTAATAGCACTCTTAGGGGTTGCTAAATGCTACAAATGAATCGGGTAGTTATAAAGGTAGTTTTGGGTATGCTATGAAACATGCAGAGGAATGTGATTGGTCGGATATGGGATTTGCCCTCCTAACATAACAGAGAGATGTCTCTGGGCCCTCGTTGTGATCGGATAAAGAAAGTGCATGGCCATGCCACTAGTAGTCAAGTGTTCGACCACGTGAAGTAATTCGACACTCGATCGAGAAAGTATTGAGCAGTCCATGGATGACACAACATCTCACAGAGTTCAACCCGACATCGTAAGGCAAAGGAGTATACAGTAGTCGCTTAGTTCGAGCGATTCTGGTGGTCGTATGGAATCTGGTGATCGTAGGCTGGTCGAACGTAGTCACAGGTGGTCGTAACTTGGTCATAAGGAATTACGAATAGTCGTGACCAAATCTGGCTGGTCATATAGAGATAGGGCGTGGTTGTAAGTGATGAGGACTGTTAAGTAGATCATATTGCATTAAGGTTCGTCCGATATAATTTGTGTGTATTCGGAATCGTTATGTTACGCTAGGAGCCGCCACGACTCGTGATCGGAAAGGGTTTCCAAGTCACAACCGACACGCATGAACCTCTGAGGTCACACACTTAACGGGTTGGAACAAACCAGTATGAATACGATTCAACAAACGTGTTCGGATAGGATCCGTCACGAGCACTATATAAGGAGATGCATGAGGCTGTTGGGATGGACGCGTGAATCACCACCGAAACCCTAGCCACCATCTTTCTGAGAGCTCTGCCGTGCGACTTGGTGCTAGTACACCGACATACGGTTGTTCCTTCCCTGGATGTGTGGATACCATAGAGGCGCTACTGCGACTGTTGTGCTTGAGGATGATCCGCGATCTTCACAAGGAACTGCAGACGTTGCTGGAGGAGACGATCGACTTGCGAGGACACTGGACGATCGACTACGACCACTACATCGACGCGCTCTACGTTGGACCAGGCTACTCCAACCCTTCTTTCGCTGCTCTGCGCGTCTGGTGGTAACGATCTGTGATCATCTACTTGCTTGGCTTCCTAGTTTGCGTGGTAGAAATTTTTGATTTGTAGCTATCATAGCCTATCCCGTGGCCCAACAGTCCTGTCAAAATTCTTCCACACTCCCGATGTAGATGGCCTCAACCTCTTTGCTCCGGTGGTTGCCGATGAAGATGCTGACGTAGAGCCTGATAACGGTACTCTGCCTTGCCCTTCCGGTTGGCTAGAGGCAGCCACAGTCGCCTCCATGGATGCAACTTCCTCCGATGAAAGTCCATAATCACCAAGAGCAAAGCAGTCGTAACAGTCCATAATGAAAACTACAAAATCAAAACTAACACTAATATTACTTTCATCTTAACATAACAAGTACTAACAAAAAAAAGTATGCAAAAAAAATATAATCATACCTCTTTTGCTGACTTGCTGCCGAAAATTGAATTTTTAAAAATTTTGCAAAGTTTTTTGAATTTTGCCAAATTATCTCACAACGAATTTGAATTTGCACACCAGAATTTGAAAGAGAGATTGAGGAATAGATGAGTGTTGAATGAGAGGAGGTATGGTGGCTATTTATAGAAAAAATTGGGATCTTTTGATTTTTTTTTCTATTTTTAAAGGGCCAAACGACAAAAAAAGGTAAAAAAAAACAGGCAAAAATGCCCAACGGGCAGATTCTAGTTGGGTCGTGTCGTGCCAGGCACGACCCAGGAGCCCGTTGCGGCCCACCTCTTACCTGCCCGGTCGCCTACCCACTGCTCGACCGCTTACCCGGCTGCTAGCATCGGCCCTCCCCTTTCCTCCCCCTGCGCGTGCCCCTGCCTGTGTGCGGCAATGCACCCGAGTGCAGCACTGTCGCATGCCACTGCCGCTGTCGCACTCCACGCCAACGCTGCCCCCTCCCAGCTTCCTCCCTCCACGTCGGCGCCACCCCCCCTCCTCCTCCTCCTCCTCCTCTCGGCTCCCTCCTTCCCGAGTCGGCCCTGCCCCCTCTCGGCCTCCTCCCTCCACGCGCGGCGCTGCCCCCTCCTCCTCCTCCTCCTGACTCCCTCCTTCCCGAGCCGGCCCCACCACCTTCTCCTCCCTCCACGCCTGCGTCGGCCCCTCCTGGCCTCCTCCTTCCACACCAGCGCTGGCCCCTCCTGGCCTCCTCTCTCCACGCTGGCGCCCCCTCCTCCTCCTCCTCCCGACTCCCTCCTTCCCGAGCCGACCCCACCACCTTCTCCTCCCTCCACGTCGGCGTCGGCCCCTCCTGGCCTCCTCCCTCCACACCAGCGCTAGCCCCTCCTGGCCTCCTCCCTCCACGCTGGCGCCCCCTCCTCCTCCTCCTCCCGACTCCCTCCTTCCTGAGCCGGCCCCACCGCCTTCTCCTCCCTCCACGCCGGCGCCGACCCCTCCTGGCCTCCTCCCTCCACGCCGGCGCCGACCCCTCCTCCTCCACCACCTCCTCTCCTCTCCTCCTCCTCCTCAGTCCTCCCGGCTCCCTCCTTCCTGAGCCGGCCTCGCCGCCTTCTCCTCCCTCCACGTCGGCACCGCCTCCTCCTAGCTCCCTCCCTTCCTCATCGGCTCACCACTCCTCCTCCCTCCCTCCTAGTCCCGGCACTCCCTACGGCATGGACTACGTGGGCCGTGCCAGCATCGAGTCATGCCTGGCACGGCTCAGCACTGTTCGTGCCATGCCAGGTTGGCCCACCGTGCCTGGGTGGCGGCCCAAGCACGGAACGGGGCTTCGTGCCAGGCCGGCACGACCTATGAATAATGTGGGCCGTGTTGTACTTGGGCCGGGCCAACAATGACGTGCCTCAGGCCAGCCCCGCCGGCACAGCCCATCTGGCCAGCTTGTATGTGTGGCGACGACATAGCCCTCACGTATCTCTCTGTGTCTTGTCCGCCTGGTCGTGCCCTAGTCTTTGTATATAAAAGAAGGCAGCATTGGGCTCCTCTCATGGTGGTCACATCACCTCTATTCTTTTTGGTCGTCGGATGGCGGCTCTGTCTTGCCATGGTCACATGCAGAGAGAAAAGGGGCTCTTCCTGCTTCCTTCAGTCTTCGCTCCCTCCGTCGCCAGATCTACTCCACTTTCTCCACCTCGACCTCGAGGCACCTCCCATGGCCTCGCCATGGTCACGCGTAGAGAGAAAAGGGGATCTTCCTTCTTCCTTCGGTCTTCGCTCCCTCCATCGCTAGATATACTCAGCTTTCCCCCACCTTAACCTCGAGACACCTCCCATGGCATCGCCCTCGGGGAACCCTAACCCCACCCCAAACTCCCTCTTCAAGCTCGGCAAGCTCTTCAGGCCTTCTCCAACCCCTAACCACCCCGAACCCCACCGCCATCTTCCCGAGCGCACCTGGCGCCACGCACCGGCCCCTGCTCCTACCCTCTAGCCGCCTCGCCCTTCCACCGCGGCCCCTATCTCCACTACCCAAACGACCTCCATGCCGTCCACCTCCCCGTCGTTGCCTTCGTGAATAATAACCCAACCCTACCCTAATCCCTAATCCACGCGGCTCATATAGCTGTTAAGCAACACCGCACCCACCCACCTCGAGCCGACAGCTTCCATGCCACCGTCGTCGGAGTTCTCCATGGCCCTGTTGGCGCCGCTCCCGGTGATGTCGTCCGCGCCACCAGTGAGGATGCTGAGCAACAAGATGACGTGGGGGAGGTTGCTCGGGCCCAGGGACCGGGCTGTGCACGATGTGGACTTGCGGTGCAGCGATGGTGCTGAAATCTCAAACAAAACGCCGATAGAAACCAGCGAGCCCAAGAAAACTCCGCACTTGTGTGACCGTTTTAGGAGGCGGCCAACTCTGTATAGCGACGATCTTGGCTTGATCAACTTCAATGCCCTGTGAAGTAACAACATAGCCAAGGAACGATACTCGATCGGTGCAAAAGGTGCACTTCTCTAGGTTATCAAATAAATGTGCATCATGTAAAATATTAAAAACAGCACATAAACGCTCCAAATGTTCCTCTAATGACTTTCTGTAAATCAATATATCATCGAAGTCTACTACCACAAACTTGCCAATGAAAGCACACAAAACTTCGTTCATTAATCTCATGAAAGTGCTAGGTGCGTTAGTTAAACCAAAAGGCATCACTAACCACTTATACAGTCCGAACTTAGTTTTAAATGTTGTTTTCCACTCATCTCCTAACTTCATGCGAATTTGATGATAACCACTACGCAAATCAACTTTAAAGAAAATAGTAGAACCACTTAATTCATCAAGCATATCATCTAACCTAGGAATAGGATGATGATAACGAATGGTGATATTATTAATAGCTCTACAATCTACACACATACGCCACGAACTATCTTTCTTAGGAACTAATATGATAGGAACAACACAAGGACTAAGAGATTCGCGCACATAACCTTTATCGAGCAATTCTTGTACTAGGCGCTGAATTTCTTTCATCTCCTCCGAGTTGGTCCTATATGGAGCACGGTTTGGCAGCGAGGCATCGGGAATCAAGTCGATTTGGTGCTCTATTCCTCGAATAGGTGGCAGCCCTGGTGGCACCTCCTTCGGAAATACATCAACATATTCCTGCAAAAGGTTAGCAACAGCAGGGGACAAGGACGGAGGTATATCCTCAAATAAAAACAAAGCATCCTTGCATACTAAAGCATAGCACACAGAGTCATGGGGCTGCAAAGTACTGATTTCAGATTTGGTTGCAAGCATAATAGAACCTTTTAACTTAATTTCATTCTTTTTAGTACTAGGTTCCTTCTTGGATTGGTCGACAAAGTCATTCGCAATAATTTGATTTTTACTTTTACTACTAGTCTTGTCACGCTTAGCTCTCTCTAATTCATCTTTTAAAATAGCCTCAAGTGACATGGACAGCAAGCTAATCTTCTTCCCTTTAAATGTGAGAGTATATCGGTTGGTCCGACCATGATGTACAACATCTCTATCATATTGCCAAGGTCTACCTAGCAGTAAAGAACAAGCTTACATAGGCACTACGTCACACTCAGCATAGTCATGATATGAACCAATGGAGAAGTGTACTCTCGCAACGCGTGTTACCTTTAGCTTACTGCAATTATTGAACCACTAGTTGTAGTAGGGACGGGGGTGTTGTTGAGTGGCCAAGCAAAGCTTCTCGACCATGTCTATGCTCACCAAATTATTGCAGCTCTCCCTGTCGATGATCACACTGCACGAACGGTCCTTGACGATGAATTTTGTTTGAAACAAGTTGTGGCGCTAATTCTGCTCGGCACGCTCCATTTGGGCACTAAGTACATGTTGTGCGATGATACTCAAATACTTATCCTCGAGGTCAGTGCCGATTTGTTCCTCCTCACAATCAAAATCGTTGTCGTTTCCTACAGGGTCAGCAAGCAAAGTATGTTCTTCTTCTATGTCACTAGCGGAAATGTACTCACCATTATCCTTGATCAAGAGGACGCGCTTGCTAGGACAGTCCCACTGCATGTGTCCAAAGCCCTTGCAGTGATGACATTGAGTCTCGCGTGCTCGTCCAGTTGATGCCACTGAAGATGCACCCGATGCAGGGGCCGAATTGGCTGTTTTGCTTGCCTTAGATGGTCGTGAAAGTGTAGGAGTGGCCGCTGGATGTCGGGAATTGTTTGATGAGCTCGGGTCAGCAGCACGGTTGGAGGTGGCAGCAGGAGTACGGTTCTGAAATTGACTTATATGACCTGCAAAAATACCTCCGGAGCTGCTCCGTTGCCTGCTATGACGTCTCTGCACTTCCCG
This sequence comes from Phyllostachys edulis, assembly GCA_036346405.1. Taxonomy (NCBI): domain Eukaryota; kingdom Viridiplantae; phylum Streptophyta; class Magnoliopsida; order Poales; family Poaceae; genus Phyllostachys; species Phyllostachys edulis. The sequence goes on from CM070548.1 coordinate 34,536,716, forward strand.
TTCAGCCTTACAAGCAAAGTAAAACAAGCGAGTGATAGAGTTATAATCCTTATAATCAAGTATATCCTGTATCTCACGGTTCAGCCCACCTAAGAATCTAGCCATTTTAGCATCTTTAGTTTCCTCTATACCACAGCGAAGCAAACCGGTTTGTAATTCTTGATAGTATTCCTCAACAGTTTTACTACTTTGATTCAAATGGGTCAATTTATTCAACAAGTCACGAGCATAGTATGAGGGAACAAAACGATGATGCATAGCTCTTTTTAAAGCCTCCCAGGTGGCAGGTATGTTATTGGGATTAATACGACAATATTCACTCCACCATACACAAGCAAAGTCTGTAAACTCACTAGTAGCAACTCTAACCCTCCTATTCTTAGGGAAATCATGGCAATTTAAATTTTGTACTACTTGTAACTCCCGAGTGAGATAAACATCAGGATCATATTTACTAGCAAACAGAGGCATAGTAAATTTAATCTTAGAAAAAGCATCATCACGGTCACGTACCTCCCGTGGTGGTGGATCACGTCCCATACCTATTGAAATGACGCCGATGGTGATCACGATCGTTGTTGGATTTGAGGTCCCCGTCCTCGGTACCAGCAAAATTGTTCTCGTCTTCTTCTTCATCATCTACAGTCGATGAGGAAACATTGTTGGCTATGGAAGCTTGGCGGCGATGGTCAGAAGTGCCGGTAGTAGCGGGAGCAGCACGAAGGGGTGCCATAGGGGGGTGGAGGGGCGCGGCCTAGCCCCTCCAAATGTGCCAAGATGGCGTCAAGCTTCCTGTTCAACTCAGCTTGGCCAGCTTCTACTCTATCGAGTTTTGTAATTGTCTAATCGTGAACGTTCTCCAGTTACTCACGGCGTTCGTTGACCATCTTTGCAAAGTGCTATCGTAGCCCTCTTGTACGTGGGGTGAGAATCCCCTCTTCTTCAATTCCTTGTACACCTACATGGCAATAGCAAACAGAAAACGAAGGAGAAAGTAACAAGTCCCTAATACTTCACTAAATCTCTTACCCAATTCTTACCAAGCAGCAGGTGGTGATCAGCGCACCGGTGTCGGTGTCAAACTAGTCGTCGAAGATTGAATGGAGCGATTGCAAGTGAAGGTAGCCTACACGGGTGTAGTAATGTTGTGGAGCTAGGAAGGCTTAAGTATGGTAGCAAGGAGTAGCAATAATAAAATCAGACAATGCTAGCTGAAAAATCATTCAACGCTGGTTAGTGCTAGTCCTAGGCTAGACTGTACTAGAAATGCGAACCTGGAACACAAATGAAGCACGACGCGGCAAAACTAGGGAACGTCGCACACAGAATTCGGAAGCTCAAAAAAGGATGCCATCTTCATGGGGAACCTTAGAATCACTTGTAAAAGGGCTCTGTCAATTTTGAGTGAATTCCGAGAAACTTGATTATTTTTCTCGGTTTGCAGGCCCGTTTTGAGGCCCTAAATGACGTTTTTTGGGGGTCGAAGTTTTCGCGCTTGTGCCCGGCGGCGTACGCGTTGATAAAATCTCCAAATCACCCGAACTTCTCATTTTTTCACTCTATCTTCTCGTTTCCTTTCCAACTGATCAAGAATCGCCCCAATCGGAGGTCGTATGAAAAGCTGCGTGTTTTTTTCTCTTTTTTTCTTCTTCTTTTTTTTTGACTCCGAATTGTTCAGGGAGCTCTCCTTTTGTCTTTCGAACACCAGGCCATTTTGGCTATCTCCGAGTTGGGTAGGGTTTCCTTGTCCGGAATTGTCCGAGACCAACTAGGGTAAAGCCTTCCTAGATGGTGTGTCTGATTCCTTGCTGAAGTCGGTGTCCTTCTCCTCCTTTCATACCCTGGCCGTGGTAGCTCGAACCCAACCGCAACAGTGAGACCCAAACGTGAGCAGAACTTGAAACTCTAAAGGACTAGACACTAAGACCAGCAAAGGACACGACGATGCAACCGAAAGTTCAACAATGCAATGCACTGAAAAGAAAAATTGCAAGGCTAAGACTGGTTTGGACAGGATGATCTACTACTTTTTTTTGGTTTTTTTTTTGTGTACTGTAGGTAAAGAAAACCAATCTAATCTATGGTAAACTAGAAATTCCTCACCAATCAACCCAGAGCTCTGATACCAAATAATGGGGATGATGTCCCGATCTTTCGATGAGGATGATACAACTTGATTGGTGGAAACTAACTCTCACGATCCAGGCTACAACCGTGCGACGGCCGTTGCACCAAGAATCATTGAACCAACTTCACGTTAGATTATCGACCTTCTTAAGCAATGAGATCGACGACCACGAAGGTCTTTTCCTACATGCAATCAAGAATCAAGCAAGAAAAATAGATGAAATGTGAATTAATTTGAATAGGAATTGAGGAACAAAGATGGATGCATTGAATAATTTGGGGTTTCGAAGACCGCGTCTGGTTGCACTAGTCGTACAAGCAAATGATGGTGTTTCTAGCCTAAGCTGAAATCAATCTAACAAAACCCACCAAACCCTAAGGGTGGCGGCCACTATATAAAGGAGGGAGAAAGGGGTGGCGGTCACAGGTACTGTTCACGTGTGAACAGTACCAACCCTATGTGTCTAGCCCAAAATACAAGGCCCATGGCCCATTAGCATAGGTGGCGCAACACCAAGTTCCTTTAGTTAATTATTGCTAAGTAATATAGATATATCATTTCCTCGTATGATCGTCTCCATGCTTGGTGATGCCATCATCTCCCTTTAGCTTGCCTCCCGATCCTTGATTCCTAAGTAAAATAATATCACTTGCTTTAGGCAGCATCATAGAGTTCATAGAATATGGATGCACTCTGAGAAATGAAGTTACATGATAATTTAGTTGGCGAGCACGTGCTCTAGTAATTAGTCCTTGCACATCAGAAGCAGTAGGGATGCTTGTATGAGTGGAAGGGATGTCCTCATCAGGCAGGGCACCTAGGAGAGAGAGGGTGGAGGATTTAGGGCTAGGGTTGGGGATAGAATTTGTATATAGGATTTTGGGGTGGATCTAGGGCATTGGATCTTCATCCGATGTCTCAAAATCTGACTGTTTTCTAGAAAACAGTCGAATGTACAGTAGACAATCTCTTTTTGTAAAGCGACATGACACTAGTTTAATGCACGTACGTTACTATGGATAAAAAGCATATTACCCGACACATCAAGTTGTTATCGTTGGACTTTGAGAGACCATGTGGTCGTGTCTCCATGAAAGTGATGAGTAATTGACAAAGGTTTTAGGTCAGTCGAGTTTGGTTTGTGTGGTCGGACCATGTCGTTCGCCGTTCCGCGCTTTTCGTGAAAGTCAATCAGTTTGTCGGGATAATCGAACGTCCGGCGTGTTATGGGCGATACGGCCATGAAGCGGTTGTACCGATTGGTAAATGGCGGTTGAAGAATTCGGAGAAGTTGTTTTTGAGTTCGGTCTTCATTGGAAATCGAACGGCCGCAGTATTGGAGCGATACGGCCGAGTGCGGTTGATCCATTGGTAACATGGCGGTTATCTACCGATTGTATTGTGAGGTTCGGCCATTTTGGTGATTTGAGTTTTGGGATAGGTCATATCCAAGTGTGTTCATGCATATGTGTTGCATATTGCATGTTTGAGCTAACGTTAGGTCAAGTTGTGAAGAACTTGTTCGGTTTCGTGTTTCTTATGCGTGTGTGGCTGCGGGGCGTCGAGTGGAGTCGTGGCGAGACACGATTGGGCTGGACTAAGCGCAGTGGTCTTGAGGTCGAACGGTCGGGATGTGTCGAAGGCAGCGTGGACTCGAGGTGGTTCTGAGGCGTCTTGAGACAAGGAGCTTGAAGCTTCGGAAGGTGCGAAGGCGAATCGGAAATTCGCAAAGGTTGCACAAGCGGGCGGCTCCGTTGGACATAAGCGGGCGAAGCAGGCGGAGACCCGTTAGCCAGCGCTATAAAAGGAGAGGAGGGGCTGCATGCCCTCCTGGAGCACTTGGGTGGAATTAGGGTTTTAGAGTCAAAAGAGGCTTTGTGAGGTTGTTTTCTCTTTTGCTCTTTAGTTGTTGAGAGTGGAGGTGTAGGCAGAGTAGTGCTCCCTGCTTGTCCCCTTCTTGGCTTGGTGTTCATCTCCCCTCAAGAATGGATGAGTGTTTGTTCTTGAGTTGTGAGAGTGAGGAGATGGATTGAGCTTACATGTAATCATCCCTCTGGTTCTAATGTCCATGCGTATGGGGATGTATCTATGTGTTTTTCGCCTTTGATTCAATGAATGAAATCTGAAGTTTGTCTCTCGAACTCTTGTTTTGTTCTTCGTGACTCCCATTTGATGATGTCTTGATTTTGTGAGTCTCTTGTTGTTTCTTGTTGGGAAGCCTCAAAACGAGTTGTTCTATGATGGGTTAGTGCCACAAGATCATTTGATCGATTTCAAGAAGCAAACTTGGTTTAAATCTAAGATTTCAGTTTTGGGTTGTCTCTGTTCTTCGTTCTTCCGTTTTGGTTGATTCTGAGATTTTGTGGATGGATCTACTCAATCGTTTCTTGGAATAGGTTCCTAACATCCTTAGGAAGGTGTGTTCCAAATTTGGTCAAGTTTGGCGCGTAGATCAAAAGTTACGTTGATTTTCGTTTTGAAACCCGGCGGATTTTGCTGTTCGGGACAATCGGATGAGCAGGGCTTAACATCTGCGGTTGTCTGATCTGCGGTACAACCGCCGCTTGTTCTAACGATTTGTCTGGATCATGCTAGCAGTACAACCAGGCCATTTACTATGGTTGTACCGATTGTCTGATTTGTTCGGCTCTTCCTCGTTTTTGTTTCTTTGAGCTTTGGGGGTGAGAGTGGATTCAACATGAGACTTCCTCTGTGCTTAATCATTGATCTTCATAGCTCTCATAGCTATTGGAGTGATTTATAAGTTGAATCCATTCTTTGCGAAAAAGTTTGGTGCTCTATTCACCCCCTCTAGTCGCCTTTCCGGTCCTTCAATTGGTATCGAGCGGTTAGCTCTTTTCAATAGATCTTAACGGTCTCAAGAGCCGTGGCGATGGACAAGTACTCGACCAAGCACTTTGTTTTGATGGCATCGATTACCCTTCTGGAAGAGCCGAATGGAGACATACATCGAGCCCGGGGTATGCTATCTGGCGAAAGGTCAAGGTTCGATTCATTTGTTCTGCCGATGAGAACATCAATGCCGGAACATGGTTGATGTTGAGGCGAATGCAAAGGCAAGGAACATCATCATCCGGGGTTTGAGTCGTAGTGAGTTTGACGCATATCTCACTGTCGTCGCCTATCTCGGGTGACCCTCGGCGCATACCATGAGGCACCCCCAGATCAAGGCGGTTCGACATGACCGATTCAAACGAGAATACAACAAATTTGAGATGCTTCTTTGGTGAGTCCCTAGATGAGTGCTTCTTGCGTTTTCACAAGATCTTGAGCAACCTCCGGCGGTCGGTCTCACATACCCGACTCGGACAATGCTCGTCGGATGCTCACTAAGACTCGATCTGCGTGTGTGGGAGATGAAAGTGACCACCATCAAAGACACGACAGACCTCTCGACCTTGACTCTTGATGCCTCAGTACTCACGCCTCAAGACTCACGAGATTAGCGTTGTCTCTCGTAGGTCGAAGTCACATCGATGGCCTTGGTCACCGATCGATTAAACCACGGTTCTCTTCTCGATTCGTTGTGTGGTTTCTCCTTCTTTGCTCTCTGTGGACGAAGCGATGATCGTTAGAGCACTTCGAGGATGAGCGGTGCCCTCCTAGCTCGGAAGTTTTCTCATGCTTACAAGAGGAGGAGGGATAGAAAGAGGAGGACCGTGATTTGCTTCGAGTGTGGTGGCCCCAACCACATTGAGCAACCGCCCCTAAGCGGAGAAGGGCAAAAACGACTACGGCGGTTCGGGCAAAACGACTACACCGACAAGAACGCAACAAGAAGCTTTCGGCTCAGACGCCCAAACAAGAAGAAGTTCATAACCGGCAAAGCCAAGAAGCTCTTCCACAGCGTCCTCACCGCTTGACGACCTCGACCTCGGCGAGGTGGAGGGATGGAGCGACGATGACGGGACGGGTGACCAAGAGCCCAAGGAAGGCGGCGACTTCTCCCGGCATGTGCTTCATGGCCCTCGAGGCGAACTTCGTGACAATGAGTGTACTCCGACACGGACGAGGTAGATCCCACCTCTGAGCAGCTCAATCATGCTTTTCTTAAGCTAGGAGGTTTTCATGCTAAAGCTAAGGCTAGGTGTCTTTGAGTTAGAGAAGGAAATAGATAGTGTCACTAGAGATTATTGCTCTTACATCTGCTCCTTCTAGTGATGATTGTGATACATGCTCTGCTTTCTTTGGTTGATATGGAGAAGTTAAGGACCTCACATGATAGTGTGTCCTCCAAACTTGATAGTGTTAAGGTGGAGAATGTTAGTCTACTTCTTTGAGTTAGAGTTGAGTAGGATGGTACATTACCCTACTTATTCTTGATGAGACTACTTCTCCCACCTCATGTGAGGGTAAGGACATTCTTTGCTAGAGGATCTTATGCCATGCTTCTTGATCTGCTGAGTCTTGTGAAAATTGCAATAACTTGAAGATGAACTTAAAGCAGGCGGATCATAAAATTGTGAACTACAAGCTTCTTTACTTGAGCCGATTGTTTCATGCTTGAAGCTGTCCTAAGTTAAGCTGCTTGAACTTGAAGGTCGTCTCCAAACAGTTTCAAGATATGATTGATCATGAAAGGAAGATGGCTCGGTTTGCTTCTAAGGACCTGTTAGCTCACCATGCATTAAGTGTAACAAACTAAAATCGACTTGATTGCTTTGGATGAGAAATGTGTGAAGCTAACTAAGGACCTTCTAGAGAAGTCACATTGTGCTTGCAATATGATTGTGGAGAAGAGGAGAAGCCCGGGGTAAGGATGAGGCGCTTAGCAGCGTGAACCAAGCTGGCTAGCGATGGGGTGTCCCTTGAGTCGGTGTGCGTGCACAAGCCATTCTTCCCTCTCTTCTTTGGTTCTTCTTTTGCTCCTTACCTTCTTTGTCTTTTCTTCCCCTGCTCTTCTTGCACCTCTCTCTTTCGGGAGTGTCGGTACCTTATGAACACTCTCGAGAGATTTGTAGGAGGCAAGAAGAAGCTCAATCTTATTCTAGACCAATCTAAGATCTGCAGATTTAATCGGGGTCTAGGATATGACTTCTTTGAGGACATGAGGAAGCATCCACTGCCGTGCTCGGACCCATAGCACTGGTGTGATCGAGATCGAGCCCAGACCGAGAAAGTCCATTTCAAGTCACGGCTATGTCGGGATTTCGACGAGAAGGTGATTTCACATCTTTGCTTCTACCTCTCGGAAGGTGAAGTATCCGCACCTTCGTCGGAAGGATGGACACCGATCGTCGATGCTTCAGCGCGCCAAGATCGCGTAGAGACCATGTTGAGTCTCTTAGGCGCATTGTGGTCGGCCCGGACCTTGAGTGCACCTAAGACCAACACGAGGTCTAGGCTTGGTTCTTCGATGGGTTTGTGCGACATCGAGGACTTGGTTTTCCGAGTTTTCGGTTTTCGTTCTCATCTTTGCTTTCGATCGTGACTTCCGCCGTCTGAGGTAGATCTCGTTTTCCCCATCGAGATAGCTACATGGCGTGTTCGACATATTGCAGGTGTGCTCGACTTCGCTCGCCGAGCGATCGGACCCAAAGAACGACTTTGGGTCTACTCTTAGACCTTACGCTTTGAGTGACAGGCGCGAGGGTAGATAGAGGTCGATCGGGCTTGACTACTTCATCGCTCGGCGTGTTATTGATATTGGGTGCCAAAATCATTGTTGATTTATCGATCTTGAGACTTTACTCTGTTTGACTCGGGTTCGCCGGGTAGGGAAGGAGAAGGTTTGGCTTGTAGACTCGGTTGTTCTCGTCATATATTTGGAGACTCCGTTGGTTCTCCTCCTAGCCCGCGCTCTAGGTGATGAGGCGATCACCTTCGGAGGCGCTTCGTGCAGGCGCGTCATCGCCAAAGGTCTTGTCGTATTAATGCTTCTTTTATTCTTAAGGATGTTGCCTTGGTTAGTAAGGCTGCGGTACAATTTGCTTTCGGTTTCTCGACTTCTTGATGGCGGTTTGAGGTGAGCTTTAAGAAAAACAATTGCAAAATTCTTGATTCTTGAATGTAGTCGGTTTATGGATTTCTCGTTATGGGAGGATCTTTCGTCTGATTTCTCTGATTCTTCGGTGATCCTCTCCGGTGTTTGGTTATACGAGTCCGCGATCTCTCTTTACGGCATAGGAGACTTGGTCATATTGGATTTGACCATTTGACCCGAGTTAGCGACCATGATCTCATTAAGTGGTCCGCGAAACTCAAGATGGTCAAAGATCTTGTTTGCACTCCATCTTAAGCGCGGCAAGATGGTTGCCGCTTCTCATCCTCCCACCGATTACTATGACCGATGCAGACCGACACATTTGCTCCACATGGACACAGCTTGGACGGCTCGAGTCTTGATCGGCGGGAGGGAAGTGGTATGTTCTTGTTGTGGTCGATGACTTCTCGAGGTACTCTTGGGTGTTTTCTTAGCCTCGAAGGGCGAGACATTTACACATTTCGAGGTCTTTTTAGTAGGTTTGTCTGTTGAGCTCCGGGTGCCTTCTGAGCGATCCATGATGACAATGCACGGAGTTCAAAATTCCTACTTTGAGAGTTTCTGCGGTGAGGCAGTGTAGAGCACCGTTCTCTTCTCCATCGTCCCTCGGCAAAATGGCGTTGTGGAGAGGAAGAACCGTACCTTAGTCGAGATGGCGGGGCGATGCTTGATGAGTACTCTACAGGAAGTTTTGGGTGAGGCCATTGCGACCGCGTGCCATGTTTGAATCGAGTTTTTCTTGGGCACTCCTACACCGCACTTCTTATGAGTCGAGATCTGCGAAAAGCCAGCGTCTCTCATTTTCGTGTGTTTGGTTGCAAGTGCTTTATCTTGAAGTGCGGGAACCTAGACAAGTTCGAGTCACGTTCTGTGGCGGTATCTTTCTAGGCTACTCGACTTCTTGGCGAACTTATAAGTGCAGGCTGCGAGTCTAGCAAAATGGTAGAAACACGTGAGGTGACCTTTGGCGAGGCGGTCAGGGACTAGGCGAGATATCTCGAGTTCTTTAGAGCGATCCGAGACCATCTTTGTGGATGATGAGGGCGAGGAGACGATGGTTGTTTACCTGATCCAGCTCCTCTTCCTCCCCTTGAGATTCCTTCTTCCACGGCACCTCAAGGTGATCAGCCCTTGCCTTCCGTTCCCTCTGGAGCTAGTGGCTTTGTCCCTGCCTCGTCTGCACACGAGGTAGAGGCCACTTCTTCTTCTCATCCAGGACCTCCCCGACATATCCAGAAAAGTCATCCTTCAGGGCAGATGATTGGAGACCTTTTTGAGCGTGTCACACGCTCTAAGTCTGGCTTTTCTCATTTCTGTCTCCATTCTGCCTTTGTTGCCTCCTTTGAGCCCAAGGACGTTTGTCACGCCCTTTCTGATGAGTCTTGGGTCAATGCCATGCATGAGGAGCTAGAAAACTTTGAGAGAAACAAGGTGCAGTCGCTTGTTGAGCCCCACGAGACCACAATATCATTGGAACCAAGTGGGTGTTCAAGAACAAGCAGAGTGAGGATGGGGTAATCATCCAAACAAGGCTAGATTAGTAGCTCGGGGTTTTCCTGGTTGAGGTCTAGACTTTGAGGAGACCTTTGCCCTCAGAGCTCGACTTGAAGCCATTAGAATCTCGCTTGCCTTTGCGGCTTCTAAGGGTTTCAAGCTTTACCAGATGGACGTGAAGAGTGCCTTCCTCAATGGCCTTATTGAGGAGGAAGTCTCGTCAAGCGACCTCCAGTTTCGAGAACCCCAAATACCTAACCATGTCTTCAAGCTTTCAAAAGCGTTGTATGGACTTAAGAGGCTCCCGAGCTTGGTATGAGAGGCTTAAGTCCTACTTGATAAGTCATGGTTTTGAGATGGGTAAAGTTGACAAGACCTTGTTCATCCGTAGGCATGGCATCGACCTTCCTTTCGTCGAGATCTATGTCGATGACATTATCTTTGGCGGCTCTTCCCATACTCTGGTTTCACAGTTCTCGGATGTCATGAGCACCGAGTTTGAGATGAGCATGATGGGTGAGTTGACTTTCTTTCTTGGCTTCCAAATCAAGCAGACTCGGGAGGGTACTTTTCTTCATCAGGGCAAGTACACTCGTGATCTCCTGAGACGCTTCGATATGAGTGATGGTAAGCCTGTGTCGACTCCCATGGCTTCTACAGCCTATCTTGACCCAGATGAGGATGGCGAGCCAGTTGATCAAAAGGAGTTTCGAAGTATGATCGGCTCCCTTCTTTACCTCACTGCCTCGAGACCAGACATACACTTCTCCGTGTAATGCGTGTGCTCGATTCGAGCTTCTCCTCGCGTATCTCACCTTGGTGATGAAGCGCATCTTCCGTACCTTGAGCTACCATTGACTATGGTATCTGGTACTCTTCCTCATCTGTCTTTCCTTGAGAGCCTTTTAGGATGCGACTTATTTGGCTGTAGGATAGATAGGAAGAGCACTTCTGGGAACTGTCAATTTCTTGGCACTTCTCTTGTTTCCTGGTCTTCAAGGAAGCGATGCGGTGTTGCCTGATCCACCGCAGAGGCCGAGTGCGTTCTTTGCGGCCGATTCTTTGTAGTCAAGTGCTCTGGATGACTTCGACCTGCGGGACTTTGGGTTAGTTATCGGCAGTGTTCCACTCTTTTGTGATAACACTTCTGCGATTAACATTGCCAGAACCCGGTCTGACATTCCGGACCAAGCACATCGATATCGCTTCCACTTCCTTAGAGACCATGTAGAGAAGGCGATATAGTGCTCCGGTTTGTGGAAGTGACCACCGGTTGGTGACATTTTCACCAAGCCATTGGATAGTTCGAGGTTTTCACTCTGTGAGGAGAGCTTGGGGTGGTTTGTCCTTATGGATTTGTAGTGAGGGAGCTTTGGGTTTCTTGCTCTACTATATTATTTATGCTCTAGCTCCTTCTTGTTGCATTGCATTTTGGGTGCATTTGGGATTAGTCCTCTAGCATAGATTAGAGTGCTTCTTTTGTCTAGTTGTTTAGATTTTGCTCTTATCTTGTGATTCTAGGATCTTGCTTATTAGTGTCTCTTCTCACTAGGTTGAGCTTACTCACTTCTTATAGGTTCTAGCAAGGGTTGGGCCACCCTTGGGTAGGCAGGAACGTGTTTGCTCCTTAGTGTGTTAGTGGGCAGTTGATAGTCCTAGAGTCATATGGGGTAGATGAGAGTCGATCTGAGCCATAGTATTCTCTATATCTTATCTATGCTTTAAGGAATTTTGTTTTATGTTTTCTTTGCCGACTTCTCGTTTTATTGTTTTGGTTCAAGGGAGTTCATTTGGGAGCTTACGGGCTTAATCTTGACTTAACTCAACTTGAACTAAAAGTTGCATCTAATGTTGAGGGGCTGGATCTTACGATTTCTAGCATTCTCGCATTGTAATATAACTACATTGAGCCTTGATTATTATCCCTGCTATGACATGTTTACAATGCTTTACACCTTGCCATGACTTGTGCTTATTTGCTAGATTTATCATGACTTCATATGTGTAGCCTAGCTTTTGCCATGATAAGTTAATTAAAATTGCTCAACTTAAACTAAAACTTGTCATGTTAGCACTTTCGAGATTAGTCTTTCTTGAGCTATCCTTTTATGATTCATGCCATGTCAAATAAATTTGGGTAGAGTGATGAATCTATATTGAGCCTTAGAAAGATTTGTTTTAGTCTCTTGGTGATGCATGAGTTAGTACAACTTGTTAAAAGGCAAAAAGATCTCTTTTGTGCGAAAAAACCGATCTCACCAATTCTCTCCTATGAGGCGGCTTGCCATTGCACTTGGCATGAACTTAGGGGAGTTTTGGGTGACCTAGACTATCTTCTTAAGCTTATCGCTTGGAGTAGTCGCATAAGGCTTGAGACCTAGCACATGATAAAACAAAAATCTGGTTGGAAACCACCATGAATTTCAAAAGAAAATATGTTTCATGTGTTCAATGTGCTTAAAGCCACAAAAGTATCATGTACTTTAACCAATGTTTCAATCTTGAGCATAGCACTCTATTTGGTCTCAATTTAAGCTTCTTAGTTCCGCTTAGCTTATTGACATGGCCTGCATCATCCTTGGATATCTCTAGCGAGACTTTGCTCATTGATGACTTGACTTGCTCACATAATGTACCTCATTTTCAGATTGTCATCTATGTGTTCTAGCTAGCTTATACATATCTTGGCATGATCTAGATAGCCTTTTTTATTAAGTTATGGCTTGGTGTATTACATGTTGGTCATTATGGTTTCTTCAAACTCAAACTCTTCTTAAAAGCTTTTTCTGAGTTTGTCAATATTCTCATCAAGGGGGAGATTGAGAGACCATGTGGTCGTGTCTCCATGAAAGTGATGAGTAATTGACAAAGGTTTTAGGTCAGTCGAGTTTGGTTTGTGTGGTCGGACCATGTCGTTGCCGCAGTTCACGCGTTTTTGTGAAGTCAATCGAAATTTGTCGGGATAATCGGAACGTCCGGCGTGTTATGGGTGATGCGCCATGAGGCGGTTATACCGATTGGTAAATGGCGGTTGAAGAATTCGAGAGAAGTTGTTTTTGAGTTCGGTCTTCATTGGAAATCGGAACGGCCGCAGTATTGGAGCCGATACGGCCGAGTCGCGGTTGATCCATTGGTAACATGGCGGTTGTCCGATTGTATTGTGAGGTTCGCCATTTTGGTGATTTGAGTTTTGGGATAGGTCATATCCAAGTGTGTTCATGCATATGTGTTGCATATTGCATGTTTGAGCTAACGTTAGGTCAAGTTGTGAAGAACTTGTTTCGGTTTCGTGTTTCTTATGCGTGTGTGTGGCTGCGGGACGTCGAGTGGAGTCGTGGCGAGACACGTGGACTGGACTAAGCGCAGTGGTGCCGAGGTCGAAGCGGTCGGGATGTGTCAAGGCAGCGTGGACTCGAGGTGGTTGCGGCGTCTTGAGACAAGGAGCGCTGAAGCTTCCGGAAGGTGCGAAGGGCGAATCGGAAGTCGCAAAATTGCACAAGCGGGCGGGCTCAGTTGGACATAGCGGGCGTGCAGGCGGAGACCCGTTAGCCAGCGCTATAAAAGGAGAGGAGGGCTGCATGCCCTCTGGAGCACTTAGGTGGAATTAGGGTTTTAGAGTCAAAAGAGGCTTTGTGAGGTTGTTTTCTCTTTTGCTCTTTAGTTGTTGAGAGTGGAGGTGTAGGCGAGTAGTGCTCCTGCTTGTCCCTTCTTGGCTTGGTGTTCATCTCCCCTCAAGAATGGATGAGTGTTTGTTCTTGAGTTGTGAGAGTGAGGAGATGGATTGAGCTTACATGTAATCATCCCTCTGGTTCTAATGTCCATGCGTATGGGGATGTATCTATGTGTTTTTCGCCTTTGATTCAATGAATGAAATCTGAAGTTTGTCTCTCGAACTCTTGTTTTGTTCTTCGTGACTCCCATTTGATGATGTCTTGATTTTGTGAGTCTCTTGTTGTTTCTTGTTGGGAAGCCTCAAAACGAGTTGTTCTATGATGGGTTAGTGCCACAAGATCATTTGATCGATTTCCCGAAGAGCAAACTTGGTTTAAATCTAAGATTTCAGTTTTGGGTTGTCTCTCGTTCTTCGTTCTTCCGTTTTGGTTGATTCCTGAGATTTTGTGGATGGATCTACTCAATCGTTTCTTGGAATAGGTTCCTAACATCCTTAGGAAGGTGTGTTCCAAATTTGGTCAAGTTTGGCGCGTAGATCAAAAGTTACGTTGATTTTCGTTTTGAAACCGGCGGATTTTGCTGTTCGGGACAATCGGATGAGCAAGGCTTAACTGCTGCGGTTGTCTTGGGACTGCGGTACAACCGCCGTTTACTAACGATTGTCTGGGGATAGCGGTACAACCGGCCATTACTATGGTTGTCCGATTGTCTGATTTGTTCGGCTCTTCCAAGTTTTTGTTTGCTGAGCTTTGGGGGTGAGGAGTGGATTCAACATGAGACTTCCTCTGTGCTTAATCATTGATCTTCATAGCTCTCATAGCTATTGGAGTGATTTATAAGTTGAATCCATTCTTTGCGAAAAAGTTTCGGTGCTCCTATTCACCCCCCCTCTAGTCGCCTTTCCGGTCCTTCAGACTTGGCCTGCGCCATGCCCTCGGCTCTGCTGCAATGTAGGGAGAACTTCGTCCCAACCCACGCATGTGCATCCGATGTGGGGCTTGGCTTACACCACACCCTCAGCTCCGCCACGGTCGTTCACGTCACGCTTCCACCGCACACCTAGGGAGGGAGGGGGAGGTTGTTGGGACAAGTATAAACTTTTTAGTAGTTAATTTGTTTGTTAAAAGGGGTGATAATTTTGTTAGAGATTTTTTAGGGGTGGAACTGGGATTTGAGGAGAGGTGGGAGGGGCGTAGAACGTATCACCACTCACCAACTCCTTCTTTTATATCCTATTAGTAGGGTGTCCCTGAGTTGCAACGAAACCCAAAACCTTACACAAATAATATTTCCCATCGACCAATCAAAAGATAGTGATACATATATCTACGAGCATCACATTAGTGCAACATGATAGAACAAGCACTCCATGCGATAATTTTGTGAATGAATGGTAGCAAACAACATTTTCCCAAAGTATACTTCAATACATAAGCAACTGTGAGACCATCATGTAAAATAACTACAAACCAACTGATAAAGTAGACATAATGCATTAAACATAAACATTAACGAGAAATTAGAAATGAAGCTAATGCAGCAACCTTGTGGAAGACTCATCCTCATCTCTAGCTTGTTAAGTAAAGAGAAAGGAAGCACACTCTACAAAATGGACAAAAAAGTTAAACATGATAATTGTATACTAATTGTATATTATATATAAGAGATTTCAAAAGATTCATTGCCTTGCTTACGTTATTTAATGTCCAAACCTCCTAGCAAGTGCATCATTCCTTAGGTGAACAACATGCATGACAAGGTGCCTTACATTCACATCGTGCATCACTGCTTATCGTATTTCTGTTTAAAGGGAGTACTGATTAAATTATAAAAGATATGCATACATTATTTACATGATTGTTTACCTTCGAGTTCTTGTGTGCCAACAACTTGAGGCCCAAAGATCGTCATCAAACAACCTTTTCAATAATATAATGTAAAAGATTAGTTTGCTATATCAATTTGTTGAGTAACAAGAATAAGATCGAATTAGCTCTACATATACCATACTGACTATTCTTCTTTAGCAAGATGCGGCCAACAACATATGTCTAGGGCTTTTGTCCAGGAAAAATGCAAGGTGGACTAACAAAAGTCCTAACTTTTTATTAGTACAGAAATAAAAGGAAAGTTGTATTATAACACAATTCTGTTTGGCACCTTCCATGCAAGCTTGTCCTTGCCAACTTTGCGACATTCATTTATATTCTCTTTCTTTGGCAGCTAAACCTGAAACCCCTCTAACCTAGTACCGACAATGATTAGCCTAACGATCACCTCTTACTAGTATTTCTTAATGATTAGTCTACTGATCGAAATGTTAGAATTGGGCCCTTATTTGTAAAGGCCCATTCATTCCTAAATTCCAAAGTATGTATGGTTTAGTCTTATACTGCCTAGCCAAGTGGTGGGACAGAAACTTATAAGGTAGAGTCCTTGCCACCCCTTGATACATGTAATACATGTCATGGGGTGAGTGGTGACACGAGGAGGACTATAGCTAAAGTCACACCTGCCTGCGTCGACTTGCCTGTGCTGCGTTTATTAAGCGTGGCAATCGCGTGACTTGTGACTTCTGACGCCACGGCCAGATGGCGTGTCGTGAACCAAGTCCACCTTTCTTTTGCTGACCGTGCATTTCTCTCTCTCGAAACAAGTGACCCATACGACCAGTGAGAGTTTTTCCTTAGACCTCCCTTGGAGTGTGGAGATCCTCTTGGACCTCTAAGAGATCCTCTTGGACCTCTCTTAGAGATTCTCTTCGACCTTCAGGAGATCCTCTTGGACCTCCCTTGGAGATTTCTCTTGGACTTCCAAGAGATCCTCTTGGACCTCCCTTGGAGTGTGGAGATTGTCTTGGACCTCCAAGAGATCTTTTGGACCTCCCTTTGATCACTCCAAGAGAGTGTGGTCGGTACAGTGTGGTATCTTTGGACCTTTTCGGGAGATCTTTTGGACCGCCCTTGGATCACTCTAAGAGAGTGTGGTCGGAACACTATTGTCCCATTGGACCTCTTCGGGAGATCCTCTTGGACCCCCTTGGAGGTTTCTCTTGGACCTCCCTAGGAGAACGTGGTCAAAGCTGTAGACCAGTGGTCAAAGCTGAAGACCAACGTGTAATCAGGATATGATAAATTCTGCTTAATTACCATTAATTGGTTTTTAATTAACAGTTACCATTGTTCTAATGTGTGCTTTATTGAACCTGACGAGGATATAACAATCCTTATTTTATTATATATCTATAATTCATATTATGGATAATAATGACGTCATATAACTCTTGAGTATACCCCTTAATATTCATAAGGGAGAATTTGGAAGTCGTAAGTTCTCCTAAGACCACCACAGATTAAGTGGGTCTTCCTACGACTACCCCATAGTCGTAAGCCCTTCTACGACTATCCGTGATCGTAAGCTCTACTACGATCGATCTATGGTTGTAGGCTCTCCCTCGACCACCACTGATCGTAAGCTCTTCTCGACCGATCCTCGATCGACAAAACTCATAGACATGTGGGCCTAGTCGATCGAGAGAATCTCATGTACCGTATCCAAGGATATGAGTAATTAATTATGTTGTTATTCCTGGAATAACAAAGACGACTCTTCTGTTATGGCGATAATTGCTTAACAGCGTGGGAGCGTTAAAACTCTGTAATAACCTCCGTGCGGCTCCACGATCAGTGCGTTAATGTGACCTTTATCTTGAAGATCAGCAAGCACACCGGGGGCGATATAAAAGGCAAGGATCATCGAGGAAGAGGGAGAGGCGAAAGAAGATTAGAATGACAATACTCTAGTCTTTGATTCCATCTTATAATCCAATATACTCAATACATACACATAGGAGTAGGGTTGTTATTCTCCCAGGAGAAGGCCCGAACCTGTATAAAAATCCCCATGCCTCCATCTCTGTGTGATTTTGAGCCTAGAGGAACCCCCGAATCAAATAATCTTTACGTAAGTTCGGTTCTAAAACACCGACAGTTAGCACCGACCGTGGGGATCTTTGAGTCATCAGCTTTCCTTTGTCTTTCAGATTCTCATGCTCTCATGGCAGGAGAGTGAAACGAGGAGAACTGGTTCGACTTGGCCGATTATGAAGATATCGATATGGATGCTGGTTTCGACTATGAACCGAGCGATGCATCATCCAATGGTGATGTCGCCTCCGGAGATCTTTCTCCAAGAGACCTTACCATGATGGAGTTGAGGAGGGATACTTATCCCCCACAACTATACGTCCAGATGGGGAACCAGCTTCCTCAGAGGACGAGGGTCAATTCGACCACAATGAGGGTTGTCCCAAGGCAGACTCGTGACACGGTGAGGGTTCCCTCTCCAAATGTCCAAGTCTGCCTTAAGGCGATCCGACTGGCGCGACAACTCTGGAAGTCGTAATTCGGATCTTCATCAACATCTGGTGATTCTCTCTCTCCGGTTAGCCCAGCCAAGAATGCGATCGAACATGCTGTTCCTACGAGTTCGACCATCCCAACGCAGGACTCGCGTGCCGACAGAGACGGTTATAACTTGGAATTCCTCTTCCTGGAGGGGTTTACTCCAAGTCGCCAGATGGTGTCATTCGACGACTCTTTAAGCGAGGAGGCTTCTAGCGCAAGTGGAGATCATCAACAGGAGGTCTTCGTCCTACCCTCAGGTAGCAATAATTCTCCTAGAGACGAGGCTGCAGATGCTCCCCGAAGATCACACCCTACGACCGCTCGTGGCAATGACAGAGACACCACCGACGACGACCAGAGTCAATACTCTGATGAGCGTGCGGGGAATTCTCGAGATCATCGCATTCCATTGAGGCAAGCTCAAGGATCAGGTATGAATGATTCTGAAATAAACCGACGAAAAGCGAAGTCGCGATTCGAGAAAATTGCACAGGTGCACTCAATACCGGTCGAAGAAGCTCGGGAACTTGACATATCAATGACACCTTTCGAGAACCCATCTCGAGAACTTGCCCGAGCACCTGGCTATGACCTCTTCGCCGAAGAGATCACACGAAGGCTGCGAAGTACGATGAGCAAGCTCGAACGACCCCGCCGGCGTCATTCCAGGAGTCATGGCAGTACAACTCCGTCAGCTTCTAGTCAATCGAATAACTCGCCGCATGGAGATCACCGCAAGGTGCGTAGCTCCCCAATCCGGAAAAGAGTTCCTTGAATGCTTGACGATCATAAAGCTCCTAGGAGAGGTGATCATTCACCACTCCGACCGAGAGGTTTGCAATAGCAGACAAGATACGAGGTGTATTACCCTCGTAGGATCGAGACTTGCTATAAGTCAGATTCACCCCTTGCTGGATATCGTCGAGTACAATCACCTGGCGACATCAACCCCTCTTTTCTACAAAGGAGGCATTACGACATGATTACTGGATGTCGGGCATTCTCGCCTGACCTCCGAGCAGTACACTGGCCGCCGCAATTTCGACCAGGGAACATGGAGAAATTTGATGGATCTCAAAATCCCATCGAATTCCTTCAGATCTACACAACCGCTATCCGAGCAGCAGGAGGAGGAGAGTGCATCATGGTGAATTACCTTCTGACTGTGCTCCAAGGGTCTGCTCGATCGTGGTTATTAAACCAACCAGTCGAGTCGATCTACTCATGGCAACACCTCGTGATCATTCTTGGCTAATTTCAAGGCACCTACCGCCGCCTCAAAAGGAGGGCGACCTACGAGGATGCGACAAAGCGACTATGAAACACTACACCAATTCATCAGGCGTTTCAGTCAGGTTTGCAATTCTATTCCTGAGGTTTTTGATGCATCATTATCGAGCCTTCAAGCGAGTCCGTAGCGAAGGATCACAGAGGACATCTCTTTGAACCCTCCGCTCATGTGGTGAACTCTTGAGATGGTGATCGATGCGCTATCACGACGAAGCGGTTGAGTGGACCAAAATCATCGATCGAGATGACCCGGCACCCTCGTGAGGCTGGCGAAGGTAGCAAAAGAAGGATAAAACGCCAAGAAATCCAAGAACAAGGCAAAGGGACAAAAACTTCAAGCCAATGCTTCGAAGGAGATCCTGGCCGTAAGCGATAAGGACCCACGAACTGACAAGCAATACCCCGATCGAGGCAAAGGTAAGCGCCCCGAATGGAAGAGCGATAAGCCTAGGTGGTGCCTTGTCCACAAAAAGGAAGGGCATGACCTCCGCAACTGCCGAGTTTTCCAACGAAAACTCGAAGACTATTATAATGGCAAAGGGCCACTTCCTACTCTCGAAGAAGTAGGGCAAACCAGTGGTCGTACACAGTCGGATGATAACGAGGACATGCCATTTCAAGATCCCGAGCACACCATCGAGCACATCTTTGGAGGATCATTGGCGTACGAGTCAAGACAACAGTATAAGGCAGTCAAACGTGAGGTAAACTCCATTGACTCTCCTCTTGTCAATAAAGTACCGAGGTGGTCGGAAGTCACCATCTCTTTCGAGAAGGGTGGTGCCCCATCCTTCAACCCGACACAGTGGTTTTTCGATCGTGGTCGAACCCACCATCAACAACTATCGAGTAAATCGAGTGTTGATTGATGGTGGTAGCTCGATAAACGATACGTTTCTGAGCACCCAGACAAAATGTAAGTACCAGGACCAAGGTAAGATCGGTAAGATATTCATTTCATGGTATTGTACCAGGGTCTTCGGCCAAATCCATTGGTCAAGTTTATCTTCCTTTAACATTTGGTTCACCAAGTAATTTTAGGATAGAGAAAATCTCCTTTGATGTAGTCGATTTCGATACGGCATATAACGCCATACTCGGACGACCAGCTTTGGCAAAATTCTTAATGACAACTCATTATGGGTATCAATGTCTTAAGATGCCAAGTCCCAAAGGAGTCATCACAATTCATTGTGATAAGAAGATGGCGCACACGTGTGACCGTCGATCCCTCGAGATGGTGGGTCGAGATACCATTTCGGGGAAGAAAAAGGCGACCTTCGACCAAGAGCTCAAAGCCTAAAAGCTGCGCCCAAGCGAACGACCAAGTCAAAAAGTTCCCTGGATCGAAGGAACCTTCAGGATTACATCATCGAGGATACTTCCGACCCCAAGTAGGAAGACACCCTCATCACTTTCCTCTGAGCAAACGCAGATGTCTTCACGTGGCAAGCATCCGACATGCCCGGAGTCCATAGGGAAGTGATCGAGCACAAGCTAGCTTTACGGCTTGACAAAGTACCCGTAAAACAAAAATTACGGAGATTTGCCCCTGATCGACGTGATGCTATAAGGTCAGAATTGGACAAGCTACTTAAAGTAGGCTTTATAAGAGAAGTCGACCACCAGTGGTTGGCCAACCTGTAATGGTTAGGAAGTCTAGCGGCAAGTGGCGAATGTGCGCGAGACTTCAGCGATCTTAATAAAGCTTATCCAAAGATGATTTCCCTTTACCTCGTATCGACCAGTTGGTTGACTCTACTGCTGGTTGTGAAACATTAAGTTTTTTAGATGCATATTCTGGCTACCATCAGATTAATATGTGTCTAGAAGATGAAGAAAAGACCGCATTTATTTCTCCATTTGGTATATTTTGCTATGTCAAAATGCCATTTGGTCTAAAAATGCTGACGCTTCTTTTCAATGTTTGATGCAATCGACTTTTTCACCTCAGCTAGGCCGAAATTTGGAAGCCTATGTTAACGATCTAGTCATAAAAAGCATCAAACGTCTTGATCATGTTTCGGACTTGCAGGAGACGTTCGAAAACCTCAGAAAATACCGCTTAAAACTCAATCCTGAGAAGTGTGTGTTTGGAGTCTCTTCGGGAAAATTGCTTGGATTCCTGATCTCCGTACGAGGGATCGAAGCAAATCCCAAAAAGATAAAAGCCATTGTTCAAATACGCTCTCTAACCACGAAGAAAGAAGTCCAAAAGCTCACAAGGTGTATGGCGGCTTTAAGTCGTTTCATAGCACGACGGGGGGAAAAAGGACTACCTTTCTTCAAACTTCTAAGGAAGCACGAGGGTTTCGAGTGGTCGGAAGAGGCAAACGCTGCCTTCGAGGATGTCAAGAGATATCTTACGAGTGCTCCTGTTCTGGTTTCCCCAAAACCAGAAGAGACACTCTTAATTTATCTAGCTGCCACGCCATAGGCAGTGAGCGCAGTACTAGTTGTAGAACGTGAAAACGTTCAACAACCGGTGTACTACGTAAGTGAAGTTTTACACAGACCTAAGGAGCGTTACCCTCAGGTCCAAAAGCTTCTCTATGTCCTCCTCATGTCTTCGAGGAAACTGAGGCATTATTTTCAGGCGCACAAGATAATTGTGCCATATGAGTTTCCCTTAGGAGTGATCCTCCAAAATAGGG
Organism: Phyllostachys edulis; assembly: GCA_036346405.1. Taxonomy (NCBI): domain Eukaryota; kingdom Viridiplantae; phylum Streptophyta; class Magnoliopsida; order Poales; family Poaceae; genus Phyllostachys; species Phyllostachys edulis. The sequence continues at coordinate 34,558,364 of CM070548.1, forward strand.
AAGCAGCGGGACGCATGTCTAAATGATCAGTAGATCTTAGGAAGTTCGACCTCCATTTCGTGTCCCGAATGACCATTAAATTTCAAATCTTGGTAGACTTTGTCGCCGAATGGATAAATCCTGAACCTGTTCAGGATCCCCAGTACGATACCCACGACAAGTGGACGATGTACTTTGACAGGCCACGACAAGTGGACGATGTGCGACAAGTGGACGATGTACTTTGACAGGCCACGACAAGTGGGCGATGTACTTTGTGAGTCACTTAGTTTAAGTGGCCTTGGGTCAGGGTGGTCTGGAATCTCCTAATGGAGAGACCTTAAAGTATGCCATCTGATTAAACTTTCGGGCCACTAACAACATGGTAGAATCGAAGGTTTACTAGCGGCATCACAGTCATGAAGCACTTTCGCGATTCGACGACTACTCGTGAGAGGAGACTCTCAACTAGTCATGAATCAAGTCGAAAAAGAGTACCAATGCTCTAATCCGACTATGTCTCGGTACTTATCGGAGGTTCGAAAGCTTGAAAAGCATTTTTTCGGTTTCGAGGTACAATTTATCCCTCGAAAGGATAATTTCCTCATGAACCGACTTGCTCGGATAGCTTCTTCCCAATCACAAGTGTCAAAGGGTCTTCTTGGAGTAACTCGAAGCGAGTCTCACAGTGGACACACTAGAGACATCTCCTATTGAGACAACATCTCTAGATTACGAGGACACTTGGATGGATCCCATCTACAAGTATCTTGAGACGGGTTCGTGCAGATGGCGATCTCGAAGCGGTCGTTTATCGAAAAGGCCAAAATGTAGACTTTGGTCGAAGGAGTCCTCTATAAGCGAGGTACTCAAGGGGTACTCATGCGATGCATCTTTGAGAGAAGGACTAAACCTCCTTCACGACATACAGGGGGCATCTGTGGAACTCATGCTTCCCTCTGAGAATGTTTGTCGGAAAAAGCCTTTCGACAAGGATTTTCTCGCCATGACCCTCTCGATGCCAAAGAGTTGGTTAAGAAATATGTACAATGCCAGTTTCATAGCAGGCAAATACACCAACCAGCTTAGGCATTACAAACAATTCCTTTATCTTGGCCTTTTGTGACCTGGGGTCTCGACATCCTAGGACTGTTCCCAAGGGCTCCAAGAGGCTTCGAGTTCCTTTTTGTGGCTATTGATACGTTCACAAAATGGATCGAAGTCGAACCTGTGACTGGGATAACAACAAAAGCCGCAAAACGGTTCATGATGAGAAGCGTGATTACTCAGTTTGGTGTCCCAAGTCGAATAATCACAGATAATGGTAAACACTTTTTGAGTGCAAAATTTTAGGAATTTTGCGACGAGTTGGGTACTAAGCTCTGTTATGCCTCTGTCGCCCATCCCCAAAGCAATGGGGCAGTCGGACAAGCGAATGGCCAAATAATGCAGGGAATTAAAACTCGAGTCTTCGACCTGCTTGTCAAGCGCTCGGGGGCTTGGGGTACAAGAATTACCCTTAGTATTATGGACAGTTCGCACGACCGCTAGTCGGGCAATAGGTGAAACACTTTTTTTTCTAGTTTTTGGTGCCGAAGCCATGCTTCGCCGAACTAAAGATCAGTCTACAAGGATCGAGAGTTTCAATGACTCGGCCAAGAACAACTTCGGCGGATGACATTAACACCTTTCGAAGAAAAGAGAATCGAGACCTTAATCCGTTCGGCGGTCTACCCGGCAAGCCCAGCGCAAATACTACGATCGTGAAGGTCCAACCTCGCATGACCTTCTTGTAGGTGACTTGGTATTGAGAAAATTCAATCGATCTAATCCGAACAAGCTTTCCCCAAGTGGGAAAGTCCTTACCTGATGGTCGAGGTTATGCGACGGTTAATAAGCCGGCAATGGAGGACGACCGAATTCTCTCAAATTCTTTGAATATCGACCAGTTACGCAAATTCTACGTGTAAATGACCAACCGTTCAATAAAGCATCAGGTTCTTTCTATCTTTATTGTATTACTTCGAGTAGCGCTTTGACAATTCTTTCAACCATACCTGATCAAAGGTCGCCTCGACCGGTTACTAAGTCGTGCACTCTTCCACGATAATGCCTTTGTCGTAAGACATTCTCGACCGATGCCGGTTCATCTTTACACTGATCGAAAGGATGGTAACGTCACCTAGTCGAAGCCTTTCCTCTCTGTACGTGGTCCCGTCCACTAGAAGGAACTTCCTAGAGTCGACTCATTCCCCCCTTTTTTTTACCAACACAAAGAGCTTGGGCTCGAAACATGGTTGAAATAATGTCAAGCCAACTCTTAGTACCTTAGTTTATTTCTTCATCCATCTTTTTGAAAAATAAATTAAGCACAGTACACTTTCCAAATTTGCTCGACTACTTTCGATAAACTCGGTTTGTTTTAACTGATCGGAGGAAGTTGTAACACCTAGTCGAAGTCTTTCCTCTCTGCACGTGGTCCTGCCCACTAGAAGGAACTTCCTAGCATCATTCTGTTCCTAACTCTTGCTACCAGAGCGAATATACTGAGTGCATTGAGATAAGTTGGACAATTTTTTTTAAGGAACTCTAGACGTTTATCTAACTCAAGTTGACCATTCTTGATTTGATTAATTTGGTCGGAGATGGTAACATCACCTAGTCGCTGCCTTTCCTCTCTACACGTGGTCTGCCCACTAGAAGGACCTTCCTAGTGTCGACTCGTTCCTACTCTTACGACCAGTGCAAGCGAAAAATTACAAGTTAGCTAAACCTCTCTTTTTTTCAAAAAACCCATTAAACACTATTTACTCGGTTTATCTAAATAAACCAAGCAAATAGTCGGGGGCTAGGATAAATTTATTAACTTGACTTCAATTCTTAGTCTTGCTCTTTTTCCATTCATTATCTTGTGAGTTACTAACTACTCGACAAGATGATTTTCAGGAAGAATGAAGATTATATATCAACATCAACAAAAAATTTATCTTTACAGGAATCTAGTACAGACTACTCAGGCGGAGGAGAACTAACTTGCATACCCTCCGTGACTAACTCAGCGATCGACTGCATTGTCTCTATTAATTGCTCCACTACGCTTGAGGCGGTGAAGTCATCTCTGACAGTGCTAGATTAAGGGTGGGATCATGAGATTTAAGTTTTGCTAAGACAAATCTTATTCCCTCTTGGATCGCATCCTTTATCGAGTCGAATTGGTTAGCACTCAGCGTAGTCACTAACTCTTGCAAAGTTCTGACTTGTTCACCAATGACACTCGATTGGGCATACAACGTGTCGTCACGAGGAGTAATCCCCTTTGCATGAAGCCCATCGAGTACATTGTTCAGGAGTGAAATATTGTTTTGAAGATTGATCTTCAAAACCTTCATTTCCTCCTAATTATGAGTCGAAGCCTCGCGAAGTCGTTTTACTTGTACTACTTGTTCTGAAAAGAATAAGGTCAGTCAAATAAAATGACCTCGAGAGAAAAACACAACCAATTGCAGGTAAAGATTTGCTTACCAACTAGTTGAAAATCTAACTTCTTGACTTCTTCAGCGTGGGCGGCGGTGTCCTTAAGGTAACGTTGCTCCCACGTCTGGACCTCTTGGTCTTTGTCTGAAAGAGAATGAGATTCAGAAAAAGAAAAGGAGGTCGAAGGCGGTCTTAAGTTCAACACTTACCGCTTAGTCGTCCCTGCAACTTTTGGTTTACAGAGTTTGCCTCCTGAAGCTTCTTCCGGAGGTCTTCAATCTCCTCCCTTAGCTTTTTATTCTCGGCTCTCTCAAAGTCGAGAGAATCAGCTAAGAACTTCTCGTCACTCTTGAGCCTGAAAAGGGAAAGGGTAGACGTCAGCATAATTCCTGGTCGTAAGTTCTTCAGTGACTAGCTCCGTGTCATAAGTCTTTCTACAACCATATCCTGGTCTTAAGTTCTTCTATGACAATATCCTGGTCGTAAGTTCCTTGTCGTAAGTATTTCTACGACGGAACCACGGTAAATAAGTCCTCCTCGACCGATACCAAGTCATAAGATGATCTACAACAAACCCCTTAAGTGCTATGTAAGTGGTCAAAACATGAAAGGCTACAAAAGCGATTACTTACAACCTCTTCGCCTTTCATGAGTAGCGCTTTGTCTTAATAAGAGGTGGACAAGTTGCTGTTATATTCAAAACCTTGAGTGACAATTTGTTCAAGCGTGTTACGCACAAAGAAAGACGAGAAGAAAGCGAAAAATCTGAATGTAAATACCAAATTTCGGTACTTACATTCATAGTCGTCCGAAGCGAACGAAGATTCCACCCTCGTAGGGTCCCTCGGTTCATCAATCTCATCAACTCGGTTCCACCAAACCCTTCGAGGCGCTTCGTCATCGAAGACACCCCTCTGTTAGGAATGTCCTTAGGGTGAGAACACGATCACGAGATCTGAACACACGGAGCCCTAGCGATGGCGAGGAGCGAAGAACAGAAGGTGCAAATCGAAGAGCTCGAACTCTTCTTCTCCTTTGGAGGTGGCGGCACGATGGCTTGGCCTTGGGAGCTGGGAGGATCAACCGCAGACAACCTCCTTCCCGGCCACGGTGAATTGATGTTTCACCCCATGGCCGGATGTGTCGCCGCTACCATCTTCACCCTGCATCTCGATCGCCCGGTGGTCATAGCGCCTCGACCCTACGACCACTCCAGTAGTCGTGGCCGCGTCAGCAACAACGACACCCTCCACCATTTGGACGGTGGTTGACTCTTCGACCACCACCACTGCTATTTCTTCGCCTGCCGAAGAAACTGTAGTGGATTCCTTGGTAGGAACGTCCTTAATGATAAAAGGAGCCAAGCTAAGATCATAAAAAGGGAAAACATGATTAGGTGGTAAAAAGCAAAAGGTAAATATTGTTCTTACACTTTTGTCTCTTTTACGTACCTCCGAGTGTCGGATTTGATCTTAAGTTTGAAAACAACCCTCCCTAAGGAAGGTTTCTTCGACTTTTTCTCAACCACGTCTGGTCAAGACTCAAGTTGAGGAACAGTCATGACCACATCTGATTGTGGAGCTTGATCGAGCACCATTGCTCCTTGAGCCTCTTAGCTCTCTGGTTGGCCGAGACCTGTCTCGACCACCTCAACAGCAGCACTGTCCTCGACCACGGGCACTGCTAGCGCAGCAGTCTCATTCACAAAAGACATGAAACTCTTCCAATTCTCCTTTTCTAATCTCTTGATAAAGCCACGAGAAGCAGAAACTGCGAAGGTTTTACTGTCATAATAGAAGGGTACCTTGGTCTTGGGGGCCTTGGGTTTGAATACTTCAGCTATTCCTGCCGCAATTGCTTCCTTTGCAGCAATTATTTCTGCAGCAAGATTAGCCAAAGGTGCAGATGGAGTAGCGGAGCTCGAGCTTACACCTCCCTCATCAATAGCTTGCGTGAGCCTCCTCCCCCTGGTCTGAGGAGCATCTGCTTGCCCAACAGCAGGGCTCGAGTTCGAGCCTCCCTTGTCGGCGGCCTTAACAAGTCAGCGTCTCTTAGCCGGGTGAGAAACAAACTGCTCTACGGCCGCACCAACGACCATCAGTTCGACTTATTCGTCGTCCTGATGGTCCTCCTTGCCTACTTTCTGCAGAAATCAGAAAGAGAGATATTATAAAGCCATTGTAAGTTCTTCTACAACTATCACCATGTCGTAAGCCTTTCTACGACAACCCCCTGGTCGTAAGTTTTTCTACGACCAGAACCTGATCGTAAGCCTTCCTATGATAAGTACCCAGTCATAAGTTCTTCTATGACTACAAAGTCCTAAAGACGAAATCGACTCTTGATTACCTTTAGGCGCTCCACTTTGTCCTCTGGAGACAAGTCAACTAGAATTGGAGGCGCCACAACATGGGTTGGGGTCTTCTCACAGATGAGCTTGACCCGAGCGTCAATCTCCTCTAGTGAGAGGTCTGCAGGGATCAGAGAAACTTCAGTAAGCCTAATTTAAAACTAACAGAAAGAAGGCTAAAGCTCAAGGTTTACTTACCCTCCGCGTAGTCCCTCGTCGGGTCCGTCAGCCCGAGTACCTCCACATCGATGAGCCTTCTTCTTGAGGGGGCGTCTGGGCGTGATAAAATCCTTCACCACGTGCCATCCAGTAAGCCCCTCTTCCTTCAAGTCTGCAATAGCTTGAATGAAAGGGGCGATCTGGCCAAGATCCTTGGGAATCGAATCCCAAGCGGGAACCTTCTCAGCAGGCTTCCCGGTATAAGAGAGGCTATCCTCATTGGTGATCTTCTAATAGAACCACCTCTTCTTCCACCCCAGCCACGACGACTGGGTAAACATCTGAATGTACTCCCTCGACTTCCCGTTGTGGAGCTTTAGACTACAACTACCGACGATTCTACTTAATCGGGTCATTCCGTAGTATCTGGAACAACTCGAGATCGTAGGAATCCTAGGTAGGCCTCACTGCAGTACACGAACACCCCCAACATTGTGATAGAATTGGGGACAAGGTTCACCAACTCCACTTGGAAATATTCGAGTACCAATGTGAGAAAAGGATGAGCGGGTAATCGAAGACCACACTCACAGAATGCTTGGAAGGCGAGATTTGCCAAATCTCCTCTAACGGCCAATCTTTGACGGCCTCAATCCACCCTTGACGAATTCCATCTTGGAATCTTCTGAGTCGACCAAAGCTCTAATTTTGGTCGCATCCATCTCGATTCGCTCCTTTGAAGAGCGGCTCGGCCATTTCTCCCAAAAGTCGAAGATTTGGATGTGGAAAGATTGAAGAAGAAAGCTTGATTTGGTCGGTGGCGGAGAACTCGGGAGTTTGAACAACAAGAACAATTTGGGGGAAGGTAAAGGACCTTATCCTCACCCACAGTAAAGATTTATAACCGCTTTAGAAGTCCAAAAGGCGTGGCTACCCCAACGGTTATAGCGCTTGAACTGCTCCAACAGACAAGGGTAAGGGAATCGATTGGGACTCTTAAATTTGTCTGCTTGAAGAAGTCAGGTCTGTTTTTACATCTCAAGCGAAATTACCTCGTTAACCAAGTCTTTTTCTGGTCAAAACGCAATAGCGACTAGAAAGATCCTACTTCGATTATTAAAGATACCACGACCACTCGGTTGAGTTAGATCTCCACGACCACCTTGTAGGTCACAAGATTATTTCAACCTGTCTTGACCAAGTAAATTTACGGTCAAATGAAACACCATCGAAGAGTTCTTCCTTCGACCATTTCCTCGACCACTTCTTGGTCGTAAGACCATCTACCGCTCCTTTTCCAAGTAAGTTATTTTAAGCTTAAGGTGGGGGCTAGATGGCGAGGATATAACAATCCTTATTTTATTATATATCTATAATTCATATTATGGATAATAATGGCGTCATATAACTCTTGAGTATACCCTTAATATTCATAAGGGAGAAATTTGGAAGTCGTAAGTTCTCCTAAGACCACCTCAGATTCGTGGGTCTTCCTACGACTACCCCATAGTCGTAAGCCCTTCTCGACTATCCGTGATCGTAAGCTCTACTACGATCGATCTATGGTTATAGGCTCTCCTCGACCACCACCTGGTAAATAGCTCTTCTCGACCGGTCCTCGATCAACAAGACTCACAGACATGTGGGCCTAGTCGATCGGGAATCTCATGTACCGTATCCAAGGATATGAGTAATCAATTCTGTTGTTATTCTCGGAATAACAAAGACGACTCTTTCTGTTATGGTGATAATTGCTTGGCAATGTGGGAACGTTAAAACTCCCGTAATAACCTCCGGTAACGGCTCCATGATCTGGTGCATTAATGTGACCTTTATACTGAAGATCCAACGGTGCACCCCGGGGATAGTATAAAAGGCAAGGATCATCAGGAAGAGGGGAGAGGCGAAAGAAGATTAGAAGGACAATACTCTATTCTCTCATTCCATCTTGTAATCCAGTATACTCAATACATACACATAGGAGTAGGGTTGTTATTCTTCCAGGAGAAGGCCCGAACTTGTATAAAAATCCCCGTGTCTCCATCTCTGTGTGATTTTGAGCCTAGAGGAACCCCCGAATAAAATAATCTTTACATAAGTTCGGTTCTAAAACACCGACAGAACAGTTACTAGAAAGTAATTGACTCGACCCTTAAAAGGTTTTCGAGAGTCCAGACCAAGTGAGATCTTTTTTTTTATTCCAAGAATTCTTCTTCTTACTCTCTTTCCTCTTGTGCTGGAGGGTTGTGCTATTTTGAACCAAGACGTCCCTTCTCCTCGGTGTGCACCGGGAAAGAGGGTGAGCGGTATCTCTGAACCATTGTCACGGAGTTCATCTGCATAGGGCGGCAATAAGGTTTATGGGCAGCGCATCTGTGCGACCGCTTGCTGCACTGTGATGTCTACGATCTGGACTACATCGAGTCTGCACTTCTTCCTGTTCTTCATCGACATCTACAATAAGTTGTTTGTACGACTAGTATATTCTGTTATAATCATGATATTTAGTGTGTTTAAAAGTGCAATGAGTAGCCTACTATTAGTATTGATTTATGCATTACTAGTTATTTGTGATCTTTACCTTATAATAAAATCTGGAATTAAAATGTTGTCCACATTTCCAACAATCCAAAAACCTTGTTGTAGATATTTTTGTGATCTAGCAATGGCTGGTGCTTCTGATGCTGTGAAACTTGAGAGGTTTTCTGGTCAGAACTTTCGTAGATGGCAAACTAGGGTCAAGTTTTGGCTCATGTCTTTGCGGTTGTGGTGGGTGATCCATACACAGTATCCAATTATGGATGAATGGACCAACTGTTTTGACACAGATAACAACACAACCCTTGGATGCATACTGACCATACTATCCGACCAGCTCTATGATGTGTACATGGACTTCAAGTCCGCCACAGAGTTGTGGGATGCACTCAAGCACAAATATGCCGAAGCTGAGGCTGGTCGGTGGCTCTATATGTGCGAGCAAATCTTCAACTATAGCATGGACGATGCTAAGTCGATAGTTGCATAGGCTCATGAGCTACAATTACTGGTCGGAGAGATTGCACATCTGGGTTGTGTTTTGCCTCCTAAGTTTGTGGCCGCGGGCATTGTTGCCAAACTTCCTGCTTCATATCGGGGTTTTGCCACTAGCTTAAAGCACAAGAGGGAAGATATATCTATTGAGGATCTTATTCCTGCTCTTGATGTGGAAGAAAAGGCAAGAGCAAAAGATACACCAAGCACTTCCAGTCAGAACAATCAGATCAATGCAAATGTCATAGTGAAAAGATATGGCAAGAATAACAAAGGCTTTAAACCAAAAAAGACAACTAGCTTTAAGAAGAAAACTGAGAAGAAGGATATGAGGAACATCACCTGCTTTGTGTGTTGGAAAAACGGTCATATGGCGAAAGACTGTCATTTCATAAAAGCAAGGATGGTGTGTCTGACCAAAGAAAAAAGCGATCAACGTGATCATAGGCGAGGCCTCAACAGGAGGGTATGGTAATCCACCTGTTGTATTTTTAGCATGTCAATCCACTGATTGGTGGGTTGATACTGGAGCTAATGTTCATGTATGTTCTGATATTTCCTTGTTTTCTTCTTATCAGTCAGCCAGGGCTTCCTCCGTCCTAATGGGGAATGGGTCGCATGCTTTTGTTCTTGGTGTTGGCACGGTGGATCTGAGGCTTACTTTATGGAAGATTGTCCACTTGAAGAACGTGCAGCATGCGCCAACCATAAACAAGAATCTTGTTAGTAGTTCCCTCCTATGCAGGGATGGGTATAAGCTAGTATTTGAGTCAAATAAAATTGTATTGTCTAAGTTTGGTAACTTTGTTGGTAAAGGCTATGAGAGTAGAGGTGTAATACCCCAAAAGTATTCAAGAATATTCAAAAGAGTATTTGGGAGAGATTAATTGAATTAGGAGAAGGACCAAATATAATATAGATTTAGCAACAATTAGGCAGAGGGGTTTTCTGCGGTTTTTGACAACTTTGGGCCTCGGGCCTTGGCCGAGAGGCCCATGAGGCCGACCACCAATAAAAGGAGGAAACCCTATTGCTACAGTACTGCCGCCCCTAGTACTGTAGCGCCGCACTGTAGCATCCCCTACTGCTATGCCAAGAGGAGAAAGGATGGAGAGGAAGGAAGAAGGAGGGCCGGGGAATTGGCCAATTGAGGAGAAAGCAAGGGAAAAGAGAAGGAGAGGATCCTCGTGCGGTGCTGGTGTGGGTGTTCGTCAGCGATTTGTCAAGGGTAACACCGATCTCCGATAGTTTAGAGGTTTAATTGGTTGTTTAATCAATGTCGGGTAATAGATTCAATTCTGTCCAGATTCTTGGACGTAGGTTTTCGTATCTTTAGAGGCAGAATCTGGGGATGACTTCTCTTAGAAAGTTGGGTGACGTCCTTAGCTTTACGTGGGCACTAAGAACACCCAAATCCGATTAACGGTCAGCAAGTTATGAATTTTTTAGTGTCGCTGTCCTGCTAGTCTGTCAGATTTCTGACAGGTTGTAGAAACCTGGGTTAAGCCATTAGTTAAAGACGAAATCAGAGGATCTCGATATAACAAAAACTGTAGATAATTTCCATACCTTTCCAGGAAGCTAAAGAACGCAATATTTGGATAATCGTAGCAAACGTTATGGTGGTTTTAGTGTACTGTCCAGAGAACCTGACGTGAATATTGATGTTCTGTAGATTGGCTTGGTAGGGGTAGTAAATAGCAGAATCAGAAGGGCTCCCCAACTAGGTTTATCTAGGTAATTTAATTACCTTTCCAGAAAGTCTTAAAACACCTTATTTGGACCCCGGTAGTGAAAGTTATGATTTTAGAAGTTGACTGTCCACAGAGGGACAGGTCGATCGTTAGAAGTGGGACGTTCGGAAGGCGCTTGAGAGTTTGGTCTTTTTCGTTTGAGCTATTAATTATATCTTGGGTCCAGTATGGTTGTCTTAGCTTGGTTCATAATTATTATTCAGGTGGTGGGACGGGTACCAGGGCAGCACCTTCTCGCATCCCTCGTTCTCTCGCGGTTAAGGCAAGTATTGGGTTAAAGAATAATGATGATTGTTTGCTAAGATTGATTGTGTCTTGATCGTGATTGCCATGCATGGATGTTATTGTGATGAATTACAATATATCTTGGTATATTCAAGCTATGGTTAAAGTTTCTGTGTTCATGGTTAATGCTACACGTTACTATGTATATGTTGAATTCATATGTTTAGAAGATAATGTCATTGAACATATGCATGTAGTAAGCATGATTGAGTTTTGGTCACGTGGTGACCAAGTATGAAGTGTTGAGGTCCCGTCATGTCGATGACGGGCTAGAAATCCCCACATTAGGTGTAATGTGGGCAATGAGTAAAGAGGTCCCCATCATGCGATGATGGGCAAAGGTCCCTATACTTGTGGAGTATAGGCTCTTGGTCCCTATTGCGAGTGCATAGGCATGGGTATACATCGACGGTTGTATACCCGCATTACCGATAAAATGCGAAAAGAGATAAAGATTAAAAGGTGCATTGCATGGTTGCATTACATAAGCATGAAGGCTATGTTTAGCGTAATGTTTAATTGTGAATATTAATCTTGTGGATTGTGTTTCTAGATTTGGCCTTGTTGATACTTCTCGAGTCTGTGGACTCACCCTTGCTTTGTTGTGCTTTTAGGTACCACCGGCAAGAGCGGCATGCATGGGAGGGAGTAGCTTTTCTTTGGATTGCACACACTACCCTTCATCCTAATAAAATCATATCATGTAGTTCATACTATATGAATGAGTAAAGCTGTTGATTTGTTGATGAACTGTAATAAGTAAACCAAGATGGGAAGGAAGGATACCTTCTCCATGATTTATTACTGCTTGTGAATCTAGTTTATGATGAACTGTAATAGATAGAAATTAACTGGTGAAGGAAGGATACCTTCTCCATATATTGGATGTTTTATTTATGCCTTCCTATGATATTCTGTTGGTACCTCCGGTATTAATTAATAATACAAGGGAGGTTCTGGTTCTTTTAGTAGCATTCCAGGCCGTTGATTGGCTGGGGTGTTACAAGAGGCTTGTTCCGTATGAGTACTTTAGAGTATAATCTGAATGTTGCAACTGGTTTGAATAAATGTGAGGCCAATATATGGCATTCTCGTTTTTGTCATATTGGTTTTGATAGTATTGCTAGAATGTCCAGATTAGATTTAATTCCAAAATGTGAAATTATCAAAGGATCAAAGTGCCAAACTTGTGTGCAAGCAAAATAACCTTAAAAACCCTTTTTAAGGGGTTACAAGAGGAAAAGAACTTGGCACCTTTAGATCTTGTCCATTCTGACTTGTGTGAGATGAATGGATTGTTGACCAAAGGAGGCAAAAGATATTTTCTAACTCTAATTGATGATGCATCACGTTATTGTTATGTGTATCTACTGAAAACAAAAGATGAAGCTTTAAATTACTTTAAAATTTATAAGGTCGAGGTTGAGAGCCAACTAGAAAACAAAATTAAAAGACTGAGGTCAGATTGTGGAGGAGAGTATATCTCTCTTGAACTCTCCCAATTCTATGCTGAACATGGAATAGTCCATGAAGTTACACCACTATACTCACCTCAATCAAACGGGGTAGCTGAGAGGAAAAATCGGACACTAACAGACTTGGTGAATGCCATGTTGGAGAGTGCCGGTATGCCTAAGATGTGGTGGGGGAAGCTATACTAACAGTAACTTTCGTCCTAAACAGAGTAATCACTAAAAGGTGTGATATTACTCCGTATGAGGGATGGAAGGGGGAAAAACCCAATATTAATTTTCTGCGAACTTCGGGGTGTTTGGCAAAAGTCAATATACCATTGCAGAAAAAGACAAAGTTTGGATCTAAAACAATCGATTATGTCTTGCTGGGATATGCTCATAACAGCACGACCTATAGATTTTTAGTAGTAAAATCAGAAACTCCTGAGATTATTATTAATACAATAATGGAGTCTAGAGATGCTTCATTTTTTGAGGATATTTATCCTATGAGAAGCTATGACGATCCTTCTTGAGCGAGGATAATCAAACTATGAATAATAGTCTTGAACCTACCACCATCTCGAACTAATGAGTGATAATCACGAAGAAGATAACAGTTTAGTCCAAGAGGCTCTCGCGAGAACAAGCGACAAAGGATTGAGAAAACCTTTGGTGAGGACTTTATTGTATATCTCATGGATGATGTGCCAAACACTCTTTCAGAGGCTTATGCATTACCTGATGCTGAGTATTGGAAAGAGGCAGTCCATAGCGAGATGGATTTCATCATGGCTAATGGGACTTGGGAGATCATTGAACGTCCTATCGGGTGCAAACCTGTTGGATGCAAGTGGATCTTTAAAAAGAAAATGAGGCCTAACGGTACTATTGATAAGTACAAGGTAAGACTTGTGGCCAAGGGTTATACCTAGAAAGAAGGTGAGGATTATTTTGATACTTACTCTCCTGTTGCCAGATTGACCACCATTTGTGTGCTTATTGCATTAGTTTCTTCCTATAGCCTACACATTCATCAAATGGATGTGAAGACAGCTTTCCTTAATGGAGAGTTAGAGGAAGAAATCTATATGAAGCAACTGGATGGTTTTGTGATTTCTGGATAGGAAAGTAAGGTATGAAAATTAATCAAATCCTTGTATGGTTTAAAGCAAGCACCTAAACAATGGCACGAGAAATTTGATAAACTTTAAAATCTGTTGGTTTTTCTGTAAATGAGGCAGATAAGTGTGTGTATTATCGTTATGGTGAGGGTCAAGGAGTGATTTTGTATTTGTATGTCGATGACATGCTTATATTTGGGGGCAAACACTGCTGTTATTGACGAGATCAAATCTTTCTTATCTAGATGCTTTGATATGAAAGACCTAGCAGAAGCAGATGTTATTCTTAATATTAAATTGATCAAAAATGAGGATGGGATCACTTTGAACCAATCCCATTATGCTGAGAAAATCTTAAGTCGGTTCGGTTTTGAGAACTGCAAGATTTCCCCAACTCCTTATGATGCTAGTGTTAAGTTTTGAAAGAATAAGGGATTAGGCAAAGATCAATTGAGATATTCACAAATTATTGGGTCCCTTATGTATCTATCTGGTGCCACAAGACTTGACATATCATTTGCTGTGAGCAAATTAAGTCGGTTTTGTTCTAACCCAGGAGATGATCACTGGGAGGTACTTGAGAGAGTGTTGCGCTACTTGAGAGGCACAACCTCATATGGAATTCACTATACTGGGTATCCATCTGCATTAGAAGGATATAGTGATTTAAACTGGATCTCTGATGCAGATGAGATCAAAGCTACAAGTGGGTATGTGTTTACCCTTGCAGGTGCTGCAGTTCTTGGAGATCGTGTAAACAGACCATATTGACAAGGTCAACCATGGAAGCAGAACTTGTAGCACTAGACACAGCTACCGTTGAGGCTGAATGGCTTAGAGAGCTTCTGTTGGACTTATCACTGGTTGAGAAACCAATACCGGTAATCCTAATGTACTGTGATAATCAAACAATGTTGATTAACGTTACAAGTACTAAGGATAACATGAAGTCCTCCAGAAATATGAAGCGTAGGCTTAAATCTGTCAGAAAACTGAGAAACTTCGGAGTAATTACTGTGAATTATATACGAACTGAGAAAAATATGGCAGACCCTTTCACAAAGGGGCTAGCACGGAAGGCGATTTCTGTCGCATCTATGGACATGGGAATGAGGCCCATTGGAGTTACAACTCAACAGTAACCCATACCTTTTTTATCGGAGATCCCGTGACTTAGGCAATAGGAAAAACAAGTTGATGTTTGAACAAGAGAGTACATTTTAATAAAATATGTACCCGTATCCTGATAGACAAAGTACTCTCAACTGTATGGAAGAGGATGGCTTAAAGTCTTAATGTATTCTAGTGTCCAATGAGGAAAAAATGTATTAGCCTATAGGATACCTAGAATGAATACACCTACTTGAGCTTAACTGAGGTCACAGTTCACAAGAATAGGGGCATTCTCTAGAAAGCTCATGAGCAGATAAGAGAGCATGACCATATAAAGCTCTGGTTATGATTGGTTCTTTGACAGCCTAGTATCAGTTGAGATTTCAAGTGAAATCTAATCACGAAAGACTGTGAATTCAAGGTATAATCCATTCATCAGTTGTGAGAAGATGAATCTTGTTATTCTAGGTGTAAGTTCAACCCGTACGTGACTTACACTGAAAGACTGGTATATTAACAACTTTTCAGCACAAAAGTCTTTATCTTACTCTTTGTTGCTTGCTTGGAATTGGTGGGGGATTGTTAGAATTGGGCCCTTATTTGTAAAGGCCATTCATTCCTAAATTCCAAAACATGCATGGTTTAGTCCTATATTGTCTAGCCAAGTGGTGGGAGAGCAATTTATAAGGTGGAGTCCTTGCCACCCCTTGATATATGTGATACATGTCATGGGTTGACATGAGGAGGACTATAGCTAAAGTCACACACACGCATGCACGCACGCGCGCGCGTTTATTCGCGTGACTTGTGACTCGACGCACGAACGTGTCGTGAACCAAGTCCACCTTTCTTTTGTTGACCGTGCATTTCTCTCTCTCGAAACAAGTGTCCCATATGACCAGTGAGAGTTTTTCCTCAGACCTCCCTTGGAGTGTGGAGATCCTATTGGACCTCCCTTGGAGATTTCTCTTGGACCTCCAGGAGATCCTCTTGAACCTCCCTTAGAGATTTCTCTTGGACCTCTAGGAGATCCTCTTGGACCTCTCTTGGAGTGTGGAGATACTCTTGGACCTCCCTTGGATCACTCCAAGAGAGTATGGTCAGAACACTATGGTATCTTTGGACCTCTTCGGGAGATTTTTTTGACCTCCCTTGGATCACTCCAAGAGAGTGTGGTCGGAACACTGTTGTCCCATTGGACCTCTTCGGGAGATCCTCTTGGACCTTCCTTGGAGGTTTCTCTTGGACCTCTTCGGGAGATCCTTTTGGACCTCCCTTGGAGAACGTGGTCAAAGCTGTAGACCAGTGGTCAAAGCTGAAGACCAATGTGTAATCAGGATATGATAAATTCTGCTTAATTACCATTAATTGGTTTTTAATTAGCAATTACCAGTGTTCTAATGTGTGCTTTATTGAGCAGTTATTAGAGAGTAATTGACTCGACTCTTAAAAGGTTTTTGAGAGATCCAGACCAAGAGAGATCTGTTTTTTCGATTCTAAGAATTCTTCTTCTTCCTCTCTGTTCTCTTGTGCTAGAGGGTTGTGCTGTTTTGAACCAAGCCGTCCCTTCTCCTCGGCATGCACCGGGAAGGAGGGTGGGTGGTATCTCCGATCTATTGTCGCAGAGTTCACTTATGCAGGCGGCAATAAGGTTCTGGCAGCGATCTCTAGGCTGACCGCTTCTTTATGACTGCGACATCTACGATCTGCACTGCTTCCTGTTCTTCATCGACATATACAGTAAGTTGTGTGTACGGCTAGTATATTCTGTTATAATCATGATATTGAGTATGTTTTAAAGTGCAATAAGTAGCCTACTGTTAGTATCGATTTATGCATTACTAGTTATTTGTGATCTTTGCCTCATAATAAAATTTAGAATTAAAATGTTATCCACATTTCCAACAATTCGAAAGACCATATAATTAAGATAAAGACCAACTGTACTCAAAGTAAAGAATGTTTAATCCTACAAGACTTGTAGTGTTATTGTCCGTGTAAACAAAATAAACAGTTAGCTGCAGATGGCTGGTTGTCACCACCATTTTCTCATATAGTTTCGGTCATTTGAACTCACTTAATCCCTAATGTTCATTTTCTTTCTCAAATATATGAAACCAACATTGATATATCCAACCGGGTAGAACATAAAAGGGAGCACAGTAAGCCAGAGCTTATGGGGTTTCAATATCTTCACAAGTTTCTTACTTACATTGGAACTATATGAACCGTAAAAAAACAAGACAGGTAGTTTTGAACTGTAGTTACTCTAGTCAAGGCTAATATGGAACATTTCTAAACAAGGGATCAAAATGAAATGTTCATGAGCAAATAGAGCAACACATGAAACAAAGTTTTGTTGATGTCTACCTTGAGACAACACAACATAAAGATGGTATAGTATGATAGGAAACCATTCCCCAAGGCATCCCATGTAGAGAATCAGCGGCCATTCTTTCATATATATCATGATTAATACATGACAACATTTTTAGCAATCATCAAAGAACAACATAATGCTAAGAAAACCAATCATAGTTCATGTCTGGGGAATTTTTAGCAACATACTTATTTATGATCATTAGGGCTTTCCATAAGACCACAACAACGGTAGAACCATAACAAGCACAAAACTTTCAGGAGCTGCAATGTGTTGGCTAAACAATGACAGAATCATTCATTTTTGTGATACCGGTTTCATGGTTTGTCCTTCTTTTGGCTGTAGTAAGAAAATATATGTATCAAACAAAAAAAAAATGGATAGCAAAAAATCCCTACAACAATTAAATGAATTATTTCTTCTTATAGTGGAAGCAAAGAAATGCCAAATCTTGTCATAGACCCTGATTCTTCTCTATCATGTGCTAGATTGGGTTGGTTTATGAGCCACGGTGGTCAATGGGTTGTGGTGGAATCAGAGGCTTGCCTGATGCTGATAAAATGGCATCGAGACCCAACCGACGAATGCATCAGACGACAGAACAACCGGACAGGAGAAAAGCAACCAAATTAGCACAACAATAACTCGGCAAAAGTTCGCATGTAACACAAACCAAATTCCACTTTGCGGTCAATGAATAACACCATTTTGGATAACTTGAAAAAAAAAAATTGCATAATACATTCCATCTTGTGCCTCGAATTGGGTGGCCACGACGAGCTACATTTCACGGTGCAGTTTAATCCATTCGTTGTGATATACCAGCATCGTCAAAGCTGCAAATTATGAAATTCATACCATCATGAGCTCTTCTGTAACAAATAAAACTAATAAGATATATTTACTCTAACTTGTGAGCACAAATTACTTTTTAAATGCTACAACACAAAAACCATGTGTGTTGGAACTACCATCTAGATATCAAAATCTCACAAAATTCTGAAGAAAAAAGGAGAAGAGAAGAAGAGATCTGGAAGCACAAGAATTGGAATTGAAAGGGACCGGCCTGCTTGTTTAATATTTCGCTACCATAATTACTATTTTGACTTGCTATAAATTTTCGTTTCTACAGCTGTGCTTTTCTAAAATAGTAAATTCTTTCTATCAGTAGTGCAACTAAAACAACAACTATCTAGTATGTCTCAAGTTAATCTAATTATTTACAATTTCATGCAAACACAGTTGCAGATAAATATGTGGACACCCTAAAAGCGTAAGGCACTAGGGAGAAAAGGCCAAGGGATGGCGGCGACCGCCACCATGAGCAGTCCCATGATGACCGACACCACGACCCGTTGTAGGCTTGCACTGTGCCCCAATTTCAAATTTTACAGATGCGAAGGCCTATTGCATCACCTTTTACTACTACTACCCGAAATTAAAATTTTGAACTCATAGATTATTTACCTTTGAAAGTTGAAATTAATGCCGACTTTCCTCCCCTACACGCTACCCATTTTCAACCATTGCTAAGAACAATTGAAATGAGGTCATTTCAATTATTTTTAGCCGTGTGATCCATATTGATTGTTCCAGGTAATGAGTACTGACTCAGTTGCTCCTTCGAATCAAGTTAGGCCATTGTGGTTCATGGAGCCCAATTCCCTTTGTTCGATCGGCCTTCACAACCGAGCCCAATTCAATTTGTTAGCCCAGGTCCACCTTTGTTGTTGCATTCTAGTGGTGGCCAGATGAGCGGCACAGCACGAGCTAGCCCAACCCATCTCGGCACAGTCCATCCTGGCCCGTGAAACAGATGGACTGTGCCATGCCAGCCCACGTGCCGAGGAGGTGGCCCAAGCACGGCCTAATGACTTTTCGTGCCGTGCCATGCCGATTGCGGCTCACTTAGCCCGTTAAGATGAAAAATTAAAAAAAACAAATCCAAAAAAATTAGAAAAATGTGCAGAATTCAGAAATAGATATGAAAATTGTAAAAAAATGAGATAAGCATATTGAAAATGTAATAAAGAGCTTTATTAATGTTCAAATTGCTGCCTCGTTAAAATCTTTGTCAAGTAAAAACTCAACATGAGAAAACCTTGGCAAAGGAAAAGGAGTTACAACCTATAGCTCTACATACATCCTTATTCTATGTATTGTTGTCTAGGTACAGATTTTTGAACACCTCCGACAACTCTAGATTTTCCACAGAGTGTTGTGTTCGTGAATCAGCTTGTTCCCAGTCTTTCACAGTTAGAAGTATCTCCACTATCTCACTTGTGAGACGTATTCTTCTCTCCTCCAATATTCTTCTCTCCTCCAATATTCTTCCAGAAAGACTGAAAGCAGACTCGGAGGAAACCGTCAAGACAGGAATAACTAACACATCACATGCAAGTATGGATAGCACGAGATATGCTAACTTATGGGCATGTCACCATTGCTTGGGGTTGTTCTTGGTTGAGCAGGCGGCGTTGTAGAAGAAGAAGACTTGGCCCTAGAGGAAGAGCCACCGAAGATCGTGCCCCACATATTTGTCTCGCTACTTGAGGTGGGGGCTACTGGAGGTCGTTACGAGCGGACTCTCCGAAACTTATTTTCATACCTTTGGTAAATGTCGTGTAATCGAGAACGAACTTCTGCAAAATAGTTAGAATAGTCTAGCCCTGTAGCATCACTAAGAAGACCAAGAACATTAGCAAATACTTCAATTTTACCTCTAGGATATAAAACAAATACAAATGCATATTAGAAAGGGATTTCTCTCCAATATTTAAGGTATTTGCTTTTCATAGCAACAATAGCCTCACATAAAACTGAGTCATTTTCATACATTTTAAACTGAGTAGCAATCTGCAAAATACTATGCACAATAATAGAAGATGTTGGATAGTAGACAGTGGACAAAGCAATAGTGGCTTCATAATTTTTTCTTCTAAAAACCGTAGTTTCTTCTGAGCTATGAACCAATGTTGCTCAGTCAATAGTATACTACAGTCAGTACTCTGATAGCGCGTTTGAATAAAAACCGAAAAATGCTCTTATATGTTAAAAGACTCTTAAGCATCATGTATGTAGAGTTCCATCTTACCGGCATGTCCAAACTAAACTTTCTTGGACGTACACCAATCGCTCTGCAAAAGTTCTTATATGTTGCTATTCTTACGTTAGAATTATTCAAGCAAGATATCGTATCGCAAAAAGCTTTAATATATGGATTCAACCTCTTCAAACCACAATTGAATATAAGGTTAATAATATGACAAGTGTATCGCTGATGTAGCAAGAAGGAATCGACGTATGTACTCAACACTGGAGTAAGAATATCCATGGCCCTAGAGTTCGAAGCGGCATTGTCTAAAGTAATTGAGAATATTTTGTCTGTAAGACCAAAGTCTTCTACGACTTTGATAATATAGTCCACAATATTCTCACTCGTGTGAGTTACATCAATTAATTTGAAACCTATAATTCTTTTCTTCATTACCCAGTCGTCATTAACATAACGAGCAACTACTCTAAGATAATCCTTCTTAGCCCGACCACTCCATATGTCCAAGGTCAAGGCCACTGAAAATGTGCACGTACGAAATAGTTCCTTTATTTTATTATGACGTTCATTGTAATATTTTACTAGATCCCTAGTTGTTGTCTGTCTAGAAATGGCAGAAAATCTAAGATTATGCGTTGTTCTAATATAAGTTTGGATAGCAGTAGACTCTCCAAAGCCTAACGGTGGATCCTCATAAGCAATTAAACGATAGAAAGATTGACGGGCTACCTCGGGATCGTAGTCCTAGCTGCGTACCGTACCGTCGGGGTTGTACTACAGTTGCGTCTGCCTCATCACCAATCCTTGTTTTGCTCGACATCTTGTAGCATGTCTAAGCAAGTGCCCTGTTCCACCTATAGACCTTGTAGATAATTCATCGCGATAAATTTTGCAAACAGCATATGGTACCTGATTTTCCTGTGCGTCTGGCTTTGTTGTCCTGTCGAAATTTTCTCACACTCTCGATGCAGACGGCCTCAACCTCTTTGCTCCGGTGGTTGCCGATGAAGATGCTGCCGTGGAGCCTAATGACGGAACTCCGCCTTGCCCTTCCACTAACAACTGCGGTTGGTTTGAGGTAGCCGCAACCTCCATGAATGCAACTTCCTCCGGTGAAAGTCTGTAATGACCAAGAGCAAAGCTACCGTAATTTTCCATAACGAAAACTACAAAATCAAAACTAACACTATTATTACTTTCATCTTAGCATAACAAATAATAACAATAAAAATATGAAAAAATATTATTGTACCTCTTTTGCTGACTTGTTGCCAGAAATTGAATTTCCCAAATTTTGGCATAATTTTTTTTGAATTTTGCCAAATTATCTCACAACGAATTTGAATTTACACAATAGAATTTGAAAGATAGATTGAGTAATGGACGGGTGCTGAATGATGGGGGTATGATGGCAAATCCGAACGTTAGGGCCAAACAGGCTGTGCCGTGCCGGGCATAGCCCACCGCGCTAAAACGCTCCCCAACGGGCAAAACTTCGATCGGGCCATGCTGTGCTAGGCACGGCCCGTCGTGCTCGGCGGCCCACCCACCCCTGCCTCCCCCTCTCCTATTCTGTCGGCTGCCTCGCCACTACTACAGAAAAGGCTTTCACAGACGGTTCAAAAATGTCATCACAGATGGTTTTTTGAGCCGTCTGAGTTTATGGGTCAGTGATGACACGAGGTCATCACAGACGGTTTGAAAACCGTCTGTGATGCATACTATCACAGACGGTTTCAACCACAAACCGTCTGTGATGCATACTATCCTGAGCGGTTTCACCACAAACCGTGCAGTGATGTCTAATATATCATGCAGAGCGGTTTGTGGTCAAACGAAATGCTGTGATGACTTTTTCTATAAAGCCACCAAGCAGTGACTGCTTGTGCCTTTAAAATCGGCATCATATATATATATATAATATTTCTATTGTCCTAGTCCCTCGGCCACTTCGAAGTGCGTCCCGCATGACATGAGGAAGACTTTACAACCACGAGCAACCTCATTGAGCCCTGGCAAATTTAAAATGCAACCAAGTAATTGAAGCGTTAGGACATCCAATTACTTGGTTGCTAATACATGGTGCCACTGAGGTTGCGCATCCGTCACTTTATTAGCTCATGTACTCCGTGGACGCGACATGTATTAACAAAAGTGGCCGAGGGACTAAGAACAATACACACACACACACACACATATATATATATATATATATATATATATATATATATATATATATAATGCCGGTTTTAAATGAACACGATTACACAGACAAATGTGAAATGAATGGCGAGAAGCAATAGATGACATCTTGACAAAATGACAAATCAACAAATAAGTCATAACATACATATCACACATTTTATACATCTATTTTTGCAAATCATCAATCATACATATCAACAACCCATGGTTCACCAAGCGTGTTTCCACTATCAATAGCAGACAACACTTGACACTACGAATAAGTCATAACTCATAACAATATAACATATCAACGGCTCATACATATCAACAACCCAATAAGTCATAACATATCAACAATCCATACATATCAATAGAAGAGACAACACTTGACATACGAATACTTCAATTACTCGCCATTGAAAGTGGTTACGCGAGGATAAAATGAGCCACTTTTGTCGACGATCAATTATCACCCGGATGGCATCAAATCCATTACGAGTCTTTGGAAGTCCCGTAACAAAATCCATCCGACTTCTTCCCATTTCCATTGTGGAATAGGCCTTGTTGAAGGGTACCAAAGAGGTTTTAAGTGCTCGGCTTTAACCCTTTGGCAATTGTCACATTCAAAGAACATCTTGAGCAATTTGCCTTTTCATCGGCTCCACCGAATGTCTTCTTCAAATCTGGTACATCTTAGTGCTTCCGGGATGCAAGGAAAACTTGGAATTATGAGCCTCCTTAATGATTAGCTCTCTCGGTGAGAATCGAGGGTACCACCAAGCGATTGCGATATCGAATGGTACCACGGGCATCTTCGGAAAATTCGTTGGCTTTACGCCTTCAAATTTTCTTTGATTTCAACTATTTCAAAGATCGGTTTTACGGGCCTCCGAATATGATCTTGAGTGTTGACTTCACTTCTAAGGCAGCGAAATCCATCTTCTACCATTTCGAGACTTAGCTACCGAAAATCGGCACATAAGCTCTTAGCCCGAGATACGATCGACAAGCAATTACATTGTGACTTTACGCTTAAAGCATCACCACAACATTGGCTTTGCGGGATGATAGTGAATACCCATATCGTAGTCCTTGATCAATTCAAGCCATCTTCTTTGTCTCATATTGAGATCAACTTGGTGAATATATATTTGAGCTCTTATGATCGATATAGATTTCTAGCGATTACCCAAAAGGTAATGTCGCCAAATCTTTAATGCATGGACTACTACCGCCAATTCCAAATCATGAGTAGGATAATTAAGCCTCATGAGGTCGCGAATCGCTGGATGCATATGCCACAACTTGGCCCTCTTGCATAAGCACACAGCCAAGTCCATGGCGAGATGCATCACAATAGATATCGAAATTCTTATGAATATCTGGAAGAGTGAGAACAGGAGCCTCGGTCAGGAGCTTTCTCAAGAGCTGAAAACTGCCTTCACACTCAGCTGACCAAAAGAATTTGTTCTCCTTCTTTAGAAGCTAAGTCAAGGGTCTAGAAATTTTGGAGAAGTTTTCAATGAATCTACGGTAATATCCCGCAAGTCCAAGGAAACTTTGAACTTCAGGAACATTCTGGGGCTGCTTCCAGTCTAGTACATCTTGTACCTTCTTTGGGATCAATGATAATACCTCCTTCGGATAAAACATGTCCCGTAAATGCAACTTGCTTGAGCCAGAAAGCACACTTGCTAAATTTAGCATACAGCTGATGCTTGCGAAGTGTATCCAGCACAAGTCTCAGATGCTGTTCATGTTCTTCAGCAGACTTGGAGTAGATAAGAATGTCGTCAATAAACACAACAACAAACTTATCCAAGAAATCCATGAATACTGAATTCATAAGATTCATGAAATAGGTAGGAGCATTTGTTAGACCAAAGGACATAACAGTATACTTGTACAATCCGTAACAAGTAGAAAATACTGTTTTAGGAATGTCCTCAGCTCTAACCTTGATTTGATGATAGCCCGATCGCAAATCAATCTTAGAAAAGACCCAGGCTCCAGTCAACTGATCAAACAGATCATCAATTCGGGGCAAAGGATACTTATTTTTGACAGTGACTTCATTTAACGGACGGTAATCCACACACATCCGTAAAGTCTTGTCTTTCTTTTTGACAAAGATGGCGGGCATCCCCAAGGTGAGAACTCGGTCGAATGAATCCTTGTCAAGTAATTCTCCAAACTGTTTCTTTAATTCAATCGGCTCATTAGAAGGCATACGATAAGGTCTTCTTGATATGGGAGCGATGCCCAGAACTAGTTCAATCACGAACTCCACTTCCCGATCGGTGGCATCTGGGAAGGTCTTGAGGAAAAACGTCCAGGATATTCACATACTATCGACATCGACTCCAAGGTAGGGCGACATCAATTTTCAATGCACCAAGATGAGAATGAATGGTTTTAGCTTGAAAAGCGATGAAATCTTTGTTTTTATTAGTGATGGATATAGTTAGATTGGGCACAATTAATTTGGCGAAGTGCAGGACAACCAATCCATTCCCAAAATAACATATATCCCTTTAGAGTTTATCACAATCAGTCGCCCAAAATCTACCCCTTCAATAAGGATATTGACATTATGGCGATTTGATGGATCATAAATCTTGACCCGGTGAGTGAATAATATGTGGTGGATGAAGTGGATGCATAACTAGTTGGCGTTGAGTAGCAAGCGCCTACTAACAAAAGAGTGGGATGTTCGAGTCAAATAAAATAGTAGTCATCTTGAAATTAACTAGGAGCATACCAAGAATAACCCAGTGCCTCGCCGCTTCTTCAAAGATTACTTGATTTATCTGCCATGATTTCGGCTGGATCAAGTTTGTATTTGTCTTTGGAGATGGTGCGGGGCCTTGCAGCGGTGGGAAGGTTGAACAGGTGGCAACCCTCGTGCCTTAGCAAAGCATTGGTTGGCGAAATGTCCCGGTCGTCCACAATGATAGCAAATCACACCCGGCCTGACATTGATAGCAGTAGGTGGCCGGTTTCCAATAGGTCGGGACTACCCAGTGGGTGGCGGTGGACGAAACGCAAACACCGGCACCTTAGGTGGAGCTAGGGCTGGCGCTCGGAAGGACTGAGGCTGCCACAGACGCGGTCTGATTGAACGACCACTAGCTGTAAATTGGGTGGGCTTCTCCCGCTTCCGCGACTCCTCCAAAGCCTTGCTCTTAGTTTCAGCAATAATGGCTTTGTCCACAAGATGTTGAAAATTTCTGAAATCTTGTACTGCCAAAGCCAACTGCAGCTCTTCAGACAAACCATTCATGAAACGGTTCCGACGACGAAGGTCAGTCGAAACATCGTCCGGTGCATACCTGCATACCGAGCAAGGAAATTAAATTCATGAAGATACTCGGTCACTGATTTTCGCCCTTGCTTGAGAGCGAGAAATTCCTGCTGCTTGAGCATCATTACTCCTTCAGGAATATGGGCCTCGCGAAAGGCCTCCATGAACTCAAGCCAAGAAGGGTATGTCCTGTGAAATTTGGATAGCCGATAATTATCCACCAATTGCTAGCGATCCGGTCGGTTGGTAAGCGCACAGGACTTTCTCCCTTTCCGAACACTGGGCAATCAGCAGCTTCTTTTCAATTTCCCTAAGCCAATCCTCCGCTTCCATTGAGTCTTGGGAGTGGAGAACAACGGCGAGTTAGTCGTGAAAGTCGACAAGACTCCTTGCCCATCTTGAACTCTGCCTCGCCGGTGGTGTGGTGGTGGAAGAAGTATTGCGCGCAATTTGTTCCAGTATGCGCGTCTGGTCCATTCGGTTGCGCTCAATTTGCATGAGCACATCCACCATAGTGGGTGGTGGAGGAAGCTCCTCTTCCTGTCTACCACCTTGCGGACCATGAGATCCGGAAGGGTCAGCCTGTTCCCCCTGAGTATAGGGAATAGGGGTGGAGAACCTCTCCTCTTGTTGTGCTTGCGAACGAGTAGTAGGCCCTGTCATCCTGTTGCCATATAATGGTTAACAACATCACAAGGATATACTCGAGCGAACACATACAAGATTCTGAGATAGAAAAGAAAGAAGTACTAAACTTAATCATGCATCATGTTATGACATGAAGCCAAATTAACACCAAAACCACAAAATAACCGAATACAACAAAAGGGTCGGCTCCACTTTATTACCAGTCGACAGAAAGCAACATCCAGTTCAAACTCAAAAGTCAGCACCCAGTATTTTTTTACAACATATAGGCTATTTTATTACACAATACTTAATGGACAACTACTAGCCTATTACACAGCTAATACCGAACACATCATCCAACCTCTATGTATAATCATTACGGTTAAAATTCACCGAAAACTCATTTAACATATGAGCTTCAGGTGAACCCGTATCTATGGGATCCCTAGGGCTGATGAGACGTGTAGGAGAACCCAATAGCAAATGATGTCCCCCAGAAGGTGTAGGTCATTTGAGTGCGAGGAAACCAGAGAACATCCGGGCTTGACGACCTTTGCCCAAGGATAGGAACAAGCTCGAGCACTTCGAAGTCGAAATCCGGCGGTGCGATGGCGGTGGAGGGATCTCATTGTTGCCATAAAGCACGTTACGAGGAACGCGGTTCGTGGCAACACCAAGCCTCAAATACTCTTGTGCCTCGTGCAGACGACGGCGGGTTTCCCATAGCTCATACACGAGACAGTGATGGACTTGGTCCATAATACGGACCAACCTCGCTAACTCGCGTACGTATGGGTCCTCTCCAAACTGAATCTCATCGAACGTACTCACATCCGCTCTAGGGCCTTGTTTTGGGAAGTGAACATAGGGTGGCTGAGATAGCTCCGTCAAATCATGACGAAGGAGGCTCATCATCCTACGCGCAGCTTCCTGCACAGCCATAGATTCAGAAGTGGCACACACATGGATGCAGTATGGAACACTACCCACCACCTGTCTGGCGATCACATTAATGATGGCTTGGTACTCTTCCATACCAGGGCCTCGGTCTCGACGGTAGAGGGCATACTCCGGCTGATAAGTGAAATTAGCCCGCCACATCATATCTCGAAGCAAGGCCGGAAACCCGTCCACATCTTCGGCTCGAGTCTCCTTAATCAAAAACCAGCCACTCATCTACAGACAAAAGACAAGGCAAGTAAGAACCTTATCTTGGAAAATCAACAGAAAGTTGGATAAGAATGGATACTAAGGAAGATAAGAAGTAAAAGATAGCATACTTAAGTCTTTAGAAATTAATTATGTTAAAATAATTTCCCAGAAACTCACTAAGGATAACGACCATGCTAATTCTAACCTACAGGCAACCGTATGCTCTGATACCAACGCTGTAAGACCCTCAAATATTGGAATGTGCCGAATTAAAATTATACTGGTAGCATAATTCTTAATTAAGGAACAGTGTAATTCCCTCATTAAGAATCATACTAGAAGCATAATAATAACAAGTAACAATTCTAATATTCAGGTTCCCGGATATATGTCATGCAATAGTTCCCAGGATTAGTGACTATTGCGCATATACCCTTAAACAACATTGCATCATCCACATACAAGTCATACATTCACATAATTATACATTACAAAGTTACATCTTGGTTAGGTTGTTACAAGAACCGATTTTGCTCTGATAAGAAGATGACTTTGGTCATCACAAAAGTTTAACAGCGGAAGCAAAATAAATAACAAAAACCACCAATGGCCCCATCCCGCAGGCTATTACGTGGGGACTAGAACTAGCTTCACTCGTTAGCGTCACCCTGATCGGCGCTAACGGGCATCTCATAAAGATAACCATCTTCACCTGCAACAAGAGGTCATTTACCCTAAGTACGGAAGGTACTCAGCAAGACTTACACAACTAATAAAAGAAAGTGTTTGATAGGACCTATACAAGGGAATAGAGATTTTACATGCATAAGGTTAACAACAGAAGGGTTATGATGGTTCAATTTGCAGAAAGCGATACATCTTAACCTACAGTTGCTAAGTTTTGACAAAGCAATTTTAATAAATCCATTTGGACTAAAACAGTAAGTAATTGAGAGCATAAGCATAAACAGTAACAATAATAAATCACAGATCACAATCAACCATGCATGATAACCATCATGCCGAAATAGTTCCCAAAACCAAATTTAGAACAAAGTCTATACAGGTGACATTAATCCAAGTGTTGTCCGTAACCGTGGACACGGCTATTCGAATAGTTTTAAAACCCTACAGGGGTGTACATCTTTACCCACACAACTTAGTTAGCCCGTAAGTCTCCGGAATAATAGCACACTGCCTTTGGTATGCCGGCCGGGTAGACTAAGATTTGTTATTTTTCAACGAGTTGACACTATTGAGTTGGAATACCCATGTGCGACTGATCCCGCTTAAACAACAACCGATAGCATCTATTCAACCGGGGTCCACATGTTGTGCCGGGAATGCCGACCCAATCAATTAAATGCGAACTCGTATAATCGCACATATTAGACCGCGATCGGGGCTCAAGAAGAATGCGTACATGCGATGGAACACATCTACGCCCTCACCCTTCTAAGAACATCTGATATCAATATACACTCCACATGGCATACGACACGGCCCGAAGACTTAAGCATCTATGCCATATGAAATCAATACACATGTCCTTACTCTCCTGTTTCCAACTCAATAACATGAACCCTTTACTTAACCAAACAGTGCCCATACACCACGTGTGGAAGTACGTTGGGGCTTGAATTGGGTTGTCAGAGTTCAGTCCTTAACCAACCCAGAAAAGACATCCACATTTCCCAATTCTCGTGCACAAAGGCACCATCACTAGCATCCACTTGTCCAGATTTGAAATCAGTTTACTAACAAGACTTAGAGTCATTTCAGATTTAAATAAACTGAACAAAGAATCAAAATGAATGAAATTCATTTGTTGTTCCCAGGTTTGACAAGATAAGCTTGCCAAACACTACTGTTCTAGGGACTGTATGGCTAAGCAAAGTTCTAACCTAATTATTTTAATACAAACAATACCTTAAGCTGAGTGTATGATTAAATTCAAGGTAAGCCACAAAGATTGGGTTGTAGCTAACTAGAGACAGATCATAAATAATTTTTAGAAAATTGCGTGCAACAGTATCACTGTATTTTGTAAATCTACAGTTCACAAATTTGGGATCAACATGGTGCAGAGAGGAAGCTTGCCTTGGTAATAATAAATAACCTCTTGCTCAGGTTCTTGCTGCTCAACAATGGACTCAACAATCTCAGAAGAACCAGTATCTAAAAGAAAATAAAATCCAATGAACACAGAGAAAAACAGAGAATCAACATGCATAAAAAAATGTATGGTCAAGGGCTTAAGGCATTATTAGCAACATGCTTAAGGTACAATAACTTATTTAAGGACAATAAGCTACAACTAACCTTTGCTAATACTATTTATTACAGCTTAGAGTTTAGATAGAGCTACAGTTTGATTTTAAAAAATCGAACAGATGACTCACAATTAAATTGCTTGCCTAGCTAAACATCATATAAATGAAATACCGTGCTGAAGCTAAGTGTATTTAAACTAGTGCTGTGACCTAACTGATCATTCAATACCTATTAATAGCAATTTAATAAATTAGACTCTTGCTGTAGATGTTGTCGGTTTGACCTACAACAAAAACAGCAAGGAGCCTTTTTACCATTTTAGGTTGTCTTGGAAAAATACACAAGACCGTGGCTTTAAAGTGGAGTTACTGACTATCAAGGGTAATTAATATCACAATCCATCAAGGCTAACCCCAACCGTCCTATTCTGTAAAGAAAAGGAAAAAGTGAGCTTTTGTGGGTTGGACCGACAATAACTAACAGAGGGGGTTGCATTAATAAATGATCGGTGCTCTTAATAACCAAAAGGAGGTCAACTAATGATACTAGGGTTTACCTAGGACCTAAGTAAGCTAGTATCTTTGGTAAGAGAGACCCTAAGTTTTGAAAAGCGATATGAAAGACCTAAAAGTTATAAATACAACTTTTCGATAAAGACAAGTTTGGAGCATCACATGAACATGTGAGTGATTCATGTGAGCTAAAGATGTCCTTAGAGAGCTTAAGATATCAGAAGGAAAGATCTAAGCTTACCAGCTAGGGTTGGAGAAGATGAAGTCAAGGTCTAGGTTAAACAGTAAAGATCCAAGTCCTTTTCTTTGGTCTGACCAAAATGAAAATGATGGAACTTAAGCTCTAAGGCTACCAAGCACATTCTTGATAGGAAAGGATGGAATCTAACTTACCAGGATGAGGTTTCACCAAGGTGGTTTTCCACTGGCTCAAGTTGACAGAGAGGAAACCCTAAGTCCAACCCTACAAAAGATGCCCAAAATCCATATTAGCATGAGATTTAGGCATGCTTAAAGTTGAACAAGGGTGAGCAAGAACGCTTCACTGGGAAAGAAGACAAAGCTAGGGGAGCTCCTCTCGGTCAACAATGGCGAAGGTAGAGCAAGAGGGTTTATATAGCGTTCTGACCCTAGAGCAAGCGAGAACTCTCCAGAGCTAATGAGGTGGCAACTAAGGATAAATATCAAGGAATATTCTTATTTTTCTGTGCTTGGCCACCGCCCGTGAGGATTTCGGTGATAAATAAGACAAGAAGAGAAGGAGAAGAAAACGTCACGATAATCGGGTCCCAGAGGATCACAAAGAAGACACAAAGACATGGCTAACCGCAAGGAACAGCAACCATCCGATTAGAATTGAGTGGCTGCGATGAGGTGGTCAAATAACACTGAACCGGTATCCATCAATATGGGCCGTGCGATCTCAAATGGACGGCTATGATTTAGGGGAGGTCCGGGTGGTCCGAACGTCACAACCCACAAGAGCCATTCGATCACAATTCAACGGTCCAAGATCTAATGCGCGCGGGTGAGCTTCGGCCCAAAAAGGAAGTCACCGTTGGATTTTAAATCAACGGTCAGAATTGATGGGAGGTCCGGATGGTCCGAACGGCCCAATGGATGTGGTCCGTCCGATCAAATTTCAACGGTGGATCTCGCTTGGCACCTCTGGTCGGTCCGAACGGCACATTTGATCTGGTCCACACGTTGAGGATCCAACGGTGACCGATTTTGGAGGTGAGTTAGATGACTGGAATGAATTGCGACGCCGTAGGATTAAGATCCAACGGTGGAGATCACGTGGGGCGTGCGGATGGTCCGAACGGCCCATTAGATCTGGCCCGTCCGTGGAGAATCCAACGGCTAAGATCTCGAGATGGATCGAGTGGTCGACGGCCCCTCGGATCTCGTCGCCCATCGGAAAATCTACAGACGCGTCACCGGGGTTTGTGCTCATACCGTCGTGGATCGTCTTGATCGTTTCACGGGTTGGACCTAGCCGTGGGGCTCGATTCGCTCTGAGGCATAAGGTAGAAAATTTGGCCAAGTTTGACCGATTTTGATTCAAAACTTCAAAAGGTTTGGGGGGCTTAATAAATAGCAAATAAATTTGTAAAAATATGAAATTTTGCGAGAATTGCTCTTTGGGATGATATATTCCCCAAATAAATTTTGAAACCACTGTTTCTCCTTTTTGAAATACATAAATAATTCATCTAGGCCAAATAGGTTTTGTTTAAAGACAATTATTTTTCTCAAGGTCAAAATAATAATAAAAAATTCAACAAAAATTATTTTTGGCCATAATAATTCATCTGGCTTTTAAATAAAATACCTCCCGGTCTTAATACCAACATTGAGTGGTATTTCCTTTTTGAAGCTTTGATTAAATTGGAGTTTTAGTTAGAATTTTGGGGAAACTAGATTGTAACATGTTGTCTAATTTGCCAAAATGAATAGTGATGCTATGAACAAACATCTCATTACATGTTTATATGTCAATTTTGTCATTTAAATACTGCTGAAAATTTGCTTTAACTACATATATATATATATATATATATATATATATATATATATCCAGATCGGATATATATATAATTAATTAATTGTTTCCACTAAA
This sequence comes from Phyllostachys edulis, assembly GCA_036346405.1. Taxonomy (NCBI): domain Eukaryota; kingdom Viridiplantae; phylum Streptophyta; class Magnoliopsida; order Poales; family Poaceae; genus Phyllostachys; species Phyllostachys edulis. The sequence continues at coordinate 34,590,705 of CM070548.1, forward strand.
CCGTCTCGCCTGTTTAAATACTCACAGGAGTATGTACTCCCTTCTAATATACCACTTAAACGCACATATTATACTTTTTAATCATTTTCAAGATACTTAAATATCAATTATAAGATACTCCAATGCGATTTGATTGGAAAAAATTCATTTGAGCCCTTTGTTTTTGCTATATACCTTTTTTCATATATAAAAGAAGTATATACACAAAGTTTGCTATAAAAAGTAGAATTTAAAGAAATTTTTCATGGAACTCACTTTGGGGTATCTTATAATTATTATTGGAGTATGCATAAATAGATAAAGAGGTATCATCATACGATTTGAGTCTTGGTATATATAGTAATAATTCAACATATAATTAATATAGTAACTTCACCTCCAAACTTTTTTTTTTCATTTTGGAATTTTCATATATATATATATATGGCAAAAGCAGTGTGATCCTTACAAAAGATTAAAAAAGTAGAAACCTATAAATAAAGAAAGTTTTTCTAGTGGCGGAGGTAGGTGCTATCTCCGTCTTCAATACTTCAGTGGCGGCGGCGGGCGACGGTTCGTGATCGAGCGAAACCCGAATGCGTCCCACCACGACACGCTGCTCGAAAGTGTCTCCTCAAGACCCTCGACTATTGAACCAAGAAGAATTGAGCCCATAGGCTCTCTTCGCTTACTTAAGGGGTCTCGGCCTAGTCGACTCGATCGTCTGCCGCCTCGATTAAGCAGTTCAAGTGACAGCAAGCCTCCTGGAGACGTGCAATGTCGTTTTGGAGGACCACATCGACGACGCGGTAAACTCGCCGAAAGTGGGAGATCACCCGAAAGACACGGCGGAGGAGGATGTCAAGACGGTGGAAGGTGGCCGTCACCGCCCGGCAAATTTCTCTAACAGAGGATGAAGACACCTTGTTGAAAGCAGTGTTCTTCCGCAAAGACGGTTCAACGTCTGAGAGAGGTGCTTCAGACAGTCGCGGCCAGTAGGCCATCAATGCCGACGACAAGGAAATGTAAGAAACGCCATTTGCTTTTTTTTTGTATAAGTGGGGATGATCATCTTCGATGGCGGATTGATGATCCTTTTTATAAAACAAGGAATAAATTTGGAGCGTGAGACGGAGAGACGCATCGGGGAGCTGAAGCGGCATTGATGCGACGAAGAGACGCAGAGCCGAGGCGGCGCATTGAAGCAACGAAGAACGCATCAGCGGCGATGAAGAAACTCATCAGGAGCTGTAGCGATTATCACAAGCGGTTATAACAAAAAAACCATCTGTGATATGTAGCAATATCACAGACGGTTATTGTTAAGAACCGTCTGTGAGGTTTCACAGACGGTTCTTTTTTAGAACCGTTTGTGATATGTAGAATTATCACAGACGGTTATAAAAACGAACCGTCTGTGATACTTCACAGATGGTTTTAGTTATGAACCGTCTATGATATTACCTCTTCACAGACGGTTTTTAGCGCGACCAGTAACACAGACGGTCTCTAAACCAAAACCGTCTGTGATTGCATGTAATACAGACGGTTTTGGTCAACCGTATGTGATGAGGCATCCAGTATTAGCCTTTTTGTAGTAGTGCGCGCCCTCGCTTCTCCTTCCTTTTTCCTCCTCCCCGCCACCTTCTCCTCCCTCCGCGCCGGCCGTCGGCGTCGCCCTGCCCTCCTCTTCCTCTCCTCCCCCTCCTCCTCCTATTCTCCTCGCTGCCATGCCCATGCGCCCTTCGCCTTCTCCTCTCTTCTTCCTCCACTTGTGGCCGTGTGCCCCGCCGCCTCCTCCCTCCACGCTGGACGCCGGTGCCGCCCTGCCCTCCTCTTCCTCTCCTCCTAGTCGTCGTGGCCATGCTCCGTTCACCTCCCATCGCCTTCTCCAGTTCTCCTCCCTCCGCCCGTGCATGTCGTCGCCTTCTCCCCCGTCCGCGCTGGCCGCCGGCCCGCCCCGCCATCCTCCTCATCTCCTCCTCCTTCTTCCTCCACGCCAACCCCTTCTTCCTCCATGCTGACGCCACCCTGCCCACCTCCTCTCGTCCCGGTTGGCTGGCTCCCTCCTTCGGCTTTGTCTCATGCACATGCTGGCCACATGGGCGTCTTAGGCTCATGCCGTGGTCAGCATCGCCGACACTATTCGTGCTGTGCCTAGCTGACCTATCTTGCCAGGGGGCAGCCCAAGCACGGCACGGGCCTTCGTGCCGTGTTGTGCTTGGGTCAGGCCAACAGTGTTGTGTCTCGGGCACTTTCCATCTGGCCACCTCTATTGCGTTTCTTCTGGTTTTGATTAGTCAATAGTCAACCCCAATTCGTTTGCTTCATCCCCGGCAGGGAACGAAGGGAACGACGGTGCAGCTTCTAAAACCGTCATGCCCCCACCTTTGGTCTCTTCCAGTGCTGTAACTGGCAGTCACTACTACAAAACATGCCATAGCAGACGCCTCATCACAGACGGTTCAAAAGGAACTGTATGTGTTGGGTCTATCGGGGCCGGGCATAGCCTATCACGAGCGGTTCTTATTATAAACCGTCGTGATACGCAAGATTATCCTGATTTTTTTTAATAGAAATGCTCGTGATCATTCACATCTGGTTCTATTAAAAACCATCTGTGATAATCACCGCTATCACGAGCGGTTTGAAACTAGAGCTGCTCAGGAATGACCACATACTGATTTTATTAAAAACCGCTGCGTGATAATCACAGATTATCACTGCAGCGGTTCTTGAGAACAACCGTCAGGATTAACACTGAGCAGTTCTAGTTACAAACCGTCTGTGATAGTTACGATCACGAGCGGTTCTTAACAAGAACCGCTCTCGATTGTTGGGCGGAAACAAAAATTGGACATAATGAGCGGCTGCCAAACTCGCTTTATATATAACCTTGTGCCTCTGTAGTCTCCTCCTCACACCTCATACCTCCATCTCTCCTCCTCTGTAGTCTCTCTCCTCACACCTTGCGCCTGCCTCCCCGAGCTTGTCGCAGGCCTCCTCCTTCTCGCCAGGCCTCATCATCACCGGCCTCCTCCAACTGGTCGCTGCGACCTCCTCGCCTCGCCTCGGCTGCGTCGTCACTTGCCTCCCACGACCTGTCGCCTCGGCCTCCTCCACTGTCGCCCGGCCTCCCACGACCTCGCTCTCTCTACTCCCCTTGCTCTGTGATGTGGATTACTAAGAGCTAGTGTTAGTGCTCAGAAATGGATTGAGTTGATGCTCTTTGTGATGTGGGTGATGCCGTGGTTTATTGTTGGAGGCTCTCTATGCATGTGTAGTTCATGTTGAGTTATTTGGTTTGGGTAAAAATATAGATGGTAGATCGCGTACTGTCCGGTAACATCAGATTCATTCGCGAGGCTCAGAAGACTCCAGACAAAATGAAAACTCCCCCAAAAAAGGTCGTTTAGGGTCTCAAAACAGCCTCCAAAGTTTTAGCAGTCGTTTTCATTTTTTTTTTGCAACAGAAAAGGCTATCACAGATGGTTCTGAACAAGAACCGTCTGTGATGATGTTTTCACAAACGGTTCTTGTTCAGAACCGTCTGTGATAGTTTTCACAGATAGTTCAAAAACCGTCTGTAATGACTTCATATCATCACAGACGAACAAATTCAGACGGTTTAGAGATGGTCTGTGATGACGGTTCCAAACTATCTATGATGAGATTTTCCCTAGTAGTGAGTGAGCGTCACATTTTTAGGAACCAATCGCGAGCACATCAGGAGTCGGCTAGTGGCTTTAAACTCGGCACGAAGTGCTCCTTTTTCTACATGTCCACCAATCCAGCATAGTTGAGTTGTCTGAAGTCTGAACAACGACGCCGGCGGCTCCCGATTGCAGCCGGCCGCCAACTTCTAGCAGTCGCGGTCGTTGTGGCTCCCGTTCCTGTACCGTCCAACGCAACCGCCTACCCCTGGAAGCCCAACTTGGGTACAGATCCTTCCCCGTCTAGATTATGTTCAAGGCTTCCATTCCAGGTTCTCGTCTAAAGTCTGAATGTACTTTCATTGGAGGGGTTGTACCTCCCTCGTCCCTAGTAGGAGGATGGGCACGTGAAAAGTTTCATTCACAGAGGATCCACCCAATTACGGGTGAACAGTTGGCGCACACCGCGAGAGGCGCGTCCTGGCCCGTCCACGTGCGCTTTCCATGTGGATCTTCCGTACGGATGCTGGTCCGAGGACGCCGACGGGTTGCCCACCCTCGTACACGACCGTAGGCCCCACACGCTCGGGATTAGCCAATGGCCGCTGTTGTGAGGACGACGACTTTTTGACCAGGCTTGCGCTGTTGTTCTCCCTACAATGACATGTGGGTCCATGTATGTGCGGGACCCTGACGACATTGAAAACGCTTGGAGAATGCAGCGTAGGTGAGGTTGTGCGAACCCAGAAAACGAAGGATCTAAATTTTCTGTGTTTCATACACTAGTATAAGAATAGTTAGTATATATAGTTAAATAAAAGTGATAATAAAATTATATCACACAATTATTATTTGATAATCAGGATTCAATACACAATTGGGCATAAGGCCAAATATAAAGACACAGCCGAAGCAAAATAAATAAGTAGGCCACACGATTCGCCACAAGCAATCGTCTGGGGGCATAGCCTATTCGTCATGATCCTCACCATCTTGATGAAATTCTGTACCTGAATAAATATTATTTAGTAAGAGTGAGCACAACTTTCGTGCTCGCAAATTACACTTAGTAACAGAATATAATGCATGCAAGTGTAATCAAATGAGACTCTTATGGTTTATTTGCATAAAGCAGCATTTTCAGTTTTAAATATGCATACTAAGTTTTAAGGCAATTTTTAATCTATAACTAAAATCAAATTTTAAATTATCACTTTTATAGTAGATAACCTCCATAAATGAATGGTGAAGGATACATTCCTATCACATTGCTGACCGCCTAATTTTACCACAAGAATTATTCATCCTGAAAATCATGTGCTAAATTCATTTTAAATACAAAACCAAATTCTAACTTGAGTGTCTTTGCTCAGCATGTCCATAACCGTGGACACGGCTATTCGAATAATTTTATACTCTACAGAGGTTGTACAACTTTATCCACAAGAGATAATTTACGTTTAATGTCGGGCAATACACGCTTTCGAAGGCGTGCGACTAAGCAATTATCACTAGCTTTTTACAATGTTCTACCCTAAAGTATTTATGCCCACTAAGGTTTCACTTCCATTGGGTTAACCATCCTCCGAAAGCCCCCTCTTACGCCAAGTAGGACTATTGTCTAACCAACACCCACACAACAACATGGCACAAATAACAATAAAGTATCACAAAGTATTAAGCCTAGTCCTGCCCATTCAGAACATGCGGTAGTGCGGTGGAGCTTAGCAAGATGCGGCTCGAAGACTAGTCCTTAACTGACTTGGGAAACATTCCTCAATTCTGAACTTGATCATAGAAATGAATCGATCATGTGCATCGACTTGCACCATACCAACATCCATTATGCCCAAGTCTAAATCATTTTATTCTATTTTACCAATAAGAGCATTTTCTAAACCTTCCATGGTAAGACAATACCATAGACTCAAATCAAATTTGAATATTTTGGCTAAACTCCCCTAAATACAAGACTTTGGTCTAAGCATGTAATCTTTCAATTTTTTTAACTATGGTGACAAAGGGATGACAATTCAACATCAACATTGACCATACAAAGGAATTAGATTAACTAGAATTTTAAAACAGGAATTTAAAATAACTGGATAGAATTATGCATGCAATAATAATTTAAAATAGAATTAAATAATTTAAAATAACAGGATCAACATGGTCAAAGGTATAACTTGCCTTGCTCGAAGCACTCTTCTTCTTCTAATTCAAATTCACCGGATTCGTCAAAATCTATACGTGAAAATAAGCCAAATTCAAATAAACACAAATAAATTCAAATGAAAATTCAAATTAACTCTAAATTAAATAATTTTGATTTATTTGGCTAGATCTTGAATTTATATGAATTTAGAAATTTGAATCAATGAAATCGGAGTTCGTATGAAGGAGAACGAACCTCGGGAAGTTTAAATCTAAAAGAAAACCCTTAAAAGGATTTTTCTGGATTTTTTGATTTATTTCTCTAAAGGAAATTATCTTTCTCTCTATGACATGTGGGCCCAACGTTCGCGGTCCGAATGTTCAAGTTTGAACGTGAGCGTACACGTGGGCAGCCACGTAGGCACTAGGGCTGACATGGCGCTGAGGTGGTGCCTACGTGGACATACCACGTCAGCGCGTGGCCGGTGATGTTCCGGCATTGAGCTCGCCGGCGCTCTGCGCCACGGCGAGCCACGCGAGTGGTACCAAAATGATCAGCATAACGCGATGAGTCTAGGGCTCACCTTAGTTGCTCAAGGGTGCAATGCTTTGGTTGATGACATGAGGTTTGGCGGCGGCGGGTTTAGGTCAATGGCGGCGAGGACGTTCCTGGGGTTCTCCGGTGAAGAGGATGCGCGCACGGGGTAGGCGACGACTAGGCGTTGCCGATTGTGTCGATGAAGGGGGCTGGGCGAGCTTGACGACGGCGGAATCGAAGGCTGAAGAAGCTCCGAACGGCGGCAAAGATCTTCGAATTCTAGTGATCACAGAGGGATTGGGGTGAAGTGAGTAGTGGCATTGAGATGTGCGGAGAAGAGCGATGCGGGTGCGCGCTTAAATAGGTCAAGGGCGAGGGCGGAGCTTCATAAGGCACAAGTTGGCCGTGCGGCATCTCCGGCGAGGATTGGGAGAATTAAAGCGAGGAAGAGAAAAGGGAAACCGAAAACGGGCGCATGATTGATTAAGGGCCTTAATGCGCGCAAAAATCAGGGGAATCCGATGAGGATTGAGCCGGGTTTGGAAGGTTTCCTAAACACGTTAATGGCGGATGCGTATGAGTTCGAAACGGAGACGAAGAAGGGAAGATGAAGGTGACGTGGGCACAATGGGTCCCACGTGTAAGTGACGTGGTGAGAGGGACGTTCGGACCGTCCGAATGGCCTCGTGAGAATGACAGGTGGGCCCGTGAGCGGAGTGGTCCGAACGTCCGTAGTCCGATCGTCCGTGCACACGTGAAAACGAAAATAGGCTGGGTGAGATTCGGCCCAAAGGGCGTTTAGGGATTTTTAATTGATTTAGTGATTTAATCAATTCAATTAATTCATTTGGGCTTTAGAAAATAACAAATAAAGTCCAAAAATTCTAGAAAAATTCACAGAAATTCCCAGAATTATTTTAGACTTAAATAAAATATTTCTAACTTATAATTGGTAATTAATTTTGCAATTAGTTTTATTTTGGCTTTGAAATAAATAAGAACAAGTTTTTAAAATTTAAGAAAGTTCCAATAAAATAATTAAATTTTATTTTTAACTGGAAAATAAAAATAGGGCTGTTACAGGTTGGGATGGGAAAGTAGTGGTGGGGACAGTTTGACAGTGAAAACAGTCCGTCAACGGCGTTGTCTGAATTGATCCGGTTTTGCCGTTTATCCGGCGTTATCCCATTGCAGTTGGCACCTATTTTTGCATATACCACCTTGTGGAACATCCATTTTAGCTTCCCGTCATGGCATACAATCAGGTGACTTTGTACTAAAGTGTTTTGGGATGATGCGGACATGAGAACAGTAAACCTGTTGGTAAAGTACGATGATCTTCCCTGACAGAAGAGGTTCTATCTTGCCATAAAAGGAAAAAGAGAGAAGTGGTTCTATAGTGGTATAAAAAAACAAACATATGTACTTTTCCAGAGTCCGTGTATGTAATCCGTATACACATGGTACACACAGGTACAATTCTCCAACGACATAAGTTTCGCAAATGGCTATATTTATCTGATTCTTTTTTCTTGAAACGATTCCTTGCAATTCTTGATGAGAAAATTAAGTTGGTTTGGTGATGGATTATATTGTATGCCTTCCAATTCTCCTAACTCCAACCAGCATCTACCGGAATAGTATTGCAGCCTGTTCGTAAATAGTGTTTCTCTCGTTCTCATGTCTAATTAAAACAAAACAAAATTTACACCACTTAAACAATACATTTCCTTGTCCTAGAGCTAATCAACACACATGACACACACCACCTGATTAGACTGTAATGAGAAGGGGATATTATATTGAGAAACGTACTCCTTAACTGACCTACCTGGTCATGGACTTAATAGCCGGTCGGCCTTTGAATGCCGGTCGACCACGGGCCTAGGAGCGGCAGGGAAGCGATCAAAGAAGATCACAAAATGACTCAACTTTTGATTATTTGATCCAAATCCTCTCAAGTTTCAATCATAGCTCATCAAAAAGGTCATAAACCTATTCCATTGACGATCGGGAAGATCGAGGCTACGGCTCTATCAATTTTTTGGATGAGGGCAAAAGGACACAAGAACCGAGGAGATTCAAACAAAAGGACACAAGAACCGAGGAGATTCAAACTTTGATCTAAAAACTTGCTTGTAGATAGATGGTGATCAAGATGATCATAGATGTATTTGCACATGTCTCAGCAAACAAGATCACAACAAAAAACCAAAGGAACACAAAAATCCCAAAAGTCATCAAAAATTGAGTAAGAATAAAAGAGACCTATCTTGAGGAAATCTTGTTTGGACTGATTTGAGAAGGATATTAGTTTACAGCGACTCTACAATGGAGGACAAAAGCTCAACACTTAAGCACTCAATCAATCCATCTCTCACAAACCCTGGCTTTAACTACTACAAAATCCTCAAATCACAAATTAGGGTTTTTCTCTTAGTTTGGCTTAGGGACTTCACATCTAGACATTCTCTTTTATGGTGGAGTCTAGGTTTAGAGAGAAGACCCTAACGGGCAACTGTTAAGTTCGCACACAAACGGGTCTACACTCACGCACGCTTCTCAAAACGGATAACGAACCGTGCTTCCCATATCCGTCTCTTCATGAACTTCATCTTTCACTTGACCTAGACCACCTCTCCCTGCGCCATGGTTTTTTCAAAGGTCACCAAACTGGTATTTTGGTGAAGATACCAAAACACCCCTTCTCGATCCGTTTCCAAAGATCGAGTCCAATCTTCACGGAGCAATACCATGCTTCGTCATGTGTAGGTTGATAAACAACCCTCTTTATGTCGGCAAGTCTCTCCCATCCAGCTCCCACCGAAACCACCATGGAACTTGCACTGACCCCGCGCCGCTTGATGCAACCCGTCGCACCGAACTTCCCGTTCAGTTATTAATTGTAACATCCCAAAAATTTGGTTTGTTTCGAAGTTTTAAAAATAAAAATAACCATTTGAATTTTTTTTGTTGAAGTTAAAACTTAATTGGAATTTTCAGAGATAAAAAACAATTTAATATGAATAATCTCAACATCAACTATTATCAAAATTATTTTATTTGGATTATCTGTGCTTGGATATATTTTATAGATTTTTCTAGAATTCTTGCGAGTGCATTTGCTATTTTCTAATTGTTATTTAGATTTTTTGCTATTTTTAAAATAGAAAACATTTATTAAAATCTCAGATTTGTCTTGGGCTCATTTCCTTTCTTCGGCCCGCATCTATTCTTCTTTCGGCCCACTCCTGTTTTTCCTCAGCCCGGCCCGCACCTCCTTTTTCTCCCGCATGCAAAGCCTTGAGTTGCCGCTCCTTTTCCTTCGCGTGAAGCCCACCCAGCTCAGCTGTGCGATAGCCAATTCCCTTTTATCGCGCGTAGCCCAGCTGAGGCTTTGTCTCCTCCTCTTTTCACTGCTGTGTGTCCCCCTTGTGTCAGCATCGTCTCCCTCGCTCTCTAGGACTCCTTGAGTCCGTGTTCTTCACAATTGTCGCACCGTGTGCATCCCCAACTCCTCCCATCTGGTTTTATAAAAGGGACCCCAACCATGTCAAAATTCTTCGCCGTTCCTCCTCTCTCCAAACCCTAAAGAGCCGATCCCGATTCCGTCTCAACCGCGCCAGATTTCGCCAAGGACCGCCAGCCATTGAAGCTTCTTCGCCATCGGATTTCTTCGCCATTAACGCATCTCCGGCTGTGATTCAACTGCCGCTGGGATCGCAAGGTTGTGTACCTCAGCATGCTCGCATCATCTCCGGTTGGGCGTCTTCAAATCGCTATCGCCACTTCCTCCCCACCGCCAAAGTTACCGTCGCCATCACCCCGTCGCCGGTATTGCCGCACTGCCACCTCCAGAAGAACCCTCTCCTCCGCGGCATCTCGTTTTGCCACCCCACAGGAGCAAGCTCGCCTTCGTTCACTCTCGTTGTGCGTGCCATTACACTACTACGGATCATGCCATCACGAGCGGTTGGAATCGTCATCACGAGCAGTTTCGAACCGCTCAGATTTGTTCGTCTGTGATAACGTACAGTTATCATAGACGGTTCAAAACCGTTTGTGATACAGACTATCATAGATGGTTTTTCGGTTAAAACCGTCTGTGAAGGCATAGTATCATAGACGGTTCTATCTAGAAACCGTCTGTGATACGCAAATATCACAGACGGTTCTATCCACGAACCGTCTGTGATACGCAGAATATCACAGACGATTTTAACCGAAAAACCGTCTGTGATAGTTCATTATCCTAACTACATTTTTGCTGATTTTTGGCTAGCCTCAGAAATTGCTAGCCATGCCCTCTGAAAACAAGCATGCAGAAAAATAGATACATCACAGATAATCAATTGTGCATGACGTCGATGCAGTGGCGAACTTCGAAGTGCTCCCAATAAGACAAGTCCCAAAAAATTGACCGCTTCTTCTAAATGTTCTTCTCACGGGTTCTTAATTTACATCCCTTCCCAAGCACAACATCGATATCCTTAACCATGTCATAGACCTCTTTCCCTCTAAAAGCCCTTGGAGCTGAACCGTCCTCCTTATTTCCGTCGAATTGTTTCTTCATCTTGCGGTGTGGGTGACTCTCAGGAAGGAACCTACGGTGGCGATATACACAGTTTTTGTGAGTTGTTGACCATACACTCTCCGTAGCATGTAGCGGTCTTGAATAGGCTCGGCTCCTTTTGTCTTGTCTTGACAGTTACCAAGGGCATGAAAATCATTGATGGTACAGAATAACATGGCGCGTAAAGTGAAGTTCTCTCGTTTGTACGCATCACATACCTGTACCCCTTCGTTCCACAGTGTCACAAGATTTTTCAGCAATAGTGCTAGGTACACATCAATATCATTCCCAGGTTGCTTTGGCCCTTGGATAAGTAGTGACATTAAAATGTACTTCCGCTTCATACCTGACCAAGGAGGAAGGTTGTACATGCATAGATTCACGGGCAGTGCTATGTCATTTGCTCATGTTCTGAAAAGGATTCATTCTATCTGTATTCAACCCTAACCTTATGTTCCTCGGTTCTGCGCCGAACTCTTCGAAGCTCGATCGAAGTTTCTTCACTGGGCAGAATCAGCAGGGTGTCTTAGCTTTCCATCTTTCTTACGCTCTTCCGAGTGCCAATGCACCAATTTTGCCTCCTTTGGGTTCGCAAATAAACGCTTCAAACGTGGGATCACAGGCAGATACCACAACATCTTAGCAGGAGGTCCTTGCTTTACCTTAGCAGTATTCTGACGCTTGTATCGGGATGCTTTGCACATGGGACATACATGCATGTTTGCATACTCTTTACGGTAGAGGATACAATCGTTCGTGCATGCATGTATTCTTTCTACTTCCATTCCCAATGGACAAAGAACCTTCTTTGCTTGGTAGGTGGTGCTGGGCAACACGTTTCCCTCCGAAAGAATGTCCGCTAGGAGACCTAACAATGCCATGAAACTCTTATCGGACCAACCATTGCTTGCCTTCAATTTAAGCAGTTTAATCACGGCTGACAACCTTGTGTATTCCGGCCTGCAGTCAGGGAACAAATGTCTCACCGAGTCCTTCCTTAAGCCCTCGAATTTACAAAACTCTCTCTCACTGTAGTTCTCTTCTGCATCGCGTAGCATCTGATCCAGATTATCATTATGCGACCTATCCTCATCAAAAGCACAGTCCACATCCGGCATATCATTGACTTCCTCGGTGATGTCGTCATTATTAAATTCCGGTATAATCTTTTCTTCACCGTGACTGGTCCAACATGTAAACCCTTTTTTGAAACCCCTTCGAATCAAGTGCGCTTCGATCTACGCCGAGTTGTTAAACATTTTCAGATTACCACAATCAATGTATGGACAGTACATAAAATTTATCCCATTCTTCAACATATCCTGCTCGGTGGCTCTTCTAAAAGCAATCACGCCATTAATGTACTCTTGACTCACACGGTTCACACTGTACATCTAGTTTCGGTCCATCTACGCTACGCATGTAACAAATTAGTGTCAAATTAGATTAATAAACTGCAAGTACGTACTCTTCCTATTTACCAAACATACTTAAATTGATTAGCGATTAATTTATAGCAAACATAAAGGGTTATAGATCGTTACCCTCGGAGCTCACGAAGAAAATACGATTCCTCTCCTTTCCTTCTCCTCTCTAAGGTGGCGCAATGGGGGAGGAGGTAGCGGGGTGGAGGAGGCGCTAGGGGCAGGGGGTCCAACCTTCTCCTCTCTAAGCTGGCGCAACAGGGGAGGAGCCGCAGGTTGGAGGAGCTAGGGCGGGGAAGTGGCGCATGGAGAAGGAGGAGCAGATCTAAGTGGAGCCAATGGCGAGGTTGCACACAGGCGCGGTAGGGTTCTGCAGAGGCGGGGTTGCTCAGAGCGCAGAGGAAGCAGCGATCTGGCGAAGCGGCCAGCGGTCTGGCGAGTTGTGTCGAGCCTCCAGAGCGGTCTGGCAGAGGCGGCGGTCACGGCGGAGAGGATGTGTCGGGCGTAATTTATATAATGCCAGGATATCACAGATGCTTTCTAATTAGAACCGTCTGTGATAACCTATTATCACAGACGGTTCTAATTAGAAACCGTCTGTGATAATTAAGCTAATCACAGACGGTTCTCATTAGAAATCGTCTGTGAATTATCACAGACGGTTCTATTCACAAACCGTCTGTGATAATGACTTTCACAGATGGTTTGTAAGCTGAACCGTTTGTGATAGGTTGGCACGGCAAATGCCTTGTGCCGACAGCCCCAACACAGACGGTTTCATTTTAACCGTCTGTGATGAGGTGTCTACTATTGCCTGTTTTGTAGTAGTGTATTATCACCGGCCATCTTCTTTGCCAGGAGCTCCCTTGCATCTGTCCTTCTCTCTCTGCGCCACCTCACCTCTATGTCAGTAGTTACATCAGCTTCTTTGCTTGTGTGGCATTCGTGTCAGCAATCCACGTGGTGCACCCGAGCCAAGGAGCCATGAGCTCAGTTCACCATGCACCCATATCATTGCCATGTGGGTCCCAATTGTCATCCCCTCATTCAATTCTCTTTCTCTCTCCAATAAGCTTGGCCCACATGTCATCCATTGATTTCATATCTCTCTCACTTACCAGTGGACCCCACTTGTAAGTCTCCAATTCTGTTTATTTATTTTAATCCGAAGGGAATATTCTCTGGATATTGTTTTCTCTCTTAAATTCATCATTTCATGTGAATCTTTCAAAAGCATGTTCTCCTTCGTCCTAACTCCAATTGAGTCCATTCAAAATTTTAAATTCATCTAAATTCAAGCTCTATTTATCTTAGATTTTTATTTAATTTTTAGAGTTTATTTTGTCTTATTTATTTATTTATTTGGTTTATTTTCTTTGTTTGCGAGTAGACGTTGATACTTCGGAAAGTTTTGAGCAAGAAGGAGATCACCAAGATCAAAATCAATCCCAGGATTTATTCCAAGGCAAATCGTGGTCCTTTGATCATATTGAACCTATGATTTCAAAAGTATATTGTTTTATACAATTGCATGCTATCTTTATACAAATTATTTTGGGATTAGCTATCACCTGTTGTCATTATGCCTCCATTGATTATTTGAATGCCATGAATCCCTTGTCACTCTAGCATGGATAATTTTAGTAGGACATATTTGTATCACCAACATGGGTAGCGTACAAATGCTTAGTTCATCTTAGTTTCGATGGGTTCATTATCACATGTGTCATAATGGTTAATCTTGACTTAATGAAATATGGAATCGTGGTGCTTAGTCACTGCTGTTATTAAAATTTATGTACCATGATAGGGTATGTCATTGGTCTTGGTTAAACAAAATGGTTTTCGCTCGGGCAAGTGGATGGTGGATTGGAGGGTGTGGTTATAACACGTCGTGGATTTGTGGTAGACTCGCCTGAGTAACTTGTCAAGGACTTAATCTTGTGCACCATTAAACTGGGCCTTTCGTACAACCACATGCCTGATGGGATGGGCCTAACTTAGTAAGTTGTGGAGTTTTGGCTTTTGACTACTCAGGTAGTATATAGGTGGAGGTGTGTATCCTTTTCTAAGGTCACATCGCGGGACGGTTCGCTGCTTCTCTGTCCAACGTTGTGCGTCAACCCACGATGAGGTTTTGGGGTGGCTGTATGCACAACAGGAGAGTTAATTGTTGAGATGAAACCTCTGAAAGGTTTTGTTATGATTAGTGCTTGCTACACTGGTTATATCTTGTGGGTAAAGTGTATAATCTCTGCAGAGTGTTAATTGATCTATTCAAATAGCCGCGTCCTCGGTTATGGACATATTCGGGGATTTCACACGAGAGGTAGAGTTTCTCATAAAATGAGTCGGAGTGTGAATGGGAAGTTCACTTGATGAATATAATGTTCGTTGGTGAATGGATAATTCACGTGGTGGTTTGTCTTGGGAAGTGAATGGGTAGTTCACTGGTTGTTTCAAAGAAATTGTTTACTTACTTACTATTCTTTTCAAATACGCATTTCAATCTATTTATTGTATTTATCATCTATGCTGTTTTATGCAAAAGAATTGTACAGCTAACCTTCGTTCAAGCCTTACATGAATACTATTTGCATACATTTCCCCATGATTTGCTGAGTGCTTTATATACTCATGGCTTTACGCCATTGTTGCTCAGTTGAAGAATACCAAGCTACTCAAGAGTTCTTCGCCCAGGAGTACCATGAAGATTTTGCAGATTAGGATGCGTTCTCCACTCGATTGCCTGTGGGCATGTTGATTGGCAAGAGTTTCATTCCGCTGTAAGAGTTTATCTGTTTCTTTAGCCTTGCGTGGTAAGTTAAGTAAACGTTGACCATAAGGTCCAGTTATTATTAGTATTTGTTACTTTGAGACCTTTTTAGTTAAATTGAATAAATGGATGGTATTATATCACTGTTTCCTATATGAGCTAGCTACTGATCTGTGACTAGTTTGGAATATACAGAGGGTTCTTGAATCGTATTTTTGGGTCCCGACAGTTATCCTTATTTATCTTGTGCCATGCTTGAGTCCAATGACTTCACTCGGCATCCTCGATCGTTCTAGACCTCAGCTCTCCAAGCCTAGTCCCGATCATCCTCGCCAATGGCCATTGTTGACCTCCAAGCCTCATGCACAACAATAGACAAAGAAATCGATTACAGGCACAAGTTCTTCGCAACTTGACCGACGTTAGACAAAACAGGCATCATGCAACACATATGCAATGAAACCCATGAAATTGACCTAACCCATGATCATCGCCACCTTGCTGGCCAGCTAATAGAGCAAAAAAGGTCATACCGCCCCTAGCCGGTCTGACCACCAGCTAGGGGACTTAGCCAAATTTTTCGTCGGAAAATTTGCACCCTCTCTAGAAATTTAAAACAAATAGAACTTTTGGCTCGAAACTTCAAAAATTATGAGACCAAGTGTAGATGAACCCTCTCTCTTGCCTACACCCTCTATTTTTGGCCTGAACCCAAACTCAAAATGAAATTTGGGTCGATCAGACCGCCTCTAGTGGCTGGTCTGACCATCGGCCTTTAACCTGCCCATGGGCGGTCTGACCGCCACGGTTGATCGGTCAGACCACCGACCAAGGCCAGTCAGACCGCCCCTGGCCAGTCCAACCGACTGAGAGTGAAAGCTTTTGAAAATTTGCCGAAAACACAAGTGTCGACAAATCCTTTCCACCATTGCCAATTGTGTCATCATCCTAAGATTAGGAGCATATCCCCATGACATCTACAAATAGTCATTAGGAGGGCTTCAGAAAAAGTTGTCCTTCTGTACCCCCCTCCATTCCAGCATAGCCTTTTCCTTTTTTGGGTCTGGCATATATTCCTTGTTTGATTGAAAGTCTTTGATGTGCATATATCCCACTTGGTTTCTTCAAGAAACAAGAGGCATGAAGGAAATGACTCTAAAGTCAAATTGCATGGCCTTTTTTAATCTTAAAGGATGGTCTCTGCTACATATACCCATTGTAATAGCCGAAGAGATCATCGGTCGCTCGGCAGCGCCATGTTGGCTTCTTTGCAAAAAGCCCCTATACTTTACGAAATCACGTTCGAGTCCTCACGTTAGGTTTTTTACGAACTTGCCCGTGGGTTGCGTGCCCTGCTTGCCCTCCCTCGACTGCATCGCTCGGATTTTGCCACCTCCCAATGCCGAGGCCCCTGCCATTCCCCTCACAGAGGACTCCGCTGGCCTCCTCGTTTTCGATTGTGCCCTCCACAATGAAGCCACAGCTGCCTCCTCCTCCCTCCCCGGCTCCCCCATCCTCGGCATCCATCTTGAGCCCTGGTCGCTGCTTCCTTGTCCCCTACCTTGGCCCTCCCTCTCAAGCCCTGGCCGATGCCACCTCATCCACTATGGTTGGCCTCCATCTCAAGGCTCCTGCCGCCGCCACCTCGGTCCACCCTCCTCCCTACCCGCCTCCTCCTTAAATCCCCTCTTCTTTCTTCCTCCACCATCTCC
This sequence comes from Phyllostachys edulis, assembly GCA_036346405.1. Taxonomy (NCBI): domain Eukaryota; kingdom Viridiplantae; phylum Streptophyta; class Magnoliopsida; order Poales; family Poaceae; genus Phyllostachys; species Phyllostachys edulis. The sequence continues at coordinate 34,607,514 of CM070548.1, forward strand.
GACCACGCCCACCGTGATGGCCACCACCACCACCACCTACTCCACTCATCTGTTGAATCTGTAGCCACCCCGGCCATCCTCACCTCCTTCCCACCACTGTCCTCTCTATACTCGACCACCGCGGTAGCCATCCTCACTATCTCAGCCAGATACGTCGCATCGGCCGATGCTACCACCACCACCTCCACTCAGATCTGTTGCATCTATAGCAGCCCTGGCCATCCTCATGGCCTTTGATAGCGGTCCTCACCTTTCACCACTGCGGCAACCATCCCAACCATCACCGGTGCCTCCTAGATGTCCGTCCACCACCTCGTGAGTTCTCTCTATCTCCAGCTGATGAAATTGATTTCCTTCTGTTATTTTCTCTAATGTTGTGTGTTCAACTGAGCATGATATTGGTTGTTAGAGCTACGAATGAAGGAATGCTGAGGGTTGCATACCATGTGTACGATGGAATGTCTAAGTGGAAGGTGATGGGTATTTACTAAATCCTCCTTATAGTGCTCTACTAATACTCATGTGATTTGAGATTGCGTACTAAAATTTGTTAGTTTCAACTAACTGATATTCATACCTCCTGTATTTACTAAATCATATGCTGAGCTTGAAACTTACATCATGTTCATCTGGATTTCGAGGCTTGTTTGTTGACCTTTAGTGCTGTTGTTGACATGTATTCAGGGTGACCTCAGGCGAACTATGGAATTTTCCTACCTTTATTCCCCTGGGTTTGAGGTACACACCTCACAAATTCTGAAATTCACGCTAATCACAGAACTAATGTGTGTTACTCTCCTTCCGTCTTTAATTATTTGAGGCATCTAAGATTGCAGTACTTGTGGATGCACGTCACAAATTTCAGAAAAAAAACACAAATGATCATGTTTGGTTGTTTACTAACTTCATTGGTGGTGCTTGTATCACTATCAGTTTGATCACCGTTAGCTAGTTAGTCCTTGGGCTTGAGTTGTGCCTGCCACGCTAGCGAGGAATCATTTTATCCTTCCCGCTGTCTCCGCTATCTTATCTAATTGGATATTGAATTAATCCCACAAATGAGCTTGTATTGCACATGTGTCTGTGACATCCGAGCACTATCTTAGATATTGACACACTTTTCAGCTAGGGACACACTAACACAACCTTACGTGCTGTGACAGTTAGGTTCACATAATACCACCTTCTAAGTTTCTTATCTTATTTACCATTTTATTGCCAAATGTTTATGAGATTGTAACAGGCTTGTGCTTATTGCTCAACATTTTCAAAGTTTGTGGGTGTGCTGATACATCTTAACCCTGACTTTTCTTTGTTGTATGATTGGTTTATTACAATTAACATCTTGGAGATAATTAATTTGATGTCTCTTCAGATGAGCTTGCTCTGTTTGATATAAGGGGACGTAGCCTTCGCTGCATTCTTTGTTCGACTGCATCCTTCACCACTCAGCATTGCCATTGAAATTTGGTAAGGTGCTTAATTACCATGGTTCTCCGTTAGAGGATGATTGTTTCATTTCGCATCGCAAAACATTCCTCTACATCTCTTTACCATTTTCTCATCAGGAAAATTTGTTCTCATGGATGATCCTTTTTAGTTTATGATTTACAAAACCAATATTTACACTGTTATTTAGAAGGATTGTACTAGATTTGTAGACATATTTGATTCTCAGCTTGAAATATTTGATACTTTCATCGTTCGCTGTGTGAACCACGACATTGTTTGATTCACATGATCTGTGCATAGTTTTCCTTCATATTGTTAATTCTGTTGCTTCGAATTCCGGATGGACAAAACTTACATGCTGACCAGAATCCCTACTGGAACCAGCCATGGCTTCCATAGTCCCAGGTTATGTCTTCGCCATGAAAAATGTTTCAAGAATTTTCAGACTATTATGGCATACCATAGGTTTCACATTTTGCTTGTGTGTGATGCTCTTAGGTTGGTATTAATTTACTACTATACTTGATTTTTCTTGTAGCCATTAAAATATTGTGTATATTAAGACCAACTCCTATTAGGTCACAGACTAAACTAATATTGTCTGGAGTTCATTTTCCTAGCAAAGACAACAGATACTTATGAGAGCATATATTTATATTAAGTTCTAAACTGATCGCTTATCCATTTATTTGTTGTATTCGACCGGTTGCGCATTTCAAAAGACGTTTTTTGGTATGATTTGTAAAATTTTCGACGAATTGGTGGTTTATTACGGTGAATATCTAGGAGCATGCAGGTGCTAGTGGTTGGGACTTGATGAGGATATAATAATCCTCATTTTAATCTTTTATCTATAATTCTTATTATAGGTAAATATGACGTCATATGGTCCCTGAATATACCCCTTAATGTTATAAGGGAAGAGTTCTCGGGTGGTCGTAAGTTCTTCACGACCACCCCATAGTCGTAAGTTATGCTACGACTACCCCAATAGTCGTAAGTCTTGCTACGACTACCTCATGGTCGTAAGTTCTTCTACGACTAGGTCGATATTTACCACTTTATGATCAATTAAACCTCTGCATAAGTGGGCCCAATTGATTAAGGGATTCAAATAGTCATCATACGCTGTTACTCTGCAAAGTAATGGCACGTAATACTCTATTATCTCTGGTATATAGCTGTTGAGCGACGTGGAGGAGTTAATACACCGGTGATTATTACCAACGTGCATCCGTTACGGGATGTGATGAGGCGCCGCTTCACCTGGAGTAACTACCGCTCCTTCACGTACTATAAAAAGGCGACAATCAGAGAAAGGAAGGGAGGAGCAATCGGGCCATCAGGAATACAAGCACTATCTGTAATAGTCTTAGTTTTTCCCCTGATTGTTCAGAATATACTCAATACCATACACACAGGGAGTAGGGTTCTTATTCTCTCGGAGAAGGCTCGAACTCAGATAAAAATCCCCGTGTCAATCTCTCTGCGTGATTCCATTCTAGGAGACCCCCCGAATCAAACAATCTTTACGTAAGTTCGGTTCTAAAACACCGACAGTTGGCGCCGACCGTGGGGATTTTCCGGTAATCTCTTGTCAACATTTTCTCTGTTTTCCAAATCTCATGCACTCATGGCGGAGAATGGAACGAGGAGAACCGGTTCGACTTGGCAGATTATGCACGCCGACATGGATGCCTGGGTTTCGATTATGAGCCAAGTGATGACTCATCCGATGGTACTGCCGCCTCCGGTGATCTTCCCACAGATCTAGGAGACAATATCACGATGGAGTTGAGGAGGATCCTTATCCCCACAACAAGACGTCCGAGAGAGGAATCTACCTCTCAAAGGACAAGAGTCAATCGACCAGATTACACCGGTGGACTCACAACACAACGAGTTTTTCCTCGAAGTCCGAGTCCCCCGAGACGGTCTCGACTTGGTAAGGCAAGCTCTGGAAGCCACAATTCCGGACTTCACCAAAGATCTCGGTGATCATCTCTCTCGATGACATCGAGACAGCGGGATCAAGCATGCTTTTCCCGCAAATTCGACCATCTCTCCGCAGATCACATCTGCCGACGGAGACTAAGTTATAACCTGACTTCCCTACGGAGGGGATTACTCCAAGTCGCCAGATGGTGTCTCGACGAATCCTCAAGGGGAGGCCTCGAGCGCAAGTGAGAATCATCAACGGAGGTCTTCGCCCTTCCCTCGGATCAAGTTCACTCTCCTAGAGACCGAGATGGAGACTCTCCCAGAAAATCACACTGCGCCCTCGTGGCAATGGCAAGGACACCACCACCGCGGACACGACCAACACCTTCATGAACGCGAAGGAAATCCTCGACATTCTCGCGACTTCATTGAGGAAGTCTCAAGTGTCCGACATGGAAGCTCTTGAGGCTGCCCGACGGAAGAAAATTGAAGCCCGTAAGAATTTGCTCGGCGCATTCAATATCAATCGAGGAGGCTCGAGAGCTCCAAAGACATCAATGACTTGCTCGAGAATCCAACTCAAGAGCTAGCCCGAGCGCCAGTTACGACCTCTTCGTTGAAGAGATTGCACAAAGGCTTGAATACGATGGCAAGATCGAAGCACCTCGCCGACATCATTCAGAAGTCGTAGCTATACGACTTCTTGACTACGATCGATCGAACATATCATCATGAAGGAATCGACGCAATAAAGAAGTCGCTACGATCTCCTACTCGGAGAAATGTCTTCCAAATGATCGATGATCAAGAAACTCCTCGGAGGTGATCGCCACCATTCCGACATGAGAATCTGCGAAGAGATGAACTACGAGGAGTATTCCCTCAGAGGACTAAGATCTATCGTAGGTCCGGTCAACCTATTCTTCGGGTATCATCGAGTACGACCACGATGATATAAACCCTTCTTTCCTCGCAAAGGAGGCGCCAAGAAGTCATTCATCGATGTCGGGCATTCTCGCCGATCTCCGAGTATGCTCACGCCACCTCGATTTCGACCCGGTGAACATGGAGAAGTTTGATGGTTCCCAAAATCCCATCGAATTCCTTCAGATCTATACCATACCGTCCGAAAGCAAAGAGGAGGAGGAGAGCATGTGATGGCAAATTACCTTCCAACTGTGCTCAAAGGATCTGCTCGATCGTGGTTATTGAACCAACCACTCGAGTCGATTTACTCTTGGCAACACCTCCGCGACCTTCTCATCGCAAATTTCTAAGGCATTTACAATCGTCCGGAAAGGAGGATGACTTGCCCGATGAGACGAACGACAACGAGACCTTGCGCCAATTCATCAAGCGTTTTAGTCAGGTTCGTAACTCAATTCTGAAAGTTTCTGATTCATCTGTTATCAGGGCTTTCAAGCAAGGAGTCCGCAGTAGAAGGATAACAGAAGACATTGCTTTGAATCCTCCTACTTCTCTCGCTGAACTCTTCGAGATGGCTGATCGATACGCTACTGCCTCTGAGGCGGTCAAGTGGAACAATACAATAGATCGAGAAGACAATACCTCTCGAGAGCCAGGCGATATTGGTAAGAAGAAGGATAAAAAGCAAAAAGTCCAAGAACAAGGCGAAGGGTCAAAACTCCAAGCCGCTAGCCCAAGGAGGTATTGGTGTGAATGATAAAGAGCCACGCACCTCCAAGCCGCACTCGACCGAGGCAAAGGTAATACCGATCGAAAAAAATGATAAGCCTAGGTGGTGTCCTTTCCATAAAAAGGAAGGACATGACCTTCAGAATCGCCGTCTTCCAACAAAGCTTGAAGACTACTACAACCGAGAAGGACCACTTCCCACTCTCGAGCGTGTAGGGCAAATGAGTGGTCATAAGTCATCGATGACGAGGAGGAGATGCCGTTCTAGGATCCGCAACACACCGTCGAACACATATACGGGATCATCAAGATATGAATCAAAGCGACGACTCAAGGTCACGAACGTGAGGTAAACTCCATAGATCCTCCTCTTGTCAATAAATTATCAAGTGGCTGGAAGTCACCATCTCTTCGAGAAGGGTGATCGCCGATTCCTTCGACTCGACTGTGTCGATACCCAATTGTGGTCGAACCCACCATCAACAATTGCTCGTCAATCGAGTTTTGGTTGATGGTAGCGACTCGTTAAACATTTTGTTTACGAGTGCCCCGATGACATGCAAGTACCGAGTAACCAAGGTAAGACCGATGACGATACTCTTTCCATGGAATCGCATCTGGGGTCTTCGGCTAAACCAATTGGCCAAGTTTCTCTTCCTTTAACATTTGGTTCACCAAGTAATTTCAGAGACGAGAAAATCTCCTTTGATGTGGTCGATTTCGACATTTAAGATATAACGCCATACTCGGACGACCAACTTTGGCAAAATTCCTAATGGCTACTCACTATGGATATCAATGTATTAAGATGCCAGTCCCAAAGGAGTAATCACAATCCATTGTGACAAGAAGATGGCGATACCGCGATCACGATCCTCGAGATGGTTGGACAAATACCAACTCGAGAAGAAAGTCACCTTCGACTAGCAAGTCGGCTTCAAAGTCGCACTAAAGCCGAACGACAAAGTCAAAGAGGTTCCTCTCCGACGCAGGGAGCCCTCAAGACTATTCAGATCGGGGATACTTCCGACCCCAAATAGGAAGACGCCTCATCGCCTTCCTCCGAGCTAACGCAGATGTCTTTGCGTGGCAAGCATCCGACATGCCCGAGTCCCAGGAGGTGATCGAGCTGAGCTAGCTTTACTACCGACAAAGTACCCAGAAACAAAAATTACGGAGATTTGCCCCCGATCGACGAGATGCTATTAAATCGAATTGATAAGCTACTCAAAGGGCTTTATAGAGAGGTCAACCACCCGTGAGTGGTTGGCTAATCCTGTAATGGTTAGAAAGTCAAACGGCAAATGGCGATGTCGTGAGACTTTACCGATCTTAATAAAGCTTGTCCAAAAGACGATTTTCCTTTACCTCAGACGATCGCTTGGTTGATTCTCTGCGCAGTTGTGAAATGTTAAGTTTTTAGATGCATATTCGGATACCACCGGATCAATATGTGTCTAGACGATGAAGAAAAGACGCATTTATTACACCATTTGGTATATTTTGCTATGTCAAAATGCCATTTGGTCTAAAAAATGCCGGGCGCTTTTTTCAACGCTTGATGCAAGCAACTTTTTCATCTCAATTAGGCTGAAATCTAGAGGCCTATGTTGATGATCTAGTTGTTAAAAGCATCAAGAGACTCAATCATATTACTGACCGCAAGAAACATTCGACAATCTCGTAAAACATCGCTTAAAACTTAATCTCGAGAAGTGTGTATTTGAATCTTCAGGAAATTGCTTGGATTCCTAGTATCTATACGAGGAATCGAAGCAAATCCCGAAAACATAAAAGCCATTTTACAAATGCGCCCTCCAACTACACGGAAAGAAGTCCAGAAACTCACTGGGTGCATGGCGGCTTTAAGTCGTTTCATCGCACGACTGGGAGAAAAGGGATTACCTTTCTTTAAACTTCTAAGGAAACACGAAGGTTTTGAGTGGTCGAAGAGGCAACGCCGCCTTTGAGGATGTCAAGAGGTACCTTACGAGTGCTCCTATTCGTCTCTCCGAGGCCGGAAGAAACGCCTTGGTTTACCTAGTCGCCACGCCACAAGCAAGATAAGCGCAGATCGGTCGAGAACGTGAAAATGTACAACGACCGCTTTACTACGTAAGTGAAGTTTTGCACGACCTAAGGAGCGTTACCCTCAGTCCAAAAGCTTCTATATGCCCTCCTCATGTCTTCGAGGAAGCTGCGGCATTATTTTCAAAGCACAAACTAGTCAGGTTGCCCGAGTTTCCTTAGAGCGATCCTCCACAATAGGGAAACAATGACGATGGCAAAATGGTCAATCGAACTTGGGGAGTTCGACATCCATTTCGTGTCCCGAACGGTCATTAAATCCCAGATCTTGGCAGATTTTGTCGCCGAATGGACAAATCTGAACTGCTCAGATCCCCAAAGACGATTCCCACGCACCAAAGGATCTATGTACTTTGACGGGTCGCCACTTTAAGTGGCTCGGGTCGGGTGGTCTCCGTATCTCCAACGGAGAGACCTTAAAGTATGCCATACAATTAAACTTTCAGCCACTAATAATGTGGTATATCTGAAGGTTTGCTAGTCGGTATACGAGTAGCGAAGCGCTCGATTCGCCGACTACTCGTGAGAGGAGACTCTCAACTAGTCGTGAATCAAGTCGGCAAAGAGTACCAAGATCAACCCGACAATGTCTCAAGATTTATCGGAAGTGCGAAGCTAGAAAAGCATTTTTAGGTTTCGAGGCACAATTCATCCTCGAAGGATAATTTCTCGCAGACTCACCTTGCTCGAATAGCTTCTTCCCGATCTCAAGTACCAAAAGGAGTCTTCTTGAACAACTCTGTGGCCGTCTCGTCGATTTAACCGTAAACACTCCTATTGAGACGCCTCTCTAGAATACGAGGATACATGGATGACACCCATCTATGCATATCTTCGTAGGGTTCTATACCAAGACGATCTCGAGGCGATCGCTTATCCCTAAAAAGCCAAAATGTATACTTTGGTGGAAGGAGTCCTCTATAAACGAGGTACTCAAGGGGTGCTCATGCGATGCATTCCGCAGAGCGAGGGATTAACACTTCTTCACGACATACATGATGGCATCTGTGGAAATCATGCTTCCTACAGACGCGGCCTGTGAAGGCCTTTCGACAAGATTTTTATCGCCAATGACCCTTTATGATGCTAAAGAGTTGGTTAAAAGGTGTGTCCAAAGGCCAATTTCATAGCAGTGCGAGATACACCAACCGGCTCAGCATTACAAACAATACCTTTATCTTGGCCTTTTACGACACTGGGGTCTCGATATCTAGGACCGTTCCCCAAAGCTCCAGGAGGTTTCGAGTTCCTTTTTGTGGCTATTGATACGTTCACAAAATGGATTGAAGCCGAACCTATGATCGATAACAACTAAGCGGCAAAACGGTTTATGATGAGATGCGAATTACTCGATTTGGAGTACCGAGTCTAATAATTACAGATAATGGTAAGTTATTTTCGAAAGAAAATTTCATGAATTTTATGACGAGTTGGGTACCAAATTATGTTATGCTTCAGAGCCCATCTCCAAAATAATGGGGCAAATAACGCAAACGGCCAAATAATAAGAGGAATTAAGACTCGAGACTTCGACCATTTCATCAAACGCTCGGGGCTTGGGTACAAGAGCTACCCTCAGATATGGGTTGTTCAGACGACTACCATCAAGACTCTGGTGAAACACCATTCTTTCTAGTCTTGAATGAAGCCATGCTTCCTCCTAACTAAAGATACGGTCAACACAGTGAAACTTTCACAGACTCCAACCAAGAACAACTTCGAGCAGATGATATTAATCTACTTGAAGAAAGGAGAAACCAGCCCTAATTCGCTCAAATAGTCTATCAACAAGCCCTGCGAAGATACTACGATCGAAGGTCCAACCTCGCACCTCGCCAGAGGTGACTTGTTATTGAGACTCTACCAATCCAAGTCTAATCGGAACAAACTTTCTCCCAAGTGGAAGGTCCTTACACAAGAGTCGGGTTACTCGTCTGTGGTCAGACGATTGGCAATGGAAGACGGCTGTGTTCTCTCGAATTCTTGGAACATCGACCGCCACGCAAGTTTTATGTGTAACCCATCATTCGCATAATAAAGACTCGTGTTCTCTCTACCTCTATTGTCTTACTTTTGAGTAGTGTTTTCATAATCTTTCGACTATATTCCAAACACCCGCTTCCTTTACACCGGTCGAAAAGGCGTAACATCACCTAGTCGAAGCCTCTCTCTCTCGCATGTGGTCCCGCCCACTAGAAGGAGCTTCCTAGTAATGACTCACACTCCCTTTGCCGCCAACACAAAGAGCTCGGGTTCTATTTAGTCGAAATAATTTTTGAAAGCCTACTCCTTTCACCTTAGATTATTTCTTCCGTTCTTTTGAAAAATATTCTAAGCAGAGTGCACTTTTTTAGATTTATTCAGCTGCCTTTGGTGTATTCGATTCGTCTTAACTAAGTTGGAAGAAGAAACACATCTAGTCGAAGTCTCTCCTCTCTGCACGTGGTCCTACCCACTAGAAGGAACTTCCTAGCATCATTCCATTTCCTATTCTTGCTATCAGGACAGACTTATCGAGTCCTCCAAAGAAGGGCGAATGAATTTTTTGAAGTCCTCTGGATGTTTGTTTAACTCAAGTTGCTGTTCTCGACTTAAATAATCAAGTCGAGATGGTAACATCACCTAGTCGAAGACTTTCCTCTCTGACGTGGTCCCCGCCCACTAGAAGGAACTTCCTAGTGTCGATTCGCTTTCCATTTTTTCGACTCAAAGGCATGGCGGCCATGATAAAAACAACAAGTTAAACAAACCTCTGCTTTTAGAAACCCTTTTAACACTATTTATTTAGTTTGTCTAAACAAACTAAGCAAATAGTCGGGGCTATGATAAAGTTATTAATTTGACTTCAATTCTTAGTCTTTCATTTTCGTTAATTATCTTTTGAGTTACTAACTACTCGACAAGATGATTTGCGAGAAACAAGATGGATTATATAATACATCAACAAAAGATTGTTTTTCAGCTTTGTTACAAACTACTCAAGAAGGAGAGCCCAACAAGATCTCCTCCTAAACCTTCCGCCAATCGACAGATTTTTTCAATCGACGACTTGCTTCGCTTCAGGCAATAAGTCGGCTTCGATTGGTTGAACATTAAGGTTGGGGTCACGAGCTTTAAGTTTGGCCAATGCATAACTTATCGCAACTTCTCGACCTCCTTTATCGATTCAAATTTTGGTTGGTCTTCGTGGTGGTCATCGGTTCTTGCAAAGTCCCGACTTGTTCCCCAATTGTACTTATGTGAGTAGCCATCGATCATCTTGAGGAGCTTTTCCTCAAGATGAAGCTCACTAAATACATTGTTCAGAGCGTGATAATCGCTTTTGAAGATTAATCTTCATTGTCTCCATCTCTGTTGGAGTACGAGTCGAAGCCTCATGAGTTGTTTGTTTTCACCGCTTGCTCAAAAAGAATAAGACCGGTCAAGCAAAAATAAACTTCTAGAGGAAAAGAAAACAAAAATAATTACAGTAAAAGATTTCCTTACCGCAAGTTGAGAATCCAATTTCTTGATTTCTTCATCATGGAGGTAACAGCCTCAAAGATGCTTCTTCTCCCATGATCTAATCTCCTACGATTTTCTTTGGCAATGCGATACCTCATTGTAAATCATGGTTTTGTCCTCGAGCTCGGCCGAGCCTTCCCAGCCGAGTTCCATTTCTAGAAAAAAAATGAGAGTGAGAATATGGAAAGAGCTCGTAAAAGATTGCAGGTAAAGAATTGCTTACCTGATCTTTGGGATTTTAGTCTCGTAATTTCTTCATCTTTCTCTCTGGAGATACGAGAAATCTCATGAATGACCAAAGTTTTATTTTGGACTTCATTCTGGAGCTTTCTCATATCATCTTCTTTTCCTAAAAGAAGTAACAGTCAGGCAAAGATCAAAAACATAAGCAGTCTTAAGTTCAGCACTTACTGTTTATCCTTTCCTACACCCTTTCGGTTGCAGAGTTAGCTTCTTTAAGCTTCCTCAGAGAAATTCTACTTTCTCCTCAGAATTTCTCGACTCCTCTTTTTGATAATCGAGCGAGTCGGCTAGAGTCTTTTCATCGCTGTTTAACCTGTAAAGGTTAAAAGTGGACATGAACATTATTAAATCGATTGTAAGCTTTCCTACAACCATTGATCTAGTTGTAAGTTCTTCTACGACTATGAATCTAGTCGTAAGTTCTTCTACGACTAAACATCCGGTCGTAAGTCTTTTACGACTAGCATATAGTCGTGAGTTTTTCCACGACAAACCCTGTAAGCACTATATAAGTAGTCAAGTCGAAAACGACTATGAAAAATAGTAACTTACCACCTCTCACTGCTTGCAGAGTTCCTCTTTTTCCTGTCATAGCTCTAGAAGTTGTCGATGATACTCAACGACAACCATTTATTTGTTCTATGGCTTTCGCAAAAGAAAAGACAAGAAGAAACAAGAGAAGATTATACCTGTGCATAAGTATCATCAAATACTTACACTCATGGTTGATCGAGCAAATATCGAGTAAACCAGCCTGGTGCTTCACTGGCCCACTCTCTCAACTTGGTCCCACCAAACCTTCTCAAGGCGCCATTATCAAAAGTGTTCCTCTATTGGGAATGTCTTTGGGGTGGGGGACTCGGTGGCGAGATCTAAAAGGCGTAAGACCCCACTATGGAAGCAGGTTAAAAGAAATCGTAATGGTTGAAGTATTCCTCATCTTTCGATTCTCAAATTGTAAATTCTCTTTGGGTACCGTGAAGGAGGTCTGCAATAATTTTTCCCCGCACGGTGGTCCGCACATCACCACCTTGGGCGTAAGCTTCTACGATCGCTTCGCTGGTCCCATGACCACATTAGTGGTCATGGTGGCTATCTCGGTTGTTGTAGCCGCTACCTCAATGGTTGTAGTCGCTACCTCGGTAGTAGTAGTCGCAACCTCAAGTGGTCATGGCAGCTACCTCGGTGTTTGTAGACGCCACCTCGCAGAACTATGGCGTGCCTCACAATATAGTTACAACTTCACGGTCGTGACAACCGCTGGGGACCACGACTTCTTCCACAACCCGAGATGTGGATGATCCTTCGACCATCTTCTGCTGTCATCTCTCCAATCGCCGGAGAGGTCGTGCAATGGGCTTCTTGATAGAAACCACTACGGAAATTTCAAGGAGTCGAGCTAAAACAAACAAAAGGATAGCAAGTCAAATTGTGGAAAGCAAAAGGTAAATGTCGTTTACACTTTAGCTTGTTTCACATACCTCACGCCCCGGACTTAATCGAAACTTTGGAGTCATCTTCCGATGGAAGAATTCTTTGACTTCTTTTCACGCACCACGCCCCGTCGTAGTTCGCTGGGGAATAGGTTCACCACGACCATGTCCGGTCGTGAGTCTTGAACAGGACCATCTCTCGGTCTCGACTTTCCGGAGGACCGAGATTGGTCTCAATCACTCCAAGAGTAGCGCTACCCTCAACCAGAGGCTCTACCGATCAACGTTGTCCTTCACAAAAGACATAAACTCCTTCCGCCTCCTTTTCTAGTTGCTTGACAAATCTAGAAGTGGCGTAAACCGTGGAAAGCTTTCTTGTCATAATAAAAGGTACCTTGGCCTTGTGGACTTTATGCCTAGGAGGTTCTTCGACCTCCTCGATCTCCTTAGTTGCAGCCCACTCCAGCCTCGGCTCACGAAGACGTGCCCTTGCCCTTACGGGCCTTGCGACAAGAGGTTCTTCATCCTCCTCAATTTCAAATTGCTTCGACCTCGGCTATTGTTGCAGCGTGTGTCAGAGATTTTGCTGAGGACCTCGTCGAAATAAAGGAACTTGAGCTTGATCCTCCCTTGTCGGCAACTCTTGTAAGTCGACGCCTTCTACTTTTCCTTCGACTCTTTTCACCTTCTTGCTTGGAATCTCTCCCGACCCCCTTTATTCCTTTCCCCTAAATCCTTTTCTAACCACTGTTCTAATCCCAACCATGTCGGATCAAATCACTAAGTGGCTGATTTCTGATCAGAGCGACAAGAAGCTCAGGGCCCTGGAGGAGATCAGGATGCTTCCAGATTGGAATTTGATCAAATGGAGGTCAGCGGATGGAGAACACTTTTCGAGCCATAAGGAAGGGGAAATCCCTATTTTTCTTGCCTACATCGAGTGCGGACTCAGGTTGCCAGCTCACAAATTCCTTCCTCGGGTCCTGGAGTACTATGGAGTTGAGTTGGTGAACTTGGCTCCAAACTCCATTGCCTACATCAGTATTTTCGCCTACCTATGTGAGGCGTACCTGGGGATCCGACCAAACCTGAAGGTCTTCAGGTATTTCTACCGAATGGCGAAGTCGGGGAAGTCAGCGGTCGGACCTAGGAGTGTTCGCTGCGCCTCCATGATGGGAAGGCTGATGAGTACATCCAGATGTACTCAAAATATTCGTGGTCGTCATGGAAGAAGAATTGGTTCTATATGACGGTCACAAAGAACGATGGCCTATACTTCTTTGGAAGAATCCGACCAGTATATTTTATTGGAATAATTGAGGATTTGCCACTACTAAGGAGTGATATCTAGGATTTTCCACTCCATGTGAGGATGACATGCTGGTCGCAGGCCCACATGTCATCCTCACATGAGTGGCAAATCCTAAATTTCACATGAAAGTACAATGGCAAATCCTCAAATCTCCCTTTTTATTTGGTTGATTGTTATGTTTTTTAACCTTGAAATCTTCCTGTCTTCTTAAAGTCCTCTCTTTTGATGAAGTCAGAGATCGAATCAAGATGATTTGTGCCGGGGAGCCTGATACCAAGGCTGCTTTCCCAGGCATTTTGGCTATTGTCTCTAATAAGGAGAGAATAAGAAGACTCAAGGCAAATAACCACATTTTTCTTCATCTATTATGTATCTTCCGATCTGTATATAACCTTTTGCTCTAATATGTACTCGGTCGGATTGAAGTATCCCAAATCCGACAAGGATTCCTTTTGTACTATCGTTCCAACCGATTCCTGTTCTGAGACCGCATAAGACAATGGTCTTCTGGAGGTAAGAAAGAGCATTTACAGAAAGAGGAGAATATAATTTTGATGGAAAATAACATCGTCTGATTAACAGTTTGAATTGTATTTCAGACGAGAGAAAAAATGTTCGCAGATCGAAACTACAGAGGTCGTTGGCTCCAAGATGACCATTCAAGATCTGACAGTTGCTACAGTGGTGACTGTTCTGGAGACCGATGAAACCACACCTACCGACCCGATGATCAGGGATCTCGTTCTCAACCAGTTGGTCAAAAACATTTCTTTCGACCTTCTACTGGAGGACATGGTGAATCTAACCAACCCCACCAGTCTAGGACCGGTGAAGCCGATCGAAATGAAGAGGAAGGCAAGCGCGACTGATTTTGCATCGACGCGTTTCAAAATCAAAACCAAGAAAACGACCAGTTATATATACACGAAATAAAGACTTATGTAAGTAATTACCTTTGGTGTCTTTTAGAGTCTTGAACTCCTTTTCTTCTTGTCGTTGTAGATCCTATGGTATTCTGGTCGAAGACGACCAGAACACCCTTCCGAAGGAAACCCTAAAGAGGTCGAGCCAGCCTCTAAGCAGGTTATAGCACCAGCTTAGGAACGCGTGGTGGCTCCGACCGCTCCTACTAAAGTGGTGGTTCCAACCCCACCTATAGAGGTAGTGGTGCCAAACCCACCCATGGAGGTTGTGGTTCTTGTGGAATCCCAGCAAGCTCCGACTCCTGCTGAGAGTTCTTCCCGTCAAATCACTTTTCCTCATCGCTTCCAAATCTTCAAAGATGAAGAGCTTAACGAAGCGTGGGGAAGAATTTCGGACCGTCAAGCAAAGACGAGTGCCGACTCAATTTTTGCCGAATATAATGATATAGCAATTGAGGTAATCTTCCACAACCACTCTTAATAGCTTTGTTCCCTTGGAAAGTATTCAAAGGAGTTTCGCTATGTTTTGTAGCATTTTGTGGAGAATTTCGCTGTGGTCGGAGGGCTGACCCAGCGAATAAAGCTCTTGGAGAAGAGGAACTCCGAATTAGAAAGTAAGCACCCTTTTAGCATCTTCTTCTCTTCTTCTTTACTATTTAGCTCTTTTTCTTTTAACTAATTCCCCACTTTATCCTGTTTGATAGATTCGGAGAAGTTTAAAGAAGAAGTTATGGCTAAAGTAGCCATAATTGCCAAGCTTAAAGAAGAAAGTCAGAACAAAGACCGGTCGATCGAATACCTGACGACCAGACACAAAGAGGTTCTTGACACCTTCGAGAAGAGGAATCAAGGTAACTAGTCATAAACTCGACCAGTTTACTTCTTTTTTCTAGTCGTATGTATTTATATTTTTGGTTTACTCGTACAGAGCAAACTCAAGCATTGAGGCAAGCAGAAAAGGCTCTTGAATTCGAGCGTGGCAAGGAGTCAGCCTTTGGGTAAAGTCTTGAAGAAAAAGTCAAGGCCTTCAACAAGATGCTCTTCGATATGGGATTGGGAACGCAACTGCTCGATCTAGGAGATCCCATGAATAAGATCAACTACCTTGGCCAGCAGCTCGAAGACCTCAGGGGTGTCCTTAAGACAGCGAGGACCATGCGCAGACCTTGTTCAATGCTGTCAAGAATGGAGTTAGTTTTGCTTTGGCAAAACTAAAAGTTTCTGACCCTTCCATAAATCTCCAAGCTGTTGAGGAAGACTTCAACTGCACGTGAGAAGAAGCAGGAAAAATATTCAAGGAAATGGCGCCTCTCGGACACATGGTCACAAAAGAAATGGAGGTCGAGTCTCTACACAACGATCAGTCTAGTGGCTTTGAGAAGTAAAAGAATGTAACATTTTGACAATTTGTAAATAAAACTTACCTTTTATCATCAATGAAGTCTTTATTTTGTCTTCTTAAATTCGCCAAATACTCATATATTTCCTAGCCCCCGACTGCTTGTATAGTAGGAAAACTTTACTAAAGAAGCAGTAGACCAAGAAAATGAGCAATAGCTACGACCACGGTACAGAGCATATGCTGATTATGTTATAAACATGATCTAAGTGTCACCAGGAAATCAATGTGGTCGGAACCAGCTTATGATTTTGACTAGTCTTAAGTCATTTCCATAATAGAAATACTGTGAAGTACCTTGTGTGGATTGAAGATGTTTAAGACTTGCATTGATTGATAAGACATTATGCAAATATGTATGCAAAAATCGACAAGTGAATTTGTCTATGTATATTACCCAAAACTGGTTGTAAGGGTTGCTAAGAACTAGGGACTAAAAGAAACACTTCGCGAAAAATATCCTAGCTCGAGTTCCGACTAGCAGCGAGGATCGTAAGAAATGGACCGTCGCTAGGAATCTTCCAGTGGGCAGGACCACATGCGGAGAAGGAGAGACTTCGACTAGGGGGCTTTCCGTGTCCCGACCAGTAGCCAAAACATGAGTAGAACAGATTGTTGAAGGTAAGAAATGTAGTCCCCGAAATCTATAACATGTATAGTACTATATGTAGTTGCCTGTGTGATGCTCCTGTTAATCATATATTTCTTTAAGAAAAGAGTGTTGGACGCTTGTGAGAAGCAATATCTGAATGGTACGACTAGGACCCTTACGGATTTTGACTTGTATGTCGTAGCCATAGAGTAATATAGATCCTTAGAAAGGATATCAGAGAGAATTTAGTCTTCTCCGACCAATAAGGCAACAATAGTATGCAAACCAGATGAAAAGACAAATATATAAACAAAATCATTCATCGGAAAGTAAAGGAAATGCATTTTTATTAATAAATTGAAATAATAAAAAAATACAACTATACAAAGAACTTACGCAGTTGTTCAATATTCCAAGAGTTGGACAAAACTCGCCCGCCTAACATAGCTAGCCGTACCGAACCAGGTCGAGTGACTTCGACCACAGTGTATGGACCTTCCCATTTTGGAGAAAGTTTATTGCGATTAGCCTGATTCTAAATTCATTGTAGAACCAGATCACCTACAGCTAGGCTGCGTGGTTGCACCTGACAACTGTGGTACCTTCGTATGGCATGTTGGTAAACTGTTAATCGTATGAGGGCTTGGTTTCTTCGTTCTTCAAAGGACATTGATGTCGCCAAGTCTTCGTTGAATCTAATCGTTCTCATTGAAACAATCAGTACGAGCAGAGTCTATTTTTAGTTCTGGAGGAAGCATGGCATCAGCACCATAAACCAGAAAAAAATGGTGTTTCTCTGGTCGCACGACTGGTCGTGGTTCGAACGGCCCATAATACAAAAGGAAGTTCTTGAACCCAAACTCCTGACCATTTGATTAACTGGTCGAACACTCGGTGTTTTATTCCTTGCATTATGATACCATTGGATCTCTCTACTGCTCCATTGCTCTACGGATGAGCGACAGAAGCGAAGTGTACCTTGATACCTAGATCCTCGCAGAATTCCTGAAAATTTCCGCTAGAGAACTGAGCACCATTGTCTGTGATTATACGACTTGGTACGCCAAATCAAGTGATCATGCTTTTTGTGAGGAACCTCTTAGCAGATTCAGTTGTTGTTTTAACAACTAGCTCGAATTCTATCTATTTTATAAATGTGTCAATCATAACGAAAAGGAATTCGAAGCCCCCGGGTGCTCTTGGGAAATGTCCCAGAATGTCTAGTCCCCAGGTTGCAAAAGGCCAAGAAAGAGGCATGGTTTGCAAAGTTTGTGCCGGTTGATGTATTTGTTGACTATGAAATTGACATTGTACGCACTTCATCACGAGCTCTTTTGCATCATGAAGGGCAGTTGGCCAGTAGTATCATTGCCTGAAGGCTTTACCGACCAACAATCTGTAGGAATAATGTGCTCCATAGAATCCTCCATGAATGTCGGATAGCATCTTAATGCCATCCGTTTGAGATATACATCTCATCAACACTCCGGGCAAGACAGGTGACCTAGTGGATGCCATTCATGCCAACTGGTATGCTGGAAAGTTTTCCTTTCTAGGAATGTGTTGGATCTGAAAACCAAAGAAATGCTTTTGGAGTTTCCGTACTTCCACCAGATAAGATGACATCTTAGTACTTGAGCATTGATACTCTTTCCCGACTTGATTCGCTACTAGTTGAGAATCGCCTTTCACTAATATGTGAATCCCGAGCGAATGAGCTACTCGGAGTCCTGCCAGTAAACCTTCGTATTCTGTCACATTGTTTGTAGCAGAGAAGTTCAACTGGATGGCGTACGTGTTGTGTTTGTTAGTAAGGGATATCAAGACAACTTCAGCCCTCGAGCCTTTGAGCATCAAGGAACCGTCAAAGTACATTGTCCACTCATCGTGGTGTTCGTACTCAGGCCCTAGGGTGGATTCAGGGTTTGTTCATTCGTCAATGAATTCTGCTATTGCCTGGGACTTGATTGCTGTTCGTGATATGAAATGGAGGTCGAACGCCCCAAGCTCAACCGCCCATTTTGCTATTCGTCCTGATGACTCCCTATTTCCAAGGACCTGACCCAAGGGATATTCGGTTGGTATGGCCACTTTGTGGGCCTGAAAGTAATGCCTTAGTTTCCTTGAAGCCATAAGGAGACCATAGAGCAGCTTTTGTACATGTGGATATCGTTCCTTTGGTCCATGTAAGACTTCGCTTACGTAATATACTGGTCATTGAATGTTTTCACCTTCAACAACCAGCACTCCACTGACTATTTGTGGCGTTGCAGCCACGTAAATCAGCAATGTTTCCCCTAATCTCGGAGAGGCTAAGATCGGGGCACTCATAAGGTACTTTTTAAGTTCCTCAAAGGCGTCATCTGGCTCTTTAGTCCACTCGAAACTTCCGTGTTTTCGAAGGAGTTTGAAGAAAGGGAGTCCTTTTTCTCCTAACCATGCTATGAAACGACTTAGTGCTGCCATACAGCCAGTTAGTTTTTGGACTTCTTTCTTCGTGGTCGGAGGATGCATCTAGTCGATGGCCGAAAGTTTTGCTGGATTTGCCTCAATACCTCTAGCCGAAACTAGGAGCCTAAGAAGCTTTCTAGACGAAACTACGAACACACACTTCTCTGGATTTAACTTAAGGTGATGTCTTCTTAAGCTATTGAAAGTTTCATGTAGGTTGGAAACATGGTCGCTAGCGTTGATGCTTTTTACGACCCAATCATCAACGTAGGCTTCCAGATTTCGACTTTGTAAGTTCCTCTGCTCCCGGTACATTTCTGTACGCCGCATGGTTTGTTGGAGGATCTCTGACACATGACCTGTAAGTTGAACATAACCTGGAATTCCTGCAAAAGCAGGGTCTGGATTATTCAAGATATCCCGAACTTGTTACAAGTTTTGTATAGTTACCGAAGGTCATGGTAAATTTCCTCTTGCAGTGGGCGTCCGATAAGTCGAATTATCCCTCGACCTCCCGGATGGCCCTGCCTGATTCCTTACTCGCGAGGGGGTAAGAATAGGTGAATTAACTAATGCTCGTCCATCAGTTCGGTTGCCTCCGGTAGTTGGTGCTTGAGCGCCCGTACCATTTCCACTAGCAGGTTGTGGCGAGTTAACCCGTGGAGGACTGTGCATGGCATCTGGATTGGTATTTTTGATTGTGTTAACTTCGTGGCATCAACAGTGATCTCCCGAGGAACTCCCGTCGTAGCTAAGAGAGAGCCTCCCAGCGCTTCTGTAAGGAGCTTCCACGATGAAGAGTGGTCGGAGATTACTACCTCTGGTGGGCTTTGTGGTGGATTTATCCTAATCCGGTGGACTGCCGATCGTATGCTAAGTTCACCATGCCCACTTGGCCAGCGATCAGTGATAACTTCATCGATACCCTTACCATGTGCTGTTTGGTTCCCGGAATACGTAGGAGCCGTTAGCAAATACTGGTCGCCCACGACAATATCGAGAGTACTTGGACTCTCTGGTCGCCGTGCTGGGCTTCTATTGTCATTTTCGCTGGTCGGATTGGCCAGGCTTGTAGAGGAATTTGAACGTTCCGAACTGGTCATAACGAGCAGTTCCTCTGAGAGCGCCATTGTTGTTGGCGGTGTATCCTCATCCATCTGGTCGATTTTGTCAATCTCTACGATTGGCGAACCGGCGGAGGAGGAAGAGGACGATGATATCCCGTTTTCTTCCATGGCATGGATGCATGCGTCCATGTCGAGGTTGGAGTAGTCCGCCAGGTCGAACCAGTTTTCCACATCCCAGGTCCCTGCCATATTCGCATGAGCGATAAATGGATCAAAGGAAGTGGATGAGCAATGCTTGAGCGAAGTGATCTTCAAGAACTCAACGCCTTCTTCCCCGCAGACGGTGCCAGCTGTCGACGATCGAGTCGCCGATCTTACGAAATGAAAAGAGGAAAATGGCAGAGAGTTCTTGGGAGAGAATGAGACTGCTCTTTATTGCTTCAATCCACTTTGCGAACGTATCAATAGCCACAAAAAGGAATTCGAAGCCACCTGGACCGTTCCCAAAAGCTCCACGACCTTCGGACGCCCACTGCAACCAGAAATTTACCATGACCTTCAGTAACTATACAAAACATGCAACGAGTTTGGGATATCTTGAATAATCCAGACCCTACTTTAGCAGGAACTCCAGGTTATGTTCAGCTTGCAGGTCAGGTGTTGGAGATCCTCCAACAAACCATGCGACGTACAAAAATGTACCGGGAGTAGAGGAACTCACAGGTCACACGATGACCTCATCCCAGCGCTCCTATTTCAGTAGAGGACAACATGGTCGTGCGGAGGATCGAGCAACACCAAGGCCCCCTCGTAGGTTCCGACCAGGAAATCATGAGGGAAGATGGCTCTTCACAGCAGCCACTCCTCCGCCTCGCAAAGAGGAATGACTACTTGATTCAGGCGATCTCAGGCATCATCTGAACCAGGTAGGTGGTCAAAGGCGTTATCATAATGTCCACGACCGGGTTGGGACACTGGATCCTAGATACGCAAATATGAGGAACTGATCCCCAACTAACTATAATCTGAATCTTTTTCAGAGAAGGTGCCACAACTCCATTACAGGATGCCGAGCATTTTTGGCAGGTATCCAAGTTGTTCGTTGGCCGGACAGGTTCCGACCAGCCAACATAGAGAAGTTCAATATGACTCAGAACCCATTAGAATTTCTTCAGATTTATTCTACAGCCATCAAGGCCGCTGGTGGTAACGATAACTTGATGGTAAATTATTTGCCCACGGTCCTTGAAGGATCTGCTCGGTCATGGTTGTTTAACCTACCGGTCGGATCTATCTATACTTGGGAGCAGCTCTGCGATACTTTGATTGCTAACTTTCAAGGGACGTACGACCACCCCAAAAAGGAAGATGATCTTCATCGGATGAAGCAAAAGTCCAATGAAACTCTTCGACAATATATCAAGAGATTCAGTCAGGTTCGGAATTCCATCCCAAAGATCGTAGAATCTTCTGTCATCCAGGCCTTCAAAGCAGGGCTGAGGAATCGCCGGTTTATGGAGGATATAACAATAAATCCTCCACAAACAACCATCGAGCTTTTTGACATGGTAGACAAGTATGTGGCTGCAAGCGAAGCGGTCGAATGGTATGAAGCCATTGATCGAAAGGACAAAAATCCCCAGTCGGATTTGGAGAAGAAGGAGAAGAAAGGCAAGAAGTCTCTCAAGAACAAAAAGAATCACAAGCCCGACAACAAGGAAGTCCTTGTAATTCCAGAGAAATATACTAAAGGCAAGAAAGATTTCACCAGTCGGAACAAAGGTAAGGCTCCGACCAATGACTTCATGAAAAATAAGAAGTGGTCTCCACTTCACAAAGCGGTAGGGCATGATCTGCGCACCTGCCAAGCCTGGCAAAGTAGGCTGGAAGATTACTACTCAGGCAAAGGACCCTTCCCCTCTATAGCAAAACTCGGAGAATCAAGCTCCAAGAAGGATAAAGATGGCGATGAAGAGATGGACTACCAGGAACTGCAACATACGGTGGATATGATCTTCGAAGGATCCTCCTCGTACAATTCCAGACGTCATCTGAAGGCTGTGGAGCGAGAGGTCAACCTTGCCGAGTCTCCGATCACTTTCAAGCCGTCCAAGTGGTCAGAAACTGTAATCTCCTTCAGCAAACAAGACTATCCCATCCCGTCGACTCGACCAGGTAGGTTTCCTATCGTAGTTGAACCTACTATTAACAATTGTAAAGTTAATCGAGTCTTAATAGATGGAGGTAGATCTTTAAATATTTTGTTTGCGGGAGCATTGGAAGAGATGCAAATCCCAAGGTCCAAGGTGAAACCTGTGAAATATGCCTTCCACGGCATAGTTCCTGGTTCTACCGCCAAACCGATAGGACAACTGTCCCTACCGGTTACGTTCGGAAGGCCTGAGAACATCTGAATAGAAAAGGTTCCGTTTGATGTGGTCGATTTCAAAACCGCATACAACAGAATCCTCGGTCGTCCGGCTCTAGCAAAATTCCTGATAGCCACGCACTACAGTTATCGGAGTCTAAAGATGCTAGGACCGAAAGGTGTCATCATGATTCGAGGAGACCACAAAATGGCTTATGAATGTGATCAGAAGTCCTTAGAACTGGTTGGTGAACTTCTGACCAGGGAAACTAACCCATCACCTATGTAGGGAAAGCACTCGAGGCCAAAGATGGCGCCAAAGCCTTCTGACCAGACCAAGGAGGTACCACTCAGCAAAGACGCTCCTCTGGGAGGCATCAACACTCTGTCTGGGTCGAGAAACGTTGATGCGTCCGACCAAAAGGTACTAGTCAGGGCAGAACTCAACCTCAAATAGGAAGAGTCGCTCGTCTCCTTTCTCTGAGCAAATTAGGACTTATTGGCCTGGCAGGCATCCGACATGCCCGGAGTCCCCAGGGAGGTGATCGAGCACAGGCTAGCTCTCCAGCTTGACAAAAAAACAGGTCAATCAGAAGCTCCGGCGTTTCGCACCTGATTGGAAGGAGGCAATCCAGTCGGAGATTGACAAGCTTCTTAAAGCTGGGTTTATTCGTGAAGTTGACCACCCAGAGTGGCTCGCCAATCCTGTAATGGTTATAAAAAGCAATGGGAAATGGAGAATGTGTATTAACTTCGCAGATCTTAATAAAGCTTGTCCGAAGGATGACTTTCTCCTTTCACGCATTGATCAACTTGTAGACTCCACCTCAGGGTGTGAGTTGTTAAGTTTTTTAGATGCATACTCAGGGTACCACCAGATTTACATGAGTAAAGAAGATGAAGAGAAAACTTTCTTCATCACACCACATGGTACTTACTGCTATGTTAAGATGTTGTTTGGTCTCAAAAATGCCGGTGCGACTTTCCAGAGGTTCATGCAGAAAACCTTTAATTCTCAGATAGGTCGAAATCTGGAATCCTACGTTGATGATTAGGTCATAAAAAGCATCAACACTGGCGACCATTTTTCCGACCTACATGAAGCTTTCAATAATTTAAGAAGACATAACCTTAAGTTAAATCCAAAGAAGTGTGTGTGTTCGGAGTTTCGTCTGGAAAGCTTCTTGGGCTCCTAGTTTCGGCTAGAGGTATTGAAGCAAGTCCAGCAAAACTTTCGGCCATCGACCAGATGCGTCCTCTGACCACGAAGAAAGAAGTCCAAAAACTAACTGACTGTATGGCAGCGCTAAGTCGTTTCATACCACGGTTAGGAGAAAAATGACTCCCTTTCTTCAAACTCCTTCGAAAACATAGAAGTTTCGAGTGGACTAAAGAGGTAGACGACGCCTTTGAGGAACTTAAAAGGTACCTTATGAGTGCCCCGATCTTAACCTCTCTGAGATCAGGGGAAATATTGCTAATTTACATGGCTGCAACGCCACAAACAGTCAGTGGTGTGCTGGCTGTTGAACGTGAAAACATCCAACGACCAGTATATTACGTAAGCAAAGTCTTACATGGACCAAAAGAACGATATCCACAAGTACAAAAGCTGCTCTATGGTCTCCTTATGGCTTCAAGGAAACTAAGGCATTACTTTTAGGCCCACAAAGTGGTTGTACCAACCAAATATCCGTTGGGTCAAGTCCTTGGAAATAGGGAGTCATCTTGATGAATAGCAAAATGGGCAGTTGAGCTTGGGGCGTTCGACCTCCATTTCATCTCACGAACAGCAATCAAGTCCCAGGCAATACCCAAATTCATTGCCGAATGGACAAACCCTGGACCCACCCAAGGGCCCGAGTACGAACACCACGATGAGTGGACAATGTACTTCGACGATTCCTTGATGCTCAAAGGCTCGGGGGCTGGAGTTGTCTTGATATCCCCTACTAGCGAACAAATCAAGTATGCCATCCAGTTGAACTTCCCTGCTACAAACAATATGGCAGAATATGAAGGTTTACTGGGAGGACTCCGATGTGAGAACCCGAGTTTTTAGACTTAACCGTGTAGCAGTAATCAATAATTAGCGGTAATTAATCTCGTCTTAGTAGTGAGCTAACTGTAGTGTTAATTACGTTATTAAGCAGCTAATTAAATATATTAGCTCATTAGTATTTTCGGGTTTCCTTTCACAAGCATTGCATTAATAGTCATTAGAACCATTACATCCCATCATCCATTTCCATCTCATCATTCACTATAAGAAACGGTTGCATTAACCAGTAAAACAGTAAAATCAAAGGACCAAATAAATTGCATTTTCCACTTCCATTAGACAGTAAAGCAATAAGTAAATTGTTTACAAGAGAGTTTTACATCAATCAAAGTGCGAACATTGTATCATTCAAAGTAGGCAGCTCCACATGCACCTCTGTATTCCTTCTCTCCCCTCTTCTTCTTTTCATAGCAGCACAGCATTAAGAACCATCCCCCCTTGAGCCTGTTTTTGCCTCCCTCTCCTGTTTCTCAAAAGCCACACCTCCATTTCTCAGCATCAGCACAGTAGCCCTAAGTGCACCGAACCATCCCCCTGCACCATGCCCTGTATTCCCCTTCTATGGCTTCAAGGACAGCACCCCATTCACATTCATCTCCCCTCTTCGCAGCTTCCAAAGCACTGAGCCAATTCATCCCCCTTCCTTCCTAGCTTCCAATGCCACACCATTCACCCCCCTCACCATTCACAAGCCAAACAGCACCAACGCCTCCAGGATCTTCATAAGCCCCTCTTCACCGTCCCCAATTCATCTCCCATTGCACAGAATCCCAATTCATCTCCCATTGCCCAGCCAACCATATTCACCTCCCCAGCCCTCACATTCATTCCCCCCAATTCCATCCATAGCTCCCATTCATCCTCCATTCCCAGCTCACCAACACTTTGCCTCCACCTCGAGAACCATTCCTTCCAACCAAGTCCAGAAGCATCAGCAAGCCAAGAAGGAGGGAGCCAAGAAGCCTAGGAGCATGACGACGCCAAGGCGACCAGAAGGACGACTAGCAGCACCATTCTGCACACCATCGTCATCACCAACCCGATCATCGTCGACCATCCTCGCAAATCATTAACCCCAAAACCATCTCAGTCTCCAACCATCAGGTAAAGACATTTTCATATTGAGCTTTAGGTGAGTACATACCTTAGTAGCAGCTTCCTTCAGTAGCCAAGTCCTCTCCTAAGCAAACATCAAGCTCTGCATTCAGACATCAATAGTAAGCATTAGCACTTGAGCCATCTGTGCATATTAAGTGGAGAATCTTAGTTAGAGCTTAGAGGAGTGGGTAGGGGGAAAGGCTCAGGCTATGGCGCTGGGGGGTCGAGAGGCCGAGGCCGGCCGGGCCACCGGGCCAGAGACCGAGGCGGGCCAGAGCGCGAGCTCACCGAGCCAAGAACCGGAGGAGAAGCAGGGCGGCCATGAGGAGCCTACTGGAGGCGTCAGGCAGGATCGACAGAAGGTGTCGAGTCTGCTGGATCGAGCCCTGGCGGCGACGGCAGAAGCAAGAACGCCGGCCGCCCAGAGGCCGGGAAGGAGGAGGCGGCGGAGTGAGCCGAGGAGGTCGGGAGGCGGCGGAAGAGGCGGCATAGACCGGGCCGAGTCGGGCGAGCGCGGGGAAGATGAGGCCGCGACGGCGCCATTGGTGGCACCGGGCCGTGGCGGCGGCAAGGGGAGCCAAGGAGGCCAGCGGTGGGAACAGCGATGGCGTCGGGTATAGTGGAGAGAATAGGAGGAGTTTTGGAGAGGAAGAAGAAGCTTTGGGGGAAGGAAGTTTTGATTTGGAGCTGTGTGTGAGGGGTAAGGGATCGGCCGTTATAGAGAGAGAAAGAGAGAGAGAAGGGTTAGAAAGTTAGGAAGTGTAGGGATTAGGTTTAGGCTTTTGAGCTTAGGAAAAATCTTAGGAAGTTGTGTGGCTAACAATCTGTTCTACTTTATATATTTAGCTATGCCAAGTAGTCAGTAATTACATGAGTTTTACCTACATAGTTTTGCTAATGAATGTTTTAACTTTGGTCTTTTCGGATTAACCAACCTAAAATCAATCTGTTGAATTATTGCTAAAATAAGTTGAGTAGCCGTTATTTCTGTTAATAATAGGCTAACTTGCATGTGTAGCAATTTTGTGCGTCGCTGGTATTTAGTCGAGCTTATTGAACCGTTTAATCGTGTTACTTTAATTAATTAATCGTGAACCTCGAGTTTTCGACCTTAGTACGATTAGACGGTAGAACGGCTATATTGGGGAGTGCTAACTTAGCAGAGGACCCGAAAAGTTTTATTTAAATTAAATTGTGCTAACAATTAGAAGTCACTAACTTAGGTATCTATAATATCACTCAAAATCAACTATGTATTTACTTATATTATTATTCGCTCCGCCAGATTACATGTATATTAACCAAAGACCGACGGAGCAAATGACCGTAAATTGCCGATAATCGACCTCTCCTACTTTTACGAAGGCAAGTTTATCCTCTTGAACATAAACATAGTTAATTTAAATGTAAACCGTATATTGCACTATTATGTGTATTGCATTCAAAATTGTTTTCCCAAATCTTAAATAAAATGATTGAGATGAAAATGATTAAGATGATTATGAAAGAATTGTGAATGATGAAAGGAAAGTAAATAAGAGAATATTATGGCTGGTAAAGGGGGCCCGTGGCAGGTAAGAAATTAGGTAGGAAGTGGGACCCTTTACATATGGTTAAAATATAAGGACCAACAAACTCTTATTCTTACGATGTCGAATTCAAGACCAACCATTTTTCCGCTTTTGGCAGTAAAATGCTACCTTGTTACGTGATTATGCTCTCCACAATGGGTAAGTAATATGTGTGAGTGTGATGGAGGAACCCAGGACCGGTAGGAGAAGTCCGTAAGTGGGGGATCCAAGGTGCTATAGCACTAAGGTGGAGTGTTGAGTGTAGGATAGAAGTCGATCAACCAACATTACCGTAACTCGGGTAACGAGGTCAACACCGATTTTAAAGTAATGGGTGGAGAAATTAATTCACGAACTCGAAAACGCTTTTGTATTCTCGATTCTAACCCGATCAAACGTAATGCGGTAGACCCTGATCATAGAGAGCTCAGAATAGCGATTTTGGGGGGGAGAGATGGTGAAGATGGTGAAGAAACGATGAATCAAGAACTGTAAGAGGGAAGGGGAGGATGCAAACAAAATGCTCGACCGTTCATAGCAACCACTCGGTTCGATCTTCCCTCCTCCTCTTCAAAGCCGAAGGAGCTTCCTCTCCTTTTTTCTGCTGAAGAAAATCACAGTGAGGTTCCAATTTTCTTTTGTGAGGTTCCAAATTTCTTTTGGTGCTTCTTCTCTTCTCCGAATTTGGTTTCGCTTTGGAGCTTTTGGAGTTCCTATGAAGCCTTGAGCAAATTAACTTTGTCGGTGATGAGGTCCAGAACCTTGTCCCTTGTGCATCCTCTTGATTCCTCCTTGCGCCCTTTCTCTGTTGGGTGCTCTGGAGAGGAATTGAAATCTTGCGTTTGTGGGCTTTGGTCTTGGTCGGCTCTGTACTGATCTTGGAGTGGTGAGGTGCATTTGATTTGTATTCTGGTGCTCCTAAGTGCTCTTAGCCAGAGCATTTTGTTGAGGATTCTTGTGCAGCATTCACCTGTACTTCAACTTTGTTCTTCGGTGTGTCCCGAAGTGTGAAGAGTTGGCATTTTATCTCCGTCAACCTTATATTTTTGCGCGGCACAGCGAGGCACTTGGTTTTTTTGAGACAGCGTCTATCAACATGCCTTGCTGGTTCATCTCGTTGGCTTTGAGTGCCTTCGGCTCTGTGAGTATTTCTGTATTCTTGTTGAGCATCGCTTCGCATATATGTATGTGTGCTATTCTCGTTTCAAATCAGTGACTGATTTGATTCATGCACTGAGAGATATAGCGAAGTGCTTTATTGTGGGTTCGGTTAAATCGCTCAATTATGATGTTTGTCTCAATATGAAATTGAATTGGTAATATATTCGCATTCTTGAGCTTCTTAGATTGCTTCATCGTTGTCAAATTGCTTCTAATAGCACTAGATCGGTACTTTCGCTTTGGTCAGAATTATGCTAATTTTGATTATTTGATCCTACTATTCCTCTGTTAATCGATTGGCTTACTTTGCTGAATTAAGTGATCTTCATACTCTGTTAGATAATCAATACTCAAATTTGCTGAATGATGTATGTGTTAATAGAGTGATTTCTTGTTCACTGTTAATCACATTCTTATCTGTTGACTGAAAGTAAATCTGCTGTTTTGAAATAATTTGACTTATACAATAAGGTATTTCTCTTAAGCTCAAAGTCTGATATATAGCTATCGCATTTAATTAGTGAAGATATTTTGATAAAGTATCGAGAAGGCCAAGATTAAATCTTATACAACTCTACATCCGAGAGCAATATAAAAATGTTAAATCTTAGCTTTATGCTGATTTCTTTTGTGCACATGTTGTATGTGTTGAGCATATTATTCTTTTTAAATGATTTGGAAGAATTACACGAATATATGTTAATTTGATCATTTAAATTATGTTAGAATTATGCTAGCATTAATTACGAAAGTTTGCTAAAACTGCAAGCACAATGTCCCGAGGTGCTTGTTATTCTGATTCGGAAAGATTGGTACAACATTCTTATCTTTATCATATCCACGTGATGGTAGAGCAGGATGAGTAGGATCGTCTGAAAATTCTAAGTTTCCATCCGCCAATGAGACGTTATCGACAGGGGCCTCACCTATCGAAGGAAAGGATCCACTCCCTTTTCATCCGGTAAACACAAGGTTAATCAGAACCCCTAGAGTTCTTTTCAATCCCTAGGCAGAATAGGTGAACCTCAGCTGATAACCTTTGTCGTTTGTTCTTCGTCCTGAAATTACTATTCAACTCTATCGGACAAGACCATTTAAAAACGGAGGATTAAAAAAATAACCTTCGCTGTTTGTTCTTACTCCTAAAATTACTATTCAACTCTATCAAACAAGACCGGATTTGAGGATTTACCATTATGAGATAGATGTATTTGAGAATTTACCTATCGATGCCTCGCTAACATGTAAAGCCATACCTATCTATAGTAATAAATCCTCAATAATTCCTTTAAAAACAGATAACCCAAACCAAACTTTAGGAAATGGATCATTTGCATTGAAGACTTAAATGCAAAGTATCTATAGTGACACACGTTAGAAGCCCATCTCCATTGTCCAATCAAAAAGCAAATATCCAAATCAACCGATACAATGTTTGCTATAGTAATATCGATATGGTAAAAATCTAACTGTTTGTACCGTCTCACTACAGTATTACTACAGAGTACTGTTTACTAGCTCACGTGTCGTTGTTCACACAGTTCGGATGCATTCACCTCGTGCGGCAGCAACAGCAAGCTGGAGCAGTGCTAGTGCCTGCGGAAACCAGCTGCAGCTGCGACGCACACGTCGCGGTGAGGCAGCGCGCGAGTGAAAGCGTCTGGTAGCATAGTACCGCAGCGAAAATAGCGCGTCCTCCCGGGTGGTTAACCGCAAAGGCGCCTTGTCCGTTTAATTTCCCTTCCCGAAAAGAGAGAGTAGCACCTACCGACCCCAAATGGAGAGTTTTTTTTTTGTCCCTCGGATGGGAAATTCTGGTATCGTTATCGTTTTCCTTCTTTGACTGGCTTGGCCCGCAAGGGGATGCGCCCTCTCCTAGGCTGCTACCCTTTTCATGCCCATCGCCCCGCACCCCCATAAAACGGCAAGGATACGCCACCCCACCCACCGGATCCGTTTCCAACCCTTCGCTGCTGTGCTTCTACCCTGCGTTGCGTTGCGTGTGCCTTGCGTTGCCTCCCCCATCCCCCACCCTGCCACCCCACTCATAAAATATCGAGACGACACCCCTGCAGGCCTGCAGGGACAAAAAAGGAAAGCCGAGGAGGCGGACTGCAGGAGGAGGAGAGGAGAGAGAGAGAGATAGGTAGTGGGCAAGAAGCGGCTACGGCCAAACCCTACACCACCACCGCCCCCCTTGCCATTTTTGGTGAGTCCCCCTTTGCCTTCCCCAGATCCCCTTGCTTGTGTTTCCACTTTTTGCCTCGCCTGCCGCCCCAATTGGGATAAGCTCTTGTTTATTTTATCTACCCTCTTCCGACGCACAGGCTGCTGATCGGGGGAGGATTTTAGTTTGGATCCATCCGTCGGTTGGTCCAAGATGGTGCGGGGGAAGACGCAGATGAAGCGGATTGAGAACCCCACGAGCCGGCAGGTCACCTTCTGCAAGCGCCGCAACGGCCTGCTCAAGAAGGCCTTCGAGCTCTCCGTCCTCTGCGACGCCGAGGTCGCCCTGGTCGTCTTCTCCCCACGCGGCAAGCTCTACAATTTCGCCAGCGCCAGGTGCCCTCCCCTCGTGTAATTTCTTGTTTGGTCTTTCTTTACCTTCCTTCTTGGTATTGTTGTGGGGGGCTCCATCAGATTACTTTACCCGCTGGATCTTTGCGCGCTCGCTGCGCTAAGCCGCTAACTCCTGTAGCAACTAGCTGGCCTCTCGTACCGTGGGGACATCTGCACTGTGCAGACGCCACCATGCTCTCTCTCCTCTCTTCATCCTTATCGATTTGCTGATTTCAAGTTTTCTCCACCTCAGGACGGAGCTACAAATTTTACGTGAGTAGCAATTGAACAAAAAGACGTATCATTTGATTTAAAGCGAAAGTTTTGAACACTCAATATATATAATAATATATTGCTTGACATTCATCTGCCTAATAATTAAAAAAGCTCCATATTATTTAGATGTCAAACAGTTACGCGATGGTGGTAATGAAAAAATTATCACAAGTTTACAATCCACTTTTCAAGAATTCAATCCATCTCTGCTTTTAGGGGAAGAAATGGAAAAAAAAAGAGATAAAATAAGAGGAAGTTGTACAGCACTCTCCTCATGGTGCTTTTTTTTATGTAACTTAGTATTTAGGATATTAAAAAAAAACAAAAGTTTGCTCATGGTGCTTTTTTTTATCATGCCTTGAGTATTTGGGATTGCAATATATAAACAAAAGTAAAAAAGTCTGGAGCTACTAGCTAAGAATACAAGATGAACTCATCTTTTGTACGTAAGTACATGTTAATATTGATTAGATAACTAACGTATAGTCTTTAAGATTTTAACATTTAATTAGACCGATCTGGTCTAATTTTCTTTTAAGCACGGGAGCCATGACTCCCTTGTGCTCCTAGTGTCTCCGTCATTGCTCCTGCTCGTCTCCTGGCTGGTGTGGTCGTACCACCTACGACCAGTTGGTCAGAACTCTCCGACTAGTCCAAGCTTCTGGACTAGGATGTAGTCGATCCTCCTCTCGCTACAACCAGAAGCAGTTACGACCAGGTGTAGTCGAAAAACTGTTTCCGATCAAAAGCACTTGTAACCCTTCAACTAGGCACTCGGATGAACAGTACTTGGATGAACAGTACTCGTGGTGAACAGTGCTTATATGAACAGTACGTGGCAGAAAAACATGTGATTGGTTTCGGGAGCAATTGCTCCTCTTTTTGTTTTCTATTGCTTTTCTCAACTCTCGACTTCTTAACGATACAATGGTGACTTATATAGGCTGACTACGAGAACTCAACACTAGACTCGGACTCACTTTTTACGAGTACGACTCGGACACATTTTCTAACTGACTCCGACTCAAACTAGGATTGAATAAACTATTACAGGAAGGATTAACTCCAACAAACTCCCCCTAATCCTGACTATTATCAGTGAGAACACGAATACCAATTAACTCATCTTTTGGAATTGCACACGCTGCAAAGCTTTTGTCAAGATATCAGCCTTCTGTTGATCTGATGGTACATGATGTACATCGACCAGTCCTTCCTCAACACATTCTCGAGAGCACTTCACATGTCGGGAGATTGGAATGTCGTTGTCTCCCATCGAAAAAACATAGCGCTCGATAGTGCTTTGAGGTTGTGGTGAGGCTGGAATGTCGTTGTCTACCATGGAAAAAAACTTAGCTCTTGAGGAGAGGCAAGGCTCGAGAGTGCTTCACATGTCGGGAGGCTGGAATGTCGCTGTCTCCCATCGAAAAAACTTAGCCCTCGAGACGGGGCTTGAGAGTGCTTTGAGGTTGTGGAGAGGTTGGAATGTCGCCGTCTCCCATCGAAAAAACTTAGCGCTCGAGACGGGGCTTGAGAGCGCTTTGAGGTTG
The DNA here is from genome assembly GCA_036346405.1 of Phyllostachys edulis. NCBI lineage: Eukaryota > Viridiplantae > Streptophyta > Magnoliopsida > Poales > Poaceae > Phyllostachys > Phyllostachys edulis. The sequence goes on from CM070548.1 coordinate 34,640,220, forward strand.
TGGAGAGGCCGGAACGCCGTTGTCTCCCATCGAAAAAAACTTTAGCGCTTGAGGCGAGGCTCGGGAGCGCTTCACATGCTGGGAGGCTGGAATGTCGCCATCTCCCATTGAAAAAACTTAGTGCTCGAGAGCGCTTTGAGATTGTGGAGAGACCAGAACACCACCATCTCCCATCGAAAAAACTTAGCGCTCGAGACGAGGCTCGAGAGCGCTTCGCATGCCAGGAGGCTGGGACGTCGCCATCTCCCAATGAAAAAACTTAGCGCTCAAGACGGGGCTCAAGGGCGCTTTGTGGTGGTGGAGAGGCTGGAAAGTTGCCGTCTCCCATTGAAAAAACTTAGCGCTTGAGGCGAGGCTCGGGAGCGATTCACATGCCGGGAGGGTGGAATGTCGTCGTCTCCTATTGAAAAAACTTAGCGCTTGAGGCGGGGCTCGATTGCGCTTTCAGATTGTGGAGAGGCCAGAACATCGCTGTCCCCCAACGAAAAAAACTTAGCTCTCGAGACGAGGCTCGAGAACGCTTCGCATGCCGAGAGGCCGGGACGTCGTCATCTCCCATCGAAAAAGCTTGGTGCTCGAGACGGGGCTCTAGAGCGCTTTGTAGTTGTGAAGAGACCTAGGCGTCGCCATTTCCCATCAAAAAAACTTAGCGCTCGAGGCTGGGCTCGAGAGCTCTTGTGCGTACCTGCACGACCCCGAATGGTGAGGACAAGTCTAGATCAGGCAAAGTCCACTTGGCCTCGGAGGGTGAGTATGTTATCGCTCTACCCTGGGGGTGAGGATGTGGCCTTCAGGTGGGATGGCATGCGCCGAAGTGCTGAACTCGATGCACCGAGGTGAATCCGTCGAGCTAGGGGGAGCACCTAGTTGAGGAGACGCCATCGAGGCGAAGCGAAGTTCGGCTGAGGCAAAGCCGAGGTAAATTATTGGTGAAGTGTACTTGTCATGTTATTGCTCCAGTTAATATTGATCTTTGTTGAGTGAACTAACTTTTACTAAACAATAGTTAATGGCCTGGGGTTACGCGGTCACCTAGACATTGTTTACATGATCATCTCTTATCAAGGTTCAACCTTATGGTTTAGCATCACCCCTATTATTACCACAATGGTCTAGGGTTTTCTAATTACTTAGTTAAGAATGTTCATGGTAATCGAAACCTGCTTCGTTAATCTAATTATCTAACTACTCATCACTGCTACTAATCTCTAATTACATAAGTTGACTACCAAATAACTCATCACCATTTCTCGCTACGGATGTATACTATCGTTGTCTTAACTGAATTAACTAATTCACTTATGATTTCAGCTACGGATGTATACTGTCGTTTTCTTAACTGAATTAACTAATTCACTTATGATTTCATGTTAAGCTCTAATCACTAGTTACTATTACTACTATCTTGATAGCTCTTTTTCTGTAGGCAACTATATGCCAACCGACGTAGCCTATCGATCAGTTTTGACATTATGCTATGTTGGCATTATCATTTTGTTTGGACACAACCTCTTGATACGGGGTCGCCCGATCTTCTCAACGTAGGATCAAAATACTCACGTGTAACCTCTCGAATCGTAGTGATCCTCCGTTACCAATGTAAGAACGAACACTCTTTAATTCACGAGAACAGACGCGCTGGACTTCACGACCACCAAGCGAAGCCTTATCGTACTCCCAATTCCCAGCGGAAAGGTTGAACGATCTCTATTGCAAAGCACTCCCAATTACCGCAATATGATGTACAACCATCATGAAGAAACAAGAGCAAAGCTTTCTTTTTAATCTGTTATCCGTGGTCTGCCAACAATGGAAAGGGCGGCGGCTACTTAAGGCGTCCCAACCTCTCCTTAAGCTGTACGCATGCATGCATGGGCCTTGGGCCGATTTTGATTGGAGTTCGGCTAGGACCAATACCACACGTATTAGTCTAAGCTAATGACCCACTATTGACCAAACTAATGAATAACTGATTACATGACCGAAACATGTTTGAGTTCAGCCAATATTTTTGGCATGCAGGCCATGAAGGACTGGAGGGCATCTCGGCTCTTCCCTCCATTGCATGGACTGATCTCATGACTTGGCCTGACTTCTTTTGAACACATGGACCTCTTCATACCTAATTATACATAAAATACTAGAGTGAGGTAGCAGTAAATTCTCATCAAAGATATGCGCTTTAAAGAACAAGGTCACCTGTTGTTGTAGTTTCTTTGCTCGTGCTCTGGTGATCGGCCCGGTTGGTTCAATGAGAGGAGATGAAGGAGCAGGAGCAGATTCATCAGGGATGTCCTCATCACCTCTATTCAAGTTAACATCTTCCGATACCGACACACTAATGAACATAATTTATTAGTCAATTGCAATATTCTGTTTTTCTTTATATATTTTGCTTTATGATTTCAGCACTGTAACTGATTATTGTTTTCAAGTCACCAAATCATGTATTCCAGTTGACAAACCTATATTCTGTATTTTTTTTTTAAAAAAAAACTTTAGAGTCAGGAATTAATTGGAGACAAGACAAAATTAGTTGTACTGAACATTTTCAGAATTTTCTTGCATTACTTTGGCCTCAATATATATGGTTGCGTCGTTCATGTTTTGAATTTAGATATGTAAATTGTCGTAAGGATATTTATTATTGTTATTATTATTTATATTCATTTCATCCTTTTTTATGCATGTTCTTATGGAGTGCATCGATTTTGACAGAACCAATAGTTGGTTGGACATGCCTTAATGCAAAATTGGAGATGATGGGTCAAATGAGAGAACATGCCAATTATCTTACCAAACTACAAATGTAAAACTTCATGTATTTATGATTGTATATATGGTTAAATTTTCGTGCAAGGGAATGTTCAATGTTGCATATTGTCAAATGTAGTGTTCAAGCGGCAACATTGATATTAACAAAACAAAGGTCCAATGTATACTACTAGGCGTACATGCTGATTATTGTAATATTGCAAACTACATATCCTTACAAACAATATTGCAAATAAGATGAAAGCTTCATTACAGAAGCCCTTTATTTGACTTTACCTCTCCATAGCCCTTTTAGCCAACTTCATCCATTTAAGGCTAAACCCTCTTAGGTCTACGTGTAAAAGGATAATTCTACACTTAAATTCCATTTACTCCAGCCACATCGAACTAATTATTTATCTTGTGCAAAAACCAGTGGAATCTCATAAGTTTAACGCAAAATCAAGACTACTTTGTGATTGTCGTCGATACGAGATCGAACAATAAACTTGTGGCAGCCCCAGTTGGACGCATCGACCACCGAGGGTGCGAAGGGAGACGTCAATGAGAATCACCACAATCCGTACTCAGGTATTGCATGTGTAGGAGTTGCAAAATGGCCACCCCCCTCACATTTACATGGAGCCTATTTATAGAGTGAGAGGGGTAGGCATGCAAAGTTAAATCATTGTCCTCGGTACCTGGTTCACCCCGGGGGTAGTCCGTTTCACCAAGTGGGTCCCGCCACCTTCAAGTGGGTTGGTCGATGTGTCGGCCCTCGGCAAGGTTGGCCCTCGGACCCCGTCTGGGGTTGGTCTCCGGACCTCGCCCTTAGTGGGTTTGCCGATGTGTTGTACCTCCGCGAGGTTGACCCCTGGGCTCCGCTCGGGGTTGGTCCCCCGAACTCTTCCGGAGTGGGTTCACCGATGTGTCGTACTTCGGCGAGGTTGGCCCTCGGACCCCGTCCGGGGTTGGTCTCTGGACCTTGCCCAGAGTGGGTTCGCCGATGTGTTGTACCTTGGCGAGGTTGGCCCCCGGACTCCGTCCGGGGTTGGTACCCGGACCTCTTCCGGAGTAGGTTCGTTGATGTGTCATACCTTGGCGAGGTTGGCCCTCAGATCTCATCCAGGGTTGATCCGTCGGGGCGTCAAGCCTTTGCAGGGTTACCATTGGCTCAAGGTAGCGCAAGGACCCTCCTCCAATAGTAGCCCCTCGCCGATCCATGTGGTCGTCAACCGCCTGCTCGTGCCGGCACACCGACTTGTAAAATGGGTCGGTGTGTAGCTTCAGGTCAACAATTCCGCAAATAACCTACGACACACTCCAACATTATGTTAATTTACCTTAGCACTCACGTGAATTCGAGGCGACAAGTTGGGCATGCATCCCGAGGTGGGTTCCGTTGGTCTTCACTAAAGGGTTGCTGCTCCACCGAGACAATTTCGGGTCACGTCGGGGGGTTCACCGTCGCGTGAAAAGGTTGTGAAGTCCCATATAGTCGTGGGATCATGTGTTGACTGATCGGGACGCTGAAGTTACGTGGAGGAGTTCTTGACTCATGGCCTTTGAGATGTGAAGGTACGAGTTGAGGTGCCAAGCTCGACTCGCTTGGGCGTGGCCGAGGCATAGCCCTTGAGGAGCAACATAATGCCGATATGCGCAAGGTTGACCCACGTGAACATGCAGCAACGAGCGTAGCCGACGTGCTAGTCCAAGACGTGTGGCACCCTCAAGTGAACGGGTCGTTGCATGTGAACGGTCGAGATGTGTGTGGATGGACCACTCGTCCGAGGTGCGGTGGAGCTTCAAAGCGTGGGAGGCCGACAGGTGCGCACGCGTCAACTGGTACAAGCTCGATGGGCGACACTGAGCTGGGTGACACATTGAGATGTAGTCGGTTGATGTACGTCAACACACCAAGGTGTGAAAGGTCAACATGTGCCCAAGGCCAACTTAACGAGGCTTGGTCCTCGAGGTGAGGGGATATGCGTTAGGGTGCTATTTGCTCGACTTAACGAGACATGGCACGTGAAACGGGATGCCATGTGTCGGGGTGCCATGTGCTCGGCTCACGAAGGCTTGGCCTACGAAGCGAGGAGCACTCAATGCGGAGCTATGTTCGGCAGAGGGAGTGCTCTTGAGGCTAATCACACTGTACCGAGGCGACGTGTTGGTGCTTTCCATGGTATGACCACCAATCAAAGGGGATCATTTAATCGAGGAAACTCCAATAGAGCCGGGATGGGTTCGATCGAGAGAGTGTAGTCGAGGCCGAGTCGTATCTTGCCGAGGCGAAGCCATTGGGGAGTGACCAAGATGGCTGGAACGTCGTCGTCTCCCATCGAGGCCAAGTCGTGCCATGCCGAGGCGGCGCTCAAGCACTTGAGGTCATGGATTACTGCGAGCGAGTAGGCGGCAATAAGCTCGTATAATCGACTCGCCGAGGGGTCTCCTGTGGTGCGAGTGGGTGTATGCCGAAGCGCTTGTAGTTGGAGCTAGGGGTTGAGTGATAAGGACATGTGCATTGAAGCATTGGATACTTGGCTTGCCTGAAGCATGACTTTGTGTGGAGTGCTCAACTCACCGAGGCATGGCCTTCAACGGAAGGAGCTGATTTTTCTAACTTGTTGGTTGGTTCTCATTGACGGGATAAGTTATTACCCCATCTCTGATAGGAAAAAAAACTAGCGCTCGAGAGTGCTTTGAGGTTGTGGAGAGGCCGGAACGTCGTCGTCTCCCATCGAGAAAACTTAGCGCTTGAGGCGAGCCTCGAGTGCACTTCACATGTCGGGAGATTGGAACGTCGCTGTCTCCCGTCGAAAAAACTTAGCGCTCGAGAGCGCTTTGAGTTTGTGGTGAGGCCGGAATGTCGTCGTCTCCCATCGAAAAAACTTAGCGCTTGAGGCGAAGCAAGGCTCAAGAGCGCTTCACATGTCGGGAGGCTGGAATGTCGCTGTCGCCCATTGAAAAAACTTAGCGCTCGAGACTGGGCTCGAGAGCGCTTTGAGGTTGTGGAGAGGCTGGAATGTCGCTGTCTCCCACCGAAAAAACTTAGCGCTCGAGACGGGGCTTGACATCACTTTGAGGTTGTGGAGAGGCCAGAACTTCGTTGTCTCCCATCGAAAAAAACTTAGCGCTTGAGGCGAGGCTCGGGAGCGCTTCACATGCCAAGAGGCTGGAATGTCGCCATCTCCCATTGAAAAAACTTAGCACTCGAGAGCACCTTGAGATTGTGGAGAGGCCAGAACATCACCGTCTCCAATCGAAAAAACTTAGCGCTCGAGACGAGGCTCGAGAGCGCTTCACATGCCAGGAGGCCAGGACGTCGCCATTTCCCATCGAAAAAACTTTGCGCTCGAGATGGGGCTCGAGAACACTTTGTGGTGGTGGAGAGGCCGGAAAGTCGCCATCTCTCATCGAAAAAACTTAGTGCTTGAGGCGAGGCTCAGGAGCGCTTCACATGCCAGGAGGCTGGAATGTCGTCGTCTCCCATTGAAAAAACTTAGCGCTCGAGACGGGGTTCGAGAGTGTTTTGAGATTGTGGAGAGGCCAGAACATCGTCGTCTCTCATCGAGAAAACTTAGCGCTCGAGACGAGGCTCGAGAACGCTTCGCATGCCGAGAGGACAGGACATCGCCATCTCCCATTGAAAAAACTTAGTGCTCGAGACGGGGCTCTAGAGCGCTTTGTAGTTGTGAAGAGGCCTAGACGTCGCCATCTCCCATCGAAAAAACTTAGCGCTCGAGGCTGGGCTCGAGAGCTCTTATGCATACCTGCTTGACCCCGAATGGTGAGGACAAGTCTAGACCTAGCTAAGTCCACTTGGCCTCGGAGGGTGAGTATGTTCTTGGTCTGCCCCGGGGGCGAGGATGTGGCCTTCAGGTGGGATGGCATGCGCCGAAGTGCTGAACTCGACGCACCGAGGTGAATCCGTTGAGTTAGGGGGAGCACCTAGTGGAGGAGACGCCATCGAGGCGAAGCGAAGTTCGGCCGAGGCAAAGCCGATGTGAATTATAGGTGAAGTGTACTTGTCATGTCATTGCTCCAGCTAATATTGATCTTTGTTGAGTGAACTAACTTTTACTAGACAATAGTTAATGGCTTGGGGTTAAGCGATCGCCTAGACACTGTTTACATGATCATCTCTTTTCAAGGTTCAACCCTATGGTTTAACATCACCTCTATTATTACCACAATGGTCTAGGGTTTTCTAATTGCTTAGTTATGAATGTTCATGGTAATCGAAACCTGCTTCATTAATCTAATTATCTAACTACCGATCACTGCTACTAATCTCTAATTACATAAGTTGACTACCAAATAACTCATCACCATTTCTCGCTACGGATGTATACTATCGTTGTCTTAACTGAATTAACTAATTCACTTATGATTTCATGTTAAGCTCTAATCACTAGTTACTATTACTACTGTCTTGATAGCTCTTTTTTTGTAGGCAGCTATACGCCAACTGACGTAGCCTACCGATCAGTTTTGACATTATGCTATGTTGGCATTATCATTTTGTTTGGACACAACCTCTATTCAAGTTAAACATCTTCGGATACCGACACTAATCAATTAATTTATTTACTATCATTTTGGTAACGGCCTACATGAATTGCCCTTGTATACTATTTTAAGAAGATTTGTTTATATGCTGGTATCTCACTGAGTATTTCGAATTAACCCCTAAGCATTTTTAAATTACTCACTAATTAACCGTTTAACATCCCACGGCTAACTACTGAAATTAACCACTAATTGTCTATATACACTAATTTACCATATTGATTAACTTACTACTAACCTAATCTCGGTTTTAGTGCTACTGGACTCTAAGCCATCATCACAGTGTGGATCCTCATTCCATACAAGAGATACAGACAAAGAAAACAGGGGACCATAAGGGCGGTGGCGGCACGACGGCTTACAGAGGAGTGACACAGTACCATGTGTAGGCAAAATCGAATGGAGAGGCCGAGGCAATCCTTAGGTCAAAGGAGGTGAACCAGGAGTGAACAGGCTGCCAGCGACGGCAAGAGGCGGCCGTGGAGGCGAAGACAGATGGCGCCAGAGCCAGGGAGGGCGAATGAGGCGAGCATGAGCTTTAGAAGGATGAGGGGAACTCACCCATGCGGTTGGGCGGCGGAGAGGGGGATCGAGGCAGGCCGGTGACGCAAGCCCGCAGCGGCTCGATGGGTTCGCCGTGGGCGCGCCACTACGGTGAGGGAGAGCTCTAATGGGTGGGGGGAAAGTCTAGAGGAGGGGTGATGTAGAAGGAGTCATAGGCATGGAAGCCACTGCAGACGAGAGTCATGACGGTGACGGAGGCTTTCGGCCGGCATTGAAGAAGCCGACGCTAGGCTTACCGGTGGACGAATCCCCCAAATGGGACTAGGGGTTTTGCTTGTGGGGGTCTTGGAATGCAGCGTGACGGAGTTGGTCTGGGGAGGTCACTGGTACGGCCGGAACAGCGAGCGCGGCTTGGCGGCAGCGGACGCAGCTCCACACACTTGGCTCCTTGTGCTTGGTAGAGAAAAGGGGAAATCGGGGAGATGGCAGGGAGGTAAGAACGGGGGTGGCCTTGTGTAGACGGGTCGTCGATGCTTACGGTGCAAAGCGATGGGCGGAGGAGGGTACAGTGAGGCTCAGTGACGCAGAGACAACAGCAGGGCATGCGCCAGCTTCGGTCGTGAGCAAATGACACGTGGGCGACGCGTGGAAGCGGTAGGGTAGGCAGGCATGCGCGATCACCGGGGCAGCTGCAATGGGCAGTGGCGATGGAACCAAAGAAGGGAGAGAGAAAGAGAGAGACCAGGGCATGAGCGAGAAGAACCAGAGGCAGTTTGGTGGGGGTGCGGTCGGGTTGCAACTGACCGAAGCGGGTTGAGCCCAAGGAAGAGTAAAACAATATAAGAAGAGAAAGAAATGGGAGATAGGGGAAAAAAACAAAAATTAGTAGATCAATTTCTGAAGCAAGATTTCATTTTGTATTTTGTATTTTAAATAATCTTTTCAGGAGATTCACTAACATATGGTATTTTAGTTAAATTTTACTTTTATAGCACTTTCTTTCTAGGGTTTCGATTATTAGGGTTTTTTTTCTTGAACCAGGATGAAACCCAGCTTTTATAAAGCTAATAACGATTATTAGGGTTTTATACTCTAAGAAATATTTCAAAGGCAATGCTCTTAAGTAAATCTTACTTTTATTTGATTCTTTTGCTTTTAATATTTTATGTTTCTAGGGTTTCTGCGTTTAGGGTTTTTGCTCTACAACACTTGTGTCGGCAAAAGAAAAACAGATCAAATATTTCTCAAAATTGTGCAATCAAGGCAATAACAAATAACATGCAATAGTTTTTAAAAATCCCATATTTTCGTATCTAGGCATTTTTTGGATGTTACAAACCCTACCCCCCTTAAGAAAATTCTCGACCTCGAGATTTCGGTAGAACGGAAAGAAGAAGATAAAATGAGGAGGAAGAGAGAGACGTAGCGAAGGATGCTAATGCTCTCTTAGTTGCTTTGCCGGCTCTTGATGTGGCTTCTTCGTGTCGTTGTTCTCTATTTTCCTCATGATATCCATAGCTTTCTTGTTGATGGGTTGGCAGTAATTGTCCATATCCGAAGGAAGCCTTGGACCTGCCGATATAATAACTATATTCTGATCATCATGTCCTATTTTCCTTACTAGAATCCCATTATTTTCTTTTTAACCCGCTATTTGCCATAATTTAAATTCTAGGCTTATCTTATAACCGACGTTACCACCGGATTTTTTTTAGCTCGTTTATCTTCCTGATTTGCTTGATTTTCTTCAGTAGAAGTTGTTATACCACCAATCATAACTGATTTGGAATTTCTATATTTAGCTACCCCCTTAAAAATATCCACTAATATTTGTTATTTTTCTTCAATCTTTACTAACTCAATCGTTATTATTCACCAAGATTATTTTGGCACCCTAATACAGTGATTCGCCATTCTTGATCAAAATATCCAAGTCTGTCATTTTCTATCAAGAGCACCTAGGAACCATATAATTATGATCTGCCATTCTCCACCCTTTGATCATAACATCTAGATTAATCCATACATAGGCTTCACATAAGTTCTAGTGATCCAACTTCAAACAATTATGGCTATTCCTATAGATTAACTACCTTTCAGTTGATCCTAATTGCCCACAATCGCATTTGATTTCATCAATTATCATATGATTCATTATTATTTAGTCTACTGATGCTAAACCAATACCTTCTAGTATAAATCGATTTTTACTTTGGTACTACTTTGATTACATTAATTCTTCCGATATCCAATCTCTAGGAATTGCTATCAATCCATTTAATGATCAAATTATGTGTATAACTTCAATTATTCCTGTTAGTCCAATCTAAATGATTTATCATAAGTTTTGCGGTGATATCTTCCAAACACTTATCCTCATGATTTTTAGTATTCCACCAATATGTCACCTATTTGGTTCATTCTAACAATCATAAGATATCCTTGATACACTTTCATTCACTATTTATCGCGCAGGTCCCCTATGGTATTGTCTAGACCCAAGTATATAGCCTGTATCAATCCATTATCCAGGCTATCTTCCATCATAAGGGTCTATTTTTCTTGGTCAATTGGTTGTACCCTACCCGAAGTGTGATGATGCCTAAGGGTCTTGTATGGATGGTCTGGGTTTTGGGTTGACAAATTTTGATGGAGCTTCGTCTTGATCTTGTAGGCTTGTTAGGTTGGTCTTGAAGTCTATTGGTGCTTTCAACAGAGAACGAAAGGGGTAAGCACGAGATAGGGAGAAGATCGCGGGGATAATGTCACTAAACCCATTTTTCTCTTAAAATTTTAAAGTTTTAACATGCGGGAAGCCAGGAGGCTCAAACAATCACGCAAATCTTTTTAAAACAAGCTTTTTCCTGTGACTGTGAAATATAACGCCCTTGGGCAAAATAGGCAGTACACAGGTTCCAACTGAAACCTCACGACAGTACAGTGTCTATTCGTGGAAACACACACATGGGAGTGCACAATTCTGCGCACAATGGTTACTCAAAATGAGATTGCCTTATCCTAGCAAGTCGTCACGTTCTTGAACTTAAGTATTTGAAGTGGGGTAAGAGGAGAGGTAACTTATCATCTTTAAAAATCAAATGAAGATTCAACATAGGTAAGAGAGTAATCTTTAGGAGGGATGAGAATGAAAAATATCACTTATTTTTTTCAATAAAGCTTTTGTAGGCGAAAATAGGTTTTGAAAACTTCCACTAATGAAGCTAACGGCCATGCTAATTAAGGTCACGATTTAGAGTCGATATGCTCTGATACCAAGCCTGTCAGACCCCATATTTGTAACTTGGGACCCACTGTATTAATTTGTGTCATTCCCGGGATCAGTAGATAACACACATAGTTACATTGTTGGTTCAAACATATATCACGAAAATATAAAGCTATTGCATAATATTAAACAAAACGTAAATATACCTTACGGCTTTTAACTTGCAGAATGGCCGAACAGGCCAAATACTTTCAGAGAACAACAATGGAAGTATAACCAAAGTATAACACGTGGAACCCTCACGATATACCCACCGGCAATCGACTGTGGGCTCACGACCTAGTACTTGGCCTCCTTGATCTTCAGTCATGTCCAATGCCCATAATTGTCCGTGATGCCTTCTTTTATGCTTACTGACTAAAAGAATATAAATAGCGAGTATGAGTACACAACCGTACTCGCGAGCCAACACACAATCTAATTATTATACATACAGGGCTAATCAAAGGGGAGGCTCTTGGTTCTTTTATCTTGCACAAAGCCATTTATTGGAATAGATTAAATAATAGCAAGTCCTAAGACTTAGCATTTTACTAACACAAGTTTTATAAACTAAGTTTTTGTTGTAAAGTACTATTGGAGATTCCATCTCCTACACCATTGAGTGGCTCCATCCACTCAATGCTTAGGCTATCCCATATTTACCACTAGTCCCCGTCCAGGCCATCACAAATCCTGGGTTCCTAACCCTAACTTTTCCATTGCATCTACAAATTGTTTTTATAAAAAAGAAAGCTATATCAAGCAAGTTCTCAGCACCGCTCTTGACCGTGAGCACGGCTATCCAGATAGTTTTCTTACTCTATAGAGTTCGTACATTTTACCCACAAGAGATATTCAACTTATAATGCCCCTGACACACGTCCATAGGTGTGCGGCTAAGTTGATTATCACAAGGTCTTTACAATGTCCTACCTCCACGCAATTTCACACCGCTAAGTATCACCTCCTTGGGCCGCACCCCCGGGAGGTCTCCCTTTAGCGCTGTGTGAATAAATGACTCCCTTACCCTTAGCACACTCCACATACCCACCAGTGGTGAAACTGCGAGGCGGTGGACAAATAAGTTAGCCAGGTCATACCCATTATAGACTTGTGGTTGCACTGTTTTTACATGAGAGGTCATCACAAGATTCGGTCCATAATTGACTTGGGCGGTACATCCACATACCAACTCTCTCTCGTGCACTCGACACTAGCAATTCTTTCCAGCCACCCGAGTCGAAATCTGTTTTTCAGGTTTTCCTTTGTTTTTAAAATGACCTTTAGTCTAACGTACCATCTAGGCTCACAGCCTCGACTGCCCAAATCCAGTTTTCATGTTTTGAATGATTTTTGTCGGGCAATTTAATGCCGGCATGATAATGTATCTAAGGAAGACTAAGCATGACACTTAGATACAGACTTATTAATTAGTATGTAAAAAATTAATTCTAGGGTGACAAATGATAGTGTCCAAGTCCAAGGATTGGAAGTTTATACACAACTATTACTAAGGCATTAACTATGAGCTAGACCAATATAGTTTTATAAATCATAGCAATGCAAGTTCCTAATTTAAAGCAACATAATTTGCAAAAAGTAGGTGCAATACGATCAGAGTATTGACTCGCCTTGCTCAATATTCTGGTATTCGCCTTGCTCAATGTTCTGATAAGGCTCAATATTCTGATAATTATCGTGCTCAATATGCTGATAATTATCCTATTCAAGGTTCTGATAATCTTGATCCCGGCCTTGTCCTTGTCGGGATTGTTATTCCCTCACGGCTTCGGAGTCTAATTACGCATAATATGATTGAGCTCCAGAACGACTGAAAGTAACCAAATGAAATCCAATAAATCCAAATACATTCAAACAAACGAAAATATTTCGAATGAACGTAAACACAACTAATGATATCTTGGATGGAGTACTCCTGGCAAAACTAATCATACCTCGGTGCTTGGACTCGCAGTTTAGTTTCTATTTGCCATTAAGACATAATATCATTTATAATATCACAAGTAATTCCAACATTTGAATAAGATTTGTGAATAGCTTTTAGAAGGAGTGAGTCGTGCTCCTTTAGCTCATCATAAGAGTCTTTTAGACAGAGATACTATTTCTTTAAGACCTTAAATTTTGACTTCTCTTTTCTAAGGTATTCATTTAATTCTTCAAACATATCAATTAATTCATCATATGTAGCTTCATTATCATTAATGGATTTTACCATATAGACATGTAGGAGTGGGGAGGAGTGATGATACTTTTTTGATGGCAATGCCATCAAGTCCTCTTTTCTTAGAGGACTCATCATCCTCAGAGTAGGTGTCAGAGCACTCTTCATCGGAGTTCCATTCTCCAATATGAGCCTCGTCTTCGCATTCTTTGTGAAGCTTCTTGAAATGCTTCTTCTTTCCGTTGAATTCCTTCTTCCTTGATGACTTGGCCTTGTCATCTTTGTTGTTCGGGCAATGAGAGGTAATGTACCCCTTCTCATCGTACTCATAGCAACGAATATTGCTATAGCGCTTGTTATCGTTGGAGAAGTGTCCCTTCTTGTTCTTGTCAAAATTAGCACTCTGGTATGAGCGTCTTCTTATTAATTTCTTTATTCTCCTCACAACGAGAGCAAACTCCTCTTCGGAGTCATCTTCTTTGTCCTCCGTTTCATCACTTGATTCCGCTTTTGCTTTAAAAGCGGTGATCTTCTTTTTGGAGGAGGATGGCTCCAAAAGCTTCTCATTGTCTTTCTTGTACAACTCATTTATGATGAGGTTGCCTAAAAGACCAGTTGACGTCATTCTTGCCAACTCGGGTGAGTTGAGAAATAGAGTCACTAACATCTCATATTTTTCGGAGGGCCCTAAGCATTCTTCGCACAATATCAATATCGGTTAGATTAATGCTTAGGTCCTTGAGCTCATTTACAATGTTGTTAAGACAAGAATACATCTCGGTGATGTTTCCATGAAGCAACATTATAAATGTCTCATTTTTTCAAATTTTGTTAACTTAGATGTGGGGCCTACTTGTGAGTGACTCGTAGTTTTATTTTCTGGATTTTTATTTATAAAACAGAGGTGGGCCCGCAAGTTAGACTCATTATTATTAACTAAATGATCAAACCTATTTTTGATTTTAGTTATCTGGCGAGTGAGGTCCATGGTCGAGCGCCATGGCGAGCTTGCCACCGACGAACGGCGCGATGAGTGGTGGTGGCGGCGACAGAGATGGCCGGAGGCGAAGCTATGGGTGGTGGTGGCGGCGACAGAGATGGCCGGAGGCGGCATTGCGGCGGTGAGGAGCTGTGGAACGCCTCCGGACCGCGATGTACTTCGCATAGAAGGCACCCTCGGGCTAAAGGAGAGGCGCATTGGTGTAGGATCAAGGATGACTGACTAGAGGGGGGGGTTGAATAGCAGGTTTCTAAAAACTTTTGCTTTAATTAACAATTTTAACAAGAATGGTCTAATAAAAGATTTCTAGCACAAAACAAGAGATATATTCTAAGCTTTCACTAAGACACCCTAAGGCTATGTCAATACTAAATACAATTCTAGTTCAGCAATTATACACAAATGAGAGCTAGAAAAGTAAATGCGGAAATAGTAAGACGAGAGGAAACCGCAAAAAACACAATTGATGTTTTTCCCGTGGTATCGAAGATTTGCCGGTCTTCAATAGTCCACATTGACATAAGCCCAAACGAATTGGATCGGCTCCACAAATTGAGCGTAATGAACCTCAATTCGACTATGATTGCTCTTCCTCCACTCCGGAGATGGTGCGCACCGAACCACTCACAAACGTTGTTGGGCCTCTTCACACCTTGTTGAAGGGATCACCGCACAATCTTCCTTCAACCCATCTAGATGCTGGCAAGCACCAAGAGTAATAAATCACAGTCCTTGCTTGAAGATTATCGAGGGCCAAAGAGGTCAACTAATGATGCAAATGCACTTCAATGCTCTCAACTACCTCAAGATGTGAAATATGGGCAAATGAGTCGTAGAGAGTGCTCCAATAGCTCAATGGTATTCAATGAGGCTAGGGGTGGTGAGCTTGGTGATGGTGAGTGTGTATTTATAGCCCCCAACCGTAAATTCGACCGTTTGAAGCAAATCCCTAAATAATTCAATAGGTCCGGTACAACCGTCATTGATCGGACGGTGTGCTTCTATTTGCTTCAATTGTCTTCGGATTGAATCCAATTGACCTTGATTCTGTTGCGTCTTCGCCTTCCTTTGTTGTTGATTATCCATCTTTAAATACCTAGCGAAGATGTGACGGTTACTCCTGGAGAAGAGACCTTTTGGGAAACGTCGTGTCTGGTCGGAGGAGCAGTTGCAGTTAGCGAGACGCTAACTGATCACCGGTTGATGTCCTTGAGAGACAAAACTGTATAGTGGTTATTGTCAGTGACTTAGGGCTGAAAACGTCGTGTGGTTTGGAGCAAATAAGGCGTGTTTCATTCATCACACGGAAAGGATATATTTGGATTCTAATCCAAGTACCAGTTGAAAAACCCTATGAGTAGTTAAGTGGTCGTGTAGTAGGTGCAGGACCCCTCCGACCAGGGTACTCATAAAGCAACCTC
This sequence comes from Phyllostachys edulis, assembly GCA_036346405.1. Taxonomy (NCBI): domain Eukaryota; kingdom Viridiplantae; phylum Streptophyta; class Magnoliopsida; order Poales; family Poaceae; genus Phyllostachys; species Phyllostachys edulis. The sequence continues at coordinate 34,655,921 of CM070548.1, forward strand.
TGGGATTCTCATGACCACAAGGGTCGTTAACCAAGGGGGTTACGACCATAGAGGATATATAGTCTTTAATTAAACATTTTAAACCAATATCAAGGGATTTAATCCTCGTTAGCTAGCCCCTGAACTTTTAAGTGAATTTGTAATGTGATCCCTCTATGATGGAATCTATATCGGGGAACTCCTTGTTTAATGTCGAGAAAAACGAAGCGGTTGGCATTCGCTTTAAAGTTGACTAGTTGCCTGGGGAACTGAAAGGATTTGCGTCTGTTGGTCTTTTCGAGCAACTCCTTTTCCTTGATTAAAAAGTGCGCTATAAAATCCCTCGCAGGCCGACTTAGGATTTTTACGCTCTCTGAATTTCCTAAAACTTCCTTTCATCCTTTCGCCCAAAAAACCAACATTGTCGGATTTAATTACCAACTGGTTGGTTTCTGATTTAAGCGAGAAGAAGCTCAAGAATTTGGAGAAGAATGGGATGGTCCCTGACAAGAATTTGATTTCTTGGAGATCAGCGGTCGGAGAGCACTTTCCAAGTGGCAACAAGGGAGAAATCCCCGTTTTCCCTACATATATCAAGTGCAGGTTTAGACTACCGGCGCACTCTTTCCTCTCCAAGGTTCTTGAGTATTACGGAGTTGAGTTAGTGAACCTTGCTCCTAATTCGATCGCCTGCCTCAGCATCTTCGTCTATCTTTGTGAAGCATACCTAGGGATTCCGCCAGATCTGAAAGTCTTTAGGTATTTCTATAAGATGGCGAAGTCGTGGAAGTCGACGGCTTCACCCAGGGAGTGCGTTTGCACCTCCACGACGGGAAGGTTGAGGAGTACATCCGTATGCACTCTAAGTCTTTGTGGTCTTTATGGAAGAAGAACTGGTTCTACATGACGGTCACCAAAGGAGACAGCCTTTGCTTCGCTGGTAAGGTGGCGATCGAAAATCTGCGGTGGAGATCCCCGCGAAGGAGGGAAAGGTTGGAAGATGGATTGAAGCCATCAACCGCCTCAACATCAGGGGTCTGACTTCATAGCATGTGGTGAAGGATTTCTCCACACGCCGGATAAGTCCTCGGAAGTCTCGAGAACGTGTCATGCTTTAGTACATTGGTCGGGATGATGCGACCAGGGATTCTTCGGAGCGTAAGTCTTGAAAAATCCTGACCACCTTTGTTTATTTTAGTTGATTATTTGTAACCTTAAATAATGCCTTCCTTTTACTGTATATGTATTTTCCGATCGGTATGCTATAATACTCTTTTATTGTGCAGTTGGTCGGGTCGGAGATTAACGAGCTCACTAGGAGCTCTAATCCAATCGATGTCCCGACCACTTTTGCTCTGACGACCACTCAGGATGGTGGCCCCTCAGAGGTAAAAGAGTACATAAAAGAAAGATATATTTTAGTTGAAGAATTTCATCGCCAAACTAACCTTAACTTTTAATTAGGCGGGAGAGAAGGAAAACCCGAGATCGGTTACTATGGTCGAGACTCGGGATGGCCGTGATCGACTGTGCGGTTGTTCTCGGCTACTTTATTGGGAGGTCAACAAAACCAAAATCTCCAAACAGATGGTCGGGGAAATTGTCTCCGACCAAGTAGTCAGGGAGATTACTTCTGACCTCCGGTCGGAGGCTGTGAATGGTCCAACCAGCTCTACCGGAACTAAATGGTAAAATCGGTTGAAAAGAATAAGAGGAAGGCAAGTGCTCTGGACTTCGCTCCGGGGCGTTTCAGCTTCAGAACAAAGAAAACCAAGTATGTATAAATGAAAGAAACTTATGTAAATTCATACCTTTAATGTTTCTTGTATTCTGAAGTTTTTCCTTTTTCTTTCTCCTGGTTTCACAAATCCTCTAGTGTTCCGATCGCCTCTGATCAGAGCACCCCTCAGGAGGAAACTCCTATGGAAAGGATGGTTGAGTTAGCCCCTGAGTGGGTGGAAGCACAAATGCCTGCTCTTGAACCTATTGTTCACGAGTCCTTGGCGGCACCGTCCCTGCCTATGGAGGCAGAGGCTGAAGAAGAGTCCCAGTAGGTTCTGCCTACTGCTGGGACCGAAGTGGTCGAAGAGGAGGGAGCAAGCATCCTTCCTTCTCTCTTCAGTGGTCGTGTGGGGAGGTCTTCTGCTTTAGTTAGGAGGGCTCCTCACCCCAAGGACATCCCCAACCCTTCTCAAATTTTTTATGAGAAAAGACTCGATGAGGTTTGGTGGAGGAAAATCTCAGACTGTCGATCGAAGACAGATCCTGGGACCATTTACTCCAATTATGCGGACAAGTCGGTCCAGGTAAATACTTACGACCATTCCCCTAGCATGTGGAGTTTATGTGAAACTTAAGGAAATTTTCTTACTTACAACCATTCCCCTAGCATGTGGAGTTTATGTGAAACTTAAGGAAATTTTCTATCTTGCTTTTTGCAGCATATGGTGGAGAACATTGCTGTGGTCGGAGAGTTAACCCAGCGAATAACTTCCTTAGGAAAGGAAAAATCTCCGATTGAAAAGTAAATACTTATTCTTAACTTTTTATTCCCCTCTCGCTGTTTTGTTCCTTGTTATTTCTTAATTCTCCCCCATCGTGATTGACAGAATTGGAGAATTTTGAAAAAGAGGCTAAGGCCAAGGGAACGGTCATAGCCACACTTCAGGAAAGGTGCAAAGCCAAAGATCAGTCGATCGAAGACTGGTCGACTAGATTCAATGAGACCATCATGAAGCACAAGGACGCTATTGAAGCTTTCGAGAAGAAGACTAAGGGTAACTGGCCATAAACCTTGCCAGTTTACCATGAATTTGTAGTTTATTTTTAAAAAACTCGGATCTACTCGTGCATAACAAGTCAAAAATTGGAGGAAACAGAGAAAACTATTGAGTTTGAGCAAGACAAGGAGATGGAGCTCGACAAGACTCTTCAAGAGAAGATCCCTGCCTTCAACAAGATGCTTTCCGACATGGGTGCGGAAGCATTTGTGTCGACCTCAAAGGATCCGACTGAGAAGGCAAACTGTCTTGGTCGACAGCTTGAGACTCTCCAAGGTCTGCTCGCAACCTCTTGGAAGAATCACGCGAAGACTATGAGAGATGCTGTCGCGGATGGTGTTAGCTTTGCTTTGGCAAAGCTTAAAGCCTCCGACCCCTCCCTCAACCTCCAAACACTTGAAGCAGATTTCAACTGCTTAGAGGAGGATGCAGCCAAGATCTTTGAAGGAGTGAAACCCTTCGGAAACAAGGTTGCAGTGGAGATGAAGGTCAGATCTCCATCTCAGGACGACCAGTCTAGTGGCTTTGAAGAGTAAATAGCTGTAATGATAGATTGTGATGTAAAAAACTTACCTTTTGTCATCAGTAAAGCTTATGTTTATCTTTCAACGTGTTGAGTATATATTTCCTAGCCCCTGACTGCTTGTGTAGTAGAAAAAAACTTACTTATAGAAGCAGTAGACCAAGAAAAATAACACATGTTGCGACCAACGTACAAAGTATGTGCTGATTATGTTGTAAAAATGATCTAATTAGCATTATGAAATCATGTCATAAGACTTATGTTGATGATAAGACAATATGAAAAAATGTATACAGAAAACGATAAGTGTTTTTATTTATACATATTATCCAAGCTGGTCGTAAAAGTTGCTAAAAACCAAAGACGTGATTGATACTTTGCAAAACGTATCCGTTCTCAAGTTCTGACTGGTAGCAAAGATCGTAAGAAAAGGACCGTCGCTAGGAATCTCCTTCCAGTGGGCAAGACCACATGCAGAGAGGAGGGATTTCGACTAGGAGGCTTTCTCGTTGTAACAATCAGTTCAAGCAGAGCCAATTATCAGTTCCGAAGGAAGCATGGCTTCAGCACCGTAAACCAGGAAAAATGGTGTTTCACCGGTCGTGCGACTGACTGTGGTCCGAACGGCCCATAGTGGAGAGGGAAGTTCTTGAACCCAAGCTATCGGGCCTCTTTACACCTTCTTGAAGGGATCACCGCACAATCTTCCTCCATCCCATCTAGGTGTCGGCAAGCATCAAGAATAATAAATCACATCCCTTGATTGAAGATTATCGAGTGCCAAAGAGATCAGCTAATGATGCAAATGCACTGCAATGCTCTCAACTACCTCAACATGTGAAATATGGGCAAATGCGTAGTAGAGAGTGCTCCAATAGCTCAATGGTATTCAATGAGGCTAGGGGTGGTGAGCTTGGTGTTGGTGAGGGGGTATTTATAGCCCCCAACCACAAATTCGACTGTTTGAAGCAAATCCCTAAGAAATTCAGTAGGTCCAGTACAATCGCCATTGATCGGACGGTGTGCTTCTGTTTGCTTCAATTGTCCTCGAATTGAATCCAATTGACCTTGATTCTATTGTGTCTTCGCCTTTGTTGTTCATGATCCATCTTTACATACCTAGCGAAGAGGTGACGGTTACTCCTGGAGAAGAGACCTTTTGGGAAGCGTCGTGTTTGGTTAGAGTAGGAGTTGCAGTTAGCGAGATGCTAACTGATCACCGGTTAATGTCATTGAGAGACAAAACTGTATAGTGGTTATTGTCAGTGACTTAGGGCTGAAAACGTCGTGTGGTTTGGAGCAAATAAGACATGTGTTCCATTCATCACACGGAAATGATATACTTGGAATCTAATCCAAGTACCAGTTCAAAAATCCTATGAGTAGTTAACTGGTCGGGAAGTAAGTGCAGGACCCCTCCGACCAAGATACACATAGAGCAACCTCTAGGATTCTCACGACCATGGGGGTCGTTAACCATATGGGTTACGACCATAGAGGACATATGGTCTTGAATTAAATGTTTTAAACCAATATCGAGGGATTTAATCCTCGTCAGCTAGCCCCCGAACTTTTACGTGAATTTGTAATGTGATCCCTCTCCGATGGAATCTATATCAGGGAACTCCTTGTTTAATGCCGAGAAAAGCGAAGCGGTTGGCATTCACTTTAAAGTTGAGTAGTTGCCTGGGGAACTGAAAGGATTTGTGTCTGTTGGTCTTTCAGGCAACTCCTTTTCGCACTTAAAGAAGTGCGCCTATAAAATCCCCTCAGTGCGCCGACTTAGGATTTTTACGCTCTCTGAATTTCCTAAAACTTCCTTTCATCCATTCGCCCAAAAAACCAACAATATCAGATTCAATCACCAACTGGTTGATTTCTGATTTGAGCGAGAAGAAGCTCAAGAGTTTGGAGAAGAATGGGATGCTCTCTGACAAGACCTTGCTTTCTTGTAGATCAGCGGTCCGAGAGCACTTTCCGAGCGGCAACGAGGGAGAAATCCCCGTTTCCCTGCATATATCGAGTGCGTGTTTAGACTACTAGCGCACTCGTTCCTGTCCAAGTTTCTTGAGTATTACGGAGTTGAGTTAGTGAACCTTGCTCCTAATTCGATCGCCTGCCTTAGCATCTCCGTCTATCTTTGTGAAGCATATCTAGGGATTTCGCCAGATCTGGAAGTCTTTAGGTATTTCTATAAGAAGGCGAAGTCGTGGAAGTTGATGGCTTCACCCGGGGAGTGCGCTTTGCACCTCCATGATGGGAAGGTTGAGGAGTACATCCCTATGTACCCCAAGTCTTCGCGGTCGTCACGGAAGAAGAATGTTGAATTGGAGACATAAAGTGTTTGTTTGCTTAAGCATGTATGAAACTATATCGAGTTGTCTTTGTGATTATCTTTTACTCGTTTTTTCTTTGGAGAAAAGAGAGTGGTCTTTCGTGAGAACCGTCTCTGTGACGGTCACGATAAAGATTCTTATAGCATCAAAGCCAAAAAGTAAAAGATATCATCTAAAAAGGATGTCGAAGGTTAGTTGATCTTCTCCGATGATCGTAGAAAACAATAGTATATGACCAAGCAATGGATAATTGAAATATAAATAACATCACTCATCGAAAAGTAAAGAATTCTTAGATCCTCGCAGAATTCCTGAAAATTCTCGCTCGAGAACTGGGTACCATTATCTGTGATTATACAACTGGGTATGCCAAATCGTGTCAGCGCATTTTTTCTAATGAACTTCTTGGTAGCTTCCGTTGTTGTTTTAACAATTGGCTCGGTTTCTATCCATTTTGTGAATGTATCAATAATGACAAATGGAGATTCAAAGCCTCTGGGTGCTTTTGGGAAAGGTCCCAGAATGTCTAATCCCCAGTTTGCAAAAAGCCAAGAAAGGGGTATTGTTTACAAAGCTTGTGTCGACTGATATACTTGTCGACTATGAAATTGACATTGTACACACTTTGTCACAAGTTCTTTTGCATCATGGAGGGTAGTTGGCCAATAGTATCCTTGTCTAAAGGATTTACCGACCAGAGTTTTGTAGGAATGATATTCTCCACAGACTCCTCCATGTATATTGGATAGTAGTTTTGTACCATCCGCTTGATATATGTGTGGGGACCCCCGGGTTATTTCTGTAAGACCGAGACCCGCCCGGCCTTAAGGGGATAACTCAGGGTCTCCACATTAATGGATTCTAAGTTAACTCCATCTAAATGAGAGTTCTTTGTTGAACTAGAGCCTCGGTGATCATGCACGCTGCTCCTCTGCAAGCACTACATGATTATCGGTTCCCTAATAACCAAGACCGCACTCGTTGGCTCCCAAGATCAGTGACCAACATGCCCCAAACTCACATAAGGCATTGATCACATCCATACAACACTCATACATTCATGGTTCAAAAGACATACAACATAATAGTTCAAGTCTACGACTATTACAAATGGCTCGGTCGGCCATAATCAGAAGAGAACATAAAGTGACAGTGGAAGCAAGTAAATAAACCAAAATGTCTAGCATAGTATGCCCAATACCCATCGGCAACCGACTGAGAGTTAAATAACAGTACTACTCGTTAGCGTCGTCTAAATCGGCGCTAACGAGCTCATCAAGCTCACGTCTTCCTCTTTGAAATTGCAAAGATCCTGATTGAGTACAAAGTTGTACTCGCAAGTCTTACACAAATAAAAATTAGTTATGCATAGAGGTTGTTCCAAAGGATAGCTCATATTAGCTTAGTTTTGAGAAAAGACGCAACAATTTAACTACGGCGTGAGCTGAAGGCAGGGTTAGATGCGCAATAGTGTTGCGCACCTAATGGAAGTGATTACAACCTCTGAGATGGCCCTCACCGGCGGCTAGCCGGAGTTGGGCAACGGCATGCAACACGGCAAACAAGGAAAACGCGATAAAGCTCCGCAGCAGTTCAGATAAGTGGGTGCCCAAGGTCCTAGGGACTATTAGAGAGCTACCTAAGCAACGAGGAAGCTTGGGGAAGCTTGGAGTGAGTTGAAGCAACGACGGCGCCAAGAGAAGACAACGGCGACGATGCGGCTCACAGTGAAGAGGAGGTCCTGAGCAAAACCAAGACCAGTGAATGCTTGGAGAAGCTTAAAGACCTTATGAGCAAGCTATAGGAACAAATAATCGGACAATGACTTACCGAAACAAGTGGGAGATGAAAAGTTGCTTATACGGCCGAAAATGGTCCAAGCTTCAATTCACCTCGGTCCTGTCGTGCATTACCCAAATTAACTTAGGGGTTTTCCATCTCATGCAAAAAGACACAAGATGACGCGAAAGACTTAGGATAATACTCACTGGAGGTGAAGATGACACAACGGTGTGATTTCGAGTCGCAGGTTTCTAGAGTTCTAGAGAGCACGAAGATGGTCCAAATGCTACAAGCAATGAGAGAAGCTTGCATTAGCAAAAATGGACATGGGGTGGATCAAAGAATCGAAAGGTATCACCCGGTGCAAGCTTACCGGAGTATAGAACGAAAACGAGCGCCCTTTTCCTCTGCCACCGAGAGGAAATGTGAGTAACAACTAGGGTTTGAGTGTTACTTATGCGCGTGAACGTCACGGAGTGGAAGCGCCGTCAAACGAAGAAGCTCTAGGATAGGTTGCCATGGGCAGTGCGGTCACGGTGGTGACGGAGCAACGCAGGAGCTCGCGGCCGCATGGCGTTGAAGCCCTGTGTGAAGTGACGGGAGGTTGAAGAAGGCACTGGCAGTGTGGGTCCACCGTGTCAGCGATTCAAAGCGGCGCGGTCTCGCGCGTAACGCCTGAACCCCCTTTCGTGAGCCGTTAGATCAAAATCCAACGATCCATAATCGTGGTGCGTTCGGATGGTCTGAACGGCCCAATTGATCTGGAGCATTCTTTTTGAATCGGACGGTTCACATTCATGGCGCGTTCGGACGGTCCGAACGGCCCACTAGATCTGAGCCGTTGATTTTGTACAAGATGGCCCAAATGCGCCTTGACCTGCTGGAGTGGTGGGGTGCATTTAGTTGACTTAGCCAAGTCGAGTGGTTCGGTCTAGCTCGAGCCCAAGGAACAGTACCGATACTGAGTTGAGGTTAGGTTTGACTGAGGTTTGAAACTAATTCCTCAACTTTGACTAGAGGTTTAAAAATAGGAATAAAATTCCTAAAAATATGAAATAAATCAGAGGTGTTCCTGGGATGACCTAGTACCCAGATAAAATTTGAAACTTCTCTGTTAGTGTCATATTTTGAGCAGTTTAAATCCACAACCGAAATAGGTCATTGGATTGTTTTGTATTTTCTAAGGTTAGAAACCTTTCCAAAAAAATTGGGAAAAATTGTTTTAATTCTTAACAATTAATGTAGTATTTGAATAAATTATTTCTAGAGGAACTTCGGTAACATTAGTTTCAGATTTCTTTTGGAGTTTACTTCTTTATGTGTGGGTTCAAGACTTGCACAAGATTTTTCAAGTACAATATCTAATGCAATGCTTGAAAACAATGATGCTTGCTCATGAGATGCAAGGTAAATCTCTTTATTAACTTGAGGATGTGACAATATGCATCTCAACAACACTCCGTGAGCTCCTTGTTTGTAAAGGGTACATTCGATCAGTGTGTATGATTTAGCTTTTCGAGCTGTACGATCAGCCTCTACATCATCTAAGGCCTATCGATTCTTTGATCCCAAAAATCGAAAGTTGCACGTGAGCCGCGACGCGCTCAAGAAGAAAGAAAGGAGTGAGTCAAAGACATCGATGAGAATGCCTCACAGCCCGCCACTACGACACGCTCACCATACATCTTGAAGCCGATAATCATGCAATTTATTATTCTTGTTGTGGTTGTGTTAGTTTCTTTGTTTTCTCGTTTTGTCAAAATGATCAAGGCGTTGATGAGTCTGTAATTCGTAACGCTGAATCAATTTCGTGATATGTGCACAACTTCAGTTCGTGGCTAAATTTGTCACGATTTGGTGTTGTTGGTCCATGATCCAAATTGTAAGGATAGTTGCCGAGTCTTAGGCTTAGTAGTGGCTTAGAATCCGGACTGGTGGATGAAAGTCTGGAGTGTGCATTTATTTTGGGGTTGTCTATTTTTTCGTCAGTTCACTGTAGCGAGTCTGAAAATAGAGTCAATAACAGAGAGGTAGAAAACTACGCAAGTTGCAGAGCGCAACAACTGCTATGTGTTCGTGTTGTTCTCGACTCTTCCTCTTGATATCGCTTTTGCTTTGAAAGCGGTAATGTTCTTCTTGGAGGAGGATTGCTCTACAAGCTCCTCGTTGTTTTTCTTGTACAACTCATTAGTGATGAGGTTGCTCAAGAGGCCGGTTGGTGTCATCCTTGACAACTCGGGTGAGTTGAGGAATACAGTCACCAACGTCTCATACTTCTCCTGTTGAGACCTATCTATTTTACGCACAATATGAACATCGGTTAGATTAGTGCCTAGGCCCTTGAGTTCATTTGCAATGTTGTTAAGTCTAGAATACATCTCAGTGATGTTTTTATGAGGCAGCATTGTAAATGTCTCATATTTGATCCGAAGCCTATGCAATTTGGCTACTTTGACCGTCGATGTGCCCTCATGGATTTCCGAGAGCGTGGTCCATATCTCGTTAGCGGTTTCCAAGTTCCTCACTCGATGGAACTCATCCGCGTTCAAAGCGCCAAAGAGAGCGTTCATCGTTTGAGCATTGAGGCGGGAGTTTCACTCATCAAGATCTGTGGGGTGTGTTGGATCAAGTGCCATAATGAAACACTCATTTACAATTCTCCATATACTTGTCTCATGACCTTTAAATAAATAGACATCCTAATTTTCCAATAAACATAATTTGATCCATCAAACAAAGATGCCTTGCCTAGGGATGTACCCTCACTAGCCATCCTTTAGGACATACCTCACTAGCCATCCTTTTCTCTTAAGACTAAGCTTTAAAAATAAAGAGAGACCAAGATTTGATACCTCTTGTAGGATCAAGGATGACCGACTAGAAGGGTGCCAATAGGAGGTTACTAAAAACTTGTGCTTTAATTAACAATTTTAACAAGTATGGTCTAATAAAAGATTTCTAGCACAAAGCAAGAGATATATTCTAAGTTTTCACTAAGACACCCCAAGGCTATGTCAATACTAAATACAATTCTAGCTAAGCAATTATACACGAATTAGAGCTAGAAAAGTAAATGCGGAAATAGTAAAGGCAAGAGAGGAAACCGCAAAGAAGTCAATCGATGTTTTTCCGTGGTATTGAAGACTTGTCAGTCTTCACTAGTCCACATTGAGGTAAGCCCAAATGAATTGGACCGGCTCCACAAATTGAGCCTAATGAACCTCAATTGTACTATGATTGCTCTTCCTCCACTCCGGATATAGTGAGCACCGAACCACTCATAAATGGTATCAGGCCTCTTCACAGGCTTCTCAAAGAGATCACTGTACAATCTTCTCCCAAGCTGTCTAGGTGCCATCAAGCACCAAGAGTAATAAATCACAACCCTTGCTTGAAGATTATCGAGTGCCAAAGAGATCAACTAATGATGCAAATGCACTTCCATGCTCTCAACCAGGGAAAAAACAGGGAAAAATTTCAAACTTGATTTTGATTTTTTTGACTTCTCCAGAGCATTGGATGTTGTGTTCCTTTAGTAATTTGCATTCCAAGCTTCCAATTGCTAGAAATTTTAATCAAATATAAACTTCATTGATGCACATCTTTATAATTAGTCAATAAGAGTTGCATAAAAGAGCATGAAGTTTACCGTTAACCACACCTGGAAATTTGCTATGCTTGGATGCAATATCCATTACTAGAATTCTAGAAGAAGAGATCTTAGCATGTATCAGTTAAAAGTTAAAACCAATCTGAAATTATAGTTGCACATCCTCCTATTCTTTACAATTGCTACTTCGTTAAGCTCTTGGAGGATTGCTACTTCATTAAACACTCTACAATTGCTAATTACTCAATTTCCTTTGCTTTCCGGTTTTAGAGTTTTCCAACCATTTTTCGTTACTGCAGTAATCTTGGACCGAGAATCGCCGAGAAATTTGAATTCAAATTTTGGGTTCTATTCACCGCTTTTCGTTTTTCCTAGGATCACTGGTGAATAATCGATTAGGAACTGCTACTGAGCTCGAGCGGATTTTGCCCCAGAAGCTGTTCTTTGATCCTTGCTCTCAACTTCCTCATAATGTGAAATGTGAGCAAATAAATAGTAGAAAGTGCTCCAATAGCTCAATGGTATTCAATGAGGCCAGGGGTGGTGAGCTTGGTGCTGGTGAGAGGGTATTTATAGCTCACAATCACAAATTCGATCGTTTGAAGCAAATTCCTAAAAAATTCAGCAAGTGCGGTACTACCGCCATTGATCGGCTAGTTCTATCGCACCTACTGTTCAACGGTCATCTACGGTGCATTAAATGCTTTTGAACTAGCCGTTAGAGTTGTTACCTCTCGCCTCAAACGGAACTACCGTTTTCCAGGGGAGGAAAAACGTCCAAAGACATGCTCTCTGGAAATAACATACCGCCAACTAGAACTACGTCTGCCGTCAAGATCATGCAGATTATCGCTTCTTAGGTGCGCCATAATCTTTTTTTTTGCTATTCTTTTTCCAGATATTGATCAAGATGACACAACATAAATCCTCAAGCTATTAGTCATGATCCCTCTTTATGCTCTTCCTTTACTCCCCTTATATATGTGTCCTTGCAACTTTCTGTCACTTTGATTTGGTCTCCCTTGTGCCCTGTTGAGCACGAACTTGTTGAGGCAATACTTGTGCCTTGTTGAGCATGGTTGCCGTGTAATACCCCTTGGCCCAAAATTCACTAAAGCTTAGGCCTTGTCGTACCCGGATTTCGCAAATCCAAATCCTCTGTGCAAATACTGTGCTATTTCCTGGATCAGTAGATAGCACTCACAGACACATTGCCGAATCATTTCATACATAGCGTAAAACCGTACCATTCATTAATTTAACACATCAGAGTTTACATAGACGGCATCAGGTCAAGTTTTTTCAATAAGGGCCGAACAGGCTAAACTGATTATATTACAAAGGAGCGGAAGCGACAACGGAAGCAAAAGGGGGTAGAGCTCATCTCTCCATAGGCAAGAGACTGGGGAAACCTGTGTGCGTCCGATATTACCTGAACTCAGATAATATAGGATGCACGCAAGCACCAACGGAGTCAGTTGGACTGAGGCGAGATCTAGACTATAAAGAACAAAACTACTCTTCATCATCTCGTGGGCCTCCAACTTCTGGATCCTCGTAGTAGTCGTAATCTCTCGGATTTCCTGCTTCTGAGGGTTTTTGGGGGAAAGAGCGAGAATGAGCACAACTTCCGTACTCGCGAGCCAAGACACAAGATGCAATAATATATAGGCAAGTCTTAACAAGGATGGCTCGGGTTTTTTTATTTGCTAAAGCAATGTTTTCAGTTATCATAATTACAAATTCCTATCACATAGCATTTTAACCAAATTTCATTTTATTAAAGAGAGTAATTGTGTAATATTTATTTCAGCAGAGGTTCCCTCTGTCGGAAACTCTACTTTATGTTTCTTTTGATTGGGGCTATCCCCACTTATTAACACCACTGAGTTTGAAAACCCAAGAAAAATCCAATCTCAAGGCTAGGTGAGCCCACCATGTTTTCATACCACCTACAAAGGTTTTTGAAATAGAACTAACTCTAGTTAAGTTCCCATGTCTGCCTTTGATCGTAGGCGCGGCTGTTTAAATAGTTTAGATTTTGCAGAGGTTGTAAACTGTACCCACAAGAGATAGTCAACTCTTAGCCGTACACGATTCCTTAGCCATGTGGTCGAGAGACCGTCACAGTAACCTTTCGAAATATGTCGCCTCTTCCATCATCCCACTTATATGGGCCGTGCTTGTGGTGGGTCCCATAAGTTGTGCGGGATGTCAACCCCACGACTAGTCGTGGCAGGCAACTTCACCCTTCCTTGGTGTCCCATTCAAGCTGGATCGTATCCACACTCGCACAATACCATCACCTGTCCAGCAAGATGATTTCTAGGATTCAACAAATTTACTCAGCCAAGTTGCATTTTGCAGACTTGTGCTTGCACATGTTTTACACGAGAGGTCATAACAAGATTAAGTTCTTAGGGTCATCTGGGAAGGAAGCCGGGCCAAGAAGGCTAAAGCGAGGGTGAGTCTTTGCCGAGCCAAAAAGGGAAAGGGGGATGGGTCAGTCCCGAGTGAGGTTCGGCGTGGCCCAAAAAGAGGAGGGGCAAAATTGAGAAGAGGCCCAAAATCGAAAAGAGGATTTTAGATTCGAATTTTGAATTCGGGAATTGCAAAGCGGTTTGAAACACAAATCCGATCGTAGCTAGAAGCTTGAAGATTTCAAAATATACAATAATTTGAAATGCGGTTTGAAAATAGAAAGCCAAATGTAAACACTATTTACGTCCAAAAATAGACCGTTATAAATCCTACCCACCTTAAATAGAATCTCGACCCCTGTAAGATCGAGGAGGCCAACTAGAGGGGGGTGAATAGGCGTTTTAAAAACTTTTTTGGCTAAAATCGATTTCTAATGCGGAAACTAATACAATACGGTTTTGCACAATTAAAGCCTAAAACAACTAGGTTCAACTAAATGCACCAACAATATGAGATTATAAAAATGATAGCAATCATACACATACAATTAAGCAATTTAAACACAAATAATGTAAATTGCACAATTAAAAGCACAAGTAATCAAACCAAAATGACACGGCGATGTTTTCCTGTGGCGATCGGAGACTTGCTTGCCTCCCTAATCCACGCTGAGGCAAGCCCAAACTAATTGGACCGACTCCACGAATCGAGCATCCGCTCCGAGTAAGTACAACCACTTGAACCTGTTCCAAACCGAATCAACACTCGCCCATTGTGGTTGCTTTTCCTCCACTCCGAGATGGCGAGCACCACACTACTCACAAACCGCCTTGTCTTCACAATCTCCTTTGAGAAGCTCATCGGCGAACGACGCCATCACGCTGGTCTAGGTGGCATTACAAGTTAGTCAAAAGTCGCTAAGATGTCGCCCTAGATGCTAGTCAAAAGTCGCTAAGATGCTAGTCTAAGATGCTGTCCTAGATGCTAGTCAAAAGTCGCTAAGATGCTAGTCTAAGATGTCATTCTAGATGCTAGTCAAAAGTCGCTAAGATGCTAGTCTAAAGTCGCTAAGATGCTAGTCAAAAGTCGCTAAGATGCTAGTCAAAAGTCGAACAAAAGAGACTTATCCATCACTCTCCCTAAGTCTTGTGTGTCTCCTTGCGAGGAATCTGAGCCATCCCGATCCTCGGGCGCGGCTCCTGAACTTGATCCGCCAAGAGACTTGGTCGAGGTCGGCTGAGTCGGGTCTGGGTGTTGATGAAGGTCTCGGACGCTTCCCTTCATCGAGCAAAGCTTCGATGAAGTGATACCTCACCCGATGTGCTTGTCGCGCCATGGAAGACAGGTTCTTCGCCCGAGCCAAGGCGACTTGACTTGGTCCACCCCGAGCTCCACCGGCCTCTCAAGGCTCGCCAAGAGATCGCCAAGCACTGCGGCCAAACACAGAGCTCGAAGTAGAAGCGGTAGGGCGCAATGTACTCGCTTCAGCTAGACAAAGCCACTCACTAGCCGCTTTGACCGATCGCCACCGACGGACACTTGCCGAGGAAGTACAAGACTACCGGTGCTCTTGCTCGCGGTCGAGCAGTCGCCGGCGGTCGCTGTCAGTTGCATTCGATGAAGCTGGCCATACGGGCACCTTGCACGTAGTCAGAGGTCGGAGGTGCCCGCGACGTAGAAGGAGGATCCTTTCACGCGCCTCGCCGGGTGTTCATTGCTTGCCGCCGCATGAACCGGCCGACGTGAGTCGACGGCGAACGCTAAGTCCGGCCCAGGCGGACAAGGTAGCGGTCGCCCATTAATGCGCCGCAGATCAAGATCATCGCCCACCTCCTCCGCAACAGATTTCACGACTTAGCTTCACTTTCTCTCCATAGGAGCTGGGCCGGGTAGCGGCGAGGCCGCCTGAGGCCATCGGACTCCACGATGGCTTAGCGGCGGTCCTGGGCAAGAGAGATGCTGGGAGCTGTCTGGTGGAGCTCGATCCCGAGGTAGAAAGAGAGGGCCCGAGGTCGCTCATCCGGAAGGTGGCCTTCATCTCCGCCTTGAACGCCCGATCTCCTTCTCCTGGTACCGGTGATCACAAGGTCGTCGACGTGAACGCCTACCATTAGGTATTGCCTCCTTGCCCTCACGTGAGACCGCGACCTCGTGGCCTTCTCTTTGGAATCCCATTTGCTTGAGGGCGGAGTCCGGCTTGGCGTTCAAGCTCTGTTGCTGCATCGGCCAAGAAGTCAGACCTTCTTGGCGCAAAGTGAGGACCTTGCTTTCTTCTTGGGGATGATGAATCCGTGGTGGTCAAGAGACGAGACCTCCTCCTCAAGTCGCGATTGAGAAAGCAGACTTGACGTCCATGTGATGGGCAGCTCTCCCGGTCTCTGAGGCTGAGGAGGAGGAGCCGACGGACTCCATCCAGTGCAACAGCGCTGGAAGGCATCGCCGAAGTCGACTCTCCTCCGATTTAAGCTCGTGCCACGAGACGCGCTTGTGCTTGATCACCTCTCGGCCTCGTTTTCTTGAGCTTGAAGACCCACTTGAGAGAAATGGCGTGGTGGCTTACTGGAAGATCGGCACGACCCCACGTCTTGTTTCGCTCGGCGCGCCCATCTCTCTTGCATCGCGCACGCCATGCAGCGTTTCTCTCCGCTTTGCTGGCGAAGAGAGGCTCGCTGCCGTAGAATCTGTCGGCGAGGCGCAGCTACGCCTCGAGGTCATGCGCCGATTCGAGCCAGTGGACCGGCCGCCACCGAGGAGGTCGCCCATGGTACGCAGAAGCGCGAGGCTCGCCGCCCGTGGTAGGCGTCGATCGCGATCCTCGTCGTTGGACAGCGAATGGCGAACTCCACCGTGTCTTTGCTTTCGTCGTGGGCCGGTTGCCGGTGCTGAAACTGGCGAGTAAGCGCGGTGTGGGAGAACGAGGCGTGGCAGACAGTGGCTTGGCGGTGGACTCATGGGAGCTCGTGGACTTGCAGCGAGCCGTGGTGGCGGTGGTGAAGGACTCGCCGGAGGTGGTGGCGAACAGGGTGGTGGGGTAAGCGAAGCTCGGTGAAGGCAGCCATGGTGGTTCTCGCTCGAAGTGGGCGAGTCGACAACGAAATCGGTGGTCGTCGGGTCGAGCCGTCATCCACCATCTTGTCCCACGTCGGCTTTTTCGCCGCCGTCGAACACGGCGTCACGCGTGATGCGCACGCGCCGTGTCGTAGGATCGAGGACGCGGTAGGCCTTGGCGCCCTCCGCGTAGCCGATGAAGACTCCTGGCGTGCTCGGTTGTCGAGCTTGCGGCGTGGTTGAGCTCTGACGGCGCTGTGCGAGCAAGACACGAGAGGTGCCTCGCCGCGGCTTGCGCATGCGGAGCCTCGTGATGGCGTCTTGCCGTCGAGGGCCTTGGTGAGGCGGTTAAGCAAGTGAGCGGCGATCATCAACGCCTCACCGATGATAGAATCTGGCATCCTCTGCTGGGAGGCGCACGGCGATGCTACCGTCTGCACCGTTCTTGGCGCTCGGCAGCGCCGTTCTGGCTGCGGGGTGTCTGGCGGAGAAGCGGCGATGGATCCCTCGTTGGCGCGATCGCCGCGAACTTCGGCCGTAGTGAACTCGCCGTTGTCCGTGTGTAGGACCGAAGCTTGCGACGCGCTCCGCCTCGCGGCGGCTTGAAGGCACTTGATGGCGTCGCCGTGGATGCCTTGGCGTCGGCGGGACAACCCATGTATGGCGGGACCGTGCCGTCGACGAGGAGGAAATGGCCAAACCTCCGGTGTCACGGGCCCGAGGTCACCGCAGGTAAGCCCGGCTTTTCTCCTGGGTCAGCTCCGCGAGTCGAGCCTCAGCTTGGCTTCTCAGTGTCGCAGAATCGCTCCACGTGGTCGACGTGGCGCAGAAGCCAAACGCTTCTGGCCCCGAAGTTTTTTGACCTAGAACGGCTAAAATTTTGGACCTTTTATATAAACATGATAATACTACTAGTACTACCCATTGGTAGTATATATACGCACATATATAAAATGTTACTAATAAGGTCGCAAAAGCAATATTCATATGAAATAATTTGCGACGCAGTGTATATACTGTGGGCCCATCCCGGGCTCGATGCGGCCTCCCGCATCCCCTCGGCTTCTCTCGCTTGTCAGCCGAGTGTCTCGTGGCCTCAAAGTTGAGGTGCCCAAAGCGCTCGTGCCACCTCAAGCGTCGTCGTCGCTGCGGTACGCAAGACAAAGAGGTTGTGCCACTGCAAGGCGTGAAGGGCGTAGAGCGGTTGCTCCTGTTGACCTTGGCGAGGAGCCGACTATGATCCCAGATCGCGAACACCGTGCTCAATCTCCACGCCGCGATCCGTTCTCATCCGGTATCCCAAGTCGATGATGGAGTTCCTCAGCGGGGATGTAGTGAACAGGTGGCGGCCGGTGCTTTCGCCCGATCTTAGCGGCGAAGGCACCAAGCGCCCTTGATCTCCCGCGGCGGGCGTCGCCCGCACAAGCCGGTGCCTCGAGCGCTGGTCGAGCTCGGAAAACTCCGCCGCCGGTCATGTGGTGGGTGGCGCGGTGTCGAGCACCACCCGTCGGTCTTATCGTTGCGGAGCTGTCGCCGGAGGCGTGTGCTTTTGGCTCGTCAAGGTGGAGAAGCGCGTGCGGCCGGTGCCTTGCGATGGTTCGATGCTCGCATGAGCAATGAAACGGCCGGCTCTCCTCCTCCTCACTTCGCGGCGGCGTGGGCTGGCCGCGTCGTGGTTGTCGACAATCCTTGGCCCAATGACCAAGCTTGCGCGATTGTGGCAAAAGTCGTCTCGTCTTGAAGCTTTTGCTTGCGGCCAGCGCGCCATACTGGCGCCTCCAGTCAACACCCTCGGCGCGTCCGCGCCCTGCACTGGCGTCTTTCTGTGACTTGCGCGCTGCCTGCGCTGGCCGCTGTCGTGGAAGAAAGCTCCCTTCTTCTGTCACCTTAGCGGCCATTACTGCTCCAGTGATGAGAAGCTTCCGCCAATGGTGGCGGGTCGAGAGCAGCGTGGCTCATATTTATCCGCGACCTTGGCGACCGCGCCTCCTCGATCGTCATCGTGGAAGGTCAGCGAAGACTTCGTCGGCGAGCCATCTGCTTGTACTTCTCGGGGATGCGGCGGAAGAGCTTCTCCTGACTCTCTCCTCGCCGTGGAAGTGTCCGTCGCCCTGCCTCAACCTGCGCAGCGAGTGTAGAGGCGGAGAGCAAAGTCATCAGCGTCCTCGCTTTGGCTTGAAGGCGGGTTCTCCGCTCCTTGCGTAGTGCACGCAATGTAGACTTGCGGGCGCGATCATTGCCGTCGTCTTTGCGGCGATGGCGTCCCAAACCTCTTTAGCGATCGCTTGTTGATAGCGAAGCGCATCTCGGGCGGGGCTGCGATGATGAGAAACATCCGGCGCCCGTCGATCTGATGCGTGGTCGGCGTCTCCGTCCGGGCTGCATCCCACATATACGCGCTGGGCTTTACCCTCATCCGCATGACCCGCTCGGCGTAGTTGGTCTTGGTGAGGTAGGGCCACCAGCGGGGCGATGTCCTGGCAACGGCGACTGGTACTCGTGGTGACCGCGTGCGAAGCAGGGGAGAAACGCGTCGCTGTGAAAGCCGCGCTCTCCCGTTGACCCGTCTGCCCGCCCGCGTCTGCGCGTCTCCTCGAGGCGCCGCCCGTCCGCGTCCGCGCTGTCTGGCTGCCACGCGCTTCGTGGGCGTCTTGTGATTTGCCTTCTTGCCCTTCGCCCTCATATTTGCCTCCTCTCCGGCGACTCAAGGTCGCGTCGGCCGCTGATATCCGCCGAAGATGGGCTGCTTCTTTGCTACATATGAGAACCTCGACTCTCTTCTGCGCCGTATTTACATCTGCCGCCTTGCCATTCGCTTCCTCGCCCTCAGGCTCTCTTTGCCCGACTCCTTCTTTACCCGGCCTTAGCATCTTTCCGCCGCCCTTGGCCCATTTGTCTGCCGCTTCCTTCGCGTTCTCTGCCACATCAATTAAACTTCTTGCCGCGCATGCGTCTTTCGGCGGCCGTGAGGCATCTGCGGACATGGCGTGCCAGGGAGCTAACTGCGTGGAGAGAGCGCTTCTCTTGGTTAGAGGCTCTTCTTGAAATGAAGCGAAGTGGAGAAAGGATTGAGCGGGAGATGCTTTCGGGTTCTTGAGGATAATCTGACTCTGATACCACTTGTTAGTCATTTGGATTCTTGCACTTGGTGATAGCAAGATCCTTACTCTCATCGGAGGATGACACTTGGAGATGGGGCAATTTTCTTTGTTTATTTCTCACTAGCGCCATTCCAACTTTGAGGGTTAGGGATACAAATTTATAAGTATTAACTTGACCAAGCATATGCTAAGATGCTAGTCTAAGATCTTTGTCCTAGATGCTAGTCAAAAGCTGTCCTAGATGCTAGTCAAAAATTTGTCTAAGATCTTTGTCCTAGATGCTAGTCAAAAGGCATCTAAGATCTTTGTCTAGATGCTAGTCAAAAACATCCTAAGAGATCTTTGTCCTTGAAGGGCGACAAAAATAACAAAAAGACTTATCCATCATTGGTTAGGTTTGTCTTGACTCCTTTTCTTTTTCTATTTTGTTTTGTTTTTCATTTACTTGTTCCTCACCAAAATATAATCGTTTGCTTAGTACACATTCGGATATACATACTCTCAAAAGGAGAATATGAGAGCTCCTACTCTTAGCATTTGAAGAAAGCAGATATTGCAACAATAAATGTAAAGCTAAGATAGAAATAAAAAATCATCTTAACCTAGAAAATGCGTACCAATACCAATAGCAATTAAGGCGAAATTTGAGACAATGGGCAATTATTTGATTTACTTAAGGAACTTCTAGTTACATGAACACAACTTCAAGTTAAGCTTCTCAACTTTGTTAATTTAGGCTTTCTAATTACGTATACTTCAACATTACAAAAGGTACCACAAACTCATTAGAGCAAACAAAGTAACAAACTCCCGAATGAGGGGAAAAGCGAACTAGTCAATTGGGAGATGAAGCGGCATGAAAGAGGAGTAAGTGAAGTACTCACTTGGGAGATGGAGCAACACATAATAGAGCATCAAAACTAATATATGGAACCTGCGATAAGGACATCAACCCTCAGGATCATTGCTACTCACGTCATAGCACAAGGAAGATTCCCGTCACTTGGTGTCCAAGCCAAGCAAGAGTTAGTGAACACGTTTTGGAATCAATTGACCTCGAGGAAAGCGACCAAACTTGAGCGGCATAACTTTTGCATCTGGACACCGTTTGATGAGGGCATCCTACTACTACTACATCTTCCTTCTAGTGTGCATGAGAATGTTTATGAAGCACCAAAAGGTCAATGACTAGAGCAAGAGCTAAACTTCTAAATCAACGAATTGAATTTGTTTCTTAATAAATTTCCTTGTATTAATGAAGCAGTATACCACCTCATGCAAGTTCTTTGTGTATTCTCGATTTTAACACTTGAAGATTTTGAAATCATGAGGGGAGAGATGAGGCGGTACCAAATCCATGGAACCATTCTTTCGAAAGGAGGCTTGGGGTCAAGCCATGTGGTGCAAATACATTAGCGTGAGAAACTAATCAAAGGAGTTGGTGTTGGCTTGCATGCTATCACGGTCAAGCCAACATACCAAGCCACGGTCAAGCATGTGGTTCGGCAACCCATATAGGCCCTTTTTGTTTAAGCTTTTGTGCGGCAAAAAGTAAAAACCTAAGCCCGAACAAAGGGGTGCCTTTTTATCGGCTCATAAAAAGCTTAAACCATTTTAAGCCTAAAAACCATAAGTCATGGGAGAGGTGCTTTTTTTGGTTTTTGCGGAATGGAATAACTGTTGGCCACTAAAGTTCACTGAAATTACCCACAAAATGCCATTGGATATAAATGCAAATCATTAGTTTTTTTTACATTCCATCCTCCTCAACCCGAATTCCCCGGTTTACCACGCCGCGCCTCAAATACCCTCCCTCCTCGTTGCCGCCTCCCCCCCCTCCGCGCTCTCCTCCCACCAGGCAGCTCGGGGTGTGAGAGGTGGAAACTGCGATGTTAACTGCGATTGGGCGGCAGGAAAACCAGGCGAGGCGGGCTCTGTGCAGGCCGTGCATTTGCTCGTCGCTTCGGTGCATCTTGCTCTCCCGTGCCATACCGTAGTAGCTCACGTAAACGCCCAGCATTGCCTGGCGAACCTCTCAGGTCCTGAAAACAAGGTCCCCTGTAAATGCCTTGAACGCTGTGCCGCGCTCATCGGTGTGCTTTCGCCTCGGCGCCCGCCTCAACTCGGTGGCGTCACGAGCCGCAGCGGCCGCGCTCTCCGGCCTCGCCTCACGAGGGCAACGCGCCACCATTGGCGTGCTCGGCCGTGCCGCCCTCCCTCACCGCCCTCGCGACCGCCCCACGGCGCCCGCGTCTGCGGATGGGTATGCCGCCTCTCTCTTCTGCCGTAAACGGTCAAGCTTCGCCCGCGACCAGCGCCGCCAGAATCTGCTCTCCATCGCATCCGACTCCGCGAAACGTGGCCCATCCGTGGTGGTGCTCATGGTGATGCAACATGGCGCGTCGCGGAGAGCGCACCAAGTTGTTGGATCACGGGCGTTGTGGCGATGGTGTTCGCCATCTGTCGGCAGCGCCCGCTTCGGGCTGGAGAATGGTGCGTCGCGGCATTCTAAAGCATGGCGAGGCGCGTGGTTCGGCGCTTCGCCAGCGATGGTATGAGCCAAACCCCTCGTCGTCATCTCCGGCGGCGCACGGCATTGAAGGAGATGGCATGGAAACGGAAGGTCTTTGCGCGCAATGCTTTGGCGACAACGGACGGCGACCATGCGGACTTGATAACGGCGAAAACAGCGGCGCGACATCGTGGCGTCGGTCTTGATCCACCGGTAGCGCCCTTGGCTGGGAACTCCACCCTGACGCCACAAAATCCTCATCTTTAGCGTCGGTATGCATCGATTAATTTAGGTTCTTAAGCTAGATAATGTTTCTGTCGTTGTTTGTTCATTCTGGTGAAATCTTGCTATGTTTTCTTCCTAATCCTACACCTTGGTGTGTCATTTTGGATGGATGCTTGTTGGGTTCTTGGCTGAAATTTGTAAGCCATTGTTTGATTTTCTGGGCAATAAACAAAGATGCAAGCAGCGGATCAACATCCAATTAAGTAGTACCTGTAAAATTGGCCAAAAAATGATTGTAATGTAAAGCATTTGTGTTTTGGGATTAGCATACTTGTGTGTGAGACTTGGCGATGATCAATTGTGCTTTGATTTGGCATGTAGTTTAAAGTGATGGTAATCTATAAATTGATTCTTGTATGATCGGTGTAAATTGAGTTGTATAGATATTCATTCTTGTCAATGTCAAGTTATAGAATTCTTGATTCTCTATATGCATGAAATTTTATGAATGACATAAGTTTCTTATTTGATAGTTGAAATTTGCTCAAGCATTATTGTTTCAAATTTCATTTATATAATAGAATTTAGATTTATACATTGTGAAATCTATTTTGTTTCATATGTATGTATGCATGTATTGTCATATTTATAAACTTCATGTAAAAATAAGTTTAAATAAATGCTTAAAAGGGTCCTTTAAACCCTAAAGGGCAATTTAGACTTTTTATCCTTCACACACAACTCAATAAGCCAACATCCTATAAAAAACTAGATTACCAAACACTAAAACTTAACTTAAAAGCTAAGGGGCTTATAAGCTGATTAAGCCAAAAAAAGCTGCCTTTAAGCAATAAGCCAAAAAGCTTAAGCCTAAACAAATAGAGCCATACTAAGCTTTCGGTCAAGCTGGCCTTGTATTCCTAGTTATTCGATTGAGTCGAACCAAAGTGGATTAGGAAATCCAATTATGACTCAAAAGCCAAAGGCCCATCGGCGTCGTCTCGTAAGGATTAGTAGGCGCTTTAAGTATATACCGCCTTTCCGATTGTAAGGAACCTAATTTTGAGGAGATATAGAAAATAAGCAGTTGTTTTCTTCTTGATGACCGATGGCATCAATGGGGAAAATTGAGAGTTCTTGCTAATTGAGATCGTTCAACCTTTCATTTGAGAAATTGGGGCCTTGATAGGGCTTAAGCTTAGTGGTCGTGAAGTCTGGCGTGTGTTTTGCGAATTAAAGTGTTCATTCTTGCATTGGCAGCGGAGGATCACTACGATTCGAGAAGCTACATGTGAGTATCTTGATCCTCGTCGAGAAGATCGGGCGACCCGTATCACCATTTGAGGTCCACAGTACTTGATGGAAAATTTATCTCGTCCTCTTTCCAGCGGATCGGCCCGCCTCCAAATTAGTTACGGCCTTGATAGCCAAAAGCGATCGACACTATATGCGGACCCAAGAGCGAAAGGGTGTTGCGCCACCTCACTTAGGCCCTTGGGCCTTGTAACCCCTAGGCGGCGCCTTTGACACCACAGCCACCACCTAGTCATCTCCTCATAAATGTTCATGTGTGGAGCACTTTGGGGTTTGGATTTTGTTTAGTTAAAAGTTAGCTATATTGTAACTTTGTGTATTTGCATGTGTCGATTAGACCAACCATAATACCGCTTTAGAATCCCACCTTATTGAGTATTTCAATCCTATTTGCAATTTCAGTTGGTTATTATCTCGTTCTTGAGTATTCTTGATTGCTCGCGAGAATTGAACCTCGTGTTCGGATCAACGCGTTCTTGCGCGGTTGATAACGACTCGAAGTGTGGTTTAGCGATTGCTTGGTGTTTTGGTCGTGATAAGTTAAAGCACGCATCGTCAAAATCGTACCTCCACAAATCGGCGTGTCATCCTCTGGAAGATCGGGATCAATTTTCTCATCGGTGGTATCGAGAACTTTCGTTCATCGGTGAAATTTTCCTTTATCTCTGATCCACGAAAAATCAAAATAATTAGGGTTAGTTCATCTGTCCAAACCAATCGTGCTTTGCAATTTTTCTTTTCGGTTTTTGCTTGTTGAATTTTTGGTTGCATTGTCGTAATAATTCTTGATTTCTAGTTCTAGTTATTGTCTAGTTGGTCTTTGTCTACTTTGCATCTAGTGTGCTTTGGGTTTTGCCATAGGTCATCGTCATCATCATATCATCCCTGCATGACCCTGGCCTCTACGGCGACCATCACCCCTCTGCATGACCCTTGCCAGCTTCTACCGCAACAACCGTTTTTCCTGTCGCGCCCTTGCCTCCTTGCCCTGTGGCAGCCGATTCCTCCTATACTTGCCCTCTCTGTGACACGAATCCCTGTCTCTGTCATGACACAAAATCGCCGCTACCTCTCTCTGTGGCACCAAATCCCATTGCCTCTCTTGGCGAAGCGAATCCCGCCGTCTATCTGCTGCTGGCACGAATCCCCTCTGCTCTCTGCACCTACTGACAGAAGCGCTTATGTCGGCTATTGCGCAGCTATAAAGCAGCTTCTTCTTTGCTACCTTTTATTGCCACAGCTAAACCCTAACCCAGTGTTTGGTTTGCAGAGAAGGAAAAAAAGCCCTAGATTGGTTTGGTCTTCTAGCAAGAAAAAAAAAAGGGAGAAAAGCGAAGAAAAAAGGAGGATAAAGAAGGAAAAAAAAAAAAAGAAAGTGTCCATCTTCACGAAAATTCAAAATCGCGTCAAACTTTCGTGAAAACCGAGAGAAAATTGGTGGAGTCCTTATACATATAGCCACAAGCTTCCACAAAAAAAATTAGCAAGTTTGGCCCATGGGTTTGAAAGTTATAGTAGTTTCAATTTGAACGAAAGTCGAATTCGAGTCAAGTGGATTCCGTTTAAGAACACCTTGATGGCGTCCACAACTTTTGCATACAATGTCCGTTTCGGCGTTCTCGGACTCGTTGGAAAGCTAACAACGTAGCGTCAATAAAACCGACACCTTGCACTAGTCACCCTCTAAGACCCCAAAATCAGCCATCTTCAGCCCGAATTAGCGTGCCAAGTTTTTATTTTCGTTTTTCTTTGTTTCTTTCGGTCTTACGCCGAATTTGGGGTTAGCCTTAACTACAAAGTTGTAGATCTCGTCGAATCCTTTCAAAAGAGTATATATAAGTCATATAAAACTTTGCCTTTTCGTCTCGAGACTAGGTGTTGTTTACTGCTTAAACTAGAAGGCTGTTTACATTGCACGTTATTCTGATTTTTGTGCTCTACATCGTGTGAACAATCTTGAGCCCCTACAAAGAAGTTTGAGTAGTTGGCTAGTGTCTCTCCTAGCACTTGGTGTGAGAATTTTCTTTGCTTACATCAAGTCACATTGATCTTTATGTGTGCGTTCATACACTTCTCTTCATAGACTTTGATTAGCTAGCTTTTCTTAGACTAAGATCAGCAACATTGACTAGTACTTTGAGCAATTTTTCAACTTGCATTTCTTGATTTGATTATTGCTAATCCTTGCTACCATATTAAAGCCTATCCTAGCTCCACCTTCTACCATTGTGCAGATATCAATTGCTTGCAATCGCTTTGTCAATCTTGGAGGCGTTTGACACCAACACTAGTTGCCGATCACGCTTTTTGCTTGGTAATAATATGGTATTAGCTTTAGTGTGGCGACTTTGAGCCTCCGGTTCCTAGCGGTTGATAGGAACATATATTTATCATTGTTTCCTTGTTTTCTACTATAGTAGGTTGGCGGGATGATTACGAGATAGATCAACGTCTTCTTGAGTCATTGAGCAGGAGATCAAGAAAGTCCTTGAAAAGATGCAAGCTTGAGCCAAGTTTCTCCACCATAGAAGGTCGACTCTTGTTGTGTCGAGCACGCCACCACCGGACTTTGCTTGGTACTAGACCTCGGCGTCGTGATTCATAGCGTCTTTGGGAGCTCATTGTTTGCATCTTCATTCCGCTATCTCCACTAACGATCAACCACCACCGCCTCTGGTTTCCTCTACTACTTTCTTTGCTCAGTAGCATCATCATTTGGGTCATCTTTGCGAATCGCGTCTGTCGTCACTAGTAGGTCATGGTGTTCATGGGTCTATTTCTGCAGACACCTTTACATTGTATGGGTTGCAAGCTTAGCAAGCAGTTTTAGCTCCCCTATCCCTCTAGTAATTTTGTTTCTACTTGTCCTCTTGATCTTGTTCACTCCAATGTTTCGGGTACGGCTCCCATCGTTCGAAGGGAGGTCATCGATACTATGTGATCTTTATTAATGATTATTCTCGTCATACTTAGATCTACTTCATGTCCTCTCACGGTCAAGTTCTCTCTATTTACCAGATGTTCGCCACCATGGTTCGCACTTAGTTTGATTCGATCATTCGTGTCTTTCGTGTTAACTCTACTAGCGAGTACACGTATCTTTGTTTTGCGTCGCTTTTTATTTGGCGATGTACTCTTCCTAGTATTCTTGTCTGGTGCTTATGCTCGGAAGCAGCGCAAAGCATAAATCACTTGCTTGAGACAGCTCGAGCTCTCATGCTTACCTCTTACATTCCACCACACTTCTAAGTGAGGCTGTCTCCCTTGTTGTTTTCCTCATCAACATACAACCTTCCACTTGCTCTTGAGGGCTCTACTCTGTTGAGTGTCTCTCTGATCGGGCTCAAAATCTGATCATCTTAAATCGGTTGTATCTGTTTTATCCTTTGTGGCGCCCGTGTCATTACCACAGGAGGTAATCACACTTAAACTTATCTGGGATTACTATTTATGCGCTGGGTAGGACACCTCAAACGAATAGTAAGCCTTCTGAAATCTCTGTGACGAGCAGTTAGGATAAGCGTACTTTGCATTCTGAGATAGCCACACAAGACTATGGTTCTTTATTACAAGTAGTAATTTACAACTACAAAATGGGACTAAGTCCTAAGCACCTTCCTGCTCACTTCAATAAGCCTACTCGTCCCATTAAATGAATAAGGTGCCCATCTGCCACGGTCCTCGTAGTCGGCGCTCTCGCCTCCTGCGACCTTCTCGGAACACTGCATGTCCTTCATCCCATTCGAGATAGTTCCCGGCCGAACTAGGATCTAACAAAGGAGAATAATAGCAAGAATGAGTACTAGTGTACTCAGCAAGCATTAATAGCAAAAATGCACTGTATGACTTATCTCTATTCGTTATCACATTTTCTAATCATCTCTTTTCTGGAAAATAATTCATCTAAACTTAAGTGGCAAATTTTTAATACTGAAAAGACTACTTGTCACTCGGCAGAAGATAGACCCCTAGTGGTCAACGTAGCCTCAAATCACAGGCATGAATTCATGGTTTGAGATATAGCCTTGCCGAGCTTTGTACCACTTTACCATATTTGCTCTGAGCTCTCTCTGAACTAGGTAGGTCCCCTACATTTCCTTCTTTGTTGGTTCGAGTTCGAATCTGAGCGTTTTTCAAGTTCGTGATTAAGTCTTACCCATTATTTTAAAATCGGTGTCTTGGGGAACCCGTCCTCCATAAGTTCAATAATATTGGTTGGGCGCTAACCCAACCTCCGCTATGCGCTACTATAATGCCTTGGATCCCCCGTTTCGGACTTTTCTTCTGGGTCTGGGTTCTTCCCTAACTTAACCCATGCAATATTACTTACAGTTGTGGAGAGGATAATCACGTAATAAGGTAACATTTTACTGCTTGAAGCGAAAAAATGGTTGACGCCATCGGTCTCTTATTGAGTAAGAGTTTTGTTGGTCCTTATATATTAACCATATGTAAAGGTCCGCATCTTACTCATCATCTTTTCTCTTTTCCACCTTACGGACCCTTTACCATCCAAATAATTCTCTTTTCTCATTTCATTTCTCATATCTTTTTCTCTTTATCTCTTTAATCCGATTTGATTTTGAGACATAATTTTGATGCATGTAGATATCACGATCTGACAATATCGATTTACATTTAATATAACTATATTAATGTTCAAGAGATAAGCTTGCCTTCGTAGTAAGTAGAAAAGATCGGCGTTGACGGATATGGATCAAATACTCATACTGCGTCGGTTAAGTATTTTGTAATTTATCTCGGCGTGAGCCTTGAATAATCGTAAATAAATACTTAGTTGTTTTAGGGGCTAATATCGCACATTAGTCGAGATGATTCTCTTTTATCATATTTAAATTTTAATAACATTTTAGGACCTTTTGTTAGGTTATCGCTCCCCGAATATGGTTGCTCATGGTCTCTGGCTCGAGATCGAGGTTGCCTATACTGCATTTAATCGAGCAAAAACAAAATAGTAAGCGTGCAGTATGCAGCGAGTTCTATTCAATTTTACACATGCAAATAAATGCCTAATCGATTTTACTGTGATGTTGCTAAACTTAATTATTTTATCTTGATTAAACTATTTCTAACGCCTCAAATTATTTATTTAATTTAGGGAGTTCTATCGGTGAATAAATTAGTCCTAGAGGCTCAGATTAATTTTACACCCTTTTTACGCTTTTATTTTCTCTGCAGAATTACATTCTCGGCTATTTATCCGTCGCTTGATTTATTCATTTATTTGCTCCAATGATTACGTGGCGCCGCTACTTATTAATACTAGTATTCATTTTACGGTTGCGCCTGCTACCATTAATCTTTACTAGAACTTACCATTTTACCTTTATCTAATTTCTAATTTTCTACACCTAATTTCCTAATCTCCCTCACCTAATCCTCTTTTCCCACTTAATCCCTCACTCTCTCTCTCTCTCTCTCTCACCTATCCATTCGGCTGAACAGTCCAGGCCACCATTCATCTTCCTCATTCCCCATTTCCTTTCTTCTCTTCCCCTTTTTCTCTTGCTCCCTCCATCTGGTGCTTGGCTTGGTGCTGCCTTTCCCCTGCCCCCGGCTGCGTCTCTCTTGCGCCGCTCTCCTGTGCCCCCTGCTCAGCCGCTCCAGCCTGCATGCCTCTCTTGGCTCGGCGCGCCTGCCTTCCCGAGCGCCTGTGGCTTGGCCCGGCAGGCTCTGACGCCGCGCGCCTGGCCGCGCCACTCCCATGGCCCCCAGCCCGGTCTGCCCCATGGATTTTACTTCCCATTAATCCTTTACTGTTACTTCGGTCTTCATGTTTTGTCCGACTCATTTTCTAATGCTTGTTGCTTGATGTTTACGCATGGTGAGGATGGATGTGGGTAGTGCTCTTTGAGCTTCGGCCTGAGGGTGATGGTAGGTGTGGTTCCTGAGCACTGGGGTATACAACTCCTCTCGTCCCCCCCAATTTGCTCTGTGATGAAAATGGATGAAGGATGAGGGCTCTTGTTAGTGTTCTGTGGTGTGGGTGATGGATGATAATGCTATTGTGGCTCGCTATGGTGGGGTTGTGATTATTGGGGAGTTCTCAGTGCCAAGCTTAGTTTATATTGAGTTATTCGGTTTGAGCACAATAGAAAGAATGGGAGGAAATGGTGGGCTATTGTTGTATGTGCACTCTGTGCATTTCTTGTTGTTCATCTTGTGGGTTTCATTTTTGGGCAGAAACGAAAGTGGTTGCAAAGGGTGGATTACCTTGTTGGGTTCGGGTCGGGAATGGATGGCAGCACTGGTGGCCGCGGTGGTGGTCATGGTGCTCTCCCTGTGTTCTTGTTGGTCGCTTCCGGTTCCCAATGGTCGATGCTGGTTCTAGTCACCGCTTGTCGTTCTGGCTCCGCTGGTCTTCCCCAACTCCTTTGCTCTTCTCCTCCGGTTGCTCTCTGTGGGTAGTCTTTGGTTGTAGTAATGGTGGGTTGTGGCGTGGGCTTCTAGCTAGCTGGTGGTGGCAGTGAACTTGCTTTGCTTGAGCTCTTGCTCTTGGTGGTGGCTTAGCTTGCTCTTGTTCTTGGTTGTGGAATGAACTGGGAGGGCTTGGCTTTGGCTTTGCTCTTGCCTTGTCTTGTGGAAGCAGTGGTGGTTTGCTTGCTTTGTGGAGCTTTGCCTTGTGGAGCTCTGTGAGTATGGCTTGTTCTCAGTTGAGAACTGATGAAATGAGGAGGGGTTGTGAGGCTTGGTGAAAGAGGAGGCTTAGAATGGGAGGTGTTTTTCGACTGTGCTCCTTCCCTTGCCCTATGTATGACCACTATGCCCTTGCCTTATCCCATTTGCTCTCACAATGCACTGTGGGCTTATGGACCATTGGACCAAGGTGGGTTATAATACTACTTTTGGATTTTCTGCGGCGAAGGTAAGTCGATTATAGTGTAGGTGTCGGATTTCAATAAGCGTCGGGTGATGAAATCTCTGAAATGAGGCGGTGCCGACTAACATAGGTTGATCTAGGAACCTCGGTGATCTTCCGAATCGATGGCAACTCTTCTCTCTCCAACTCTATTTTATTGCATTTGATCGCCACTTGTCTTTTGGTTGTTTGGCGGTCGATGAAAATATGGCGGGTTGGGTTGGTAGGAGGAGGTTCGGCGGGTGACGATACATGGACAAGAAAAAGCATCGGCGACATGCATACAAGACTTTTATTTTATTCTTTTGTAATGTAATTAAAGTTGTAATTTATATTCTGATGTGATGTCATCAATTCTTGTAATAAGTTCTGAGTTTGTAATATTTTTACTTTTGTTGGTAAAGAATTCATATTGTGATCAATTCGTGATTGAATTAATGTTGTATGCCCTCTTGGTAATAGATTTTTTGTAAGTTATCTGCGATGCAAATTCTGCTGATGACTCTTAATAATATAATCTTGTATGAAATTGTGTGGCGATGTTTTTGATATCAAGTGAGATTATGTTGTGTTCTTGTTTAGATGGATTTTATTTCTTGCTAATTATCGATTATCATTGTTTAAATTAGTTTAGGCTTTGGGTTCTCACATCCTTCTTCCACCTCGTGGCGCACCAAGTTAGCTTCTTTCGATCGGTTGAGTGTGTGTTTCTTAGCTCTGATCTTGAGTATAAGGGTTATATTTGCTATGACCCTATTGCTTTCGCGGATGAGGATCTCTCGGGATGTCACCTTGATGAATCGACCTTCTTGCCTTCATTCCTCTCTGTCAGCTCAGATTCTCTTGTTGAGTTGATCTCCTTCGATTTTCTGACCCTCATCTTTCCACTTCATTTCTTTTCGCTTCCACTTCGCTTCCCTCGCCTCGGCTCCACTTGTTCGCTCTCCGTCGAAGTTTCCTTCAGCTCCTTTGTTGAGATTTCACTTTTCCCTTGGACTACTCTCGCCGTCCTCAGCCTACTCCTCCTCCAGTTGAGCATTCATCTGTGCTGGCCCTGTTCCTAGCTCTTCTTTTCTGTCCTCTTTCAAGGTCAGGAAATGGTCGACCCCATTCATCAATGTTGTCAAATCCATATGAATCTGTATATGCCCCGTCAACATACTTCCGCTACCAGAGAAATCGATAACCGCATACTACCCATAGATATGGGATGGAATAGATAGTTAAATTGATGATCAGATTTATCTTTGTTCATATTTATTTTGCTATTGATATAGCCAAATTAAAGCATTATGAAAGGTAACCTGGTATCCGTGTGGGAGTAATTTTTCTGCCAAGATCTCTGCATTTCTCATGTACGCATTTTCATCAACAATCCATGAAAAGGAATCATATGAATTCCACCCTCTTGGTGGTAACTCAACAAGTTCATCATTTGCCTCAGAATTGCCCTGAAATGTAAAAGTACGAATGAATGGAAGTCATTTCTCTTTAGCTAAGAATGAGCTTGGTTATCAAAGGATCAAATACTGATGTTCAAACTAGAATTGTTCTTTTGACAGCACCAAAATTGTATTTATTTACACTCACATACAATTTTGATTTTGGAATAAAACAGAAATGAATAGACAGAAACAGGGACAAAAATTATATAGCAAGCATAGTAAATGGATCCATTTGAATAAAAACTTCAAGACTCTCACTAGAAAAGGAAAGTTACAGAAAGAAGGCAAAAAAATTCAATGAATATGCTATAAATAATGTCAAACAATGACTAGTTAACCAAACAAAAAGTTTAAGTTTGATACACACAAACTAATCATCTAGGACAACTGAGTGGTGGATACACAATATCTTTTACAAGAAAAAAAAACAGAAATTGGCAAATCAGAGGTGCAGCCAACCTCTTTTCCTCTATCCAGAAACGTAGACAAAATTTTGTCTGCTAGTCCATTTACACTCTCTGAAAATAAAACTGCAAGAGTTTGTAATAAACAAAGTGACATTTCTGCTGCTGATTTGCTGTGTATCCCACGAGTTTTCAATGATTTTCTAGGGTCGCTTAAGATCGGTTCAGTTTTAATTTTTTGGAGGTGTGAAGACGCACTACACATTTTCTTCCTGTTTTTTTAACAATGGGAGGGTGTTAACTGTTAAGTTGGGGATAAAAGTAAACTCTGCAATCGCAGTAGTTGGGAATGAATGTTGTACCATATTAACCCGTATCCTCGCACAGAAATTAGAGATTTCAAGCAATTACTCTTACGGCAACTCAATTGTCTCGTTAATCAGAAGCGAAACAAGACAACTCGAATCAATCAATGCTAACCGAAGAACCAACTGAAACAAACAAACGTACAGAACTCTGGAACACCAAACAGTAGCACCATATTTCAGACCTTAATCAAGAAATCATTGCAACCCGAACAGGAACCATTAATCTCAAACGTACACTAGGGCGTGTAACAATCCCAGTCAGTGAATTAATCTGAAACAAAATAACAAGAAATGGCATCGTTCTCATCCATCGAGGACAGGTAGGGAAGAGGCACTGACCGGAGGAAGAGGAAGAAGAGGAGAGCGGAGCAGAGGAGGTGACGACGCCATGGCGGCAGTGGAGGAGAGACTGGAGCCCCAGTCCCATCCCCACCTAGCAGAGCAGAGCTGAGCTGAGAAGAGGAGAGGTGAGGCGAGGCAGAGGATGCGATTCGAGTGAGGTGAAGTGGCGTGAGGTGAGGAGACAGGAGACACGAGGCGAGCCGAGACAGGAGCACAATGGTGATGAAGTCGGAGGTGGGTTGTTTGGGGTTTGGGACCCGTGGTGGGGATGTCGTGTCGTGTCGTGTGGTGTGCTCGATCGTGCGATGTGTCGACTCGCGAGGAAGGCAGCAACACGTCACGTGTGTTAGGTTGCACGCAATAATCTGTCTCCGCGTGTGGCCGTGGAGACGAGGGAGACCGGCGCGTTTCGTTGGGTCGCCGACTCGGCGTATGGTTCTGAGTGACGAGTGTCGCTCCCAACATTGGCCGTTCGGGATACGGGGAATTGGGGTGGGCATTTGGTTATACCGTTAAATCGGTTTATTCGGTAAAATAATATTTTGGTTTTTGAAAGTTGGCCATCGAATTAACCATATTAAAACAAAAACCAAACCTAGTTAATTGAATTAATCGGTTTGGTTAATTGGTATACGCAATATAGACAACACCTGACGGCAAATCTAAATTCCCGCATCATGATTGCATCAAAGTTGTACGAATGGCGTATCATGTCTTTGATCACGAAGTCGAGTTCTTTGCCAATGGCCTTGGCAAAGGATCTGCGATTCTTAAGCGAGCTGCGGAAGCGATCTTTGGCGTGCTGTGTGAGTGGAATTATGTCGGAGTTGGACTCAGGGAGGTGAATGATGTCAAACCCTAGGTTCACCTCTAAACAACGAGGTATCTGTGAAATGGTGAGCTCCGTCCATCTTCTTGAGGCGGACTCAAGCTCGGTGGTGGCGGTAGGAGGAGGACCTTAGTGGAGGCATGGCCACAGCACGGTAGCAACTGGCTCTGGTCGGCGACAACAGTGGGGAATGGGATGAGGATTGTGTAACATCCCAAATTTGAGTTTCTTGAATTTTATGGATTTTTAAAAACTTTTGTTGCATTTTGTGAACTTGCAAAAACTTGGTTGCTTTTTCAAAAGCCAAATCAACTCATTGCTCTAAAATTAATTATAAAAATCTCTGAGTAAATTTGAATTAATACAAATGTACAAGAAAAATCAAGTGCTAAAACATCCACAATTTGAATGACCGATTCAAATTCAATCTTAAACTCTTCAAAATAAATCCCAATCCTTCTACCTTTAAATTCAAATATTTCCAATCTCAAACCAATTTTCCCATTTCTTTTTCTTTCTCTCTCATTGGGTCAAATCTCTGCCGCGGACCCAACTCCTCTCCTACTTGCGGCCCTTCCTCCTGCTTCGCATGCCTTGAACTGCTGCTAGCCTTGACCCAGCAGCATGCCTTACCTCATGACCCAAGCTAGTGTGGCCCATCTCGCGCCCACGCCTCGCTAGCCAGCGTCGCGCTCGCCTCACCGCATTCTTGCCTAGTGGCCTGGCCCCGTGTCATCTACCTCTGTTGTGTATCTTTATCCTTGCCTCTCTCTCACAGTCGCCTCCTCCTTTCTCTTATATCTCTCGATCTCCTCCCAAGTACACCTAGGCATGTCGCGAGCGAGATGGCGAGCGCCTGCGACCTCGAGCCACTCCCTTCTCTCTCGGCTGCTGAGGCGTCTTATCCTTGTGTCGGTCTTGCGGCGCCATGTCCCGTTCCTATCCTCTACTCTCACCCTGTTGTGGCCACAAGCCTTCTCGGGTAACTCCCGCCTTACTCCCTACTCATTGAAACCGCGCGCCACTCAACGTTGTCTCGCTTGACCACATGCCACCTTCCGCCATCTTTGTCGCCGTGTAAAGCTCGCCTTGGTCGCGCCACTCGCCGTCTTGGAGCCAGGAGAGACAGAACCGCCCTAGAGCATGCTCTGCTACTCGGGAGAAAGAAGAAGAAGCGAAGTTGTCGTGACATGTGGGCCGAGAAGATTTGGATTAATAGAGATTAATTAGTGTTGAGTAGTTGGTAATGCTGATATGACATGCTGGACCGACATCATTTAGAAAATCTAATTAAAACCTTATTTAGTATAGGAGTCATTGACATGTGAACCCTCATTTGTTTAGAAATGTTAGTTAGACTCGGTCCAGTAGACCAAGCCGTGACGATGGACCCTCGCCCATGAGCGTGTGGACCAGGTCCAATAGATTGTGGCCCTACCTATGACCACACATCCCTTTTCCATAAGAAAGTTAATTCAAAAATTAAAAACCGGTCTCGAGAGCGGAAGTTAATTCTGTCGATCCGACGAGATTTTCTTAACTAAAATAAAAATAACAATAAATGGAAATCCGATGGACCCGCTATCGAGAAATTTGGATTTTCTTTTCGGTTCAAACTTTGGAAGCTCGTTCTCCTCATTTTAAATCAAATCAAGTGGTTTTTATTTTTTAATTCATCTAATTTAGTATATTTCCAACATTACCAAAATCATAATTTTTGGAGTTCATTTGAATTTATTTTTGCTATGGATATTTATTTAAAGTCGTTGTTTTCATGTTAAATAGATTGAACATACTTGAAGGCTTTGTCACCACTCAAGTCAACACCAAGACCAAGAAATATTCACATTTGAGCAAGGCAAGTTCTTATCATTGATCATGTTGAACCTACATTTCAAATGCAAAGTATTTCAATTTAAAATATTACATGCATGGTTATTATTATGTATGAATGCCATGTTAATTGTTGATACTTAATTATCCCAAAGTTGATTATCAATATGAATCTCTTCCTTGTTTATTGACTCCACGATACCTTGTCAACCTAAGGATATGTATTACATGTAGACTGTTCACAGACGACCCTTGCCGTGCTTTGGCAGAAACTCGACCAGTCGAGGCGGGCTTGGGGTACATTTTCGGCCCAAAAGCCGAAATCCGTTGATTTTTAAAAAAACCCTTTTTATTCTTCAAATGAATTAAATATTAGTTTTATTCGAAAAGCATTAAAATAACAGTTTTAAATTAAAAAAAACAAATTTACTGGTAAGACTGAGCTCGAACTTGCTCATTCACATTGGGCTTTTCAAGCTCGGCCGCCCGGCGTTTGAACAGTCTAATTACATGGAGTAAACTTTCCCGTTGAAAAAATAAACTTGACTATTGGTTGTGCTAGAACCTTTGCTTAGTAATGGAATATGAATAGGACATAAAAATTACTAGCGAGAACTTAGATACATTAAATCGTAGTGTGGTAACTTGGGTTACCACTAGAAACAAAAAAATATATTTATAAATGGTTGAGACTTGAGCAGTGGTTGGTAGATATCAGTGCTATGTGCACACAATGGGTTGGTGGTTTGTCTCACTTGAGTCGATTAAGGACCGAATCATGTATTCACTTCCAACTACTAAGCCGTACAACCACATATCTAGTACGGGATAGACCTGGCCAACTACTTTATTTAGCTTCAGCATGAAAACCTGCGCCCCTAAACCTTTTTTGACGAAGGGCCATAGACTCCCTAACAACGAAGAGCCCCTCTTTGAAAATGTGAAGTGGTATAAGGAATCATTCTAGGTAGTGTCTGGTATAAGGTGCCCTAGCATTGAGGGAGTTACCTACCAAAGCAAGTCTAATGTCGGGGATGGGTATAGGAAAAGCTTTGTTATGATCGTCTCCGTGCATGTCTAAGGAAGCGTGTCATGGCTAACATTATGAGATTGATCATATCTTATGGGTAAAAGCGTATGTTGATATCATGGGGATATGTGCATTATCTTAGGATAATGATACAATTGGCAATGGCATTGATGGTTTGTCGAATCACGCATTTTGGCGAAGTTTTAAAATTTGTCGAGCGAGGCGGTCGGGAGGCGTGTTGAAGCAGTCGGACCGGCCTAGTTGATCTGGCCAACCGCCGATGAGCGGTGGTCTAACGGGACTTGTGCTAATCATCGGCCATTTTGGAAATTTGGCTTAGGGTTAGGTTAAGGGCATAGGCTTGTGCATATGTGTTGCATGATGCATGTTTTCACTAACATGGGTCAAGTTGTGAAGAAGTTGTTTCGGTTCGATTTCTTTGTCTATTGTTATGCGAGGTTGCTTGGAGATCAATGACGGTCAGCGGCGAGATGATCGGGACTAAGCTTGAAAAGTTAAGGTCGAGCGATCGGGAATGCCGGTTGAGTCAATGGAGTCAGCGTGGTGCGAAATGGACAAAGGTGACCGGCAGGCGGTCGGTGCAAGTGATTAGATCAAGCGTGGGGGTCGGTGCAAGTGCCATGGTGGTTGGTGGGAGCCCAATGGGAGACTTGCCAACATGATGAGGCCGCTGGATCAACCTACGTGGTGGAAACATCGCATGCCAGCGCAGCTTGATTGGACTCGGTCTTGAAAAAGATCGAGTAGGAGTATTTAGTAATTTACCAAATACCGCCTTAGTGACCTTTTGCCAACCAGCGGTGCAAGGCGGTGTGTGAAGAAGCGGATTAGGTTAAGAGGAGGCGAAGGCGGCGCTTTAAAATGCGTGCGTGTGTGACCCGTTTGTATTGGGCCTTAACGAGGGCCCATTAGGGTTAACCCTTACTGAAGCTAGGCCTCACTATAAATAGGAGGGGGTTCTGTCAAGAAGCCCTCAAGCACTTCATTTGCAAAACCCTAGTTTGTCTTAGGGCTTAGAGAGAAAGGAGAGGCTTAGGGTTTTAGAGAGATGAATTGAGTTAGTGCTCATGGATTGAGCTCTTATCCTCCATGGATGGAGTGGCTGTAAATTCTCTCAATCTCAAATTAATCTATACATGATTTCTCAAATATGAGTTCTCTTTGTGTTCTTCCTCCTTATTTGGTGATTTTGAGTCCATCTTTGATCCTTTGGTTTTGATTGGTTTCGTGCCCTCATCTATCTTCTTTGTGACTTGAGGGCATATCTAGGATCATCTAGATCATCAATCTCCCACGAGCAAGTGTTGGATCAAGTTTTCGTTCTTGCCCGGTTTTGAACCAATCTTCGTTCAAATGGAAAAAGGTTGAAACTTTGACGTGGATCTACTCGATCGTTGCTTGGAATAGGTTCTTAATATCCTTAGAAAGGTGTGTTCCAAATTTGGTCAAGTTTGGCCGTGTAGATCAAAAGTAGAACGATTTTCGTTTTGATTTTTGGCTATCGACACTGTTTCTGATCAGGGCCGGTCAGTCCGAGTTTATAATGCCGGTCAGACTGGAGGTCAGTCTGACCGCTCATATGCCACCAGTCTGACCGCTCCACCAGATCGCTTTGAGTCTTTTTGGGTTTTGCGTTGGGGGTTTTGATTTGGGTTCAACACAAGTCCTCTGCAATACTTGAATGTTGATCTTCATAACCGTAGCTATTGGAATGATATTGATGTTGAATCGATCGAGGTGAAAAATTAGGCAAGCTCCTATTCACCCCCCTCTGGCGCCTTCCGGTCATACAATTGGTTTGAGCCGATTAGCTCTTCTCATAGATCTTTAGGTCTTAGGAGCCATGGCGTCGACAAGTATTCCACCAAACCACATGTTTGATGGAGTCGATTTTCATCTTGGAAGGCTCGCATGCATGCCTACATCGAGGCTCAAGGGCACTCAATTTGGCTTAAGATCAAAAATCCTTATGTAGTGCCGACCAATGACGATGTGATCACACGATGTGGAGGCAAATAGCAAGGCTCAAAACTTCTTGATTCAAGGGCTTAGTCGATCCGAGTTTGGCGTGTCTCTCACTTGAGGTCTGCTCACGAGATCTAGAAGACCCTCGTGACTACCATGAGGGCTCTCTGCGATCAAGGAAGTGATCTGAGAACCAACTCAAGAAGGAATATTCTAAGATCGAACAAAGGCACGGTGAATCTTTAGATGAGTTGTTGGGAAGGTTTTCCAAGATCATTCATGACTGCGTCTTTGTGGATCTTGTGTTCTTGAATCGAGAATGCCGTCGGTTTTGGGTGCGCTTAGCGTGAGAGTTTAGGGGATGAAGATCACTTCCATCAATGACAACTCTGTCATGAGTGAGCTTACCATGGATAAGCTCTACTCGAGGTTGAAGAGCGCATGAGATTGACTTCATCTCGCGTCTCCCAAAACAGTCGATGGCTCTAGTGGTTGACCCATCTAAGGGTAGCTCTTGATTCTTTGGATTTTAGCTCATCTGGTTTTCATTATGCGCTTTGTACTCTTTGGCGATGAGTAGCTAGAGAATCTACGAGGATGACTTAGCCCTCTTATCCACAAAATTCACGAGTCTACAACAAAGTGTGGAGCAAAAGGAAAGTGACCTGTTACACTTTGAGTGTGGTGAGCCAAACCACATTAAGACCCAGTGCCCTAAGTGAAGGGCAAGGAGGAGAAGGACTTTCGAAGCGTCCTCAAGCTCGTGATGCTAAAGCTAAAGCCCAACTCTAGGAAGTTAGTCAGCCGGGTCCTTGCCGCTCTTGAGAATGTTGATATGAGCGATGTGGACTCGGGGATGGAGGGCGGCGAGGATGATTCCCATGGCAAGAAGAAGGCCTAGGACTTCCGGTATGTGCTTCATGGCGAGGGGCAGCCACGGCGTCGATTCCTCCACGACGATGATCCCTTGGTGATCCCGACGAGGTATGCTTCTCACTCCTTTGAAATGAAAGCGAGCTTTGGTTGGTGAGCGAAATCTGAAAAAGCAAGCTAAAATGATCAAGAGACATGATATAATGATTGACAACTTGAACCTAGAAGTGGTTAGGCTCAAATCCATTAATCTGTTGATGATTGTGATTCTTGTTCTAGCTTGCATGATGAATTAGCAATTTTGAAATCTGCTCATTTCTCTGTTGCTAATCAACTTAAAGATGCTCTAGATAAACTAGAATCTCTCAAGGCTAGTCACCTTGCATGGATGCTATTGCTCTAGATGTGACTCTGTAGATACTATTCTTTCATCTTGCTCAAATTGTGCATTGCTTGAATTGAAATTGGATAGTGCTACTAAGGAATTGCAAAATTTGATGCTAGTCACACTTGTTCTCATTGTGAGGATAGTAGGATTAAAATGAAGGAGATAGTGAAATGATTCTTCATTCTAAAAGCGCTTCATGTGAAAAGCTATCTTAAACTCACAATTGAGAATGATGCTTTGAATAAGACTCTAGAGGAGAAATCTAAAATTGAACAATCCATGTTCATGGTGCTTCTAAGAGAGTTGTTGATTCTGCTTCTTGTGCTTTTTATCTTGAAGTTGGGACAAATTTAGATAAGATACAAGAGGCGTTTAGAGTCAAATTCAAAGAGCAAGTGAGTAGGATTGAGAATGCTTCTTGTGTATCTTGCGAGGCTTTAAAAGTTGAGGTAGCTCTTGTTAAAGAAAAGCTTGCTAGAACAACCAAGTCAAATATGTGTCTGTAAGGACCTAGCCAAAGAAAATGATTACCTCAAAAAGACTCTTGAGAGATTTTCTAGTGGGAAGAAGAACCTAAACATGATTCTTGACCAATCTAAGGTGAGTGTGAAGAATAGTGGTCTAGGATTTAATTCTTTAGAGAATTCTAAGAATCACCCACCTAAGGTTGCGAGAGAGGTTAAGAGTGGCTTGTTTGAGGTAGAACCCCTGAACCATCTAAGATAGTCTTTAGATCTGCGGGTTTTGCCCAAACCCTTCTAACAAGGCGAGATACTTCTAAGTCGTGTGATCGGACCTCTCAAAGGTCAAGTATCATTGCATCTTTGCAAGAAGGATGGCCACATAGTTGAGTTACGCTTTCATAGAGCTAAGAATGAGAGGAAGGAGAGAGTCGTGCTTTGAGGACCATTAGAGAGTTTCTTCACCTCGGACAGGTCTCTAGAGCCAAGCGACTGTCTTTCCTACTAATCATAAGCCTAGGTTAAGTAGATGATTTCTTTGACTCTTTTGGTGGCTCTAGGCGGCGTTTGGGTTAGGATATCATGAGGAGAAACCACGGGTAGCATCTAGGCAGAGAGTACCGATCTTTTGGTAGGTCGATTCGGAGGTCTAGGTGTTGCTCGTGTGCATTCTTATGATTATTCCACTAACCATGTTATTGTTGCTTCTTCTGCTGTTCCTAAGCATCGTGTGGCTTAATCTTTGGATTCCCAAGTCACTTATCACTAACCCTAGTACTGAGGCATAGATGTTCCCTGCTTATGCCCTGTAGGTCCGTCATGCGAGGAAGGAGGACATATGGCTTGTTGACTCTGGATGTTCTCGACACATGACTGGAGATTCTAGATGGTTCTCCTCCCTCACACGTGCATCCAGCAACGAGTTTATCACTTTTGGGGATGCCTCTACCGGAACCATGATAGCCAAGGGCATAGTGCGCGTCAACAACAACTTCATGCTTAAGGACGTCGCTTTGGTAAGTAAGCTAAGGTATAATCTGCTATCTATTTCTCAGCTTCTTGATGAGGGTCTAGAAGTGAGGTTTAAGAGTGGTGAGTGTAAAATTCTAGATTCCTCGGGTGAGCATGTCTTTGGGATCTCTAGGTTTGAGAGGATCTTTAGTGCTAATTTGATTACCTCTTCTTCTTCGACCCTAGGTGCCTTGTGGCTTCTGACTCTCATGATTTAGTCTTGCGACATCGTAGGCTTGGACATATAGGCTTTGATCATTTGACGGGATCGATGCAAGGACTTGATTAGGGGTTTGCCTAGACTTAAGCCTGTTAGAGACCTTGTGTGCACTCCTGCAGAGACATGGTAAGATGGTTTCTACTTCTTATCCACCTCTTACTTTAGTGATGACCGATGGACTGGTCGACTCTTGCATAGACATAGTTGGCTCTTCTAGAGTTGATCTGCGGGGAGGAAGTGGTATGTGCTTGTCATTGTGGATGATTTCTCGGTATTCATGGGTATATTTTACGGTTTCTAAGGATGAGACTTTTGGCTTCTTTAGGGAGTTGGTCCTTAGACTAGCTGTTGACCTCCCTGGAGCCTTAAAAACCATTAGGAGTGGCAATGGCACAGAATTCAAGAACTCTTCTTTTGCCAC
The DNA here is from genome assembly GCA_036346405.1 of Phyllostachys edulis. Lineage (NCBI taxonomy): Eukaryota > Viridiplantae > Streptophyta > Magnoliopsida > Poales > Poaceae > Phyllostachys > Phyllostachys edulis. The sequence continues at coordinate 34,698,043 of CM070548.1, forward strand.
TTTCTGCTCTGAGAGAGGACTTGAGCATCAGTTCTCCTCTCCTAGAGTCTCTCAGCAGAATGGGGTTGTAGAAAGGAAGAACAGGACCCTGGTAGAGATGGCTAGGACCATGCTAGATGAGCATAGCACTCCTAGGAGGTTTTGGGCTGAGGCGATCTCTACTGCTTGTTATGTGTCTAGTCGAGTGTTCTTGAGATCTGTCATAGGCAAGACTTCTTTTGAGCTTAGATTTGGTCATAGGCCTAATGTCTCTCATTTCAAGATTTTTGGTTGTAAGTGCTTCATTCTTAAATATGGCAACTTGGATAAATTTGAATCTAGATATTATGATGGCATTTTCCTTGGATATCCTGCTCATTCTCATTGGCTATCGTGTATTTAATTTGGATACTAACAAAATTGTTGAGACTTGTGAAGTCACTTTTGATGAGGCTAGTCACGGTACTAGACCGATGGTGCAGTACATAGGTCATTGGTGATCGAGAGTATCTTCGTTGGCAGCGACTCTAAGGATGAGGACCCAATCCATCCTCTAGGCACTCTTGAGATGGTTGGAGACACCTTCTATTTCTCCGCTTGAGGAGGCGATCTCCTCCACTTTCACCGGCGCTTGGTGGCTCTGCTCCTACCTCCACAACCAATGAGGTAGAGGCCACATCTGCACGGAGGGACCTCCTCTTCATATTCAGTGACAACACCCACTTGAGTAGATAATTGGGGATCTTCATGAGCGAGTTACTCGCTCGGTTTTATCTCTCGATTCTCATGCACATGCTTTTGTTGCGTCTTTTGAACCTGAGATGTCACCCATGCTTTTTACGATTCCTCTTGGGTCAATGCCATGCATGAAGAACTTGAAAATTTTGAAAGAAACAAAATCGGATCTTAGTTGAACCTCTACCTAATCAACATGTAATTGGAACAAAATGGATTTTAAAAAATAAGCAAAGTGAGGATGGGTTGGTAGTTACTTAACAAGGCTAGGCTTGTAGCTCAAGGTTATTCGGGTAGAAGACTTAGACTTTGAAGAGACCTTTGCTCTGTAGCTAGATTGGAAGCCATTAGCATTTTGTTAGCTTCATGACGTCTAAGGGCTTTAAGTTGTTTCAAATGGATGTCAAGAATGCTTTCCTTAATGGTTTCATAGAAAAAGATGTCTATATCAAGCAACCTCCTGGTTTCAAAAATCACAAATTCTCAAGCCTTGTGTTTAAGCTCTCTAAAATCTTGTATGGATTGAAGTAAGCCCTTAGAGCTTGGTATGATAGGCTTAAGAGTTTCTTGCTTGAGAATGATTTCAAAATGAGAATGGTAGATAAAACCTTGTTCACTCTCAGGCATGGCAGTGACTTTTTATTGGTTCAGATTTATGTGGATGACATTATATTCGGTGGTTATTCTCATGCTTTGGTATCCAGTTTTGATTCTATGAGCGAGAATTGAAATGAGTATGATGGGCGGTGACTTTCTTCCTTGGTCTTCAAGTCAAGCAAGCTGAAAGAGGGCACCTTCATTCATCAAAGTAAGTACACAAAGGACCTTCTTCGGCGCCGACATGGGAAGCTGACTAGCCAATGTCTACTCCCATTACCACTTCTCTTGTCTTTGGATCGATGAGGATGGAGGCAGAGTGGACGGAAGAATGCGGCATGATCGGCTCCTCCTCTACCTCATGGCGTTGAGTAGGACATATAGTTTGCTATGTGTGCATGCGCTCGATTCGAGCTTCCCTTGTGCCTCTCATCATCAAGTAGTGCGTCGCATATTCAGGTACCTCTAGGACACTCTTGACTTTGGACTCTGGTTTTCTTCCGATTCTGCTCTCTCCATTCGAGCTTTTTCTGATGCTAATTTTGCGGGGTGTAGAGTGGATAGGAAGAGTACTTCTAGCACTTGTCATTTCTTAGGCACCTCTCTTATCTCTTGGTCTTTTAGGAAATAGTCCTCTGTTGCCTGATCCTTTATCGAGAATTTGAGTATGTTGTTGCGCGAGTAGTTGTTCTCGGGTTCTCTGGATCTTATCTACTCTGTGGGACTATGGGTTGTATTTGGATAGTGTTCCTCTTTTACGTGATAACACTAGTGCAATAAATATTGCCAAAAACCGATGCAACATTCTAGGACCAAGCACATTGATATCGAGATATCATTTCCTTAGAGATCATGTAGAAGAAGGGTGATGTTGTGCTTCACTTTGTAGAGTCGAAGCGGACGGAGTTGCGGATATTTTCACTAAGGTTTTGATTCTTCTCGGTTTGCTTTTTACGGGGAGAGTTGGGAGTTATTAGTCCTTTTGGCCTGTTTTGAGGGAGTTGACTCTTTTGCATTCATGGTATCATATTGCATTCACATGAAAATCCAAAAGATGCATTGTAATATTAGCTTTACGCTTGTCTTTTAAAATTGATGAAGCTTTGATTATTACCCTTTTGAGCTTTAGTATTTCAATTCTTTCTCAATGCCATGTCTAGTTCTTTGACTTGCTAGAATTATCATGCTTTCACATGTATAGCTAAGTTTTTGCTAAATGAGCTAGAACATTAAAACAACTTGAACTAAAAACTACAATTTGTGGATCTTTTAGCTAGTTCGCAATTAGTGCTCCTTTTGTGACAACGGCTGTCAAAATTGCTTTGTTAGCTCTTAAATCTAGTTTTGATTATTACTTAAGCTTCTTGTTACTGGCGAGAATTTATAAGCGCTCTTGTGTAAAAAAAAAATCAATTTCAAGATTGTCCTTGATAAAATGTGCCAAACTACTATTACTAGGCTGCATGTCCAAGACATGAACTTGGAGATAGTTTGATGATCGAGACAATCTCATGGGGAATGCCTTGTCAAAATTGACATGAACCTCAAGATTTGTGCATACTGGTAGAAGCTTAGGAAGAAGTTGTGGATGGCTCCTAGTCGAGGATCTTCTTCACTAAGATATACCTTTTAGTCGAAACTTAGGAAGAGTTTGTGGATGGCTCCTAGTCCGGGATCTTCTTCATTAAGATATACCTTTTGGTCGAAGCTTAAGAAGAGTTTATGGATGGCTCCTAGTTAGGATCTTCTTCACTAAGATAGATCATTAATCAACTTCAAAATTCATTGCAAATGAAAAATTTGTTGAAAAATGGGCGTTTGAGCTAATTTGAGCAAAATGATTCAATTCAGGGACTTGTTTGTCTCTTAAAGTGGTCTTTATTAGCTTTTTGTCTCATAATGACATTTTGACATGGTCATTATCATTTTAGGATCCTTTGTTGATAAACTTGCTAAATTTGAAGCTTTGCTTAAATTATTACAATTCATTGTTTTACATTGAGCCTTTTAGCTTAGCTTTGTTATATATGTCTTAACATGATCTTGCTAAGCGCCTTCGGGCTTGATAGTATTGAGTAAATATTAGAAATGCTAGCTTGTTCTTTTAGGTAATCTTCAAAGTTTCTTGTGCTCAAAAATTAAAAAATGAAAAAAAATTGAAGCCACTCCATTGCATTTCATGCATGCTCTTTCTTATGCTTCTTTCTCAATTCTGTATTTGTTATCTCTGGGCGAGAGAAATGTGTGATTCCTTGATGACTCCATTGTCAAGGGGAGAAGATATAGCAAAAATGGTAAAGAGGAGCTTTTTGGAGAAATTGTTTTTTGTTGAAAATTTGTGATCATAGTGAGGGGCATTTCTTATTTGCTTCTTATGGTCTTATTGCCAATTCTGAACTTGATTTGCAATTCTTGGAACCCCAATGATCAAGGTCAATCTGAATAATTGTTCTTTCATATGGACCTTAAGTGAGATTTTGCAATTTTAAAATTGAAGCCTACTTATTTTCTTTTCCGTATCTCACTTGCCTATGCTATTACGGGCCGGCTTGGTCATTTCCCTTGCCTTTTATTGCATTTGGACCAAGTTGTGCATTTGTCTGCAGCGTCGAGTATTTTACTTTTCAAACCTCAAACTTTGCATTTTGGGAATTGCCAATGTGTTCATCAAGGGGGAGATTGTGGATATCACAGGGATATGTGCATGATCTTAGGATGATGATACAATTGGCAATGGCATTGATGGTTTGTCGAATCACGCGTTTTCGGTGAAGTTTTAAATGTCGAGCAGGAGGCGGTCGGAGCCGTGTTGAGAGCGGTCGGGAACCAAGCCTAGTTGATCGACCCGACTAGTGAACGGCAATCGTCGAACTTGTGCTAATCATCGGCCATTTTAGAAATTTGGCTTAGGGTTAGGTTAAGGGCATGGGCTTCGGTGCATATGTGTTGCATGATGCATGTTTTCACTAACGTGGGTCAAGTTGTGAAGAACTTATTCTGGATTCGATTTCTTTGTCTATTGTTGTGCGAGGTTGCTTGGAGGTCAATGACGGTCAGCGGTGAGGATGATCGGGACTAATCTTGGAAGGCGAGGTTGAGCGATCGGGGATGCGGTTGGAGTCAATGGAGTCAAGCGTGGTGCAAAATGGACAAAGGTGATCGAACGGGCAGTTCGGTGCGACTGATTGGATCAAGCGGCGTGGGGGTCGGTGCAAGTGACATGGTGGTTCGATGGGAGCCGGATGGGAGAACTTGCCGACATCTGAGAGGCATTTGGATCAACTCTACGTAATGAAACATGTCAGGGTAACAGCGTGGTTGAACTTCGGTCTTTGAAAAGATCGAGTAGGAATATTTGGTAATTTTACCAAATACCGCCTTGGTGACCTTTTACCAACCCACGGCACAAGACAGTGCGTGAAGAAGCGGATTAGGTCAAGAGGAGATGAAGGCGGTACTTCAAAATACGTGCGTGTGTGACTCGTTTGTATTGGGCCTTAACGGGAGCCTATTAGGGTTAACTCTTCTAGAAGCTAGGCCTCACTATAAATAGGAGGGGGTGCTGTCAAGAAGCTCCCAAGCACTTCATTTGCAAAACCCTAGTTTGTCTTAGGGCTTAGAGAGGAAAGAGAGGGCTTAGGGTTTAGAGAGATGAGTTGAGTGAGTGCTAATGGATTGACCTCTTGTCCTTCATGGATGGAGTGGCTGTAAACCATCTCAATCTCAAATCAATCTATGTATGATTTCTCAAAGATGAGTTCTCTTTGTGTTCTTCCTCCTTATTTGGTGATTTTGAGTCTATCTTTGATCCTTTGGTTTTTGGTTGGTTTATTACCCTCATCTACCTTCTTTGTGACTTGAGGGAGCATATCTAGGATCATCTAGAATCATCAATCTCCCGAGCAAGTGTTGGATCAAGTTTTTCGTTCTTGCGGTTTTGAACAATCTTCATTCAAATGGAAAAAGGTTGAAACTTTGGCGTGGATCTACTCGATCATTGCTTGGAATAGGTTCCTAATATCCTTAGGAAGGTGTGTTCCAAATTTGGTCAAGTTTGGCCGTGTCTACAATACTTGAATGTTGATCTTCATAGCTTCGTAGCTATTGGAGTTATATTGATGTTGAATCGATCGAGGTGAAAAATTAGGCAAGCTCCTATTCACCCCTCTCTAGGCGCTTTTAGGTCCTATCTTTACTACCTCTGAGTGTCTTTAAACCTATTGAGTAGTCGTGCTGGTCATGAGCATTGTGAAGAAAGTCATGACCGTTAGTTTTATTAACTTAAAATTGTGAACTAAAACATGTTGGGTAAATATGGTGGTTGAGATATCTGACGTCTTTGGTATAAGCATGGTCGCTTTGTTGGGATATGTTGGATTTAACCATGGTCTCTATGGTGTGCGACATGCTAGATTTAAGCATAGTCGTCGGATTTGGGACATCTTTGGTATAAGCATGGTCTCGTATTGTATTCTGACGTGTTGGTATGGGGTTACAATCGCTAGAATCGCAATATCTTTGGTATAAGCACACTCGTCGGTAATTTAAGACTTATGGGATGGAATTGCGATATGTTGGTAAAGCATAATTAGATTAAGGTTGCGACACGCTAGGGTAAATGTTGTCGTCGCAGACATGGTCATCTTTGGACTTAAGCACTCATAGTGATAACATTACTTATACAAAATAACCTTTGGATGTAAAGTAACCTTTGGCTAAGTCATGGTAGGTTTGGAAAAACTATAGTATTTGAGTAAACTAGCTTTGTACAAA